>OY856409.1:1365800664-1367070414 GCA_963693085.1 Alisma plantago-aquatica
AAGTAATGAATAATGTGATTATATAACTTCAAAAAATTGAAATAATGGCAAATTAATATTCAACACATCAAATATAACTTGTGGATGAAGTTTGGTCCAATTTGGATGTTGTTTGTACAAGTTATGCAATTTTAGGTACATTCTGGACTTTTCTAAAATTTACCCAATTGGGAGGTTTTCATTGCAAATTATCACCTAAATTTTAATTCTTAGATATTCTCTTACCATTCTAAAGATTTTGAACCATAAGGATCCTAGTTGCAACTTGGTTTGAATGTGTTTCTTTCCAAGGACATTGTAGGGATTACTCTCATTATAAATGAGCTTATGTTTAGAAGCTATCAACCAATGGGTTATTTCATTGATTGGAGGTCGGTTGGGATTGCCTATAAGTGTCCATAAACCGAAATTTGATATTCAAGAAGCCTCTATGAGCTGTCCTCTTGCATTGCCATGAAATCACTAGGCTAAGGACACATGAAAAGCTCCATGGACACCTCATGCTTGACTTCATCCTTATCCATAAAGGTTTGCATGTCCATAGGAACCCTTAGCATAAGACACATGGAAAGTAACTTGATACCTCATTCTTGACTTCTTCCTTATACATAAAAGTTTGCATGTCCATGGACAACCTTATACATGACACATGGAAAGTCTCATAGACACCTCATACTTGACCTCTTTCTTTATATAGCCATATCTACCCCTTTCCAACTCCCAATTCGAAAACTCTTGCTCTCCTTTATTTCCTCTAGCTTAGAGAATCATTCCTACTCTATTTTGCCATGAATGTGCTGTCCCAAGGTAAAAGGAGGTGCCTACCTTGGTGAAGAAGGCTCCTAGGGTTCCAAATTTCTCAATTTAGGATTTCTTAAGCTCCTCCTTGGTGATTTTGACCAAAACTAATAAGTATCATCCTTTCCTTCCCTATTTTCATGTTTTTAGTCTTCCTTACACCTTCCCCCAGGTCAGAACCATGGCCTTCCATGGTGAAACCCCACCTAGAATCCATAAACACCTCATCTCCATGTTCTTTTGTTAGGGTTTTTCACCTCTAAAGTGGAGAAGGTGCTTCTTGCTCGAGATAGGAGCTTTGTTAGAAAAACCAACCTCTTTAAGCTTGGGAACATTACTTATTGGAACTATCCACCTTCCCTATAGGTTCTTTGGAGGCCTAGGCTTGGATCTATAACTGAATTAGACTGTTTAGACTCTAAAGTTGAGGTATGATGTATCCTCTATTCTTCTATGTTGAGAAATTCACCTGTGCTTATTCATTCTCTTTGTCCTATAGACATTATCCTATACACAATGTCTTTTTGTTTGAAAACCATGGTTCATGTGAATTACCTTATTTTATATTGATCATGTGATCATGGATATTCTTTTGAAGTCTTATCTTATGCTTTGTTCATGATGGAACTCTAAAAGATGACATGTTATGTCTTTTTCCCACATATGAGGTGGATGTATATGTTGGTCACTTATGTGGTGACTAGTTTATATATTCTTACTATACCTTCTACTTGCCTCTGCATTTAACATGCTATGTGATTCAGTAGCACTAGAGTAGTATAATTGGATTAGTTTTATGGCAGATGTGTTATTTCCTGCCGAGCAGATGTGATATTTCCTGCTCTTTCAGGATGGAAAGGAACCTCATACCCAGGGCAAGATGAGTGATTCTTGGCCCATGTTTTATATATATTTGGGAGATTGGAAGTAGTCCTTTCTCTATGAGGTTTCAAGTTTATGAGACTTGGATGCCTTAATGTTTATATTGTTCTAGGTCTATGTTTATCTCACATGCATGCAGGTTGATGATATGGGGTGTGTGCCCTAATTATTTACATGTGATTGTGTGGCACAATCTTTATGTTTTATTAATGGAAAGTAATCTTTTGTTATGATATGATTTCAATTCCTTTTCGCTTGATACCCATTTTTGTGGTTCTTATCCTTTCTATGGGAAGCCTTTTATATTTGATGTCCTTTATTCCATATATTGCTCAATTTCCAATTTAGTATGCACATACCAGCCTTTGCTGATGTCATCTATTTTCTCTTCTTGCTGGGGTATGCTTCCAACCCTAGGTGAAGGACTTGGATGATAAGGCATGAAGTTTTAGACTAGCTTAAGGAGTTAAAGCTTGAAGACAAAGTTTTTATGGTTTAGATTTCCCTCTACTAAGATCCTTATGTTGTATCATACATGTAAACCCTTATGGGAGATTTTGATGTATGTTTGTAATCTTTTGTGAAAATTGAATATAGTCATTTTTTTAATTCCTCTACTAAACTTTGGTCTTTTGCATACCATCATAATAAATTTGGAAAACTTATACCTATTGCAACATACCTTTGAGTGTGTTTGGATTGGATGTCGATTCTTCAAAATTTTAGTAAGGGGGTGATCCCACCTCTTTACAGCATGGTATCAGAGCCCATAGTAGTCGAAATCTGACTATTTCAATTTTGTTTCCCTAGTTAGAATCCTTACCTTACCTTTAAGTGACATGTTTGCACTATACTTGAGTAATAGATGATGAAGGGTTGATTTATGATCATATCATTTCACATTAGAATAATGATGAATAGATCCTTAAAATACTTACAAGTAAAAGATGCATAAGTAACCATAGTTACTTGATGTTGTTTAGCTTGGCCTTTAGGAAGCTACTAGGACATGAAGTTGAAAGAAAAGGTGTCTAGAAAGGATCAGGGTTTGGGGGCTGGCAAGATTTTCCTCTGTACCACTAGCTTGGTTTACGAGGACTCCCGAATCCATATGATACTGGCCTGGCCTTAGATGATATGAATTGTTCAAAATAGCATTCTTTTTAGGAAATAATAGCCTTAGACATGTATATGATTTATCTTTAGGGACCCTAATATGTTGAACTAATCTTCCAGGTGTAAAGACTTGTTTGAGGATGGACAAGAGCAAGTTAACCCATATTTCATAGTTAGTCTTTACAAGTTATGTTTCTTTTTTTGCACGATGCTTATGTAGTTGGATGTATGGAAGTGTAGTTGAACCTTTTGTTTCTAAAGAATAGTTTTTACTTAATAAGATGAATACTTTAAGGGCTGGTGAATAAGTTGTTTTCTTACATGTGGATGTTTTGATTTTGAGGACAAAATCCCTTCAAGGGGTGGTGTGCTGTAACATATTAGATCTCGAACCCTACTATGGAAGTTGACATTTTGGATTTAGCCAAAAAAGGTTGAAGGTTAGACCTAAATAAATGTTTAGTATAACCCCAATGAGATAATGCATGTATAGATCACCTTAATGTAACCTAATGTACTAACATTAATCTTAGGTTTATAATGGATACATAAAATATGCCACATAATTCATTTTGGTGGTAATATGAAGTAAGAAACTTAATTGGATGAATAATTTAGATAATGGGCCTTTAATGCGTCAGACATATATCATAAAAAGAAGTCTCAAAAGTGGAAACAAATTTCCAACTCAAAAGCTAGATATCAAAATTATCCTACATGTCAAATTTCATCTAATTTGGACAACCTTGAAATATTACGATAAGTTTAGGAGAGAGAAAATGAGAAAAAGGCATAATCAATGAATAATGTGATTATATAACTTCAAAATATGAAAATAATGGCAAATTCATAGTCAACACGTCAAAGATAACTTGTTGATGAAGTTTTGTCCAATTTGGATGTTGTTTATGCAAGTTATGTAATTTTAGATACATTCTGGAATTTTATGAAATTTACCCTATTGGGAGGTTTTCATTGAAAATTATCACCCGCATTTTAATCCTTAGATATTTTGAACCATTATCGATATTTTGAACCATAGGGAGCCGAGTTTCAACTTGGTTTGAAGGTGTTTCTTTCCAAGGGCATTTTAGGGAGTACTCTCTTTATAAATGAGCTTATCTTTAGAAGCTATCAACCAATGGGGTTATTTCTTTATTTGGAGGTCGGTTGGGATGGCCTATAAGTGTACATAAACTGACATTTGATATTCAAGAAGCCTCTATGAGTTATCCTCTTGCATGACCATGAAATCCCTAGGCTAAGGACACATGGAAAGTTCCATGGACACCTCATGCTTGACTTCTTCCTTATCCATTAAGGTTTGCGTTTCCATAGGCACCCTTAGCATTACACACAAGGAAAGTAACTTGATACATCGTGCTTGACTTCTTACTTATCCATAAAGTCTTGCATGTCCATGGAAAACCTTATACCTGACACATGGAAAGTTTCATAGACACCTAGCTCATACTTGACCTCTTTCTTTATATAGCCATATCTACCCCTTCCCAACTCCCAATTCGAAAACTCTTGTTCTCCTTTATTTCCTCTAGCTTATAGCATCATTCCTACTCTATTTGTCCACAAACCTACTATCCCAAGGTAAAAGAAGGTGCCTACCTTGGTGAAGAAGGCTCCTAGGGTTCCAAATTTCTCTATTTAGGATTTCTTAAGCTCCTCCTTGGTGATTTTGACCAAAACTAGTAAGTATCCTCCTTTCCTTCCCTATTTTCATGTTGTTAGTCTTCCTTCTACCTTCCTCCAGGTTGAAACTATTGACTCAAGGTCAATTAGGTCAATGTTGACTCACGTCTAAATTGACTAAACCTGTGTTTTGATGATGACTAACCATTCCACATATTGGTGTCTAATGCTTCTACTTGAGTGATTTCAGATTAGGTATAGACACACTCCAATTGCCCTAACTTGCGCATCTGAAATTGGAGAAAAGACAAGTCAAAGTCATACAAGTGCACGTTTTTGTAATATGATGTATATCCATTAGAATCATGTTGTAAATCACTTGTAATGATTGTATGACTTGTAATTAAGCTTAGAAAAATATCAGGAACACTTAGATCGAATATTAGAGCACTTTAGATGCAACTTTGAAAATCAATTACAGGCACTTGATCGGTCCAGTTTCCCACCCTGAAACTCGACCGATCCACCTTGGTTGATTTTCTGAAGATTGCATCGGTCGAGTTGTGCACTCACAGAACTCGATCGATTCGGTAGTGGACTACTTGATCGGTCCAGTTACACCCATTGAAACTCGACCGAATGCACTGTACGGAAAAGTGCAGAAAAGTGCTACTAGCCATTGTGGAGTTGCAACAAGTGAAAATATATCCGTTGCAGGCCACAAAACGGCTAGTTTTCGTTCATAAGTGTTCCCAAAGGCCAAGAGGCATCCCCAGCTATGAATAGGACCCCTTGGGCTTCATTCCAAGGTTGAGCATTCATTGCAAACACTTTGTGAGGTTCCTATTCTATAGTTGAGTGCTTCCTACAGCCTCCTCTCTCTCTAATCTTAATCACTTGCTACATCCATTAGAGTGAGTAGGAGATTTGTAAGAGAGCTAGTTTCTACTTGTATATCTTGTGAGGCTTTCACTTCCACCACCTCCCCATCTCTCATTTGCTATCTTGAAGATAAAGGTTCTCTCTCTTGTCCAAGAGAGGTGAAGAAGAATAAGGGAAGGCATCCCTTGGTGAAGATCAAGGCTGAAGACTTGGAGCTAGAGTGGGTAAGCCCTTGGAAAAGGCAGAAGACTCAAGCTCAAGTGGGTAAGACCTTGGTGGAAGCTTCTCCGAGTGAAGGTGAAGTCAAAGGCGGAAGATCCAAGAAGAGTGGGTAATTCCTGCAAGGCTGAAGACTTGTGCAAGAGTGGGTAAGTCCTTGGAGAAGGCCGAAGACTCTTGCAAAGTGGGTAAGTCCTTGGTAAGGTTGAAGAATCTTTGTATTGGATAGGTAAGTCCTTTGTTTGGTCATGTATTGTAAGTCTTATGAATAAATATAAGAATGCAATAGTTTTGGAAGTCCTAGAGGCTGACCTCTCTAGGAAAGTAGACTGACACACTTCTAGTTTGAAGTGTGGAACCACTCTAAATAGCTTGTCTAATTGGTGCATGTTCAATCTCTCTCATCCTTGCTATGCATGTTTTAGTTGCACTCAAATTACCTATTTAGAAACCTTATCTTGTCATATATCTTGAAGGTTTAATGAATTTTGTTTAAGTGCTTTCAGCTCTATTCACCCCCCCTCTAGAGCATCTAAACACCCATCTAGGATCCAACAATTGGTATCAGAGCGGGTCTTCTCCAAGCATACTTTCACAAGTAGGAGAATATGGGTGATTATGAAGATGGGAAACCTTCAAAGAGAGAAATAGAAGGAAACAAGACAGAAAAAGGGATCACAAAGGCTCCATCAACAAACGAAAGCACTAGTGGAAGATCTAGTGAATTTGAAGATGGAAGATGTCATTGCACTCTCTTGACAAGCTCAATTAAAGATTTAAATGAGGTAAATCCAAGTGTTGAGATTCTAACCAATTATTATCTTAGTCAACTAAATGCTTCTAAATTTGCAAATTCTAGCTTGCTTGATAAGATTAAATTTTTAGAATCTCAACCTTCTATGACTACTTCATTTATAGAGCTTGCTACTACTATTGTTTCTTTCTCTATTGTTTCTTATGCTCTTAAACGTGCTTATGAGAGTCAAGAGCTTACTTTGCAAGGAATAAAATGTGTAGATAAAGTTTATCCTTCAAAGATTACTTGTCTTGCATATGAACTTGCTTTCTTGCATAGTAGTGTAATTGATCTTGACCCTCATACTATCTTTTCTTATAGAGAGAAAGTTTTTGATGCTCTATCTTGTGATAAAGATTCTTATATGACTAAAGATGTTTTCTTAGAAATCTATCTTGTGCATGCTAGAGATGATATGAATCTATTGTGTTTTACCTTTACTTCTCTTATGCATGACAATCATAATTTGAGATCTTCTTTGCAAATATTTTTTGGTGATAAAAAGAATCTTAATCAAATCCTAGACCATACTACGAAACAAATGGGTAGAGATAGCATTGGACTTGACCGTAGTCAAGGGAACAACAAAGATAAAGGACCTCCAATATTCCATGGAGAATCCTCTAGTTCCAAGACTATGGGCACATGTAATTATTGCAATGAAATTGGTTATTATTCTACTTGTTGTCCTTTTAGAAAAGCACCCAAGAGAAATAGGACTTGGGTTGCTAAACTAACCCCTCTGGACCCAAAAACATGATTGGGGACCATTTCATCTTTCTTCTTGTAGGTACTTGCAAATGGATTGACTTGAGCTATTGAATTATAAATTGACTTCTCAATCCACATGAAAGAAGAAAGGTGAGATGTGTAGAGGGTGACAACAAGTGGAAAAGGTATGGTAAGAACAAAGGTAAAGTTTTTATTGCTTATAACCATCTCTAACTTGTTTTTGTCAAGTTAGTGTGCACTATACATATGGTTTTTGAGTCAAAAGTGGCATTTTATGTTTCTCTTCACACTCTTGCTCAAAAACTGTTTCTAATGCTTCTATAGTGCATTACTAACTTGCTTAGACATGTTTGGATATGGTTTGTATTTTTAGCATGCCTTTAAATGTGTTTTTATGATATATATATATATATATATATATATATATATATATATATATATATATATATATATATATATATATATATATGCCTTTTGAAAGCTGCTCTGTCGGTCGAGTTTGCCCTATTGAAACTCGACAGATAGGCACCAATGGGTGTTGCAAACATCTGTCATCGGTCGAGTTGTCCATGCACAAAACTCGACCGATAACACTGTGCACAAAATATACATTTGGCTTATTGGATGAGAATTTCTCTCTCAACTAGATTTTCTCAACCAATAGCCTTATTCTTTGGCACTCTCATTTGGTACATTTATATATGCATATTGTCATGTTCTAAATTGCCTATCTTGTGTACAACTCTATCTCTCTAATTGCTCTAAATTGGTATATCTATATCTTGCAATTACTTGCTTTGAGTTGTTTTGCAGGTTTTGATGATGATCTCTTTGGATCTCTTGGTTGTGTCTAAAATCGCTTCCGTTGTACTCTAACTTGCTACATCTCTATAGGTGTATATCTTGTTTTGATACAACCTTGAGGTTCATAGGGGTAATCATCTCATGGAAAGGATGCATATCTAGTGAGTTATATCTTTTCATGCTTCTAAAATTGCATATCTCTTTGTTTGGATATATCTCTTCATCTAATCATAGCTTGATTTATCTTGTATATCTTTTGGTATCTCTTGCTATGATCTAGATCCTACTAGTAGTCCTAACCTGTGATATCATCTACTAGTAGTTCATATACATGTAGTTCTAACCTTGGTTATTATTGGCATCTTTTCTCATCTATATGCTATGCTTGTATCTTATCTCATACATACTCAAGATTGCTCCTTGAATTGCATATCTACTATCTTGAGTTGATTGCATAACATTGTGATGCAGGGCACATAGAGCTACATTATATGTAGAAATTGGAGTATTTTTGGATTTTCTGCAGATTTTGCTCCAGTTTCAGTTTTTGGTGCAAGACTAGTGTTTTTTATGCAGAAACAACCTTCTGAGCAAAACTCATCGCTTTGCCATGAGATTTGTTGGTTTTTGATCAAATTCCTTCATCTTGAGGGTCAATATTGCAACTTACTATTTTTCTGCAGCACTTTATCTTGCATTTTGGGTTGTTCAAGTGTATATTTTAAACTTGCTTTTCTTTCTATGCTTGGACAAAACCCTATCTGTGCTCTTCTACTCTCCTTATATATATTTGTGATTATCTCCTTTCACTTTAACAAGTGATGTTTCTTACTTTCTTCATAGCCCCACTTTTTGAAATGACAAAGGGGGAGAAAGGTATGTCTTCTTTTAAAAGAGGAAGAAGGCATGTCTTTCATGAAGAGGAGAAGGATGTACATATAAAGGGGAGAAGGTAAAGGGGAGAAAGTAGAAGACATAGTATTCTATAAATGTTATGAAAGCTAACCATGCAGGAGAAATAGCATCAATTGAGGGGGAGTATGAAAACTCCATGCGCATCAATTGAGGGGGAGCATATGAGCTTAGTCCTATTGAAACCCCTAGGTTACTCCAAAGGTATAAATTTACTTAAATGCTTTCAATACATTTATGGAATGGTTTGTCATCTTCAAAAAGGGGGAGAATGTTGACTCAAGGTCAATTAGGTCAATGTTGACTCACGTCTAAATTGACTAAACCCGTGTTTTGATGATGACTAACCATTCCACATATTGGTGTCTAATGCTTCTACTTGAGTGATTTCAGATTAGGTATAGACACACTCCAATTGCCCTAACTTGCGCATCTCAAATTGGAGAAAAGACAAGTCAAAGTCATACAAGTGCACGTTTTTGTAATATGATGTATATCCATTAGAATCATGTTGTATATCACTTGTAATGATTGTATGACTTGTAATTAAGCTTAGAAAAATATCAGGATCACTTAGATCGAATATTAGAGCACTTTAGATGCAACTTTTAAAATCAATTACAGGCACTTGATCGGTCCAGTTTCCCACCCTGAAACTCGACCGATCCACCTTGGTTGATTTTCTGAAGATTGCATCGGTCGAGTTGTGCACTCACAAAACTCGACCGATTGGGTAGTGGACTACTTGATCGGTCCAGTTACACCCATTGAAACTCGACCGAATGCACTATACGGAAAAGTGCAGAAAAGTGCTACTAAACGTTGTGGAGTTGCAACAAGTGAAAATATATCCGTTGCAAGCCACAAAACGGCTAGTTTTCATTCACAAGTGTTCCCAAAGGCCAAGAGGCATCCCCATCTATAAATAGGACCCCTTGGGCTTCATTCCAAGGTTGAGCATTCATTGCAAACTCTTTGTGAGGTTCCTATTCTATAGTTGAGTGCTTCCTATAGCCTCCTCTCTCTCTAAGCTTAATCACTTGCTACATCCATTAGAGTGAGTAGGAGATTTGTAAGAGAGCTAGTTTCTACTTGTATATCTTGTGAGGCTCTCACTTCCACCACCTCCCCATCTCTCATTTGCTATCTTGAAGATGAAGGTTCTCTCTCTTGTCCAAGAGAGGTGAAGAAGAACAAGGGAAGGCGTCCCTTGGTGAAGATCAAGGCTGAAGACTTGGAGCTAGAGTGGGTAAGCCCTTGGAGAAGGCAGAAGACTCAAGCTCAAGTGGGTAAGACCTTGGTGGAAGCTTCTCCGAGTGAAGGTGAAGTCAAAGGTGGAAGATCCAAGAAGAGTGGGTAATTCCTGCAAGGCTGAAGACTTGTGAAAGAGTGGGTAAGTCCTTGGAGAAGGCCGAAGACTCTTGCAAAGTGGGTAAGTCCTTGGTAAGGTTGAACACTCTTTGTATTGGATAGGTAAGTCCTTTGTTTGGTCATGTATTGTAAGTCTTATGAATAAATATAAGAATGCAATAGTTTTGGAAGTCCTAGAGGCTGACCTCTCTAGGCAAGTGGACTGACACACTTCTAGTTTGAAGTGTGGAACCACTCTAAATAGCTTGCCTAATTGGTGCATGTTCAATCTCTCTCATCCTTGCTATGCATGTTTTAGTTGCACTCAAATTACCTATTTAGAAATCTCATCTTGTCATATATCTTAAAGGTTTAATGAATTTTGTTTAAGTGTTTTCAGCTCTATTCACCCCCCGTCTAGAGCATCTAAACACCCATCTAGGATCCAACAGAAACCATGGCCTTCCATGGTGAAACCCCACCTAGAACCCATAAACACATCATCTCCATGTTCTTTTGTTAGGGTTTTTCACCTCTAAAGTGGAGAAGGTGCTTCTTGCTCGAGATAAGAGCTTTGTTGGAGAAACCAACCTCTTTTAGTTTGGGAACCTTACTTATTGGACATGTCCACCTTCCCTAGAGGTTCTTTGGAGACTTAGGCTTGGATCTAGGACTGACTTGGACTGTTTAGACTCTAAAGTTGAGGTATAATGTATCCACTATTCATCTATGTTGAGCAATTCACATATGCTTATTCACTCTCTTTGTCCTATGGACATTAGCCTATACAAAATGTCTTTTCTTTTGAAAATCATGGTTCACGTGAACTACCTTATTTGATATTGATCATGTGATCATGGATATTATTTTGAACTCTTATCTTATGCTTTTTTCATGATGGAACTCTAAAAGATGACATGTGATGTCTTTTTCCCACTTATGAGGTGGATGTATATGTTGGTCACTTATGTGGTGACAAGTTTATATATTCTGATTATACCTTCTACTTTCCTCTATATTTAACATGCTATGTGATTCAATAACACTAGAGTAGTGTAATTGCATTGGTTTTCTGGCCGATGTTTTATTTCCTGCCAAACAAATGTGATATTTCCTACTCTTTTAGGATGGAAAGGAACCTCATACCCAGGGCAAGATGTTTGATTCTTGGCCCATGTTTTATATATTTGGGAGATTGGAAGTATTCCTTTCTCTATTAGGTTTCAAGTTTATGAGACTTGGTTGTCTTTGTGTTTATATTGTTCTAGGGCTATGTTTATCTCACATGCATGCAGGTTGATGATATGGGGTGTGTGCCCTAATTCTTTACATGTGCTCGTGTGGCACAATCTTTATGTTTTATTAATGGCAAGTATTCTTTTGTTATCATATGATTTCAATTCCTTTTCTCTTGATACCCATTTGGGTGGTCCTTATCCTTTCTATGGGAAGCCTTTTATATTTGATGTCCTTTATTCCATATATTGATCAATTTCCTATTTAGTACGCACATACCAACCTTTGCTAATGTCATCTATTTCTCTTCTTATTGGGGTATGCTTCCAACCCTAGGTGAAGGACTTGGAGGATAAGGCATGAAGTATTGGACTAGCTTAAGGAGTTAAAGCTTGGAGACAAAGCTGTTATGGTTTACATTTCCCTCTACTTAGATCTTTATGTTGTATCATACATGTAAACCCTTATGGGAGATTTTCATGTACTTTTGTAATCTTTTGTGAAAATTGAATATAGTCATTTTTTTAATTCCGATGCTACACTTTGGTCATTTGCATACCATTATAATAAATTTGGAAAATTTACACCTATTCCAACATATCTTTGAGTGTGTTTGGAATGGATGTCAATACTTCAAATTTTAGTAAGGGGGTGATCCCACCTCCTTACAATTGCATATACATATTGTTCAGTCATTTGTATGACATGGCTGCTGAGTTTGAATAGCAAATGTGGCATTTCTAATGCCATCATTAATTAGGATGTACTTAGATATCCAAGTGACATCAAAGATTACATGACTACTTCAATGCACTTTTTTGGTGCTTCCACGAACATGATCTTAGCTCCCTCCAACATTGTGTATGTTTTGGGCTTGTTGTTTATATGTCTAACTTATGAATACATTTTTTTGTGGAATTTAATTTGTATTTTATTTTCCTTCTATTCACTCATAAATAAGCATTGACAGTTGTTAGTGATAGTTCCCAAAACTTAGACTGTGTATTTCTTTGATCCTTTGGGTTTAAACTAACACCAAACGAGGGCACCCAATGAAATTGGTGATTCATACATAAGTATAGTTTTTTGCTGCCCAACATATTTGTTAATGTTGCATCATATGACAGTGTAATAATGTAACATATCTATTAATTTAACATATCGGGGTGTGAAAGCATTCTGTAGAGCTAGTGGGAAAATAGATAAGAAAAATAAATCAGTAACTTTGACGAGTTTTGATATAGTCTCCTCATTCCAATTGCTTAATATATTACCAACATTGCTAAATTACATTTGTTAACATAATTGTAAATCTACAAGGCCCTTTACAAGATTATGACTCATCATGCATATATTATGTGATGATGTACATCTAGACAATTTTCACTCACACATAGAAGATCAAATGTATAGAAAATGTAAATTATTAGACTTGGATCATATTAATGAAGTATTCTCATTTGATAATACAAACAATAAAATCTAATTAGAAGTCTCATTCTCTTTGCATTTTTTGACAATACTAAACCCTATACATTTGAGCAGCTGAATGACCTACACGAATAGTGGGCATACTGCTTCATAAAAAATGTGGACCTGAAGGAAAAATGGGTGGGTTGATTGATAGGTTTTGTCATTCATACTTTTATGTCAAATTTTTATTTGCTATATATTATACTGTGACAAAGTGGAATTTAGCAAAATAATGAGATAATTACTCTTTTGCCCTCATTATACCTACTAATGGTCCCAAATTATTTTTATTGTCTTCATAATCATTATTGAGACTCGAATCCAAGATATGGTGACCAATGTAGTTTTTATACACATTATTACACTTCAAATTGGATTCATTCATCACTTTATCCAAAGAATCAAATTGGTTAATCAAACTTTGTCTTTTGATTCTCAAATATTTTCTAGATATTCTTCACATTATTTTGAAGCTTTGGTCCAAATTTGAGGTCATTTGGACATTCCTACAATTTTCTATGAATTTTTGAAGTTATGTGCTAAAAATCCCCTTTTATTTGCCTTTTTTTTGGCTATTCCAGTCAACAATCCGGGTGAAGGGTCGGGGGTGAGCCACCGCCCTTGGATCTAGCAGTCACGGATCCAGGCTTGATCTAACAACCACATACCCATCTTCTACCTCCCGCTGATTGCGGGAGGAGACGGTAGAACCGAACTGGTCAAACAACCAATTAAGGTCGAGTTTTGAAAATCAAAGCAAATAAAACACCTCGGCTCGTATTTCGCGCTCAATCATACCCATTTTGACTACGTTTTGTCCTCTATTATGCCACCAAAAGGCATCCCTTACTCTCACATCTCACTCCGACGGCCATGGCTGCCAACCCAGCTCTCTTAACCCTAGCCTAGTGCTATATAAACACCCCCAAAGGCCCGCAGCAGGCAATCCTTTGCCTTAGCCATGTGAACGTGCCCCGAGCAGCTACAAAGAGCCCCGAATACCTCCTCAATCTCCTGCTGTTTGAGCGGCACCGCTGCACAGCCCAGATCGGGCGTCCGTGCTCCTCACCTCCTCCTCCCTTTATTTGGCTTCCTTTGAGTCCGCGAGGAGCTGGCGGACTGAGACAGCATGCTCGCGGCCTCCCTCGCCCACTTTTGCTCTTGGAGCGGGCCCACGTCGGAGAGCCTCTACGCCCTGGTCTTAGGCTCACGCAGGGCTTCACAAAGAAAACTATGCGTAAGGAAATGATGACCAAGAACCGAAAGATCTCGATCCAAGGGCCCAGCTCACGAAGAGTCACGTCCCTTAGATCACAATCCAATGACTCGATCTTGGATTTGAGACCTGCTCACCTGTTAATGAAGCGTGCCATCACGGACGTCCAGATCTAGATCAACGACCCATATTTTTTTCCTCGACTGCCCTTTTTAGGTATTTTTATACCTCCTCTCTAATCGAATATTCAATTAAATTATCAGGTCTTATTTTAATAATATCTAATGCATCCGAACTCGAAATATGATGAACAAGTAGTCCATCTTGATCAGAAAAATCCGATGGATCATTTAAAAATACTTTTGAGATCAGATTCCAGATGTTGTTCGTTGATATCCCTATATCTTGATATCTTGCTTATTTAATGACTCTATTTGTGGTTAATCATGACTAAATGCTGAAATTCCTAGATTTGGACTATAATGATTGTCTTGTAACCTAGATCTGGTCTATTTGAATCATCTACTCTTGAAAATTAATAATTAGTCATCTAGATCTGATCTAGTTGACTATTGGAAATGAATCATTAGTGATCTTGATCTATTTTGATTCAATCTTAATTATAATGGATAATGAGTAAATCTTGATATTGATCTTAATCTTGCAAAACCCTTGATATAGTTTTGACCCAGTAATATGATCTTGAATACAAATGATGTTAGAACAACATGATGATCTAAAGATTTGATGATGACTTGGATAGTGATCATAAATTAGGGTTAACACATATAATCCTAGAAAACCTAGGTAAGTCATTCACACTCGAATATATTGTATACTTGAAATAATGTTGGACATATTGGAATGTTGATTATAAGTGAATGACCCAACCCTAAGGTTGACAAAGGAAAAGTGTAACCCTAATCTCAAATATTAAAACATGATTTTCTGAACATCATGATATTGACCTTTGATCCAATCTTGATGATTTAGGATCTGACTCGAAGGGTTGACATATTGATTCAAATATTGATTATACTCAAAATCTCGGTGAAAGGTACACTATTATATAATTCCTCCTTGATTGTATTGAAGATACTTGTATGTATCTCTTGACCGTATGCTTGGCTATTTACTTGGATGAGCTATTGTTCCCTAGGATTGGTCTTCTGTTTTTCTATACTATATTTTGAAAAACATGAAAACATAAATTGCATGCCCATTATGACTGCCCGTATATTGATAATGATGATGATATTGATAATGTTGATAATGTTGATATTGGGTACAACAACCCCCTCATTTAGAGGTGGGACTTGTACATTGGCCTCCTATGTTCCTATGGTGAAAAGGAGCCCAGTGACCTTCCCCATCACGTTGGGGTAATAGAGTCACACAAAATATATAAGCATGCTTCTCGCATTACAACATAATGGGAACTCGTAATAAAAGTCGAATTACTTGAAAAATTTGTCGAATAAATGTTAGTTTTGCAAATTGCTTGTTACTCTTTTAAATATAAGTCCTGCCAAGTATACATATTTTCTTATAAACTGTTTTACTTGATTTTGATAGCGTACCGTGCAATTGCATGATTGTGTCTCAATTTTCTTGATTTTAGGCATTACATATGGAATATTGAATAAGATCGCTTTCGCACACATACACTCTGATGACAAAGATAAATCGGGTATATCTCCATATTGGGTTAGTATGTATTTTATTTATCCAGTTTTTGAGTTATTTATTTCTTATTGTATATGCCAGTGTGATAGATCATATTGGGCCACTCAGGGACGGGCGCCTCAATCCTCTTACTACTGTCTAGGCAGTAGGATTGGGATTGGGGTCAGAACGGTTCCGTGACATATACATTGTGGACTTTAAATCTAAGATGGAAACTGATGTTGATATATATTTGTGTGTGTGAATTGAATGTGAAGTGCATATGTATGTGTGAATTGAATGTTAAGGCATGATGAAGAGAATGATGTGTATTTGTGCATATAAATTTAAAATTGAATGTGTGGCTGAGAAATAAAACAATTGAACTATGAGTTCATGGATTTGTGTGTATTTGAAGTGAAAAAATCAAAGAATGTATGGAATATTTGTGCCTATTATATATATATATATATATTCTTATAGGTTTCCCGACCTGTTGTTAAGCTATAATGGTTGCAAAGGTCTTAGTTCTTCAGGACGTTTAGTTCTAAATATCTGTAGGCAGTAGATAAACTAGTAGTTGGACAACTGGTCTACATACCTACTATATGAAAAAAAACATAAACACATATCATCAGTTATTTCATAATAACTGACTACTTATTCATTTTGCGTTAGTTATTTACAATAAATGAATGGGGTTACATAAACTTTTAATGTTCAATCAGTAATAAAACCAATGTCATGATATTCATTGTCGGTTATTTATCATTACACTACCAATGAGGAAAAGTTAAAGGCGTCAGTTGTTGTTCTTACAACTGATGAGGAAATGTCAAAGGACACCACAAATATGTCGCCCATTGCACGTTACATTGTCAATTTTGTTGTAATTTAGACCTGGCAATAAAAGTGATTTTCATCGGTTTACACTCGATGACAAAACGATTTTCATCAATTTATTGAACCGAAAAAGAATGGCTTGAGTTTTATCTTTGTCCACTTGGTCATTGATTTTTAACCCATGTTGTATGCCTAAAATAATCAACACTATATTCTCATTCTATAATAGTGTCAGTAATGCCCTGATATGGTCTTGTAGATCCTTGCCGAGGAACACAAGTTTCTTGGTTCTAGAAGGCATCTGAAGGGGTTTGATTTTATAAATCATCCTTGACACTACATGTCCTATGATCATAAAACATCTTTTTTTTTGGGAGGGTACTCTGAGTCATGGGTACCGTGTAGCACTTTGACCCACCTACTTGGGTATTGTATGGATATGTAGGAAACTGTGCTCCTAGGTTTGTGTAGGGGGTGAGTTTGTTCATGTGAATGGAATCCTCATAAAGTCTGGGGGTGTGGACACACTTGTGTGAATTTAGAGGAAGGCTACAAGGGAGATATATAAAGGAAATTCTATCCAACCAGGTATGGACATAAACTCGAGAGATCCCTCGGGTAGGGATAACCGTCCAAGTCTTATTGTGAAAAAAACCCATCCTGCCTATGGACTAGAGGGTTCCTCCGATACCGAAACGATATTGCTTGAGACACAAGCATACCAACCCAAGGGAAGGTCAATAAGGGTGGTGGTCAATCAAGTTATTCTATTAAGAAGTAGGAATCACCTTCTCTAAACCCTTCAATTTTCAAGGGATATTTTGGTTTCTATAGCTTACTGTCTTAATAGTGTTTAATAGGCATGGTTCCTTTTGAAACCAAACATGTCAGTTGTACTAAATAAAACTATGTCTATTTTGATGAGTTTTTTTCCTTGTTTTGTTGTTTGGGGGTATGCCTTGCTTATATTTTCGTATTCCTTTGGAGAAATTCATATTCCAAAATAATTTTTAACATCATTGAAAGGAGTGTCTAAGTGTGAACGTTTCACCTTCAAAATGTGGATAATGTAAATATGTTGACCCAATCTTGCATGGAATTTGTTTGGCATGTTGCTATTATGAGTAAGTAATATCCTATTGACGGTTTAGTTGTAATTTTTTTTCTATATAGTGTCAAGGTGAAAATAATGAACCATTGCCCCCAAAGATGTGATAATAGCTTGAAAACATGAAACTCCTATAAATGAGGAGGAAGCAACATACACACCATCCAAACAATCCCACCATCATTATCAACTAAATCATCTTTCCGTGGTCTCATTTTGTAATATGGCTGACTAGAAAAACTAGCTTATTCATTCATTGTCCTTGTAAGGCCATTCATGTATTACATAGTTGTATTCTCTAGAATAGTATAAAACAATTGGCTGCAAGAAAGGACCTTAGGTATATTATTAGAGATATTGGAATGACCCCTCCCCCAATTATCCCCAATTAAGGAGGAGCGAGAAGGCAAGGGTCATTATCATATTTATAGGATCAAGGTTTAGCAATTAACCAACAATTATTAAAAAATTCATTGAATTGAGAAGAGTTGGTAACAATATGAAGATAAAATCTCCTCTAGGGAGATACATGGTATGGAAATCTAAATGTTGCAAAGGGAAATAAAACTAGCTTTCTAAATTCTCCAAGGTGACTTTAAGCATCTTTTCTTTAGGTGCCTTCTTCTCTAGATGTCCATATTTCAAATTAACTACAATTTAACCTAAAGCAGAGTGAAATAAAAATGCGGTCAGTATATTGAGATATATTGAGTATGTGGGGAAAAATATTTGCATGTAGGTGTAACAACATAAGCATTCAGTGCAGTGATATCATTACAAATCGAGAATACATTTTTTCTTCTAACTTCTCAACCCTTAATTACTCTATCTTTGTGGTGTACCTACACTTGGGTTATTCTTTGTGGGTAACCTCTCTCTAGGGTTTTGTCCCTACAGTAGACTTCTCATAACCTTCCCATTCATGGGCTTTGTTTGTCATGGCCTTCCTTTCCCAACTTGGCCTAATAACAACCTTCCTATCCTAGCTTGGTCTATTGGTGATCTTGATGTCCCAAATTGATCACCTGTCATCACAATGACTCTCATACATCCCACATGTACCATCAACTCACTAGAGATAGTAAAGTTGAGCAAGCTATGTTTAATATGATACTCATATGGGACTTATAGATTCTAGGAAGTAAATAAACAATCACCTAGTTTTATTGCAATCCATTTGGGAATCTTCAGAAAACATGGAAATCGATAAGGTTATTATACATAGGTGTAACAACATACCTTTCTCAGAGATGACTTAATGTCCAGGAAATCAGGAGTAGATGGAACCACACATGAAGTCACCCTGTAGTTAATGCATGAAACCAAAGTATTACTATTGTGTTTACAAATTACCATTAAGATTGACTTGGACTCTGAGTTAGGATTTTGGGGTCAAAAAAGAATTTCATTTGGGTCAGGATTCCCAAACCCTAATTATTATATTTTAATGATTTTTAATTAAAAAACCCTATTTTTTAAAACATATTAACTTTTAACCCAAATTAGATGCAAGATGCGTTTTTTCCAAAAAGGTTAAACTTTATCCATTAAGATAAATTAAAAAATTATGATCATCAAAAATAAGAAACTAGCATTTTCATGCATTTATTACATTAAAGATTGCATCTTTATGCACTTTTAAAATTTTAGATAGAACAAGGTCATGGAACCAATTTTACTAGAATCAGCTTATTTTTCTGATAAAAAATATGCATACTTTTTCTATATGTGCATCATCCTACAATTTTCGATAATTTTTAGAAATTAATTGGTTTGGACCAATCATCTCTCGCCACCTAGGAGCCTGACTAGATAAGGCCAGCTTGTCATTGGTCAACATCTGAGCCAATTGGCTCGCACCATGTCAACACCCACGCTCATGTGGGTAGGCAATAAAAATAAAGAAAAACACAAAAATAACCTCACCTCTTAGCAAGAGATGCAGAGTTAGAGAGGACCTTTCACCCAAGGTATTCTATTTCCTCTACTCACGAGCTTGTTCTAGTCAATAAAGCAATTGACTATGGGAGTCTAGCTTTCCGAATGACAATCAAGGGTGTTTCCTCCTTTGTCCTGCTATGCCAAACTCAGCTATGGTCTCCAATTTCTTAGAGACAGTTAGGGAAGAGAGATCAATGAAGGAGGATCTCTAGGGAGGTGCAGAGAGAGGCAATAGGTCAGGGATGGGGCTAGCAGAAAAATTGAGGGTAGTGGGGTGATCATCCAGTCACACAGAGACTTGCTTAGGGTTTTATGATCTTACAGAGGGGTTTACAATTTAGGGAAAACTTTAATTGTTTCCCAAAGTATGAAGAACTTGGGGTAGGTAGATTGAGCTTCATCTTCTAAATTCAATAGGTCGATTTATGAGCATCCACATTGATCACGGTGAGAAGACTTCGAGAAAGGAAAAGCAAATATCTAGTTTCTGGTTTCCTATTTTGATTGGAGGTGGATGACGAGTTGTGTGTCGTTGGATCCAGATCTAACGACCTTAAGGTTGCATAAATATTAGAGCTTGAGGCCAAGTTTCCAAATATGATTATAATTCATGACATTTAATGTATCTATACTTTAAATCCTTTCACTTTAGGAAATGTCATTTAATTCATAAATTCCTCCTCCTTTATCCAAACGACCCCAAATTTTACAACAAAATTTTTAACACTTAAATCTCAGTGTAGAGAAGATTTTGCAACAAGATACAAAAGTTAGCAACAATTTTATTTGTCTCTATGTATTTGCTGTATTTGGATTATTTAAGGTATCAAATAATTCCTTTTTCTCACCCAACTTGGCAAGCGATACTACTTTTAATGTATTTTCTCATTTAGTGCAATATAAGGCCGAACAAAACTACTACTTGCTTCAAACTTATCTATTCTAGAAGTTTCCACATAATTCCCTAGTAAATACCAATTGTCCATTACTTTTTTAATTCCTTTATTATTTGATTTCCCATTCTTTCTTTAATCAATATATATTAATGGATTATTGAAAATTGTGAAATACACAACATCCATTTCATAAGGAAAAAAGGCATTGTCTAACCAAAACTTGCAAACAATACACAAATCTTTCTAATACATATCCTTATTAATTCAATATTTTCATTCAATATATGTATAAATACATGAGCAAATCCATGTTTTAACATCCTTTCCCTCTTACAAGAATTTTTTCCTCAAAATTTGACTAGTCATACAGAAAGTCAAGGATGAGACTTTTCTATTATGTCTTTATCTCCCATGTGGCTTCATCCTCACCATGGTGCTTCCAAAAGACCTTTACCATCTCCATGTTCTTATTTTGGAGCTCTTTCACATTGGAATCCAAGATCCTCACAGGTGACACAGGGTATGACAACCTTCCTTGGTGCTCTACAGGTTCAATGTTCAACACATGGGCACGATCCTTCACATAGCGCTTTGGGTTTTTATGCATTTATTACATTAAAGGTTGCAACTTTATTCACTTTTGGAATTTGAGATAAAACTAGGTCATGGAAAAAATTTATTTTTCTGATTAAAATTGTATACTTTTTCTATATCTGGATCATCCTACGATTTTCTAGAATTTTAGAAATTGAATTAGTTTGGACCCTAACTTGGATAAAGCCATAACTCTCACTACCTAGCCGTCTTATTGGATAAGGCCAGCATGTCATGGGGCCATGGTCGAGCCAATTGGCTCATGCCATGTCAACGCCTACGCTAGCACAGTTAGGTGAGGAAAATAAAGAAAAAATAGAAATAAACCTCACCTCTTAGAAAGAGAATGCTAGGGTAGAGAAGACCTTTCTCCTAAGGTCATATTCTTCCTGATGCTCGTGAGCAGTCCATTGTGCAAGACAAAACAATGGTTGGCTCTAGGATTCTATCTTCTCGAGGGTCAAGAAAGTGCATTTCTCTTTGTCCTGCTATGCCAAACTCGACCGTGGTCTCCAATTTCTCAGAGATACTTGGGGTAGAGAGAGTGATGATTGTGGATCTCTGATGAGGTAAAGAAAGAGGCAATAGGTGAGGGATGAGTCTAGCAGCCAAATTGAGGGCATATGGGTGATCTTCGAGTTGCACGTAGCCTTGTGAAGAATTTTTTGGTCTTGAAGGGGGTTTGATACCCTTTATATAGCTATGGCTATGGTAAGTTGGACGATGAGTGGTTTGAAATTTGGGAAAGCTTTAATTATTTCCCAAAGTAGGCAAAACTAGGGGTAGATAGATTTGTCTTCATCTCCTCAATTCAATGGGATGATTTGTGAGCATTCACATTAATCAGGGTGAGAGGAATTTGAGCAGCAGAAGGGAACCACATGTTTTTGGTTTCCTATTTGATTGGAGGCAAATGAAGACATTTACGGCATTGGATCCTGATCCTAACAACCATTAGTCCACCCGAATATTAGATGTCGAGACTGTTACAACCCCAATTTTTGGGTTCTCTTGGTGAGAAATGTAATTTCTCATATTAAAAATATTTGAAAAAATAATGATATAATTTGTTTTGAATAAATGGATTTCGTTTACAATAGCCTTGATGATTGTGTTGTGGGCTTTATTGGCTATTGGGCCCAAATAACAAGAAAATTCAATTAGTAAATGAATAATTGAATATTTGAGAAAAGAAAGAGGTAGAAACCTCTAGAAGGCAAAGAGATGTAATACAAGTATGGATTTCATGCCTCTTGGGTTCCTTGGGTTCCAAGGAGTCCAAAGTTGCAAAAAGAAAGCAATAAGAAAAGAAAAGATTAATTAAGTATTTCTTTAGTAAGAAGAAATTGAAAATAATGTTAAAATGTTGGAAATAAGTGGAAAAAGGTATAACTGGGATATCCTTGGTGGAATTTCGTATCCCAAGGATTACCAATGATAAAAGGAATACCAATGAGGAAAATAAAAGAGAAATAAATAGAAATCCTCAAAACGAGATATTTTCATAAGAAATAAACATGATAATGAGAAATAATGCATTTAGATGCATCTAGAAGGATAATGAGTATCCAATAAAATGGATTTCGAAATAATAGAGTTTCTTGGGATCCAAGGAGTCCCAATGAAGAATTAGGAAAGAGAGAGAAACATGCTTCCTAATGAAGGAATTGAATTCCTATTAGAAGAGGGATTGGTTGCTTCATGGGCAAGCACCCCAGGGCGTTGCTGCACTCTCCCATATAAGGGGTAAGACCTAGGGGCAAGTCCAGGAAAATCCCGAGCACTCTTCTCCCTCCTTCTCCTATTGTCCAGAACCCTAACGATGGATGTATAACCCTATCCTTGGAGCTGAGAGGCCGTGGAGAGGCTACAATAGGGCCGTGCTACTCCCACGAACTTAGGGGAAAAGCTCGGTAGTCTTTCCTCCTCACTGGTCGTATGCAGCAGTGGCCGCACTGCTGTAAGAGAAGCCGCACCTTACTCACTTTGCACGCGGGTGATCGTCCAGCTTGGCCACAGATCCGAGGGGCCTTGTGTGCGCCGGAGTACGAAGGAGGCTAGGGAAGGATCAGTCATGGCCTTTGGGTCCAGATCGGGGAGCCCAAGTCACACCTAGGGCTGCAGGCGGCGACCAGTTCTTGCGTCGAGAGGTTGAAGGCAACCTGTTGACCATTGGAAGGTTATACCCTCCGGGGGTATGAAGGTCGGGGAACTTAAGCGGGGACAGTTTCGTCATTGGATTATGGTTCCAAATCACGTGAGCGTTGCATGCTCGAGGTGACATGGCAGCTTCTACTTGGTCCAAAAAGGTAACTTTTGCAAAATTCATAACTAAAGATTGGTAGCTTGAATTAGTAAGAATAAAATATGAAAATTGATCAAGATAATGAGAGGAATCCAATAAAAATAATATTAAAGATTTATCTCGTTTCTAATTGCAAAAGTACTATAAGTTGATGAAAAGTGCATTAAAGTTAAGTTAAAAACCATATTTGTGATTAAAGGTTGAATCTAGTATGCTTAATGGGTTAAATGAAGTATTAATAACCTGTTGAATGATAATGTTAGATTCGAACCTGATCTAGATGTAAAATTGTATGATTTAGGGTTTTTGCCTCATATGAGAATGATTAAGCATTTAGAAACCCTAATTTAGGGTAAAAGAGGATAAGCTCATATTTAATTTGAAAAATGTGAAAATATGTTGTTAAATGATGGTTCTAAGTTATTTGAGTATAAAAGGCCATTAAAATGGATAATTTGAGCAATTAAGGTTTATATGAGTAGAAAGAGTATTTTAGGGTTTGTTGACCTAAAAGGAATAAAGTTTGAGAAATTGATCTAAGAAACCCTAATGAATACTAACGAAACCTTAATTCAGATTAGATACCCTAGAAAGTGAATCCAAGTCAATAAAGTAGAATATTGATAAAGTGTGTAGTAAATAGAGTAATAATTGTTCTTGGTTAAATGTCAAACCTTTGACCCGGAAATTATGGGTGCGGCTTCGACCTCTCGGTCTCCCTTAATTGGGGGTTACCGGAAGGTGGGGTCGTAACATTTGGTATCAGAGCATAGGTTCCTCACTTAACCATTAATAATTATTAAATTTTACAAACTCCATAGAACCCAAGGGAGTTTGTAGAGGATTATCCGAAAGATGGAGGTGTCTAGAAAAGGATCACGATAGGGGGATATCAATATTTTCTTCCGCACCGCTAGTCGGAATACGAGGACTCCCGGATCCGTGTGACTGCCTGGCCAAAGTCTTAGGGTATGAATCGAAATAAGATACCTTTAAGACTTACTCATCTTATTCATCCCTTCTCATCACAAATTCTATTAAGGACCTCAAGGATTAGGGTTTTCTCTCTTCTCCTCACCCTCTTGAGGTATGGGCAAGGTTAATAAGGTCTAAGGAATCCTCCACCAAATTAATGAAAAAGTATGTAAATAAGATGTCATGGACACAAGCTTAATAGATTAAGCGCAAACTAAAGGATAGATACATGCTTAGGTCGTATGACATAAGTTGTCATTCCCTCAGAAGAGACCTGAGGCTAGACCTTCTTATCAGGAGGATAAATAAAGAGAGTTAGTCTTGTAGATAGAGATCTCCATTGCAAGTAGGGACCTGGCACATCCTCTGAGGATGATGTTAAACCTAACCCTAAGTGAAGGTTAGAGAGAGACAACATGATGAGTTAGAGGTCATGGTAAACCAGGAATTTGGATTGACATGCCTTGGATGTCATATGAGCCATGAGAGGTTGGATGATTGAGTGTCTTTAGCGACCTAACCCTGGGAAGGGTCATGTTAGAGTGAAGGATAAATCCTTCGATGATGAGGTTAGTAAAGGACCTATGGAAACCTTATGGGCTTATATGGGCATGGCATAGTATGCACCTAGAGTACATCAGTAGTACTAACTGTAAGCTAAAACCCTGGCTAGGAGAGCATGATGGATAGCTTATGAGAGGAGCCCATAGGGCTATGGATAACTTTGAGTGAAAATAAGTTGAACATAGGCTTCATCCAGGCAGGGGCATGCTTTTGAGGTTGATCCTTCATGAAGAGAGGACCTCTAATGGTGAGGTTGGTTGTAGGGTTAGATCTAGAGAGAGAGCAGGAAACCAAGCAAGAAGGTTGGAATCCTAGACTCCGAGATATGAGGAAAAGTAAGGAGTTGAGGATGATGCGACCTAAGTGGATGATAGTAGTTGCCTCATGCTCGATCCCTGGAGGCTGATGGTATCTTGGTTTCCTTTAGAGGAACCAAACCCTAGAGAGAGGATGAGGCTTATGGCACCTATGTGCCTATGGTATAAGTGTTTACCTTCTGAGAAAGGAAGAAGAAGTTCTATATACCCTGGAGAGGTTTAGTGATAGGTTATGAGGCCTTGTAACTTGTTGATTGTCCTTGAGGAGGACCCAACTCTAAGTGTTTCTCAAGTTGAAGGATGACAGGAATTGCATGTCATGCCTTTTGCATGCTTGATTCGTGGTTAAGAGATAGAGCATGCAATTGGACACCTAAAAGTGAACCTAGGATTCCTAGGCCTAAGTGGGGAAGTGGTATACCTAATGCTCATGACGAGAATTAAGTTGCTATAGTTTTGAGAATGATACTCCTCATGTATAGAGGAAAAGGGAAGCCCCTTAAGTTTAAGGTATGTTCGATGAACCCCTCACAACTAAGTTGATGACAAGGGAAGGTATGATCTTGATCCAATGTGGAGGATGATAACAAGTATGACCTAACATGGTTTAGTAGGTGGTCTACCTGTGCCTTGCATAACTTGCTAGGGTTAAGCATGCTAGACCCAAGGACATTTGTGGCCTTTGTTATCAAGGTGAAGTTTTCCTCCCATCCTGGGAGAGGGACCCTTTGGTAGGGTGTATACCAGTATTGTTGGTTTTGAGGTAACCTAAAGAGGTCTCATAGGATCTTGAGAAGCTAAGTGAAAAGTACATGGTATGAGAATGTACCTATAGACCCATAGATAACCATCTCTAAGTGAATGTGGATGTGTTACCATGGAGGTAACTGGTATGGGGCCTGGCCAAGGTAGGTAGGTCTCCATGACCCCTATGAAAGGATGAAAGTCAGCCCATGTATACAGAGGGAGATGATAAAAGCTTGGGTAATGTTCTAAGTTGAACATTTACTATAAGAGAATCGCAAGTCTATCCTAGGGTCAGGTAGGGATAAGACCAATGGAAGTAGGAGTTGCCTAATTCCCTAGTTGCACATGACCATAGGGTCGGGAGGTAACATCTATCATTGTCTGAGGGCCATGCGTTAGGGGATTGATCACCTTCATGAACTCATGGGACCCAAAGGGCAGATGAGTAGGGCACTCTCTGGATGCATAAGGGAAGATAAATGACCCCTGAAGTGCTAGCCTCCTATAGACCTAGAGGAGATGACCAAGGATTGTGTCGTGACCCAAGTAGGTTCGAGACCAGTTTTCCATGGAAGTAACTTTGATATCGAGATGATTGTGATGAAGTGACATATGAGGCACGTTTCAAATTAGATTTAAAGGTGTATTGGAAAGGTGGGATGTACCATCTCTACTCTTGGAATAGGAAGAACTTTGTATTTGGACTGTAGCCAAATGCTTATTTCCTCTTGTTATGGGAGAGAGAGATAGGACAACACGCATTCCATACACCAAGGATAAAGATGATGTGGGTTGGAACGTTTCCACGAGATATGAGGACAGAGAAGATAACATACCCTGGTGAAGTGAATGATACATGGATGGTTTGCAAATGCTAAAGAGAAATAAGGTAGTCATCCTATAAGGATGTTTTTAGAATGAGCTATGAGTTATACAAGGTTGAGTTCAAAAACCAAGGGAGTAAGCTCAGAGTGTTCTCAATGAAGATAGACTTAGAGTTTGAGTTTGAGGTGATAAGTGAAATACATGGAAGTGTATGTCTTCAATGTTACCTAATACCTAAGGATGTGAAGTGGTAATGGATGCTTTGGCTGAGATATATATTCCTAGTTTGGCTAGAAGAGGTTGTTAGACTAACCCTAAGTTTGGAAAAGAAGATATGTTTCGCTAACACTCTGATGTAACGAGATCAGTTAATGGTTGTTTGGTTAGCCAGTCTAGTCCTTGATGCAATAAAAGGGTGGTCTTAGAGCCTCAGATATACTTCTTTGGATAAGAAGGTGATAAAACCCTGATGAGAGTGATTTAGGGTTTCTGAGAAATCAATCTTGAGGAATCATGAAATGCAGGAGATCATGATACACCTTGGTACTACCAAGATAGTAAATGACAATAGCACTTTGGATGCTTAAGATGAGGCTGCATGTGGTATGTTGCCATGCATGACAGAAGGTGAAGGATGAGCACTGATAACCCAGTGCATTGATATAGAGGATAAAGAGGTTCCAAGAGGGAATGGGAGTTCATCACTATGGATGTGGTTATAAGTCTCCCCTAGACCAAGGAAGGTCAAGATGCAATATGGGTTAGGGTAAATCACCTTACCTAGATGACATGAGAAAGAAAGAGTACTGTCAAGGGACAGATCGAGTTGAACTACATATGAGAGAGATGGTTCAACTATACCAGGAGATGAGTACAAAAGGTTCTTGAGTTTGACCTAAAGGTTCCCTTCCAAAAGGTGGAAGTAAGTACATGAAGAACTCGATGTTAGTACAATTTATCACCCCTAACCAATGGTTAGTATGATCTAGACAAAAGGGTCTGATGAGAGCATGTGTGCTCATTCAGGGTGATACCTAGAGACATTCCTTGTCCTAAGAAAGATGTGATGATGACCACCATAGACAATATCGAGATTTAAAGAAGCTCTGTAAGGGAGGTTGTGTCAGTCACCACTTCAGTAAGGTGATGTTGGTGAAAGGACCACGTGATGGTTAGAAAAGGACCACAGTGCATGTAGATGAAGTCACTTTGATCGTACAATGGCTGAAAGGAGCCTAGAGACGATGAGAGTCGTGAGCAGATGCAGATTAGACTGACATGCAGATCGCTGTGGGAGAATATGAGACATGAAAATCCGACCCCTCTAAGTTATAGCTAAGAGGGTTGATTCCCCGATGCATGGGTTCTTTTGACATGGTTTGGTGGAGAAGGTTAAGTTTGATCTTACCTCTCAGGATAAAGTAATGTGTGATGAGTTCCATTTTAGAGCACTATGTGAGGTACCCCGACCATGTGCTGAGCAATAAACCTAGTGAGCCCCAAGGGAGGTTGAAATGGCCTGAGTCACCTATGTAGTTTATGGACGCCAGGATGAAAGTACTCAGACAAAAGAATATGTGATGATAAAGGTTCTTTGGAAGCGCCATGAGTACGGTAAAGCCACATAGGGGCCAATGATGGACATGGAAAAATCTTATCCTGAATTGTTTGTTTTCTTGATAGAGTTTTGAGGAAAAAATTCCTATAAGAGGGGAAGGATGTTACAACCCCAATTTTTGGGTTGTCTTGGTGAGAAATGTAATTTCTCATATTAAAGATATTTGAAAAAATGATGATATAATTTGGTTCAAATAAATGGATTTCGTTTACAATAGCCTTGATGATTGTGTTGTGGGCTTTATTGGCTATTGGGCTCAAATAACAAGAAAATTCAATTAGTAAATGAATAATTGAATATTTGAGAAAAGAAAGAGGTAGAAACCTCTAGAAGGCAAAGAGATGTAATCCAAGGATGGATTTCATGCCTCTTGGGTTCCTTGGGTTCCAAGGAGTCCAAAGTTGCAAAAAGAAAGCAATAAGAAAAGAAAAGATTAATTAAGTATTTCTTTAGTAAGAAAGAAATTGAAAATAATGTTAAAATGTTGGAAATAAGTGGAAAAAGGTATAACTGGGATATCCTTGGTGGAATTTTGTATCCCAAGGATTACCAATGATAAAAGGAATACCAATGATGAAATTAAAAGAGAAATAAAGAGAAATCCTCAAAAAGAGATATTTTCATAAGAAATAAACATGATAATGAGAAATAATGCATTTAGATGCATCTAGAAGGATAATGAGTATCCAATAAAAAGGATTTCGAAATAATAGAGTTTCTTGGGATCCAAGGAGTCCCAATGAAGAATTAGGAAAGAGAGAGAAACATGCTTCCTAATGAAGTAATTGAATTCCTATTAGAAGAGGGATTGGTTGCTTCGTGGGAAAGCACCCGAGGGCGTTGCTGCACTCCCCCATATAAGGGGTAAGACCTAGGCGCAAGTCTAGGAAAATCCCGAGCACTCTTCTCCCTCCTTCTTCTCCTTTTGTCCAAAACCCTAAAGATGGAGGTATAAACCTATCACTGGAGCTGAGGGGACATGGAGAGGCTACAATAGGGCCGTGCTACTCCCACGAACTCAGGGGAAAAGCTCGGTAGTCTTTCCTCCTAACTGGCCGTGTGCAACAGTGGCCGCACTGCTGCAAGAGCAGCCACACCTTACTGACTTTGCACGCGGGTGACCAGACATCTTGGCCACAGATCTGAGGTGCCTTTTGTGCACCGGAGTATGATAGAGGTTAGGGAAGGATCAGTCATGGCCTTCGGGTCCCGATCGGGGAGCCCAAGCCGGGCTTAGGGCTGCAGGCGGCGGCCAGTTCTTGCGTTGAGATGTTGATGGCAACCTGCTGACCATTGGACGGTTATACCCTCCGGGGGTATGAAGGTCAGGGAACTTAAGCGGGGGCAGTTTCATCATTGGATTATGTTTCCAAATCGTGTGAGCGTTGCATGCATGAGGTGACGTGGCGGCTTCTAGTTGGTCCAAAAAGGTAATTTTTGCAAAATTCATAACTAAAGATTGGTAGCTCGGATTAGTACGAATAAAATATGAAAATTGATCAGGAGAATGAGAGGAATCCAATAAAAATAATATTAAATATTTATTCCGTTCCTAATTGGAAAATTACTGTAAGTTGATGAAAAGTGCATTAAAGTTTAGTTAAAAACCATATTTGTGATTAAAGGTTGAATATAGTATGCTTAATGGGTTCATTGAAGTATTAATAACCTGTTGAATGATAATGTTAGATTCGAACCTGATCTAGATGTAAAATTTCATGATTTAGGGTTTTTACCTCATATGAGAATGATTAAGCATTTAAAAACCCTAATTTAGGGTAAAAGAGGATAAGATCATATTTAATTTGAAAAATGTGAAAATATGTTGTTAAATGATGGTTCTAAGTTATTTGAGTATAAAAGACCATTAAAATGGATAATTTAAGCAATTAGGGTTTATATGAGTAGAAAGAGTATTTTAGGGTTTGTTGACCTAAAAGGAATGAAGTTTGAGAAATTGATCTAAGAAACCCAAATGAATACTAACGAAACCTTAATTCGGATTAGAAACCCTAGAAAGTGAATCCAAGTCAATAAAGTAGAATCTTGATAAAGTGTGTAGTAAATAGAGTACAATTGTTTTCAGGATTCTTGATGATGTGGTTGAATTACTTGCTTGGATTACTTTCTTGGTTGGAATTGGTATTAGCTTGAGAAATCTACTGAACAAGTATGTGGTTACGCTTATGAATATTCTGAGTTATTTTTCCGAGGGTTTGTCAAGGTTTTATCAGTTGCTTGAAATTAATTGTTGGATGCCTTTATTTCATGCAACTATAGAGTGACTATGACTATCACTATAAATGTATACATATAACTGGCTTAGATCCTGGTCCACCCCTGTGGCTATGAAAAGGCTAAAAAGGATAACCTAGAGCAAGGTCTAGGCTATCATGAGTTAGAAAATGGGCTACACATGTGTAGTTCTATGAGACTCTTACCATGCCATGAGTTAAGGAGTGGGCTACGTATGGGTAGTGCCATGTGAATCAACCCTAGAAACTGATTCACATGTTAGGTGGGATCATGAGGGGTATAATGGGGATAGGATATACATGGATCTTGCAATTATATTTAAACCATAAAACTGTTTGTTAAACTATAATTGATTGCAATATATTGATATGGATAATTGCACGATTAGTGTTTCCCCCACATACTGTAACACCCCTGACCTGGGTTATGAACTAACCCTGGAAGTTTTGCCTAAATATGTAATTAATATACTTGTGAACACTCCCTGGCATGTAATTAAGTTCCTCAGGAACATTTATTTTCAATATTGCTCCTTTTTGTATAAAGTTGTAGCATTGTGTTGTATGCAGGGACCTATGTGCAAATTACCCAGTTTAAGGGTTGAACTTGCAAAATTCACAAGATAAGATGTATCTCTGATGTTGAAACATCATGAGAATGGTTATGGTAAAGTTTGATGGTTTCCCCAAGCTTGAGCACCAAGGTGCAGCTGTGGAAGCAATCCCCATGCTTAGAAACCCTAATTTGGGGTAAAGTGTAATTTACCCAAATTGAGGGGTCCAAGTTGTAATTATTCATATCTAGAACATCTTTTATGACTCTTGTCATCATTTAGAGTAGAAATTATGAAAGGGATACATCATTTAATAATCAGATGAGAAAAATGGTCTTTGTGATAGAAATCACCTAAAATGGGTATGAAACCCTTTCATGTATGTACCCTAGTTGAAGGTTGGATTCCTTTACCCTTAGATCTTGAGATTCCATGAGATTTTCATAAGGATAGATGATTTTGGACGTGCCTTTGAGCAAGGAGGGACCTAGATGTGATTTCCAATCTTGTGAGGTCCTTAGGGTGTAAAAGAGGCTAAAGTATATAAGCCCTTTTCCCTTGCAATTAAGTGAACGAACTTTCTTTCCTTCACTTCTCTTCCTTTCTTTCTCAAACGACCAAGGATAGCTCTGGAGCTCAGGGGGGGACGACCAACCTGTTCTAGGTAAGAGAACCCCACCTTCTAGCTCGAATTCATGGAGGAATTCACTTTCTAAGGTTGGTTTTATGGTTAGCTTACTTAGTCTTCTTGTTCTAGCCTACCAAAGCAACGTTTCCTTGGAGAATTCACCTCTGACCGAGTTGTGGAAGCTCAAGGACGCCATTAAAGCTTGGAGCTTGAAGGCCTGGAGCTCTAAGATCAACCTTTAGGCGGGTTTTATAACTCTAAACTTATGCTTTATATGTATGCTCAATTCTTGCAATTTACTTGGTAAATTCTCCTTCTACCACCCTTCTTCCTTGCACGTTTGCAAGCAAATCAGTGGAGAAACCGACCTTGCTAGAGGTTGAAGATGAGGGGCGTGGTTCCCTATGTTACTTTTTCAAACGACCATGAACCCTTTTTGGTCCAAACGGTTGCAAACCGTTTGGGTTCAAACGGTTTCAAACCGTTTGCTCTCAAACAGTCTTGCAAGACCGTTTGGATTGAAATGGTCTCAAGACCATTTGAAAGAGTTGACCAAGGGACGACCGTTTGAGGGTCTGTTCCTAATATATTGAATTTCATCTCTGCAAAGAATCAAAGTCTAATTCTTAACCAATTGAGAGTTGAAGGCACTTCAACATGAAACCCTAATCGGGTGAAAAAGTGCTGATTTAACATATAAATCTTGATGAGTTTTGGGTTGAAGGACCCAAACGGTCTCAAGACCGTTTGGGGATTCCTCCAAACGGTCCCAAGACCGTTTGGGCACAACCCAAGACCGTTTGAAGGTCTAGGGTTGAGTTAATCTAATGGTTTGAAGGTCCAATTGTAGGAAATTGATGAATTGATGAAAATTGCTGATTTTGACCTAATTGGACTTCAACCTTAGTCAAAACGATTTGGATCTTGGTCAAACTTTGGGCAAACGGTCTCAAGACCGTTTGGATGATGTCCAAACGACCTCAAGACCGTTTGGGCCAAGTTTGAGCCCAATTGGAGGTCAATTGATAGGTTCAACCTTGAATTGATTCACATTGTTGAACATTGATGACCAATCAACTTGAAACCCTAATTGAGAACGATTGAACCCTAATTGGCTTGCAATTGAGGGTCAATTTGATGTCTAAGTGGCTAAGGCTAACCCTAATTGACTCAATTTATAAGTGGTTAGCATAGCTTTGATCAAGTGAGGGCTTCAACACACATATCCATGAACATTGGTGATCTTTGAACCCCTTTGGAGGTCCAAACGGTTTGAGCCCATTTGGACCAAACGGTCTCAAGACCGTTTGGGGCCAAACGGTCTCAAGACCGTTTGGGGCCAAATGGTCTCAAGACCGTTTGGGCTCAAACGACCTCAAGACCGTTTGGGCTCAAACGACCGCAAGGTCGATTGGTCCAAACGACCTCAAACCGATTGAAGCTCCAAACGGTTTGGAAGTCAACCCTTCCAAACGGTCTTCACCTCCAAACGGTCTCAAGACCGTTTGGATCCAAACGGTCCCAAGACTGTTTGGGGTCAAACGGTCTCAAGACCGTTTGGGTGGTTGAAACCGTTTGAAGGTTGAAACCGTTTGGAGATTGGTGATGGTTTGTACTTAACCATTTGATGGTGTAATTAGTTCAATGATGATTCAATCTAAACCCTAATGGTAACCTAGGTCATTAAGGGTCTATGTGATTAGTGAGTTAACCCATGATGGTGATCATGTGGCAAATTACCAAAATACCCTTGAGGGGTCTAAAGGGATAAAACCTTGTTCTAATCAAACCCTAATCACATGATGTTGATGTTTTGGCTTATGTTAGTCAATGGAGACTTATCTCAACCTGATCTAGAGTTGTGTTGTCACCATCTACTAGTGAGAGGAGAGAGAAAGTATTTCTAGAGAGAGAAAGTATCCTAGAGAGGGAAAGTACCCTTTTAAGGAGGAAACTCAAGTGAGATACTTCAATTACACATGAATGTGCATGATTAGGGAATGACCCACCTATGTGAGGTCATGGAAACCCTATTTATAATATCTAATGGATCTTAATCCTAATTAAGAGCCTTAATGATGATGTTTCTCTTACATAATGATGTAATGAGTACAATTCACCATGGAGTGAATAGTAAACCCTACGTTTAGGGTGAAGACATGAAAGATGAATAGTAAACCCTAATTCAATTGAATAAAACCCTAATTGATGACTAGTTGAGGGTTAATTAAGGGTCAAATCAGTTGAAGGTTGACCTATTTAACTCAATTGAAGTATGAGGGTAGATCCAATTGATGATTGGTTCCATGAATCCAATGATTGAAGGAATCTACATTGGAAACCCTAATTCAATTGGATGCTTTATGTAATGGAGGCCCAATGTGATTGAATCTCTTGAGAATTAAGATGATGAATGATCCATTAACCCAATGATGATTAGTAATGATAAACAAATAAGGTACAATGGTTGAAACCCTAACAGTATCTAAGGGACTAGTACCAATTAAGGAATGAATCCCTAATTGCTATTTGGACCAATGACTTGATACACTACGTTAAGCAGAGTTGTATGCTCTTGATTGAAGGGTTGATATGACCTAATCAATTTGAGATGATGTTAACATGAATTCATATATGAATATGATTCATGTGGTGATTAAGGGTATGATCCTTAAGAAGAGAGATCATGAAACTCTAATCATGTTTATAAACCCTAATTGACAGAGCTTTTGGGTTTTAACCCTAGTTGAGGGTAATTCCATGTGAACCCTAGTTGAGGGTAATTCCATGTGAATCCCTAGTTGAGGGTAATTCCATGTGAAACCCTAGTTGAGGGTGATTCCATGTGAATCCCTAGTTGAGGGTAATTCCATGTGAAACCCTAATTAAGAATGCATCTTTAATTGTTGAATTGTTTACTATTATCTGTTGAATGAACCATGCAGTTTGTTATGAGATGATGGGCATATCCAGGTAGGGAATGCCATGTTATATTAATGAACCATGCAGGTTGTTATGAGATAATGGGCATATCCAGGTTTGGAATGCCATGTTATATTCATTGAAAGCATGTCTCAAGCTTTATGAATAGTAATCCTTATTGATGCACTGTGAGTGACATCTTTTGTGGTTTATGGGCTGTAAGAGCCATAAACACCATCAAGGTCATGCTTAACAGATGACTTGTGATGAGATAGCTGAGAACTGATGATTGAATTGAGTTAGGCCTGCTACATTTTGGTATTCTCATATATAGCTGTGATGTTAATATTTTGTATGATGTTATGAATACTGAATGTACCTAACTAATCAAGTGAAATATAGAGCCCTGATCATAGATCCATCATTGTCAGAGTCTAAATGATGGTGAAGCAGGTTTTCCTAAGTAAACTCCTGGATCGCATACTTTTGAGAATATGGGGTACATGGATGTGTAGAACTTTACATCCTAGTGTAGGTATTTGATGTAGATTATTGTAGTCTGTCATACCTTCACTAAAAGAGAAATGGTGAAAGGATTTGATGTAGATTCTTGTAGTCCATCATACCTTCACTAAAAGAGAAATGGTGAGAAGATTTGATGTAGATTCATGTAGTCCATCATTCCCCACCACACAGTCTAAAAGGTGAGATGCATCCCTATACTCCCTTAAAAACATAATCAACATCGTAGTATATCTGTTAGAGTTATCTACGAGTTATTTGATTGATGTTACCTTGAATAGCATAGATGTTCTCATATTTCATTATTGGTTGAACTCTTGCTTACCATTAAACTGCTAGTGAATACCTTGAAGGCTTTTATTGCTTTAGTTATTCCCTGCTTTGCTTATAAAGCTTCTAGTGGAGAGTTATAACTCTCGCTGGGGCAATTATGTATAATTGTCTCACCCCGTAGACTTCTACTTTTTAGGTGGTCGTCGAAGACGGAGGGACAATAACTCAGGTGACCAATCCCAGCAGCATCAAGAGCAGTAGTTATCTCAGGTGGAGATCTAGCCTGCTGCATGGTGTAGTATAGAGTCAGTCTTATGTGTCCTCTGTACTCTCAGGTCTTGGAGTGTTTTGAGTATGAATTCTTGAGAAGTTTTGTATCATGTTGTATATAATTACTCAAGAAGTAATTGTCAGTGATGTAAACAGTTAAATCCTTTTTCTATGGAAAAGGTTTGAGGTTTCAAGCTCTTGTCTCAAAAAGTTTTAATTTCCTGTGATTTTTGGTCTTCCGCTGTTTACCGAATGCTTCCGCACATGTTTAAATCGAGATTAATTCGTAGTTTGGAGATCGGAGCCCACAATTAAGTGGTATCAGAGCTCTAGGTTCGCCGAGTCTACAGAGGCATAGGACATAGGAAGTCGAGTCTATCTTTAGTATTCCTTCCTTATCTAATAGAGTCTTCTACTCCTCAGGAGAAGAAGATACTTAAGATGTCAGAGCCACATGATGAGTATGTGGGAGAAAGTAGTGTCAGTGCACCTCAAGGCGGTGCAGGAGTACCAGAGGTGGAACAGCCTGTACCAGAACAACTTAGAGAGCCACCCCAGTTTGACCCAGCTGATATGGGTAACCCAACAGTCCAGACTATGTTTGGGCAGTTTATGACTTCCATAACACATATAACCGACAGGTTGCCTATGCCTGCACCTAGGGCACCTGTCCAGCCTGAGGGGCAAGGTATCGGGAAGACGTTCGAGCGACTACGTCGTGTCGGAGCTACCGAGTACCATGGGACTGCTGACCCTGCAGATGCTGATCTGTGGTTGACAGAGCTGGAGAAGGCTTCTAGGATCCTCAACATCCCTGAAGCTGAGAAGGTTAGACATGTTGTCTATCTTCTCAAAGGAAGTGCTGGTCACTGGTGGACCATGGAAGAGCAGAAGAGACCTGGAATAGAAATCTCGTGGGAAGACTTTCGGCGGGAATTTGTCCAAAGATATTTCCCGAAGACCTTCCTAGACGAGAAGATCTCTCAGTTTGAGAGACTGAGACAGGGTATGATGAACATTAGAAAGTATGAATATAAGTTCATGGAGCTGTTGCGGTTTTGTCCGCACATGGCTACCACAGAAGGAGTGAGAATCAGGAGATTCGAGAGGGGTTTGAATGCTGACATGTCTACCCCAGTGTCTGCCTTAGAGAACCGAGACAGATTCTCTACCTTCGGTGAATCAGTCCGAAGGGTAGAGAGATCTGTGGTTGAGAAGAGGCAAACCCAGAAAAGATATCCACAATTCCAGGGTTCTTCATCTATGGACTTTAAGAAGTCTAGATCCTCTACACCTAACCCTCCACCATCTAGACCTAGTTCTCAGACTGAGTGGTCTCCAAGTAGGGAGAGGGATCTTAGTTATATTCCATATCAGGCCTCCAATATAGCATCAACATCGGTGTCTGGACCTCACCGACCTTATGCTATACCTAGAATCTGTTATCAATGCAGACAACCGGGACATCTGGTAAAAAATTGTCCAGACGGGAATCCAATGATGACTCAACCTCAGGGGCAGAGTCAGCAAGGATCACAAAGGAGGCAGTTTTCTAGTAACAATAGAGGACGTGGACAGACGTCCCGGGCAGGTCAGAGGAAATAAAGTCATTCTGATATTTCATTTTCATGTTTCTATGTGTTAAAAATATGAAAATAGTTGTTTTTGAAATTATTTTGACTAGTCCTATAAGGACACAAGGGAGATGAGAACTTATATCTCACTCAATGTTCCTTAAAATGTTTTATAATCTCTCTTATCTGTATGTCAAAAGATGAAATTTAGAAATGATGCCTGGAGGAAATATAGAAATGGAAAATCTTGTGTGTATAAGGATATGAAAAGTGAGGAATGAGACAGTATGTAAGTGCATACTACTTGATCTCAGTATTTGTAAACCCTGGCCAGGTATACAGCTATTGATGATAAAGTGAGTATGGAAACTCCTAGATTGATATCTTTTTGATTGCCCTGATCAAGCAATCATTCTGATACAATCTAATGAGTATCATGAAATAAGAAATATGTGTCATTCCCAAAAAATTAAAAAGGGGAAAGCTATGTGTCATCCCCAACAAAAAGGGAAGAGCTATGTGTCATTCCCAAACAATTAAAAAGGGGAAAGCTATGTGTCATCCCCAACAAAAAGGGAAGAGCTATGTGTCATTCCCAAACAATTAAAAAGGGGAAAGCTATGTGTCATCCCCAACAAAAAGGGAAGAGCTATGTGTCATTCCCAAACAATTAAAAAGGGGAAAGCTATGTGTCATCCCCAACAAAAAGGGAAGAGCTATGTGTCATTCCCAAACAATTAAAAAGGGGAAAGCTATGTGTCATCCCCAACAAAAAGGGAAGAGCTATGTGTCATTCCCAAACAATTAAAAAGGGGAAAGCTATGTGTCATCCCCAACAAAAAGGGAAGAGCTATGTGTCATTCCCAATCAAAAAGGGAAGAGCTATGTGTCATTCCCAAACAAACAAAAAGGGAAGAGCTATGTGTCCTTCCCAATTAAAAAGGGAAAAGCTATGTGTCATTCCCAATTAATAAGGGGAAAGCTATGTGTCATCCCCAACAAAAAGGGAAAAGCTATGTGTCATTCCCAAACCAACAAAAAGGGAAGAGCTATGTGTCATTCCCAATCAAAAAGGGAAAAGCTATGTGTTATTCCCAAACAAACAAAAAGGGAAGAGCTATGTGTCATTCCCAATTAAAAATGGAAAAGCTATGTATCATTCCCAATCAAAGAGGGAAAAGCTATGTGGCATTTCCAATTAATAAGAAGAACTGTGTGAACTATCCCAATTACATAAAGTTGTAAAGGATTACTGAGTAAATTATCCTTTTTAGATATATATGTTGTTCCTTTTGATAAATATTCTTGGGTGATGATAGAAGTATGTTCTTTTATGCTTCTTCTTTCCAATAATATGGACATCATATGTTAGGGGTTTATGCTCTGCATAAACTTTGGTAAGGTTGAATTAGTGAAAGGAGCCTTGTGTGGAATTGCAGAATTCATGATACCTCCATGATATTAAGATAATATGTGGAGACTTGAGGGCATGATTAATAAATACTCTGTTTCTCCTTTTGTCTGAGATTTCGGGGACGAAATCCTTGTTAGGGGTTTATGATTTGTAACACCCCTGACCTGGGTTATGAACTAACCCTGGAAGTTTTGCCTAAATATGTAATTAATATACTTGTGAACACTCCCTGGCATGTAATTAAGTTCCTCAGGAACATTTATTTTCAATATTGCTCCTTTTTGTATAAAGTTGTAGCATTGTGTTGTATGCAGGGACCTATGTGCAAATTACCCAGTTTAAGGGTTGAACTTGCAAAATTCACAAGATAAGATGTATCTATGATGTTGAAACATCATGAGAATGGTTATGGTAAAGTTTGAGGGTTTCCCCAAGCTTGAGCACCAAGGTGCAGCTGTGGAAGCAATCCCCATGCTTAGAAACCCTAATTTGGGGTAAAGTGTAATTTACCCAAATTGAGGGGTCCAAGTTGTAATTCTTCATATCTAGAACATCTTTTATGACTCTTGTCATCATTTATAGTAGAAATGATGAAAGGGATACATCATTTAATAATCAGATGAGAAAAATGGTCTTTGTGATAGAAATCACCTAAAATGGGTATGAAACCCTTTCATGTATGTACCCTAGTTGAAGGTTGGATTCCTTTACCCTTAGATCTTGAGATTCCATGAGATTTGCATAAGGATAGATGAGTTTGGACGTGCCTTTGAGCAAGGAGGGACCTAGATGTGATTTCCAATCTTGTGAGGTCCTTAGGGTGTAAAAGAGGCTAAAGTATATAAGCCCTTTTCCCTTGCAATTAAGTGAACGAACTTTCTTTCCTTCACTTCTCTTCCTTTCTTGCTCAAACGACCAAGGATAGCTCTGGAGCTCAGGGGGGGACGACCAACCTATTCTAGGTAAGAGAACCCCACCTTCTAGCTCGAATTCATGGAGGAATTCACTTTCTAAGGTTGGTTTTATGGTTAGCTTACTTAGTCTTCTTGTTCTAGCCGACCAAAGCAACGTTTCCTTGGAGAATTCACCTCTAACCGAGTTGTGGAAGCTCAAGGACGCCATTAAAGCTTGGAGCTTGAAGGCTTGGAGCTCTAAGATCAACCTTTAGGCGGGTTTTATAACTCTAAACTTATGCTTTATATGTATGCTCAATTCTTGCAATTTACTTGGTAAATTCTCCTTCTACCACCCTTCTTCCTTGCACGTTTGCAAGCAAATCAGTGGAGAAACCGACCTTGCTAGAGGTTGAAGATGAGGGGCGTGGTTCCCTATGTTACTTTTTCAAACGACCATGGACCCTTTTTGGTCCAAACGGTTGCAAACCGTTTGGGTTCAAACGGTTTCAAACCGTTTGCTCTCAAACGGTCTTGCAAGACCGTTTGGATTGAAACGGTCTCAAGACCGTTTGAAAGAGTTGACCAAGGGACGCCCGTTTGAGGGTCTGTTCCTAATATATTGAATTTCATCTCTGCAAAGAATCAAAGTCTAATTCTTAACCAATTGAGAGTTGAAGGCACTTCAACATGAAACCCTAATCGGATGAAAAAGTGCTGATTTAACATATAAATCTTGATGAGTTTTGGGTTGAAGGACCCAAACGGTCTCAAGACCGTTTGGGGATTCCTCCAAACGGTCCCAAGACCGTTTGGGCACAACCCAAGACCGTTTGAAGGTCTAGGGTTGAGTTAATCTAATGGTTTGAAGGTCCAATTGTAGGAAATTGATGAATTGATGAAAATTGCTGATTTTGACCTAATTGGACTTCAACCTTAGTCAAAACGATTTGGATCTTGGTAAAACTTTGGGCAAACGGTCTCAAGACTGTTTGGATGATGTCCAAACGAACTCAAGACCGTTTGGGCCAAGTTTGAGCCCAATTGGAGGTCAATTGATAGGTTCAACCTTGAATTGATTCACATTGTTGAACATTGATGACCAATCAACTTGAAACCCTAATTGAGAACAATTGAACCCTAATTGGCTTGCAATTGAGGGTCAATTTGATGTCTAAGTGGCTAAGTCTAACCCTAATTGACTCAATTTATAAGTGGTTAGCATAGCTTTGATCAAGTGAGGGCTTCAACACACATATCCATGAACATTGGTGATCTTTGAACCCCTTTGGAGGTCCAAACGGTTTGAGCCCATTTGGACCAAACAGTCTCAAGACCGTTTGGATCCAAACGGTCTCAAGACCGTTTGGGCTCAAACGACCTCAAGACCGTTTGGGCTCAAACGACCGCAAGGTCGATTGGTCCAAACGACCTCAAACCGATTGAAGCTCCAAACGGTTTGGAAGTCAACCCTTCCAAACGGTCTTCACCTCCAAACGGTCTCAAGACCGTTTGGATCCAAACGGTCCCAAGACCGTTTGGGGTCAAACGGTCTCAAGACCGTTTGGGTGGTTGAAACCGTTTGAAGGTTGAAACCGTTTGGAGATTGGTGATGGTTTGTACTTAACCATTTGATGGTGTAATTAGTTCAATGATGATTCAATCTAAACCCTAATGGTAACCTAGGTCATTAAGGGTCTATGTGATTAGTGAGTTAACCCATGATGGTGATCATGTGGCAAATTACCAAAATACCCTTGAGGGGTCTAAAGGGATAAAACCTTGTTCTAATCAAACCCTAATCACATGATGTTGATGTTTTGGCTTATGTTAGTCAATGGAGACTTATCTCAACCTGATCTAGAGTGGTGTTGTCACCATCTACTAGTGAGAGGAGAGAGAAAGTATCCTAGAGAGGGAAAGTACCCTTTTAAGGAGGAAACTCAAGTGAGATACTTCAATTACACATGAATGTGCATGATTAGGGAATGACCCACCTATGTGAGGTCATGGAAACCCTATTTATAATATCTAATGGATCTTAATCCTAATGAAGAGCCTTAATGATGATGTTTCTCTTACATAATGATGTAATGAGTACAATTCACCATGGAGTGAATAGTAAACCCTAAGTTTAGGGTGAAGACATGAAAGATGAATAGTAAACCCTAATTCAATTGAATAAAACCCTAATTGATGACTAGTTGAGGGTTAATTAAGGGTCAAATCAGTTGAAGGTTGACCTATTTAACTCAATTGAAGTATGAGGGTAGATCCAATTGATGACTGGTTCCATGAATCCAATGATTGAAGGAATCAACATTGGAAACCCTAATTCAATTGGATGCTTTATGTAATGGAGGCCCAATGTGATTGAATCTCTTGAGAATTAAGATGATGAACGATACATTAACCCAATGATGATTAGTAATGATAAACAAATAAGGTACAAAGGTTGAAACCCTAACAGTATCTAAGGGACTAGTACCAATTAAGGAATGAATCCCTAATTGCTATTTGGACCAATGACTTGATACACTACGTTAAGCAGAGTTGTATGCTCTTGATTGAAGGGTTGATATGACCTAATCAATTTGAGATGATGTTAACATGAATTCATATATGAATATGATTCATGTGGTGATTAAGGGTATGATCCTTAAGAAGAGAGATCATGAAACTCTAATCATGTTTATAAACCCTAATTGACAGGGCTTTTGGGTTTTAACCCTAGTTGAGGGTAATTCCATGTGAACCCTAGTTGAGGGTAATTCCATGTGAATCCCTAGTTGAGGGTAATTCCATGTGAAACCCTAGTTGAGGGTGATTCCATGTGAATCCATAGTTGAGGGTAATTCCATGTGAAACCCTAATTAAGAATGCATCTTTAATTGTTGAATTGTTTACTATTATCTGTTGAATGAACCATGCAGTTTGTTATGAGATGATGGGCATATCCAGGTAGGGAATGCCATGTTATATTAATGAACCATGCAGGTTGTTATGAGATAATGGGCATATCCAGGTTTGGAATGCCATGTTATATTCATTGAAAGCATGTCTCAAGCTTTATGAATAGTAATCCTTATTGATGCACTGTGAGTGACATCTTTTGTGGTTTATGGGCTGTAAGAGCCATAAACACCATCAAGGTCATGCTTAACAGATGACTTGTGATGAGATAGCTGAGAACTGATGATTGAATTGAGTTAGGCCTGCTACATTTTGGTATTCTTATATATAGCTGTGATGTTAATATTTTGTATGATGTTATGAATACTGAATGTACCTAACTAATCAAGTGAAATATAGAGCCCTGATCATAGATCCATCATTGTCAGAGTCTAAATGATGGTGAAGCAGGTTTTCCTAAGGAAACTCCTGGATCACATACTTTTGAGAATATGGGGTACATGGATGTGTAGAACTTTACATCCTAGTGTAGGTATTTGATGTAGATTCTTGTAGTCCGTCATACCTTCACTAAAAGAGAAATGGTGAAAGGATTTGATGTAGATTCTTGTAGTCCGTCATACCTTCACTAAAAGAGAAATGGTGAGAAGATTTGATGTAGATTCATGTAGTCCATCATTCCCCACCACACAGTCTAAAAGGTGAGATGCATCCCTATACTCCCTTAAAAACATAATCAACAGCGTAGTATATCTGTTAGAGTTATCTACGAGTTATTTGATTGATGTTACCTTGAATAGCATAGATGTTCTCATATTTCATTATTGGTTGAACTCTTGCTTACCATTAAACTGCTAGTGAATACCTTGAAGGCTTTTATTGCTTTAGTTATTCCCTGCTTTTCTTATAAAGCTTCTAGTGGAGAGTTATAACTCTCGCTGGGGCAATTATGTATAATTGTCTCACCTCGTAGACTTCTACTTTTTAGGTGGTCGTCGAAGACGGAGGGACAATAACTCAGGTGACCAATCCCAGCAGCATCAAGAGCAGTAGTTATCTCAGGTGGAGATCTAGCCTGCTGCATGGTGTAGTATAGAGTCAGTCTTATGTGTCCTCTGTACTCTCAGGTCTTGGAGTGTTTTGAGTATGAATTCTTGAGAAGTTTTGTATCATGTTGTATATAATTACTCAAGAAGTAATTGTCAGTGATGTAAACAGTTAAATCCTTTTTCTATGGAAAAGGTTTGAGGTTTCAAGCTCTTGTCTCAAAAAGTTTTAATTTCCTGTGATTTTTGGTCTTCCGCTGTTTACCGAATGCTTCCGCACATGTTTAAATCGAGATTAATTCTTAGTTTGGAGATCGGAGCCCACACATACCATCTTCCACTGGCCGACTTTTTGTTTGTCGATGTTTTAGGTACAAAGCCAAAAGGTCAAATAGTAAATCGTCATATTGAGAAATACATTAATTGAAATACAAGGAGGATTAGAAGAGTAGAAATTCATATGTGGATAGAAGTTTAGAGATCCAAATTTTCAAAAGGTATGCAAAAGTTTATTTTCTTACAGCTTTCTAGTACAGTCTGTTAAAATTTAATAATTGTTCTTGGTTAAATGCCGAACCTTTGATCCGGAAATTATGGGTGCAGATTCGACCTCTCGGTCTCCCTTAATTGGGGGTTACCAGAAGGTGGGGTCGTAACAGAGACAAAGTTTCCAAAATTGATTTTAAGTTGTGGCATGCAATGTATCTATCCTTTAAATCCTTTCTCTTTAGGAATTCTCATTTAATTCATAACTTTGTACTCCTTTATCCAAATGACTCCAAATTTTAAAGGAAGGTTATAAAACCTAAATGTAGGTGTTGGACAAATTTGGGTCCAAGATACCCAGTTAGTAACATTTTTCTTTGTCTCTAAGTCTTCCCTTTGTTTGTATTATTTTAGATAATTCCTTTTTCTCACCCAACTTGGAAAGCAATCCTATTTTAATTTATATTCTCATTGAGTGAAATATAAGGATGGACAAAACTAATAGTTGCCTCCAAGTTATCTTTTCTAGAAATTTTCACACAATTCCCAATTCAATACTAATTATCCATTACTAGTTGTAATTATTTTATTTTTGGATTTTCCCTTCTTTCTTTAGTCAATATCTATTAGTGGATTATTCAAAATAGTAAAATACACAAAATCCATTCCATAAGGAGAATTTGCATTCTCAAACCAAAACTTGAAAATAATACATGAATCTTTGTAATATATATCCTTATTAATCCAATATTTACATTCAAATATGTGTATAAGTACATGTGAAAATCCATTTTATAATAGGTACCTAGGGTAAAATGACTTGGACTCTTTATTACTTTTAGAGTCTTGATGGAAGATCTAATTTGGGAATTGGAAATTTTAAAATAGGCTTTGCATTTTCAAAACATTGGCAAGCCTCGTGGAGGTCACTATAAGATCAATGTTGATCTCTTCTATTGAACTTCGAATAAAGGTGTTTTAAAGACAATTTCATAACTTTCCAAATATTGGAAAACTCCAAGCAAGATTTATACTAGATGAGGAGGTTGATATAGAATGGATAGGATTTTTTTTGATGATGATCTATCACTTGTATCAGCTAAGAAACATTGTTGATTAAATGTCAAAACCTCCTTATTGGTTAGCATAAACTCAACCATTAGAAAGAAACCCTAAAGCTAAACCCAATTTAAGAAACAAACATGATTAACACTATGTTGATTAAATGTCAAAACCTCCTTTTTTTTACCGACCAAAAAAAACAATATGAATGAGAAATATAGGTAATCTTTTCCTTATATTAATAAAATCTCATAAAACAATGTCACATCAAGGACAACATATTCAACTATCATAAATCTTATTTAGTTCCATTAAAACTAGAGTCAAATCATATTACTCATATGTACTTCAATTTACATCAATTACATCTACATCAAGGAACAAGCTCGGTATGCAACCTATGCCAAAGATAGAGTATATGGACATTTTAATGTGGATTATTCTATTTTAATCTTATTTATAATGAGCTATCTATTGGATGGAATTATACCCAAAAAATGTGAATCAACCACATAAGATTCATATAGATCTCAAGTGACTAGATACTCTTACTCAAGTTAAGCTCATGCATCAAAATCAGACTAAGTAAATTGAAAATTAAAGAAACTTAAAAGATATTGCCAAGTCTAATAAATAATTCTAGCATTTCGTGAAATCTATTCTGTGACAATAATCTAATCACTTATAAGATCATTATATTATTCAAATTTGAACCTTTTATACCATCATTTTTAGCATATCAATGAATAAATTTTGAAATACTAATAATTTCAGAGTTAGAATCATATTGTAGAAATAACAAGACCAACATCTATGCATTTAAATTCAAGACATGACAATAACATCATATGTGTGTTGCCCCACCAGTTGGAACATACACATATCATGATGTCTTGAAGGTGAAGTCCACATAAGACATGTCTATATCATAAAACTATTCACATGATTAGTAAATATGAATCACTATGATAGTAGATGTTAAATATCAAGTTAAACCAATTGTAAATATTCAATATTGGACTCCATAGTAGAAGATAAGAGTACGGTGAAAATTTATTTTTATAATAGAATGATAAACTTCCACAAAAAGAAACATATTCTACACTGGTATATTTATCAACTTGTAGTAAAAGGGATGTAACAAACATTCAACACATATTCTGTGTGGCTTGCCATCTTATATTACGTTTCCCTAAAACTATTTTTCTCATATATCACCAAGTACAAGTGTCCACACATGATTCTCATGTTAATGACTCACTGTCATTATCGTAGGGTTTAGTTGGCCATACTATGATATCAACAACAGGCCCTGGTCCACTATAGAGTTTCCTAAAGAGGCTCATGTAATCACCTTTGTTACACGAGATAGGAACCAAACAATGGAATATCACATATTATAAAATATCTCATATTTCACAATTTGCATTTCATCACAGTCTATTCCTCATAGACATATACTTTCACAGTAGAGAATTTTGGGCCAGAATAATATCACGTGACTCACTCCTTAATCTTGGTAATCTAACATATACGGTCTCGATCCACACTCCAAAAATCCTTTTCATAATCCTTTGATCACTACAAGTAGATCTATTTCCTTTCCTCAATATGAACCTTAGGGAATACTCATGGTGTTCAGGGCCCCTAAGTAGAGGTATTGTCATTTCACTTATTATTAATCTGCTTTTTCATCTTAAAAAGAAATTGAATCATCATATATCATGTGTTTTTATTTTTACATAGCTAGATAGCATGTTAAATAGAAATAAAATAATTATATCAAGAAGGAAATATGTAAAATGTGTAACAAATATGTTTAGTTCCATTCATCATTTCATATAAGTCATCATTAGTGGGTTATCATCCTAAGGTATAATCACATTCTAAATTATTCACCCTAACTAGGGTTTCTTAATTGCAAATAAATACATGCTATTTTAGACTAAACACATTTTCTATTATTCTATTCCATATCACAAATATGAGTAAAAATTCATAGATACATCAAAACCCACAACATGATCATCAAATAATAATCCTTTATAACTTATAAGGCTCAAATTAGGTTTACCATATAACATATACATATTCCTTTTTAGTTTTTACATATATAAATAAATCAAAATAAAAAAATGCGCATAGGACACTTGTTCCTTATCTTTACTAATTTACATGCTTCAAATATTCTTACTAATCAACACATATATTATCTCATTTTAAATCCATCAAAAGGACCAATCTCAGAATACAACTATTCTAGCAAACAATTACAATCAAAGAATTCATATTTATGAATCAATTCACATCCATGAATTTCAACTTATAATTGAACTAAACAAATTTTATACATATTCCTTGAACCCTTGTTCAAGAGTATTATTCATTATTATCACTTATCCAATCATATTGTGTTAGGGTTAGGTTCTAAATTCATCAAGATAACTACTTGGTTGCTTCCTGTCTTAGGTTTGTTACTCTTAAATTCTTTCATTTCATGTTCATTACAATATTGGGATCAATCATTCTTAATTCATTTACTATACATTGCTCTTGCTCATTCACATCCATCAGAGTCCAATTTTTTAGTATTTCATTGAATTTAGGTTAACTGGAATGTAACAAAAATAAACCAACTATAGACGTCATCATACTCATTTCAATAATTTCATCCATATCTTATCATCACAATCGGTTCACTCTTTTCCATTTCTTTTCTTACATTTAGATGATACTACCATATTATTATCTTCCACCAACACATTACTATTTATAAATAATCCTTCCATTCCTTATAAGACCAATCACTTTAACAAAATGGACATGTTAGGGTTACTTGTTTTTACTTTAATCTCTACTCATCTTCTCATTTATAATTATGTGATTTGTATATAAAACTTACATTCATGTGAGGGTTCTTCATTATTCCATAAACTATACTAGAATAGATCCATTAGGATTTGATCATCCTAGTTAGACTATTCACCTTCAAATGAAAAAATAATAATTATAATTGAGCATTTATTCATGTTTATAAAGTTTATTTCAAGTTAGAGCTTTATCTCTCATACTCAATTCGATACTCAATTTTAGGACTTTTAACCAGTCCCACTTAGTTCAAGAAATCTAAATTCATCATCATAAGCACCTTATTGTCACTAATATCATCAGGGTCTGCAGGGGTTCATTAAATCTATTCACACATATGGAAACACTATTTTCTATTTCCACACAATTCATTCATCATTCATATGTAGGCTTCGATTCATTGCCTCATTTGAGGCTATCCCTCAAAACTAACCCTAGACATGGAAAAATTCCATTTCAAACCCTCATATTGATCATCATGTACATTTCATATGTAATTCTAGCAAATAATGAAAAATACAGTAGAGGAGCTAATTCTAATTAACTATAAACATGATTTTATACATGTCAACTCAATTTGAAAGCATTACATTGCTTGGGCTGAATTTAGGCAATATAGGCACATTGAAATGTAGTTCTATGACTACAAGTTTCTCAAACACCATTTAAATATAGAGAAAAGGAAATAAACATATACAAGTCATTAGGAAGAACTTGAATAACTAGTATTTAGTTCCCCAAGATTTTACCTAATTGATTACCCATCCACATACAATACAACCATTGATTTGATTGATTTTTTTAATCAAATAGAATAAAGCTTACTCTGTGATTGCAACCATTAAGTAAAAGGTAGATAAACACTCATCTTAGGAAAAAAGCATCTAAAAAACATTATGTATGTTCTGAATTTCTAGAAATCCAACCAAATCCTAAGAAATCAGTTCATCTCTTTCTCTTTTCAGAAGTCCTAGAATAGGAGTCTATATGAAGAAAAAGGAAAAAAAGAGATTTTATATACTTTTTTATTCAGGTCATAGGTGGGAAAAACTACAAACATAGGAAGGCAAACTCACTAAGAAATCATATCTATATAGGATCAACACACATGATTTCACCGATTCTAGGAAGATAACAGTTCATATCATCATCTCCAACTCTTTCTCCTTCCTAACCCAAACTCTCCCTTTCTTTCAAGAATTTGTTATCTCTAGATCAAATCATGGATTATGGGAGCTACTAAGTGTTACGTTAAATATATTGATCAATTGAGGTACTTGTAACAATTACAAATAAGTCCTTTTATTATATTTTTTCCACAAAATTCTTTGTCGATTGAGTTTTTTCTAGTAAGGAGTCTCAGTCGATGAAAGGTTATGGGTGTGATGCACATTCTCCTAATATTCTAAAAATATAATATTTTATCAAAAATAAGTATACAAGCTCCACTTAAAATCTGAGTCCTATTGGATAAGCCAAAAAATTTAAAACCCAAATACCATACCATCATATTTCAACCTGAATATGTTGTCTAAGGAGTTAGTATTGAGAGAATATTAGGAAACCAAAAGGTCCATCACAATGAAATATTATGAGCTTCAAAAAAAACACTTATATCTGAGTTATCCAAACTATATCAAAAATTAAAATAAATCCAAGTTAGACATAAAATGTTAAATTCACACAACATTTTCTTGCTTCTTGTATCCATTACATTAAAATTCTAAATTTACTAGATTAGATGGCTATTTCAGCCCCTATCATTATCATATCCTTCTTTGAGTATGATATACACTTGTAAATTTTCAATACATCATTGTCAGGACATGATTCAGATCAACCTTCATATTCTTTAAAAAAGGTTATGTATGACATGTTCGATATTATAATTCAATATGTATTGTTATCCAAATTCATTGGGTCTCTTCATAAATAAGAATATTTTTTGGCATCATTCTTAGTTTTCATCATTATCTTACAATTTCATATTTAATACAATTTATTAGCAATTTCTTCATAATATGTTAGATTCATTCATTTCTTTAATATGAAAATATAGGTTGTCTTAGTTTATACTCAATTTTCATGTTTAAGTTTTATATCAATATTACATCTAACTATAATCAGAACAATTTTTATCTGGTTTCTTGGTCAGGGCATGTAGAAGAAGTACAATCAACACTTGCATACTAGTTTATTCCAATATTGGGATGCTTGACCAAACAGCTGAATACTAAGTTCAGTTAGTATGCACATCATTTAGAATATGTCAACATGAATATTATCCTTTAGCCCTAGATCGTATTTCCCCTACAGACGCCTCTAACCTAAGCACTGATACCATATTGTTGGCACCTCCATTTTATTTAACATAAATGCCAACCAATAGAGAGAAGCCCTAAACCTAAACCCTGATTAAGAAAAGAACACCTTATTTTCTACAAATAAGATTAAGACAACAAATGAGAAACACGTGTACATTTGTAATTTTCTTTATTAAATCTCATAAACCAATGTAACATAAAAAAAACATAATTCTTTATCACAAATATTATTCAACTTCATTAAAATTAAAACAACATCTTATTATTCATAAAAGTTTAGTTTACAATAGTTATATTACATGAAGGAACAAAGTCACTATACTGCCCATCATGGGATTAGAGAGTACATAGACATTCTAATGTAGGTTATTGTATTTGCATATTCTTTGTAATGACCTCTCCGATGAACAACATTATACAAAAAATTATTTGAAACAACCTCATGGGACTCATATGGAACCCCAATGAGTGGATACCTCCCACTAAATCTAAGCACATTTAACTACATCAAATTAAATATACTAAACTTATAATAAATTTGCTGATATTGTTAAGCCTAATAGATAATTCTAGCATTAAGTAAAATCTAGTCTATGACAATAATCTAATTATTTATAAAGTAATCCAGTTATCCGAATTCTAACCTCTTTAATCATCAATAATAACATACCTATGGAGACATATTCAATTAGTAATCATTCTAGGGTTACAATGTTATTGCAGAGGTAAGATGTCAAGATCTAAAATTTTAGAATCATGACATAATAATAACATAATCTTCATGATGCCTCATGACCGCACCAAGAACATAACTGTTACACTCACATCCCACAATAACCTCTAATCATGAGATTATGACATAAGTTGAGGATTAAACATAATACTAATATCGCACCAACTTTTTTATTATTTTGAACCCTTTGTTTTCTCACATTCAAACACATAAACTATCTTTGCAAGAGAAACAAAACATGATTATTGTATTTAGATTTCTGCATTTAAGATACATATTTAAACATTTATTTTGTTTGTCACACTCACATGTACACATAACTTGATAACCTAATACATTCTCTATTATTAAGGAAACAAAGTTACACATCATTATTTACAACTCTCTCACTTCTACTCAAGGACCTAGAGTGACTGGAACCGACTAAAATTAACTAGTCTAATACTAAGCTTTTGTGGAAAATCTCATCTGGTTTTGGCATTCTTCAGATGCATATGGTTTTCCAAAACAAATTTGAGTAGAGGCGTGAGCCTACTCACTCAGTAACTGAGTACTTCAAATAAATGGTATACATCACTTTAATAGTCAAAGATATATTATTGAGCAAGTGAATATAAATTAGAATATAAATGAGATTTAGAGGAACTAACCATTCATTGACATACATATTACAGGTTACTCTAGTTGACTACAAATAGTAAATCAATCTCTGAACATTCTTGATCAATCACAAAGAAAACTGGTAATTCAAGAACATACAAATTACAAGTTACTCTATAAAATTCCAAGGAATAAATGAATAGATGCACACACTTCGTTAATCTCACATTCAATTTATTATGCCGTAAACCCACATGAGGTGTACCACAACACGTGAAAGTATTCTTTCAAGCTACATTCTCATTGTATAAGGCTTAGAATCATGCCTGGGTTCCTAAGCCTATCTATCAAGTAAGACCTGATCTGCAGCGGGCCCCACCACGTCTGGCTCTTGGCAGTTAATGGGAGTGACCAGATATCTTAGACTCCTCTTCTCATCCTGGGTACTTAGTCTAGTTAAAGCCCTCTAAACCAGATATCTTTCTAATATACAAGCATTTTTTATTAAAATGCCTCTAAACCACCTATTATAGAGTTTCTAAAAAGGACATAACATTAAAGGAATTTTTATTTTTAACAATTTGAAATTGCCATACCAAATTAGAAAACTAATTGGTAACATAATTTATACTTCCCGCTCCAAGTTTTCAACTTCACACTCCAAAAAATCATGATAGTCCGATCTAGCGCTCTGCTCTTTCTCGATTGATATAACTCTCTGCTCCTCAGACCAGCGCATGGAGCATTGGCCTTGGTGATCATTGCCCTAGCAAGGAACTTGCCTGTGATACTTGGAGATCGCGTGGAGCGCTCTGGTCTTTCTCGACTGGTGGCAGCTTGCTCTGTGCCATTTGCGAGTGGAGGAGTGAAACTTGCCGTCCGTGCGCGGTCTTTGTCATCAACCGGGAACCTTCATCCACCGCCTATTTGGACCGATCCAACCTGAAGCACTGCCACAGACTGACTCTGCCCCTCAGGCACCGGCAAGCTCGAGTGAGGGACTCCAATCATCCAATTCCTCTAAGCTTTGCAACTTTCTGAAGAGGTATGTTGTCATCATGATATTTCCCTACTTCATCCATTGATGGGGATATGTCTCCAATTATGTAGTGTCTATCTTTTAACCTCCCTCTTGTAACCAAGATTTTGGTGGCCACTCACCAGAGAAAATATGACATTTTTATAGCCACCTCAAAGTACAAATAAGTGTGGATAATCTATTCAGGTTGCTCCTCCTTTGTTCTTGATATTTCTCATGACAATGACACCAAACCAATAGGTTGAGTGAGCATTAAAGGATCTCAAGCGGTTTAGCCACCACATCTACATATTGTTTGTAACCGTGAGTTGGAAAGGAACCATGCTAATTGATTCAGCGTATTCCTTAGGTAGGAGTTGCAAGAATACATCCAGGTCCCATCCTATGTTGTTCTCAAGGATTATCTCACGCACATTATTCATATGAGTGGTGATTCAGATAATCTAATACTTGGCTTTGAAGTCCTCTAAGATTTACTGATTGGGCACAAAATATTTTCCTAAGGAAAATTATACAAGATTTCAATAGAGATTTTAACTTAAGATTTACTGATTTTTTCCCACGCTTAGCTTTAGTTGTGTTTTTTTATATGGATTGGATTGATATGATTTTTTCCATGGATATGAACCACCACTTTGTTTCATGCCACATTTTCCTCAATTTGGGTCATATTATTTAGGCCAGACCACATTTTGTATGCTTAGTTCATTTTTAGCTAAGTTGTTTGCCAAATTCTGGCCATCAATAGGATTTAGACCTACCTTTAATAGGGTTTGGTTTCCATTTGAGCCAATGTAGTTGAACATGTCTCTTTTTCATATGTAAAACAAGTTGTATGACATACTTTGCAGTCATTGACACATGTGTTAGGAGTCTGCAACTGGTCTATAAATCATGATGAGGCTTTACTATGGTTGTTAATGTGTGTTGACCTGGATTAACCTATTTTCTAAACAAGTAGATGTCAATGATAATTTAGTTAACCAATCCCTATGATTGATCCTAATTCAGTTCAGTATTGTTTTGCATTCATACACGATCGTGCTAAAATTTGTAGTGTGCATTTCCAGTTTTAGGTTTGACTTTTTTGATGTTACAACTTTATTGTGTGGGGCATGACATTTTCAGTACATCCAATGCAATTAGTTCAGGGAAGACCACAATTTGTATTTCTACTTTAGGTTTAGCCAAAAAATTTTCCAAATAGTGCGTGTGAGTCAGATTTAGACCTATCCCTAATAGGGTTTGCTTTCCACTTGGGCCAATACAACTGAACATGTCTCTCTTTCATGTGCCAAGCAAGCTACATGATAGACTTTGCAGTCATTGATACGTGCAGTCATTGATACTTTCTGGATGTATATGTTCTAAAGTTTTGTAGAAGGTGAGCTTGTAGAAGATGAGGTTGTAGGTTTGGAAACCATGTTGGTGGTTTTAAGGTTTACGAATTCTCCTTTGATACTAGCAGATAGGACCCAGGCTCCTGTTCATTTTCTGATTCACTTCAAAATGATTAGAATGTGCCTGGGTCCTTATTATAAGTATGTTCTTTTATAATTTTCAAAAGTATTTCAAACATAGTGTCATGTACTCAAAAAACTAAAGAGGCAGCAATCTATCCCATTTACATATAGGTCAGAGAATAATAACCTCACATAACTCATTTAGAAAATTTACAATTTTTAGATGAATCCTTCTTGTCATAAAATTTGTGGTACTATCAAAATAATAAGATGATAAGATATCTTGTAGTAGTATTTTGATAAACACAGAAGTATAAGACTATAGTAAAAATGTGCAAAGACACCACTAACCTCTTTAAATAGGTCTCACACCTTCTATAGTAGTGCATGGATACTCCAAATTAAATAGGTCTCACACCTATACAAAATATGCCAGACACCATTAACCTCTTTGATAATCTGAAATATGAGTGTTGATTAAACAAATAGATAATAAGTGTCACCTCATTTTATGAAATACCAAGATACATCAAATTATAGAAAAAATACTAGTTACTTCCTTGAAATTCTCAAAGAAGGATTAGTGAACATTGGACCGATTGCAAAGATATAGGACATGATCTCCTCTATTAGATTTCTTTTCAAGCTATCATGTCTACCAAAATAAAGTTGGTTATGACAAGCAATAAAAGGTTAACTGATGTTATACAACTTTTTCTAAAAATATATAACATCGTTATATGTACTTACACTTTGTTAATACTAATATTATGCAGTCTCTGTCCACCCACAACAATCACTATGAACTGGGCCTCTATGCCAATGTTAACATTCCTTATTGAAGAACAATTGGACATCATCCTAGATGATCGTTCCTTCAACCAATTGGCCATACCCAAACATTGGCGTTTTCTAAAAGGAAGACACTACAAGCCTGGTGAAGTAACCCTAAATTTTGGCAATTATTCACATGTTATCGAGGTTGAGTATGATTTGGCGGGAAATCTTGTATCAAAATCTGGTTGGCGTGATTGGATTAGAAAGATGCTAGTGGACCGTAGCGACATGCTTTTTCTCCGTCCAGTTGGTCATAATACCATCAAAGTTTGGATAACCAACATCAACTGTGAGACCCCCGATCATCTACGATGGTATGAGCGCACGATGGAGGATATCAGCTCAGACGAATCTGATTATGAGGCCCCTATCGGTTCATATTTGTCTAAATACAGTGAGGAGCTCCGTGACATATCACAATCATTAAAAAGGCCAGGGTAGGTCCAATTAACAAATATAATTGTCAAGACAAAAAATTTGTGTTTACACTTTTTGTCTGAAAGCAATCAATACTCATAGCTGCTTTCTTTTCTGAACTTCAGGAGAAGATCGCCACAATGATAAGTCCTCGAAGTTACTGATTCGGGACCATGTTGGTGTAGTATTTAGTTGTCTATCTATCTAGACTTGTTTGTATTAATAGTTATTTTAATTATGCGCATGTTTAGGGGTACACCAACCCCTTTGTTTAGTTACTGTTTAAGGGTACACCCCTGTGTGTGGATGTAAAAAGAGATTAATGAATGGAACTGAAAGTTTCTACATGAATGCTTATAACTAAAGTGTGTGTTCCCATGAATGTTCCAAATTCACAAATCCATCTTATCTAACGACACATTCGAAACCAAACAACAAAAAGAAATATGCATATCCTATTATGGTACAAATTACTGATAAATTTCATTATAAATGTTCTTTTATCCTTATTATAACTATGTTCTTTTATCCTGATTATAAGTTTTTCAAAAAATGCTTGGATGCCCGCCTAATCGGATAGGCTCACGTGAACTTCATTTGCATGATTACACTAGTATTTTTTCATATTGTGTAGTCTATTTTAATATGACATACTTACTCATATGTTATATGTTTTATTATTTTTATAGAATGGATAAGTCTTGGATAGCAGAGGATGACCGAACCAGTTGTAAATACTTATGTGGAGTATCATAATTTTTGGATTTTTCTTTTGAACATTCATCGATTGGAGACAAGATTGTATGCCCATGTAGAAAGTGTGCTAATGTATACCAGGTCACCAGAAAGACTGCATTGAGCCATCTACTGTGGCATGGCTTCTTACCAAGCTATATTTCTTGGGCTTTTCATGGTGAAGATGCCGATGTTCAAATGGATGCTCCTACTGATCAGGGATATTTCCTTAATGCTGAAAATTTACAAGATATGTTGCATGATACTTTTCTGAGTTTCAGTGAAGATGGAAATACAAAAAGAGTGGAGCCATCTAGTGATCAACATTTCAATACTGAAAATTTTTATATCTTTTTAAAGGTTTCTGAGACAGAATTATATACAGGGTGTAAGAAATATAACAAACTTGCTTGCATCCTAGAATTCTATCACCTGGTTTGTCTTAATGGATTGAGTAAGAAAGCATCATATATGTTTCTTACGTTCTTTAAGAAGATGCTACCAGAAGGAGAACAGTTACCTAATTCATTTTTATGAGCTAAAAAAGACAATTACGGGGTTGGGCTTAGATTATGTGAAGATTCATGTTTGTCCAAATGGTTGCATGTTGTTTTGGAAGGATTCTGTTGATAAAGACGTCTGTGATACATATGGAGCATCAAGATGGAAACTGATTACAATCCTAGATGATGATGAAGAGCTTGCAAAAAACCCCAAGAGAATACCTATCAAAGTGCTCAGACACTTTCCAATTATACTCCGCCTAAAGCGGTGATTCATTTCATCAAAAACCTCATCCTTAATGAGGTGGCATGCAGAAGAATATGAAAAAGATGACAAGTTAAGACACCCGGTTGATTCACCTGCATGGAAAACATTTGATGTGATGCATCCAGAATTTTCTGCAGACACTAGAAACATTCGATTGGGACTTGGAACTGACAGATTTAATCCTTTTGGGACAATGAGTACTTATTACAGTACATGACCTGTTGTGATTATTCCATATAATTTACATCCTTGGTTGTGCATGAAGCAACCATATTTTATGTTGTCCCTACTCATTCCTGGACTAGCTTCACCCGAAAATATAGATGTGTACTTGCGTCCATTAATTGATGAGTTGAAAGAACTATGGGATACTGGTGTACATACATATGACACTGAAACCAAGGAATTCTTTCATATGCGTGCTTCTTTATTATGGACAATTAGTGATTTTCTAGGATATGCATATCTATCTGGTTGGAGTACTAAAGCTACAAACCATGTCCCTATTGTAATAAAGATACTGTCTCACATTGGTTGCCACATAGCCGTAAAGTTTTCTACATAGGACATCGTAGGTTTTTGCCAACTAGCCACAGATTCCGAAAAGAAGCAAAGGCATTTGACGGTGAGCAAGAATTTAGGTGTCCACCTAAACCTCCTTCTGGAGCTCAAATCTTGTCACAATTGGAGGATGGAAGAACTGTAATTGGTAAGAAAAGGTAGAGAGGTAAGGATTCAACACACAATTGGGAAAGGAAAAGCATATTTTTTGAGCTACCATATTGGAAAACTAACATTGTAAGGCACAATCTCGATGTCATGCACATTGAGAAGAATATATGTGAGAGTATTGTTGGAACATTGCTAGTTTGAAGGATAAAAGTAAGGACAACTTGAATGCCAGGAAGGATTTGGAGGATATGGGAATCATATTTCCGCTTCATCCAAAAACTGTTGGTAAATATACCATCCTACCTCTAGCTTGCTATACAATGAAAAAAGATGAAAAAATATTATTTTGCAACCTCCTTAAATTTGTCAAAGTTCCATACGGGTATGCGTCTAATATATCTAGATGTGCACAGCCGAAGGATCAGAAGATGCTACCACTGAAAAGTCACAATTATCACGTGTTGATGCAACAAATTTTGCCATTAGTTGTCACTGTGTCCTTGCCCAGTAAGAATGCTCAGTCATGTATTATTAATCTTTGTCGCTATTTTCAAAGGTTGTGCACTAAAGTCATAGATCCAATTGATTTTTCTGCATTGGAAAATGCAATAGCTGTTACACTTTCTGAGATGGAGAAGATATTCCCTCCATGTTTTTTTGACATAATGGTGCATCTATCAGTCCATCTCTCTTATGAAGCTAAGATAGCCGGCCCTGTTCAGTATCGTTGGATGTATCCAATTGAAAGGTAACATTTCACACGTCGTGATGACTTTACCTATTGGAATGTAATTTATCATAATATTTTACTCAACTTTGTTTTCAGGTATTTGATGACCCTAAAAGGATATGTTCGTAATAAAAGATATCCATAAGGATCAATAGCAGAAGGATATATAGCTGAACAATGTCTAACTTTTAGTTCAAGATACTTGGATGGAGTTGAAACAAAATTAGATCGGCCAAATATAAATGATACTGACGAAGCAAATTTGGAAAACGAGCCAACACTTGACAGTGATGATTGGTCTATTTTCTCGACAGTAGGTCGTGGTATTGGTGAAATGGTAACATGTGTCTTAGACGAACATACATTGAAACAAGCCCATAAGTATGTACTATTGAATTGTGAAGCAATTGAACCCTACATTAAGTAAGTTAGTGTCAACTGTCTTCTAATAATAAAATGCTATAACATATTCCAATAACATATTGCACATATTTTGTATTCAGGATGCACTATGATATCATTAGGCAAAAGCATCCTCAGAAGTCCTTAAAGGAGGTTCAGAGAATACATAGTAACTAATTTTATGGATGGTTTAAGGAACATGTACGTTTAGTTATGGTAATTAAATTAGTTATGCTTCATGAATAAAGTCTAACAAACTTTTCTTTTGTTAGATTGAGACACCCCTAAGAACAGATATGGTAGTTGATAAAATCAAGTTTCTTTCTCAAGGTCCACATCAACTGGCCATTAAGTACAAGGGCTATGTTGTCAATGGTCATAGATTTTATACCAAGGCAAAAGATGCAAATCGAACAACACAAAATAGTGGAGTCTTTCTGGTAGCTAAGACTGATTGTTATTCTAAAACCACTGATCGCAATCCAATTACTAGAGATGTAACCTACTATGGTGTTTTGAAGGATGTTATTGTGCTCAATTATTATGAACACTTTAAGGTGACATTATTTAAGTGTGATTGGGTGGACATCTACTCAACGAGGGGAATCAAGCATGATGAACATGGGTTGACTCTTATTAATTTGAGACGCCTTCAAACTACAGGAGAACCATTTGTAGTGGCATCTCAAGTTGGACAAGTATTTTATGTAGAAGATGTCCCTGCAAAAGGGTGGCATTTTGCTGTAAAGATTGCCCCACGAGATATGTTCAACATGGAAGAACAATCTTGTATTGAGAATGTCAAAGCTTATGTGCAAGGTGAAACTGGAGATGGGCCATCAATGACATCATAGGATGAATGTACTGATTATGACATAGTTAGATTGGATATGGAAGGAATTACTATTGCTAGTTCAACAACTGAAAAAGACCAATCCTGAATTCAGCAGGACGATGAAAGTGTATCTCAAAGTGATGATGATGACTGTTTTGAATGAGAAGATTACAAAATAGCAGCCAATGTTTCTTTTTGTTTGTCGTTAATATTTGACTTAAATAAGCCTTTTTTGGCTCAATGTATCTCTTTAATTTTCTATCTCACATTGTGCTCTAGCTAGGTGTATCAATTTTGCATGTCTGACATTATTCTTATTCATATTTATCCTTGTCTCTACTGTTGTTTATAATTATATTTGATTAAATATTTGTGTTTCATTTTTAAATATTATTAATAAAATTGTTATTATGTTGTTCAATATTTTTCTAAATGTGACCATTTTTATGTGACTTGATATACTCAGGATGAGAGAACAGTACAGTGACAGCTGCCATAACATGACAGCCGCAAGCAATGATAATAACAACAACAATGACTCCTGTACGGTGACTCATTTGCCTAGCATTACTCGACATGGTTGTTGGCAATCTTTGAACATATCCTCCTCACATCGCTCCGAAAAAAATTTAGCTTCCCTTCCAACTGAAATTCATAATGATAGAGCAAACAAATTCAATAAAACTACTGCTAGCTCTGCAAAAAATGCCCAATCAGCCATGTCTCCCCAAGACTATAATATGGTTGGTGATTCAAAATCCTCTCAAACATGCACAACTGAAAAGGAGATGGGAACAAGGTTCCAAAGCCATCAAAACAAAGAAAGTGGCGATAAAGTTACAAGATCAAGAATTTCACAGCTACCTCGTGTGCCTAATGTCAATGCTTCCGTATCTATTCAATCAAAAATTATAGAGAATAGAGCTGCCAGTAACCAAAATAGCAATGTATTTCCTGATAACATGGACCAAAATGACATCTCAGATCACCATGTTGAGTCATTGAATGTTACAACAACACCTTCTGATAGGCTAGGTAATCATTTCATTCATATCATTGTATTTATAGTGCTGCATTTAATCATATATAATTATGCATATATATATTTTATCCTTTATGAATGAATGCTTAGGTCAAAAACATCGAGCAAACAAATTCAATAAAATTGCTGCTAGCTCTGCCAAAAATGCCCAATCAGCAACGTCTCCCCAAGACTCTAATATGGTTGGTGGTTCGAAATCCTCTCAAACATGCACAACTGAAAAGGAGATGGGAACAAGGTTCCAAAATCAGCAAAACAAAGAAAGTGGTGATAAAGTTACAAGATCAAGAATTTCACAGCTACCCCGTGTGCCTAATGTCAATGCTTCCGTGTCTATTCATTCAAGAATTGTAGAGAATAGAGATGCCAGTAACCAAAATAGCAATGCATTTCCTGATAACATGGACCAAAATAACATCTATGATCACCATGCTGAGTCATTGAATGTTACAACAACACCTTCTGATGGGCTAGGTAATCATTTCATTCATATCATTGTATTTATAGTGCTGCATTTAATCATAAATAATTATGCATATATATATTTTATCCTTTATGAATGAATGCTTAGGTCAAAAACATCGAGCACGTGGCCAAACACAATGTTTGAAAGTTTGGAAAAGAAAGCCCGACGATCCAATTCCCATTGAGAAAAATCAATTTGGACAACCAGTAGGTGAAAACCAATGTCACTTATCAAGTTTTCTGACAACCATTGCAAGAGATCCCAATCTTTGTGCATTAAACTAGGAGGACTGGAGACAATTTCCAGCAAATAAAAAAGATTCGATATGGAATTTTGTGAAGGTATATTATTAAATTTTATTTTTAAATGGTTAAATGAAGCATCTAATTGATATCCTTTATGTTGGTAGAGTAAATTCACAATGGATTCAGATCTGAAGGAGTGGACAATGAAGAGACTAGGAAAGAAATGGAAGGACCACAAGTGTGAGTTAAGGATACTATACTTCGTAGAAGATAGTCCATACGAACAACAGCTTGAACGAGTTGTTCCCTGTGTGGACAAGTCGCATTGGAAATTTCTTGTCGATTATTGGAGGAGTAATAAAGGAAAGGTAATATTATTTTTTCTATTAGTTGATACTTACAATACCACACAAATAATTACTATGCATAATACTACAATGTTTTCCACAGAGGAAGTCTATAACTAACAAGACAAGCAGAAAATTTCAAAAGGTTGGCCACACAACAGGAACCAAGTCGTTTGCATGTCTGAAATATGATGTAAGTTAGTAATTTTTGTGATCCATTTAGATAATTTGATGGCATCCGTTAATTTGATGTTTACAATAACCTTGTTTGAATGATAAATATGGATAAGGAAATAGGCGGAGAAGTGGATCCCATAATGTTTTTTGAGAAAACTCATCGTAAAAAAGATGGGAGCATAGTTGATGTTGAATCCGCCAAAATTTTGGTACAACACATAATATCCTATAGTTTTATGTTACATTTACTAATTTCATAGAGGTATATATTTGGTATAAATTGCATCTCGTATGATTTGTTGTATGTAGGAAAAATTTTCTGAGGTAGGAGAAGAGCTGCGAAGAAAACAACCTAATGTTACTTCAGATGAAATTTATAGGCATGTTATGGGAGAAGAGAGACCAGGATATGTTCGTGGTTATGGACTTGGACCATCATCTTTTGATATCTGTGACAAAAATCGTAAATCCCGAGAAGATGAAGAAGCACAAAGGAAGCATTTCCAGGATAAGCTTGAAGAACAATGGTTGGAATTTGATGCAAAACTTCAAGAACAAAAGGATGAATTCAACCAAAAATTAGAGGAGTTACTTGCCTTAACTAGGTAAGGAAACAATCAAGCACAGCATGTTGGCACTGGCCAAGTATGAATACATTTTATACAAGATGTGTGATATCAATTATTTTCCATGTTGACTTTTATGGACTTATGACAAAAATAAAATAATTGTGCAGACAAACTTATCAATGCAAACTCCACTCCATATAAGATATTCATCATTTAAGAAGGGACAAGTATGTTTGTATTACTGTGAATTCCACTTCATTTTACATTTATATAAATTTGTTATGTAAACTGTATTTTTTTTGTAGGATGTGTATCTACTGAGTTTTACAGATCCAGATGCTAGAATTGCATTCGGTCGAGTCTCTGAGGTTGACCCCATGAAAAGGGTGGGAGGTGCAATTTTAGGCTCATCATTTGTTGCTATTTTTGTAGAGGTTGCTTTGTTGGGAAACAATCCTCTAGTTAGACCTTATGATCAATATCAATCTATTGATGATGCTGTTGGCAACATCATAGCATGGCCGAAACACATACATTGCCAAGGTGGGTGAGCATAAAGTATTGCTTATACTGTTACATAATTGAAAACAAAAGTAGTATCTAAAGTCGTTTCCATTTGTTGCAGGACATGAAGTTTAAATTTAATTGCATTCTTGGATACTATCTAAAGAGAGGAGAGTTATAGTTGTTTTTATGTAATCCACTTTGTTATTTGTACATGCCGATCTAAAGTAATGGTGTTTCATGTCCATTGTCGTAGACAATGTTGCCAAATAACATTCCTATTTTGTTTTGTCCTACTTTTAATTTTGTTATGGAGAATCTTAGTATTATGGATGATACACGCATTATGATTGGTATGTGGTTTTTAGCTATGAGTAGTGTTTTAGCTTCTTGTTTGTGGGTACAGATGAAAATTTTAGTTGAAAATGAGTTATGGTTATTTGATCCATTTCTTTCCATTTTGTAATTACTCAGCTAGTAAATGGATTATTATGGTTTGGATTTTTAAAATTTACAGCTAATGTGGATGGGTGATGTGGCCTGAATAATTCCTTTTTAATGTAAAAACTACTATAGTAAAAGGGTAATTGTCCCTTTGTATGGTAGCCACACATCGTATACCATGATTTTCTGTTTCCCAACCTATGCAGGTTTGATTCTGTTTGATAATATCTTGGAATGCAATTTCTTATATAAGCAGGAATGCATATTGCGGGTGCTTCATATTTGTGGGCTTCATATCCAACTTGCATCATGTCAGATCATGAGGTGCGTTACTTCTACGAGTGTTGTTCTATTTTCTCACTGCGTTGTTTTTGAATGTTTTGTTTTTGGTACTAAGTATAATATAGCCTGGTGTTTTTGCATTTTACAGAGGCACACTAAGTCATTGTCAGCATTTCAGAGGTCTGCTCTGGTTGAGAAGTCTAGGTAGAAGCCTCAAGAAAGAATGGGTGTTCTTAGTAATGTGGGTTCCTCCTTGTTCCCTTAAGTGTTAAAACAACATTTGTATATTTGTCTTTTTTCCTTTACCCCCTCCATCTAAAATAATACCCTTTCTATAACATGTGGTTGTGATGCAGGCCCTAAAAGCTAATAACTATGGTAATGATCCTCTGCTAACTGTAGCTCTGTACTTGGAGATTAATTAAAGGCCAATCTCGAGAGTTGACAACCTGTGTATTGATGGCTTGTCCGACTGCCCAGGGCCCCATGGGACACATCCATTCCTAGTATAATAGTTGGCACTTGGGAGATCTTTGGCATGGATGGAGGATGCTCATGGCTGTGGTGAACTTCTCTATGCAATGTGACACCCGTATGCATATTCATGATCTCATTCGCCGTGGAAACATGAAGGGCGTTGTAAGTAAAATCTTTTAATGTATTTTTAAATTAGTTAAATGAAATACATAATTTTTTTTACTGACAACGCACTTCATGTTTCCACAACGAATGAGATCCTAAATAAGCCTGCGGTTGTCACAACGTGCAGAGAAGTTCACCACAGCTGAGCATCCTCCATCCATGCCAAATATCTCCTAAGAGCCAACTATTATACTAGGAATGGATGTGTCCCATGGGAGCCCTGGGCAGTCGGACAAGCCATCAATAACTGCTGTAAGTTTTGAATTTTGACTCCTTAGCATATGTATGGGTTTTTCGTCCCATTATTTTTGTTGGGCTCAAATCTATATGTCGTTGTGTTCATTTTTCTTATCTGGGGTGTTCTATGTTGCTATGCTTATGTCTTAGGTGTGGTTGTAGAAGGTGTGGAGAGTGGTTGTACAAATGCATAAAAACTATAGTTCACCAGTTATTAGACTATGGTTCTATAAGGTGTGGTTGTACAAATGCAGAGGATTGAAATATGGATATGGATCAAATGAAGCACAAACTTCCAGTTCTCATTTTACTGTATGCATGCCATATATTCTACCTTGAAGAAAATAATGAAGGTGAATGAGATTCTCCATCAAGATCAATTATTTTTCTCCTTCTTAAAGTTCATAAAATTGTTTGATATGGTACCATTAAAGATTGAAACTCTTCTAAACTCACTACATCATGAATTTTATGAGATATGAAGTTAACCATTTTATCAAATGTGGTAATATTCTCCCTATATCATGAGTGCTACCATTCCATTATGGACGAATTACATATTAGTAATCATTGTATCAAATGTGGTAATATTCTCCCTAATTGTTTGGGTCTTTACTCTCTAGGGTTCAGGAAATACAAAGATTATTCAGCAACAATCATTGAAGTGATATTCACTTCCACAGCTTTCCCAAGTTCCTGTATCATTGCTCAAGCTGAACTTCAAGATATGCTCAGTGGCATCTGAAATGTAGTGTCCTTCAGATTCCAAAATGCAATATTTAGATTAAATTTGTTTTGAGGACTTTGTGCCCCTCATTTTTAAAGTATTATACCATGCTTGCAAAGGTGAAAGTCTTGGAACATGCACATCATTCAACGGAATTTGATCAGGTATGTTCTTCCATTCTTTCTCAACACCTTAAAGTCATACATAACACGATTTACCAGTTACTTACATCTTGGAAGACACATCAAACAACATATGCACATGCCCCATATTTATTGCCTAATTCACTGATGTCAGTACATATTTAACAAACTAATTATTGTATATTGCAGGAACTACAATAATATACTTAGACATTTCAGTTAAGGTGTCTATTTCACACATGTTTTTCTTTAAACTTCCAGGAGGCCACATCTATTTATCCTACCCTCTAGTTTAAGGTTTTTAAACCTATTTGCTTATTGTGAGTAGAGTCTACTCAGAGTTGTGATGGTGTTTCTAAATGTGGTAGTTCCTCACCTCATATCTGCCATGACCCAATTGCAAAACTGATGGGCAATTCGACAATCGGACTCCCGAGAACCACTAGGATTGGGAAAAAATAATATAGAAAAATGATGTGATTGGCTGTCAAATTCCTTACACCTTCATATATAGGTTGTTGTTTTAATTCCTATTCTAATCTAGTTGTTTGATTGCTAATGCAGTGTATATAAATCTGAATGGTGTGCTTATTATCGACCTTGTTATATTGTTCACTTATGCATTGGATAATGAACCAATGACAAAAGAATAATGTTCTACAAGCTAGGAACATTCCAACCAACCATCCACTCTACACAACTGAGTTGTATAGATAGGTAAATCTCTGTTCTGCTATGTCTAGCTTTGATGGTTTATATACTAGAGATGGAATGTAACATGAACATTTCTTTGATAGAGATGGAATATAAATTTCTTTTTAATTTGATGAACCAATGTACTATCATACTAACTGTAATCATGTACTAGTGAGATTTTTTGATGAACATCACACTTCTATTGCTGCAACTTGCAAGAGGAATTAACAATTCCTGAAAGTTTTTTTTTTGGTAATGGTTTTTTCTAATTTTAGAGCTAAAACCTGAGAAGAGCATGAAATTGCATTAGGTCCTTGGAGGAAGCTATCAAAGGAAAATGAAATTGCAAAGCAATAAAGAAAGGTTTGCTTGACCATTTGTCAGTTAGTCTGTTGGTGGATTCGACATGGATGTTGCAGCTGCTCTGTATTAGGCCACTTGTTGCACCAGAGGTTTAGAATCTATAGATCTTCCAGTTTTAGAGATCAGTGTATCTATCATCTCTGCCTAGTAGATGAAATTGGAAATCCCACATGTGGTCTTTTTGGGACTGCTGTTGCAACCATGGGGATGTTGAGTACTGCTGCATATGTATTGACTATGGATATGTTTGGACCTATTGTTGATAATGCAGGTGGCATTGTTGAGATGAGTCAGTAGGTAAATTATTTGCCCTTATTATTTGCTGCTTTACACTAAACAAGCCCTTATTATTTGCTTCTTTACACTAAACAAGCACCTTCAGCATGGTTTTTTTGTTTAACCATCTAGAACAAGGATACATGTATTTTTTGTTTAACTTTTTGCTTTGGACTTAGGTTGAGGCTTTGGACTTAGATATCACCTTGATGCTATGGTTCCTGAACACAACATCCGACTACACCTTGCTACATGTATTTTCAGAGGCCACTTTCAACCCTTTCAATTGCCGCACCCACCCTACTTCCTGCATCACTCACCAGAATCAGACGCCAATGGAACTACACTCCGCTCAGCTGCCTTCTCTACAAGTTTCAGATGGGCCCATCCAAGTGGAAAGCAAAAGGCAGCTCCAAGTACAGAACCAAGGAGCATATTCCACACTCGCCATCTCAAGGAACCAGACAATATGAGACCAGATACAGCAGCAGTTGCTGAGCCAGCTCCATCAATGTTGAAGACATCATGTATGCCACGTTGTTCATCAAGAAGATTATGCAAACCATAAAATGCAGCAGTAAACATTGGTGTTGTATTCAATATAAGGGACAAGGTAAAACGTCCTCCCCATGTAATTCAATATAAGGGGCAAGGTAAAATTTTGAATGAAAGTATATCATTGGTGTTGTATTCAATATATGGGGCAAGGTAAAATGTCCTCCCCAGGTAATTCTCAATTGATTATAAATAAAAATTATTCATACTTTCAGAAAAGTGAGTTCGTCTACAATTGACATTCATTTAGAAATAATGATAATGAATTGAAAACTGAATGAGTAAAAGCCATGAAAATGTAGTAATACAGAACTAGTAGTCATTAGTGGCTTTTTTTATATGCCATTAAACTGAATAAGAACATTTTCATACACCAACATAATACAGAATAGTGGCATTTGTATATAAGCCAAATGATGGATAGTGGCTTTTTTATAAATGCCAAATGATGGTTTAGTGGCCTTTATGTGGCATTTATTTGAAGCCACTAAAAACAAACCTTTAGTGTCTTTTACTACTTAAGCCACTATCTTCCTAGTGGCATTGGCACTAGAGGCATTTTTTTAAATGTCAACAAATGCTGCTAAACCTGTTTACTGGCTTTTATTTTTATTTAGTGGCATTTCTGAAAGGCCGCTAATGAGTATGTTTGCTGTAGTGCACCCCACTGGTGCACTCTGGCTTACCTCGACCTATGTGAAACCTCCTATCAGAAAGCACATTTCCTGCTCACAACGCATGCCTCTTATGAAGGATTCTATAGTGTTTATGGTATCTAAAATTCTAATTCACTCTTTGGATTCATAGTTCAATCATCACATCAACATTTTATAATTTATCCTCATAAACATTCTTTTTCATAAAGTATCAACAATTCATATTGTAAACTAAGCAATTGTGCAAACCACTTATCTCTCTGAAGAACATTGATTTGAAAACACTTGAATCACAGAATACCCTATCCTTAAGGTTGAATTCACCACAACTCGCATAAGGACATTATGCATCATAATCTTTCACTAATAAAAGACTACTTTGAACAATTCACATACAACCAACAAATATATGAAACTTTGGAATCAAATCATTTGAAATTCATGATGTCTATTCGTAAATTTCTGACTTTCCATTCATCCAGGCTTCACCCTCTTTACTTACATATCATGAAAACATATATTACATCACATGAAATATAAGATAGTATCTAACATATATGTACTAAGAATCTTAGATAAAATAATCATTCATAAACAAGGATTTTCAAATAGGCAAAGTTCTTTATTCAATTACACAGCCAAAAACCCTAGATTTTGGTATATTCTTATAACCTCTAAAATAACTTTAGGACTTCTTTTAGATGATGTGTATCTATTTCTAATATGATTTTTTCATCTAAAACTCAACATTATAGATTATTAGTCCACTACATTTCATCTTGCAAAAGCTAGAACTGAAAGATAGTTTAGGGTCTGTAATCACATACAAAGGAATTGAAGATTTGTTTGAGGATTAATACAATTCCATACAAAGTACTATTCAAAAGAAGTACCCACTCACCCTAAGGTGTGAAAACACCTTAAAAAAATAACCCACATCTGAAATTCTTGAACTCATATAAAAACCCTAGAAAATTGCCACTTTCTTTTCCCTTCAACTCGAAAACCCTAGGAATGGAGAATTATGAGGAAAAAGTAAGAAAAGGGAGAGATATGATATAATTTCAAATCAAATCAAAAAAATGTATGGAATCTTGACATGTGAGAGAATATTTACCATGAATGACTATGCGAATAAGTTAAACTTAATTGATTTAATCATTTCTTGGATGGTGAAATCCAAGATCAACAATTCCACCACTTTCTCATCTTAAACCCTAGCTCTCCCTCTCTCTCTAGGATTTTAGTTCTCAGGATTGAATTGTGATTATGAGAGATTCTAGTGTGTTAGGTTGGTCATATATAGAATTTGAGGTGCTTGGGTCAATTAAAAATTCACCCTACTTATACATTCTTTTATTTCAGTATATTTTTTTGTCATAAAAATGTTACTATAATTTTTTTATTGAATAGGTAACATATCTACCAAAATTTATGAAAAATAATCATTTTGTCTATCATTGAATTTCAGATCTCCTGTAAAAGTTTCAAATCATTCTGGGCTATGAATATATAACTAAAACTCAAATATTACACTGGTATATTACAATCAAAATGTCTGATCGGCTGATTTTGTCCTGAGGAAACTCGACTGACGAACATATCCATCACACATCCAAAAATTCTAGTATTTTACAATATCACTTATGATATATTTATCCAAATTATATACATATTTCAGATATATAAACTTTTATAGAAAATATAAAAATCATTTAATTCACTACTATCCTGCTCAAATTCCACATTCAAGTACTATGAAAACCCAAAATTTTACCGACTAGGGTTTGCATTTCTAAAACCCTAATTCTTCAAATTAGAAGCATGCTTAGAGTTTCTTATTAGATTTATGACATCATAAATGAGCTAGTTTCACTAATGATATGTGTGTGATGATCAATCTAACTAAGCATATAATCATCTAGGAAAACCTTAGTTTACCAATTAAGCTCAAATGCGGTCATAACAATTCTTTCCCTCTTAAAATAGTTCCGTGCCCAAAACATTAATATATATTAAAATTACATTTAAGGTTTATTTTAAACTTCTAAAATATTATATATTACTAAGTTCTTGTGTTTCATATTTCAATAGTGTTTTTCAACATTCAATCCTTTATTCCTTTTTTAGTCATAAGTTTGAATCAAGGCTTCCCAATGACAATAGTAGAATTTTCTATGTCACAATCAATAATAGGAAAGAGAATGAGAAACCAACAATTTTCAATACTTTTACACTTTTGAGGTGTTACCCCATTATTGGTAATCTGATCCAGCTATCTCATTCTATATAATAAATTCTACACTATTGTTGCTTCATCATATTTGAGTTAGTAAAGATATTTACCTTGATATTTTGAAGTTTCACTATTGCGTTACTCCAATAGAAAAGAAATCATTAGATACAAAACATTGATTTAACAAAAATTGTATAGTGCTGAACCAGATTATTGATATCAATGACTATAACCATAACACCCTTTTCATTTATTATATTTCCCACACACTTACAAATGAAATCATATGTAAAACAAATTTACACCCCTTAATATACCTTCAACAAATTATACTTCTAAAAACAAATTCATGTATTACTAAAAGCCATTTATTTTGAATGATTTATCTTCTTATTCATTTCAATTTACTTCTTACTACTTATCCTTCTCATTTTGATCACATTTTGATCAAACATCACTAACATTAAAATATTTGAGGTAAGAATGTATTATTTATCATTCTTATTAACATTGCAATAATTTATGTCAGATCATAGTTTGTTCATTTTGGACTTCTCCATCTACTAAAATCATACTTCTTATATCAGAAATCTATTTATTATCCTTCATTATTAGGCATTTCCATGTGGTTTATCTACCTTTTTCATTTTTTTACCTTTAATCCTTAAATTATTATCACTACTAATTTCTTATCATATTATTGATCTCAAGATTGTATTTTATAATGATGTTACCACTAGTGACATCTCTTGAGCTACTACAACCCTAAACATTGTAGGGTTTGATCCTTATCAATAACATGATGTTGTTGTGACGCGATTTTACTCCCTTAGTTTGGAATTCAAACGTTAGAACTCATGAAGTTTACTAAAGTCTTCCTTACCATATCACTTCAAGTTCCTTTCTCTTACTTTGGCTTTCTGATATGTTACTTTCCTAATTTATCATTTTGGAGTTTCATCATCATTCCATATTGTGCCATCATCATATTGAATATATGTATCTACCATGGTTGTTATATATCATTTAGAATCCATTCTCTAGCCACTTCATCCCCACATTACTCTCATTCAGGAGAATACAAAAGAGAAGGTGATTCTGAGATTCAGAATTCAAATTCTCAAGTATTCACTTAACATATTTCTCATATTAGGTTTAATTACTCATTGTCAAGGAGACTACATGATCTAGCATCTACTCACATCTCCCAATCTCTTTCTTTTATCATCTATAGTACTCCCTCATGTTTTCAATCCCTTCTTTATTTTCTATCATCGTCTGCCTATATGCTACTCTTCACTATGTCATGATTAACTTTTACTTATCTCTTTTGATCATGTTTCTCACTCTTGTGTATGAATCCATATTACATTCCATATATACTTTATTATCATCCTTTTAATTTTATCTAGTGGAAATTCTAAATCAATATCATCCCTACTAGTTTCATCTTATGCATAATACACTACATGTCCTTTTCAAATCAATCGACTCATGCAAGGGTCAACCATTATGTTTCTCTTTCAATTGATATTATCTATATTGAATATTATTTACCTTGTATGACTTGTTCATTTATTTAGTTGCACCTTTGTTCTTCTTTTGAGAACTAGTTCCATTTCATCACTAGGGATCTATTGAATACATTTGATGCAAACTAGGTTGTTACTCTATAGAGAATTTGAATCAAAAGGTAGTAAGGACGAATGAATTAAACTTTATAATAGAAGTACACCTTCCATGCTTTTAATTTTATCATGTAATCTTCCTTCCTTAATCAAACTCATCATGTCCATCACTTCCCTTTATTTCATCTCAGTTTCTTATCCTAGTCTTATAATTTACATATTCACCTAGTTCATTTTTCTTTAATTCTTCTGAAGACTCTTCACTTCTATGTACTTATTGTAAACTTCACTCTTTTATCCAATTTCCCTTTGTTTTAGAGTACATAAATATATTTTACTTGATTATATGATCCATTCATCATAATTGATTCTTTCTATCTTGGCTTCCTGTGCAGTTTTCTCTTAACCTTGATTGATTTAAAATTGAATAAAGTGCCTCAGTTATTATCTGTATCCATATTTTCTTCTTCATTTTGTATGTTACATATTAATTTGTGTCTCATATCGATATTACCTCTTTCTTCATTCCCAAAATAGGGTTTCTTATCTATGGCCCAAAAATTGGATCATGGATATCAGTTCAAATTGATTCTTAAATATTCCATTCTTTCTCTTATATTTTAATATCTTAGTATATGTTCATTTTCATTACATTCTGAATTTACCTCTCCTTAGTTAAATTACTCTTATTAGATTAATAGATAGGAGTCATTAGATCCCAGTAACACATCCTTCCATTCAGACCAAGCCGAATCTGCAGTCCTGAAGCCAAGAGCGACTTAGGATTAACTCACTCCTATTCATCTTAAACATGTCGAAAGAATATCCACTTAGGGAAAACTCATTCAAAAGTAATTTTTGGTCTACTTTCTACAAAGAATGTAAACAATAACTAAAGTAATTTTTTAGTGTACAACAATCTTAAAGATCAATTAATGTCTTCTAGAAATTGAATATCAAAATTCAAATATATAATATCATTTCTATTCATCTCCAATCAAAATGACAATATAAAATAATAGTTTTGTCAAATTATATCCTTATTCTCTTAATCCTTGTTACTTCTTGGTCTTCTAACCATAATATTTATAAGGTTTTTCTCTATCCCATCCTCCCTCTGGATACCTAGATAGGGCATCTAGAGAATACTAAACAAAGTATCTTGATACTAGGTTACCAAGTAATCAAATACCCGACCATGGTATCCAAATACTTATACCTCCTAGACCTATAGACACATCACCTCCTAATTTCCACACTTATGACTCTAACTTACTATCATATTGGACTTTAAAACTAAACCTAATCTTTGATACCAAGTTGTTACACCCACATCCCACGATAACCTTTAATCATGAGATTAGGGAATAAGTTGAGGATTAAACATAATACAAATACCACTCTTTTTTTTATTTAATTTCAAACTCTTTGTTTTCTCACATTGAAACACATAAACTACCTTTGCAAGAGAAATAAAACTTGTTTTCTCTAGTCATATTTTTGAATTTAAGATACATATTTAAACATTGATTTTGTTTCTCACCCTTCCATATACACACAACATGATAATCATATACATTATCTATTGTTAAGGAAACAAAGTTACACATCATCATTTACAACTTTCTCACTTCTATGTAAGGACCAAGAGTTATAGGGAATGACCGAACCTAACTCTTTTGGTACTAGTTTTTGTGGCAAATCTACTCTAGCTTTGGAATTCTTCATATCCACATGATTTTCCTAAAAAAATTGTGAGTAGAGGGGCGAGCCTACTCACTCTGTGAATGAGTACTTAAAAGAAATAGTATAAAGTACTTTAACAATCAAGAAATATTATTGAGCAAGTGAATATAAAGTAAAATAGAAATGAGCTATAGAGGAACTAATCATTCACAAACATACATATTGTGGGTTACTCTAGATGACTACAAAGAGTAAATATATTTTTGAACATTCTCGATCAATCACAAAGAAAAATGGTAATTTTGAAACACATAATAGCAAGTTACACTATAAAATTCCAAGGAATAAATAAATAAATGCAAACACTTGATTGATCTCACATTCATTTTATTATTCCTTGAACCAACATGAGGTGCACCACAACATGTAAAATTATCACAACAAGCTAATCTCATTGTATAAGGTTTAGAAGCATGCCTGGGTTCATAGGCCCATCCCTCAAGGAAAACCACGTCTATAGCGGGCCTCACCACATCTTGTTCTCTGTGACTCCTCCTCTCAACCTGGCTACTTAGGTAGGGAGTCAATGCCCTCAGGATTTTTGTGTACCCGTGGACCTACCAATCATATCTGTTGATCGCCACAACTCATAACTCATGTACCACGGACAACCCCAGTTGGTGTTGAATGCTAATGTTGACCTAATAGTTATACATTACCCTTGTTTTGATGATGACTTAACCATTTTATTCATATTTAACTAATATGTCTATTTTAGATTGATTTTTGGTATTAGGTACATGAAAAGGATCAATTCAATCAAGCCCTATCTTGATCAAGTTCATGTCTAAAGCAATGCAAATGTACTTTTGTGGAAAATTCCCTAAAACACTTAGGACAATTTTTGTAATCATTTTTATTGATGATATGACTTGTAAGTAAGATGAGAAAAAACCAAGAGAACTTAATTTGAATGTTTGATCTCATTAATTACACTTTCCAAAATGCTTCATAAGCGGTTTGGTTGGCTGAGTTTCCCTCCCAGAAACTTGAACGACGCCTAAGATGGGTCTTGAAAAATCTTCAAGTTCTGGCCAAGTTTAGCAAATGATAAACTCGACCAACACCCTGCATAGGAAAACTGATTTTAAACTGTCAATTGAGTTTCATCATGGATAAACTTTGCCGACAACTCAAAATAATCTTGTCACATAGTGCTATCAGCTGAGTTACCTTTATGGAAACCCAACTAACTGCATTGTATAGAATGTGCAGAAAAAGTGATTCTAGCCATTGAAGTTTTGCAAACATCAAAAATAGATCCCTTGTGTGATAGCCCAGATTTTAGGGTTTTGAAATATAGTATAGTATTTAAGGACAAAAATGTTGTGAAATAGTTTGGCATCAAACTAAGGAATTTGTTGTATATAATGGATGTTTTGATCCTAATATGAAGGTATTTTACAACATAATGCATTTGAGGAATATTAGTTGCATCTGTGAGTTACCAATATCACTTATTAATGGTCATGTGAGTACTTGTGAAGTTAAGTGATATGTATGAGTCAAAAGTGTCTAAGGATGGATCTTCAAGTATGACTTGGTGAAATAAGGTAAGTTTCATTATTTTGCTAATGTTGGATGCTATTTGAGATGCATTGGGATTCAATATGCCTATACATGAGCCTTTATGAAAAACTAGTATCATATTGGTCAAGGGAAGAAGATTCAGATGAAATTTGTGGTATAAAGTAGCTTAGATGATGGTAAACCTATCATTAAATTTTAATGAATAAATGATTCTCCTACAACAAGTAGGTTTTGATATCGCAAGTAGATGACAAATCCACGCATTGAGAACTGTAATCATCAAAATATTATTAGTTGAGCCTAGCTTAGGGTGTTTCTATCTTTTGGCTATTGATATGAGTTGGTTGGGTGGTCTTTCCCAGGAACCCAATGCAACCGATCCTTTCAGTTTGGATGAGAGGATATGTGGAACCTTGATAGCCATAGATCAGCTTCCAACAATACACGTATATCCTAACCCAGAAGGATGACCACGTCAAGCTTGACTGCCTCCTTCGTGAGATTGATTTCTGTTATGAAGAGAGAGATCATATAGTATACGTGACCTGAACTACCCCTTGCATAAGTTCTGAGCATCTATAGAAGGATATGGGACTCCAGTCTCCTTACCCCTCTCCATTTATCTTATAGAATTAGACCAAGTGAGGATCAGGAAGGGTAGTCCTCAGGCAAAGCCTCACCATGGAGGATCATACCTTGGACCTCGATGTGATTCTTGTGTTCTCAGATTCGAGGAGACCAGCCACACCATGGTCATCAAAGGCGGTGGCCAGCATGGATGAAGGAGGTTATATTGAGCATTTCCTTGATACTGGGACATCACTGAGGAGGATCCAACTCATCATATGGAAGCCAACCTTGTTGTGGAGGTGGAGGTGGAGTCTGGTAAGGAGAAATCATGATACAAAGCCCACAATCATAGGTCACTGAAGATGGCGTTGAAGGACGTGATCAGATAGGTAGAGACATTGCCTAGAAGATGAGTAGGAGATACAGATCAAGGGTGATGGGAAGAGGTCTGAGATTTTCAATGTCGCCCCTGATGCTTTACACTGTTGTATCTATTGGGCTATCTCCTACCTCATCAATGAGACATCTATTTGCCTACCAACCTTCCCTCATTGCCAACGGCCGCCCAAGGCATCGATGGTGATATGCCTTGCTATGAAGTTCTCATCTCAGACAGAGGTCTCGACAGATGTTCATACTACAGTGGTGGTGGATGTAGGCAATGCTTCCAGCCACGAAGCTCCTCACCGTGAACCCAAGATGCAGCGACGCTGCAAAACCAGACGAGGAAGTTGGATCTTCTTTGTTGCTTCAGGTGACACACATGACAGGAGGTGATTGAGGCAAAGCTTCCAGGAACATTTGTATGGGATGGAATGACCTGTACATGGCCCGCGCTCGCCAACGGGAAGGTGTACGACGTCAGCAGATGCACGCCCAATTCGGGGTGCATGCAATAGAGTCGTGAGAGAGGGAGAGTGTGGGCTTGGTCTAGGTAGACCAACCACTGGACTGGCCAGCATGAACCCAAGAATAATTAGATCATGACCAGAGGTTGTGGGCAGGCCAGTGTGGACCATTCACAGACCGCCACATCAGGCAGTGGGACCCGCCACTCAATGTAATTCTCTTTTTAGTGCACAAAAATATACCATATCTCATAAATGCGATTAAAAATAGCTCCCATGATCAATAATTACCTCAAAAAAATCTCCAGACTCAGAAAAATATCCCCTACATTATTGAATCCTTAGATTAGGATTTTGAATAACAATTAATGTCAATATCTAATATAGATGGTAATGTTTCTTTTTAGGGTAAGTTAATTGAAATAAATAGCAAATCATCGAGATTAGATCTGATAAAAATATTACTAAACCCTAGTATCATATGGAAACATACTACTTGATCTGATTTGATTTTTATGTCAAAATATTATGCCTTTTGTAATTAAAGACTAATTAGGTGCTATAACTTTCCTATTAATTCTAGAAAATAGTAAAAACCTAAGAAAAATATGAAATTCATATCAAACCTTTATAATGACATATAGATCAGACTAAAAATACTATACACCATCCTAACATCAAATTGACCTAGGTTTGACCAAAAACCTAAATTGGACCAAAAATATCAAGAATACATGAATCATGTATTAATGATGATTATTTGCTATTAATCAGGTGACGACCACAGATGTAGATTATCCAAAATATAAATATGAATCTTTGAACTCAGATACGTGGGTTTATTTAATTATATGACTATGGTTTTCTTACTTGCAATCATGATATGTATGTATGCTCTCTTCTATTTGCAAATATTGGATGTAGTATTGCTATGTAGTACTTGTTGTTTTATCATTTGAAAACATAAATTATGAGTAGATGTTTTGTAGTTATTTAAGGTGTTCATTATCCCCCTTATGAGGAAATGGATTAATGTTGACTAGTACACCGCCCTAGAGCACACGGTGTATAGGGAGTTTCCCTAGAGTACTCAGTACACGGGGATGGGCCCAATATATATGCTTTAGTACTAGTCCACCTTATTAATACAACTCATCTGGAAAAATGAATAAAAATCATTGTATTTCTCTTATTAAAGAACTAATTTCTATGATTTTGTTTCTTTCTTTCTGCAAATCTTTCCAAATTATGAAAACCATAAATATGTGTATCTTTCTACCCATGTACTCGACACCTTGTGTGTTGATTTGTTGTTTCACGTATGTTTTAGGTTCAGAGATAGCATGGAATAAAATAATGAGATGTGAGCAGTTGTACATGTTTACCTATAGTGTTAAGATCATGTTAGCATACATGTTCATAGACTTGTAAAATTTTCTTCAAATTATGTAAATGTAAGTTGCAAATTTAATTCATGTTGTAATATAAATATGTTGAATGTTGAGGAATTTTATCGTGTATGTTATGTTGAAAATTCATGTATGCGTATTATGCTTCTACATCACTCTCTGATATAATTGCTAACATTTTCAAATTTTGTCTTCTCATCTCCATGGGGTTTTGAGAAGGTGAGAATCCAGGGATGTTACACCTTGCAACACCCCAATGACTATAAATTGTTTCCAAGTGCTTCTAGTGGCTAGTGTACATCCCCAACTATAAATAGGACCCCTTGGGCTTCATTCCAAGTTTACTCCCCAACTATAAAGAGGACCCCATGGGCTTCACTAGTGGACATCCCCAACTATAAATAGTTGAGTGCATTTTTTCCACTAGAGCCCCTTTCTCTCTCTTTCTTACAAATACAAAAGTCCATGTGAGTGAGATAGGCTATGTGTGAGAGAGCTACTCCATTGTACTCTTGTAAATTTCTGAAAGCTTCCCTTCGTTAATCCCTTTATCAAGATGAAAGCTGATGAAAGCTTCTCCAAGGTGAAGGTGAAGGTGAAGGTGAAGGTGAAAAGCTTCTCTAAGTTGAAGGATAAGGTGAAGGCTGATGATCTTTGAAAATAGTGGGTAATTCCTTCAAGGTAGAAGACTTGTTGCAAGATGGGGAGCTCCTTGGTGACGGTGTCCAATTCCTTAAAAAAGTGGGTAAGCCCTTGTAGAGGTTGAAGACTATTGCTCAAAGCGTAGGTAAGACCTTGTAAGGTTTATTGGCTCCTTTTTCTCCTTAAAAAGGAAGACTAGGTATCCTAGACCTGCAAAAGGAAGGTATAATTGTATATCTTATAATGGAATGTAAGTATGCAATGATTGCATAATCCTAGAGCTTAACCTCTCCAGGTAGGGTACTAACTTTGTCCTATTTTGGAGATTGGAACCACTTTACATACCATGTTTTATATTTTAATAAAATATTTTTCATCCTTGCTATGTATGTTTACTTGCACTTCAGATTCCATTTTTGCAATCTTATACCTTGAAGTAATTTGAATGTCCAACAAATCTTTTTTTTTTGTGGAAAATTGGGTAAGTATATTCCAAAAAACCTGGGGAAGGGGACAAAGTTACAAGCCACACCCACGCATGTGACATCACACTCCTATGAATTGGTTACAACAGATCCCAATTCCTAGCAATAATAGGAGGAATATCAAGGCATGATTTAAAAGTAAAATACATTCTCTTGATCTCTAGAGCTAGATGGTTGAAGATGACAAAAAAGTCTGAAGAACCACCATTATGCAGCCATTTATTGTGTTCCTCCCAAATAAAGTGGACAACACAAGTAATGGCCCAAAGTTCAATGATTTTGGACTGTTTAGACCTCTTACCAAGGTCAGTAAGGCAGCCATATAGAGAATAAGAGGACTTGATATTGAGTTTAAGCTAAGATCAACTCCAAATATATTTCCAGTACTTGAAACCCTCGAACCAATGGGCTATCGATTCATTGTGTTGGCCACACAATAAGCATGCTGGGACATGAGCCCTCGACCATGAGCTAATCTTTTCCAATGTAGGAAGTACATTAGTGAGAGCTCGAAAGGTAGTGAGACTCCACCTAGGATAGTGCTTAGAGAACCAAAGACTTTCATAAGCCTAATCAGATGGACATTTTTGCCTGACATTTTCCCAAAGATCCCTATCCACCCACATTGAGAAAGAAGGCCAAAGAGCTACCATACGTCTATGGCAAGTAGAGCCACTCCTGGAAAAAGTAACCAAGGAATCACCATACCTACAAGAAATCCATGAGCTCCATATGGTTTGAACTTGAGTGAATCTCTTAATACAACACAAAGTATGGTAATCCACAAGTTCATCAAGTCTCTTTAGACTAAGACCACCTTCACAAAGCGGATAGGCCATTCGTAACCAATAAGAGGGATGCACATAACTGCCCCATAAGAAATCAGAAAGCAGAAACTCCATCCTACATAGAACAGTAGGAGGAATGTCACCCATACGTAACTAGTAGCTAATCAAACCCAAGGCACAATGCTAAATAAGAATAAGACGACCAGCCATAGAGATTTTAGAACATGCCCATCTCTGTATCATGTCTCTTAGCTTATCCAAGCATTCATGAAAGTGGTGCCTCCTGAGATTTCCACCAGCCATAGGAAACCTGAGATACTTCATGGGTCATGTTCCTTGCTGAATACCCAAGCAATTGATCAAGGCATCCTTGTTGCGGCAAGAAGATAACAAAAATATATGGGTTTTATTAGGATTGCACTTCATACCATAGACAGAACCAAACTCAAATAAAATATGTTTGAGATTTGTAAGACTATGCAAGCGCCCCTCAAAGAATATAAGAACATCATCTACAAAAATAAGGTGGCTAAGAGCCTTGGTCTTGTTGATAGGGTAGCTTCTAATGAGTTTGCTATCATACACTGCCTCAAGACATCTACTGCAACCTTCCATAGCTAGGACGAATAACAAGGGCGATAGAGGACCACCTTGCCTAAGTTGATTGGAACTTTTGAAGAAGACAACCGAAGAGCCATTTAGTAAAAGAGAAAAGGACGGAGTCTCCACACATTGATTTAGGATGGAGATAAACTTCACATTGAAACCAAGGCCAGTAAGACAATCCCATAAGTAGGACCAACGAACAGAATCAAAGGTCTTGGTGATATCCAGCTTGATGCAAGTGACAGGAGGACTAGACTTCTAGTTGAATTTAAGAGTAAACTCGACCGCAAGAAGAGAACAATCCTCAATACTCCTACCTTTACTAAAAACACCTTGGTAAGGAGAGCTAATATTTGGCAAAAGAGTGGCTAACCTCCTAGAGATGACTTTGGCAATAATTTTATAGAGCATCGATCAACAAGAAATAGGTCTAAAATCAGCTAGAGATGAGATAATGTATTTCTTGGGAAAAAGAGAAAGGAAAACATGATTGACTTGTCTAACCATGCTTCCACCTTCGAATATCCATTGGACAGCCTTAAGAAGATCAATACAAATGACGTTCCAGTTTTCCCTATAGAAACAACCATTGAAGCCATCCGGACACGGGCTTTTGTGAGGCCCTATGTTCCACACAGCATCACGAATCTCATTCAAACTCGCTGTAGAATACAACATGACATTATCATTCTTAGAGACTAGGGGGGTCCAATCTGGAATACAAGAGCTGGATGCATCATGAGGTTGGTTATATAGCTGCTCAAAAAACTATACAGTGTCATCCGTAATGGCATCATTATCCTGTAAAAGATCACCATGTGAGTCAAAAAGCTCAATTATAGAGTTAATAGCATCCCTTCTCTTAACAATGGTATGATAGCCTTTAGTGTTCCAATCTCCATTGGAAAGGAACTCCATCCTACTACGCTGCCAGAAATAAACCTCCTCCACCTTAAGGATCACGTCCAATCTCTCAATGGTTTGTTTTTCAGCATGGATGAAATCAGGATCTAGTGGGATTTACAAACCACAGCTGAGATGTCATCAAGATCCATTCTTTCTATTGCAATAAGGTTCTTGAGATTGACATAGTATTTGGACCATGACTTCAACTTATCCTTAACAATATTGAGTTTATGACAGAACTGAAAGAGTGGGTTATCTTTAATTTCAGTAGCCCAGACATCTTTAATAATGTCCCGACAACCTCCCCATTCCAACCAGAAATTGAGAAATCTAAAAGGTTTCTTCTTGAAAGAAATAGGTCTCATATTGATGTTTAAAGCACAATGATCTGAATAGTTGCAAGTGATGAACTTTTTTTTGGAACCAAGAAATTTAGATGGCCAAGCATCATTAACAAAGGCTCTATCAAGCTTGTAAGCAACCCTTTTAGCAAAACCTTGTTTGTTATGCCAAGTGTAAACCTCTTTACCAATGACATGTAGTTCAGTAAGTCCATCATTATCTAGGGCATCATTAAAAGAGCTAAGGATGGTAGAGGGAACTTCACGACCCCCCGCCTTCTCCTCTTGCTTCATGATGTTATTGAAATCATCAGAGATAATCCAAACATCATCTATGTCAACAAAAATCCTCTCCAAGGTATTCCACAAAACAGAACAATCAGCCATAGAGTTCTAAGCATAGATAGTTGTAGTATAGATAGTGAGGCCACCTTTGTTAATACATTTCATGGGGACCTATTGATCATCCATCTCAGTCACAGTAGTAGTCCAGCAGTTAGGATTCCACCCAATATAGATACAACCATTAGGATCATTTAGATGATTAGAGACCCATATCCAACCTTTAGGGAACATATGATCAAACATGTGAGTCATATGGGACTTGATTTTAGATTCAACAAGAATGGTCATGGTAGCTTTGTTATCAAGAATGGCTCTCCTTACTTCTTTCTTTTTACTAGGATTCCCCGAGCCACAAACATTGGTCATAAGAAAGGTCATTAATGACCTCTAGAAGTAGATCGGGTCTTATGAGATCCGTCACCCATGGACGACTTTGGAGTCTTGGACGACAAAGAATAAGCAGTACCAAAGGAACGTGATTTAGCAAGCACAACTGGAGCCAAAGCATTTGAACCAGCAGCATTAGAACCCTCCATTGTCCCACCAGAAGCCCCATCACCGGGCCCCCCACTAGGAGCCCCAAACCACCACCAAACATCCCATCAGAAGCACCAACATCTGTTGTACGAATGCCATCACCAAAAACACCTGATGCATGAATGCCGACACCATCATCTGAACTAGGCACATCACCGACACCACCATCTGATGCACGAACACCATCACCACCATATGATGTATGAATGACATCACCACCATCTGCTTGGGATGCATCACCGCTACCCAAGGAGGGAGCACCAATGTTCATGCTTGAAACACCAACTTCAGAAGCTCCTCCGCCAGGAAAATCACCTCCGCTGGTCCAGGATTTAAACACCATCACCAAAAGCATCACCACCGCATGAGGAGGATGCACGACCGTCATAAGCAAGTACTACACAGTTGTTGCTTGAGCACACGGCCTCAACGTGATCGTCTTCTACCTGCTTATCACCAGCAACTACTTTGCCCTTCTGTCCTACAACCTGCCATACCTGAGAAGGTTTAGGAGCAGGTCTATCATCGCCAACCTTAGGATTAAGTGGGCAGTCACTTGCGTCATGCCCAAAGACCTTGCACTCCAGACATCTCTTAGGGATATGTTTGTAGTGGATTTAGACTGAAACAAGATCTCTTCGTGGCAAATTAACCTAGATCTTCTCTGGAGGTTCTTCGTCGACTTCCACCTCCACCAGTGCCTGCGCCTCACCAAGGGACTCAAGACCAATGGACTTGTAATCGATTCTCAGGAGTTTACCCACTCCGCTGGCCATGATCCCAACTACCCCAGGCGACTAATTCCTGCCCAAGCTAGGCATGTGAATCCATAGAGGGATGGAGCTAAAGAAGTCTTTGTGGAGATCATCGCCTATCTTGTAGTCCTTGACGACGATGAGCCTGTTATCAAACCAGCGTGGTCCACAATTGATGATGCTCTATTTGTCTTCAGTAGAGTTAAACCTCAGGAGGAAGAACCTATCAGGCTTGGAGAAGAGATCAAACCCACCCTTAGGTTTCCAGACCTGGCAAATCGAATCTAGTAGACGATAGTAGTATGGGTGTTTCCCCATAACGTAAAGGATTTCCGTGTGCTCCCAGCATTTCTCCCATGCCTCATATGTAGGATCGTTAATGGTGACAAACTACTTCCCATCTATCTTCTCCAGTGGATCATAACTTTGCTTCTTAAAGGTACCAGCACCGTCAAGGACCTGGTTCCAGGCCTTCTTGATGATGGACCTATCTTGGGAGGCATCAGGCGTCTCCATCTCTACCGTGGCCATCACTGTCGTAGAGAGGGGAGGGACTCCCCTCTCCAGCAAGGTCGGCATCTATCATTCCCACAATCGCTAGAGGAATGACTCAAACCCTAGGGGAACGCCTTCAAGTCTTAGTGGCAATGTCTAACAAATCTTGTGTAACATACCCGGATCTTGGTAAGTACTCTAATATTTCATTATTTTTATTTCTTTTCAATTATGCTAATACAAAACTCTTTTCTCTAATTTTAATAAAATCAGGTGTTACTAATCAAAGAAACTACACTATTAGTGAAACATCTATTAATTAAATCCGCAATTATGGATTAATTTTACAAATACATAAATTAATTACTTTTCACCCTAAATTGGCAATTTAGAATAATTTCAACTCTTATTTATCAATGAAATTCAATAAATACAAAATAATATTTATAAAGAAAGGCATTAACTAGATTAGTGAATACTTAATTTAAAGTAATTAAATGAAATATCAACCTTTTTGAAAGAAGTAACTAACCTTAAAATTGGCATTGTCATATCTTAATTAGTCAACGTGTCAAATTTGAAGTAAATGGGACATTAATTACCCCCTTATTTAATTAAATGAATTTCTAAACATTAATAAATATAGTTTCAAATTAAATTACATTTAGGACCTTAGTCAGTGTTTATTTCTCCATTAACGACATCAATCTCAGTCGCATCCCTTCATGTGCACATTCCTCACGCTGAGTGTGGTGCCATAATGGCTGGTGATTGTTGTGCCTTCCCTACTGTTTCTCTACTGCTCTCCTCTTCTTCCCACCTTCCTTCCCATTGCTACATAAATTCAGAACCCTAGTCATCTTATAACTAACCGCCATGGTAGGAGAGATAGAGGAATATCAATCCAATAGCTTGATGCAACATTGTCACCTACTCACAATCATGCCTGCATGCCACCTGGCCTCCTCCTCATCCCTCAACAGTGAAAGCACCATAGTAGTAGAAGGAGCATTGTCAGTGCAACACCCTTCATCCTTGTGTGCCTAGCGGTTGTGGTAACATGGATGTTGTCTCGCTAGCAACTGCAAGGACAAAATCAAACTTTGACTACTCCCCATCCTCCTCAATTTGCTCCTCCTTCACCTACGACCAGTAGTGCCAAGCAATGCCAGTGCCACCAGGCTGTGTCGGGTGCCTCCATGTAGCATCATCGTCCACCGAAGTTCCTCCTTTCATCACCCCTAAAGCCGTTGTGACCAACGTCTCTCCTCATTAGTAGTCACCAGTGTTTGTGATCTCAGTCAACCACCCCGATCCAACCAACTAATGCATCGCTTCCTGAGACCCAAGCATGACCACCCCTCTTCTTCTCCTTCTGCAATGGATTTATGGACAAAGTGGCCACCAAAACTCACGCCTTCCAACTAGCATACAGTCAGATACATACTTCTGGGAGATGCCTTCCTCCTCACCATCACTCTATCACAAGGCATCACCGCACCACTAAAATTGGCATTTGTCGAATCCAAGGGATACATAATATGTTCATCCCACATCCCTCAGTTTCTCCCTCCATTTTCCTCACAACCATGGAACCCTAGACAACATAGGTCGTTGCTACCTTGCACCTATTAGCCACCGTAGCAGAGAGAGACCCCTCCTGGAATAGAAGCCAGTAGTGGTACTACAGACCCCACAAGCCTCCAGGAATGTGGGTGAGGATGGCACCACCTCGACAAACCTACAACCATCTTAAAGGCCATCTGAATCCCTCATCGCCTCTGAACCCTCACCACCTCTTCATCATCTTGGTGGCACTGGATAGGGAACCAACCTCCCCTCTCTCATCAACGTCATAACTCAGGCAACTACAAACGACCGACTACCTAACCTGCACCTTGATTCTCTACACTCAAACCCCGAATGCAATGATGCACCAAACCCCAACAGTAGGGAGTTGTTCACCTCCTCCACCATCTCAACTCCATGTCATTCCCCCATCTTCATCCTCACCATGAAACAACAATAAGCCATCACCTCTTCACAACATTGTCACCTTCATCCAAATTATCTGGATGTCAACATTAGCGATCATAAAGACCAGTGCAGTCTTGACCATACAATCATGATGTTGGCATGACAGATCCTACTACATCTTCCTCAAGGGTCAGCCACCTAGAAGAAACTTGGGATAGTTACAATGAGAACCAAACCAAGGAAAGAGTTATTTAGCACAAAGGCAAACTCCATTATGATCAACCAAAGTCAATATGATTTACATGTAAGATATCATATCTTCCAGTTCTAGATTTCTAGTAGTCAGTTAGTAAGAAAACTAGTAGGTTATGAACTTAAAAGAATGATTTGAGTACTAATTCTATATATAACAAACTTGATATGAATCAATGCATTAATCAATATCTATATCTATATATTAATGCATTCTATAAATTTACAATAAGTAGATATTCTCCATTTTTCTATACAAGCTTGGTAAGATCATAGTATCATATATTCAATCCATTGATGATAGTAAACATATATAATAGTTATTAAAGACTGATTCTATAAATATATGTTTAGGTGACTATATTTCACCAACTTAATCACTTTGATAATATAGATTTGGGCTATACTTTCTTGACTATATAAAATAGTTTTAAATTCATATTTGTATTTAAATAAGTAATGACATAATACAACTTATTCAAATATGAATGATGAATGAATATACTCTATATTTCTCTAATAAGAATATTGTGATCAATAAATATCTCAAGTAACACATATCTTTGACAATTTAAGCTATATGACATCAAGATAGAGAATTACCCCACAATACCTAAATTGGAGGAACACATATTATTACTAACCTATATGTAACCTGCCCATATTTAGTTTTATGTGAATAAAGACGAATCTTAGTGCTAAAATGAATATCTAATGGATTCTATGTCCTCTTAGTAATATTCTAAAACCCTAAATACCTATTAAGTACCCAAAGTACTAGGTTTAGATATACTTTTATTTATGAATGGGTAATCATGGACTATATGTGTGCATATAAAAATTTGTTAGGTTAAGAAGGAAGAATGAGAAATTCCACCCTAGGGGTAGGATTAGTCTTGAAGACAAGGTATGCACTCCACTCTATTTTTTAATTGGGCATTTATATGACTAAATTTTTGCACAATGAGGCAATTCTTGGAAATACTTACTCATTTGTTCCACTTGTTGACATATCTTATTCTTCTGAGATGATTATTTATAGGTTGAATTGGGTCAATGACCCCACATGCTATTTTGCTTGTATAATGACATGGATGTCTAATGAATAATGTATATTTCCACTATATTATGCATGGTAGATAATTTGTCTAGATAACTATCATAGACGCTTATGCATAACCTTTAGGGTGTGGTACTTCTACTCGAGGTGTTCTACTTCTACCCTTATATATATAGAGGTGTGGTAATTCTTCCTATGGGTGTGCTACTTCCACCCAAAATTTATATATAGGCCATTGAATCAGTGGCATCTTGGCCCTACTATAGTTAACTTAGTCCAATATATTTACATGCAAATAAATGTTGTATTATGATGATTGATGGCGGCAAGGTCTGTTGTATATTGGCTTATTTATACTTCCTCATTCTTTTGAAAATCCCTTCTTTCGTTACTTCTCATTGAAACTTACCTAGCTTTAATGGCCCTTTTTTATGGGAACATCTTACTTTACTTTTTAATGCCATAGTTAATCTTTTAATGTACATACACAACTTTTGCTGATTCATATCTTGTTTTCCTATTTTTCTGGGTGTTCCCTCCACCCAGATGTAGGTGCTTTATCTGGAAGAGACTCAGGATGATCATGAGCTAGTTGGTGGACATAAGGACAACTTGAGATAGACTTGTTACCATCTGCACATGGGCTTGTGTGTACATATAAGTAACCTTTTCATTTTACATACCAACCTTAGAGTGAGAAAGTTATGTGCATGGAAATGTTTTGTAACTTTATAAATAGTTGTGTTTTCCTCTACTTAAAAATTTTATGGCTCATATATATATCATTGAGTGGGCCCATTATCTGATTGCACTCTTTACAGAATGGTATCAGAGCCTAAGAATACAGTAACTAGACTATTTCAAGTTATCCTAGTTTGTTCCCTAGTAGATATGTGCCCCTTTATAGGTTTTTGTCATACCTACACCTGGGTTGTGCTTACCAATTAGAGTTTCTCCCCTATCCAATAATGTGGTATCCATGTATCCCAATTGGAGTAATCTAATTTTGGGTGAACTCTTATCCATCTTACACTCTCTTTATAGGTATAGCTTTCTATACATAAAGGTTGACTCTCCTAGGAAGTAGCATTTACCTCCTACCTTAGGGGAGGACAATTATTCTTCTTTAAAGAGTAGGTTTACTTAAGCTCACATAATTGTGTGTAACCCTAGTACAAGTCATTAAACCTTTTGCTATTTTCTAGCATACGTTTATCATGTGGCTTGTGCATGGATGGATTCAAACTTAGAATATTGACATGAGCTTTAGATTTTGAGATGTTCTATGATAGTAGTGATGATATGAAGCATATACTTTAAGGTTAGGCTTGACTTGCCTATAACATGGAGTTATCTCAACATAGTTTACTTGAGACTCACAATCCAATGGTTGGATACTATCCTAGATAAACTTGGGATATCTCACAAATAAGGGTTTTGAAAGGAAGTTATAGGCTTCAAGTAACTATCCTCAAGATTATATCCCTCACATGCCCATAAGGTAGGAATAATTCTAATCTCCCTTGTCCTATAAAGGAATGGTCACATAGTTGGATCAAATCATAAAACTTTGTGCCATGTTATTTTATCATGGACATATCGGGGCACCATCATGTCTGGAAACTATAGTGGATACTCTTTTTCTTGAACTTTGGATGTACACTAACACTAAGGTTGCGTGATGTAGGTACATCTAGGGTTGGTCCTTAAAGAGTTGACCACTCTCTCATCGCCACCTTGTAATTAGTTTATCTGATGTGTGAGATGAAGAATAGTTGACTAACTAGTTCACATGGGCTTGTAATGATGGCCTAAGTCACGATTATGAGAATGGTGGAATAAAGGAGATTGTGCCTAGTTGGACATACTAGAAGTTAACTGCATGCTAGAAGAAACATGTATCCCCTCCTCATCTAGAATTGAAATATGCTGGTTCTATGCCTTAGAGAAGCCTCCTTGTGAAAATGAAGTGATGTTAGAATGATATTTTTTTGGAAAATTCGATGTTAGAATGATAGTATATGTTGTATGTGGTAGAAAGTGGTTGACTTGGTTCTCAGTTTGATCTTGGCACCATTATAGATTCCCATTGCCATGTTTTCATCATCAAACTTATGTTCATTATTAACTTATATTTATATTTTTTTTCTTAAGATTTTATATATTGTTTTGGAACCAAGTCACCACTGTAAGGAAGTTGTAGTAATAGATAGTCTCATTAGTATATAAGATATTTAGAAAAGAGTTTATGACTAGTTAGGTCTTACATGTAATCTAGAACTAAGTGAGAATTACTAAATATAAAAAATAAGTTTGGATATGAATGAACACCCCTATAATATCTCACAATTAGTTAGATTGTAGACTAACCCTTTTAAGGGATAGATTCACGTACACTTATTCATCAGGAGTGCAACTTAACTTAAGGACTATATGAACTTAATATTGTATATAACATGTAGTGCTTGGGTAAATTCCTCAACTAAAAGTCATACACATATGATTACTCCCTAATTAGGGTAATGAAACCTATTAACATGGATACATTAAACATAAATTGTATAACTTAAAATAAATCAACAAAAAAATTTGTACTCATTTGTTAGCTAAGTCTCTAGGTGGGAGATCCTTATTGGTTGATGTTAGTCATAATGGTGCTTTAGGACATGACTCAGTGGATTTTGGGGATGAAATCCTCTTTAAGGGGTGGAGTGTTGGCACATACCTGAATCTACATAAGTACTCAAATATTTCATTACTTTTATTTCTTTTCAATTATGCTAATAAAAAACTCTTTTATCTAATTTTAATTAAATCAGGTGTTATTAATCAAATAAACTGCACTATTAGTGAAACATCTATTAATTAAGTCCTCAATTATGGATTAATAGTACAAATACATTAATTAAGTACTTTTCACCCTAAATTGGCACTTTAGAATAATTTCAACTCTTATTCATCAATGAAACTCAATAAATACAAAATAATATTTATAAATAAAGGCATTAACTAGCTTAGTGAATACATAACTTAAAAGAATTAAATATAATATCAACCTTTTTGAAAGAAGTAACTGAGCTTAAAATTTGTGTTGTCATATCTTAATTTAGTCAACATGTCAAATTTGAAGTAAATGGGACATTAGTTACCCCCCCATATAATTAAATGAATTCCTAAGCATTAATACATATAGTTTCAGATTAAATTACATTTAGAACATTCTTCAACATTCATTTATCCAGTAATGACATTAATCTCAATCGCTGCCCTTCACGTGTGTGTCCCTCATGCCGAGTGTGGTGTCACAATGGTTTGTGATTGTTGTGCCTTCCCTTCCGTTTCTCTTCTCCTCTCCTCTTATTCTCGCCTTCCTTCCCATCATTACATAAAGCCCAGAACCCTAGCATTCTGGTATCCAGTTGTCACGGTAGGAGAGATAGTGGGTGATCAATCCAATAGCCTGTTGTAGCATCGTCGCCTACTCACAATCACACTGTAAGGAGAGTGAAATCACCCCTTTACTAAAAATTTGAAGAATTGACATCCATTCCAAACACTCTCAGAGGTATGATGGAATGGGCATAAATTTTCCAAATTTATTTGACATTGTTATACAAAAGACCATTAGAAAGAATCGGAATAAAAAATAACTGACAATATTCAATTTCATAAAAGGTTTACAAAAATACATCAAAATCTCCCATTAGGGTTTACATCAAGACACACAATCTGGATCTAGATAGAGGGAAGTCTAGACTACTACAATCTTGTCTCCAAGCAACATCTCCATCAACTGAGTCCAAGACAAAAGCTATATACTCCTTGTCTTGTTCATCACCTTGCTCATCACCTGGGTGGTTGGGAAAGCACCCAGCAAAAGGGAGAGGAAAACAAGGTATGCGTCAAATAATGAATAAGTAAAAGAGAAAAGGAAATCATATGAAACATAAATATATTGAATCATAATAAGATGAGAGAGCCAATAGAATGAGGCACATAACAAAATAGATTCTTACCATTACAAAACATATAAGAAGTAGCATGCATGATACTAATTGGACTACATTAACTAAGTAGGGTTGCGGCACCTACCGAACCTCAACCTATATGTGAGGGGAGAATTCATACATTCCCAGTCACCTATCAAGTTTTAGAGTGGAGGAATGACACATTCCCTAGGGGGAGAATAAGATGTTTCCCAGGGCGATTATTTACATACCCTCTATGGGTGGTTGTACATAAGTACCACTACTATAGTTAAATAGCCAAATAAACCATCATGCTCAAGAAATAGTAAAGTGGCAAGATAAATAATTATATAATTACAACTTGGTGGTGGGGTTCCAAGACCCAAGAATAATGTTCTGAAACATATTTATGAGGCAAGTATAGCAAAAGATTCAAGAGTATATGAAATAGGGTTTAATAAAGCCTCATTATAGAAAACTAGGTTAAGGCACAATTATTACCGACTTAAGGTGTAAATGCACATACATAAATAGGGATTGCACATACATAGCACATACATAGCACATATCTTTCATCATGATTCATATTACCCACTTCCATCACGTGATTGAGTCCATGATCAATTTTTCCTATTTTCAATTCGTATACATGTATTAGCATGATATATATGCAATAAGGTAGAGAAAACCCATATTTTTAATTTTTATAGAAAAACCTCGATTTAGACTATGAAAACATCACCATAGACTTAGTTAGGTTCTTCTAATTAAGAAAACATATAATTTTGCATATTTTGGAGTTATGATGATTAGAGTGTATTTTTGGTGATTTTTAAGTGATTAAATAATTTTCTAGAAAACCACCTTCGAAAAAACTTAAAACCAATACTTGGAAATATTATTATTGAAAATAAAATGTTTTCTCTGAGTTTAGTACATATTTTACTTTAGTTTTTGGATAAAGGAATCAAAAGTTATGAATTATTGAAATTCAGCCAATCAGAAGCCGACACATCATCAAACCAAACGAGATAAGCAAAGAGAGAGAGTGAGAGAGAGGGAGGGAAAAAACCATTTAACCTAATATCATGGTTTTAGATTAATATTTATCCAAACTAGATCTTCTAGAGAAGGTAAACTGGTAAGAAACCAAAACCCTAGATGAACATGGTAAATAGAGATGGAAATCATCGATTTTAAACATAGATGCATGAATTTTAAGCATGTAGCAAGAAATATATGAGAAGTGGGATATGAAAGTCGCCTCTAGGGAAGATAAGAAGGTCGAAACAGCAAGGATTCGAGCTTAGAAGGTCTGGTTGCTCCAAGCCTAGCTCCTTTCTTGGACAAAGATCACCTTCTCAACTTAGAGGTGATAAACCCTAGCAAAGGAGCATAGAGATGAGGTGTTTTAGGGTTCTAGGTGGGGTTTCACCATGGAAGTCCATGCTTACGAACTGTAATAGGGTGTAAGGAATACTAATATTATAAAAATAGGGAAGGAAGGGAGGAAACTTACTAGTTTTGGTCGAAATTACCAAGGAGGAGCTTTAGAAACCCTAATAGAGCAATTTGGAAGCCCTAGGAGCCTTCTTCGCCAAGGTAGGCTCCCTCTATTACCTTGGGGCAGAAACTTCGTGGCCAAATATAGAAGGAACTATTATCTAATCTATAGGAAAGAAAAGGAGAGTAAGAGTTTTTGAATTGTGAGTTGGGAAGGGGTATACATGGCTATATATAGAAAGAGGTGAAGCATGATGTGTCTTAAGGGACTTTCCATGTGTCTTTAGCCTAGGGATTAATGGCCATGAAAGAGGACAGCTCATAGAGGCTTCATTCATATCAAAAGTCGGTCCTAAGAGCCCATAGATCCTTGTAGGACATCCCCACCATTTTTCAAGAAAGAAATAACCTCATTGGTTGATAGCTTTTAAGGATAAGCATCTTTATAAAGAGGATAATCCCTATAATGCCCTTGGAAAGAAATACCATCAAACGAAGGTGAAACTAGGTTCTCCAATGGTTTGCAATCTCATTAATGGTAAGGTAATATCTAAGGATTAAAATTCAGTTGATAATTTGCAAAGAGAATCTCCCAATTGGGTAAATTGCATAAAAGTCTAGAATGTACCTAAAATTGCATAACTTGCACAAACAACATCCAAATCGAACCAAATTTGAAACTTAGGCTCATTTTATGTTTTCAAATCATATCAAAAAGTTAGATTATGGTTTAGATCACTTAATTATTGTAATTAAGATTTCACTGAGGTATTTGTGCATAAACCCTCATATTGGTACAATTAGTGAATAAATATTCACTAAACCATTATATTCTCTACAAATTGAACAAAATGGTCAATAAGGATAGAAATGAAAGGAAAATATGGGAAAGAGGGTCAAAAGACAAAATTCTAGAATTCGGCATGTTACAACACTCCACCCCTTAAAGAGGATTTCGTCCCCGAAATCACAAGAAGGGAAGGGTGAGTGTGCACCATCTCATCACAAAACAACATGTTATTTCTCCAACCTTAACTTCCACCAAACAATTCATCAACATATACTCCACAAGAATATAAACACAGGTTAGGTTATCAAGGTTCACCTAGGTTCCGTTATTTAGATATTCGTTTTAGGAGATTTAACATTTTTTTGGCTCATTAGCATTATATACATTATGATATCACATTATCATTATTATTCTTTTAATTGTGTCATGTAATATTTACTTTGTTTCCAAAAGAGTTATATTTCATTATTATCCATGAACATCATATATATATATATATATTTCTCATTTATCTTACTAAGAATTTTAGCAAAATTATGGGTTACTCAATTCCCTCAATATACTTGATCATTATCCTTAATATTTTGAACTTTGACTTCATTATCCTTATACTATCACCAAATTAAGTTATAACAAATTATTTTGCATGAAATATTCAATTTGTCTTTAAGTCTTAATTCAATCCAAATTATGTCACATAAATTACATATATTTATATTAAACATTATCTCATTACCACATTATCTTTATTTCTCACATTAATGTCATCATTAATCATTCTCTCATATTTATTTATATTATTTATTTGCACATATATGTGAATAGAATCACTTCATATTCATATTGAAGCCATTCCATGTATTTTAATGATCAAGGTGGGACATATTACAAATTGATTCACATTAAGTGACTAATCATGTGTGTATTAGATAACAAGGTAACATACCATGCATTTCATATTGACGACTTGATTAGTATGTGATTAGATGATTATATATATCATTTATGTGTATCAAAGTATGTTAAATAATTATGGAACCTAATGTCATTAATGTATCATTAAAGGCATTAAGGATGTATATGTTAAGGTTAGATGATTACAACTTAGGGTTCAGGTTAATGTGATCACTAAATTTTACTTAGCATGTATTAAGTCTAAGATTAGGTTACAATTATCTTACTTGTCATTTCATTAGGGTTTATAGGTTTATGACATGGGCAACACCATGCATATCCATTAGGATTAATATGTGAGTTACTCATATTATGTGCATTAGGTATTCATTAGGGTTTGAACATATAAATTATTCCTCAGATAATCATTATATGTTCATTAATATATAAACAAGTACGTTAGGCTATAACTATAACTTGTTTGGACCCCACTAAGGTTTCAAGCACAACAACCTCCTAAGTATGGTGTTAGAGTTTCTAAAGATAGTGTAGATAGATTTCAAGATGTCATAGGGCTCCATCCCTAAAAGAGGATTTCGTCCTTGAAATTTAACCACCCAACATCATCAAACTAACTATACTCCACCCCTTAAAGGGTTCAACCTATCAAGACAAACTACACTAGGGTTAAAGGATGAGTCTAACTTAACCATGTACAAGATCAATCACACTTCCACTGCACACTCTGATAGCTCACTTAACCCCAAACTTCAAAGTCTAGGTTATAGGGATAACTATCCAAACATGTGGTCCTATGGGTCATAAGGAAACTAGTCTTGGTATCCATCCTCAAAAATGTCACCATAAACCTAAAACATAGGGTTCCTAAAGATATACAACATAGATGCCTAAGGTCACTATTACCTAAAAGCAAACTATTTCAGACAATCCATTTCATCTTAAGCCAGGTCAGTATCATATGGATTTGGGAGTCCTCGTAAACCAAACAAGTGGCACAGAGGAAAATATTGCCAGCCCCCAGAACCTGATCCTTTCTAGACACCTTTGCTTCAACTTCATGCCCTAATAGTTTCCTAAAGCCAAACCTAAACAACATTAAGTTATGCATATTTTAGTTATGAGTATTTTAGAGTTTTATTCATCATGATACTAATGTGGTACTATAGGGTCCTAAATCAACATTTTATCATTCATAGATCAACTATCGGGAAACCATGTCACCTAAAGGAATTATGTAAGGCATGGATTCTAATTAGGGAGACAAAACTGAAATAGTCAGATTCTGACTATTATGGGCTCTGATACCATGTTGTAAAGAGGCGAGATCACCCCTTTACTAAAAATTTGAAGAATTGACATCCATTCCAAACAATCTCATAGGTATGATGGAATGGGCATAAATTTTCCAAATTTATTTAACATTGGTATACAAAAGACCATTACAAAGAAGCGGAATAAAAAATAACCGACTATATTCAATTTCATAAAAGGTTTACAAAAATACATAAAATTCTCCCATTAGGGTTTACATCAAGACACACAATTAGGATATAGATAGAGGGAAATCTAGAATACTACAATCTTGTCTCCAAGCAACATCTCCATCAACTGAGTCCAAGACAAAAGCTATATACTCCTTGTCTTGTTCATCACCTTGATCATCACCTGGGTGGTTGGGAAAGCACCCAGCAAAAGGGAGAGGAAAACAAGGTATGCGTCAAATAATGAATAAGTAAAAGAGAAAAGGAAATCATATGAAACATAAATATATTGAATCATCATAAGATGAGAGTGCCAAGAGAATGAGGCACATAACAAATAGATTCTTACCATTACAAAACATATAAGAAGTAGCATGCATGATACTAATTGGACTACATTAACTAAGTAGGGTTGAGGCACCTACCGAACCTCAACCTATAGGTGAGGGGAGAATTCATACATTCCCAGTCACCTATCAAATTTTATAGGGGAGGAATGACACATTCCCCAGGGGGAGAATAAGACGTTCCCCAGGGTGATTATTTACATACCCTTTGTGGGTGGTTATACATAAGTCCCACTACTATAGTTAAATAGCCAAATAAACCATCATGCTCAAGAAATAGTAAAGTGGCAAGATAAATCATCATATAATTACAACTTGGTGGTGGGGTTCCAAGACCCAAGAATAATGTTCTGATATTGATTTATGAGGCAAGAATAGCAAAAGATTCAAGAGTATATGCAAAATCACTCGATGGTGGTTTTCTAAAATACCCCATCACTGAAAACCAATACTTGTAAATATTATTATTGAAAATAAAATGTTTTTTTCTGAGTTTAGGACGTATTTTACTTTAGTTTTTGGACAAAGGAATCAAAAGTTATGAATTATTGAAATTCGGCCAATCAGAAACCGACACATCATCAAACCAAACAAGATAAGCAAAGAGAGAGAGAGGGAGGGAAAACACCATTCGACCTAATATCATGGTTTTAGATTAATATTTATCCAAACTAGATCTTCTAGAGAAGGTAAACCGGTAAGAAACCAAAACCCTAGATGAACATGGTAAATCGAGATGGAAATCATCGATTTTAAACATAGATGCATGAATTTTAAGCATGTAGCAAGAAATATATGAGAAGTGGGATATGAGAATCACCTCTAGGGAAGATAAAAAGGTCCAAATAACAAGGATCCGAGCTTATAAGGTCTGGTTGCTCCAAGCCTAGCTCCTTTCTTGGACAAAGATCACCTTCTCAACTTAGAGGTGATAAACCCTAGCAAAAGAGCATAGTGATGGGGTATTTTAGGGTTCTAGGTGGGGTTTCACCATGGAAGTCCATGGTTACGACCTGTAATAGGGTGTAAGGAAGACTAATAGTATGAAAACAGGGAAGGAAGGGATGAAACTTACTAGTTTTGGTCGAAATTACCAAGGAGGAGCTTTTGAAACCCTAATAGAGCAATTTGGAAGCCCTAGGAGCCTTCTTCACCAAGGCAGGCTCCCTCTATTACCTTGGGGCAGAAACTTCGAGGCAAAATACCAAAGGAACTATTATCTAAGCTAGAGGAAAGAAAAGGAGAGCAAGAGTTTTCGAATTGTGGGTTGGGAAGGGGTATACATGGCTATATATAGAAAGAGGTGAAGCATGAGGTGTCTTAAGGTACTTTCCATGTGTCTTTAGCCTAGGGATTGATGGCCATGCAAGAGGACAGCTCATAGAGGCTTCATGCATATCAAAAGTCGGTCCTAATAGCCCATATATCCTTCTATGCCATCCCCACCGTTTTTCAAGAAAGAAATAACCTCATTGGTTGATAGCTTTTAAGGATAAGCATCTTTATAAAGAGGGTAATCCCTATAATGCCCTTGGAAAGAAATACCATCAAACAAAGATGAAACTAGGTTCTCCAATGGTTTGAAATATTGTTAATGGTAAGGTAATATCTAAGGATTAAAATTCAGTTGATAATTTGCAAAGAGAATCGCTCAATTGGGTAAATGGCATAAAAGTCCAGAATGTACCTCAAATTGCATAACTTGCACAAACAACATCCAAATCGAACCAAATTTGAAACTTAGGCTCATTTCATGTTTTCAAATCATATAAAAAAGTTAGATTAAGGTTTATATCACTTAATTATGGTAATTAAGATTTCACGGAGGTATTTGTGCATAAACCCTCATATTGGTACAATTAGTGAATAAATATTCACTAAACCATTATATTCTCTACAAATTAAACAAAAAGTCCAAGACGGATAGAAATGAAAGGAAAAGATGGGAAAGAGGGTCAAAAGACAAAATTCTAGAATTTGGTATGTTACACACGCCTCCATGCCACCCTGCCTCCTCCTCATCCCTCACCAGCACCAGCACCATATAAGTAGAAGGACATTATCAGTGACACACCCTTCAGCCCTATGCACCTAGCAGTGGTGGTATCATGGATGTCTTCTTGCCAACAATTGCAAGGACTGCATCAAACTTTGATTACTCCCCCTCCTCCTCTATTTGTTCCTCCTTCACCTGCACCCGACAACGCCAAGCAGTGCTTGTGTCTCACGCCTCCATGTAGCATCATCGTACATCGACCTTCCTCCTCTCATCACCCCTCAAGCCATTATGGATAGTGTCTCTCCTCATCAACAATCACATGTGTTTGTGATCTCAGTCAACCACCCCGATCCAACTGACTAATGCATCGCCTCATAAGACCCCAACATGGTCTCCCTTCTTTATCTCCTCCCTATAGTGGATTGTATGGACAAAGAGGCCAACAACACTCACGCTTTACCACCAGCATATAGGCAGATACATACTGTTGAGAGATGCCTTCCTCCTTGCCATCACTCTATCGCAAGGCATCATGAGACCACTAAAATTGGCATTTGTTGACTCCAGGGGATATAAGATTTGTTCATCCCACATCCCTGAGTTTCTCCCTCCATCTTCCTCACAAACATGGAACCCTAGACGCCATAGGTCATTGCTGCCTAACACCTATTAGCAACCACAATAGAGAGAGACCCCCCATTGCACAACAACCTGTAGCAGCACTAAAGACCCCACAAACTGCCATGAATGTGGCTGAGGATGGCGCCACCTCAACAAACCTATAGACATATCGACGCCCCTCTAACTCCCTCGTCACCTCTGAACAATCACCACCTCTTCTTCATCTCAGTAGCACTGGATAGGGAACTAGCGTCTCCTCTATCATCAATGTTGTGACTGCGGCAACAACCAAGACCGACAAGCTAATTTGCACCTTGCATCTCTATACTCAAACCTCACCTGCAATGATGTAGTAAACCCCCACAGTTGGTAGTTGTTCACCTCCTGCACCATCACAACTCCATGTCATTCCACCATCTTCATCGTCACCACAAAACAACAATATGGCATCACCTCTTCACAACATTGTCACCTTCATCCAAATTATCTATATGTCAACATTAGTGATCATAAGACTAGTGCAGTCCCAACCACATAGTCATGATGTTGACATGAGAGAACCTACTACATCTTCCTCAAGGGTCGACCACCTAGAAGAAACTTGGGACAGTTACAAGGAGCATCCGACCAAGAAAAGAGCTAGTTAGAACAAAGGCAAACTCCATTATGATCAACCAAAGTCAATATGATTTACATGTAAGACATATTATCTTCTGATTTCTAGTAGTCAGTTAGTACAAAAACTAGTAGGTTATGAAATTAATATAATTATTTGACTACTAATTATAGATATTACAAACTTGAGATGAATCAATGTATTAACCAGTAAGTATACCCATATATTAATGCATTCTATAAATATACAATAAGTAGATATTCTCTATGTTTCTATACAAGCTTGGTAAGATCGTAGTATCATTGATACACATCAAAGAGCAGACCAATTCACTAGAACTTTTTATCCTATAGTTTAATCATTGTTTAATTTCTGATTAAGGATAGTATAGAAGGGTCGATCCCACAAGACCACATTTTTAAGATTCATTTCTTTAAAACCGGATTGATTTTTGAAATTATTGCTTTTGGTATTTTTGGAAGATTGACATAAAATATAGTTTGATTTGAGGGGTTTGATTTATCTAATGCATGAAAGTAAATTGCAAGAAGAATAAAAGATTACAATAATGCAGACAAAGAAAAAGGATTATTCTAAGAAAAGAGAGAGTAAAAGAAGAAAATTGTTAGCATAAAAGATTATCGAAATAAAAGTAAAGTGATGAAATTTAAAAGGTGAATGGAAAACAAACATTTAAGAACGACTTAAAATCAAGAAGGAAGGCATCAAGGCTTAGGAGTTTCACCACCTTAGCCCTTGTGAAAATAAAATCGAGCGGCACATGAAAAACAAGAAAGAAGCAGATATGTGCTTTATTCGCAAATAGAATGTAAAAGAGGAGCTCCACGTGAACCCATTGGTCTTGGTGTTCATGTATCCTTGTTGTTCAATCTAAAGAGGATTTCTACACAGTCGCATCCAAATCCTCATGAAGTTTGGTTTAGGCATTCGAAATATTAGTTTCCACAGTCGCATCCTCCAAGATTAACAAGCGATAAAAAATATTAATTATGTCATTTAAATCTATGATTTCTAAATAGAAAACCATCCGTCTAAGCAGTCATGTAAAAGCTCGATCTGATTAACACATGGATAAGGGAATGTTCCCCTTCACCTCGATAAGAAAACTACTCGTTACTCATGGCGAGGATGGGAGAAATAAGAAAATAAAACAAGAGAGCCATAGACCACAATTCTAAATCTCCGTAGAATCCAAGGCGGTGATGATGAAATGGCTTGTTTACTTTTCCTTCTACTCCAAGAAGAAAAAATGAGAAGGAGAACCAGAGAAAGAAAGATCCAGATGCAGAATAAAAGAACCAACTTTATTACTCTTGAAAGTAAAATTACACTAGAAGGAAGAATGATAGAATTTCTCTACTAGTTACGTACAAAATTTGGGACTACAAACTAAGACTCCATTACAACTAAGACTCGATGATCTTTTTCTTGTGTAGTCACCCCTCCTTTTATGGGGGAAGGAGGGGTGGAAACCATGGAAGGGGAGGAGAAGGAAGTGGAAGAGGTGGTTGTTGCATGTCTTGGTCAAGATAAATCTTTCCTTTATAGGCAATAAAGAAAATCATTGATTGCCTTCTTTTGACCCTTCAAATTCTGACTCTCTCTCTCTGTAGATTCCCATTCCCAATGTTTTGCATGAATTTCAACTGACGCGTAATTGAACATTAAATTCCGCCAAGGGATGTGAAAGTTATGCATATTTTAGTGCAATGTATATACTTAAATCAAGCACTACGGGAAAACAAATAGACACGTTCACTGGTTGGTTGGATAGTCAAATGACTACCAAAGTCATCAGAAAATATATAGAAATTGAAATTATCTTTTCAAAACATATCTAAATTACAAATTTGGAATTTGTATGTGAGAGTTATGACTGTTTTGGTGCTGTCTATGTAGAAATTTAAGGAATTGTAGGAATTGTGCAAAGCATCTTTCAAGAGAAATTAATGATTGGAGTTACTATGCCATTTTCCTACAAAAATCCAACCAAATATAACTAAAACTCCAAATAAATAGAGAAAATATAAAATAATACAATGTATTATAAAACTAAGATAAAAAACAACAAAAAAGTCCTAAAAAGATATGTAGAAGATTTAAAGAAAAGTGATAAATACACATTTATCAAAATACCCCTAACTTGAATCTTTGTTTGTCCTCAAACAATAATGTCACAAATAAATATAATTTATACTAACAACATGTCTATCCTCACACACATCATTACTATAATCCTTACCTCTAAATTCTGGCCAAGTGACTCAATCTCCTAAAACCATAAAACACAAAGTTCTATATTCCCTATCAAAAAAATTATCACATCTTCTTCGAAAATAAAGGCTTCATCTTACTTTCTCTTTACACTCTCAATTTTTATTTTTTTTGTAAGTTTTTGCACAAGAATAGGATGAAGGGGGAGTGTGAAAACAAAGAAGGAAGTCAATTGTTTTTATCCCTCCTCTATTCGACTTGGGATTTGAATTTGTAGAGTTGTGGATACATTGGTCACAATGTTTTCATGAGCACTTTTGAGATTTTTTGATGGTATGCCCCTTTATGGGGTATGTAATTTTTATTTTGGGAAGCATGCCACCCCGGACTTGATTTTTGTCCAATGGTGATTCTTTGCTTCTCTTTTTTAGAAGAAAAATAGAGGGAATGAAGATATGTTCTTGTGCTTATAACTTTCAACATTTTTTTTCTTTTTTTCCAGAGAGTGTCATTTCTCAAGTTAGAATATTCCTATAATTCACATCATACAAGTTTTATAACAAGATAATTCATTTATTTAAGTAAAGGGAAAAATTATGCTTGATTCTGATCGATTCCTTATGACTTGCCAACTATTCCAAGGAGTGATGTTATTAGGGGTCATATGTGACATGGTGGTTTCAGACATGGCAATATGTAATAGATTTGCCAAAAAAGTTTACTAAATTAAATTTATGGTACAATGATAAACATCTATTAATATTGGCTGAGTAGATAATGACCTTTTTGCAATAAAAGAGATAAAAACATGACCGACTAGATAATGACCATAAAATAAGAAATTATAAAAGCTACTATATGAAAAACAAGGGGAAATAAGATGTAGAAAAAAGAAAGATAAGGGGGGTGGAGTAGAAACATACCACCCACCCCACGTCAGACTTAGATCTTACTCATCCCAAGCAAAATGCAAATTTGAGATGGAGGGAAGAAAATTGTTGGGTTTTCTAGGAGGTCGTGGTAGCTCAACAAAAGTCCATCTGAAGGGAATGTCTATGATAGTTGAGGCTTTGAACAAAGGAGATTCATGGTACACCCAATGGATGGGCAGTCATGGAATCTTGAAGGGGTTTTCTAAATGATGTTGTTTGTCACCTCGCAGTCCTTCGAGTAGAATCCAAAAATCTTCCTTCAGTAGTGAAAGAAGTGTTAAAGATGAATGTGGATTGGGGGAGGTTGGTAGGTTCCCATTGGGTAGCACATGTAGTGTCGGATGTGGAAGATCGGGCAGAGGATCTGGCTCGAGTATCTTTTTGCCACTTGGATCTACATGTAGTGGAGAGGGTGTCGGTATTGGAAAAACTGGTTTGTCAGTCGAGCAAACAATCACATGGGGTCATATGTATTCCTGGAGGATTATGTAACAAGGTACATTGAGATCCTTTTCCCCATAGATAGAAGTCATTGGATTTTATGTGGATAACTCATGGATGGCATAGTTTTCATTATAATTATCAAAAATAATTAATCCAAAACACTCGAATTCTATCGGGGAGTTCTCCATCTCTTCTTCATAAAAGATCCCATCTACATGGATGTCTATGGAGTCATCAAGATCTTGTACTACACTGAAGGGGAGATCTGATTCATGCACAATACATCTGCCCAACTCAATGGGCTCAAAGGAGGTCACCTCATGATATAATGATGGCAGGTAAGGTTCTTGTGGAGGTAGAATCACCTCATCAGGCTCAATCAAATGTGAAAAAAGAAGTGGTTGAGGTGGAGAATAGTTCTCTTACTGAGGAAGCCTTTCAAGAGAATCCATTAGTGTGACCTAGGGAGGTGATGGTACATTGACCACAATAGGCTCAACCAAGCTTGGATGATAAGTGTTAACATCCAAATCTGTGCTTGCAACTGGGAAGGATAGTGTAGCATTAGGTTGTTGGGCCATTTTTTGAGCCCACCAATCTTTAACCTTTTTGTTAAACAATTCTTGATTCATGAATTTATCCACATAGGCCCCCATCCATTCATTTTCTAACTTATATGAATAGTCGGGACCCCATTCAACTGATGCCTTAGTCAAACAAAGTTCTTCATTTGCGGAAACCTTAACTTCTTTAGAACACTTTTCCATCTCCTGATCAAGGTTGTATGGAATCTCTACTACTGCACATTGGACTTATTCCAAAGGTGGCAATTCATTATCTAGAAAGGGTTCAATGGAAGCAGATTGGTCATTAACAACAACTAGATTAACATCCACAATGGAAGTAATTGGTGGAGCTTCAGGTACATGAGTTGGTTCTACTTGATTGAAAATGATATAATCATCATCATCATCATTGATTAAAATCATCCTTGGCTTCTCTGGTTCTAGATTAAAAATCAGCGGTGCAGAATCGACACTTGATGGGCATCGCATGCGCAATTAATATGATAGTTAAATCGATTGCGGAAAAATGTACTGTTGGAATGGAAACTCAGCAGAAAGATGAGTTAGCACTTCTGGAATGTACTCGAAAGGTATAAAAAAATGAAAAATGGTTTTTTTAAAAAAAAATTGGGATTCCACAAAACAATCTTTTGTCCTCGACAACAGTGCCAAAATTGATATGCGTCGAAGAGCACACCAATTCAATAGAACTTTTTATCCTAGAATGTAATCCTTTTTTACTTTCCTATTAAGGCAAGTATAGAAGGGTCAATCCCACAAGATAACATTTTTAAGATTTGTTTCTTTTAAACTCGATTGATTTTTGAAATTATTTCTTTTTGATATATTTGGAAGACCGACAGAAAATAAAGTTTAAGTTGAGAGGTTTGATTTATCTAATGCAAGAAAGTAAATTGAAAGATGAATAAAATATTACACTAATGCAAAGGAAGAAAATAAGATTATTCTAAGGCAAGAGAGAGTAAAAGAAGAAAATTGTTAGCACAAAAGATTATCTAAACAAAAGTAAAGTGCTGAAATTTAAAAGGTGAATTGAAAGGAAACATTTAAGAACAATTTGATATCAAGAAGGAAGACATCGATGCTTAGGGGTTTCACCACCTTTTCCCTTATAAAAATAAAATCGAGTGGCACATGAAAAATAAGAAAGAAGCATGTATGTGCTTTATTCATTAATAAAATGCAAAAGAGGAACTCCACATGAACCCATTGATTCTGGTGTTCACATATCCTTATTCTTCATCCCAAAGAGGATTTTTCCACGATCGCATACAAATCCTCGTGAAGTCAGTTTAGGAGTTCTAAATCCTGGTTTCACGATCACATCTACTGAGATTAATAAGCGATAAAAATGATTAATTACGTTGTTTAAATCTGCAATTTCTAAATCGAAAATCATCCATCTAAGAAGTCATGTAAAATCTCGATCCGATTAACACATGGCTAAGGGGCTATTTCCCTCACTTTGATAAGAAAACTACTCACTACTCATGGTAAGGATGGAAGAAATAAGGAAAGAAAGAAAGAGAGTCATAGACCGCAATTCCGAATCTTTGTAGAATCCAAGGTAGTGATGATTAAATGGCTCATTTACTTTTCCTCCTGTTCCAAGAAGAAAAAGAGAGAAGGAGAACCAGAGAAGGAAAGGTCCATATGTAGAATAAAAGAACCAATTTTTTTTCTCTTAAAAGTAAAATTACACTAGAAGGGAAAATGACAAAATTTCTCTACTAGTTGCGTAAAAATATTGGAACTACAAACTAAGATGCTATTACAACTAAGACTCAATGATCTTTTTCTTGTGGAGTCCCCCGTCCTTATATAGGGATAGGAGGGGTGGAAAACCTGAAAGGGGAGGAGTAGGTAGTGAAAGAGGCATTTGATGTATGTCTTGGTCAAGAAAAATCTTTTCTCAATAGACAATATAGAAAATTATTGATTGCCTTCTTTTGACCCTTCAAATTATGACTCTCTCTCTGTAGATTCCCATTCTCGAAGTTTCATGTGAATTTCGACTATTAACAAGCATTAAACTACAGATAAAAATATATATTTCCTGTAGGCCATTACATTTTCTTTCCAATGCATATTTGAACATTAAATTCTGCCTTGGGATTTGAGACATATTTTGGAGCAAGATATATATTTAAATTAGGCACTATGGGAAAATGAATAGACATGTTCACTAGTTGTTTGGATAGTCAAATGACTACCAAAGTCATCGGGAAATATATTTTTCCTATATAAATTGAAGTTATTTTTTCAAAACATATCTAAATTCCAAATTTAAATTAGGCACTATGGGAAAATGAATAGACATGTTCACTAGTTGTTTGGATAGTCAAATGACTACCAAAGTCATCGGGAAATATATTTTTCCTATATAAATTGAAGTTATTTTTTCAAAACATATCTAAATTCCAAATTTGGAATTTGTATGTGAAAGTTATGACTATTTTGGTGTCGTCTATATAGAAATTTCAGGAACTGTGGGAATGGTGCAAAACATCTTTCAAGAAAAATTAATGATTGGAGTGATTAAGACATTTTCCTACAAAAATTCAACTAAATATAATTAAAACTCCAAGTAAATTGAAAAAAATATAAAATAATACAATTAATTATAAAACTAAGAAAATAAACAACAAAACAGTCCTAAAAAGATAACTAGATGTAAAAAAAGTGATAAATACACATTTATCAATCATATATTCGATGAATTGATAGTAGTAAACATATATAATAGTTATAAAAGATTGATTTTGTAAATATAGGTTTATGTGACTTTATATTTTCACCAACTTAATCCCTTTGACAATATAGATTTGGGATATACTTTCTTGACTATCTAAAATAGTTTTAAATGCATATTTGTATTCACATAAGTAATGACATAATACAAATTATTCATATATGAATGATGAATGAATATACTCTATATTTCTCTAATAAGAGTAATGTGATCAATAAATATCTCAAGTAACACATATCTTTGTCAATTTGAGTTAGATGACTTCAAGAGAGAGAATGACCCCACAATACCTGAATTGGAGGAACACATATTATTACTCACATATATGTAACCTACCAATGTTTAGACTTATGTGAATAAAGATGGATCGTAGAGATAAAATGTATGTCCAATGGATTCTATGTCCTCTTAGTAATATTTTAAAAACCCTAAATCCCTATTAAAACCCCAAAGTACTAGGTTTAGATATAATTTCATTTATTAATGGACTAAATGTGTGTATATAAAACATTGTTAGGTTGAGAAAGATGAATGACATATTCCACACAAGGGGTAGGATTAGTCTTGAAGACCAGGCATGTACTCCACTCTATTTTTAACTGGGCATTTATATGACTAAAGTTTCCCATAATGAGGCAATTTTTGGAAATACTTACTCTTTTGTTCCACTTGTGGACATATCCTATTCTTCTGAGATTATTATTTACAAGTTGAATTGCGTCAATGACCCCATAAGCTATTTTGCTTGTATTATGACACAGTTGTCTGATGAATAATGTATCTTGCCACTATATTATGCATGGTAGATAATTTGACTCGCTAACTATCATTGACGCTTATGTGTAGCCATTAGGGTGTGCTACTTCTACCCATGGTGTGCTACTTCTACCCTTATATATATTGAGGCATGCTAATTATGCCTATGGGTGTGCTACTACTACCCAAAATTTTTATATATAGGCAATGACTTAGTGGTGTCCTGGCCCTACTATAGTTAATTTAGTCCAATATATCTACATGCAAATAAATGTTGTATTATGATGATTGATGGTGGCAAGGTTCGTTTTATATTGGCTTATTCATACCGCCTTATTCTTTTGGATATTCCTTCTTTCATTACTTCTCACTAAAACTTACCTAGCTTTAATCCCCTTTGATGGGAACATATTAGTTTACTTTTTAATACCCTAGTTGATCTTTTAATGTACATACTTAGCTTTTTCTTATTCATATCTTGTTTTCCTATTTTTATGGGTGTTCCCTCCACGCAAATGTAGGTTCTTTATAAGGCAGAGACTCCGTATGATCGTGAGCTAATTGGTCAACATAAGGACAACTTCAAATAGCTTGTTACCCACTGCATATGGGCTTGTGTGCATAGTTGTAACCTTTTCATTTTACGTACCACCCTTAGAGTGAGAAAGTTATGTGCATGGAAATATTTTGTAACTTTGTAAATAGTTATGGTTTCCACTGCTTAAACATTTCATGGCTCATGATAATATCATTGAGTGGGCCCAATATCCGGTCACACTCTTTACATCTTGTGCAAGTGTTTTTAGCTCCATTCACCCCCGCTCTAGATCCAATCGATTCTACAAGTGGTATCAGAGCCACGGTCTTCTTCAACAAGATATCCCATGAGTTGAAAAGATGGTAGAAAACCTATTAGGTTCTCTCAACTTGGAGGGTGGATACTCCATGAGGCCTCCAATCTTCAACGAGAGAAACTTCCTTTATTGGAAGTGATAGATGCAGTTCTACTTGCAAGGAATGAGCTATGACATGTGTAAAGTAGACATCCTTCCCTACACGGAGTCGACCGGAGATATATCCACTTGGGATGAAGCTACTCTAAAGAAGGCACAACTGAATCCAAAGGCCATAAGAATCATTTATGCAGCCCTCACTCCTTTCGAGTTCAATCGAGTCTCTTCTCAAGATACAATGGAACAAACTTTGCATCACCATTGAAGGAACCACTAAAGTCAAAGAGTATAAGATCTACATACTCAAAGGTATCCTCGAGAACTTCAAGATGGGGAAGAAGGAGAGAGGTGCTAAGATGTACTCAAGACTCCACACCATCATCAACAGACTTGCTTCTTTGGGCCATCCTATGGATAGAGGGACCATCAACTCCAAGATCATTAGGTCTCTTCCCAAAAGGTGGGAATACAAGGTGACTTCTGTTAAAGAAATCAGAAACCTTAGTGACGTTTCCACCAAAGAGATTATTCACAATCTTCAAGTTTATATGCAAAGAATTGACAAGCAAGAGGAAGATGAGAAGCAAGACGAGAAGGAGTCAAAGAAGATCAAGGATAGTGCATTCAACGCTCAAATGGAGGAAATTTTTCTTCAACAACAACTTTCTTTCCGGACTACTCCTTCCTCAAGTGGACATGAAGTCCCTAGTGATCATGAATCTAACTACTCCAAGGAGAAGCCTTCAAAGGAAAACTATCCTCATCCTCTACTCCAAGGTGCTATGAATGTGGCAAAAAAGGATGCTAAAAGAATGGTTACCTCAAGGCAAATAATTCCTACCACAAGACCAGCTCCAAGAAGAATGAGGACTACAAGAAGGATGGTAAGTATAATAAGAATGAAAAGAAAGAAAGAATAACCAAAGATGCAACCCATTCCGCATGGGAGGATGCTTCTTCTAGTGATTCCAGCTCCATTCAAGGAGAATGCCACCTTTCTCTCATGGCCTATACTAGTGAAGACATAGGATATGTAAGTGAGGTAAGTGAGGTATGTATGAATTAGTTATCTAAATAAGCCCTCATTTATATGCTTAATTCTTCCCTCTAATCTTATTCTAGATGCAAATTCAATAAGCAGAGGTTAGGGAAAATTATTGATGACTTGTATGCTAAAATTGAGTTTCTTCAGGAAAATGAAAAGTTCATCATTATAATAATGATTCTTTGCAAGGACACTTTCTTTATCTTGAGATCCAACACAATGGGATTGAAATGGATAATGGTGCCTATCTCAAAAGAATAGAGAGACTCAAAGATGAAAACCAAAATCTCCTCAATGAGCTTGTTTTGATTATAGCAGGAAATGATAAGCTTGTTACCAAATGCAATGATCTTTGACATGCTTGTGATGCTATTAAAGATGAAAATGTATGGAGATAAGGCATCAAATAGGTAGCGGAAACAAAAAATTTACTAACATATTTCCCATTAACCAGCAGATCACGTCAATAACTATGTGATGGAAAGGATGGTTTCACGAAGATATACCTAGTCCTAGAGAAAGTCCAGTGATGATCATCACCGATGTAGATGTGCACTCTGTATTTGGACAGTATCTATGCATCTCTTGGTTGCACTAGACTCGTCTGACTTCTCCTCCATGGACTGCAGACTCAGATAACTACTACAGTGGCTCCTTTGATCTTGCCACAGACTGTAAGTTGATGTTTCCTTCCTAGCAACAACCAAAGGTATCATGCCTCTAGAGTAGTCCACATAGACCAACTAGAGATATGGTCATCATGCTAGAACGGACAAGAAAGAGTTGTTCCTCCTATTGGTGTACTACTCACCAACCTACTCTCCCAAAATAATGATCCTCAGTTGTTCTCTCTCGTACCTATCCATCCCTAGTCAGGTAGGATTTGATTGGGATCTCTTGGTTACTATAGATAGAGAGGACAAAAATGGTTAAAGAAATTGATTCTCAATTGTCTATGTTGTATTCTAGGAAGCTTCCAGTGTCCCTCTATTTATAGTAGAGGCCAGGGTCAGAGTTCCTAGTCTGTACAGGACTAGAAAGAACCAGAAGATCTTGAATTTTCACAACCTAAGAGATGCCAAATGGTCATCTGGCACACCCAGACAGTAATCCGGTATGCAAGACAGTTGTATCACACTGCCAGATGGTCATATGGCTATTTCCAAATCATATATCAAATTGAAATAATTTGTTTCCCAATTAATGTCATACATTAATTTACGTGCATCCCAAGTATGTGCTATTGAAACAAGTTTGGGAAAACTCTATAACCTTTATTCAGTCCCAACTGGGCCATCTCACATAGGTGAGATGCCCATCTCACTCACCTGAACAACCATCTGTTGAGTATGAGTCGAGTCGATTGGTTCAACATCTTGAACCGGTCAGTTCATAGGATAGAACTAAGACAATTCGATATTTGATCCACCTGACAACCCAAACAACTGTCTCAACACTTGAGACGTTTATCTGGATGCCCAAACATCTATCTCACCCAGACAGATGGTTGTTTGGAAGTTTAGTCATCCAATCCATTAATCTATTTCTTGAATTGAGTACCTAAACACTCTAGTAATAAATCTAATGGTCATTCAAGATTCAACTCCTCTTGTACACGAGTTCCTTTGTGTGTGACCCTATAGGTCCCATATTACGTTGGCAGTAAATGTCCATAACAACTTATGAAATCACAAGAAATTTGTGGTGCCTACTCACACATCATTTCTATCTAAGTAAATCAAAAGTTGGAGAACAACTTCAACCTACAATGTGTATGGTGTTACAGTGTTTGTATAGTTCCTTTGTCACTTATATCTAGATTTAACTATAGGAATGGAGCAGTCATCCTCATTATTATTCAATCTTGTTTCTTGAACCAGAGCAAACTTCATGAGATATATGTAAGCTCAATATCACAAATTGACACACATGCATATGGCCACACTTTTCTCAGTCTCACTAATCAAGAGGACTTGGATATCATACTCTTGTAGGAGGGATAAATCCCATCTCTATCACTCACAATCAGTCTCCATGGGTCAAAGTCACCCAATCATCACCTTTATAACAACCCATCTTTCAAGACTACATTTGATGATGTCAAAGTGTACCCAATGACATGGGATGACAGTAGTGATTTTAGGTCTAAGAACCACAACCACCACCATCACTATGAGAGTTGACTATGACTTCCATGTTGATGGCTTCCATGTGTCAGTCTCGCGGTGGGTCTGTCAGAGACACAATTCCCTAACATGTATCTATGTGCTTAGTTTGATATTACCATATCATGACTAATGAGATTCTATCATCAACCAACTCACACTCTAATCTTATGTGTTATTATTGTACCTATCAACCTTCCAAAACAACAACCGATTAGGGACATAATGAGAATATATATAAGTACTCTTAACATTCTTATGATAGCATTTCTTCCAAGTCACATACTTGAAGACATACGTCATTGAGTAATATCATTCTCTAGATATTTATTATGTTATTCATTATCTCATAACTAAATATACAAAATATTGGAAGCTTTCCTATGTTATTAATCAAATTATTTACATGTTATTTCATTACAACAATCACAAGATTGGCTCTCTGGCATACATACCAACAGACTCCCACTTGCATTTAGAGCCAATCACCCATGAATCTCTTCTCGAGTAACCGAACATGAGCATCATGCTTCTGCTGCAAAAGTGCTTTTATAGTGGGTTTAGCAACATTTTTTTAAGTTGGTATTTTTCAATTTTTAGGTCTCTTCTATGTACAACTACTCGTATGAGATGGAAGTGCCCTGGTATGCTATCTGAGATTCCTAGCCTAACTAGTAGCTCCACTATTATCATATGTATTTCTACTGTGTCATCATGGTTGGAACCTCACACAAGTTCACCCATATGAACTTTATATAGTATCCTCTGATGTTCTCGTAACACAAAGATATTCAACTTCTTTTGTACATTTGAACAATTGTCGTTATCTCAAAACCATTTCTAGCTTATAATTCTTGTTTGTTGTCAAACATAAATTTAGATTGTGATTGTTTTGTTAGTTTGGAAGCTTGCATGGTTGTAACTCTTTACATATAACTCTTCCATATTATCATAACCAAGGAACCAATCCTTTAAGTGATTCACAAGCACCTAAGGATGTTTTGTATGGTATTTTAGTGACTCTCACTGGTATCTGACATATACCCTCTCATCATGTCTAATACATACAAGATTGCTAGGAAGATATATATATGCCTTCTCATCATGTCAAATACATCTGATATGACTGGATTCCTCTTGTCATGTCCAAAACATATGATAGTACTGGATATCTTCTCATCATGTCCAATACATATGAGATAACAAGATAAGTACATAACATTGCATTCAAGACAGATCTAATTGCGAATGGATATGGCATCTATCGATGTGTTCCTATTCTTCATAAGAATTGGGACACTAGGCTCCTGAGAGACTAACTTCATGGATCATGGACACATTTTTCTCTCATTGAGTCTTGCATGTTTAACCCTTCAACATCTTACCAATGTATGTGCTCTTACTTAGGTCAAGAAGCTTTCCAGATCTATCTCTATAGACCTTGATCCCTATCACATAGGATGCCTAAACCCTTCATACTGAAGGTACTATCCTTGCCATGTTTTAACATTTATAGGATAAGGATGTCATTCCCCATCATTATGTGGAATATTGATATGCTCCCACTAAATCTTTTGTAATCACAGAGTTCATCTTCATTCTGACTAAAGTCAAACCTTTTGATTGTCTTGTCAAATAGAAGATTCCAACTCTGAGATGCTTGTTTCAATCCATAGATTAACTTTTCTATCCTATAGTCTTTATTTGCATTGATGGATTTATAAAACCATTATTTTGTGTCACATACACATCATCTTAATTATTCCAATTAAGGAATGGGGTTTTAACATCCATATGAAAAATATCACACTCATACTAAGTTGCAACAACAAGCATGATCCAGATGGATTTAACCATGGTAACTGGTCAAAAGACTTCATCATGTTCAACACTTTAAACTAGTTTGAAACTCTTTGCAACCATTTTATCCTTCCATGTTGGTCTTCTTACAAAAACCCAAATGCACCCTATGGGTTTTACCCCTTCAGGTGGATCTAACAAGGTCATACCTTATTGGTGTACACAGAGTCCATCTTTGATCCCATAGTCTGAAGCCATTTCTCAAATTCTGGTCCTCAATAGTTTCTAGGTAAGTTGTTGACTTGTATCTATGATCAACTTACCACCTTCTTGAGTTATCATAATCTTTCAAACTCAAGGCGTATTCTACTAGAACTGTGAGTTCTATGTTAACATAAGATTCTAACTCTTTTGTTACCAAAATATTCTTCTTAGAAGTTCAAGGACCTTTAGTACCCCCAAACCAGTAGCCTTTGCACCAAGCGACAACCACCCTTGTCCCTTTCCTTTTTCCATTCTGCCTACTTCATCTGCTTTGTTCCAAAAAGAGTTGGAGGCAAATCCCAAGTAGTTCATATGCCGATATTCCTCCCACACTTGAAAAAAGGTAACAAATGAGATTCCACAACAACTTGTAATTCTCCTTGTTCCAATCGTACCTCTTTAGGTTCTATTTTTTCTTGTTTGTCTCGGACATTTTGAGTTCTACTTTTACTCCCACTAATTCCTTTGGAACTAATTTCCATTTAGGAATTCAGCCATCCTAGCAAAAAACATTTTGTTGTTGGGTTGGAATATAAGTAGTATTCAACAAGATAACATTCATGTGATTTGTGGATAAAACCTTTTAATAAAATATTTTCTTATACAAGCATTCAATCCTGGTAACTATAAAAGACACATCAGGACTCCTTCCATGCCATACCTCATATGGTGTCTTATGAACCAATTTATATGTTACATTTTTTTAGTGTAAAGCATGTTCCTAAAAGAATATTGGAAGATTATCTAGATATGTTGATAATCTTACCATGAATTAACAGGGTGTGACACCTTCTTTCTGACACATCAGTCTGTTTCAAGTGAAGTTCATTGTGATACACTATCATGGTCTCTCCAGAAGGTTCTCAAACTCTTGGTTAAAATATTTCAACATTGATCACATCAATCTGTCTTAATACTTTATCGAGAGAGTTACATACTTCATTCATAATCTCCTTGAACACTTTAAGAGATTCATACTTGTATTTCATTAAATAGAAATTTCAATATGCAGTGACTGCATTAGTAAATATAATGAGGTACTTGTAACTTCCTTTAGGATTCATTCCTAAAGGTCTATGTACATTAGTATGTACTAGTACTAATGGAATAGTCGATCTCCCACTACATCTAGTGAAGATGCTTCTGTCATATTGCACAACAAATTAGACATGCATGTCTCTATTGGTTCACTAATAAAAAGAGTTTAGATAACCATCATATGGATTCTAGAAATAAGACATGTATGTCTCTATTGGTTAAATAACCAAAAGAGTCTAGATAATACTTTACCGAGAGTGTTACATACTTCATTCATAATCTCCTTGAACACTTTAAGAGATTCATACTTGTATTTCATTAAACAGAAATTTCAATGTACATTGACCGGATTAGTAAATATAATGAGGTATTGTAACTTCCTTTAGCATTCATTCCTAAAGGTCTGTGTACATTAGTATGTACTAGTCCTAATGGAATAGTCAATCTCCCACTACATATAGTGAAGATTCTTATGCCATATTGCACAACAAATAAGACATGCATGTCTCTATTGGTTCAATAATGAAAAGAGTTTAGATAACCATCATGTGGATTCTAGAAATGCATTTTTCGTTTATTTGTTGTAGATGAAAGTGTTATAGGTATTCATGGTTTGAGTTATCAAGTCATTCAATATGTGTGTTAAACACATTTGTCTCTACAACTATCAAGTATAGTCCATGAGACATAGGGCATTTCCATAAAAGATCATATCTTTTAAATGAAACAAAATGTTCTTGTCATACAATACATATAATGTTTTCATCAATGGCATGTACCTAATAGAAGTTCAATAATGTTATTATGTACCCATGTACTAACTGTAAAGGAAACAACCCTTTCTTCACATAGTTCTAACTTACTTCTTCTCATCTCCTAAAGTAGAGATCTCTATCTTCATCTTGTTCCTTAGATCCTATATAAGGAGAATAGTTCTTTCCAATGTGTAGACATGTGACAATGGTGACACTTTCTTTTCTTTATCCTTTAAGTGAAAAGGATAGATTCCTTTTGCACTTTCTCTTCTCCATAACTTGATTTTAGAAGACGTGGACTTTATCTTAGCCTAAAAACACTTCTTAGCCTTCCCTTTTCCCTAGGAATCACTTCCTCTAATCATCATCACAATTTTTCCTCCTTCTTCCTTGATTTGGCATCAACATGCCAAGCATTTGATAAACTAACTATATGATTAATGAAACACTTGCATTATCATATTCATGGTCAACTATTGACCTACGAAAAATCCCACTCATTCCATATGTCCAATCATATTGAGCACATGGGGTTCTACGGGACCTCCCTTTATCAGTTTGCACTCAATTAGCTCTTTGAAGACATTATACCTTCTTTTCTATACATGATTCTTAAGATGTGTTACCATCTTGAGAAGGTCCATGTTTTTATGTTGCTCATGCAACTCATAGTTCATACAAGAGTGCATTAGGTACCCAAATGTCTACGACATCATTGGCATGCTACATGTAAGAACCCATTTTAGCCTTAGACGCCTTTGAAAAGGGTTCCTATGGCATTTGTCTATCAAGCACATAGATCTTTCGCTCATTAATGAGAACATTTATCAATGCCCTTAACCAATTGTGGAGATTTTATCCCGTTTTGTCCTTCTAAAGGACTGATCACAAATTGAACATGTTTGTGTTTGACATTTGATTCTACAAAGAAATTTGTAACTTATCAAAACATTTTAATTTAGTTTTATTTTATAAAATTGACAATATTAATTAGGTCTTAAATTATTATTGCTCCCACTATTTTACTCAAATTTATAGACCTCCATATCAATTTGGAATATTGTAGCATACAATATTCTAGTGGGCTAAGATCCAAAATAATTCAACTATTACCCAGCCTACACCAACATCCATAGTCAATTATCAAGGTAGGCAATCATGCCAATTGCATCATATGCAACTCTTGGATAGATGATATGCGCAACTCATTGCCATGATCATCTGCATGCCTTTAGGCTAGATCTCTCCAAGGTTACTAGTTAAGCCTAACCCAATATCCAACATGATAGACATGCACCATGTTTTGTGAAAATCAACATATCTCCTAGCATACTTCCATGAGTTAGATGACACACCATGCTTTGTTCAAATCTACACTTGGTCTATCACACTTTTCATGTGTGTTTCTAATGGAAGGAACCTTAGACTTAATATTTTAATTGAGGAAGTTTGTATAAATAGGTGTACTTTATCCAATCACCACATATATGGTATGTATCATATACATTATATAACCACAAACAATAACATGCAATAAATAAAACACACAAGAAATGTTTATTGTGAGAACCCATTACACTAAATGAGATTACTCAAAGCATAAAACAAAATCAATCACATACCCAAAAATGTGGGTAAAATAAAACTGATTTCAACGTCAGCACCTGCTCAAAAACATTTGCATAAGAGCCCAACATCTTTCTTATATCCAAACTATGCTAAGAATTTGATACAAATTGTTCTATCATCTTAGCCACCACATATATACACAAGAGAACAATATTCATATATGCCACACAAACAAGCATTACTATGCTAACAAAAGTCTGATTCGTTTGAAACACCATATACACACTTTTTCTCGCCCGGACATGAGAGTACATGGATGACTCTAGGACACACTAGACATCTAATCAACTTTACCAAAGATTCATTACTATAGCTCCTCTTTGCTGCCACATGTTTGTTTTCATCATTTTCGATTACCTAAAAAAATGTGGCAATCCACAAGGGTGAAACCCATGTCCCAACAAGAGATGTAACCTCCAACAAAGCTTATTGATTACAACATTTTAGGTAATGAGGCAATTTAAGCAGTTTAATCATATACGACAAATAGGCTCAACAACACTGATGATTAAAAAAATACACAAAGGAGCTAATAACAATTATCATCATCAAGCTGACTATCATCATTTGCCTTATTAACCGTATAAGAGATTCAATAACATATGCATAACTAGCATAAGTAAGTCTAGTAGCATATTATCTCTATTAACATGAATAAGTCTAGCATCATAAGCATATCTAACAACATTAGCATGTCTAATAGTTTGAACATATCAATATCATAAGTAGAGCTATCAACATAAGAACGAGTATTTGCATAATTAGCAGTATATGCATCTCTAGTTACAAAGGCATGGCTAGCATGCTAAACATAACTAATAAGATGAGATATCTAGCATCATGATTATAATCAAAAGTAGCAGTATAGATATCAACATAAGCATGACTACTATATGTATACATTTACAATCTTATGCATATCTACAACATAAGTATAATTACTATCTCTTAATTGCACTAAGCATCATCTTTATGTAAAGAGAATAAACAAGGGTTATCATCCAATGTGAAGCATCATGTATAACCCTAAACAAATATGCTACATGATTGTATTACATGTTTTATTATGCCCTGGGGAATTTGAATCGTACCATTCAAAGTCCAACCGACCCCTATGAAGATCTATTCAATTTCGTACAAGATCTAGGAGTGTCGTCACTATGAGAAAAAGGCAGTGACATATCAGCCAAAGCTGCCACCACAACGATGTATAGTCCTATAACTATCCCACCTTGGTACAAGTCATGACACTAGCATCTAGGGTATTCAAACCCAAACATTGAGGTACAACCGCAGTTTTCCTCTAATCACGTCATGTTATAATCACCATGACACGACCGCAGCTATTCTCAATCACATCAAATGTATGAGGCATGACCATAGACAACCTCCACAATCTACATTGTGGATGACAATGATATATCCTCAACAAGCCACCACCACATACTCAACAGTTTGTGCTCTGAGTTTCCCTTAGGAATACTCATTTCACCATCCAGCAAGTTCTGACACTGAACATGGTGCTACGAAATAGGGCACTACATGATTAGAGTAGCACTTGATTAGTTATGCCAATTGGGTGAATTAAGGCTACATCAAACAAGTGGACATACAAACCCTAATTCACTTCTAGAAAGCATATAAATATCACAACTTTGAAAATATATAAAATGTGTGAAGCATAATTTCTCATCTCATCATCACATGGTACTATTCACTTGCCATTCATGAGACCACACTAGTCATCATACTATCACAAGATATAAATCCTTTTCACAATATCACAAGGTATCAACCCTTATCAACATAAGAGGATTACACCTCATTCAGGGCTCAACCATGCCCAAAGGTCATTAAGACCATCACACTATCACATGATATAAATCCTTTCCACACTATCACAGGGTATCAACCCTTATCAACACAAGAGGATTACACCTCATTTAGGGCTCAACCGTGCCCAAAGGTCATTATGACCATCATAATATTCCCTAAAAGATCATCATTATCTTTGCATGGCTTATAACAAGGCTCAACAACATCACTTACATATAATACACCAGATCAACACAATATTGCATTAATGAGCTAGGAGATATTCATAAACAATCATAGCAAGGTTATATTAACATTAAGAACATTACTTTATTACATCAACATGCAAGGAATCTAGATATGATTAACCCTCATCATATTCATAATGCACATGTTTTGCATAAGCAAGTATCAAACATGTGGCTATGACAACCACCAATTAACAAATTAAGATTGTGATCATGTTAAGGAGGTTATTTCACCATCATGCCATCATATAAGAATGTTAAACATGAATACTCATCTTTATCTATTTGCAGTATTGTTAGGTTCAACAAGATAAATTAAATTAATGTTACTAATCATCACTTACAACCAAACCCATACTCACGACATCCCATTGGATCATGGATGCATAAGGTGAAGCATCACCATCACATTCCATACTATTCTCAAGTATGAACCCACACATAAATCAAGGTGTAACCACCGGGTTATAGCATACTAGGGTTTTAACAACAGTAACAAAGTACTCTGTGATTGTATTAGTTATTCAAGGTCTATTCATACCCAATTACCATCATTTAGTTATATTAAAGCTAGGTATAACAAGCTATACCTCATTAGGGTTACATATCAAAACAATATGATTATCATTCCTTCTATTCATATGAGTGAATAGGTAAGACTACCTTATTAAGGGTAACCCTCCATTTGTTCCATCATCATTCAACCCATATCACCATACCACAATGTCACCCAAAACCATTGGATGTTTAAAAGGTAAGACCATTGGTTGTTTACATAAGTAAATACCTTATATAAACCACCTATGAAGTCCTTGAGTTGTGATCTAGAAAGAGTCACCATCTAACTCGAGACATCCCTTAATTAACAACATAAAAAGTTCCATTAATAGTAGGGTAAAACCCACAATCGACTGTTCATTTAAAACAAGCCATTCATTGTCAACAAGTAAGGTCCTTAAGCTGATCATATAAAGGAAACCATCTAAATCACATTATTAGGATCAAAATATTACATTAGCCATTATTCCACTTTATTGGAGGAATAACCATTAGATCTTGACCATTGGGTCAAGTTCATATGTTAAAACCATCAATTACAGTATAGGTCTGACCATTGCATCAAGTGACCCAAGAAACTATTGGTCTAAGACTTAATTGATGCTAAAACTACAATTCTTAACTCACCATAGGTTGTGGAGACCTGATCCACTATAATTAGTGACCATTTAGTCACCATAGGTTGTTAGATTAGCACTATATTCATTAATCAACATCAAATATCAAACTAATATCACCATTAATTGATAGCATCATTATGGTACTTAGTTGTTAATCACTAGGATTATAATTAGGACAAAACATGACCTAAGGGGAGAACGTCAGGTGACACCCTTGGTTACCACCATCAATTGTCATGAAGACAACACCATGGGGTTTTTGCAATGGTACCATCATCGGGTCATGGGTTTATAGAAGAAATCAACTTAAAACCCTAAAATTGACCATTCGTTGATTGGTGCTGAGCACCATAGGTTGTCAAACCAACCTGATCCAAGTCATAGTATACCTTAGTAATAACGTACACATGATTACATGTTCATCTATAACTGAAATCAGAACAGGGAACATTATAAAAATTGAAATCCAAGTCAAGCATAGCTTTTTAGTGCATGGATCATCATTTTCAAGCAAGAACATGATCTAGAAAGCTGATGGTAAGCAATAAATGTGGAGCAAGTTATAAAACTTGCCTATAATGAGAAGATGAAACCCCACACAGAAGAAATCTCGAGCAGGTAGGGTAGAAAATCTAAGCATAATCTATGAAATTGTCCATCTAGCACCTTTCTTCATCAAATGAGCAAACCCTAAGCATAAGGAGCAAGAAAGGTAGGGTTTTAGAGCTTTAGAGCAATTTATACCATGTAAAAACAAGGTTACAAACTGGAGGAATGTCTAAGGAAGGAGAAGAGTAAGATAAATGGAGAAGGAAGGAAGAAAATATCTTGCCTTGGTCAAAATCCCTAGAATATGACCTTGGAAACCCTAGGTAGGGCTAAATGGAGCTCTAGTATATCTTCTTCTCCAAAAAGAGGTTGTCTTCTACCTTAGAGCACTTGGTTCTGCAGAAAAATAGAGTGGATTCGTTGCTACATATTAGAGGAAAGATAAAGCAAGCAAAGTTTCATACTTGGGCAAGGAAGAGGTAAATATAGCCCATGGATAAGGATGGGAGAATCATGAGGTGTAAAAGTAGCTTCCCCATGTCTCTATGGCCTTAAACTATTAAGAATATACAAGTACACACAAAAGAATCTCCCCCACCGTAAATATAGACCTGCTTATCTTTACTTTGTCAAATTTCCCAGCCAATCACACAATTCATTAGTTGATAGCTACTAAAGGTAGCTCATTCGTGAAGGGGTAAACCCTAAAATACCCTTATAAAAAACACCTTCAAACCAAGGATTAAATAGGTTACACATGAATCAAAATGCTCAATAATGATGAGAGAATATCCAAGGAACATAATGCAAGTGATAAATTTCAAATAAAACCTCTCAATTGGGTAAATTGTAGAAAAGTCCAAAATGTGCATAAAATTGCATAACTTGCTCAAACAGTGTCCAAATTGAACCAAATTTGAAGCTTAAGCTTGTCTTATGATTTCAAAGCATATCACAAGGTTATATCAGGGTTATAAAAATTAAATTATGATAATTAAGCTTATTTAACTCATTAAGCATCTTTAGGGGCCTTACATTTATGGCCATACTAATGTAATTCCTTGGAGCCACAAGGAATTACTACCACCTATGTTCCACATCATATGCAACATGTTGTTGGTGAAGACCTATGCTTGAACCAATATGGGTTGATATGTTCAACTATTGAACTGATCGACTCACCTCTTGGTCACTCAGTTGGGCTCTTCTAAATTATCCATCTAGTTCTCAAGTCCAAGCAGCGTCTGGACACCTCCAGTCAATTGGTTGGGCCACCAGTCAATAAGTTTATACTCCTATCATCTAGCCTCCTCGGTCCTCCAGTCGATTCATTTGTCTTATGAGTCAGTTGTTTCAATTTTGTGTAGATCGTCATCTCACGTTGAAACATAAATTAAAATTATCCTATTTCTAATTACATTGTATATGGGGAAAATGCCGAGTTATATTCGAGGGGAAATAGGAAGAAGATCATTAATTTATATTTGGAAAGGAGAGGGAGGCTCGTTATGCATACCGATTAACAACAGGAATAAATAACCATGATCATTCACACATAGATCTGGGGTTTTGGCCATAACCATGCTTCATATCCACCATCAAAACTGATTTCATTGTGACACATGTAAATTATATATATATATATATATATATATATATATATATATATATATATATATCTGTGTATATATATGTATATATGTATATATTTATGTATATATATATGTATATATGTGTATATGTATGTATGTAAATATATATATATATATATATATATATATATATATATATATTCATTTCAATTTTTTGTATGGTACTAAGACAGACATGCTCATCAATCAGTTTTAATTTTCACATTGCATGCAATACATAAACATGATAAAACCAAAATCCAATCATTTGATTACCACAAAACATAATTAATTGATGTGTCTTTGATACCACTGTAGAAAAATTAGGTATGAGATAGGTAGCAGAATTTTTTTTTACTAACATATTTCCCAATAACCAGCAGATTGCATCAATAACTATGAAATGGAAAGCATGGTTTCATGATGATATACCTGATCCTGGAGCAAGTCCAGTGACAATCCTCATCGATATAGATGTACACTCTATCTTGGATGATGCTTGTGAATCTCCTAGTTGCATTGGGACTAGTCTGACTGCTCCTCCATGTACATCAGTCTCAAAAAACTACTACAGTGGCTCCTATGATCTTGTCACGAATTGCGAGTTGATGTTGCCATGCTAGAAGAAGCCAAAGGACTCTAGCCTCTAGATTAGTCCACATGAACCGACTAGTATTCTTGTCGTCCTGCTGGAATGGAAAGGAAGGAGTTTTCTCTCCCATTGGTGTACTAGTCACCAACCTACTTTCCCACAACAATGATTTGTAGTTGTTCTCTCCCATAGCTATCCCTCCCTAGTGGGGTAGGACTTTCTTGGGCTCTCTTGGTTTCCACAACCAGAGAGGACAACAATTGTTAGAGTAACTGATTCTCAATTGTCTATGTTGTACTATGAGAAGCCCCTAGTTCCCCTCTATTTATAGTAGAGTCTGAGGTCAGGGTTTTCAGTTTTTGAAGGAGTGGAAAGAACAGGAAAATCTTGAATTTTCACAACCTGCAAGATACCAAACAGTCATCTGGCACACCCACACAGTCGTCTGGTTTGCGAGATAGTCATCTTACATTACTAGACAATCATCTGGCAGTTTCCCAATCAGATATCAAATTGGAAAATTCATTTCCCAATTAATGTCATACATTAATTTACTTGCACCCCAAGTTTGTGTAATTAAAAAAAGGGAAAAATCTAGAACCTTCATTCAGCCCCAACCAGGCCATCTCAAATAGGTGAGATACATATCTCACTTACCCAGACGACCATCTAGTGAGTCTGAGTCGAGCCGATCGGTTTCAATAGCTTGAACTGATCGGTTCATAGGCAGAACTAAGCCAATTCGATCTCTGATCTGCCTAACAACCCAAATGGTCATCTCAACACTTGAGACGCTTGTCTAGCTGCTCAAACGGATGTCTCACCTAGTGAGATTGTAGTTTTGCAGTTTAGTTTGTCGATACAATAATTTTGTTGCATGAATTGAGTACCTAAATACTTTAGTAATCAATCCAATGTTCATTCAAGATTCAACTCCTTCTATATGAGATCCTTTGTGTGTGACCCTATAGGTCCTATAATTACATTGACAGTGAATGTCCGTAACAACTTATGACAATAACAAGTAATGAGTGGAGCCTAGTCACACATCATTGCTACCCAACTAAATGGAAAGTTGGAAAACAACTTCACCCTACAACTGTGTATGATGTTACAATGTTCGTATAGTTCCTTTGTCATTATTATCCAGATTCAACTAGAGGTAGGGACCAATCATCCTCATTATTATTCAATCTTGTTTCTTGAACCAGAGCAGACTTCATGAGATATATTTAAGCTCAATATCACATATTAACTCACATGTATATGGCCATACTTTTCTCAATCTCGCTAATCAAGAGGCCTTGGATATCATACTCATGTAGGAGGGAAAAATCCCATCTCTATCACTCACAATCAATCCGCATGTGTCAAAGTCACCCAATCATCACCTTTATAACAACCCATATTTCAAGATGGTGTTTGATGATGTCAAAGTATACCCAAGGACATGTGACTAGTGTAGTATTTTTGATCTACGAATGACAACCACCACCATCACTGTGAGAGATGACTAAGACTTCCATGATGATTTCTTCCATGTGTCAATCTCTGTGTGGGTGTGTCTGATACACTGTTCCTAACATGTATTTGTGTTCTTGGTTCGATGTTGCCAAATCATGACTAATAAGATTCTGTCATCAACCAACTGACACTCTTATGTTATGTGTTATTGTTGTTTATCAACCTTCCATGACAACAACCAATAAGGAAAATAAGGAGAATATATATATATATATATATATATATATATATATATATATATATATATACTCCTAACATTCGTATGATCTCATTTCTTTCCAGTCACGTACTTGAAGACATATTGTATAAGAGTGAACTCACCCCTTTACCAAAAATTTGAAGAATAAAAAATCCAACCCAAACATACTCAAAAGGTAAGTTGGAACAAGTGTAAAATTTTCAAATTCTCACTATATTGGTATACAAAAGGCCAAAGTGTATAGCTGTGAAAGAAAAATCATGTCTATATTCAGTTTTTCAAAAGATTACAAAATTCCATTATGTCTCCCATTAAGTGTTTACATGTAAGATACATCAAAGGATCTAAGATAGAAGGAAGTCTAAACTAGTTCAATTCTTGTCTCCAAAGAAACATCTCTAAGAGCTAGGTCCATGCTAGAAGTTATGTTCTCCTTGATCTTGTTCAACACTTTGTGCTTTAGCTGGGTGGTTGGGAAGTCACTTAGAAAGAGAGAGAAACAAGGTAGGTGTCAGCAATATGAACATGAAACAAAGATAAGAACAACAATGTAACATTAGGATATAAATTCATAAGAAGATGAGAAGGCCAAGAGAATAAGGCATAAACAAATAGATGCTTGCCATAACAAGAAAAATAATAAAAGGTGTGCATGCATGATTAATATTGACTACCTTAACTAAGTAGGGTTAAGGAACCTACCAGACCTCAACCAAATAGGTGAAGGAGAGTAACACATTCCAATCACCTATAAAATATTTTATATTGGGAGAGTAACCCATTCCCTTGCAAATTTACACATGCCCAATCTATGGGTGGTTGTACAAAAGTACCTCTACACTAGTTAAACAATCTGATAAAATCAACATGCTAAAGAACTATGGAAAGTATAAGCATCAAATAATAGAAACATGACAGTGGGGTACAAGACCCAAGAAATAAATTTCAAAACTAATTTTGAGGCAAGTATAACAAAGGAAATAATAATAGAGAGATTAGGGTTTAATAATTGCTTCATTAGGGAAATCAGGTTAGGGTTGTAGATATTCCCAACTAAGGTGTAAGGATGCACATAACTCTCTTATTGAATTCTATTACTCACTTTCACCACTTTAATTGAGTCCAATGTCCACTTTTCCTATTTTGAATGTATAATCATGTATTAGGGTTTTTCATTTGCATTAATGTAAAGAAACCCAAACATTTGGACTTTTTGAACAAAACCTCAATTTTGATTCTAAAATCATCATCATCTATCTTATTAGGTTCTCCTGATTATGAAAACATATATTTTTGTCAAATTTGGAGTTATGATGATTAAAATGTATTTTGGTGAATTTTATGCATTAACATCATTTTCTAGAAAAACCCTTTCGAAAAAGCTCAAAACCAAACCTCAAAATCATTTTTATTAGAAAGATCACATTTTTTCAATTCCAAAACATATTTATTTTTAATTTATGGACAACTAGAGAAAAAGTTATGATTTTTATAAAGTCATCCAATTAGAAAATGCCAAATAAGCAATAAGCTTGTGAGAGAGGAAAAGAGAGAGAGAGAGAGATGACCCACCCCCTGACTTGGCCCAATAAGGGGCGGCCAAGTTGCGTGGTCAAAGGTCGGGTTTGACTCGCACTAAGGCAAAGAAAAAGGGAGCAAAATGACCAGCATAACCCACACATGAAAAATAAAAGAAGCAAAGGTGAGGAGGGGCTAAACGAGGAAATCAACAAGGGGATCTTCTCCTCTTCTTCACACACCATGGATGGCAACAACAAGATATTGTTCATGTGTGAGAATTGGGTGAATCCACAAACGTCCATGATTCACAAAAGCAAGGAGATAGAAAGGAAGAGGAGGAAGAAACAAACTAGTATCTGTGAGGAATTGCTCCGAGATGGAGAGGAGAGGAAGAACAGTTGGCTGCAAGATCTAGATCAAAACTTGATCACCTACCGCCACTCATGCAACAAACAACAAAATTGAAATGAGAGGAAGGTTGCACATGGGCTAACGGAGGCTTGTGTATGGTTATTTATAAGTGCGATTTGAAATAATAGCTTACGGCGTAGGTAGCTTCGAGAAATCGAAAGGTAGAATTGGGCAAAATGTATATACGTGAAGAGATCATTTGTAAGAGGTCTTGTATGCGGAATCTTTTCCCAATTGTAAAGCAAGAAAAATCCCAAAAAATGGAGCAAAATAAAGCAAGAAAATAGGATTCAAAAATCCTATATACCCGACGTCTCTGTTCATGTCTACAGGAGGTAGAGGACAACTCTGTAGCTATTCGATAAAGGAATCAATAGCTCAGATCGCGTGTGCTAAACATAGAAGGCGTGGCACAAATGCTATTTTGAATCCAATTAGAATAAAGCGTGGATGCAATTAATTTCCTATTTTTTATCTTTTCATTTGAGGGTGCAAACAAATTCCAAATTAATTTAAAATTGACATCTAGCCTATTTTTGATATGATGAATTCATATATGCAATTAGATTTGGCTTTTGAAAATTTTGATTTATTAATTAAGCAAAACTTATTTTCTCTTTCCTCATACATTAATGACTCTAGGATTACTGAAGAATAATGAAACTTCACCCATAAGTCATATTAAGTTTGTAGGATACGAATTTTCTATTATTTCCATTATTGAAGTTGTTTGTTATTTTAATTAATGATATGAAAGTTCTACACACCTTCTTTCTCCTAAATTCACCTTCTCATCAAATATTCTCTAAATTGATTGAAAATTCACCCAAAGGCATATTTTAATGTGTAGATTAAGAATTTGATATTATTTTATTTTTTAAAGACTTTATTATTTTATTTAATACATTTAAATCTTATCACTTATTTTATCCTATTTATGAATTAGGGGCATCTAGAAACTTTCTAAAAATATGAAACTTGCCATATAAACAATACTAAACGTGAGAAACATGATTTGACATTAATTTTTTCAACATATTATTAATATTTTGGTCTTCAAATTATTTTCTCTCTCCTAGATAAAATAAAATATTTAAGATTGTCCAAATTAGATGAAAATTACACATAGACTCATTTTGACATGTGGATTACAAATTTGAGGTTGGTTTGCACTTTCCAACTTGTTTAATAATTTATTTAATAATTTAGCGAAAAGCTCATATTTTCCAATTCCAATTTATGGAAAGATAATTATTAATTTTCCAAAATTGTGAAACTTGTCATTCAAGTAAACTTTAACTCAAGGAAAATGAATTTTTAGTTATCTTTAACCAATTTGTCTTTCTTTTATGAGTTTTGACCTCATTATTCATTATTACTAAAATTTTACATATTAAATAAGTCAATATCCCATTAACATATTTAAAGCATTATTATGCATTCCTTTTTCTCTTCCTTGCTCCATAAGGCTAAGGAATCATCTAGAATGAATTTCTTTGATTAATATGTCGCATAAGTGGTAAATGTGCATCCTAGACCTTTATTAAAGCATTTACTGATGTATTTGTGCATAAACCCATACATTGGCATAAGATCAAATTAACCCCAAATCACTAATAATTCCACAAACTGAACATCAAAGCCCAAAAAAAATAGAAAAGAAAGGAAAAGCATGGAAAAAGGATCAAAGAGAACATATCCAAGATTATAGTTCATTTCACATACAAGATTGAGTAATATCATTCTCTAGACATTTATTATGTTATTCATTGTCTTATAATTGAATATACAAAATAAATTGGAAGCTTGCCTTTGTTATTAATCAAATCATTTACATGTTATGCCATTATAATCATCACATGATTGACTTTATAAGAATACATACCAACGGAAATTAGGATCTACCTTGATGAGCTTATTATGCTTAGAACTGAAAAGTCTAGATTGCTTTCTCAAGTTAATGATCTTTCATCTAGACCTTTATTACCAAGTAATGAAGTAGCTACTCTTTCTTTAGAAAAAGATTCTTATATTACTAAAGCCCCCTATTTGGAGACTGACTTACTTCATTCTCAAGATTATATTTCAAGCTTATCTTCTACTATCATTATTACTCTTAGCAATGATAACCATAAACTTAGAGCTTCCTTGCAAAAGTTCCTCAAAGGTAAAAAGTCCCTCAATGAAGCTCTAGATCACTCTAGGAAATACAATGGTAAAAGTGGTTTGGGATACGAGGATGCTCCTAAAAACAAGAGAAAGGGTATAAAAAGGATCAAGGAACCTCCTATTTTCCATGGAGAGTCATCCAACTCTAAGGGCCCTATGGTTTGTCTACATTGCAAGAGTGATGATCATTACTCGACTTATTGTCCTTACAGAGAGAAGGGGACCAAACCAAACATGAAATGGGTCCCCAAGTTAACTTCAGATCCTAAGGTTTGAGTTGGTCCCTAAATTCTTCCTTTCTTGTAAGTAAAAGGAAAATGGAATGTTGATTGTGGTTGCTCAAAGCATATGACTGGTGTAATCAGTCACTTCAACAAGTTCACCAAAAAGAAAGGAGTATAGGTGACATTTGATGACAACAACAAAGGTAAAGTGATATGCGAGGGTGATGTAGGTGATTCACTATGCATCAAGAATATTCTTCATGTGGATGGCCTACATCACAATTTAATTAGTGTCAACCAATTATGCGATAATGCTAATCTTGTTTTATTTACCTCACTTGAATGTTTTCTTCTAGATTCCTTCTCCTATAATGATATATATAAGGGAACTAGAAATGGAAAACTTTATGTTATTGTTATTGATTCTCTTAAGCCTTTTCGTGGTATATTCCTTGTTGTGGATAAAAGTGACGTATCTTTGTGGTACCGTAGGCTTGGTCAGGTAAATATGCATTGGTTGAAGAAGTTGGAGTAAAAAGGAATTGGTCGAAGGACTTCCTAAATTGGACTTTGAGAAGGATGAGGAATTCCAACCATGCACCCAAGGAAAGAAAACCAAATCCTCCTTTAAATCCAAATGAGTCCTTAGAACCGAGAGATCTCTTGAACTTCTTCACTTTTATTTATTTAAACCAATGAGAATTCAATCGCTTTGTGGGTAGCAAGTATTGCCTCGTGATCGTGGATGACTTTGCTCACTGTCCTTGGACCTTCTTTCTTGTTTCAAAAAATGACACTATCGATGTTTTCTTGACTTTTTGAAAATAGTTTGAAAATGAAGATTTTTTCTAGATCATCTCTATACATAGTGACCATGGGGGGGAATCTAAAAATGACATGTCTGAACATTTTTTGTGAGGAATCTGTGTATGAATATAAATTTTCTTCACCTCGAACACCTCAACAAAATGGGATTTTAGAGAGAAAGAATAGGTCTTTATAAGAAACGACTAGGACTATGCTTCTAGAGTATGGAACTCCAAAGAAGTTCCACTAGTACAGAAATGATATATAATGTCACATTTGATGGCGTTAGTTAAACATAAAAAACTGACGCCATAATCCAATGACGTCGGCTAAATACTATAACCATCACTAATATGTGAAGTCCGGCTAATTTATAAAAGAAACGAGTACAACTTTGACTGTAATGTCGATTTATTTGTCAAAAAATTGAGTCTAAAATTACCCACAAAATATAATTTTCTAAGGAAAAAATTTTACCTCCAAAATTTTCAATATGACATTGGTTGTACCAAAATTGACGACATATGTTTCACGCCTTTCCCCCATGAAAATTTTTATCCCTTATTAGTCGTCAGTTTTATCTGAAAACCAGCGACTGGTCTCCCTTTGTGAGAAAAAAATTATCCCCTCATTAGTTTTTGATTTTTGACAAAGAACCAGCGACTAAGTATTTTCGCGTGTTGATTCTGTGAAAATATTTCCCCCCCAATTTGCTTCTTTGGCGTCGATTTTTTTTGGGCAACCGAAAAGTACGGTAACAAAATTTTTTTATGATATGTGAATAGACGTCGGTGGTATACCTAGAAACTGACACCTAAAACCCTATCAGTGTGCAATTTTTTGTTTAAAATTGTACTTAGTTGTTGGTTTTTCACTTGTGACCGACGCCTATTGGTATTAGGTGTCAGTTTTGGCAAAAAAACTATCGAATAAAGGTAACTTAATAACACCCATGTGAAACAGACTCTTCCTCTTCTCTGTTTCATCATTATTTCATTAGGGAGATAACTGTTGTTGTCGATCGTCTTCATCCACTCTGCTAGGCTTCCTTGTCGCCACTGTCGTTGTGCCATTGTTGAGGAGCTACTGAGGGGCTGCTGTGGAGCTGTGTGGATCTATTGGTGCTATGATGGAGCTACTTTCACTACGGTGCCACACCCACCTCCGGTGAGGAGCTACTAGTGTTGTATTGTTGCCGCCACAGGGTCTGGGAGGACGCCGCCATCGGTGAGGAGCTCTGCACTTGTTGCGGGACACCACACCACCGTCACTTGAGGAGCTCTGTGCTCACTACTTCCAGAGCTTGAGCCTAGCCTGAGGACACTGGAGCTCACCGGCTGCTTGAGGAGCTTTTGCTTCCCCTTATGCTAGGTAGGTTTGATATCCCCAAACATCTCCCTGTGTATTGTAGTAACATTTATGCATGTTGGAGCCATGAATTTAATTTGACATATATTTAAACTATATCTTAACTTGATAACAATGAAATGTGACCTAGTTTGCATTTTGCTATATTTGAGACCTAATCTTGTACACATTTCACCCTAATCTTGTATTAACTATATTTCTAAAATCTTGCAATCAATCTATCTAAGATATTAAAACCCTAATGTTAGATCTCTGATTTTGTAGTGATGTGTCACCCTAACATCTACATGAATCCATATCGTATGATGTAGATTGATGATGATAATGCATGAGCTAGTTTGAAATTTTGAAATCAATTATGAATCTCTCCCACCCTAGGTCATGACTAATTTTTATGTAATGATTATCTTGATGACGAGCATGCATGGACATTGGAAATGTTGAAATAAATGTTATAGAATATTGTATCTTGACTAGGGTATCATTAAGACTATAAGATGTTGCTATTGTAAATACATACATGTATTTTGTTGTCCTAGAAACCCATCTGAGATTTACTCATTAGGAGTAAATCTTGGATAGTCCCCAATTTGGGAGTGTTCTTGAGAACTTAATCTCACTTAGGATGCAAGTGTAAATGTATATTCAGTTTTCATGATGTTTCTTCAGCACTTCCCCATTTGTTCTCTAAGTACATATGTTAGTGGGCATTTGCCCATTTACATTGGTGTACTTGGAGAATCGTGGGGAAATGCTGCCAAAATTTTCTTAAAAATCAAATACACATTATACACTTACTAGTGAAATTAGGTGTTCAAGAATGGGATAGGTGGTACACAAATTTATTATATATACGACCCTAAACCCAAATCTTTTAACCCTAAACCCTAATATTTTAACGCTAAACCCTAATATATATACTTGTTTTCTCTTTGATCATAGAATGCATAATTATGGATGTCCATTAGAAATCGCTTCACCCCAGAGTTTATTGCTAGTCTTGATCCATTTATTAGATTTGCGGTGGAACATAGGAACCAACCTAGAGATAGGTTCTATTGTCCATGTCGGCATTGTGGTAACAACTTGAAAGTCAGCACTGGTGAAAAAAAATCAAAAGTCATGTCATGTGCAACGAGATTGTACAAGTCTATACAGAAGGGTACTGGCATGGAGATATTTCAAATATGAAATTAGTAGATGTCGATAGCAATGCTTGTTTGGAAGAAGAAATTGCCTTTGATGTTGTAGATGTGAACGAACCGGTTCCAATAGACATCGTTGATTATATGCTAGATAGTTGTGGGGTAGAGAACACTGATCCACCTCCCATGTTTAGAAACATTGTGCATGATGCTGAGAGACCATTATACATAGGTTGTACTAAGTTTACAAAGCTTAGCTCTATGTTGAGATTGTATAAGTTGAAGGCTAGCAATAGATGGATAGACAAAAGCTTCACATCATTATTGTCTTTGTTGAAAGAAATTCCTCCTGAAGGAAACGAGCTTCCAATCTCAACATATGAGTTAAAGAAATTATTGTACCCAATGGGAATGGAGGCTAAGAAGATACACACATGCCTGAATGATTGTGTATTATTTCAAAAGGACTATGTGGATTTGAAAGATTGTCCAAAATGTGGGGCGTCAAGATTATAAAATGACGTCTTCGGGGAAATCCAAAATAGGTTCTCCTACCAAGGTGATGTGGTATCTACCTATAATACTACGATTTCAATGCTTGTTTGCTAGTCTGATAGATGTGAAGAATTTGAGGTGGCATGCAGAGGTTAAAAGAAATAATGATGGGATCCTACAACTTGCGTCTGATTCCCCATAGTAGAAGAAGATTGATTTATAGTACCCTAAATTTGGTGAAGAAGTCAGGAATATAAGACTTGGGCTTTGTACACTTGGTTGAATCCATACGGGATATTGAGCAACCAACATAGCACTTGGCATGTTATGCTTGTTATATACAATCTTCCTCCCTAGTTGTGTATGAAAAATAAGTATGTTATGTTTTCATTTTTGATATTGGGCCCTAAACAATCTAGAATTGATACCGACGTTTATCTTGAACCTCTGATTGATGACTTAAAGAAACTCTAGTGTGAAGGTGTGATGACCTATGATGCTTCACATAGAGAGACATCTCATTTTCATGCTATGTTGTTTTGCACTATTTATGACTTTCCAACATATGGGAATTTGTCTAGATATAGTGTAAAAGGATCTAAAGTGTGTCCTATATGTGAAGAGAACACTGATTCAATACGACTAAAACATGATGGAAATACTGTATAACTTGGTCATGGAAGGTTTCTTCCAAAATTCCATATGTACCAAAGGTTACGCGAAGTATTCAATGGATGTAATGAGGAATGGAGTGTGCCTAAACCTATACCAGGGGATGTTGTTTAAGATAGAGTAAAAGACTTTGTCAATGAATTTGTTAAGAGATCACAATGTACCATGCCCACACAAAGTGACAAATCTTTATTCAAGGAGAAGCCAATATTTTGGGATCTTCCTTATTGGAGTAATTTGGTAGTTAGGCATTGTATCAATGTCATGCATGTTGATAAAAATGTTTGTGATAGAGTCATTGGTACTTTGTTGAATATACCAGGTAAGACTAAAGATGGGATCAAAACCAAAATGGACCTACGTGAACTGGGAATAAGGACAAACTTAACAGAAGTAGTTAAAATTGATCGGAGAACATATTTACCTCCTTCTTGTTACACATTGTCTAGAAAGGAGAACAAAGATTTTTTTGAGTGATTGGTTAATGTTAAGGTACCATAGGGTTACTCTTCCAACATTCATAGATTGATATCAATGAAAGATCTAAAGCTGATAGGTCTTAAATCTCATGATTGTCACACCCTAATGCAACAAAGATTGCCCGTGGACATTCGATCTATATTGCCAAAGCATGTCAGGTTTGCAATCACCATACTTTATTTCTTCTTCAACAATCTATGCAACAAAGTTATTGATCATGAGAATCTTGATAAGTTGCAAAGAGAAGTGATTGTTACCCTATGTCAGCTTGAGATGTATTTTCCTCCTTCATTCTTTGATATCATGGTACATCTTGTTGTCCACTTGACTAGGGAAGTGAAAATGTTTGGACCAATTTACTTGCATTGGATGTATCCTTTTGAACGAGACATGAGCATTTTCAAAGGTGATGTTCAAAACCGTTATCGGCTTGAAGGGAGTATTAGTGAGGGTTATGTGGTGAGAGAGGTTATGGATTTTTGCAATGACTTTATGAGTGGTAATGATGCTCCTGTAAATGAAAAAAATATTGACGAGTATCTTGGAAAAGGAATTTTAGGATCACAGATGAAAGTAATCAGCCATGAGCTGTTGGAACAAGCTCACTTATATATTTTACACAACATCGACGAAGTGAGTGTTTATATTATGGAACATGCCAATTTCATCAAGAAATAATATCCTCGAGCCAATTCAATGTGGCTTGCTAGAGAGAATAACAAGACATTTATTAAGTGGTTTGAAGATAAAGTTTAATATCAACTATCTCAAACACCAAATAATAATATTGAAAATATCAAATATCTCGCCTTTAAACCAAAAATGAATGTTATGCCTTATGAAGGGTTTGACAGAAATGGGTTCTCATATTACACAAAGCGTCAAGATGATAAGAGCGTGGTCCAAACCAATGGGGTCACCCTTCAAGCGTCTTCATTATTTTTTTCCAGTGAGAAAGATAAGAGTCCACGTGAAGCTAAAATGTCATATTACAATGTCATTGAAGACATATGGGAGGTTGATTACATAGATTTCATAATTTTGTTCTTTAAGTGTAATTTGTTGATAAAACCAAAGGAGTTATAGTGGATGAATTGGGTTTCACATTAGTGAATTTTGAAAAGATTGGCGAGAAGGGTAAACCATTCATATTGGCATCACAGGAGAAACAAGTATTTTATATCAATGATCTAGAAAATGAAAAATGGTTGGTTGTTCTTAATGGTAAAAGACAATTCATTAAAGATCCTATAGATGAATAAGACTACTATGATAAGTGTGATGACTCGAGTCCATTCTCAGTTGGGTTGCCAACACCAAATATTGAAGCTAACAATGACTTATATGTGCGTGGAGATCACACTGAAGGAATGTTAATTGATAAAAGATCTCAATATTAGAGGCATGTTTTTATTTTTTTAAAGGTTAAATGTTAAATGTTAAATGTTTTTTGTATGTTAAATGTTAAATGTTTGATAGTTTTTTGTATGAAACTTTCAGATGACTGACCATGAGTATGATGATCATGATGATGATTACCATGAGGGTGAAGTGTTGTTTCATAATCTATGTTTTACAATATATCCTATATCTAGCTATGTATGTGTCCATTTATAAGTTATATCCTATATGTGTTTTTTTGTCAATTTTTAGGTTGATGATGTACCCCTTGAAAACCTTATAGCACTTGATGAGCAGCAAAAAAAAATTGAAAAAATGAGGGGCATCACTATGATGAACAAGTTACTACTACAAAAGGGGCAATGGACCAAAATTGGTTGTGGATTTTGTTCATGCAGGAAATCTAGTTGGGGTCAACCACAACTCATTTGTTTCATATCTTGGGGTTCTTACTCACAGTCATTGTGGTGTAAATGCAGAATCTTGGCATATAGTTTCTAAAGGGAAGAATGACTTAGTATGGAAAGAACTATGTGTGAGATATTATCATTTGTAATTCTATTTTTAAAGTTATTTATGATTCTATTTTTTAGAATACACTATTAAATATATAAAAATGTGTAGAGTATATTTGAACTGGAAGAAAGCCTACATCATAAAAAGGTGATGTAACGCTATGGGAGGGTCCTAAGGAACTATAGGACTACTCTCAATCGACAATACATACGAGATGTTGATAGGAGAAAGAAGTCAACCCTTGAGCAATGTAACTACCTGGTTCCGACTGAGTGGAAGGTGTTTGTTTCCAAGAGAAATAATGATGAATTCAAGGTACTAAGCGTTACTCCCAATTTAATTAATATACATTCTTATGAATTCACCTATTCACAGTTGACATTGATTGTTACTAACCAATTCAATGTGATTATTAACAAGGCTATGAGTGATGCTCAAAGAGAAAGGTGTGCACTGAATGTGCATGACCACATGATGGGTCCTGGTCGCTATGAATCTCTTCGCAAAAAACTACATACGTCTTCCATTCAGAAGCCTACTACTCCTAATATTGAGACTGGTGAGTCCTCTACTATTACTCGCATACCTCTGCATCGCCATGATGTGTGGATAGATGGGAGGAAGAACAAAAAAGGAGATATAACCATCCCCACAACTAATGAGGTGGCTGTAAAAATGGTAAAATTCAACTCTCAGAGAAAGTAGTATTGATGATTGTTACATTTACTTACCAATTTCTATTGATGATGATTAGACGAGATTCACGAGCAGAGAAGGAAAGAATCGTTCATCCCTGAGGGCAAAAGGGATGAATTGACAGTTTCTCTTAGTAACCCAAAGCATCCTGGAGGTGTTAGGGCTGCAGGGGCTAGAGTGGGCCTAAGAGAGTTCTTTGGGCAATCACAACACAAACATGTCCAAAAAGGGGGAATTTCAAAAGCTGAGGTAACCTATTCTTTTTTTAGAATGTTATTGGAAAGGGAATTCATGAATCAAAAAGAGTTTCTTTTGGCCATGTATAGGTAGATGAGATAGTTGATAAGAGAGTCCAGGAAACAACGAGCAAGTGGTAGGCATCTCAGTCTGTCACTCTGACAGTACCTATGGCGTGTCGCTCTTCCCTTACGATAGAGGTGGTTGGGAGTGATCTTGTAGAGGTGGTTGGGAGTAATCCTATAGACCCACCACCTAGCACGTCTGTTGTAAGTATTTTAGTTACATAGTAGCTAGTCTTTTCAAGATGATATGTTTATTTATGTATATAACTTACTCTATGTAAATTTGGAGGGGTTGAAGCCATGCTGTCTAAAATTGAAATAATTCATCTTTGCAAAGGGAGAGGCTTACCCACACTTTCCAGGGCACACAATTCATGGAATTCTAGAACCCGATGGTGCGGTTCATGTGAGCCCGAGGCTTGTGTTCGCTACTTGGAGGCAACATCCATTGCTATATGCCCACCCAGATGCTGACACACTTGGTGAAACAAAAGGTAGAGTTGTCTTGTGGCCTGAAATGGATGTCATCTATACTGATCATGTATGGTAAATTTACATTACGTTAAGAAGGTATATATGTATATACATGACAATTGATATGAAATTATATATAGGACAAAGGGAAGAAACCCACTACAACTCATCCTCCTCCACCTCCACCTCTTCCTAAAGTACCTGGTTGGTTTGTAAAGGACCTATATGACTCGTTAGGTCCTCCATGGAGGGGTATGGCAATATAGATAGGTGAGCATCTAAAAAATAGTCCTATGATTGTTTCTATTAAGCAGGAGGTTGCATGCCAATCATACGATAATAGTATATTTATACAAGATATTTCGGAGTTGTTTACTTATGCTTGGATGAATACATCTATGATAGAACTATAGATATGGTGAGATCTTATTTATATATATATAACTTGTTTTATATACGGTGATATGTTTTCTTATATATTAATGCATACATAATATATGTTTTGCAGCCACTTACATAGGGTCTGTATAGAATTTTCATTTACCCATGTGGGATTTCTAATTCCATCTTTGATCAATCGTGTACATAAAGACCCTTCATCAATTACCTTATATTGCTCTATCTCTTTTAAATATTTTGGTAAAGCAAAGAAGAGTGTGATAATAGTTTCAATGTTGAGTAAGTTTACTTTGCTTATATTTGGACTTATGAAAATTACATTTTATTGTGGATTTTGAGTTATATATTTTTAACTTTCTTATCTCTAGTGGTAAGCATTGAGAGTTACTGGTTTTTGTCCCCGAGACGTTGACTATTTATTATCTAGACCTTGAGGGGAAGGAATTAGATAATTCGAGACACACAATGAAAAGGCCATTATTCATGTGAGAATTTTTTTATATTTATATCCATTAACATCTATTATAACATTACTATTTAGTAATGCAATTTAATGTGTTATATTAACGTGTAGGGCTTTAAAAGATTTCAAAAAAGTTGGAGTAGACATGTGCAAGAAAAAGAAATCGTTAGTTTGGGAGAATGTGAAAGAAGTTTTCTGACTCCAATGCATATATTATTTATGTGAACTATGCTTATTTTTATTTATTGACATTTTGTATGATGAAATTTATAATGTGATGCACAAGACAACGATTGAGTATGTGCATACTACGTGATGTAGTATATGGACCTAATTGTCAGATATGCTAACACAAGAAACTAAAAACATACAAAAGGTATTATATAGTCTTTATTATCATATATAAGTATAGTCTCATTAGATAATATAAAAATATCAAACTTATTAATTATATATATACATCATTCTTTTTGCAGGTGTTTAAAAGTAGTAACTTCACTATAGGGGAAAAGTTATCAGATGTACGTGATCCCTATACGATGGAACAATTAGATGACATAAGATAACAATGGGCAAAAGCCTTTGAAAGGGAGTCAATTTTTTTATTATAATTGGGGTAGTGATGATTATAAAGAATGACATTTCTAAACTTTGATATCATAATTATTTTAGTATTTTATGACATTTCTATACTTTGAAAGACAAACTTATATGTAGATGTGTGAATGACTTTTTTTAATTGTCTTATTGAAATTTGATCTATATACATGTGTGTGAATGTGAAGATGAATGAATTAATGTGCTTCTACATGTGTGTGAATGTGAAAAGAAATGAATGAATGGAACTGTAGGTTTCTACATGTGTGTAAATGTAAAAATGGTTGAATGAATGGAACTATTGATTTCTACATGTGTGTGAATCATGTGAATGAATTAATTGTATTTCTACACGTGTGTGAATCACATGATGTATATATAATCTTGATTATCTTGTTATTGCAGGTTTGTGGCCCATTGTTAGCTAAAATCAAAGGATCTTGTAAAGTTGCAATTTAGAATTGAACTGTAAGTTCTGCATCCTATTGACCATCTGGACAACAGGCCTACAAGATGATAATAAAAAAATAATACATAGTTGTCGGTTATTTAAAAAACCTATTACCCAATGTCAACAACGTCGGTTAAATATAGGAAACTACCAGGTATGCTCTAACTCGGGCCAATTTTTTTTGTTTGGGCATGGAGATAAGCATCGGTTTCATATCAAGAAATCGACAACTATTTTCCTAATGATGTCAGTTTTCCAAGACAACCGACGACTATGGTCCTAATGGTGTCATTTCTATTTTTGGTTACAATCGAGACCAGATCTATGTCGTCAGTTCGGCAACCGACGTTGTGTGATTCTACCTTTAGTGTCACTCACTGGGGTGTCGCTTGAAAACTGATGTAAAAAGCCCATTTTAACTAACGTTCAAAGTGGTATATGTACTAGTGTTCTAGTACAAAGCCGTTAGTGCCTCATATTTTGTGCAAAACTGGGTTTTTAGTCATCCATATTTAAAGAAAAACCCCTATGAGTTATGGCATGGAAGAAAGCCTTCCATCAATTACTTTTATATTTTTTGAATGTCGTTATTTTGTTTAAAACATGAAGGATTCCCTTGACATGTTTGATACAAAATTGTATAAGGCTTTGTTTCTTGTCTATATCACTACTAGTAGAGCATAAAAAGTATTCAACATTGAATTGCCTAGAGTTGAAGAATCCATTAATGTTAAATTTATTGAAACTAACCCCTCTATTTCAAATAATATTGTGCCTGATGATGGTTTAGATGAAGTTATTACTATATTAAAAGAGCTCAACATCAGTGAAGAAGGAAAAGAGTTGGTAGTATATGAAGAAGAAAAGAAGGATTCAACTCCCCACTTTGAAAAAATCGTCCTGAAGATCTCATCATAGGTAATCCTTTTAAAAGGGTGAACACGTGGGCTGCATTTAATAGAGAACAAGTCAACAACACCTTCATCTCACAACTCGAGCAAAAGAATATGAAAGAATCTCTTGGGGATGATGAATGGATCCTAACTATGCAAGAGGAGTTATAGCAGTTTGAAAAGAACAAATTGTGGACCTTAGTGTGAAGACCAAATGATAGGAAGATAGTTGGCACCAAGTGGGTCTACCGAAACAATCTAGATGAAAGTAAAAAAGTGGTAAGGAACAAAGCAATGTTAGTTTCTCAAGGATACAATCAACAAGAAGGTATTGATTTTGATAAAAGTTATGTTCCCATTGCTAGTCTTGAATCTTATAGAATGTTACTTGCCTTTTCTAGCTATAATAATTTCTTGCTTTACCAAATGGATGTTCAACGTGTGTTTTTGAATGGTACAATTGTGGAGGAAGTCTATGTGGCTCAATCTCCTATCTTGAACATCATAAGCTACCTAACCATGTTTATTTGTTGCAAAAAGCTCTCTATGGACTCAAACAAGCCTTAGAGCTTGGTATGAGAAATTAAATAAATTTTTTCTAGACAATGGCTATATCATGGGCAAAGTTGATTCTACTCTATTTCTTAAACACACTTCTAGAAACTTTTTGATAATTGAAATTTATGTTTATGATATCATATTTAGAGGAACTGATCTTAATCTTTGTAAGGAGTTTAGTTTTCTTATGCAGAGTGAGTTTGAGATGAGCATGATGGGGGAGCTTACTTTCTTCCTCGGATTCCAAATCAACCAAACCAAAGAAGACAACTTCATAAACCAAGGCAAGTATACAAGTGATCTCTTGAAGCTTGTTAGGATGGAGAACACCAAGCTGATGGATACCCCCAGGTCAAATACTACCAAACTTGATAAAGATGAACAAGGTGAGAAGGTAGAGCATGTTATACTTAACTGCCTCTAGACCTAATGTTATGTTTATGTTGGCTTGTATGCTAGATTTCAATCAAGACATAGGAAATCTTATCTTATAGCCGTTAAGAGGATTTTGAGGTATCTAGCCCAAAATCCAAAATTTTGATATATGTTATCCCATGTCAAGGGACTTTAATCATTCTACTTATAGTGATGTCAATTATGAAGGGTGCTTGATTGATATAAAATGTACAAGTGTCACTTTCTTCCTCCTAGGACCATGCCTAGTTTCTTGGTTCTCTAAAAAACAAGGCACACTGGCTCTTTCAACTACTGAGGCTAAATACATCATAGTTAGGAATTGTTGTACCCAAGTCCTATGGATGAAGTAAATGCTCCTAGACTTTAATGTTCATTATGATGGTTCTGTTGGTATGTATGCCCTGAGAGCCAATCATGGGATGATTGGTGGGATACATTAAGATTGATTTGATAAACATCAAAGGCAAGCTTCCAATTCTTTCTGCTTCAGTCATATGAGATAGTGATAGAACATATTGAATGTCTAGAGAATGACAGTACTCAATGGCGTATGCTTTCAGGTTGAGGACCTGAACGATGAGATCATACGGATGCTAAGAGTTTGTACATTCTCATTATGTCCCTAGTCGGATGTCATTGTGGAAGGTAGATAGACAAAAATGACACACAAGACTAGATTGTGGTGTTGGTTGATAACAGAATCTCATTAGTCATGATATAGAGATATCAAACCAAACACATAGGTACTTGTTAGAGAACAAGTGTACCGAACAGACCCACCGTGAGTTTGACACATGGAACCATGACATGGTAGTCACAGTCAGTACTCACAGTGATGGTGGTGAGTGTGATTCTTTGACCTGAAATCACTACACTCAACACATGTCGTTGGGCACACTTTGACATCATCAAACACAGTCCTGAAACTTGGGTTGTTATAAAGGTGATGATTGGGTGGCTTTGACACATGGGGCTTTTGAGGGGTGAGTGATAGATATGGGATTTGTCTCTCCCGAGGGAGTTTGATATCCATGGCTACTTGATGAGTAGGATGGAGAAAGGCGTGCACACATGTGTGAATCAGTATATGATATTGATGTCATACATATCTCTTCCAATCTACTCTGAGATCAAGAAAGTAAATGAACGTTGACAGGATGACTGTTCCATGCCTCGAGTTCATTCGGGATATCAGTGACAAAGGAATTATACATTCACTGTAACACCATTCACGGATTGCAGGATTGAAAGTTGTTCTCCAACTTTCTATTTCACTTGGGTAGCACTGATGTGTCACTAGGCACCGCTCTTTGCTTATGAAGTCATAAGTGTTATGGACTTTCACTGCCAACGTGAAATGGACCCGTAGGGTCACACACATAGGATTTAACCTGGAAGAGGAGTTTTGTCCACAAACAATGTTTAGATTGATTACTAAAGGATTTTAGTAGTTCAATTAAACACTCAATCAATTGATAGCTCAGTATCATAATGTTCAAGGTGTTTGATTGATTGATTAGAGTATCAGATTGATTGAAACTACAATTGACTGATTCTGCACAATCTGCACTCCCAACCGATCGGCTCATGTGATGAATTGATTGACTCAACTTGGTGAACCAATAGGCTCAAGTGTTGAGTCGATCGACAAATGGACAGGGTGAAACGATTGCTTCAAGTGTTGAAATGATCGGTTCAACTGTTGCAACCGAGCAAGTTGGGAAAGTAGGATTGGTGAGAATTTTCCTTTCATTTCACTTACCCAATTTGATTGGAACAAGGATTGGTATTTGATACCAATTAGAAACAAAAGATGGAAAGTCAATCGGGAACTGACCAGGACCACAAACCGACCGGTTTAGAAGTGAACTGACCAGTTGAGGTGTCCCAACCGATCGGTTGAGGTGTCAACTGACAGGCTCAGGTCCCCAACCGACCGTTTCAGAAATGAAATGATCGGTTCAGGTTGCGCAGTTGGTTGTTTTTGTGGAAAATCTCAAACCCTTCTACTCCTGCTTTAATCCCGCTTTGCCTGGGATAGAGAACCCTGTCCCATGACCCTCCTATACATAGGGGTATTGGAGGCTTCTCAAAGTACAACTCAGTGCAACCCATTGCTCTAAAGTTGTCGTTCTCTCTGGTTTTGGCAACCGAGAGAGCCCGAGCAAGTGCTACCCGATAAGGGAGACACAGCAAGGGAAAGACAACTGCAGAAAGTGACTGGTAGCAGGAGAGTGTGTCAGTGACTAGTACGCTGATAGGAGGGTGCGACTCCTTCCAATTCCTTGTGAGACAAGGAGATTGGAGTTCTAGGTGGTCCGTGTGGACTACTTCAGAGGTGGGAGATTTCTGCCGCTTGGAGGACAGTTGTCAATCCCGACAGTCCCGGTGAGACCAGGAGTCGTCAGTCCCGGTGCGACTAGGAGCTGCACAGACACCGTCTAAGACTGGAGGTGAAGACCGCACAAGCCGCGAGGTATTGTCGCCGAGCAAGCCTCGGGACAAGGTATGATTCTACAAACCATCCTTTCCTATTGTATAGACGTTGACACGTTTCCTTGTTATGGGTTTGGGGAGGAGAATTTTTTTTGTTTCCGCTGCCTTCTCTGCCTCCCCTAAAACCCAATAGGTTCTCCTATCTTTTAATATAATACTAGTGTAATCAATCATTATTACAATCCTATATTTTACAATAGATCTAAACATATAGAGGTCCACCATCACTTTCTTTGTGACCACATTTCCAAAAAGGATATTTATATCACACATGTGGACGTGGAAAATCAACTTTTGAACATTTTCACAAAAACTCTAGCTAGAGAGAAACTTACATTTATTAGATCCAAATTTCTTTTTACTACTCTTGATGATATTAATATGCCTTCTAGATAGATGTTCTCATAACTATATGTTCTTAATCACTTCATCCTCACGTTATGCTTGTTTTAGTGCTACATATGCCTAGTTTTAAATGCCTTTTTGCTTGTTTTTGGCTATTTTTTGTAAATTCATGTTTTACTGCAAAATAATAGCCAATGATGAGTGGAATGTTTTGAAAAACACTAGAGGGGGGGTGAATAGAGTTTTTAAATATTTTAACAATTATTTAACTCAAAACAACCACAATTGAAAATGGAAGAAGGAGACAGGTATTTAGAGTGGTTCCAACTTTAGCAAATACTAAAGTTGTCAGTCCACTACCCGGTTGCTTACCCAACCGGGATTTTGAAAGTATTAATTTTATTACCTTCACAAGGATTTACACAAAATACAATACTTTCTTTACACCCCTTGAACAGCCTTCACTTGAAGTAGATGCACCAACTTGAGGTAGCCTTCTTGAAGTAACTCCAAGCTCCCCCTTGAAGTAGCCTTCCTCTCTAGAAGTAACCTCCCGTTGCACCAGCCTTCTTGAAGTAGCTCAAGGTCCCCTTCTTCACCAAGAAGATCTTCAACCTCTCCAATCCGTAGCCTCCAACCTAGGAGTAGCAAGGAGAGTACAAACAACAATAGAGAACAAGAAAGGAAATGGAAATTACAACTTATCCTTTTGTAGCACAAGGCTTGATTTGCCTAGATCAAGCGTGTAGATCTCCTAACCAAAGTGTATGGAAATGTAATTGCAGTGGATAGGAGATGCTAGCCTATAGGACACGAGTTTTGAGCTAAGAGAAGAAGTAGCCAATTGTTACTATGCTCAATTTGCTCACAAACAGGTTGCTCAAAGTATGCTCAAAGATTTCTCAAGTGTAACATGTGTATTTAGGTGTCTTAAGGCATGTGCTATTTATAGGAATGTCCTACAAGTGCTTAAGGACGTTCTAGACACCTTCTAGGGGTTTCTAAGTGCTTAACTAGCCGTTAGGTACAAGTTTGTTGCTTTAGCAACGGCTAATTAATTAATTCTGTAGTTGCTGTCAGAGTCCATCTCGGTCGAGAAATGGTCGACCGAGACACCTACTCGGTCGACGTTTTGTCGACCGACAGGCTCTCTGGATCAAGTGTATGCAACGTTTATCTCCAACTTCCAACCACCTTGTCAGTTGTGTCTAACAGCTACTTGGGTCTTTCTCGGTCGAGAAGATTGTCGACTAAGAGTGTCTCGGTCGAGGAGTTAGTCGACCGAGATTGACAATGTTTCAGTTTTTCAATTAAAGCACTAAGTGTGTGTATGAGTGTGCATATGTGACACTATTGAAGGGGATGACCTATCTAAGTGTGATGTTTAGCTAGGGAGAATCTCACGCTTGATTTACATGAAATCTAAGTACTTGTACATTATATATTTGTACAAGTTTTTACAAGGAAATTACATTTCATGAAAATATAAATATGTAAGCATATGGATTTCCCTAATTGCTTTGTCATCCACCTTATTCCTGCAACACTCAAGTAGCACGTTAGATTAACAAGAATGAAATGTTTGTCATTATCAAAACAAAGGGATTTACAAATGTCCATTTAGCCAACAATCTCCCCCTTTTTGAAGATGACAAACATTTCCTAAATATAAAATAAGAAAGTATAAAACATGTGATTTTCATACCTGAAGATTACCTTTGTAAATTTCTTCTCTTGTTTATAAAATGTGTGCTTATTATTCCCCATGAATTATGGAACATGAAATCCAATCCTTTATGGAATATAGCAACTTTCAATGTAAAGCCAAGAGTTTATGAAACTCATTGATTGAGTTTTGCACAAATACTAAGTTTTATATTTATTTCTCCCCCTTTGTCATTTCAAAAAGATATCCATTTAAGAATAAATCTCCCCCTTAATTTGATGTCCCAAAAAAATGTCCATTAAAAGCCAAAATGATGTAAGTAAAAGTTATTTTTAAGAAGCACAAATATCAAAGAAAACATCTTCCAAAGGAGTGATAAGCAATTGCTTCCTAATCTTGTTAAATTGGTCTAGTGGAAGCGGTTTTGTAAAAATATCAGCCAATTGATCTTCCGTATCAACATGATGAAGGGAAACATGATTCTTGGAGATATGATCCCTTAAAAAGTGATGACGGATTTCAATATGTTTAGCTCGGCTGTGTAAAATAGGATTATGTGCTAAATTTATAGCACTTGTGTTGTCACAAAAGATAGGCGTAGATGAAAGAGTAAAACCATAATCATTTAACACTTGTTGCATATAAAGCACTTGAGCACAACAAGATCCAGCTGCCATATATTCAGCTTCAGTTGTAGAGAGGGCAACCGTGTTTTGTTTCTTGCTAAACCAAGATACTAAAGCTCTCCCTAACAGGAAACAACCACCACTAGTTCTCTTGCGATCAAGTCGACAACCAGCATAATCCGCATCAATATAAGCTTTAAAATCCAAGGATTGTCCTTTTGGATACCATAAACCAAAACATGTAGTGCCGGCTAAGTATCTAAGAATCCGTTTAACTGCTTGAAAATGAGAGTGCATAGGTTGTGACTGAAATCGAGCACAAAGACCAACAGAAAACATGATGTCCGGTCGAGAAGAAGTTAAGTAAAGCAAACTACCAATCATGGCTCTATATAAGGAATCATCAATTGGTTCCCCATTTTCATCCTTATCAATTTTTTATAGAAGTGGCCATAGGAGTAGTAGCATGTTTGCATTGATCCATCCCAAAACGTTTTAAGAGTTATTTAGTATATTTTTCTTGGATTATAAAGATTCCGGCAGGTGTTTGTTTAATTTGGAAACCAAGAAAGAAAGTTAGTTCACCCATGAGGCTCATTTCAAATTCTTTTTGCATAATGTCACTGAATTGTGTGCACAACGATTCATTAGAAGCTCCAAAAATAATGTCATCAACATATATTTGCACAACTAGGAAATCAGATGTATATGTTTTAAAAAATAAAGTAGAATTGGAATTTCCAATAGAAAAACCATTATCAAAAAGATATGTCTTGAGCCTTTCATACCAGTTCCTAGGTGCTTGTTTTAAACCATAAAGTTCTTTCTTAAGTTTATAAACATAGTCACCTTTTTCTGGTATTTCAAAACCGGGTAGTTGGGCAACATATACTTCTTCTTGAATGATTCCGTTTAGAAATGCACTTTTTACATCCATTTGGTAGAGTTTGATGTTTTTATGTGCAGCAATAGCTAGTAACATTCTTATAGCTTCAAGTTTAGCTACTGGTGCATACGTTTCATCAAAATCTATTCCTTCTTGTGGATTATATCCTTGTGCTACTAACCGAGCTTTATTCCTTATTACTTCTCCTGCCTCATTTAGTTTATTCCTAAAAACCCATTTAGTTCCAATGATGGTTTTACCTTGTGGTTTAGGAACTAAATCCCATACATCGTTTTTAGTGAATTGGTTTAGTTCTTCTTGCATTTCTATTATCCAATAATCATCTTTAAGAGCTTCAGATATCTTCTTAGGTTCAATGATAGAAACAAAGGCCATGTTTGCAACATCCTTAAAGGAAGACCGAGTTTTTACTTTATCATTTGGATTTCCAATAATTAATTCTTGAGGATGATCCTTAATAAGTCTAGGTATAGGTTGTGTTTCAGCTTGGTTTTTGTTTGTAGTATCTTTCTCACTGTCATTTGGTATGTTTAGGTTTTCGAATTGATTAGTAAGATCAATTATTTCTAGATTTTCTGATTTGGACTCTTCATGAAAAGAGACATGAATAGATTCCTCAACTTTTCTAGAGATAGTGTTATAGAATCTAAATGCTTTGCTAGAGGTAGAATATCCCAAAGATATAACATGTAGATCCAAAGGTATGAAAATAGTCAACTCTAGATTTCTTAGAATGTATTATTTCATATGGAGTTTTCTTCAAATGAGAATGAACAGTTACTCTATTTAACACATAGCATGCGGTGTTTACAGCTTCAGCCCAAAAGGTTTTGGGGGTGTTATGTTCGAGCATCATAGTTCTAGCCATTTCTTGTAGTGATCGATTTTTCCTTTCAACTATGCCATTTTGTTGTGGAGTGCGTGGAGCAGAAAAATTGTGAGTGTACCCTTGAGATGTGCAAAATTCTTCAAATACATGATTTTCAAATTCTCCACCATGATCACTTCTAATGGTACATATTTTTCTTTGTAATAGATTTTCAATCATAGAGCAAAATTTTATAAAAGCATGAATAGTATCATCTTTGGTTGCAATAAAATGTACCCATGTATATCTACTATAATCATCAACAATAACAAAACAATATATTTTGCCACCGATAGATTGTGTCCTCATAGGTCCAAATAAATCCATGTGAATTAATTCTAAAGATCTACTGGTGCTAAGTTCATGTTTAGGTTTAAAAGAGGTTTTTGTTTGCTTTCCCAATGTACATGGTTCACAATTTTCAACTTGATCAAAGGATAAAGTAGGCAAACCACGAACAAGATCATATTTCACTAACTTTTTGATAACATGAGAACTAGCATGTCCTAGCTTTTTATGCCATAATTGTAAAGTATTTTCATTTGCAAGCAAGCATTTTCCTACTACAAATTTTATAGAGTTAGGTCTAAGAATATAAAGATTTCCAACTCTTTTTCCTTCATAGACGACATTTGTAGTGTTTTCTATTAATAATTTGCAGCAGGTTTTGTTAAATAAAACATCATAGCCACTATCACATAATTGACTCACACTTATTAAGTTATGGTGCAAACCATCAACAAGTAGAACATTCTTTATTTTGAGGTTTGTACCAATGTTACCTATTCCAACAATTTTACCTTTACCGTTATCTCCAAAAGTGACTGTTCCACTCTTCTTTTCTTCAAAAGTTTGAAATGCATCCTTGTTTCCGGTCATGTGTTTGGAACATCCACTGTCAACCACCCAATCCTGCATTAGAATGTAGGTTTTGGTACCCATGTGATGGTCTGATATGGTTAGAATCATTTAAGTAGAGACTGTATAAAAATTCTGATTCAGAACTTCAGTCGGTCGACAATTGTTTGACCGACACCTTTCTCGGTCGACTAATCGTCGATCGAGAAGATTGCTGTATTGTAAATTAAAAACAGAAATTCAGCCGGTTGACCAATTTTCGACCGATATAGTTGTTGTTTGATTTTTATTTGTCACAGGCATCTGGTCGGTCGACAAAAGTTCGACCGATTATATTTTCGGTCGACAATACTTCGACCGACTAAGTTTATGTTTCAGTACAGCAATTCAGAAAATTATTACAATGCATAAAACCTTTTATTAAGTTGAGATAATACAATATGAATTGCAAAATTAAGCATTTTATCATATCTCAACTGAATTGCATTCTACTCTACTAAGTTTGGGATTTTGGGACCCAAACTAAGTAGGAATCCTTGGTCTTATACGGGCATGAAAATGAATAATGTCCAAGACGTAAACAAAAATGACAAGTAATTGAGTCAACTTCATTTCTCTTTCTAGGAATTGTGTTCTTAGGTACAAACATAGTCCGAGTTCTTTTGGGTTGATTTTTCTTTGGATCATATCCCAAACCTTTTCTTCCATTGAAACTAGAGGAGGCTTTTAGGATGTTGTCAAGGATATCTTTTCTTCTTAACTCATGTAGGTTTCTTTGTAGCTTAGCAATATCATCCATCTTCTTGTGTAAATCTTTTCTAGCTTGATCTAAATCAAATAATAGGGAGTCTCTTTCTTTTACAACATTGTCATAATCTAAATGGTTACATAGAATAGGTTGAGTCTGAAAATCTTTTAGTTTAGCTAACAATTCAGTCTTTTCTTGAGAGAGAAGATCAACATTTGTTTCTAGAGTGAGTAGCTTGTTAGTGCAATCATTTAAAGATGTTTTTAAAGACAAATTTTCCAGATCAATGTTGTTCTTTTCAGAAGAGAGATCTTTTAATTTAGCATATAGCTCATCATTTGTTTTGATAACCTTCTTTAGTTTCTTCTTGACATCAACATACTTATCATGAGTTTCTTGTAAACTATTAATTAACTCTTCTTTAGGAAGATCAAGTAGGCTTACCTCTTGAGAGTCTTCATCATCTTCTCTTGCCATTAGACATTCCACCTTTTCTTCTCCGCTTTCACTTTCACTTGACTCGTCCCATGCAGCTTTATAGGCTTTTTCTCCTCTCTTCTTGTGTGAGCTTTGCTTTCCTTTCTTTGCTTTAGGACATTCATTTTTGAAATGTTCTTTCTTTCCACACTCAAAGCACCTAGGAGGAGAAGAAGAAGAATTAGAAATTTTGTTAGATTTAAATCTTCTATATTTCTTACCATTGACAATCAATGCTTCTTCTCCTTCTTCTTCACTTGACTCCTCACTTTCTGGTGTGACTATCTTTGAAGCTTTTAGAGCCACATCCTTCTTCTTTCCTTGCTGAAGTTCACGTTCTCTTCTTTCTTCCTCTTCTAGGGTTGCTTCATGAGCTTCTAGATTGCCAATGAGTTGCTCCATTTTCACCCTAATGAGGTCATTAGCTTCTTCAATGGCTGTCACCTTTGGCTTGTATTTAGGAGGAAGTGATCGAATGATTTTTGATACCAAATTTTCTTCAAGAACAGTTTTTCCTAGGGCATTTAAACCATTAACAATAGAAGAGAATTTTGCAAAAATTTCACTAATAGATTCATTTGGATCCATACGGAAGTGTTCAAACTTTTGTTTAAGCATGCTAATCTTAGAATTCTTGACTTGAACTGTACCTTCATAAGTTATGGACAGTCTATGCCAGATGTCATAGGCTGTGTCATAGTTTGATATCCTATTAAATTCTCCTATAGAAATTGAACAATATAAAATGCTTACAGCTTTGGCATTCATTTGAGCCAACTTTACCGTGTTTGCATCCCACTCTGCATATTGTGTTTGAGGAAGCTCGTATGGGGTTGACACCATCCTCCATAAGTCCCAATTGATGCCTTGGAAGTAGAACTGCATCCTTCTCTTCCAATATGTGTAGTTTGTTCCATCAAATGCCGGAGGTCTAGCAACAAGTGTTCCTTCAAGGTTAAGGTTGTTAAGCACCCCGTCACCCATTCTTCAAGACCTTGTTAAGGTTCCTTGAAGTCTGCTCTGATACCAATTGAAAAACACTAGAGGGGGGGTGAATAGAGTTTTTAAATATTTTAACAATTATTTAACTCAAAACAACCACAATTGAAAATGGAAGAAGGAGACAGGTGTTTAGAGTGGTTCCAACTTTAGCAAATACTAAAGTTGTCAGTCCACTACCCGGTTGCTTACCCAACCGAGATTTTGAAAGTATTAATTTTATTACCTTCATAAGGATTTACACAAAATACAATACTTTCTTTACACCCCTTGAACAACCTTCACTTGAAGTAGATGCACCAACTTGAGGTAGCCTTCTTGCAGTAACTCCAAGCTCCCCCTTGAAGTAGCCTTCCTCTCTAGAAGTAACCTCCCGTTGCACCAGCCTTCTTGAAGTAGCTTAAGGTCCCCTTCTTCACCAAGAAGATCTTCAACCTCTCCAATCCGCAGCCTCCAACCTAGGAGTAGCAAGGAGAGTACAAACAACAATAGAGAACAAGAAAGGAAATGGAAATTACAACTTATCCTTTTGTAGCACAAGGCTTGATTTGCCTAGATCAAGCGTGTAGATCTCCTAACCAAAGTGTATGGAAATGTAATTGCAGTGGATAGGAGATGCTCGCCTATAGGACACGAATTTTGAGCTAAGAGAAGAAGTAGCCAATTGTCACTATGCTCAATTTGCTCACAAACAGGTTGCTCAAAGTATGCTCAAAGATTTCTCAAGTGTAACAAGTGTATTTAGGTGTCCTAAGGCATGTCCTATTTATAGGAATGTCCTACAAGTGCTTAAGGACGTTCTAGACACCTTCTAGGGGTTTCTAAGTGCTTAACTAGCCGTTAGGTACAAGTTTGTTGCTTTAGCAACGGCTAATTAATTAATTTTGTAGTTGCTGTCAGAGTCCATCTCGGTCGAGAAATGGTCGACCGAGACACCTACTCGGTCGACGTTTTGTCGACCGACAGGCTCTCTGGATCAAGTGTATGCAACGTTTATCTCCAACTGCCAACCACCTTGTCAGCTGTGTCTAACGGCTACTTGGGTCTTTCTCGGTCGAGAAGATTGTCGACCGAGAGTGTCGCGGTCGAGGAGTTAGTCGACCGAGATTGACCCTATTTCAGTTTTTCAATTAAAGCACTAAGTGTGTGTATGAGTGTGCATATGTGACACTATTGAAGGGGATGACCTATCTAAGTGTGATGTTTAGCTAGGGAGAATCTCATGCTTGATTTACATGAAATCTAAGTACTTGTACATTATATATTTGTACAAGTTTTTACAAGGCGATTACATTTCATGAAAATATAAATATGTAAGCATATGGATTTCCCTAATTGCTTTGTCATCCACCTTATTCCTGCAACACTCAAGTAGCACGTTAGATTAACAAGAATGAAATGTTTGTCATTATCAAAACAAAGGGATTTACAAATGTCCATTTAGCCAACATGTGTCTCATTATGTTCAAAATGTATGAAAAGATATACCATTCTAGTGTCCTAGAATGAAACATCTTTTATTTTTCATAAATTGACCTATTTTTTGAGTTAGTTCTGGGAGAAACTCGATCAACAAAAGCCCAAGGATTGAATAAAATCATAGTGTCAACCTAGTTTCCCAAACCCAAAACTCGAGTGACAACACTGTTGGGCAGAAAATATATAGGCAATCGTCTGACTTTTCTCCCTCTCAACAAGAGAAAATCGACTGATATCCACCTCTTCTTATTCATCCTTTAACTTGAGGGATACCCAAACCTATCCTCTACCCTCTCTAGCCCCAGATCACCTTCATTAGCCCCTTTCTACCTTGACCTTGCACCTTAGGTGGCCTGCAACTTGTGCCATTTTCTTTGTTTTTTGTCACTCCATCTCCTTCGACCTCCACGGCTTCAAACAGAAGAAAATGTACTAAACCAACTGGAGTACCTTCGTCCTGCACTGCTCCAAGACATGTTTCCTTTGATGGAACCTCTTTCATCTCCACTCAAGGTGTGAATAGGTATAAGGATCTTATTCTTAGAAATCTTTTTCCCTTTCATGCATTGCTTGAATCTCATAGTGTCTTGATGAAGGAAGTTGTTGATGTTTTCAAAAACACATCACTTTAGTGATTTGTGTGTAGAGAGATTACGCTACACTAATACTATGTGTACTAAAAAAGTGGCCCATGAATTATATTCAAACCTCATGTGGAACTACACTACCCTTGTGCCACCATCTAACACCCAAGTTATCTTGACCTCCATGATTGTGGGTACCAAGATTACCATTTGTGAGGATTCCTTGAATTCCTACTTCAATGGTACCTACTTTGACAAACATGTTTAACCTCCTATCAAAAGTATCTTGACCTACTTTACCTCAAGAAGTTCTACAAAAGTTTTGATCCTAAGCTTACTCTTCGTGACATCCACAAGTTTTTTGAAGAAACTCGATGTCCCCTCTAGGAAGAATTCCATCCTTCCTTCTTCTTCTTCCCCGAATATCAAGACTCACCTCATTACATTAGTAGTCGACTATAATATCCATCCAAAGAAAAACCCAATAAATATTGCAGAGAACACTATTATGCTAATTTATAAATGCATATTCATTCCAGTTTTAGTTGCATTATTAGTCTAATTTAGCATTCATATACCTGATTTTCACTAGATTAGCTTTGGTTTAATCTACTTAGGGTTTATGATAATTTGTATGAATTTGATACTTTTCTTGACTCCTTTATAGGTTTTCAATTCTATCACTCTGCAACAAGTTTGCCAAGGGGTCATTGAAATAGATTTTGAACACTTCCAGAAGGAAGATAGATGAACAATTTTTGTGTCTGAGAACAAAACCGACCAGTCGATCAACCTTTATATCAACCTTCAAGAATCATCAAGGATCGATAACCTAGTTAACCTTTCAGATCGATGACATGTCCAACCCCCTGGTTGACACACTAATGCTTGACATCCAAAATCTTAACATTCAAGCCCAACAATGACCCATCAACCCCTTGGTCAACAATTAGAATCATTGGTCGAAATCTCCATCTATAGGAAGTCAACACCATCAGTCATCAATTGAGAACATGCCATCAAAACCCAAGGTTGATGACTCATTGACCATTTATATCGACACCCACATCGACGATCACAACACCCATCGACTCAGTTCTATTAACCTAGCTTGGTCATTGACCCAAGAACGATGGCCGGAAGCCCAAGAGTCACGACCAATCGGTTGACAACCAATGATTGATGTAGATGGGAGGCACAAGTGGTTGACATATAGAACACTATAAATAGGCCCCCAACACAACACTTCAACTCATCTCAAATTTTGGAGACAAAAACACCAAAGGGATCACGTCGAGATCAGAGAAAATTCTAGATCCATCGACCGAGCTAGTTTTATCAACCTAGCTTGGCCATCAATTTGTAGACGTGGCCACATCCATCGACCACTACAACTCCAAGCCATCGACCTCCCTCTCTTGGCATTCAATATCTTCAACAAGTTTTTGTCCATTCAACTACATCAACTGCAAGTCAAGATTAGTTCCTTGAAGAGAGAGAAGGAAGGAAGTTGTTGTCGCACATCATGTTGAGCTACTTCTTCTACAGTCATGAACATGATTGTGTCCCTTTCCTCTCCTAGTAATATTAATCTTTCCATGTTGAGAGAGTAGTTTTTTAACTGGGGTGTGGGTATTAGCCCCACTACCCGCCGTTCCTTGCACTTTAATTCATATTACAATTCTTATATGAACTCATTCAATTCATAGATAATAATTTATTGCATATATTATGGGCTGATCACCCTCTTTACGTGATTTATTATAATCTTATACTGGAGAATTTCAATGTTTAATATTTGAATACCAAATAGCTTTGGTTGATTCCTTGATGAGAACTTCTATCATGACATCTCTGGAGTAGTGGATATATAATCTATAAGTAGCGAGACATCGAGCTTACATGGATATCTACGCATGTAAGTTTCTAACTCCGAAAGGGGAAACTTGCATAACTCCAATTATATATTCATACATGTTTGGTTTTAATGAATGCACAGTTTCAAGTAGTGGCAGTGAAACCTAGTTCTACCCTAGTGTTTCCATCCATTGATAAATAGAACCTTATTCTAGCTCTTTTTATTCTAGAAACCTTAGTTAAACAAACCGATCTCAACTTTTGTGATAAATATTGGTCCTTGCTAAGTTACTTTGATCAGATAATTCTTAAACAATTTTCCCCTTAGGATTCAGTCCTCGACTATACTGCGATAAGACTTGTTCATTTGTGGGTGGCATTATTGCACATTAGTTTTGGTAAACTCTAGGAATTACATTCCTAGTGAATTTTTAGTGTGATAATACCCACATAATTAATGTATTGTGTCTTGAATGATGTTAGAGTCAAATGGGCATGTTACATTCTTCACCACATGACCTGTTTTGACTCTAGAAAGAACTCCAGTGGAACCTACCCACCTTATCCCAACTTGATTTGTGGTTTGTTTGCTCATCATTATGAGAAATACCTTTTCCATGATCTTTGTTACAAAGAAAGATGAAAAGATTTTCACATCAGAGAAACCACTATCAAGATATCCTTTTACCCTAGCTCCTCTACCACACCCAGTGCTTCCACCTCTAGCTAGGCTCCTTCACCTCCTCCTAGACCTAATTGTGCCTCTTTCTCAGTGTCAAATGAAACCCTGATGGGTTATATGATACACCAACAAACATACAACCTCTAGGTTTAGGACCACATCCACTGGGATTTAGTTCATATCATGTCAAACACGAACCTATCCTACACCAATCCCTACCCCACCTACCAGCCCTACCCTGGTGTTGTTTATGTTTCCTATGCATATAGTCAGTACTACATGACCCCTCCACCTACTGCTTTTTTTGTACCCCCTACCTCTTCCAGTGGACCTACCTCTACCGCCTCTCAGGCTCTTTCCCTTCTAGTTGGCCCTAATGCCACTTTGCTTGCTGTTTATGATGGGTTTTCTCAACCCACCTTTGAGCCAGCAAATGCACTACGTTCTTGTGGCATGTCTTTGGCTGAGCAGTATGCCAAGTGGCATGCCACTCATTCTTTTGGACCTTTTGAGGATGAGGAGATGGCATACCAGGATGTTGAGGATGATGTTGAGGACAAGGATGTTGAGGATGAGGATGATGATGAAGATGATGATGATGATAATGGCTCTAATGATGATGATGGTAGTGATGACACACATGCTTCCCCTAATGCGCATTCTGATGGTGGTAAGGACTTATAGCTAGAGGATGATCTCGACAACCCCATTTACATATATTACCTTGATGTTTAGTTCTTAGTCTATAGAGTGTTTATCTAGATATCTTTGTAGAATTTTTAAGCACTGAACATTTGGGCACTGTATCTGAGGATTACTTTTTTCATATCTCATTGTTTTCTTCACTAATTTGTAGTTTTATTTTTGAGAGGACGTATCCTTTGTTGTAATCTACACATACGTACCTTAACTCAATGCTTGGTTATCTCTCATGAGTTCTTGGTATGTGCTGCAATATTTTGATTATGAATCTAGTATGTTTGTTCTTTCTGGTTTGTTGGTTGGTGCTTGCATACAATGGTTGCTGATGTCATTTGTGCCTATGGATAAGACTTGTGTTTTTTAGCTCTTCTACTGCCCTGCCTTTTTGAAATGACAAAGGGGGAGAGACAAAAGAGATCTCAAGTACTACACATACTACAAGGAAGATAGTATCTCTAGTAAATATTTATTTGTGATCCTTTTCTAGTTAATTATCTACTATATAATGTGACTATGTTAAAGGACCCAATAGTATATCTAGTTAATTATCTACTATATAATGTCACTGTGTTAAAGGACCCAATAGTATATATATGTCATATGGTTATGATTTCTAGATAAACTAACCATACAAGTGAAGGAAAGGAGAAATTGACGTAAACATGAATTAAAGGGAGGAATTGAAATTGTTCATTCATGTATCCCCTTCAAATTCACAAGGTAATATGGCCACGTGTCAGCGGCCGATTGGCCTAAAAGGTATTTTCTTCAGAAATGTTTAGATCTTACAAAATTCATAATAAATAGCTCGATTATCATAAAAATACATATAATATACCAAACTTCTCAGAAAAATGAGAAGAACATAGTAGAATGATAATATCAGGATTTTGATTCTTAAAACACTATGATATCATGTAAGATGCCTTATGCTTGTTTCATGAGTAATAAATATCATATGATGATATAAAATTATGGAAAAATGTCAGTAAGTCTATAATCATGTTTATAATGCATATGATGTCAGATATGGTCATGTTGATGCATGAAAGCATATAATTTGATTAATATGGCTAATTAGGGCTAATAACCCTAAATAAAATGCAATAAATACATGCATGCTCAATAAATCATGGTAATTACAGAATACATTCATATCATTAATGTGAGGCTAATGTGGAACTCTGATATCAGTTATCTGAATGGAATTAATGTTATATGAAGAGCACCCTTAATACAAGTGATGTAACCCTAATATGGTTAATGAAAGTGACATAATGTTAAATATGTTCACATAATAATGTGACATAGGAGTATATCTAGTTAATGAACTATACTTTGGAATATGATATCAGTAAGATAATTCTAAGACAAGAATACAAGTAAAGTGGGAATATCCTACTAAGTTAAGTAAACCCTAAAATGGATATAATTAGGGTTAAGATGATGAGAACCTGATGATATCATATGATCTTGTCTTAATCAGGGTTTGACCAAGAGGTTAGAGTTGACATGAGGAATATGATTATTAGATTCGTCTTGATCAAGGTATGCCATTATCTCATGCTTGGCTTATTATACATTATGCTTGTGTTATATGAGAGTAAAGACATGGCATATGGTATTGATTGAAATGATTGTCTTGTATGAAATGTTGCTTGAATTTCCATACTTATGGCTATGAACACTTGCAAACATAATATAGATGTTCCATCATAAGATAGCTCATAAACCACTTGGTGGTAGAGCGCATGCATAATGATCACAAACCACTTGGTGGTAGATCATATGATGTTTGTATATTGATCACAAACCACTTGATGGTAGATCATAAGGCCTAAAGACGTCAAAGCCACTTGGTGACAGACACACGAGATGTATGATGGAAATGTGCTTAAAATATGTGTTCTCTTTTGTTAATGAACATCTTTGTGCAAGTATATGATTTTCTTATATTTCTTTATAACTGCCAAGTATTAGTTTTATCTTATTGCCAAGATATGATGAGTGGTATATAAACGACATGTAGGCATACTCAGTATAATATTCTTGAATATTGTGCTAACGTGTACCACATGTAATCTTTTGTTTAGGTCGTGGCATGTGATCATGAAGATCAAGGATAGTGAGAGTTGTGTGGCGAGCTGATGTACAAGTGGACCTATTGTCTTAAGATCCAGTAGTTTAGTTTTAGTACATGTATATGTATAAGTTTGTTGTTCAATGTGTAATATCAAATGTTGTAACAATTTATGTTGTAATTATAAGTTGAATGATGAACATGTGTTGTACGATTTTATTATTGTTCATGTACATGTGCTACCGATTGTTCCTTCTGACTCCCTTGATTTTCTCTTTCTTAGCCTAGTGTGTGATGTTTAAATTGGGATTCTTGTTGAGGTGAGGATTTCAATTTGGACGTCACACATCATATTAAGTTTTAGAAAATCTAGGGACGTCACATGTGGTATCAGAGCATGAATAATAGCAAAGCCTAACATTTTCTCATCATGCAACTCAAACTAAAGAAAACCTTAACCTTAATAATATTTTGGGTTAGATTAGTTGTCTTTTAGAGACTAGATCTGACCTAGCCTCTAGGTTAGCCCCTAGATGTCTGAGAACTAGGTCTAGATTGGTGCTTGTTGTATATCAAGTCCTTTGATGTCATACTTTCCTTGTAGTGCAGCGGTATGGGACATTGCACTATTTGGAAATGACGTGCATCAAGAGAAGAGAAACCCTAGACATATTGTACACATTGTCTAGAGTAGCTACACTAGTCTACACCGTGTTCTCACCCCTTTCCTTAGTTATCATGACACTGTACTCTCTACTATGTGTGGGACAATCATTTTTAGGATTTGGTTTTGGATTCCAACCGGATCGAACCGTGATAGTTTTCTCTGATGCTTGTTTTATCAGAGAATAACTATATAATATTTTATTATGTATATGTATTACAAAAATGTGTCCCCACACATATACAAGTAGGAGGTGGTCATGCAACCTAAGTGAAAGTGATGACATCAGTCTAGAAGAGAGAGTAGTTCTAGATTAGATGTCTACAGTCTTTTTGATATATATGATAGATGGAATAGGTGATATAAACTTTGAAGATATGATGTAAGTCTTATATAGATGACATAAGATGGTTATGATGATCTATGTTTGTCTTCAAGGACTTAGGTTCAGTTTTGAGGATTAGAGATAAGTTTTGATGATGAAAGTAACTAGGATTTTATATGATAAGATATGTTAATTTAAGACAAGGTTGTGAGTCAGCATGAGCCTCAATCTCTTTTACAAAGGAGGACCTCTAGTGTTAGGACCAGTTTTGGGGTTAACTCCAGTGAGAGTGAGACCCACAAGGAGAAGGTCAGAGAACCTAGACTCCAAGATATGAGAAATATGAGATTAATGCGATATGATATGTCGTAAACTAGAATAATCCTGAGTGATTGAGTTGAGTCTCTTTATGCATGATTCCTATAGTCTTGTTGAACCCTAGATGTCCTTGGGAAGACCAAAAACCTTGAGATAGAGGGAGGCTGGTTATATATGTGTATGTGAACATGAATATGAGTGTCTGCCATCTCGGTGAGGGAGAGAGCCCAAGACCCTGGAGGAGGTAGCTATGTTTTAGTTCTGTGAAAGCCTCATGCTCGGGTTGGTGGTTTCCCACATAGGAATCTAGTGGTGTATATAAGAATGTTTTGGGTATAAGATGTTTCGTGGGTAGAAGACCTATGTCGAGAATGTCATAGGATGTTTTGGTTTGTGCTTATGTGGCTAGAGCTTGTAAGCTATCACTAGTGCCAATGAGGTAATCTGAGAACCCTAGGCTAATAAATGGAATATAAATTTTGTGCATATGAGATACTCATAGAGTTCAGTTAGCTCAGAGAGACTGAGCATGGAACTACCCTCGTGGTATGGGTTAGGAGAACCTCAATTGGACTATATAAAGTTTTGATATATGTTTCATGAGCCACTCATATAATTTTGTCTAACACAACCATGATATAGTACATGCAAAATGTGATCCAATCTTGAGATATGATAGTGGATATGATATGATGGATAACCTAGTACTGGTTAATAGATATAATGCATAAATGGTTAAGCATATACATGAATAATGATGATAATGTGATATGGTTGGTTAATCTTGTGATAAAATCACTAGTAAATGTTGCAATTTATTATGAGCAATGAAATAAGATCATATGAATGAAACATGTTACGTAGGGTGTTAATTTTAGTGCTTAATAAAGATGGAAACTATTATTTGACAGTTAGTACAATGTGACGATTATAACACCTTTATATGATCTAGATGGATAATGCGGGTTAATTATAGTTAACTCCCTTCTAAAAGGCATATGTTAATGTTGAGCATGTTCTAACAATTAGCTCAATAAAATGTTGATAACACCTTAATATAATGGGTTAACTTTAGTTAACTTCTTTGGAACATGATGGTATGATGATGAATAATAATGCATGGGTTACATTAAGGAAGCAACCCTAATAGATGAGATATGTAACGACATTAACCAGAGTTTCTAAACCCTTATTTGAGCCTTCTATGAAGTGAGGTTTCATCCAAGATTCTTTTGAAACCTCCTAATAGTGGTTTGGATATGTTTATGAGGCTTTGTTTTTTTGATGTGTTGCACTTAGAGTGGTGTCCTACACATGGATGAAATTCCTTGAAGTAAGAGGATGGCTTAATTTCAAGGACGAAATTTTCTTTTAAGATATATATGATGTGAAAGAATGGATTTCTGGCTTAATTTCGAGGATGAAATTTGTTTTAAGGTGTGTAGGATGTGATGGAATGGAATTTTGGAATCCTTTAATGTCTGATGACATAAGTGATTTTTTTAATCTCATTTTGAGTTATCTTAAGTGTTACAAGTTCTTTAGTAAGGTTTGTATGGTGATTGATGTTTATATCATGATTAAGACCCCCTATCTTTAATGTCCTTTGGGAATTTGTTTGACTGGTCATACAATTGAGATTAGGGACCAAAATGGAATGGAATCTACCTTTATTTATGATAAAGATGTAGTAGAAGTTTCATAATGTTCATAGGTCCGTGGAAGATGTTTTTGAAGATCAGGTTTTGTGAAATAATACACATAATTGATGGATGATGAGTCAATGCATATAAGTTCTAGCCTATGTTGATCCAAAACAGAGACATCACATAGGTAAAACTCCCCTTGAATAGTGGGAGTTGAGACGTGGGGTAGTTGTGGTGATCCTCTAAGTCACGACCTAGGAAGACGTGGGGGATGGAGAGAACCAACTGGTAGTTGATCTCGTTACACATACACAGAGTGAACGACCTCTCTTACATAATAAATCAGGAAGAACGGAGTAGGGGGAATGAGCCCTCAGCCTTCCTCTAACCTCCATTGCTGAGAGCAGAGGCCTTTCCCTCCTGCTCCATCACCTCCGTCTTAGCAGTGGGGAGCCCCTACGGTCATGAAGAGGAACTGCTAGAATCAAGCCCCCTATCGACAACCACCAAAGATCTTCCCCAACAGAGACGGCGGTTGAGATTTGGCAGCGGCAGTAGGCTCGCGCACACCCATAACAGAGAACAGAACTGATCTACAACTACAACAAGGAGGAGGGATGTCGATCCCTCATCGGTTCCCTACACCACATGAGTGATGGACGGAGAAGCAGGAAGAGGCGGTGGAGGTCCCATGCATTGGAGAACTGGCAGGCACGAGGTCACGAGGAGGAGGCACGCATGACAGTGGCACCATTCTGCGGACAGATCCCGTTGAACAAGGAGATCACGAGAGAAGGAGGAACCACCTGCAGCGAGCCTGAAGGCGAGGAGAATCACGACATAAGCTTTCTCTACCATCCTGTTTGTAGCAGCATGTTTGTGTGAAGTTTATGGTGGAAGGACCCACCACAAGGAGCAGGATCCTGCCGTCCATCGCACACTAGAGTAGAGCCCCAGGCGGCGGCTATGTTGTAGAAACAGAGAGTCTGCTGGGGACTCATGCGTGAGAGAGAGCAAGAAATAGAGAGGGATCGGACGGTCTAGTTAGACCAGTTATGAACCAGACAATTCCATTATGAACCAGCCAATCTGTGTAAACCACTAGGTCACCCTCATAGAAGGAGGAGTGAGCCGCTCCCAATATGTCCACGTGTCAGCGGCTGATTGGCCTAAAAGGTATTTTCTTTAGAAATGTTCAGATCTTACAAAATTCATAATAAATAACTCGATTATCATAAAAATACATATAATATAACAAACTTCTCAAAAAAATGAGAAGAACACAGTAGAATGATAATATTAGGCTTTTGATTCTTAAAACACTACGATATCATGTAAGATTCTTTATGCTTGTTTCATGAGTAATAAATGCCATATGATGATATAAAATTATGGAAAAATTCCAGTAAGTCTATAATCATGTTTATAATGCATATGATGTCTGATATGGTCATGTTGATGCATGAAAGCATATAATTTGATTAATATGGCTAATTAGGGATAATAACCCTAAATAAAATGCAATAAATACATGCATGCTCAATAAATCATGGTAATTATAGAATACCTTCATATCAGTAATGTGAGGCTAATGTGGAACTCTGATATTAGTTATATGCATGGAATTATTGTTATATGAAGAGCACCCTTAATATAAGTGATGTAACCCTAATATGGTTAATGAAAGTGACATAATGTTAAATATGTTCACATAATAATGTGACATAGGAGTATATCTATTTAATGAACTATAATCTGGAATATGATATCACTAAGATAATTCTAAGACAAGAATACAAGTAAAATGGGAATATCCTACTAAGTTAAGTAAACCCTAAAATGGATATAATTAGGGTTAAGATGATGAGAACCTGATAATAGCATATGATCTTGTCTTAATCAGGGTTCGACCAAGAGGTTAGAGTTGACATGAGGAATATGATGATTAGATTTGTCTTGATCAAGGTATGTCATTACCTCTTGCTTGGTTTATTATACATTATGCTTATGTTATATGAGAGTAAAGACTTGGCATGTGGTGTTGATTGAAATGATTATCTTGTATGAAATGTTGCTTGAATTTCCATACTTATGGCTACGAACACCTGCAAACATAATATTGATGTTCCATCATAAGATAGCTCATAAACTACTTGGTGGTAGAGCGCATTCATAATGATCACAAACCACTTGGTTTTAGATCATATGATGTTTGTATAATGATCACAAACCACTTGGTGGTAGATCATAAGGCCTAAAGATGTCAAAGCCACTTGGTGGTAGACACACGAGATGTATGATGGAAATGTGCTTAAAATATGTTTTCTCTTTTGTTAATGAACATCTTTGTGCAAGTATATGATTTTATTATATTTCTTTATAACTGTCAAGTATTAGTTTTATCTTGTTGCCAAGATATGATGAGAGGTATATAAAAGACACATAGGCGTACTCAGTACAATATTCTTGAATATTGTGCTGACGTGTACCACATGTAATCTTTTGTTTAGGTTGTGGCATGTGATCATGATGATCAAGGATAGTGAAAGTTGTGTGGCGAGTTGATGTACAAGTGGACCTATTGTCTTAAGATCCTGTAGTTTAGTTGTAGTACATGTATATGTATACGTTTTTTGTTCAATGTGTAATATCAAATATTGTAACAATTTATGTTGAAATTATATGTTGAATGATGAACATGTGTTGTACGGTTTTATTATTGTTCATGTACATGTGCTACTGATTTTTCCTTCTGAGTCCCTTGATTTTCTCTTTCTTAGCCTAGTGTGTGATGTTTAAATTGGGATTCTTGCTGAGGTGAGGATTTCAATTTGGACGTCACACATCATATTAAGTTTTAGAAAATCTGGGGATGTCACAAAATTTGTTGTAGGCTATATGTATGAGTTTAATATATGCATATTGTATACACAAATAGTATAAGGGAGTCAATTAGAGGTAACACCTCACTGGAATTCTAGGGGAAGAACCTCAAAAAGTTTTGTTGTAAAACCACACTTTTAGAAACTACGGGAAATTATAATTTCTATTGCATAATCATATCTCCACATCAAAAGTAATTGTATGTTGTTTATGTCAAAACTTAAATCATGTTAGACATTTTGCTATCGTATAATATGTTTATGTCTCATACCATAGAGAAATTTGATCTAATCAAATATTTTTCAAATACATCATATAATATCATTGCACTGATGCCAAAGTTAACAACTAGGAAAAAAATGCAGTAGAAGAACAATTTTTTTTTTCATGATGGCATTGCATTAGGATATTGTTGGAAATGGTGTATTTTAAAGATATTACTTACAAGATATTTCTTGTTGAAAAAATCATTTTTTGACATGCGCATGTGAAGACAATATGTGTTGCACCCATTGTCTTCCTCATTTACAAATACATGTTGTGAAGATTGTATTCAAATGAATACACCCCACACTTACAACTTTACGTGTCCATGCAGATGGATGTGAAATCCGTCTAGAAGAACAATGTTAGTTACTACAAATTGCTATTGTCAGGATTCTTTACTCACTCACTCTATAACAACCATGATTTCCAAAACCAAGTTGCATATTATGTGTTGTAAGTCATACCCACACAATATATGGGAAGAAATAAAGTGGGTTCCTAACCTTAATAAAATAGGATTTGGTTCACATGAACTTTTTCTTGTCTAATACATATATCAACCACGAGCATGATTATTTGTTTCTTATAATATATACTTAACAATTAAATAAATGAATTAAATATTCAAGTCCAACCTTAGATGCCACATTACATTGGTAGTGATCTTCATAAATAGATTACGACCACCTGAAATAAGCTACATTAAGAAGCACATTATTCCTACTAAAGTAATTGGATAAGTCAAACAATGACATTAACTATATTGTGATAGTGTTATTGTGATTATAAAATCACTTCGTCATATATATATATATATATATATATATATATATATATATATATGTATATATATATATATATTGAATATGAAGCATGCAATTGCCTTACTCTTAATACATAATCAATGTATCTTTATCTAGAATAGACTATTGAGATACATATGATCTTAATATCCAATATTGGCTCACAAGATAATGGTCATGAATTTCATAGTCTCACTCATCAAGTGGTTAGTGTACCACTCTAATACATGGAACAAATCTCCTACATCACTCACAATAATCCACTTGTGTTAAAATTTACATAATAACAAATTATATGACAACCCGTATTTAAATCCACATAACACAATTTTAAATCATGCTGAATAATATGTGATCATTATAGTGACTTTAGCTCTAATGATCATGGTTACGACTATGACATAGAGATATGATTTTTCTTGCATTCGTTATTCTCAATGTAAAATTTTACAGGAAGGTCTATCTTGCACTCTTAATCATTAGCATGTGCTAATGTGTCTTACTTGATATACAATATCATGGCTAATGAGACACAATCATCAGTCCCCACACATACTAGTCTTCATGTATTATTCTTGTCAAAGTTTCCATAATAATAACTGACAAGGGACTAATTAAACAAGAATAAAAACTCCTACCATATATATGAACTAATGTTTGGGTCATTAACTTGAAAATCATATGTCATTGAGTTATACATTTTGAGAATATTATTATGGTTAGTTATTACCATAAACATAAAAAATATAATAAATGAACTTTTATGTATTAATATTCAAATAAAAGGTAAATTATCCCCATGACATCATCATATGATAGGCTCTTAAGCAATTATAGGATACATAAACTCTACACAACAACCAAATACACTAGCTTAGATCAAATGCATCACTTGAGACTAAACATTTGAAGTATACTACGAATGCTTCATTGGGCATAAGAAGTACACATTTTGAAACAAGATGAACCAAAATAACATCATTTATTATTCAAAGTATATTCAAATAAAAACATGATAAGCACTAGAAGAGACATCATATTATTTTTAAGAAATATACCATATATGACCATTATTAAGCCTCGAAACATATAAGTCTCCATTGAAATATATTAGATATTAATTTTGACCCAAGGGATATTCCTTCAATAACTGAAACCCCCTGTTGAGTTTATATATATTCCTTGTATATTCTTAAGAAGGAATAAAAAGCATGGAATATATCACACCATACATAGTTTTAACATACTTTCTAAGTTCATTATAAATATATCATGTATATAATGATTAGCACACTAAATGCATTATATTAAGATATAAATAATGTACTACACATGTTACGACCCCATCTGAGCTTAATTGGTAAACTAGGGTTTACCTAGACAATTGCAAAGATTAATTGGAATAATCATTCTTGAAATCTAATTAATGACGATAACACAATTAGGATGTTTTAACTATGATAAGAAGTTTAAGTGTTCGTTTGCCTTGAGAATTAGGGTTTGAGAAACATAAACCCTAATCGGCCCAAAATAGGGTTTTGATGATACATGAACACAAAATTTGATAAGTAAAGTGTCTCAGTAAATGATTTTTAGTATTTTATGTGTAACTCTGATTTACTTTAAATTTGGATATGATTTGGATATATAAAATGTAAACAACATTGGTAAATATCAGAATTTTTGAAGAATGTTCTGACCTGTTTATCGGTCGAGTTTCAAACTCGACCGATCATATTTTCAGATTTATATAGCAGTGTGGTAATTGAATTTTATCTTTTTATTGGTATATCCAATTGATCTAAAATTTTAACTGTGCTTGAAAAGCACAGTTTTAGACACTCTTTTAAATTGGAATAATTTTTGGATGACTTTTGATCTCTACAGTGAGGGTGTCGGTCGAGTTCTGTGCAGGACAAACTCGACCGAATCTGCTGCAGACTGCAATATAGCAGTGCACTGTTCTATTTTTATTTATTTATTGGTAACTCCAAATGATCTCAAATTTTAACTAAAGCTTTATAGATCAATTATAAACAACTTGATAAATTCCCATAATTGTTGGAGAAAGTTTGATCTCTGAAATAAACGAATTACAGTAACTTTGTATAACTGAATATTCAGCCAATATAATAAAAGTTGAGTGTTGGGTCAATATGCAATTGACCCAAGCAGCTCAAATTGACTTATATGATCGACCACACACACACACAGCTCTCATTCTTCGTCATCCACCCCAGAGAAACGAAAATCTAGAGAGAGAGGGAGAGTTAGGGCTTGAGTGGAGAAAGAGGAGGAATTGTTGACCTAGGGTTTTGCGGTCCGAGGAATGGTGAAATCAAGTAAGTTTGGATCCTTTGCATATACTTTTATGGTGAATCTTCTCTCTCATGTCAATATTCCGTCCATGCTCTGATTTTATCCAAGATGATTTCGAAATTCCCTCTTTTCTCACCCTTTCTTCATAATCCCTCATTTTCAAGGTTTCCGAGTTGAATGGAAGAAGAATTGGGAGATTTGCTAGGGATTTGATATGAGTTCGAGATCCCCTGAGTTGAGCTGTAGTTTTGAGGTGTTTTCACACCTTGGGGTGAGTGGGTTCTTCCTTTAAACAGTATAATGCACGAAATTTGATTATAGCATCCAAATCCCTAATTGCTTGGTATGTGATTCTAAACCCTGAAATGTCCGTTTAATTTAAGTTGTTGCAAATTGATATGATATGGATTCCTTCTCTGTTTGAATGACTCTTTGATGGTAGATTCACATCAGAAATGTATACAACACATCCTAGTAAGAATGCTTTTCAGATTTATACCATATGATGTAATTAGGGTTTAACCTAATTGAGATATCACTAGAGTTTCAACCTTATTGAAGAGGACTAGTAATCTTATAAGTGGTTAGGATGTACCTCATGGGTTACCTTATTTGAATTTTATTCTTGGTGCATGATATCTCAGTGAATAGCATGGAAACCTAAATTTAGTTCAATTTCCATGGGTTCATACATATATTGACTGTATATAATTGTTGAAAGCAGTCTTTAATTTGTGAATGTTTATATCGTGTGAAATCCTTATGAGAGCCATGTGATAAGTGAATGAGGCAAATGAAACCCTAAGAGCAGGGTTTTGCTATGTGATAAGAGAATAAGGAAAGGAAACCCTAAGGACAGGGTGTTCTATGAATTAAGTTATGGTGATATGAAAGGTTTCCATATGAGATGTGGTGATGCTTAACTGTTGAATTGTATGTTGTTTGTGCATTTAACTTTACATGCTTGTTCTCTTTGAGTTGGTATATATATACTACAGGGTTTCTTATTTTCACAATACATATCTCGTGAATTGCAGGTGATGAGATATGACATGCCCTAGAAAGGGATGTTACTGAGATCATGCAGATATGTATGAAATGTTAGAATGAGAATACTTGTTGGGCAGACATGATATATGTTTGAATAAATGAGCTATGATGTTTTATATGATATGATATGGCAGGCCGTGTGAGCCTTGTGAGAAATGTAAAATGAGTTATGATTTCTGTTTAAAATGTATCTATAATGTTAATGTTAGACTTAGGTGCCCTGAACACCGTAGAACCCCTTTGGGAGGTATGCGCCTTAGGGGGTGAAACTCGTGTCCAACATCAACCGGTTGAGTAATTCTGGTGGCACGAGGGTTGATAGGGGTTATTCAACAATAATCCGTGCGTGTGTCACGGTGGTAACCCAGTGTAGACTCTCCGCCTATGTGCTCAGGTTAGAGGAGGAGTCTAGAGCACTCGGAGTTAGTGCAATGAGGCCGGAGAGCCCGTTGGTCCTGTAGCAGAACAGGACTGGCAGTCAGACTTAGCATTTCCTGGGTGTGTCGCTAAGTCTTGTACGGTGTGGCCGTAGTGCACTGCGAGTCTCTTATGTAAAGTACACTGCATAAGATCAGGGCATAAGCTAAAATATGATCATATAGGTTCACAGAGTTCCTTATAAATGAAAGAGTTAAGGAAGACTAGAGCATAGTCTTCTAGTAGTTATTCTTTGGATGCAATATTTACATTCTTTGTTATTTCAATTATATTGTTTTAGAACTGTTCAGTGTAGTATTTATTGTTGTTAAATTTCATAACGTTTATTCAAAGTTATACCTGTAATCACATTAGTGCCTTAGACTGTTTCTTTGAAGTACTCATTCACTGAGCGAGTAGGCTCACCCCTCTAATCAAACATTTTAGGGTTAACCGCGTGGACTTGAAGATGGTCAGAGCATCAGCGTAGATCTTCCACAAGAGTTAAGTACAAGATTAGTTGAGTCAGTCGGTCCTTGTCACTCTAGGTCCTCAGTAAGAGATAAGAGAGAGAGTTGTAATTATGATGTGTAATATTATTCCTCTTTTGAAATTGTTTGCTATAAGTAGGTCTTATGTGCATAAGGTGTGAGAGACATCATGAATGTTTATGCATGTATCTTTACTATTAAAGTCTGATTAGTAAAAGAAATGTTCAGATTCCCTTGTTAAAATGATTTATGTGGTTCAATGTGAAGAAACAAGAGTTTTAAAAGAAAAGTAAAGAAAAAAAAGTTAAGGGTGTTCTTTGTATTACATATAAGTCCTATCTTATGCCCTAATCTCATGACTTGAGGAAATTGTGAGATCGGGGTGTAACAGCTTGGTATCAGAGCTTAGGGTGAGTTGTCAAGGACCATTAAGTTAGTAAGTTAGAGTCCTATGTGTGGCAGATAGGAGATGTTTGATGTTAGCTTTGGGGATTTGAGTATTTGGATATCCTGGCCCGATATCTGAGTACTTGGATCAACCAGTACAAGCTACTCTGTCTATTCTTTCACGTATACCCTGGCCAGGTATACAGTGGAAGAATGGGCTAGAGAGGAACCCTAGAAATGTTAGGGTTAGAAAATGAGAAAAGAAACAAGAATTAAGAGCATAAATGTAAAAGGAGATAGAACTTACATTTCATAATGTTGTTTTTGTTGGAAATGTATAGAAATGCTCTTATATGTTTGAATTGAAATATTCAATACTTTGAAATATGGGTCTTTAATATCTGTTGTACACTATGTAGTTGTAGCATTTATTGATTTCATTCTTTGTAACAAGTAGACTAGAATTGACCTTTGAATGAGCTTTTGTTAGTGGATAAGTTTTCTTCCACACTTCTGAGATGAATAGGAGTTGAGTAATCCTTTGTAGTTCTTGGCTTCAGGACTTCAGGTTTGGCCTGGTCCGGCTGGCAGGATGCGTTACTGGGATCTAATGACTCCTATTAATAGTATAATAAGAATAGACTCTGGATAATTAGACCCACATTAGAGTGAGAATGTACATACAGTAAGATGTTGAAACAGATGGGCAAGATCAGAACAACTAAGAATCAATTGAAAACTGGTATCTGAGGTTCAATTTTGGGGCCTCATATGAGAAACCCTTAATTGGGAATAATAGAACATGATATGAAGTTCATAATCAATTTATTGATTAATATTATATGAACTATATATATGAAATATAGAAAAGATATGTGAAATGTATGTATGGTTCAAGATAGCAAGAATCAATCATGAAGAATGAATCATATAATAGAGTATAATGCTTTTATGAACTCTAAAGAAAAGGCTAAATAGAGGATAGGGTTGAGCATTCAATAGGTCCATAGAAGTAAAGAGTCTTCAAAAGAGTAAAAGTAAAGAGAATCGTATGAACGTGTAATTCATAAGACTAGAACAACAAACTAGTTTCTAAGTAAAGAACATAGGTGCAGTTTAACGAATGAATAAGTCATACAAAGGTAGACTGTATTCAAGAGAGAAAAACTTGATTGAAAGAGAAACTATGTTTGACCCATGCATGATCCACTTGATTTAAAAATGAAGAATATGTAATGCATTCAACATGAGGAAAAACTAATAGAAGGACTATTAATTTAGAATGTTAACTTCACAATAGTATAAAGAAAAAGGAGGAAATATGTGCAACATGGTATACATGACCATACATATGAATAAGCAACATGGTCATAAGAGAAAAATTTAGAATTAAAGATGACGGGTTAAAGAGTAGTATATGGTAAGAGGACTATGAAACGTAAGATAGGGTTTGAAATATGATGGAGAAGTTATAAAATAAAGAGGTTGTGAGATTCAAGCAAGTGCTAATTAATCAAATATCTCTATTGATAACTAAGTAAATCTACATACGAAAATGTATTAAGGGAATGTTTGAATACAAGTATTCCCAGTCTTAAAATCATCTTCTCTTTCATATATTCCTTAACAATAGCAAGGTGGGAATGAAATGATAAGAAAATGAATCATATATGATGCATAACTACCTTGGTAGGGTCATCTAGTGAATGTAATAGTGACATACATTACGATGGAGTGCGATAAGAAATAAATTCTTGTGTGATAGCAAGAATGATGAATAATCTATTCTTACCTTGATCGTTTTAATGTTAGGGATGTTTATTGTATATGATCAAAATGAGAAGGAGAGGTAGCAAAACATAAGTAGTAAAGAATGAGGAGAGAGATAAAGGAAAACACTAGCTTTGTGTAATAGGTGAACTCATTTTTAGAGGTATGCTTTGTTGAAGGCATACTAAGGTATGTAAGTTGGTTCTATGTATGATTTCAGTGTATTTGTGCAAGCTATATGTTAATTAAAGGTGTATGATAGTTGTAGTAATTCATACCAGATATGCATCCTAGTATTGTGTATTTGTAATATGGTGATACAGTTTGGATGATGACGGAAGACATGAAGGGATATCCTGAATAAGGTAGTTATACCTATTCACTCATATTAATAGAAAGGGATGATAATCAGATTGTCTGGACAAGTAACCCTAATGAGGTGTAGCTTGTTATACCTAGCTCTAATATAACTGAGTGATGGTAATCGAGTATGATTAATGCTTGAATGACTGATACAATTGTGGATTACTTTATTACTGTGGTTGAAACCCTAAAATGATATAATACGATGGTTACACTTTGAATTGTGTGTGGGCCCATAACCCACAGGTCCCAGGATTGAAACAGGATAGTATGGAATGAGGTGGTAATGCTTCACCTCATGCATCCATGACCCAATGGGGATGCCAAGAGTAATATTGTGCAATTGATTGTTGAATCTAGTCTTTTAATTCAAGAATGTTTTGCTATTTGAATAGAACTTTATTAAAGTTTAAAACAGCATGGTGAACTCGCTTTTGTCACTTAAAGGTGATACAGAACAATAGAACTTTCTGAGCCGCATAAGTTGAGATAGTTGTATCAGAGTATCAGAGTTGCGCAACGAAAGCGTGATGGTTTATCTTTGCATTCTATGTTTGACTGCGGCATAAAGAGTTTGCTTGATATCATTGAGAACTATTTGAAATATGTTGTGATTTAGTAAAGAATTAAAAGATCTAATGTTGAAAACTACATTCAGGTATGAAATACAAGAATATAATGACATGGAAGGTTTTAGAAGCTTAGAATAACCTTGAATGTATCTTTCTTGTAGGTTTATGTTTCGAGGACGAAACATTCTAAGGGGGGAAGAGTTGTTACGACCCCATCTGAGCTTAATTGGTAAACTAGGGTTTACCTAGACAATTGCAAAGATTAATTGGAATAATCATTCTTGAAATCTAATTAATGACGATAACACAATTAGGATGTTTTAACTATGATAAGAAGTTTAAGTGTTTGTTTGCCTTGAGAATTAGGGTTTGAGAAACATAAACCCTAATCGGCCCAAAATAGGGTTTTGATGATACATGAACACAAAATTTGATAAGTAAAGTGTCTCAGTAAATGATTTTTAGTATTTTATGTGTAACTCTGATTTACTTCAAATTTGGATGCGATTTGTATATATAAAATGTGAACAACATTGGTAAATATCAGAATTTTTGAAGAATGTTCTGACATGTTTATCGGTCGAGTTTCAAACTCGACCGATCATATTTTCAGATTTATATAGCAGTGTGGTAATTGAATTTTATCTTTTTATTGGTATATCGAATTTATCTCAAATTTTAACTGTGATTGAAAATAACAGTTATAGACACTCTTTTAAATTGGCATAATTTTTTGATGACTTTTGATCTCTACAGTGAGGGTGTCGGTCGAGTTCTGTGCAGGACAAACTCGACCGAATCTGCTGCAGACTGCAATATAGCAGTGCACTGTTCTATTTTTAATTATTTATTGGTAACTTTAAATGATCTCAAATTTTAACTGAAGCTTTATAGATAAATTATAAACAATGTGCTAAATTCCCATAATTTTTGGAGAAGGTTTGATCTCTGCAATAAACGAATTACAGTAACTTTGTATAACTGAATATTCAGCCAATATAATAAAAGTTGGGTGTTGGGTCAATATGCAATTGACCCAAGCAGCTCAAATTGACTTATATGATCGACCACACACACACACACAGCTCTCATTCTTCGTCATCCACCCCAGAGAAATGAAAATTTAGAGAGAGAGGGAGAGTTAGGGCTTGAGTGGAGAAAGAGGAGGAATTGCTGACCTAGGGTTTTGCGGTCCGAGGAATGGTGAAATCAAGTAAGTTTGGATCCTTTGCATATACTTTTATGCTGAATCTTCTCTCTCATGTCAAGATTCCGTCCATGCTTTGATTTGATCCAAGATGATGTCGAAATTCCCTCTTTTCTCACCCTTTCTTCATAATCCCTCATTTTCAAGGTTTCGGAGTTGAATGGAAGAGGAATTGGGAGATTTGCTAGGGATTTGATATGAGTTCGAGATCCCCTGAGTTGAGCTACAGTTTTGAGGTGTTTTCACATCTTGGGGTGAGTGGGTTCTTCCTTTAAACAGTATAATGCACGAAATTTGATTATAGCATCCAAATCCCTAATTGCTTGGTATGTGATTCTAAACCCTGAAATGTCCGTTTAATTTAAGTTGTTGCAAATTGATATGATATTGATTCCTTCTCTATTTGAATGACTCTTTGATGGTAGATTCACATCAGAAACGTATACAACACATCCTAGTAAGAATGCTTTTCAGATTTATACCATATGATGTAATTAGGGTTTAACCTAATTGAGATATCACTAGAGTTTCAACCTTATTGAAGAGGACTAGTAATCTTATAAGTGGTTAGGATGTACCTCATGGGTTACCTTATTTGAATTTTATTCTTGGTGCATGATATCTCAGTGAATAGCATGGAAACCTAAATTTAGTTCAATTTCCATGGGTTCATACATATATTGACTGTATATAATTGTTGAAAGCAGTCTTTAATTTGTGAATGTTTATATCGTGTGAAATCCTTATGAGAGCCATGTGATAAGTGAATGAGGCAAATGAAACCCTAAGAGCAGGGTGTTGCTATGTGATAAGAGAATAAGGAAAGGAAACCCTAAGGACAGGGTGTTCTATGAATTAAGTTATGGTGATATGAAAGGTTTCCATATGAGATGTGGTGATGCTTCACTGTTGAATTGTATGTTGTTTGTGCATTTAGCTTTACATGCTTGTTCTCTTTGAGTTGGTATATATATACTACAGGGTTTCTTATTTTCACAATACATATCTCGTGAATTGCAGGTGATGAGATATGACATGCCCTAGAAAGGGATGTTACTGAGATCATGCAGATATGTATGAAATGTTAGAATGAGAATACTTGTTGGGCAGACATGATATATGTTTGAATACATGAGCTATGATGTTTTATATGATATGATATGGCAGGCCGTGTGAGCCTTGTGAGAAATGTAAAATGAGTTATGATTTTTGTTTAAAATGTATCTATAATGTTAATGTTAGACTTAGGTGCCCTGAACACCATAGAACCCCTTTGGGAGGTCTGCGCCTTAGGGGTGAAACTCGTGTCCAACATCAATCGGTTGAGTAATTCTGGTGGCACGAGGGTTCATAGGGGTTATTCAACAATAATCTGTGTGTGTGTCACGGTGGTAACCCAGTGTAGACTCTCCGCCTGTGTGCTCAGGTTAGAGGAGGAGTCTAGAGCACTCGGAGTTAGTGCAATGAGGTCGGAGAGCCTGTGGGCCGGAGAGCCCGTTGGTCCTGTAGCAGAACAGGACTGGCAGTCAGACTTAGCATTTCCCGGGTGTGTCGCTAAGTCTTGTACGGTGTGGCCGTAGTGCACTGCGAGTCTCTTATGCAGAGTACACTGCATAAGATCAGGGAATAAGCTAAAATATGATCATATAGGTTCACAGAGTTCCTTATAAATGAAAGAGTTAAGGAAGACTAGAGCATAGTCTTCTAGTAGTTATTCTTTGGATGCAATATTTACATTCTTTGTTATTTCAATTATATTGTTTTAGAACTGCTTAGTGTAGTATTTATTGTTGTTAAATTTCATAACGTTTATTCAAAGTTATACCTGTAATCACATTAGTGCCTTAGACTGTTTCTTTGAAGTACTCATTCACTGAGCGAGTAGGCTCACCCCTCTACTCAAACATTTTAGGGTTAACCGCGTGGACTTGAAGATGGTCAGAGCATCAGCGTAGATCTTCCACAAGAGTTAAGTACAAGATTAGTTGAGTCAGTCGGTCCTTGTCACTCTAGGTCCTCAGTAAGAGATAAGAGAGAGAGTTGTAATTATGATGTGTAATATTATTCCTCTTTTGAAATTGTATGCTATTAGTAGGTCTTATGTGCATAAGGTGTGAGAGACATCATGAATGTTTATACATGTATCTTTACTATTAAAGTCTGATTAGTAAAAGAAATGTTCAGATTCCCTTGTTAAAATGATTTATGTGGTTCAATGCGAAGAAACAAGTGTTTTAACAGAAAAGTAAAGAAAAAAAAGTTAAGGGTGTTCTTTGTATTATATATAAGTCCTATCTTATGCCCTAATCTCATGATTTGAGGAAATTGTGAGATCGGGGTGTAACAACACAATCATCACAAGAATAGTTTGGAGCTTGTATTTTTTTCTTTTTCCTCTTACTGACATTTTTATTTTCAAAAGAGAAACTTGAAAGAATGTCCTTATATAACTAAGTGATGATGCCATCAAATTGCTAAAGTAGACTCATCACCAACAGAAATTTCAGTTTCATAAATGAATTTTGAAAAATCTACTCTTTCTTTAATAGCAAACCCGTTAGATACCTAAACTAATGAAGAACAAAGAGTATCACCAAACTCATGATCTTTATGAAATGAAATATAATGCAGGTCAATATGTGTCATTCACAAATTTTATTAGGGCCACATGAATCTTAACACGTGCATTTGATGAAAGAAATGTAGAACCATGCAAAATTTAAAAGATTACAATGTAAAATAATTGTATTTTTACTTGGACAAGTAAAATGCATACTATATTCATTTTCTTAACCCAATGGATAAAATCAATCCATTTTGTGCAAATCATGTAAAACCTCTCACACTCTTGAATCCAAAAGTTTCTGTAGAGTAGTTGTATCATCAAACTAGAGTGGGGAAAATCATCCATATTTCAACTATAATAGAAGTCATATAACTATATATTTCAAGAGATCCATATGAAGTACACTCTCGTTCAAAAAAATGAAATTTACTTACATATGTATACCCATTATGATAAGACTAAATATCCCAACTTAGATGATCCTAGTGTTAAATCATAATGTTAAGAGTTTGTACATCGAAGACATGATGTCAAAACACTTGGTAAGAAGTCGAAGAAGACTTCTATGGAAACACTTATCTAGTAATGCATTTGTATGAAGAGCCCAATAAATTAAAAAATACATATAGATATAAAAACACATTCTGTATGCGTTCACGTAGACGTGCCAATATAATGAGGTATAAACCTTTTATCTCTCTTAACCTCGAGCTTCTACCTATGGACAATACAACGTTAATTGTAAGGCCCCTGACCTAGATTAGTGATTGGATATGCTTGCTTTGTTTAATGATATTCTTAACTTTAATCTAATCCTTTGAGATGATATTTAGACATGTGATAATCTTATATTTTCAGTTTGGTCCTGTTTGGATGGTGTTTGAGCTATGTATCCTTGTTTGGACTAAGTTCAATTTACCCGTGAGAGAGGGTTATCTTGAAATTTGTCACATGTAGAGTGTGTTTATTATGCCTTAGAATCATGAGAGAGAATATGATGTTGAGGGGCCCATTTCTTGGACCATGGTTTATGATGTGACATCCTGTGGTGATTCTGGGGTTTCTAGGGTTTCCTTTGTAGTTAATCTTGGTTGAGTGTTTTGAACATGTTGGTGTGTCTTGTGTGGGTCTCGAATGACACACCTTCTTTGGGTGATGTTGTTTCAACCTTGGTGTGTCTCGACCACAATAAGGTGTGGTTGACCTTAGTGGTTGGCACCCCACCTAGGTTGTATCACCATAAGTTGCATGCATATGTTTAGTGGTTGGATGGTTGTTTTCTTGTGGACAAGTATCATTTTGGTGTTCTCTTGTATTGAAACCTCATACCCACCTTACCTCCCTCCTACATTTAGTATATAACCTCTCTCTTCTTCATGTAAGCAATCCTTTTTCTCTCTTTCATTCTCTTTATTGCATGGCCGACCTTGGAGCTTGGTAGAGCTAGAGGGTGTCGGTGTTGGTGCTTTGGTGGTCGATCACCTTTGCATGTGATGTTCTTGAGCTTGGTCATCCTTCTTGTGGTGATCTTTGGTAATCATCTTCCTTGGTAAGTGGTTTTTAACCCTTGACCTCATTTTCTTTGCACCCTATCTTTTTCTTCCTTCCTTCTCGGCCATGAGACTATGGTTCTACCATGGTGGCTTTCATGAGAGAAACTTCTCATCATAAAGGGTCAGAGACTATGTTTTGACATGGTGGCACCCAAGTGAGAGGAATCTCTCTTCTTTTTCTCCTTTCTTCTTATTTGGTTTGGCCTAGAGTTTTTCACCTCTTTCGTGAGCTCTTCTCAAACATTGGTGTTCTTATTTTTGGAGGTGATCACCTTGTGGACGATGTGTTGACCTTGGTTGGAGCTTCTTTTCTCTCTTTTAGAGCTTGTGGTTTGGAGCTTGATCTCTTCATAAGGAGGGTTATACAACTCTATTCCCCCTTCTATTATTTGCACCTTGTTTGTTCTTGAATGAAACTATTTTGACCTTTGAATGTGATGCTTATATGGTAGATGAAGCTATCATGATCTAAGGTTTAAGACTTTGTAGTATTCTCATGAAAATTTCTCTCTTTCTTAAACCTAATTTCATGTCCTCATTTTGTTAAGAGATACTTGAAGTGAAGTTGTTACATGCAACATGATCCTTGGTTTCATCTCTATTCTATAGTTTTGCCCTTTTGTTTTCTTAAAATTTTAGAATGATTTTTTTTGAGGTTGAAGCTTGGTCTTCTCTCTCCTAGTTTGGTTTCTTGAAGGTTCATGTTTGAGAGTGGTTTAGGGTTTGATGCTCATCTCTTATGGAGATTTTCCCTTCTTGGTTTTGCTTAGTGTCTTTGGTACTTATTACCTTTTTTAATCTTGGTGACACTTGATGTTCTTGGTTTCTATCACCTATTTCGTTTATGCATATATTTCCCCTTGGTGTTTTTGGTCGACATAGTCTTGTATGGGTCATATGTTTGGTTGGGTTACACCTTGTTGGGCTTTGTTGCTGTCGATATACTCTTATGATGGGTTGGTTTTGTTTTGATCAATACACCTTGTCTTTGATTGGATGAGGTGTTCCTTGTGATGTGTGTGAGGCACAACACATACTTTAGGTAATGACCACAACCCTAACTATAATTGTTGATTGTCATAACACCTAAGATGGTCGCTACACATGTTTTCTATGATGCTTTGTTTTGGTCGAGACACTAGTTTTAATGGCTGGTTGAGACACATGTATGTGTTGTGGTTGCAACACCATGTTTTGATGGATGGTTGACACACATACATAGGTGCATGGTCGCTAAATATATCCAACAACAATATGGTTAATACACGTGCACATGTTATTGATGGTTAACACATAGTGTTGATTTGATGATGCTTTATTTAATCCTCATCATGTTCCTAATGTGCCCCAAACATATGGGAGGCGATGAATCTAGGGTTTTGTGGTTGAATGATAATATGAAAACCCTAATAAGCTATGAGTGTGAAATCCTAACCCTAATTTCTAGAATATGATATATTTATTGAACTTCCTTGGATAACTAGCACGTGATTATACTTCCTCTCTCCTACTTGTGGAATTCTAACCTTGCAGGTTTAACGAATGACATATCTTGTTTAAGTTATGATTGTGATCATATGACACAAGGTGATGTCTATGAGCCTTGATGAGACATGTTGACATCATAATGATGTGATGGGTATTATGACCTCACAGAGGCTCAATGCCTAGTGTGAGGTGTTATCCTCCAGTGATATGATTGAGGGATTGGTATCCCATAGTGATGTGACAATGATGATGGCCTTGTGAATGGTCATGCTACAAGTATCATGTGATGATGTGACAAATTCACACCTTATATGTTTTATATTTTCTAGAGCTATACTATCCCCTTATCTTTGTAGAGTTTATTTTACATTTATACGTTGTAACTTGATTGATGCTAAAAGATACCCAATAGGATTAACTAATCAAGTGAAACACTAATAATGTAGGCACCATGTGACATAGATCCATTCCAGTTTTAGAATTTGTTGGGTCGTGAAATGAGCCATTCCTATAGGAAAGTTGCAGTGCATATTTTTTTATATACGGTGGTGCAAGTTGAGTGTCTCCTTGCATCCACAATTAGAGGTTGTGTGAGACAACCATGTGTGAGTTGTTCTCCTTTGTGATATGTGATAGGAAACAATTTAACATCATTTGATGCCTCTTTTTAGAATGACCATGTGTGAGCATGTTCTTCTAGCATCATGTCGTGTACCAAGGCAGACTAGGTGTTTTTATGAGGATGGCCATGCATGAGCCAATCCTTTAGCTTGACTATATGTTCTTGTTGTAGTTGACTATTATGTCCCTACAATGTTACTCTTGTACTGACTGGGAGGTGTTGGAGAGTTCGTGGATTCTGGCTCTTCCATTGACCTTATATGGCACCTCTTTTGACTTTGCAGTGGCCGGTTGGATTTGAGTGGTACGCCTCAAATCCTTAGGGAAAAATAAAAGACATAATACTAGTACATTTCCTTAGGGGAAAATATGATTCACATTGTATAAGTCCTTCCCTTATTTTTGTACTGATGTCCTGAAGTATAATGCGGTAAGAGAAATCAATTGTTAAACATGTTCTTCATATTCCTTCTTAAACTATTAATTGTTTACTACTTATGTGGTAGATGCCTAGTTTGCTTAATCTACATCATCAATTTAATACATATCACTTAGTTGAATTTGCTCAATCTCATAATATATGTTACCTTGATTCTTTGAGTTATCTGTTCTTATAATAAAATGTAGCAGAGAGTTATATCTCTCGCTGGGACATTTGGTCTCACCCCATGGGTTTCCACATCCTTTAGGTGGTCGTGCATGATGAGGTAGAAATCGTGTTGTTGAGGCTGTGCATCAAGAGTAGCAGTAGTTGATTGAAGGTTGGATGAGATGCTTGTGTTTGTAGTAGAGTCCTAATTGTTGTCCCTATACTCTTAGGTCCTTGGGGAGGTTTTGTAGATGTTGTATATAAAGACGACGTTATGTGCTCCTATTGTACAGATATGGCACATATGTAGATGAATAGGTTATCATATGTAACATGTTATGTCTAGTAAGCCAGTGAACAATGTCTTGTAATAATCTTTTGGCAGGTTATATGTTACATGTGGCTTTTGTGGACTCAACTGTAATAAGTTTCAGCTTTTGTGCCATTGTGGAAATGGTTTTAATTTCCTATGTTTTCTGGTAACCTTGTTGATTAGTATTAGTTCTATTCATTGCTTAGAGTAATCTCACTTTGTGGCACATTGGGGCATCATAATAATAATATTTGGAGTAAATGTAAAATTAGTTGTTATAGATAAAAAATACCATCAATTTTAATTAATTTAAAAAAGTACATAGTGAATTTTATTAACTTGTCACGCCATCAATAACATAATAAGCATGCTTAGAAGGTCTAAACTCGACATGCTATAATCACATCAATGTGACACTTCTTAACAAAAAAAATCTATACAACTTGCAAAATATTTATATGTCTGCTATGTGTTATCTTTTAATGTTATTTTGATTATTATTGAGGGACCATTATATGAATGGACACTTAGTAACCCACCCCAGAAACATAAAATCCTCGGGCCCATGGGTTCCATGCTTAGCTAGAACCAATGAAAGGAAAAGTTTATTTGCATCCAGGATAACATCCAATTATGTGGACGTTGCATGCCTATTTTATCTTTAACTTTCCTCATTGTCATTGGCTTATATAAATATTGATGTATTTGTGTTTATATTTTCCCTCTTTAGTTTTAGTAAGTAGTAACTATACTTTGTCTTACTGGAAAAACAATCGAACATAAGATAGGCAATCACGTGAAAACTTGATGGAACTTACAACCCAAAAATTGAAGGAATCCACCAGGGGCAGACTAGCCATTGATTGTCTCCCACTGAAGATTGCCTACTGAAGGTTCTGTTATCTATATCAATCTAAGGATCACCTACTTCATCCTCCAATGGATCAATAGAGTGGCACCAACTGTAAGAAGTAGCACTCACGTATACCAAAGATCCAACAGACATAACTTATTGAAGGTTTATCTACTTATCTATTGACAGCTTGGCAGATAGCCACCTACACAAGGCTAGCCTATGGTTTTGTCTACCAAAGGCTCAGTGGGTTCTAACAGTCTAAAGGCATGTATGTTGGCCTCACCTGTCTGTGGCTCGACATATCCACTCTAATCAATAGTTTTCCTATCCATCAATGATCAAAGTATAATATGCTAGGCTCATCTTTTGATGGACTAACAGACCCCTATCTATCAATGGATCTTCTACGAGTCACCACTATCATGAACTATTAAGCTAGTATCATGAGGCATGCATCAAGTGATCTTAGGGTGTAAAGTCCAATCACGAGTGCCTTGAGAATTACATCTCCCTGTATATAGGGAACCCATACTACATGAAGAGGAACATGTGATCTACCACAAAGTGTTGCCCAAACTTCCACTTCCTATCGATCCTTAGGAGAGAAAGGAAAACAGTAGGAGTTCCTCCTTTGTTCTGTAGTGACCAAGCCAGGAGTTAAAGGTGTCCCTCTTCGACATGTTTCATCCATCAATTTAAATGACCCTCTCTGCAAGAAGAAGGATGATTGGACCTACAACCATCCTCAACATCATATTCACACTGACGAAGGAGGTATTCATCAACCACCAATACCCTCATGTGGTTACTATTTGTTGTTTTTCTTTCTTCTTCTACATAATGTTCATCCCTCTCCATCAATTCAACTTATTATGGATTCAGTCATCTATAAATATATATTATCACTCATTACCATGAGTGAAGTAGCCATTAAGGATGTTCCAACATGTAAATATTTATATCCTTTGAATATATATTATTAAGAATTTTTATCTTCATACTCTTGGTCCTTAATGATCTAGTTGTATAATTGGGTACCATCTTGAGTTGTTTGATTGCTATTACCTCAAAAGAGTAGTGGTAGTATATATCTACAGTTATGGTGTAGTATGAATACATGAGAATGGTGGAATGCTAAAGATAATGATCACATGATTGTATTACCATTTATATGTCTGCCATCTCGAGGAAGAGAGACACTCTTATGATCTAGGCCTAACTTTAGGTTGAGAGAGGAGGGAATAGACATTAATGATGATTTCTTTTAAACTATGATAATGGTATACAATTGGTATGAGTATTCAATGTTGATGGTGATAAGCCCAAAATTGCACATCTGAAAGGAGGCGGACTCCAAAGGATCAAACTTTAAATTTATAATCCAAAACCTTCAAGGACCCTCACAACTATATTATGGGGTCAAAGTAGATATACCGGGTCAAACACATGGATGTGGGGATGTTTAGGATGCTTAAGATCTCGCTCTTAAGTTAGTTAAGACAATCCAATAGTTGATAAAAGTATAGAACTACAACTAGTCAGCAAAATGTCACGAAATAAAATAAAACAAGGTAAAGAAAACAAAACAGAGTCTGTATGATTCTACTAATCAAAGAGAAGGAATTCCTAGTTATGTAACCACAAGTTGGGTAGTACATGCACCCATTCTCAGTCATATACAACCCTCAAACACCTTAGAAAGCAACCTACATCTAAACATAGCACATACTATGGTGTCTGTTCCTGTGGGGGGTCATCCCACTCGCTTTCACACAACGTGACTATAACCCATCAATGATATGAGGCCTCTCTCGAGGATGACAAATCAAAACCCCAGAATATTGTAGATACCCTTTTAGATCTAGAATATTCAGAGGTGTTAGTAATAGGTGTGATTTGGGAAGAACCTGGTAGTGGGCCCGACTGTGCTGGATTGGGCCCAGTTGTGCCCAGTTCTATGATTCTACAAAGATCACCTTAAACCATCCTCTTTTTAGATTCCGATCCAAACTACCTTCTCTTATCTCTTTCTACAATGAATCTTTTGATATAGGAATAAGTAGAAGTTCAAGCAAGAAAGAGATCAACCAAACTAGAAATCATAACTAGAAAGAGAAGATAGAATAGAAAACACACTAGATTTGAAATAAAATTGCTTGCTCAAGGTAAAAGTACATAAACATGCCCAAAAGGGGTTACATACCCAAGAAGGATCTAAACTAGCCATGAACAAGCATAGTTGGCACCAAACAAAGATAGAAGAACATCATTTGTACAAAAATAAAGGTGAACAGTAAAAGAAGTGAGAAGAAGAAGAGATTTAGCCCATAGAATAGAGGCAACTCTCGCTCCTTAGCCTCTATGTAGGCCAGATCTCATCTTTGGATCGTCATCCTTAGTCTTTTGGACTCCTTGGCCTCCTTTTTCTTTGAATCCACCCCAAAAAATAGCTTATTGGATGTATGGAGGTGGAAGATGGCTAGGAATGGTACGAAATGGGTGAATGGTGGCGGAAAATGATAGTGGATGGAAGAAAACTGAAGAGATGGGTGTAGGATGACCACTTCATCCTTTTTTATCCTTCGCACTCTCCCATGGTGCTCAGGGAACCTAAATGGGTTAGAACCGTGGAATGAAACCTCCAATATTCAGAACCCCTCTCCAGGTAGTGAGGGCTGGGTATTTATATGTGAAGGCATAGTCTATGTAATGAGCAGTCACGACACCTGTTTCGGTTGCCACACTTATCTCAGCCTGACCGTGTCCGGTATAGTGGTCGAGATATGTCACACTCGAGGTGGATTTCACGAGTGTAGATCTTGTAGCAGTCGAGACAGACGTCACAGTCAAGACGATTGCTGACCCTTTTCCTCGGCACAACTATGTTAGGCTGGGAACGACTGTGCCGGGTGTCTTGGTCATGGTGGATGTAGCTATCATGATGAGTGTTGATGTCACAGTGGTGTTGGTTGTGGTTTTGGTTGTAACAGTCATGAAACCCTATAGCAGTTGTGATGAGTGTAGCAGTCGCTGCACCTTGACCTAGGCCCGATCGTGTCAGGTTGGGCACAACCATGTCGAGAGTAGTGATCGATATGGTGTAGCAGTTGCGACCCTTGTAGCGGCCAAAAATCCTTTGTAACAGTCAATACACCTTTGTAGAGGTTACGACCTTACTCCTTAGTGACAAACCCACCCCACGAGGGGGGTATTACTGGTGGTCGATGGGCCCGCATTGATGAACCTTCTGATTGATGAAGTTGCTTTATGATAAAGGACTATCCATCAAAAATAGGGTCCAAGATATCAAAAGTTTCTTGGGACCACCTTCTCCTAAGCTAGTATACATAACACGATGCTTGTGGGGTAGAATTTGGAGAAATAAAATCTTCTTTAGTTCGGTGCCTACAAGTCCCAAAATTGGCTAGTTGAGCAACTCTATCTATAAATTACTAAAAGACAAGAACCTAGGGTTTTTTTGGGCATATTAAGGCTATAATGACACAAAACCATGGATAAATGCTTAACATAAATGCCTGAATTTGGGTGTTATCTACCACCCCAAGCTTAAACCCTTACTTGTCCAAAAGCAAGATTGTGCTCAAAGAACAAAAAGATAACATCAAAATTAAGCATGGCGATAAATTCTAAGGTTAGGGAAAATAGTTTAAAACATTAATTCTCCCGACCCATGTCATTTCAGAACAAACCTCCACCAATCGAGCACAATCCAGCTAAAGTAAGATCAATGAGTGTCCAGGAAAGATTAAGGGAAGTCGCTACAACCTGTCGATACTCATGAGGGTTTGAATCATAATTATACAACATAAAAGCATTGTCACAAAGATGATCGCGTGGGTGATGAGCAATGAGTCATCATCATGTATTCATGTAGATCAAAAGTCCCTGCCGTTTGAGCTAGTTGGTCCAGAGTAGTGAGACAAACTCCTCGTAATGTGCTTGAAACAATCCTTCTACAGGGATGATCTTATAGGTCTCCTAGCGGTTCCTAGTGACTTTATAATGAGCCTTAGGGTGGCACTAATAGGCATGACATACCCGCATTCATGAGTACAATCATACACTGGATGGGCACCATCCTCAACTCTCCTAAAAGAGAAAACAATGCTCATTTATTCACACTTAAGCTTTTATTTTCTATATTCTAATTTGTAGGCCTGGGTAGAACTATTTTGATATTATTATTTTTTTCAGATTTTGTGGGTGACCAAGCTTCTTTTACAAATTTTTAATTTTTGATCTTTTTGAATTAATATAAGGTGATAGGGTGCATAGTCCATTAAGGGAAACACTTCAACCTGATTATAGCTCAAAACTCATCATTATTAACTTGAACCTTGTGTGAAAAGTAGTAATTATGATTCAAGGATTCTTAGAGTATAGGCAAGTTTGTGAAATCGTGGCTAGGAGTCTTTGACCATTCTCTAGCTCTTTTCCAATAGTCTTATATCCTGGATTTTTCATTCACAACATAGACCAAGGGAATACTGTTTTAAGTTATGAAAAAGGCACATAACCTTAGATTTATTACCAAACTTAAAGAATGAGTCAATGAGCAATTTAAGCAATTGTCAAGAATTTTAAGATGAAAATTGTGCATTTAGGCATAAAGATAAGCATTTACTTCCAAGATTTGCATTGCACATCCTTAATAGCAAAGATATAAATTACAAAACAAAGTCATAAAAAACTAAAAAAATTATGCTAAATGCAAGTAACATAGAAGATAAACATGCAAGCATGAAAGGAAAGAACTAAAAGGGAAACACGAAAGATAAAGGTGGTACACCCTACCACCCCAAGCTTAAACTTTTACTCATCCTCGAGCAAATCTCAAACCTAGGATGGTGAGGAAAGCAGCTGCTACTAATAGTCACTATTTATATACTGGTTCAGATCGTTGATGTCACCTTGTGGATTCTCATAGTCCTGGCACATACCCTATTGAAACTAGAATGATAGTCTGAAGTTCTGGCGAGGCTGGTAAAACGGTTGGAAGGGCTACTGGATTGGCTGTTGAAAAGTCAGAGGAGGTGGTGGAGGGAAAACTATGTTGAACCTTTGTCTGAGGCATTGTACATCCTGCTCTACCCCATCGAACCATGTGTTGGAGTCTTCCCTGAAATAAGTCATAACTCATAAAGGTGCCCCAAGTTGAGATTTGGGGCATATTTATCTTACTGAGGAGATTGTTGGTAGTTCGCTAAAGGAATCTCTATGTAGGGCCCTCCCTGGTATGGGATGTCGTGGAAGGTTGCCCATGTCTGTTCTTTGGCCTCCTAAGTCTCTAGCATTGGACTAATTATAGATCTGAGGTCAGGATATCACCAGTTGATATTCACGGTGGATGACAAACCTAATACTTCTTGTAGGACTAGGTATGGTCATTATGAGTTTGTAGTTATGGAGTTTGGGCTAACCAATGCACCAACAACTTTCATGGATATGATATAGTATGTGAAAACCATATCTAGATTAGTTTGTATTAGTTTTCATAGTTGATATATTGATATACTCCAGAGACAACCAACAACATGAGTAACAACTTTACCAAGTTTTAGCATTTTTGAGTCAAAATGGGTTGTATGCCAAGTTCAGCGTGAGTTCTGGCTAATAGAGGTATCCTTTCTCGTTCATGTTAAATCTGCTAAAGGTGTTTGTGTAGACTCGAAGAAGGTCAAGTCTGTGATGGAGTGGGAACATCCCAAGACATGGTTGAGGTTTGAAACTTCCTCTGTTTGGAAGGTTATTATAGGATATTCATCAAGAATTTTAGTTTTGTAGAGTTACCCCTAACCAAGCTGACTAGAAAGGTGTTCTTTTTTTTCTGGGATGAAAAGTGTCAGCGTTCTTTCTAGTTGTTGAAGGAGAAGTTGACCAGTGCTCTAGTGTTAGTTCTACCAGAGCAAGGGAAAGGTTACATTGTCTTCAGTGATGGTTTGAAAAATGGCTTGGGATGCATGCTGATGCAGGACAAGAATGTGATTTCTTTTTCTTTGCGACAACTTAAGAAACAATAGTATAATACATGACACACAACCTGGATCTAGCATCCATGGTTCACACCTTGAATATTTGGAGGAACTATCTGTATGAGGAGAAGTTCCAGATCTTCATTGACCACAAGAATCTTCAATATATCTTCTCAAAGAAAGAGTTGAACATGAGCCAGGGATATGGATGGAGCTTATTGAAGGTTGTGACTACACAATAGACTATCATCCAGGTAAAGTGAATGTGGTGGCTAATGTGTTGAGAAGGAAGTCATCTTCGCCATAAACAACATACAAAGCACAATCACACTCTACGGTGTGTCACAAGTGAGACATGTTGGTATTGCTTTGCCAGATGAACATATAGTTGGAGGTTTCTTTGTTGGCAGTATTACTAGCACATTTACAGGATAACACTACCTTGATACAGTAGATCAGAGATACATAGAGGGATTATTTCATGATACAAAATATCCGATCAGAGTTTGGCAATAGGAAGCATGATTGCTTCCATGAGATAGATGATGGGACAATGTGTTTTCACAATGGGACTGTGGTTTTATATGTTGATGACATGATAAAGGTGGTACTTGAGGAGTGTCATTCCTCATTGTATGTGATTCATCTTAGTAGTACAAGGAGGTACCATAATTTGAAGGATCTATATTGGTAGATAGGTTTGAAGTGTGACGTGGTAGTGTCTGTTGGTAAGTTCCTAGTGTGTCATTAAGTCAAGGAAGAGCACCAGAAGCCTATAGGGACATTAAATCATTTTCCAATACTACAGTGAAAATGATATCATATTACCATGGATTTTGTGGTTGGACTTCCTAGGTCAGCCAAAAGTCATGATTCTATTTGGGTGGTAGTTGACAAGTTGACCAAGTCATCTCACTTCCTTCGAGTCAAGATAACATATACAATAGAGAAGTTGTCCCAGATATATGTTAATGAGATCACCCATTTGCATGGTATCCCAGTTCCCATAGTATCCCATTGGGGTCCTTAATTTATAGGTAGGTTTTGGGAACATCTACATACAACTATGGGGTCAAATCTGAGGTTTAGCACCACTTTTCACCTGTAGATAGATGGTCAGTCAACGAGGACCCTTCATACATTGGAAGATCTTTTAAGGGAATGTGTTTTGTAGTTTCTTTGTAGTTGGGATGTGTGTCTAAGCTTAATTGAGTTTTCTTACAGCAACAATTATCATAGAAGCATAGACATGGAACCATACAAGGATTTATATAGGTGGCATTGTCATTCACCCCTTTGTTGGTATGTGGCATGTGAGTATCAACTTTTGTATCTTGAGTTGGTGCAATAGACTACAGAGAAGATCAAGGTGATACAACATCATTTGAAGACATCCCAAGACACACAAAAGTCATATGTTGATAATTGTTGTAGACCACTTGAGTTCCAAGTTAGAGATTGTGTGTATCTAAAGGTTTTTCCTTGGAAGGGTTTGTTGAGGCTTGGTAAGAAGGGTAAGTTGGCTCCAAGTTTTATGGAACAATATCCTATTTTGGTATGTGTTGGAAAAGTGACGTACAAGTTGGATATACCACTAGAGTTTCATAGGTTGAAAAATGTCTTTCATGTCTCCATGTTGAGGAAGTGTCACCTAGATATAGAGCAGAGGTTGCAGCCAATGGAGGTTGAGTTGGAGGACTATGTGTCTTATGTAGAGGGTCCTGCGTTGATCCTGGATAGGGATGTGTAGAATCTAAAGCAGAATCATATAGCCTTAGTGCATTTTTTGTGGCATCACCATGGTGAGGAGGAAGCCACATGGGAGAGGATGAGATTCTTAGGAAGTACCCATCATTGTTTGTGTAGGATTTCAGGGACGAAATCCTTGTAGGGGTTTATGGTTGTAAGACCCTTACCCTTGCTTTATGTCTGATCTTTATTTCTTACCTTAGTTGGATGCCTAAAACTTAATCCAACACTAAGATGTCCTTTGATGTCATGTGACATAGTTAAGTTTCAAGTTTGGTCCAGTTTGGACATTATTTGAGCAAGTTATGCATTTATGTGCTTATTTAGGACTTTTAATCAATTTACCCATATCTAGGGTGTTACTTGTGATTTTTTTACATACATGTTGAGCCTCATTAGTTTTCATATCAAGTTTGATATAGTTGTACCTTGGGGAACCTTGTTGCACCTTTCATTTAGTTATGACATCTAACCTTGTGTTGAGATTAGGATCTCCTCACCTAGATGCCCTAACTTGATGGTTTTCCCCTCCGGATGTTGGGATATGATGGTCCACCTTTAGGTGGTGGGATCTTAGGGTTATCTTGAATGGCTTGAAGGTTTATGGTTTGTCTTTGAGTCTCCTAGATTGATTGTTGACCAAGTGAGGTGCAACAACTGACGGTGATGCTAAGGTTTGCTTTTGTGGCCAGGTGAAGGCGTGAACCGATGGACCTCCTATTGTTGGAGGTTGATGGTTTCATTATAGTTGACATCCGATAGTCCCCCCTGGTGTTAGGATTTGATGGTTGACGTAGTTTTTCATGGATGATATGCTTTGACTTTGGACACATGGCATGCATGGCTTTACACCTCCACCTTGCTTTGTCTTTCACCCCTAGCTTTATATACCTCCCTCCTTCCTTGCAAATTATCTCTTTAGACTTGCTCCTTTCTTCTTCATTACTACTTGGAGCTCCTCCCTCTTGATTGGTGGAGATCAAGGAATAAGAAGCTTTTTTGATCTTGCTTGCATGTGCACCTAGGGTTCAAATTTGCCCTCTCTTAAACCTTAAGGAGCTTACTTAGCTTGTTGTTGACCTAAGAAAGTAAGATCTCCATCTTTCCTTCATTTTCCTTGCTTCCCTACCTTCTTCTCTCTTCCTTCTTGGTCATATCCATGGTATTCTTGTTGGATCATGTGCTAGATCTTAAAGAACACCTTCCTTCTTGGTCATATCCATTTTATTCTTGGTGGATCATGTGCTAGACTTGAAAAACACCTTCCTTCTTCCTTCTTTGACGTAGGGTTTTCTTATTATTGGATAAGGATCTAGCTTTGATGAGTGGAGTGCTCAGCCTAGGGTTTTTTCTCTCTTTCTTTGAGATAACTTGCTCTTTGGACCTTCTTCATCATCCTTGAGGTGAGTTATATAACTTCCTCCACGTTTATTGCTTACTCTTAACTTTCATGTACAAGATCTTGCTCTAAACAACGTAGTTCTAAGTAGAAAGATGCTATCTTTACCTAGGGTTTGCTCTTGTATGGTGATCCTTGAGTAGATAACCTTCCTTGATGTACCTCTAAACCTTGTGCACGTTTCTTCCTTGATAATGTGCTCTCTAGACCTTGCATGCATGTGGGAATTGATGGTTTTGGTCTTCCATGAAATGATGGTACTTGAAGGTTGAAAACTATGGCTTTTCTTTATGTTTGTGGACTGATTCTTCTCTCTTGTGTTGGGACACTATGGTCTTGCTTTTGTTCAAATGATGGCTTGAGTTTAGTTGTTGATTTGAATCTTCTCTTATGCTTGAAACATATGCCTATGTTTCCCCTCACAACTGATGGTCTAAGTGCTCTCTCCAAACGGTTATAAACAATGGTTTTCCTCCATCTACCAAATGATAGTTTTACATGGTGCTTTAGATATATTTTCCACCTATTTTTTACAACCAATGGCTTCTTTGGGTCATGGCTCGATGGCCTCCCTATTTCATGGTTGATGGTTTCTATGGTCGATAGTTCTCAACCAATGGTTTCACTTGTTGCAAGATCAATGATCTTCATAGTGTCCACATGTGATGGAGGTTATAATGTCCACAACTGATGGGGCTCTTGATATCAACAAATGTTGGTGCTCCTAGAGTTGACAATCTAATGGCCTTTCTAGGTCAAGATCTGATGGCTTTCCTATGTTTATGAGTCAAAGGATTTTCTTGTATGGAATATGATGGTCTTGTCTATTCCACATCTGATGGTTTTGGTTTAATGATGCAACATGAGGATTATTCTTTGGGTTATGTATATGGCTATGTTTGTACATGGTGTATGACCCAATGGTTGAGTTTGAAGAATGGCATTTTATGATAGTTCTTTGTTGTGAGTGCATCCATGATCTGATCTAATGGAGGTTCTTGGGTTAGATTTTGTGTTCTGGCCTTAGTAAGTGTATGAATCAATGGTTAGTTTTGAATGTTGATTTGTAACTCCAATTTAATCTACCTTGTTGAACTTAACCCTAATACAATTAAGTGGTGAAGGTTCATCATACCTAGCTTCCTTGTATGTTGATAGGATGAAGGAATACTCTCTTAATTTTATGATAACTCTATTATGCTATCATGTGAACATCATAGCTCTTTATTGCAAAGTTATGTTGAGCTTGTGTACCACTACTATGGTGATGGTTTGTGGAACCTTCTCTAAGGTGTGGAAAGATAATGATGTTCGTACAGGAAATGATGTAAGGTCTCAACGACCTTTTGTCTTGTTTGATACCTTAGGGATGTGTGATCCCCATCGTGTGTGACAAGGATTGGAATCAAGTGATGATGTGATAAGAATTATATATCATACTTTTTATATCTTCTGGAGTTTTGACATGCCCATCTTTTTATAGAAATCTTGTAGAGCTTGTATGCAACTTGATTGATGCAACCTTAACTCTCCCAATTGGCATTAACTAATCAAGTGAAACCCTAATCATGTAGTTCCCTATGTTGTAGAACCATTCCAGTATCAGGATTTTTTGGACTATAAATACTCGTATTCTAGAAGGGAAGCCCAGAGTCATATATTGTTGAGTATATGCGGGTGCAAGAGACTATGTGTCCTTGACATCATGATCCCAAGGTTCTGGAGGAGGCTATGGTCATGCCTCTAATTGAGAGAGGTTGAGGTCGTGTCTCGGATATTTATATATGTGACGTGATTGAGGACAATTGTAGTTCTACCTCAGATGATAGGGTCCCGTGTATCCTGGTTACTAGTACCATGATCTATATATCAAGGGCCCACTAGCTTGTTTGCTGCTTGACTATATATGTCATTGCGGTGGACTCGTATTGACTGAGGGTTGAGAGAACTTAGGATTTTGACTCTCCCAGATCTTGTATGGAACTGAATGACACTTCACATTGAACAGTTGGAGTTTGAGTGATATACTTAAAACTCCTCAGGTCTTAATAAAAGATGTAATCCAACCATGTAGCATATTTGCTAGGGTTAAACTTGATTCACATTGGTTGATAACCCTTTCTGTGTTTCTTATAATATTTAGTTGTTATATTATGCGATAAGAGAAGTGAACAACTTAGATGGTGATAGTTTTATCTGCTCCTTTAGATATGTTGTTAAGCATCCTTGATGTTATGTTATTTGTTTAATCTGCTTAACATTTTTAATTAAATAACCTGCTATAATCCATGATTATTGTGTTGACTTATATCTCTCTCTAGGACATGGGTTTCACCTCGTGGGTCACCACATCTTTTTAGGTGATTGTCAGTGACTTCGTCAAGTTTGTGGAGGTGAGGAAGAGAAGCTTGAAGAGAAATAGGAGCAGAAGGTTGTCTAGTAGTTAGAGTCTCCTAGTGTAACATCCCAGGATTTCAGGCCTCGGATAACATGATCTTAAAAGGAATGATTGAACTACCCATATCACCAAGGTGCACCTCCTTTTCCGGGATCCCATCACTAAAGAACTCCATAGTTAAGCGTGCTCGGCTTGGAGTAGTACTAGGATGGGTGACCAGTCGGGAAGTTGATCCTGGCTTGCGCGTCAGTGTGGAAAAAGTGCACAGTTAAGGCTAGTGGTTGTTTGTGGGGCCAATCGTCATTCCTAAAACTCTACTAGAGCCGTGGGCAGTGGGCCCAGTCGTTACAAATGGTATCAGATCCAATTCCCCTCCAGTAGGTGGGGCCCACATGGGAATAGCATGCCAGTCTTGAGTCGTGTGGTCCAGACATGTAGGAAAGGGTTGTCCATGGTTGACGTAGCCACCCTTGCGCTGGTATTCCATGATCGGGAGCTGGGTGTCCATGGGCCATTGTGGGTCTGCACTGAAATGGGAAAAAGATTATGAGGCCTTATAGTTGAGCCTTGACGAGGACGTCAAGAGTCTAAGTGGGGGAGATTGTAACATCCCATGATTTGAGGCCTCGGATAACATGATCTTAAAAGGAATGATTGGACTACCCATATCACCAAGGTGCACCTCCTTTTCCGGGATCCCATCACTAAAAAACTTCATAGTTAAGCGTGCTCAGCTTGGAGTAATACTAGGATGGGTGACCAGTCGGGAAGTTGATCATGCTTGCACGTCAGTTTGGACAAAGTACGCAGTTAAGGCTAGTGGTTGTTTGTGGGGCCAGTCGTCATTCCTAAAACTCTACTAGAGCCATGGGCAGTGGGCCCAGTCGTTACACCTAGAGTCATTTCTATACTCTTACGTCCAGGCAGGAGATGTTTTGTGGATGACGTGTATATCAACTCAAGTTTTTGGCAGTATGTCAATGTTTATATATGACATTTATATATGCGGGGCATACCTTTTGTATACATATTTGACCGACCTAAATCGCACGTCCAAAAGTGGAGGCGGATTGGAGGTAGTCGAACTTTTACATTTATAAACCTGATTCCTTCTAGGCCCCCGCAACTTTGTTTACAGGGTCGAAGTAGATATACGGGGTCGAACACAGGGACAAGGGGGGTAGTGTTGAGAACCCAGAATCGACACGCTACACTCCGACAGGTATAAAGAGATGATAAATTCCCCGGAAGGGAAACAACAAGATGTCACAAATAAAACAAAGAAAACTATCTCCAACTGGAGCTACAAGAGAGATTTAAGGTTTTAGTCATTTAGCAATTTTTAGGGGTTTTCATGCAACAGAAACAAAAAGATAATATTAGAGCTAGGGCAAGATATGAAGGAAAATACTACAGCATAACAAGCGGTACCAGTAACATCCTGCACCCCTCCTCTCAGAGCAGATACCTCTAACCAAGCCTCGGCACCCCTCTCGAGGTTGCTGGGCTCAAAGTTAGAGTGGAATGTTACTGAAACGACTCCATTCTAGGCACTCTCATACTCCAGAATCACATCAAACACTAGAGCCACAACACAACTCTCGAAGTTGTTGCGACGGGAAAACACGATTCGGTAGCTAAGCAAAACGCGATCCAAGCATGCAAGCTAGAGTTCGGATATCAAACATAGCAGTCATCCAACAGATTGTAACAAGCACAGAGCAGCAAGTAATTAAGCATCTTCTATTTCCATAGACAAATAAAGGGTATTTATTACAATGCATAAGTAAGGAATTAAATGACAGAAAATAAAGATAGGTGTCGCCTTCTTGATGTAGAAGGACGACAGATTACTACGGCTCTCCAGCCCGATATCGGTAAGGGGCCTAGCCCGATACAGCCGTGTCGGGCGGCACACCCTCTCGAGCGGCACTCCTGACGGGCAACTGTATCGCTCAAGGATCCTGGCCGATACGCTCACATCGGGCAGTGGACCCTCTCGGGCGGAACGCATGACGGGCGAAGCGTATCGGGTTCGATATCGTGTCGGGCATGGAGCTACGTGTTCTATTGTCGAGCATGGGTGTCGGGCACTCGTGTCACGTATCTACATCGACCGATATCGGCCCTCGGTATCGCCCGGTAAAACCCTAGGTGAACCAGTCCCCTCCCTCTCGGGATGAGGAAGAGCTCACCTATTGTCGCCCGGTACGAGCACTGGGGCACGATACGTCTGCTCTCGCGATTCTCCTCGAAGATAGTTCAAGTTCCCAACTGTCCGACCTGTCTTTTCGGCTTCCTGTAGCTCTTATTTATAGCCGGCGAGTGGGGGAACTTATGGTGCTCGAAGCGCCACGTGTCCTCCTTATTTGCGAGTCGGTGGACGGGCGATACTCGTATCGCTCGGCGCAAGGTTGTCGGCCGTTGGTCACGTGACAGGAAACTACGCCTGCCGGTGGGTGGCTGTATCGCCCAACATACTTGGGATGTCATGGCGACTATGGCTCCCTGTCGGGTAGGAGACGAGTCGTCCGTCAGTTTCTTCTTGCACAACATCCCTTTGTCATGCGTCATTGTGTCGCTCCACCCTGTCGGGCAGGGCGTGTATCGGGCGTCAAGAAGGCCGGTGCAGACTTGGACTTATTCTGTGGGCCGGGACGGCCTTATTGCACCAAAACGAGGAGAAACTCTGCAGAAGATGGAAATATAGGATTAAGAGCATTGCTTGGCCAATTATTGCGAAAGTGCATGCAAAAGAGAGGAAAATAGCTAAAAATGACAGTTTTGATAACAAAAAAACAGTCTAAAATATCACAAAAATTGGTGTTATCAACTCCCCCAAACTTAGTGTTTTGATTGTCCTCAATCAATATTTAAACTATATTTAGTGATGCTTCTTCTGCTCGGAGTAGCTTTCTGTTCAAAAGGTGAAACAAGAATCATAATGCCTTAGAGATAATGTTGTCTCCCTACGAACAAAAGATTTACTTTTTCCTGCCTTATTGTTTAAGTAAGATTCTTCTCTACAGCTTCGGCGAGACTTTGTTGTATGATTTCGAAGTTAGCTTACACACCAAACAACTTTATTTTTGGGGTAGAAAGTTGTGTATAGGGTAGGCTAAGGCTTTTTGGGGTTTTTCTTGTTTCCCATCAGTCCATCCAGGTAAGGGTCCGTTAGCGGGCAACGTGGTCCCTGCAGTCCAAGCCAGTTGGCTTTAGAGTAGTGATTTCACATCCTACGTACCACTGCCCCAGATCTACCATGCCTAAAGATGGGTACTTTTGGAAAACAAGTATGTATATATATATATATATATTTTTTTCTTTTATTGGGCACAACTCTCATGCTTTTATTCTCACTCATAAGGCTTCTCTCTCTTTTTAGGATTTTCGTTGGGTGAGGGAAAACAAAGGGATTTCTACTGTTTGGGCAGCTTTTTCCTTCTCCATACTCGTCTCTTAGCCGTTTGCGAGATTGTTATATTTTTCAAAATTTTTGACATGGCAAAACATAATCTTTTGTTCGTTTGAGGCAGTATTATCAGAAAGATATAACAGAACTTGTATCTCGTTAAGCACACAGGAAACAAACTTTGCAAGAAGTCGCAACAGGTTTTTACTAATATAGACTTTGTACATATGCATGGGAATAAAAGCAAAATTTTTCAAAATTTTTTATATGATCATGACATTTTATACGAGCATGGATACATACACATGATAAAGAGCAAGAACAAAATGGCACAGAGGGTGGAGGTGAAGAAATTTTTTATACCTCCTTCACTGGTACATGGGTACCCCCCCCAAACTTACTCCGCACTCTGTCCCAGAGTAGCAAAGTAAACACGGTGAGTTCATGTTGGCTCAGTGAAGGTTAACTAGCGGGTTCGCCTGTGCCTTGGAGAAGCTGCAATATGCTTCTTTGTTGCAGCCTCCTTCTTTTCTCATTTGGAAACAGCCGGAACAAGTGCAAAGCTCTCAAGATGGAAGTTTGAGAGCTCTTGAAAACACTTGTGGCTGCTTCCTCCTCAAGAAGATGGAACCGGAATGCCCAGATTCCATCCGGAAGTCACCTGCAAAAGACTCGTGCTATCTTTGTAGATGGTCCTAAACCATCGTAGAAGACAAACTATTATGAGAAGGTGACCTTCCTCTGAAGCTACCATATCAAGAAAAATTCTCCCGCTCTCTATCTGCTGTAGTCGACGACTAGCTTCCTTAGGATTTCTACGTTTCTGCCCGACAGTTGTTGCTTCAGCTGCGGCCGCCATTCTTCCTGTTTATCAAGATGATTGACCATTTATTTGTTAGATAGAAACTCGATAAACTTATTTTAAGCTCCAGGTATCGTTCGTTAAAAGAAAACTCAAGTCGATATAAAATTGGGTGACACGAGGAATGCACGGCACGGCAGACTGCCCGATATGGGTACATCGGGCGATAATACTGCCAAAAAGAAACTACCCAATAGGATTGTACAAAAGAAAATGTGTCGCCCGATATGGTGTATCGGGCGAGCATTATCGGTCGTTACTTCGTTCCTAACTACGTTGGGCGATACAAAAATCGGCAAGGCTCGTAAAACCCGATAAGCAGCGCGATATGAAAACTCGTGTCGGGCGATACGCTTGTCGGGCGATACCTTTGCTCATAGGAGCCATCACCCGATATAAGGGTGAAAGCAAGCTGGCCGACACGCGAGCAAAGGTGGATCACTACATGTGTTACAGGTGGCTGAAAAGAGAAGTGAGGCACCCCGACACGTTGAGCCCACATTGCTATATATAGAAAACTCAGCTGGGGGCAAATCGGGCAGATTTGGGCGCGCGCGTCGACATGTTGTTTCCGAGACGGTGGTCCCGTCAGTCAAATCAAGGGCATTTACTCCCTATGCACGAAACGGCTGTCGCTCGGGGATGCTAACCGTCGCGGCGCTTGCGGCGCCCAAGAAGCTCCGGCCCGATACAAGCGTGACTGCGCGCCAGCTGAGCTGCTGCCCGATACTGCTTAAAACAGGCGGCCGAAAACCATCATCGGTTAGGGTTAAGTCCCCGACCTTAGAAAGCATTACTCCTCAAAGCTCGTAAAATCCAGCGATGACTCATAAAACAGAGGAGTCAGCACGCTCGGCGCGTGCTCTGACTCGGGCCTTATTACAACTCATAAAGTTTGTTTTTACTTGTTATAAGAAAAAAAATGCGACCTATTCTACGAAAGAAAGGAGAACTCGGGCTGCCTCCCGAGGAGCAATGAAGTTTGCATCGCCAGTTCGAACGGTGTAGGATCATCTTGTTCAGCTCTCGACTGTACCCATATCTTGCAGACTGATCTCTGCTCTCCTGACAAATACTTCATCTTCATAGAACCTTTTTACCCTGTGCCCGTTTACTTGATTGGTCGGACCGTCTTTATCATAGAGCTCCATCATTCCTGATGGGTATATTTTCGACACTATGAACGGTCCAGACCACCTCGTTTGTAACTTCCCAGGGAAAAGACGAATAGAGGACTTGAATAACAGGACCTTATCCCCTTCGCTTACATCTTTTCTCCTAAGGTGGGCATCATGCCACACTGGGGCACGATACGTCTGCTCTCGCGATTCTCCTCGAAGATAGTTCAAGTTCCCAACTGTCCGACCTGTCTTTTCGGCTTCCTGTAGCTCTTATTTATAGCCGGCGAGTGGGGGAACTTATGGTGCTCGAAGCGCCACGTGTCCTCCTTATTTGCGAGTCGGTGGACGGGCGATACTCGTATCGCTCGGCGCAAGGTTGTCGGCCGTTGGTCATGTGACAGGAAACTACGCCTGCCGGTGGGTGGCTGTATCGCCCAACATACTTGGGATGTCATGGCGACTATGGCTCCCTGTCGGGTAGGAGATGAGTCGTCCGTCAGTTTCTTCTTGCACAACATCCCTTTGTCATGCGTCATTGTGTCGCTCCACCCTGTCGGGCAGGGCGTGTATCGGGCGTCAAGAAGGCCGGTGCAGACTTGGACTTATTCTGTGGGCCGGGACGGCCTTATTGCACCAAAACGAGGAGAAACTCTGCAGAAGATGGAAATATAGGATTAAGAGCATTGCTTGGCCAATTATTGCGAAAGTGCATGCAAAAGAGAGGAAAATAGCTAAAAATGACAGTTTTGATAACAAAAAAACAGTCTAAAATATCACAAAAATTGGTGTTATCAACTCCCCCAAACTTAGTGTTTTGATTGTCCTCAATCAATATTTAAACTATATTTAGTGATGCTTCTTCTGCTCGGAGTAGCTTTCTGTTCAAAAGGTGAAACAAGAATCATAATGCCTTAGAGATAATGTTGTCTCCCTACGAACAAAAGATTTACTTTTTCCTGCCTTATTGTTTAAGTAAGATTCTTCTCTACAGCTTCGGCGAGACTTTGTTGTATGATTTCGAAGTTAGCTTACACACCAAACAACTTTATTTTTGGGGTAGAAAGTTGTGTATAGGGTAGGCTAAGGCTTTTTGGGGTTTTTCTTGTTTCCCATCAGTCCATCCAGGTAAGGGTCCGTTAGCGGGCAACGTGGTCCCTGCAGTCCAAGCCAGTTGGCTTTAGAGTAGTGATTTCACATCCTACGTACCACTGCCCCAGATCTACCATGCCTAAAGATGGGTACTTTTGGAAAACAAGTATGTATATATATATATATTTTTTTTTCTTTTATTGGGCACAACTCTCATGCTTTTATTCTCACTCATAAGGCTTCTCTCTCTTTTTGGGATTTTCGTTGGGTGAGGGAAAACAAAGGGATTTCTACTGTTTGGGCAGCTTTTTCCTTCTCCATACTCGTCTCTTAGCCGTTTGCGAGATTGTTATATTTTTCAAAATTTTTGACATGGCAAAACATAATCTTTTGTTCGTTTGAGGCAGTATTATCAGAAAGATATAACAGAACTTGTATCTCGTTAAGCACACAGGAAACAAACTTTGCAAGAAGTCGCAACAGGTTTTTACTAATATAGACTTTGTACATATGCATGGGAATAAAAGCAAAATTTTTCAAAATTTTTTATATGATCATGACATTTTATACGAGCATGGATACATACACATGATAAAGAGCAAGAACAAAATGGCACAGAGGGTGGAGGTGAAGAAATTTTTTATACCTCCTTCACTGGTACATGGGTACCCCCCCCAAACTTACTCCGCACTCTATCCCAGAGTAGCAAAGTAAACAGGGTGAGTTCATGTTGGCTCAGTGAAGGTTAACTAGCGGGTTCGCCTGTGCCTTGGAGAAGCTGCAATATGCTTCTTTGTTGCAGCCTCCTTCTTTTCTCATTTGGAAACAGCCGGAACAAGTGCAAAGCTCTCAAGATGGAAGTTTGAGAGCTCTTGAAAACACTTGTGGCTGCTTCCTCCTCAAGAAGATGGAACCGGAATGCCCAGATTCCATCCGGAAGTCACCTGCAAAAGACTCGTGCTATCTTTGTAGATGGTCCTAAACCATCACAGAAGACAAACTATTATGAGAAGGTGACCTTCCTCTGAAGCTACCATATCAAGAAAAATTCTCCCGCTCTCTATCTGCTGTAGTCGACGACTAGCTTCCTTAGGATTTCTACGTTTCTGCCCGAGAGTTGTTGCTTCAGCTGCGGCCGCCATTCTTCCTGTTTATCAAGATGATTGACCATTTATTTGTTAGATAGAAACTCGATAAACTTATTTTAAGCTCCAGGTATCGTTCGTTAAAAGAAAACTCAAGTCGATATAAAATTGGGTGACACGAGGAATGCACGGCACGGTAGACTGCCCGATATGGGTACATCGGGCGATAATACTGCCAAAAAGAAACTACCCAATAGGATTGTACAAAAGAAAATGTGTCGCCCGATATGGTGTATCGGGCGAGCATTATCGGTCGTTACTTCGTTCCTAACTACGTTGGGCGATACAAAAATCAGAAAGGCTCGTAAAACCCGATAAGCAGCGCGATATGAAAACTCGTGTCGGGCGATACGCTTGTCGGGCGATACCTTTGCTCATAGGAGCCATCACCCGATATAAGGGTGAAAGCAAGCTGGCCGACACGCGAGCAAAGGTGGATCACTACATGTGTTACAGGTGGCTGAAAAGAGAAGTGAGGCACCCCGACACGTTGAGCCCACATTGCTATATATAGAAAACTCAGCTGGGGGCAAATCGGGCAGATTTGGGCGCGCGCGTCGACATGTTGTTTCCGAGACGGTGGTCCCGTCAGTCAAATCAAGGGCATTTACTCCCTATGCACGAAACGGCTGTCGCTCGGGGATGCTAACCGTCGCGGCGCTTGCGGCGCCCAAGAAGATCCGGCCCGATACAAGCGTGACTGCGCGCCAGCTGAGCTGCTGCCCGATACTGCTTAAAACAGGCGGCCGAAAACCATCATCGGTTAGGGTTAAGTCCCCGACCTTAGAAAGCATTACTCCTCAAAGCTCGTAAAATCCAGCGATGACCCATAAAACAGAGGAGTCAGCACGCTCGGCGCGTGCTCTGACTCGGGCCTTATTACAACTCATAAAGTTTGTTTTTACTTGTTATAAGAAAAAAAATGCGACCTATTCTACGAAAGAAAGGAGAACTCGGGCTGCCTCCCGAGGAGCAATGAAGTTTGCATCGCCAGTTCGAACGGTGTAGGATCATCTTGTTCAGCTCTCGACTGTACCCATATCTTGCAGACTGATCTCTGCTCTCCTGACAAATACTTCATCTTCATAGAACCTTTTTACCCTGTGCCCGTTTACTTGATTGGTCGGACCGTCTTTATCATAGAGCTCCATCATTCCTGATGGGTATATTTTCGACACTATGAACGGTCCAGACCACCTCGTTTGTAACTTCCCAGGGAAAAGACGAATAGAGGACTTGAATAACAGGACCTTATCCCCTTCGCTTACATCTTTTCTCCTAAGGTGGGCATCGTGCCACAATTTTGTCCTCTGTTTGTAGATTTTTGCATTTTCGTAGGCGTTCATTCTCAGCTCTTCGAGCTCTTGAAGCTGCAAAAACCTTTTTTCTCCTGCTTTGTCGAGGTCCATATTTAGGAACTTGATTGCCCAAAGGGCCTTGTGTTCCAACTCCAAAGGCAGGTGGCAGGATTTCCCGTAGATGAGACGGTAGGGGGTGGTTCCAATGGGTGTTTTGTAAGCAGTACGATAGGTCCAAAGTGCGTCGTCAAGCTTCATGGACCAGTCTTTCCTCGTTCGGTTGACAGTTTTCTCCAAGATTTGCTTGATTTGCCTGTTGGAAACCTCTACCTGCCCTGACGTCTGTGGGTGGTAGGGTGTAGCGATCTTGTGCCTCACTCCGTACTTGCACAGAAGTGCTTCAAACTGTCTTTCTCCAAAGTGCGACCCTCCGTCGCTTATCACAGTGTGTGGTACGCCGAAATGAGGAAAGATGGTCTTCTCGAAGAGCTTGATAACCGACTTGGCGTCGCAGGTTTGGGTGGCTACCGCTTCCACCCACTTCGATACATAATCTACTGCCACTAGTATGTATTGATACCCCCGAGATGGGGAAAACGGTCCCATGTAGTCGATCCCCCACATGTCAAATATTTCTACTTCGATCCAACTTTGCATTGGCATTTCATTCCTCCTCCCTATGTTTCTTGTAAACTGGCACTCTTTGCAAACCTTCACAAATTGTGCAGCGTCTTTAAACAAGGTGGGCCAGTAGAAACCTGACTGTAACACTTTTGCAGTTGTTCTCTCGCTACCCAGGTGTCCACCGTAGGGGGAGGCGTGGCATTCTTTCAGGATGTATGTGGTTTCTTCCTCTGGGATGCACTGCCTGTATAAGTTGTCATCACATCTTTTGAACAGGAGAGGATCATCCCAGTAATAGTTTTTGACATCCGCAAATAGCTTCTTTTTCTGATTATACGTGATGTTAGGAGGCCGTTCTCTGCAGGCAAGATAATTGCAGATGTCTGCAAACCAGGGTAAACTTTCCTCTTGAGCTTCTACCAACATAAGAGCCTCGTCGACGTAGTCGTCATTGATTCGAGGCCCTCTCTTTCTCTCAGTCACGATCCTTGATAGGTGGTCTGCGACCACATTCTCTGCACCCTTCTTGTCGATAATTTCATTGTCGAATTCTTGGAGCAGCAAGGCCCACCTCAACAGTCTGGGCTTTGCATCTTTCTTTTGCATTAAGTATTTTATAGCCCCATGATCTGTGTATACCTTGACCTTAGCTCCAACGAGATATGACCTGAATTTATCAAACACGAAGACGATCGCGAGCATCTCCTTCTCAGTTGTTGTGTAGTTTACTTGAGCCTCGTCCAACGTGCGACTAGCGTAGCAAATCACATGGTGTTTTTTGTCTTTATTTTGCCCTAGGACTTCTCCAACCGCGTAGTCGCTAGCGTCGCACATCAGCTCAAAAGGCAAACCCTATTCCGGCGCTTGAAGGATAGGTGGTGATATCAAAGCATTTTTCAGGGCCTGAAAAGCACTTAGACAATCGTTAGAGAAAACAAATTCAGCCTCCTTTACCAGAAGATTGGACAGCAGTTTGGAAATCTTTGAGAAGTCCTTGATGAATCTTTGGTAATATCCCGCGTGCCCGAGGAAGCTTCGCACCCCCGTCACGGATCTCGGCGGAGGAAGCTTGGATATTGCTTCAACCTTGCTTGCATCCACCTCGATCCCATGTTTCGAGATCTTATGCCCGAGAACGATGCCCTCCCGCACCATGAAATGGCTCTTCTCCCAGTTTAGAACTAGGCTGTTCTCCTCGCACCTTTGAAGGACCAGTGACAGATTCTTCAGACAGCTATCGAAGTCCTTCCCATAGACGGAAAAGTCATCCATGAAAACTTCTACGATGTCTTCTAGAAAATCTGAGAACATCGATATCATGCATCGTTGAAAGGTGGCGGGGGCGTTGCAGAGTCCGAAGGGCATCCTTCGGAAGGCATAAGTGTCGTAAAGGCAGGTGAATGTTGTTTTCTCTTGATCGTCGGGAAAGATGGGTACCTGGTAAAAACCTGAAAAGCCATCAAGAAAACAAAAGAAATCGTGATGCGCTAACCTTTTGAGAACTTGGTCAATAAAAGGTAGTAGAAAATGATCCTTCTTTGTAGCCTGATTTAGCTTTTGGTAATCTATGCACATCCACCAGCCGGTGACGGTCCTTACCACCACCTCATCACCCTTCTCACCCTTAACCACCGTCATTCTGCCCTTTTTGGGCACTACGTGGATCAGACTTACCCAATTGCTATCGCTGATTGGGTAAATGATCCCCGCATCCCTAAGCTTTATTACCTCTTTCTTGACGACCTCCTTGAGTATCTGGTTCAGCTTCCTCTGGGTTTGAACCAGAGGCTTGGCAAATTCATCCAAGTTGATGTGATGTATGCACAGGGCGGGGCTAAGGCCTTTGATATCATCTACGGAATATCCTATGGCCCTCCTGTGGAGCCTTAACTCCTCAAGGAGTCAGTCCAGCTGGTTGCTTGAAAGATCGGTGTTTACGATGACGGGGTTTCTGTGCTCTTAATCTAAGAACTCGTACTTCAGGCCTTCGGGCAACGCTTTTAACTCTGTCTTTGGTCTGGGTGCCTTCTCCTGAGGCTCCTCCTCGAGAGAGGCATACTTCGCAGACTCCACCACTGTATCCTCTTCTTGCAAATCTTCATCAGAAAGGTTGAGAAGGTTGAGGTGCTTCGCGACCTCAGGATCTTCAAGGTCGGGATCTTGACAGTTTATAACCCTCAAGAGGGGGTCTACTATCCGGATATCTTCCTCTACTTCCTCGCAGAATTTATTGTAGCTATCTGCAAAACATGCTGATTCAGATAGGGATAGGCTCTTCATGATCTCTTTCAGCTTGAAGTCGATATGGTCGTTTCTGACCCATAAGGTGATCATCCCCTCGGAAACATCAATCAGCACCCTCCCTGTCGCCAAGAAGGGGTGACCGAAGATGATCGGGCAATGGGGGTCTTCAGTTGTGTCGATGATGACTATATCACAAGGAATGAAGAAGTCGCCAACCCTGATCGACACATCTTCGACAATGCCGACGAGTCTCTTAAAGGTGTGGTCTGCCAGTTCAATCTGCATGTTGGTTTGAACCATGTCGGTCAAACCCACCCTTTGTGCGAAACTTAGGGGCATGAGGCTTGTGCTTGCCCCCAAGTCTGCTAGACCCTTACACTCGACGTTGTCTCCGATGGAAAACGAGATTGTGAAAGCTCCGGGATCCCTTCTCTTATTTGGTTTGTCGGGCTTCAAGAAGGCGGAGGAGGCGGAAGCTAGATACGCTGTCTTTGTCCTTCCTCCCCTTCTCCTCTTTGTGATAAGGTCCTTGAGGAACTTGGCATACGTAGGCATCTCTTCCAATGCGTCAAGGAAGGGGACTTCAAGATGCAGTTTCCTGATCGAGTCCATGAACTTCTCATGACGCTTCTTCAGATTCGCCTTGATCAGCTTATGCGGAAACGACAGCCTTGGAGCATAAGGATTCCTCCCACCAGGTAGCTCATCGGAAGGCTTCTGTGCAGGCTCTTGAGCTTCTGCTTGTCCACCTTCGCCCTCTGCTGGAATGATACTCTGCGACCTCGGTACATGTTCTGGTTCGGCATCAGCTGTGCGCTCCACCGTCTTCCCAGACCTCAGTACCGCCATTCTGGTAGTTTCCGGATATGAGAGTGTCTTTCCCGCAGGGTTCTTTATCAGAGCTGCCATCTGGGCCAATCGTTGATCGACTTCCCATTGGTGCATCCGCAGACTTGCCATCTGGTGTTGCATGGAATTCTGAGCTCCAGGGCTGGGAAGTGCACCCTGCACCAACCGGTTGATAATAGAGTCTTGCCTTTTTATGAAAGCATGCAACTGGCCAACCAGGCTGGGCTGGTGTGAAATCTCATCTCGGCCTTGACGTTCACCTTCAAATGGAGATTGCTCACAACGAGACATGGTCTCAGATCTCGAAGGAATAGGTCACCGCTCTTTAGAGTTCCTGACATGGCATGAGAAATCAAGTTTAGAAGATAGATTTATTAATTTCAAACAGAGAATAATAGTAAAGAAGAAAAAGAGTGTTGTCAAACTCATTGCCAAGCTTGAGGCACAAGAGTGTAGTCAGTGGATTCGGATTCGTCAACAGTGCCATTTGCCTTGTCCTCGACAACGACGCCAAAAAGTTGACCGTCCTAAATCGTGCGTCCAAAAGTGGAGGCAGATTGGAGGTAGTCGAGCTTTTACATTTATAAACCCGATTCCTTCTAGGCCCCCGCAACTTTGTTTACGGGGTTGAAGTAGATATACGGGGTCAAACACAAGGACAAGGGGGGGTTGTGTTGAGAACCCAGAATCGACACGCTACACTCCGGCATGTATAAAGAGATGATAAATTCCCCGGAAGGGAAACAGTAAGATGTCACAAATAAAACAAAGAAAACTATCTCCAACTGGAGCTACAAGAGAGATTTAAGGTTTTAGTCATTTAGCAGTTTTTAGGGGTTTTCATGCAACAGAAACAGAAAGATAATACTAGAGCTAGGGCAAGATACGAAGGAAAAGACTACAGCATAACAAGAGGTACCAGTAACATCCTGCACCCCTCCTCTCAGAGCGGATACCTCTAACATCCTGCACCCCTCCTCTCAGAGCAGATACCTCTAACCAAGCCTCGGCAGCCCTCTCGAGGTTGCTGGGCTCAAAGTTAGAGTGGAATGTTACTGAAACGACTCCGTTCCAGGCACTCTCGTACTCCAGAATCGGACCAAACACTAGAGCCACAACACAACTCTCGAAGTTGTTGCGACGGGAAAACACGATTCGGTAGCTAAGCGAAATGCGATCCAAGCATGCAAGCTAGAGTTCGGGTATCAAACATAGCAGTCATCCAACAGATTGTAACAAGCACAAAGCAGCAAGTAATTAAGCATCTTCTATTTCCATAGATAAATAAAAGGTCTTTATTACAATGCATAAGTAAGGAATTAAATGACAGAAAATAAAGATAGGTGTCGCCTTCTTGATGTAGAAGGATGACAGATTACTACAGCTCTCCAGCCCGATATCAGTCAGGGGCCTAGCCCGATACAGCCATGTCGGGCGGCACACCCTCTCGAGCGGCACTCCTGACAGGCAACTATATCGCTCAAGGATCCTGGCCGATACACTCACGTCGGGCAGTGGACCCTCTCGGGTGGCACGCATGACGGGCGAAGCGTATCGGGTTCGAAATCATGTCGGGCATGGAGCTACACGTTCTACTATCGAGCATGGGTGTCGGGCACTCGTGTCGCGTATCTACATCGGCCGATATCGGCCCTCGGTGTCGCCTAGTACAACCCTAGGTGAACCAGTCCCCTCCCTCTCGGGATGAGAAAGAACTCACCTAGTGTCGCCCGGTACGAGCACTGGGGCACGATACGTCTGCTCTCGTGATTCTCCTCGAAGATAGCTCAAGTTCCCAACTGTCCGACCTGTCTTTTTGGCTTCCTGTAGCTCTTATTTATAGTCAGCGAGTGGGGGAACTTATGGTGCTCGAAGCGCCATGTGTCCTCCTTATTTGTGGGTCGGTGGACGGGCGATACTCGTATCGCTCAGCACAGGGTTGCCGGCCGTTGGTCACGTGACGGGCAACTATGCCTGCCGGTGGGTGGTTGTATCGCCCGACATACTTGGGATGTCGTGGCGACTATGGCTCCCTGTCGGGTAGGAGACGTGTCGTCTGTCAGTTTCTTCTTGCGCGGCATCCATTTGTCATGCGTCATTGTGTCGCTCCACCCTGTCGGGCAGGGCGTGTATCGGGCGTCAAGAAGGCCGGTGCAGACTTGAACTTATTCTGTGGGCTGGGACGGCCTTATTGCACCAAAACGAGGAGAAACTCTGCAAAAGATGGAAATATAGGATTAAGAGCATTTCTTGGCCAATTATTGCGAAAGTGCATGCAAAAAAGAGGAAAATAGCTAAAAATGGCAGTTTTGATAACAGAAAAACAGTCTAAAATATCACAAAAATTGGTGTTATCAATATTGTGGCTAAGGCCACTGGATAAATATGGAAGTACACAATATGGTATGTGTTTCTATTCATGTTGTTGAACCTATATGTAAACATTCTTGAACTTGTTTGTGATGTTGAAATTGGTTTTATATTAATTGACCTTCTTTTCTGGATATGTGTCTAATTAGAGATTGATCACGTGTTTAGTTTTGAGTAATCTCGTTTAGTGTGCCAGTGTTTCACATGACTAGTTGTTGACTATTCACATGATCTATTGGTTTCCTGAACCACTGAGTCTTATAGCATCAAAACCTTTGTTTGTCAAACTTAAGACCATCGGTAGGGACCCTCACAACAACATCAATTTCTGACACCATGCCATTTACATTGGTTTTTTTTAGCACCGAAAAACTTCAAAAGGTTTCGTCTGAAATCTTTGGTCTTAGAACTTGACATTACATTTGGTTCTTGTGTGTTGTGTTTTCTTCCATCAATTTACAAATCAACTCCTTATTAATCTATCAATAATTGAATTCTCTTTTATTAAAATATAACACCCTGGAAAATTTAATTACTTTCTCTAACAAATTTTACAAGATACAAACAATATCTACATATCAACCAATTTAAGTGGTAGATAATACAGATTCATAGAGGCCACACCTATCACCTAAGTTGGAAAAAATAATGAAAGACATAGATTCCATGAAGGAGAAGCGGCATAAGAAATAAATGGAAAAAATAGAAAGACTAAAAGATGAAGCATCTAGAAACATAAAAGTTCTTCGGGACCCTACCCCTAAAAGTAGAAGGGCACTTTTTGAAGCAAATAGACTGAAGTGTACTAGTGCCAATTCTAGACAAATCCTCAACCTCTTTGTAATTAAGAGGAATTGTTATACACCTTCCAGGGAGATTGGAAAATCAAATAATAGGAAAATACTCTACCCCTTTCCACATGGAAGTAGATAGAAGTCTGTCGAAACAGCAAAAAGGGGAGAACAAGAAGGCAAGCAGGGAGGAACATGTGCCAGTGCAAGCATTATAACAACTCAACAATATGTAGCTATGTCAAACTACACCTAGCATTAAAAACCACAAATAGATTGACAATTAGTGAGTCCCTAGGGATAATACACATTAAAAGAGGTCATAAGACCTTATGATCATGAATACATTGCAACCAGATACACTCATGTGGACACCATGAAAAAACGTGGAATATATGATAGGGTGAGGAAGCACCTCAACGATGCCAACCTCTACAAGATATGTTATAGTGACCAAATCTCTTACAAAGAGATCATCCTCGAGTTCATGTCCTCGTTGAAGAATCTATGTATTTTTGATCTCTAAAGGGGTGGTGAATAGAGCTTATAATAATGTTATGCAATTTCAAATGCAAAGGAAGGTTTATTGCAACTTACTTAAGAATATATGGTAGTGGAAATGTAAAGAAAGTAATCGAAGTAGGTAAGCAACCACACAGAATACAAGATGTAGAGTGGTTCTGTCAAAATATGTCAGTCCATTACCTAGTTGTTTCCAACTAGGATTTCCAACATATAGTTTGTTTCTTTTCTATACCGATGCAAAATACACAATTTACCTATGTCTTTTATTGATCAAGACAACCCTCCTTTTCTATCTAAAGGAGAATTCCCACAATGGAATAGATAACAATAAGACTCCCACCTTGGTCTGAACCTTCTCGCAAGAAGTAGCTCCAAGAAGGTTCCCTGCAACATTTTCATAAGAAGTAGTTGGAAGCAACAACAACAAGTAACCAATCGAAACTCAAAAGAAAAATTGTAAAGGCTATAACTTCTTCATTTCAAATAAAAATTGATTCATTATTATTTATGTGGATTCATGATTAAATTCTCTACATTTATGTTCCATAGCTAAAACACTAATCATTCACAAGGTAATTAAGATAATGATAAGCATAATTAAAACTAGGTTATCTTTGAACTTTGTGATTACCAGATAATCTTGGATCAGGTTGTAACAAAGGAGGTCTTCAACGACCACCAGTACCCTCCTGTGGCTACTATTTGTTGTGTTTCATTCCTTCTTCCTAATCTTATTCATCCCCCTCCATCTATCCATCTTGTCATAGATTCACACATTTGTAAATCTATATTCTCACTCATTACCATGAGTAGATAAACCTTTTTCTTGGGTTAGTAGCAGCTATTAAAACTCTTCGAATATGTAAATACTTATTTCCATTGAATACATACTCTTATCAATTTTTATCTATATATTTTTGGTCTATAATTCTTCACTTGCACGATTATCTACAATCTTATGTTGTTTAATTGCTAATACCTCAAAGGAGTAGTGTGAGTCTATATCTAGAGTTATGGAGTGGCATGGATGCATGTAAATTTTGAATGGTAAAGCTAATGGTCATATAGTTATATTTTCATTATATATTTGACATCTCGGGAGAGAGAGACTCTTATTATATATTTTATAATAACATTATAACAAACGAACTCATGATAACCCACCATGTTATCCTCTACACAATAAAGTGAGAAATGGAAGAACTTCACAAAAAACTCCCAAGTGACAGATTCAAGCATGTATATCCTATCAAGGATAGATCAAATCACATTTGTTATCTGACCCTTAGACTCCTAAAGAAAAATGATCTCTAAGGAAGGGGATATGGTCTCTATTTAGCTCAAGTATGTATTATACTTTTCTCTTCTAACATGATACTAAGTATCATTTTTTTGTTGAATATAGTTTGACGGATGCTACCATAAACCAAGGATTAATACATATGCAATTTTGGAAAAGAATAAAAAGTACCATTACACATACTATTCTAGTAGAAAAAATTGTTGTATACTAGAAAACTATATTATATCATAGAACTGAATCTGATTAATGATTCAGAAGCAAGGCATCACATTATTACTTGAGAAAGTATACTTCCATTGTAAATTCATAAAATAATGGCATTTAATAAGTACATGCATTAAAAAATATTGAAATAAATGAACAGTAATAATGACCAATTAGTCATCATAAAATCATACTAAACAATGATGGATTTTTATAAAGTTGTGACACTTAGTGGAACGCAGGTGTAAATTTTTACCCAATGATGTTTTTTTTCAAATTTATTATAATCATTATTTATTAGAATTTGGTGGTCTTTAGATTAAATTAAAATTGACCCACAGGAGAATAATTAAAATATCTAGATAGCATGAATAAAACTATTGGCCTACCATTTGAACATTAATCACATTTCAATATAACCAGACATAGAAAAATAGTAATTCCCTTGACGAAGTAATGCAAATGAACTAGCATAGCAGGCATAAAGTTGTTATTAAATCCAAAGATCAAGTTTCATCCCTTGTTTTCCCTAATTTTAGTACACTTAACACGTTTAAGTTTATTTTATTATGAAGTCTTGCAACCAAGTAGTATACCTTGATATTTTATAAACAAGAAGGCCTTGGATACATATGCCACAAAAAGATACCAATTGCTGATTTTTATGGTACTTGTATGTAAATGTGATATTTGATCATTTTTGCTGGGAATCAACTTGCATCTTATTAGATACGTATATGAATCGAACAAACCACTAAACAATTCAAGAAAAATGAGAGAATCATGCGTGCACACATCGAACTAGCACAAAATTTGGACACATATCTTACATTTAGTTGAAACATGGCTAGGATACTCAGTCTATGATAAAGAGGAGAGAGTTCACCATAATGTTTGTGAAGAATATATAATGGTAATTTATATGAAGATTCTAAACTCTAAATCTTCCAATAAATATTTAGAGTTTAGAATCTTCCAATAAATATATACTAAACTCATCCCAAATTTATATACCACAAGTTGTTGGTGAGGGAAATTCAAATGAACTTTGAATGAGTGTTGCGAGTTAAAATGAGAATCCGTAATAAAAACGTGACGTATTGGGATATATAATCATTTTATTTACAACAATTATCAAATCCAAATCTATTTAGGAATTAGACTTCTTGACATAATAGTGACTTAAGTGACCCTAAGACTCCAGTTGATTTTTCGTAATTGGTTGGAAAAATTTATGAACTGGAGTTCCATAAATAATTTTTCATAATTGGTTTAAAATAAGTGTTGAAACTTGAGTTCTGTGATTTCTGACGAGTTAGAGACTTACATACAAAATACAGTCAATGAGTTCCCTCTTAAAAAGAGAAGAAAATGTGTTCCAGGACAACTAACAACATTTCTTATGTAATTGTATTCTTCATTAGTTATAAGTGACACGTATAAACTATTTATGACTAGAAATATTAATGATGTGGATATAGTTCATTGCTAAAAGTATAACATAATATGATAGAATATCATACTATAATCACACTATGTAAAATATTTTATACTATAACCACCATTATTAGTGTGATTTATAAAAATACAAACATCATGTAAAAGAAACACATAACCATATGAAAGCAATGACATTTATGTAACATATTTTTAATTTTATGTTTAAACAATATGATGTGAAAAATGATAATTAACTATAACTATACACAAATAATATAGTAAATGTTCCCTAAAAAATGTAGAAGTCAATTCTACATTGTATTAATCAGTGATGAACAGAAACTTATATTTACAAGCACATGAAATACTTATATTATTACAATACTTTGATGCACAAAATGAAATACAAATATTTTGATGTGATTTTAATCATAGTATTTTTATTAAGATTATAATTGTACCATAATTATTTTTTTAAAGAAACAACATATACACCATAACTACTTGTTGAGGCTATTATGATTTAAGAATATTATTATTTTTTATATGATTCTTTTTTATGCCTTTTACATCCTCACTTATTTATATTATAAAAAAATTAACAATATTTTTAATGATTTTTATATTTACTCTTTCAAGAAATCAATTTTATGAAAGTGAATGAAACTTCAGTTCTAGAAACTAAATTAGAGTTCTTAGAAAATGAGTTCCACAGAACTCAAAACTGACACCAATAGTAACTAGTGGGTTCGGAAGCACATAGACAACTCTTACCAAGAGAAAGTGCTAGATTGAAATTAAAATAAAAAATAGAAAGGAATACAATTTTAAAATAATGTCCATTGAAAGCTTAATCAAGAATGGGCGGTCCAAATTGAGCATCATAATCTCTATGTCTCACTCGTATTTTTCAGGAGCGTCTATAGAGAAAATAATTTTGTAACCAAGTTTTTATTTCACGTACTAAGGGCTTGCTGAAATGTCAGAACATAATAGGCACACATCATTTTAATGGCTAGTAACTTGAATCCCATTCAAGAGTTGGAGGCACCTGATGGGCATCAAGTCTAGGACAATAGCGACTCTCTAGTGGTCATTTTTATTGGCATACTTTTTGTAGTGTGGAAGAAATTGATTGCACCGAGATTACAATGTTACTTTTCCATAATAATTATACCATATAAAGGGTATGTACGGGTTGGTGTAGTCGGATGACAAACATTGAATTTGCAATGTATTCTTTTTGAGGGAGTCTTCATCTTTTAGCCCCCACTTGGGTTATAAGCTCTCGTTGATGAGCTCGGCAGAATTTGCAATGTATTATAACACAACAAAGTCATGGTTTGTAGTCTAACTACACCCTAAGAAACTACTCCCAAGTATAGTTTCTATAATAATCTGTACTATACTTTTTGTCATGTCATTTTAGATGCACCATCCATCCACATGATCCGGAAACATAGAGTAAAAAGGGCAGCATTAATTCCAATCTTACCAAACTGACCCCAACTAAAAGTTTAATCCAAAGCCATGTTGATCATGCAACATCTTGATAGTTATGTACTCGTTTTCGAGGAAACTAAATTCATCATAGTGAACACTACAATTGCTGTCGAACAGTTCGATCTACCATGAATGACTCTTCAATTCCTGGCATCTAGTTTGATTTACTCTGAATGTATGCGTTACAAATATTGCCCGTTCAGATTACATAATGACACCCTAATCCACTGGGTTTTTACGTAATGGTTTTGGACGTTTCAGCTGCAGTGGAAGAATTTATCTGAATTTTAGCCGCCCCAAGAGGGGAAACTGTTGATCAGACATAGTGCTGCTACCAGAAGCACTGTTACTGTGTAAACAGTTTGTCTCGAGTCAAGATTACTGCTCAAAATCTGACTAAACATAAGGGCTACTTCTCTTCTCTGCAGATCAAAACTTCTTATATCCAAGGGTTGCTTTCTCACCACTCCAGTTAACTTTTTCACTTTTCTTCGTAACCCATATGCAAACATATGGGTGGCACTGGTAACGACCCAGATGGACCTGCCGCCGCCGTGCCATTAAAACCGTTACAGTAACGTAAGAAGATGATTGCAATAGTCCCGTTGGACCATCTTCTCTGGTTAAGCGTCCTCAGATTCTGTACCCACGTACGACCTGAATCCGATATGGAACCCATGCATTCACATAGACAGCCTCATATATGAATAAGAAAATAAACAGTCGTGATCATGGAAATCAAGGCATTTATCGGCTTTGTCTTTGGTTTTGACTTTGTCTCATTACGTGCCTCGCCTCCGCTTTTCAATTGTGCACGTACGCCATTATTTTTTTTTCTGTGGTGGAGATGTTTCTCCCACCGTCCATCACTGAACTAATTTGGTCCCTGCGAATCTTTCTCTGTGCGATACGCTGCACGAAGCATTCATTAGTCGTCCCTACTAAGGGCCAAACTTGCCAATATCGTGGGACGAAATTCTCGGGAAAGAGAAAAAGGGAAGCGCTGTGTTGTCTGTATTTGTTTGGGGTGGAGACGCTGAGGGGTTAGGGGGTGCTAATTTAGGTATTTGTTTGGGGTGGGAACGTTGAGGGGTTAGCGGGGGTGCTAATTTAGGTAGACGGGATCATATAAATTCATAGTTAGCTGGATGATTAAGTTGAAGTTTGGGAAGTACAAGAAACTCAGTTAAGATGACGGGAGGGGCGCAATTATGCAAATTCATTAATTAAAACTGTAAATTATGCAAGGTACAATGCAATTTTAACCATACAATGTTACAATAGACTCTCTATGTGGTCGATCTGGCGATATAGCCTATTGGGTACATGCTATGTTTATTTTTGTAAGGAGACAAACAACCATTGAATACACACTATTTGAGTTCCGCCTTCTCTCTACTTTCTAATGTCAAATTAGTCTTTCATACTCATCATGTAAGGTGGCATGGTGGCTTTAATGACCTCTCCTTCCTCATAGTGATGTTGAAGACCAGGTAATCATCTTTGACTCTTTATCGGATTGCAAGATACACACCTCATTACAACTCTTCTTCTTTTATTTTGTGCCTCTCTCTTCTCTTCTTTTCAGTCCCCCGTGTTGTCTTTTCAATTTATGATGCTCTACACCAAGTGTGACTTGCGGTGCTCTATAGGGTTTTCAACTCACCTTCATCTTGGTCATGTTGTTCGACTAAAGACACGACTAAACTGGCACTCACCATGTGTCCTAATAAATGTCATCTTCCCACCTATATACTTCGAAGGAAGGATGTATGCTGCTAAAGTTGGCTAGCTATTTAAATGGATTAAAGCGAGAGACAATAATACCAAATTCTTTCACAAATATTGTAATAATAACACTATGATGAACTTCATCCACAACCTAGATATTCTAGGAAAACATATCACCAATAGACATATCATCACATCACATTTTGCCAATCACTGACAGACACTTTTCAATAACAAATATCGAATCCCCCCTTCGCGTATATTTAATGAGAGACATTACAGCCTAGCTGCATCTAGCATCCTTCCCATCTCACTGAACCATTCACGGAGACAAAGATCAAAATAGTTGTATACCAACTCGAAGCTAAAAAATTCCCTGGACCTGATGGCATTAACACTGAGCTCTACTAGCATATACGAGATCACATCAAATGGGTTTATATCAGTCTTATCCAATACATCTCGCATCATGATGATATCAATCCAATAATAGGGGTCCTAATCAAACATAGATTGAGCTAATAAATAAAATTGATTATCCAGAAACTGTTTGCCACTTCCAAACCATCGGTACCATACATTCATCATATAAGATTATCGTCAAACTTAGCATCAAAATGAAAATAGAGTTATACTTAAATGGACATCAACAATGTACATCCTCACAAATAAAAATATTCAAGATGCATATATTATTATTAGTGAAATCATTCACTCATGCCACCCCAATAAAACTCCTCTTCTTAGTTTCAAATAGGACTTTGAAATAGATTTTGATAACATCAATTGGAACTGTGTCTATCAATGCATTGATGTATATGACTTCCCATATAGATGGATCCAATGGATTCGAGCATGTATATCTACCTCCAAGTTCTCCACCATCAATAATGGACCACCCTTTGGATATTTTAAAACTATAATGGACTCAAACAAGGTGACCCCTTTTCCCACATATTTTCATACTTGTCTCATTTATCCTTACACACATGATCAAACATCATACAAAAGCACACTCAGAGAACATACCCACATGAATGTAAAGAAAGCACCATCGAATCCATTGATGATACCATTCTCTTCATCCACCCAAATGAAACCAACATAAGCAATACCATATATATATTAAGTTATTTCTCATACACAACGGGACTCAAGATCAATTTTCAAAAATCTACAATTAATGGAACACACATGACACCTGCTTTGATTCAATGATACCAAACTCTTCTCAACTACAAAGTAGAAGAGTTCCCTTACAATGATACAAACTTTTTGTTTCCTCTCACCTACTGCCCAAATCAAGTTGGAGCTCTATCATCACAAAACTAAAAAAACCACATGTCTTTCATGGAAAACTAACTTTCTTAATTTATCCATAAGACTTACTCTTCATAATAGTTCCCTCACTTCAGTAATTATCTACTACCTGAGATGTATCCCCTTTCCAACCCACCTGCACAATACCATTAATAAAAAATGTAGAAACTTCCTCTGTAAACATTCAATAAACATAATCCATTTGGTCAATAGGGGCACATTTGTGCACCAATGGTGCATGGGGAATTATCAATATCAAAACTCTTATCTTCTGCCTTCTCATTGAAATCATAGCTACACTATGATCCAATAGAAATGTACCAAGAAAAAGCACATTCTTGATAAATATTGCCACAAAATAAATCCTTGGTGGAACATGGTACAAAGAAGAGCTTCTCCACTATAGAAACACATCAACCAACACATAATCTATTTTCAAAACATCTTAAACACTCCTCCACATGCTGTCAAAAATGTTTAATTACGGACAGACCCCTAGATGTAGGGACAATCCATTACACATCAAACCATACACCTCCACATTCCCCATTCTATAACCAACATCACCACTAGGAAAGCATTGACACTACACGGACCAACATGATAACATTCTAAAAAGAACCCTCACCATATCATTTTTAGAAAGTACTTATCTAGAACTTCACAGATACCTATAAAAAATACCAAAATTTGCATTTCATGGATATTGAGACCCACTTATACTTCAAATCTAGAAGACCACTTCTTCACTTATCGAGGATATATTTATCCTTCAAAATTCATTTGGAACAATATCAGACGAAAAAAAATTAAACCTATAGTTTGTCTTATTCGTTACAGTAATATCCTCACCAACAACAACATGAAAGAAAGATGCTTCTAGGGACCATATATTTGCACATTGTTCACTCTACATGAGAAAAGAACTTCTCACATTTTTGTTCAATATCCAATTTCTACCTATATTGGAGATAATTTTTTCACGCCAGACACCATACACACATCCATAATTACCAGCATCCAACATATTTTGAATATTCAAAACCCGAACATCGTGATGTTCACAATGAATCAACCTTGATGGAAGCCTTCACATGAAAGATATAGATTGAGACAAATAATGGAAGATTTACAAAACATTATAACAACACAATGCACTCATCCAATAGGTCACTGAATCATATGACATACTTTTACTTTGCAGATCAACTTGTCAACATGGAGTAGAGTAAAGAAAATGACCATCCAATTGCACCATTTGGAGGCAAGACCGCCACACAGAGAACTTACTCCATTGAGGAGATCCTCATTAAAACTAATAAATTATGATGTGTTTTTTCATCTCAAAGGCCTATAGTCGGGTGCCTCCCCCATAAAACTCCACTATAGTAATATTGTTTTTTTTGTTGAGGGCCCATAATTTTATTTTCATCATTGAGGGCCCATGATCAACTATGTAAATTCATTTGGCACTCCTGGTGCTATCACTACTGTGAAAAGGACCCATAGGTTAACCTTTACTATGTACTTATTGAATTAAACTGTGGTCGTATGTTAATTCTTATCTATATAATATGAACTTTTCACCCAAAAAACAACAAACTTCCTTTGGATCAGGTACAAAAAAAAATTCCCCAACCACCCAATACCAACAACACTAATCTACCACTATTCCAAAGGAGATTTAAAGGTGAGCTATGACATCAAACAAGCCACTCATAGGAAGTTGTTCATCTCTCCACTTTTGTGTAAGAAGAACCCCTATGTGAGGCTGGGATGAATAGATGTGTAGGACAAAAACTACCACCAATACATCTTTTTCTTATGGCATTCCTACAATAATATTGTCGCTTTCTAGGGATGAAAGCAAGTTACATACAATCTCAAAATGTCTAAAGATAGATCATTCTTCCTCAATTTGGGAGGTCAAAACATGTTTTATCTGATGTTCTTTGATGAACATGGTAATCCTTATGGTCCTCTCCCAATAATAAGAAGTGACAATATGACGGTGCTACCACCCCAACTTTATCAAGAATGAGATCCTTAAACATTCAAGAAAGTTATTAGATCAATTTGGTACCGTAATACTCAAGTAACTAGCAAGACTAGTAACAACTACCCAAATTTCCTTTGCAATATAGAATGACTCCTACATAGAAACTATATGCTAATATTTTTTACCATTGAGTGTGGTACTCCTTCTCATTAGCTAAAATAAAAATATGTACAAGTAGAAATAGGGATGCCTAAGTACCTAGATATACACATAAATATTTGGCATCTTATTTTATTTAATTTACTGACATAGACAGTCTTGTCTTCAAAATTAATTTTGTTTGGCGTTCCACAAATGGTATCGGTCGAAAATTGTAAGTGCATGTAGATTTTCTTCCTTTTTCCATTCTCACCAAGTAAGTAGTGCTTTTTGGGTTTAAACGTAGGGTAGGGAAGGTTGGATCCCATATCTCCTTGGTGAGTGGACAAGACCACAACAAATGGTAAGTGTCTTCTTCAGTTGAACGACACAAACATCACTTTGATGTAATATTGATCCCTTTGCATTTCAAAAGATCTTCTGTAATCATCCTCCCTTGGAGAGCTTTCTAAGAAAGTATTATGAATCAATGAGGGGCCTTGGAAGTCCAGATCCAACATGCCTATTCGAGTACAAGATGTTGGGTCCTAAACATATCCCAAGCTTTGTAGAGTGATATTTCCCATAATTTTTAAAAAATAGTAGTAATCTTCATGGCTATGAATGCTTTGTAGAGGGATATTTCCCATAATTTGTACAACAAGAAAGCAAGGCTAAAGTTGTAAAAGGAAAGAGAATAATTGTGGAAGTTGATAATGATTTGGCTAAATTTAGGTATACCATCACTAGAAAAATCATGTTATGATTACAATATGTTAAAATCATATATAGTGAATGTATCTTACACAACCTTCCTCCTATGGTACAATGAAATGGAAAATGATTTGTACAAAGATTTGAATAAAATCATATACCTTTTACACTCATTAAAGAGAAATTGGAAATCACTAATACAATTGTAAGGACCTAAAGTGTCTTAAGTGTATATGATCATAATATTCTTTTGTTGAATGCAACAACATTGAGCATATAAGCAAGGGCCAATATTTTTGAAACTCTAGAGAAAATAGTAAGAATGTAAAGAAAGTCTTTGTTAACCCTAAAAATGAATATGAAAAAATATAAGGAAAAATATCATATAAATAGATGATACCACTAAAAATTAGTTAATTTAAATGTCAATCTCAAATTCAACTAGATTCATACCCTTAGAACATCTACATAAGTGTGGCAATGACTTGTTTAGGTTCACATATTATCAGATTGATATCGGCTCAACATTTTGTTACAACATAGTTATACATGCAACATAAATGACGATAAAATGATTAAGTGACATGCATTTGTTGATACATAAAAAATTCCTGAAATCTTACATCCTACTTAAGTTATCAAAAACTCACCAGAGCCATTATATGAATATATTTAATCATTTAAAAAGACAACCGAAATTAATTGAATGTAATGTGAGATTTTGTTTATTCAATCTAATGACCCATTTTCATCTTATCCATCTAACTAGGATTTGTTTGAATGATACATTCTTAACCAGAGTGATCATTAATTAAACATGGTTCATGAGGATAGTTGATGTTTGAAACGTAGTTGAAAACTCCAACTATGTTCTTATTGTGAATAATTATAGTCTGAGAAGTGAAAATCCTAGTGGACTAAAAATAAGGTGTTGATATTATATGAATATATAACTTGATAAATATAGTGGTGTAGTAAATGATTTTAGTATTTTATTTTATATATTGTATTTATTTTAAATTTGGATTGGGTAACTAAAATTTAAGATTTCTTGCAAAAACTGAGAATTTTAGAATGTTTTTTTGGTATGTTGGTCAGTCGAGATTCAACAAGGATTAACTCATCCACCCATGCATTCAAGATGATATATAAAAATTTGGTAAATTTTTATTACTTTATTGGCTTATTTAATTGGAATCATAATTTAATTGGAATCATAATTTAAGTGGAGATTCTATACTTGATTTCAAATAAATTATTTCAATTTTTGAAGAATTTTGTAAGGAATTGGAACCTTTCATCGACAGAGATTCCTTACTAGGAACAACTTGGCTGACAATAAATTTTCATTGAAATAAAAAATGCAATAAAGGACTTGTTTGTAATAATTACAAGCACCTCAAGTGGTATATATATCTAACACCTTAGTAGCTCCCATAGTCCATCATTTGATCTAGAGACATGAAATTCTTGAGAGAGCGGAAGAGTCAGGGTTTGGAAGGAGAAAGAGGTGGAGATAATGATATAGGTTTTATATCCCTACAATTTATGAAATAAGGTAAGTGAATCTTCTTTAGATATGATTTCATGGTGAATCATCTTTCCTATGTATAATATTTTTCCTCCTCTAATTTTAGTAAAAAGGATATCAAATCACCTCTTTTCTCTTTCTTTCTTTCCTATTTCTATTTCAAGGATTTTTTTTAGTTTAAAAGAGAAAGAAATGAACTGAATCCTTGCGAGTTGGGTTGATTTCTAGAAATTCAAAACATGGGCAATGCTTTTGATATGCTTGGTTTTTGAGGTGAGTGTTTATCTCCCTCTTTAGATTTGTAATAATGGTGAAATCTTAATTCTATCTGACTAAGAAATAAATGCAATTGATGGTTGTATTGTGTGCGGATGGGTAAACAATTGGGGAAAATATAGTGGAATTGAAAACTATTGGTTTATATTTATTCTTAATCACTTGTATTCTTTTATCTCTTGATATATATATATATATATATATATATATTCTAATATTTTTGTGAGAAATTGATGGTCGAGAACTACCTTGCCATGTGTCTATATTGCCCAAATTCCTCATAATGAATGATATTCTTGAAAATTGAGTTGACACATGTATAATCATGTTTGAACTTAATAAGAATGAGTTCATCAACTGTATCTTAGAATCATTGATAGAATAACATATAAAATGTACATAAGGGTTAGTGTGAGGGTTTGAAATAGAGGGTATTAAACGTCTAGGGTTAGTGTTAAGGGATTGACTCAAATGAGCCAATGAATTGATGCATGCATATAATTCATGAATGAATCGTGTGGAAATAGAAAGTAGGATTTTCAAGTGTGTGAATAGATTCAATGAACCCCTTCACACCATGAATAAATTAGTGAATAACAAGGTTCTTATGATGATGAACTAAGTTGTATTGAACTATGAGGACTCCTTGAAAGCCCTAAAATTGAGTATTGGCATGAAAATGTGAGATGAAGCTCGCGCTCAAATATAACATTTTAAATATGAAGGCTTGCTCAATTTTAAGTATTTTTACTTCAATTGAAGGTATAATTTTGATTAGGATGCTCTAGAGACAATGCATTTATTATAATATAGTTTATCGAATAATGAGTAAACCTCACATGAAAGCAAGTCTCATATACAACTTACATAATAATGAATTGTGAAGATAAGGGATAAGAAGATGTAACCCTAATATGTTATTATTCCCTAAAGTGAGTAGTATTACAAACAATGAAAGGTTTAATTTTAAGTACCATGTTACATTGGATGTCAAATGATATGGTAGGCATGTCTAGTGTGAGAAAGGAAATGAAAAGGAGTGAAGTGAGTTGTGATAATAAGTTATGGATGATATTAATTAAATGAGTGTGATGAAGTAGATAATCTATTTTTTTAATTATGATTGGCTTGACCCAATTGGATGAAATACACTCAATTGGGCCTTGCTGGATGTCAATGAGAGAGAAGCACTGTAAAAAAAATGAATTAAGAATGATTTGTCCCAACAATTTCATAAACTTGAAACGAAAGAATTTAAAAGTAACAAACCTAAAATGGGGAAAAACCAAGTACTTACTTTGGTGAATTTGAGAACCTAACCCTAGACCTAATATAATAGATAGGTGAAAATAATGAATAATACTCTTGGAGGAGTGGTTAAGGACTGTACATAGGTATGGTTTTATCCAATTAAAAGATGGAGTTCAAGGATGTAAATTGATTCATTAATATGCATTCTTGGATTGTAATTTTTTGCTAGTATACTTGCATTTTGAGAGCAGTTTATTTTTTATGGATTTTAAATGTGATGACATATGTGTTTATTATTAACTCTAAGCGACGCTTGGAAAATCATAAAATATTAGTAATAAGTTTTCTAAGCACGTTTATGCATTTTGATTTATTTATATATATGAAAATGTAAATCTAATAAGTATATGTGAAAGAGTAAACCTAATTTGATCTTAATATAATAAAGGAAACTTATAAGATGATCATGTTGTGGGTGTTGAATTTTGAATGTTCACTAAAAATTGTGACATGTCATAAATTAATAGGATATGTGTCAAGAGTGAAATAACATGTAATTATTTTGCAATTAGAAAACCTTATTTAGGGTGAATACTCGAGAATCAGAATATAACTCAGGATGATAGCCCAATAGTGTTGACTTATATCAATTTATTATGGAAATAGAAAGAAAAACGTATGTTGCAAATGATAAACGGTTGTTCTTCTTGATATAACTATTGTCTTTCTCTTAACATGATATCTAGTTCTAAAAGAAATAAACGCATGATAAATGATGACCAAAATCCTCTTTATGATGATTATGAGGTTTAATAATAAGTGAAATGATGACACATCCAATTAGGTTCCCTTAACACCATGAGTTTCTCCTAACGTCCATACAGGGTAAATGATGGATCTCCTTGTAGTAATCAGAGAATTATGAGAAGGATTTCCTTCATGTTGATCGAGACCTTAAAGGTTAAACCACAATCATTTAGGAGTGACTGACAGAGATTAATTATGACTAAATTCTTTTCTTTTAAAGTATATTTCCATGAGGAATACACTCCAATCAATGTAAACTATAAATTATGAGATATTTTCTTATATGTAATATTTAATTCTATTTTCTCTTATCTCGTATACCCAATATGAGGACCAGAGACTCTTTGGGAAAACCTACGATGGACTAGGGTCTATTGGTGATATCTTAGGGTGGTCATGTGAACTCTAAAATAGTGATGATGCACATCAGTTATATGGGTACCTGACATGGCGACTTCCACTTGGTGAGGTATAAGCCAAGTTGTGTCAGGGCAAATAAATAAAAGATGGTGATTGATATAGAATATGATTTGAATATTTGTTACATTTCTTTTACTTCTTGTTGATAAATCTACCATTGTTGAATATGTTTTTTTGTGTGGAAATTAATCATTCTTGTATAAAAATAATATGTTGCCTGATTCATATCTATCTAATGGGACTCTAATCTTAAATATTGACAATTGGTTTATACTAGGATTAAACATCCACTCTCATTATGAATCATACATACTTATCATTTGAATAGTCATGTTTGATAGACATGTCTTATGTAACAGTAGATTCAAGACTTCATGTTATTGTTATAACCGCATATGAGCTTAAAAATTGGTAAACTAGGGTTTACCTGGATGATTACATGCTTAGTTACATCGATCATCACTTAAATATTGTTAGAGATAGTATCTCATTTATGATGTCATAAATATAATAAGAAACTCTAAGCATGCTTATAATTTTAAGATTAGGGTTTGATAAATGTAAACCCTAGTTGCAAAAATGTAGGTTTTGAGAGTACATTAATGTGGAATTTTATCAGGATAGTAGTGTAGTAAATAATTTTTCATATTTTATATATAACTCTAGTTTATCCAAAATTTGTATATAATTTGGATATATCTGACATAACTGATTTTGCAAAATATCAAAATATTTATATGTTTTATGGACCTTTTCGTCAGTCGAGTTTCTTCAGGAAAAACTCAGCCGACCAGACATTCTGACTGTAATAGAGCAGTATAGTATTTGATTTTTATTTATTTATTTCTAGCTTGGAATGATTTAAATTTCAATTTGTGCTTTGAAACTCAATGATAGAAAATGTGCTAATTGTACATAATTTTTGGAAGATATGTTACCTATTCGAGAAATGAATTATAATAACATTTTTATGAGAAAAACATTTACTGAAGTAAAAGAAAGTATAAGTAGATTCAATTTCTAATTTACCCAAAGACCTCAATGTGCTCTATAGGATAAACATAACACACCTTAGCACTCATAATTCTTGGTTCATTCTAGATAAATAATATACTAGAGAGAGGGAGAGGGAGAGTTAGGGTTTGAGAGGAGAAAGTGGTGGAATTATTGATCTACGGTTTCACCATCCGAGAAATGATGAAATCAAGTTTAGATTCTTTCTATAATCTTTCATGGTGAGTATTCTCTTACATTTAAATATTCCATCCCTCCTTTGATTTGGTTCAAAATGATATCAAATCTCTCCCTTTTCTCACTCTTTCCCCATAATTCTCCATTCCTAGGGTTTTCGAGTTGAAGGGAAGAAGAAAGCGGTCATTTGATAGGGGTTTGATATGAGTTTGAGAATTTCATATGTGGGTTATATTTTTATGGTTTTTTTGTATATTAGGGTGAGTGGGTACATCCTTCAAATAGTATATTTCACAAAATTGTATCAAATCCTCAAAAAAATCTTTGTTACCTTTGTACATGATTACAAAACCAAAAGTGTCTTTCAGTTCTAGCTTTGGATAGATGAAATGAAATGGATGATTTATCTATTTTGATGAATTTTAGATGAAAAAAATACTATTATGAATGTGTAAAAATTTGTATAAAAAGAAGTCCTAAAGTTATTTCAAAGGTTATAAGAATATACTAAAATCTAGGGTTTTGGCTATTTCTGAAATTTGTTGTCTAATTGAATAAAGAACTTTGCCTATCTGAAACTCCTTATTTATGAATGATTGTTTTATCTGAATGCTTAAGACATATATGTCAGATACCATCTTGTATTTCATGTGATGTAATCAATATTTTTTGATATCTTAGTAAAGAGGGTGAAACCCTAGATGAATGGAAAGTTGGAGTTTACAAATAGACATCATGAAATTCAACTAATTTCATTCTTTTATGGTTATAAGTTCAATTTTTCAAGGTTATTCTTGATTTGTGATATTTTAGTGAATGGATTGGAAACCCCATTTTCTATTCATTCCAATGCTTCATATGTATTTTGGTTGTATGTGAATTGTTGAAATTAGTATTTTATTTATGAAAAATTATGATGCATAATGTCCTTATGCGAGTTGTGTGACATGTGAATGTGGTAAATGAAACCCTAAGGATAGAGTATTCAGTGACTCAAGTGTTTTCAGTTCAATGTTATTCAAAGAGATAAGTGGTGTTGAACAGTTTCTCAGTTAATGATAGATGTTGTTGATAATTTATGAAAAGGTCTGCTTATGAAGTTAAAGTAAGAAATGTCTATGTGATGATTGAACTGTGAATCCAAAGTGTGAATCAACCTTTTAGATCCTTGACCGCTGTAGAATCCTTCACATGAGGTATGCACTATGAGGAGGAAACATGCTTCCCAACTAGAGGTCTCACATTGGTCGAGGTAAGCCAGAGAACACCAATGGGGTGTGGGGGTCTAGGCAAGTGAGGTAGGACTCCTTAAATGATTGTTTGTAGGATCAATGGGATGTAGAGGGGGTGAATAGAGCTAAGCAAACTTGCACAAGATTTGTTAGAGCTTCAAATTACTTCCAAATATAGGGTTTCAAAAATGGAATCTGAAGTGCAACTAAACATACATAGCAAGGATGAGAGAGATTGACTAAGATCAAGAAAACTCTATGTAGAGTGGTTCCAATCTTCAAACTAGGACAAAGTCAGTCCTCTACCTAGAGAGGTCAAGCTCTAGGATTTATAACCATTTCATACTTATATTCCATTATAAGGACATACAATTAAACCTTCAATTTATAGGGAAAGGATACCTAGCCTTCCTTTTTAAGGAAAAAAAGGAGACAATAAACCTTACAAGGTCTTCAATATCCTTCAAGAAAGAGTCTTTGACCTATACAAGGGCTTACCCACTTTTTTAAGGAGTTGGACACCTTCACCAAGGTGCTCCCCTTCTTGCAACAAGTCTTCCACCTTGAAGGAATTACCCACTCTTCTCAAAGATCTTCAACCTTCACCTTGTCCTTCAACTAGGAGAATATTTTCACCTTCTACTTCATCATAGAGAAGCTTTCATCAACTTTGCTCCTTATAAATGGATTCGAAAAGGGAAGCTTTGCGAGCTTTACAAGAGTAAAATGGAGTATCTATCTCACACATCCCACTCATATGGATGTTTGGATTTGTAAGAAAGAGAGAGAAAGGGGATCTAGTAGACAAAATGCACTCAACTATAGCTAGGATCTTTAATAGCATGAAGGAGCAAACTTGGAATGAAGTCTCAGGGGTCCTATTTATAGTTGGGGATGTCCACTGGCCACTAGAATAGCTTGGAAACGATTTCTAGTCATTTGGGGTGTTGCAACAGATCTATTTTTGATGTTTGCAACACTCCAATGACTAGAATCACCTTTTCTGAACATTTTGTACAATGCAATCGGTCGAGTTTCCGTAAAGGTAACTCAGCCAATAGCACTATGTGACAAGTTAATTTTGAGTTGTCAGTCGAGTTTATCCTAGATGAAACTGGACTAATGGCTTAAATAAGGTTCACCAGTGCAGGGTGTCGGTCGAGTTTATCTTGTGGTAAACTCAAAAGAGCCTGAATATTTGGCAAGATCCATCCTAGGCGTCGGTCGAGCATCTGGGAGGGGAACTCCACCGATCAAACAACCTGTGATGCATTTTGGAAAATATCATTAAAGTGGTCAAACGTTGAAATTAAGTGCTCCTGATTTTTTCTCATCTTAATTACAAGTCATGGCATCAATAAATTATTACAAAAATTGTCCTAAGTGATTTAGGGTATTTCCCATGAAAGTGCATTTGCATTGCTTTTGACTTGAACTTGATCATGTCATTCCTCCTTCTGTGAGGGTGACCTGGTGGTTTACACAGATTGGCCGGTTCATAATGGAATTTTCTGGTTCATAACTGGTCTAACTGGACCGTCTGATCCCTCTCTATTTCTTGCTCTCTCTCACACATGATTCCCTAGCGGACTCTCTATTTCTGCAACAAAGCCGCCGCCTTGGGCTCTACTCCAGTGTGCGATGGATGACAAGATCCTGCTCCTTGCCGTGGGTCCTTCCACCATAAACTTTGTACAATCATGTTGCTACAAACAGGATGGTAGAGAAAGCTCATGTTGTGATTCTCCTCACCTCCAGGCTCACTGCAGGTGGTTCCTCCTTCTCTCGCGATCTCCTTCTTCGACGAGATCTGTCTGCATAATGGCACCACCGTCGTGCGCGCCTCCTCCTCACAAACTCATGCCTGCCAGTTCTCCAGCACACGAGACCTCCGCTGCCTCTGCCTACTTCTCCGTCAAGCACTCATGCGGTGTAGGGAACCGATGAGGGATCAACATCCCTCCTCCTTGTTGCAGTTGTAGATCAGTTTTATTCTATATTATGGGCGTGCGCGAGTCTACTGTCACTGCCAACTCTCAACCACCATCTCTGTTGGGGAAGATCTTTAGTGGTCATCGATAGGGGCCTTGATTCTGGTAGTTCCTCTTCATGACCCTAGGGGCTCGCCGCTACCAAGACAAGGTGACTGAGCAGGAGGGAAAGGCCTATACTCTCAGTAATGGAGGTGAGAGGAAGGTTGAGGGCTCGTTCTCCCTACTCTGGTCTTCCTGATTTATTATATAAGAGAGGTCGTTCACTCTGTGTAAGTGTGATGAGATCAACTATGAATTGGTTCTCTCCATCCCCCACGTCTTCCTTGGTCGTGACTTAGAGGATCACCACAACTACTACACATCTCAACTCCCACTATTCAAGGGGAATTCTGCTTGCATGATGTCTCTGTTGTGGATCAACTTAGGCTAGAACTTATATGCGTTGAATCATCATCCATCAATTATGTGTATTATTTCACAAAACTCAAACTTCAAAAACATCTTCCACGGACCTCCGAACATTATGAAACTTCTACTACATCTTTATCATAAATCAAGGTAGATTCCATTCCATTTTGGTCCCTAAACTCAACTGTATGACCAGTCAATCAAATTCCCAAAGGACATTAAAGATAGGGGGTCTTAATCATGATATAAACATCAATCACCATCCAAACCTTACTAAAGAACTTGTAACACTTAAGATAACTCAACTTGAGTTTTTAAAAAATCACTTATGTCATCGGACATTAAAGGATTCCAAAAGTCCATTCCATCACAATTTTATTCAGTGATTGATTGCCTGGTGATGCCAAAAGCCAATTATATGTTTATTCTTGGTTGTGCATGTGAGTGTTTGGATCTTCATTTGCAAAAGTAGTTAGTTTTCATGTTAAGCCTCATTTATTTTCTTATATATGTAAAATAATTCTTTTCTTCTAACTCACATTGAATGTAGCTCAAGGATATTCTTCAAGCACATGATGTATAATGGGATTTGCATTGGGACTGAAACACACAATTTAATGAACCATATTTGGAGAACCAAAACCAAGTATATATAATGGGATCCTTCACAACCAAATAGGAAAGTCCTCAACCATCTGGATGTTCACTAGAAAGTGGTGCATATGATGCATAGGTTGACTACAATCCTATGATATTCCAAAGGATTGTAGTATTGTGACCATAATGGATGCACAATTGTTTTCTATATGATAATGATATTTATATGATATGTATTCTAAGTATGTAGTGATAAAGATGTGTATATGCATATATTAAAATCCCTCAATTAAATATATTAATTCTAAGATGATTGTTTTAAGATCCCCAACCTTTCTTAAATGCTTGAACATGCTTAATCATCATAATTGGATGCTTAAAACCTTAATTAAACCATATGAGGTACTTTTAAAATATGTGAAAAGATTAAGTTTCATGTTTGGTCCAGTTTGGACATTGTTTGTGCAAGTTATGCAATTTTTTGCACATTTTGGGTTTTATGCAATTTACCAATATCTGAAGTTTTATTTGCAATTTGTCACATGATCTATTGTGCTTAGATGATTTATTACCATTATTGAGTTTGTGGGTCCATGTGGAGCATAGTTGTACCTTTGTTTTGTGGTGTTACCCTTCTAGGGTAAGTTAGGATTTACCCTTCATAGATGAGCTACCTTGAGATGCCATCAACCGAAGGTACCCATATTTGGTGGAAAATTGATGGTCACCACAAGGTTGTGACAAATGATGGTCATCTCTAGAGGTAGTAGGTGGATGGTTTTCTTTCTTGCGTTCCCTTGGACCAGCAGTTCACTTAAAAGAGGTGATCAAACGATGGTTCACTACTTAGTGAGCTAGGGTTTTAAGAACTTATGGATGTCAAGCATAGAAACCAATGGTTGGTTTGGATATCCAACAACCTATGGCCTAGAAGGTCTCCACATCCAATGGATCTACTTCTTGATTGGATGTTACAACCATAGGTGATAAATGTATATTTATCCCTTTTATTTATATATTTTTGATATTTGTTTAGGATTATTTTATTATTTATTCTCTTAGTTTCATAATTAATTGTGTTATTTTAGATTTTTCTCTTTAATTGGAGTTTTAATTCTATTTTCTTGTGTTTTGTAGGAAAATTACACAATTTGCAGCAGTCCTGAAATTCATATATACCCTCCACCAAAAGTGACATAACTCTTGCATTCAAACTCCAAATTGAGTGTACAAGTATTTATTGGAAAGAGAATTTAATTTCCTAAAATAAAATCCTATTATTTGGACTGCTTTTATACTTTTCACGGGAGTGAAATATGTTCGAAATTGATGCTGCGAGAATCAACATTAAAGGAAGTTACATGGTCAAGATAATTCAAGACAACCGACTTTCGATTTGACCAGATCCAAAAAATTCAAAAATTAGTCTCCCTCCCTTTTTTCCCCCTCTTTTGAGGGCAGCCTACCCCCTCCCCCTCCTATAAAAGGAGGGACTCTTCACTTGTAAAAGCATGCCATTCTTCATTCCATTTCATCCAATTTTTAGTTGTAGACCACATCTTGTATAATGTTGGATCTCATTTTAGTTTGTGTTTCTGCTAGTCTTGTTATGTCTGAGTAATTTTCTCTGGGGCATGGGAGTAGCCCCTTCACCCGATTCTATTCAATATAATCAGTCATATTCCTCCATCGAACAAATGTCTTCTCTCTGTTTCTTTTTGGTTATTTGGATGATCTGATATATTCTTATGGAGTGATATGACCGTGGATCTCTATAAGAATAAAACAATAGTCCCTTAATTGTGATTATCATCTTTTTGTCTATTTAATCTTATTCTTGTTATAATCATGTGTGACGCGACCACCTAAGACTTGGGTTTGAATGCCAGTTTGAATTCGCATGCTTTTTGATATGACCGTGGATAATTGCATGTTGGACGGTTGGGCAATGATCCATGAACGTTGGGACCAACGGGTTCACGGGAAGTCCGACCCTTGTGAGTTTTTCCATAAGGACATATAAACACAAGGTCCTGATTTGATCCTTGGAGTTTATAATTTGATTAGTTGAATAGGAACATAGCTTTGGTGGTGATCTTCCAGACCCAGATCTTTATTTCTTGATTAGTTAAATTTTATTTCAGCACTTTTATTTTTTTTCTTAGTATTAACAACTCTCTCAAATCAGGATTTAATTCTTGTACTTGCGATTGGATTTGGATTTCGACTTTTCTTTTCTGCCGTCCCTTGGATCGATACCTATCTATACTAAGTTGACTTGTTGTTCGCAACAAGTTGACAACCGGGTTAGAAGGTTAAACTCTAGGACTTTTCCTAGTGATTGTTGCATGTACAACGACGCACATCAATTTAGCACTGTTGCCGGGGACGACACAGTTATTTTTCAGATCTGGTTGCCTATATATCTTGTATTATCCTTGTTCATATTCTCTAACTTTCATAACTTTAGTCTTTTTTATAATTTCTTTTAGATTTTTGTAATTTCTTTTTGCCTTCCAAGCACAATTCTGGAAGTGTATCTCCTCTTTCTGCTGAGTTTCCACTCCAGCAGTACTGCTTTCTAGTTACTTTTTTTTATAATTTTAGTTATTTCATAATTTCTTAGATTTATAATTTTTAGTTTTATTTGTAATTTTGACTAACCCTTTATCTCGCAATCATTCTTCCCTCGTTCGTTGATTGCCATATCTTTCAGGAACTTTTCTTTTCAAATGGAGTGGGCATCCCAATATCCCCCACAATGTTATTATTGTGGTTTTTACCACCATACTTCTCTGGCCTGTCCGACTCTACCCCATGCTTATAATAGCACCCCTTTTAATTGCGAGCCCTTTCATCCTGGTGGGTATAATGTGAATCCACATTTTTCTAAGAACCATTATGGGGAACCTTGCTATCCATATTATAATGGGGGATATGATCAACAAAATTGTGTGGGGTGTAACCAACAAAACATTGGGGGTTATGAGCATGTTTATGAAACCCAATGTAATCTTCAACAAGAAGAGAGACTTAGGGCCCTAGAGAAGATAGCAGTAGAAGGAGATACAAAACTAAAAGCCAGCTAAGCCTTCTTAACCGCCCTGCTAGAAGCCCAAACCCAAAATATAGATTGTTCAAATATGTTTCCTCATGATTTGGTGACACCTTATAATATTGAATCTTCCTACCAAGATGGACGCAATGGAAATTACAATCCACCATCTTCTGGATATTATTATGAGGAGCAATGTCACCCAAAACAATATGAGGAGTACTATGGCCAAGGACACTATGGGGAGTGTGGCGAGGATGACCAAAATTTTGGGGTGTATAAATCCTATGGTGAAATGCAAATTAATCTTGAACTGGAAGAGAGACTTAAGGCCCTAGAAAAGATGGCAGTAGAAGGACAAGAAAAACTTGAATCCAGTCAAGCCATGTTAGCCACCTTACTAGAGGATCAATCACAAACTTCCCCTATAGAGATTGAGCAACCCAATATGGTTCATCATGATGACGACAATGATGATGATCCTTATTTTGTGTCATATATGTCGGATCCTGAAGAAATAGCACAAACCATGGAGCCATATTTTGTGTGTGATGAGGACGTTGGTATCCCTATCTTTCCTTTATAGAATCTTTTACTTGAATATGAAATGTCAAAGCAGGAGAGTCCTTATGAAGATCCAACAACTCCTCGCATCCTTAACATAAATATGAATGATACCATACACCAATACCCTTCTTTTGAGTCTATTTTGGATGATGAGAATCTAACCCCCTTTATGATTCTTCCTGAGCCGTCACAGCCAATTTCCATCCCACACATGGCTGATCTAGAAGGGGAGATACCACCATTGGAAGAAGCCCACACACCCCCTTCTATTGTTTGCAAGGAAGACATCATCATCCCTCCTAAATACTTGGGGAACCCTTGTACAAAAAAATTAGAGACATATGTTACATCAACAATGAAACTTACCAAACCCAATGTTGATGGCATTAATTTAAAGGAGAAACAAAACACTTTTGTAAATGATTTTAATTTTTTTATATTAGCATCAATTCTTCCATATGCAGGTCATCATGATGGTGGAAAACCTAAACCAGATCCTACGCCTGACTCAGTTCATCATGCTCTACTGGCATTACTGGTCGGGTACCCGCCAACCTCCCCCAATCCACATCCATCTTCAACACTTCCCTTGCTATCGAAGGAAGATATATGGATATTATTGGAGGGAATGTGAGGTGAAAGAAAATATGAGCACCCCACTAAGCTTCTACAATTACCCTATCATAGGGTACATTATGAAGCTCCTCAGATAAAGGTCCCAACCCTCATACACATCCCGTTTAGATGGACATTTTTTGAGCTACCTGGAAATCCTCACCCTTCTCTTCCCTCCATCTCAGGTTTTGATTTTTCTCAAGACGACCAAAAATCTATGTCTAGGGTGGAGGTGGGTGGTATGTTTCTATTTCACCCCCTTATCTTTTTTATTCTTGCATTATTTCTACCTTTTTTTGTTTTGCATATAGTTGCTTTGTTCATGGCCATTATCTAGTCGGCCATGTTTTTATTTCTTTTGTAGCAAAATGGCCTTTATCTAGTCGGCCAATATGAATAGATGTTTATCATTTTACCCCTTTGAGTTTAGTAAATCTTTTGCAAAAAATTGTTACAAATTGCCATGTCTGAAACCACCATGTCACCTAGGATCCCAAAATAACATCACTCCTTGGAAAAGTTGGCAAGCTGTATGGAATCAATCAAAACCAAACACAAATTTTCTCTATTTTTAAATGTTGATTAACTTGATATAAATCTTGTATAATGTGATTGACATGAATGTTCTTTCTGATGTAATGACACTTTAAAAAAAAAAGAGAAAATAAATATGTGAAGTTATAGGCACAAGGACACCTTTTGTTTCCCCCTTATTTTCTCTCTAAAAAGAGAAGCAAAGAATCACCACCAGACAAAAATCAAGTCCGGGGTGGCATGCTTCCCATAAAAAAAAATTGCATACCCCACAAAGGGGTGTACCATCAAAAGATGCCAAAAGTACACATGAAAAAAATTGTGACCAATGTAGCCACAACTCCACAAATCTAAATCCCAAGTCGAATAGAGGAGGGATCAAAAAAAAATTCATCAGTTCCTTCTTTGTTTTCACACCCCCTAATTTTATCTTGTTCTTGTGCAACAACTCATAAAAAAAATACATTTATAAAAATGAGAGTGTCAAAGCAAAAGTAAGATGAAATATGTTTTTCTACAAAATCTTGATTTTGAACCAAGATATGATATTTGTTTTTAGTAGGGCATATAGAATTTTGCGTTTTGTGGTTTTAGGAGATTGGGTTGCTTGGCCAAATTTGGAGGTAAAGAATAAAGTGATGTTACAAGGGTGAGGATAGGCATGTTGTTAGTATAAATTGGAATAATTTGTGATTTTATTTGTTTGAGGACAAACAAAGATTCAAGTCCAGGGTATTTTGATAAATGTATATTTATCCCTTTTATTTATATATTTTAGATATTTTTTTAGGATTATTTTGTTATTTATTCTCTTAGTTTCATAATTAATTGTGTTATTTCAGTTTTTTCTCTTTAATTGGAGTTTTAATTCTATTTTCTTGGGTTTTGTGGGAAAATTACACAATTTGTAGCAGTCCTGAAATTCATATATACCCTCCACAAAAAGTGACATAACTCTTGCATTCAAACTCCAAATTGAGTGTACAAGTATTCATTGGAAAGGGAATTTTATTTCCTAAAATAAAATCCTATTACGTGGACCGATTTTATGCTTTTCACGGGAGAAAAATATGTTAGAAATCTCTGCTGCGAGAATCTGCATTAAAGAGAGTTACATGGTCAAGATAATTAAAGACAACCCACTTTCGATTTGACCAGATCCAAAAAATTCAAAAATTAGTCTCCTTATATTTTTCCCCGTCTTTTGAGGGAAGCCTACCCCCTCCCCATCCTAAAGGGAGAATCTTCATTAAAGGGAGTTACATGGTCAAGATAATTAAAGACAACCAACTTTCGATTTGACCAGATCCAGAAAATTCAAAAATCAATCTCCCTCTCTTTTTCCCCCTCTTTTGAGGGAAGCCCACCCCATCTCCCTCCTATAAAAGGAGGGACTCTTCACTTATAAAAGCATGTCATTCTTCATTCCATTTCATCCAATTTTTAGTTGTATACCACATCTTGTATAATGTTGGATCTCATTTTAGTTTGCATTTCTTCTAGTCTTGTTATATTCTGAGTAATTTTCTCTGGGGCATGGGAGTAGCCCCTTGGCCCGGTTCTATTCAATATAATCAGTCATATTACTCCATCGAACAAATGTCTTCTCTCTGTATCTTTGTGGTTATTTGGATGATCTAATATATTCTTATGAAGTGATATGACCGTGGATCTCGAGAAGAATGAAACAATAGTCCCTTAATTGTGATTATCATCTTTTCGTCTATTTAATCCTATTCATGTTATAATCCTTGGTGACGCGACCACCTGAGCCTTGGGTTTGAACGCCAGTTTGAATTCACATATTTTGTCATATGACCGTAGATAATTGCATGTTGGATGGTTGGGCAATGATCCATGAACGCTGGGACCAATGGGTTCATGGGAAGTCTGCCGTTGTGAGTTTGTCCATAAGGACATATAAACACAAGGTCCTGATTTGATCCTTGGAGTTTAGAATTTGATTAGTTGAATAGGAACATGGTTTTGGTAGTGATATTCTGGACCCCAGATCTTTATTTCTTGATTAGTTAAATTTTATTTCAACACTTTTATTTTTTTCTTAGTATTAACAACTCTCTCAAATCGAGATTTAATTCTTGTACTTGCGATCGGATTTGGATTTCGACTTTTCTTTTCTGCCATCCCTTAGATCGATACCTATCTATACTAAGTTGACTTGTTGTTCACAACAAGTTGACAAGCGGGTTAGAAGGTTAAACTCTAGGACTTTTCCTAGTGATTGTTGCATGTACAACGACGCGCATCAATAGGCCACAGCCACATGGCAAAACTACTAGGACACCTCAAGCTTCTCTTCTTCCTTATCCATAAGCTTTATATACCTCTCATTCAGCACCCAAATGAAACCTTTGGATCCTTAACTCTCCTTTCCTGTCTATATCTTTGTCTTCTTCTTCTTGGTGGCAAATAGGGTGCCCAGGTTGAAGAAGATAGTCGACCTTCTTGTTGGAACAACTAGGGTTCAAATCTTCCCTCATCTAGAGTTTGTGGAGCTTCCTTTGGGTGTTCTTAACCTAAGCTTGTAAGTTTCTCCTTCTCTCCTTTATTTCTCTTTCTATTCTTCTTCCTCATACCTTCTTTTAGGAAGAAACCATGGTTATCATGGTAGAAATTTCTGTAAAGCTTTAAGAACCTATCTTTCTTGATCTCTTGACCTAGGGTTTGCTTCCCTTGTGAAGAAAAAGCTAGTTGGCCGAGTATAGAGCTAAAACTAGGGTTCTATACATTTTGAGCTCGAGTTTTCTTTCTTTTTGGATCTTGGTCTTCTTCCTAGAGGAGATTTATATAACCCTTCTCACATTTGTTTCTTACTACTAGCTTGCTTGTTCAAGTTCTTGCTCTAAAAATGAAGATCTAAGCATATAGAAGATATATTTACCTAGAGTTTCAATTTTAGTGTTGTTCCTTGATTACTTTCTAGATCTAGATAAACCTAAAACCATGTGTACGACCTTCTTGAGGCAGAAGATGGCTTGGTTCTTGCTTACATGTCAAACAATGGTGCTTACTACCTCTCAACTGATGGCTTACACTTAGGGTTTAGGCTGTTTTCAAATCATATACAAGAACAGATGGTTGTTCTCTTTATAGATCTGATGGGGTGGTCTTTTAGTGTTTTTTTGTTGACAACCGATGGTGTCAACTAATGGGCACCCTTAGTTTAGTTTTGGACTCTTCTAGAATCTCAACACTCGAGGGTTTAGTGCTTTAAAGATGGCATCAACTGATGGTGATAGTAGTTCAAACACCTAATGCTGTCAACCGATGGTAGTGTTGACCCCATCATCTGATGCTGACACGAAGTGTCACAACCGCTGGTGGTCTTGGACACCACAACTAATGGTGGTCCATGATACCATAACCGATGGTGAGACTATGTCTCATGTTTTGATTCTTTTAAGCCCTAATCCAATGGTTTTCTTGGTTAAATGATTCAAGGGTTAGACCAATAAATCAACTGATGGTTTTGAATGAAGAACCTAATCCATTTATTAGGATTTGGTACTTCAACATCCAATGTTTGGTGGAGCCTATAGTATAATGTTTTGGTTATAATAATGAAAATTCAATGGTTCAATTCCCTTAAACTTTTAGTCTTACCTTTTCCCTTGTATAAATATAGTAGATAATCACCATAATAAGTGGATGTGTTACCCTAATGAAACATAGATTGTTACACCTAACCCTAATGTAACTAAATGATGGTGATTGATTGAACAAGCCCTCTTGAATGATTAATGTGACAATGAAATAACTCCCACATTCTTGTTGAAACCCTAATGTGGTGCTAACCGAACATCATACTTCCTTGCTATGCTAAAATTTTATATGTCACATGTGTGTTGATGACCTGTTGAGTCTTGTCCTAAGGCATAGAAAGATAATGATGATCTTACATGGAATAATGTGATTGTCTTAATGACCTTTGGTCATGGTTGAGCCTTGAAAGAGGTGAAATCCTCTTCATGATATGACAAGAGTTGGTAAGTCTAGAATAATGTGACAAGGAATTGTATCATGTGGTAGCATGATGACAAGTATAATCTCGTGATAGCAATGAAATAAGTACCATGTGATAATGTCATTAGGAACATTGTCTTATACATTTTATATCTTCTAGAGTTGTTTTATATCAATACTTGCAAAATTGAATTAAGCTTTTTATGTCCACTTGAATGATTCAACCTCAATTCACTAAATTGGCATAACTAACCAAGTTAAATTGTAATCATTTAGTGCGCTATGCCATAGATCCATATGAGTGTCAGAACTTTCTAGATGGCGAAATGAGTATTCATAAGAAACTTGGAGCACATACTGTTGAGTATGTGAGGTGCAAGTGACTATGTGTCCTTGACATTTTGATTTAATGATTAGGGAGGATGGTTGTGGTCATACCTAGCCCTCAATTTTAGAATGGTTGTGGCCATGACTCAGTGATTATATGTTATAATATTTGATGACAACTATGATTGTACCTCAGATGGTAGGGTTTGCATACCCAACTCCTTTCACTAGTGTCGTGGCCTATAATAAGGATGAACTACACTGTTAGCAGCTTGACTTTATGTGTCATTGTGGCAGACTCATACTGGCCGATGGCGGAGAAGATCTTAGGAATATGATTCTCCTAGAACTTATATGGCACTAATTTCGACTTAGAAGTGGTTAGTTGGGATTTGAGTGGTATTACTCAAATTCCTCAGGGCACAATAAAAGATGTAATACAGTCATGTAATATATTTTTAGGCTTATATACGCTTCACATTAGATGTTAACCCTTACCTTATTCTTCTACACTGCTAAATATTATATAATTCTCTTAGAGAGATTAATTGTGAGTAAATGGTAAGTTCTACTTTCTCTCTTACATAACCAGTTGATCCTACTTGCTATTATGCTTAATTGTGGAATTACTTAAATATTGAACTTGCCTAGTATGCTAGAATTGTTCAACCTGCTCAATCACTTATTAAATACTCAATCTGATCAATTTATTTACTATTAAATAATCTTCAATAATCAATAATCATTGTGGAGAGTTATATCTCTTACTGGTCATGGGTCTCACCTTGTGGGTCACCACATCTTTTTAGGTGGTCGATGATGGTGTGGTCATGACTGTGTTGTTGAAGAGATTCAACATGGTGATTAGTAGATGCCAAAGGTGGGATAGTTGTAGTTATAGTTGTAGAGCCTTCATTTCATCCATGTACTCTTAGGTTTGGGCATGGGATGTGTTCTGTAGATGATATACATGTATCAAGATGACTTTTTGGCAATGTGCCTATGATTGTATATATGGCATGTACATGCGGAATATCTCTTTTGTTTACGGGTTGTAATTGAGGCCACTGGATACATATGTAAATACCTATTAAGGTAATGAGTTTATGGAAAAGATTGACCCTTATGTCAATTTTTGAAAACATGTGTATGATGTGGAAATTGGTTTTTAATTATTCAATTTTTCTACTATGTGATTAGTTAGTAGTTGATCATGTTTTATGTGTTGAGTAATCTCATTTACTGTGACAAGGTGTCACACTTTTCTTGATGGATGGATAGGGACTTCTCAAAGAAAGATTCACATTCCATCTTGGTCAAATTTTATAGTAGCTATGAGATCTTTCCAAAGTAGGACACAAAGTGAATTGTGTTGGTGGTTCAAGTTGGACTTAATTAGGTGATTTTAATAGTATTAAGAAACTAGATGCATATAGATTGTATATATTCCTATAATCAGATTTAATAAAGAGTTGAGAACTCAACTATAAAGGATTTGTATTTTATGTAACTAAAAAATATTGCCTATGTATATATTTTAGTTGTGAGTGCTCATCCAAAAGTGAGTCATGACTTTTTGATATATGAATCTTGACCCACTTTAAGATTGTTGGTGTAATATTCCATTTATTAAAGGGATATTAATTTGACATAAAATATTGGGAGCGATATTTAATTGAAGGTCTAACTAATCTTGACAAAATTATCAAATTTAATGATAAATTAATACATATCTTAATTGTAGATCAAATGAAAAAAAACCACGTTTTATAGAAATTGATATTTGAAAATGAAATTGAATGGAAATTCCAAATGAACCAACTTCATACGAAGAAATCTTTCATCACAAATTTCATACCAAATTTGAGGAACCTCCTCCCTTGTTAGTCTTATACTGGAGTTGTGATAACACCAAAGTTCTTTTCCAATAATTGGTAGAATACCAAAATACCCAGAATATATTTAACACTAGTAGGAGACTTTGGTGGTACATGTTAGAGCATAAATTCAACTTTCTTTGGGTGTGCAAAGGTTTCGTTTTCTAAAAGAACGTGACCAAACAAAGTTCTTCGTAACAACCAAAACTTAGAATTATATAGTATGCATTGGGTATGTTATACCTGCTTCCTTCTAAAAATAGATTTTTTAATGGTTGAGTGAAAAATTTCACTCTTAAGAGATAGTAAATCACTCTAAACCAAAAATTAGTTCCAGGTTTTTATTTATCAATAAAAGGAACCCCGAGGAGAAACATCATATATAATTTTATCATAGTAGAGTTTCCATGCTTGTAGTTGGTGTAGTATTATATTATCGAGTCTTTAGGTTACTAAATCATAGGAAGTGATAGTGAGAGAGTGAGTGTGTTATGCATATTAATTTTAGATTGTTTACATAATATTATGTACTATGTGACATATTTATTATACTAAATGAGGAAAGAAAAACTGACTTCTAATTCCTAATTCCAGTAGTATGCTTTATTTACCTTAGTTATCACCCTAACTCACCTTAATTACTTTGGAAAAAGTTACTAACATATTGTTTCAGTTATGATGTGTAAGGATCTTTAAGTCTTTAATAAATACATACATGTTATTCTTATGTACATGTCAAGAAGTTGTCGATAGGAGAAGATGGGAATCCACTATATTTGTGAGAATACTCTCACTGGTTTAGGTTAAGATCATAAGTAAAATACTACTCAAAAATTGATTTTATGATTTTCTTATAATAAAATAGGAAACTAGAAGTTGAAGTAACCGATCCATCCTTAGAAAATGCAAAATAATAAATTATATATCATGAGCTATAGAAGAAACTAGGAGGTAAACAACTGGAGAGAATAATGAAACATACATACATATTTCTAAATCAAATTGACAAATGTAATTGACGAGATCGATAAGTGTAGGTGTTTCATGACAAGAAATGATATCATGCTTATACGTCACATATTTGTATCAGTCAAAGAGATAGGGAGAAACATGGTGAGTTTGATGAAGAAACTTGTGATATTGATGAGTCTATAGGTTCTTACACTAGTACATATAAGATATATTACATCAGTTGTTTTTTCAAGAAACGTCGATGGTAATATCTTTAGCATTGGTTCTAAGTGTACAACCTTCACAGTTTGACCAGGAAAGAAAACATAGGTTGTGCTTTATTTTTGTCATTGGTTGCTTCTTGAACCAACTGACGCCATATATCACCCACGAAATTGATGTTTCGTTTAACATTTTTACGAGCATTTTATTTGCCTCCTAAAAACCTACATCAGTGGCTCTTTTCTATGTAACCGAGAGGATAAAGAGATGCATGCACCATCTTCCCTGTCAAAATTGATTGGTGTTTCTCATTAGTTGTATCTAAAGTGACCGGGAAGAAAGATGTATGTGTCATGTGTCCCGTGAAAAATTTTCAACCACACTTGACGTTTATTTTCAGTTTTTCTAACCACAACCGATGGCACAGGTATCACTGGGTTGTGATTAAGTGTTAGTTTATCATTGACAATCGATGATAAAGTTTTGTTTTGGTTGGTATTTGTTGAGGACCTAAATCCTAAACCTAGGGTTTTGCTAATAACTGACGACATATGTCTTAACCCTGTGAGAAACCCTTCCCCCCTCTTCCCCCTATCGACTATTCTCTAGATTTTTGCCTCTGACCATTTCCCTCCTCTTCCAACTCCACTTCTACTGCTTCTGGCATATCCACCTGTGATTTTTGGTCAGTAGGAATGCATAAACTAATGCGTCCAACCACTATTCCATCCATTCTTCCAGCCACTGCTCCAACTGTGTTGTGTTCCTCCTCTAACGACACCATTGCTTCTTCCTCCTTTGGTTGTGCTCCTCTGATGCCACTGCTTTCTCCTCCTCCAACTATGCTCTGATGCTAGCCATTGGTTGCTCCTCTCTCCTATCTCAGTTCTTGATCTCTCTTTCCCCTCTCCTCCTTCCCCCTCTCTCCTTCCCCTGGGCAGGGGAAGGAGGAGAGAGGAGGAAGGAGATGGATATTGATATAAAATGATGTTAGTTGTTAACAATTATGTTAGTATGGTGGATATTGTTAGCTTACGTTAGTTGGGATAAATCACCATCAAGTGGATCTCAGCTATGCTCTAATGATTAATATTACCTGAAAATGACTCTTAATTAACTTGAATTGACAATGTCTATGTTTATGTTGACTTTCTTGCTTGAATCATATGATTTCCCATTTTGATGTAGATATCCTAAAAATTAAATCCTTGATTCAACTGTGATGTGTCACATTAAGTCTAAATGTATTCATGTTGTATGATGTAACATTGTAATGAACATGCATGACCTAGTTTGAGATAATGAAATTAATATGTGAATAAAACTGAATTTGTGAATTCTATTATGAGAATAAACCCTAATTTGTAAATAAAATCATAATATATGAATTCTTAATCTATGAAAACTCTAATCTATAAACCCCATATTCAAAGACCTAATTTTTAAACAGTGTCATTGGCCTAAAATCCATCTGAGATTTAAACATTAGGAGTAAACCTTGGATAGTCCCCAATTTGGGACTGTTCTTGAGCACTTCATCTCACTTAGGAAGTAAGAGTAAATGTGCATTCAATTTCAATAAATTTTGACAATATTTCCCCTTTTATTCTCTTGGTACAAATGTAGGTGGGTATTTGCCCATCTAAATTAGGGTACTTGGAGAATTGTGGAGAAATGTTGCTGAAATTTATTGAAATCAAACACACATTATACACTTACTAGTGAGATGAAGTGATCAAGAATGGGATATGTGGTACACATTCAAGAATATTAATGCTACTAGATGATTAGGGCTCAATTATTGAAACATATTAATTTCTTGAAATTAACTTACTATCTAGAACCTAATGAGCTACTTGTCTGCCATCTGATCATAAAGAAAGGGATTGATCATGAGTGTCTAAACCAAATAACTGCTCTTCGGCATTTTTTAATGGTATCGATGAGTTTTTAATATTTGTAGAGGAACATAGGAAAGAGATAGGTTCTATTTCCCATGTAGGAATTGGAGCAACAACCTAAAATTTGACATTGTTTACACGATCAAAGATCATGCCATGTGCAATGGGATTGAAAGGGTAATATAGAATGGTACTAGCATGGAGAGATACCTAGTATGAGATTAGTAGATGTTGGTAATGGAAGTTGTGTCCAAAAAGAAATGACTGACAATGTTGATGAGAACGAACCAATTCCAACAAACATAGTTGGTTGTGATGCTAGATAGTTGTGGGGTAAATGTTACAGACCCACCTCCCTTATTTAGAAGCATTGTGCATGAGGTTGAGAAACCATTATACTTAGGTTGTACTAAGTTTATGAAGTTGAGCGATTTGTTGATAGTGTATACTTTGAAGGCTAACAATAGATGGAGCTATAAAAGCTTTACTTCTCTGTTGTATTTGTCAAAAGAAATTCTCCCTGAAGGAAATGAGCTTCCAATCTCAACATACAAAATGAAAAAGATGTTTCATACCAATGGGAATGGAGGCTACGAAGATACATGCATGACCGAATGAATGTGTGCTATTTCAAATGGACTATATCACCATGAAAGAATGTCTGAAATGTGGGGCATCAATGTACAAAAGGATGACATCAGGTAAGACCAAAATTGAGTATCCTACCAAGATGATGTGGCACCCTCCTATAATACCCTTGCTTCAATGCTTGTTTTCTAATGTCGTAGATGCACAAAATTTATGTTGGCATATAGAGCTGAAGAAAAATAATGATATTATGCTACGAGATGTGTCTGATTCCCTAAAATGGAAGAAGATTGATTTATTGTATCCTAAATTTGGTGAAGAAGCCATGAATTTAAGACTTGGACTTTGTACTAACAGGATGAATACATATGGAACATTAAGCAACCAACATAGTACATGGCCTATCATGTTTGTTGTATACAATCTTCCTCCATGGTTGTGTATGAAGAATAAGTATGTCATGTTATAGTTGTTGATATCGGGCCCCAAATAACCTGGCAATGATATTGATGTTTACCTAAAACCTCTAATTGATGACCTAAAGAAACTATGAAGAGAATGTATGGTGACTTATGATTCTTTGCACAGAGAGATGATTAATTTACGTGCTATGTTGTTTTGCACTATTAATGACTTTCGTACTTATGATGTTTGGCTACAATGTCAAAGGATCAAAGACATGTCCTATATATGAGGAAAGTGTAGATTGTATCAGATCGATACATGGTGGTAAGACTATATATATTGGTCATCGAAGGTTTCTACCAAATGTGCATCCTTATAGAAAGTTGCACAAAACATTCAATGATTCAACTGAGAAACAAAGTACCTATAAACCTATGTTAGGGGAGGATGTTTTTTTTTGGCAAAGTTAGGAGATCATCTATTCATCCCGCTCTCCTCGTGCAGGAAAATATTCAGAAGTTGGGTACACCAGGTGTTAACAGAATTAAACGTGGTAGTACTACGACCATTACATCTATCTATGTTGTACTAATCAAGAGTCACCTCTGGTGGTCTAGTATAAGAAAAGTGACAAGATATGTTCCTGAGGTGGAACTTAGCTAGGCCATCAGTAGCTTTGTTACAGTCTCTCTATGCAAACAGGAGCCGCCAGCCATCTCTACTCTTCATTAGATACTGCATAGAATGACTTAATCTCATGTACTTGGGTTGTGCACTCAGATCTTGATTTAGAATTTCTACAGCCTGTCGGAAATCTGTCTCGAATTCCGCCTGATCTATGTTCAGCTGAACTGCTCTTTGTGTTGCATAGTGAATCACATGCATCTCAGCTTGTAGTGCCGAGTCAACACTCACAACCCAGCCATTTCCTTCAATCCAAGTGCCTTGACTGTCCCTGATAATCATGGCGGCTGCCGATTTCTTTCTCAACATTGTTGTGTCGACATTGAGTTTGAGTACTCCTTTGGGCAGATGTCTCCACTACAATTTTGAGTTGATGTTTTGACTGCATCACCCTTCTCTATCCAGCCACGCTTGCCACAAACAATCAACCTCCTTCTTGATGTAACATGTCATGTGCGTGACAGGTTTGACTCTTTGTTTGAATACATGGGCATTTCTACATTTCCAAAGATACCAACATGCGATCATAAACATGGTCCTCAGGTTGTTATCTCCATTTAATCATCATCATAGTCATTCTACATGATCTATGTTGAAGAAGTTAGGAAACATCTCGCTTTACAGGAGTTGTCCAGCTCTCCTTCACAAACTTACTATCGTGCAAAGCATGCACGCTGGTTTCTTCCTCCTCTTGGCATCTATCACAAATCACACTAGTATCCATTCGCCTCTTCACTTGTCTACTGTTAGTGAGGATCCCGTCATGTTCCAAGGTCCAATTGAAGAACTTAATTTTAGCCATAACCTTGTCCTTCCAGATCTTCTCCCAATAGTCCTCTACCACCTAGTTTCTCACTGTCCTCAACAACCGATATGCGAAACTCGTTGAAAATTTCCCATCGGCAGACTCCACCCACACCACCGCATCACTGAGTTTGTGATCGATGGGAGTATCTGAGGCGATGATCTGATCAACATACGTACTCAGTAGCCAGTCCTTTAAGAAGTCAGTGTCCCAAGAGCCTTGCTCGGTGATGACACTTGCGACCTATAGGTTTGCTAGGTTCGGGGGAATTTCTTTTAAGGTGACCTCAGCCAGGTAAGTGTCTTTAGAACACCATTTGTCAAACCAGAAACTTGTCTTCTTCCCATTAAGTAGCTGTTTGTATGAGTGTTTTTCAACTAACTCCTTTCCTGATAAAGCTTCTTTGGCTAACATCGACTCATTCATGGGTTTCCCCTCTTTGTGGGACTTGTACTTAGGTGTCATAAAATTACACCATATTGTCTTCCTCTTATTAGCTATTTCCCAAGAATTCTTCAATAGGAGGGCTAAGTTCCACTCACGCATGGATTGAATTCCCAACCCCCCTTCCTTCTTCAAATTTGTAACTTTTCCCCAGGTGACTAGGGGCAATGGGCGGGCCTTATGATTGCGTCCCCAGAGAAACTTGTGAACATTGCTGTCAATTCTATCACATAAGGATTTGGGCAACCAGGCCGTTTGCATGGTGTATGTAGGTATAGCTGATAATGTAGTGTGAATAAGGCAGCATCGTCCCGCAAAGGATAAGCTTTTTGTAGCCCAACTGTTTATCTTCGATTCCACCTTCTCTAGTATGCATGTGTATGCATGCTTAATGATCCTCGAGTGTATAATGGGAACACCCAAGTATCTACCAAGGTCTGACGTCTCCTTTAAGTCACTGATACGGCACACCTCCCTTCTGGTACATCTAGGTACACTGGAAGCAAAGAAGATATGTGTCTTTTTGATGGAAATGGACTGTCCAGAGGCAATCCCAAACTTTTTGAAACACCTTCTTATTGTTTTCATTTGTGTTGTGGAAACTTTACTAAATATAATTAAATCATCTACAAAGCACAAATTAGACACCTTGATTTCGCTTCTGCCGAGAGCAATAGGCTTCCAATGGCCTTGGTTGACAAGCTCCTCAATGATTTGACATAACCTCTCTATGAATAGAACAAATAAGTAGGGGGAAATGGGATCTCCCTGGCATAGTCCTCTGCTAGCTTTGAAAGATTCTGTACTACTACCATTCCACACGACTGAGCACTCTCTAGTAGTAATGGAGTTCATGATACAATCAGCTATGGACTGTGGCATATCCAGATGTTTTAGAGTATCCTGAATAAATGCCCAAGATAGTTTGTTGTACGCCTTCATGAGATTGACCTTGATGGCCATGCACTTCACTCGGTGCTTTCTCCTCATATGATGTATGACCTCCAGCGTGAGGGCAGTGTTGTCTATGATTTTCCTTCTAGGTACAAAGCTACTCTATGTACTTGAGATCCAGGTAAGCATATATGGTTTTAGTCTCTCCACAACTATTTTAGATGTGAGCTTTAGACAGATATTATTTAGAGATATAGGCTATAGTTGATCGCATGTCTCCAACGCTGGCACCTTTGGGATAAGTATAATCATGGAATTGCATAACTTGTTATTCAGCTGGTGCCCCATTAATGCATCAGTCATTGTGTTCATGACTGAGTTCTTTACTGTCTCCCAATTATTGCACAAGTATAGCCCCATAATTCTGTCAGGGCATGTCACCTTATATGGGTTCATGCTCTTCAATACAGATTGGACTTCAAGATCGGTTGGTAGCGAGGCCATCCTGCATTTCTGATTAGCCGTGATTCTCCGAAATTGCCCAGGGACTTCATCGTGTAGAGTGTTGGATGTGCCGGTAGGTTCAGTCAGTTGGTCCATGAAGAAGTTGTGAATCATCGTATGAAATTCCTTCTCATCAGTAACTCAATAACCGTCCGCATTTTTTAGCTTCATTATGGTATTCATGCGACGTCTTTTTTTAATATATGCATTGAAGAACTTTGAGTTATTATCTCTGTCTCTTATCCAGTTCAAGTGGTTTTTCTGTTGTAGTTCTTCCTCCTCCTCTTTAAGAAGATCATTGAGTTCCACCTGCAAGCTGATAAAGATCTCATAAGAGATTTGATTGTACTCAGTAGTGAGTTCCTCCTTGAGAAGCTTTATATTGTTCATCAAACGGTCCTTTTTCCTTCTCTGTCTAGCCCTGTGATTGTTGTCCCATCTAATAATAGGTTCTTACGCCCCCTTTAGAGCTTCATTGAAACTGACATTATTATTCCAAACTATGCCCATCAGTTCCTTGAACTCTGGATTGTGTGCCCATTCCACCCTGGATTGGAATTGGCTCAGGGTCTTCCTGGACCTTGTGGATTTCACAAGTAGAGGGCAGTGGTCTGATGGATTGTGCGGTAGATGTATGACCATAAACTCTGCCCTTTGACAGATGAATTGGTCATTAGAAACTGCACAGTCTAACCTCTCTTGCAGGTGTCCTCATTTGAATGTGAACTGTGGCCTCAAGAACCCAATGTCCCACATGCCATCATCCATTAGAGTTTCATTAAATACATTGTCTTCAACGAAGTTATGGTGTTTGGAGCCTGATTTCTCATCTGGGTGAATGGTAGTATTGAAGTCTCCAAGTGCAATCCAAGGCTTAGTAAAAGTATTACCCATCTGAATGAGATGTTTCCACAGTAGTTTTCTTATGTTAGCATGAGGGATTGCATTTACGAAAGTAACCAGTGTGTCTTTGTGAATACAACAAGTAATAAATTGTTGGTGATAGTTGATAATCTCAACCTTGCATTCAGCTTCATTCCAACATACCCAATTTCCTCATGTGAATCCTCTCTCTTCTACCCGGAAGGAATTTTGGAATCTGAGACCTTTTATGGTTTTTGTAGCCTTATCTCCACTGATCCAAGGTTCTAGGATTCCCAACACTTTATGTTTGTATTTCCTAAGGTGTTGTGACGTCCCCAAATTTTCTAAAACTTAATCTGATGTGTGACGTCCAAATTGAAACCCTCAGCTCAGCGAGAATCTCAATTTAAACACCACACACTAGGCTAAGAAGAAGAAAATCAAGGGAGTCAGAAGGAAACAATCAGTAGCACATGCACATGAACAATAATAAAACCATACACACATGTTCATCATTCAACATATAATTACAACATGAATTGTTACAACATTTGATATTACATATTGAACAAAAAACTTATACATATACATGTACTACCACTAAACTATAGGATCTTATGTCAACAGGTCCACCTGTACATCAGCTCGCCACACAACTCTCAACTATCCTGGATCTTCAAGAGCATAACCACAACCTAAACAAAAGATTACATGTGGTACACGTCAGCACAATATTCAAGAATATTGTACTGAGTACGCCTATGTGTCTTTTATATACCTCTCATCATATCTTGGCAATAAGATAAAACTAATACTTGGTAGTTATAAAGAAATATAAGAAAATCATATACTTGCACAAAGATGTTCATCAACAAAAGAGAACACATATTTTTTTAAGTACATTTTCATCATATATCTCGTACATCTGTCCCCAAGTGCTTTGATGTTTGTAGGCCTTATGATCTACTACCAAAGAGTTTGAGATCATTTAACGTGTGATCTACTACCAAAGAGTTTGAGATCACTTCAATGCACTATACTACCAAAGAGTTTAGTGCTATCATATGATGGATCCGATATCTTATGTTTCATGTGTTCATAGCCATAAGTATGGAAAATCAAGCAAGATATCATACAAGAACAATCATTTCATCCAATACCATATGCCAAGTATTTTACTACACATATAGCACAAGCATATTGTATAATAAGCCAAGTAAGAGGAAATGGCGTACCTTGCAAAGAGATATACTAATCACATATTCCTTATGTCATCTATATCCTGGTCAACCCTGAATAAGACAAGATCATATATTGTCATCAGATTGTCATCATCTTACATCTCATCTTAACCCTAATTATGTCCATTTTATGGTTTGCTTACTCATTTGGATATGTGTACTAGCATTTTTGTCTTAGAATTATCATACTGATGTCATTTTCTAGATTATGATTCATTATCTGAACATTATCTTCCATAGCATTTTTTTGCACATTAAGTAACCCTAGGTTACACCATTAACCAAGATTAGGGTTTTAAACCAAGTATTAAAGGTCAACTTCATATAACATGAATTTCATGTATATAACTGATCTCAAATATATATATTATCTTCCAGTTACAGATATGAGGGTTTTCTATAAATATCATCATTTATTAAGCATGCATGTATTAATTGCATCATCTTTAGTGTTATTAGCCCTAATTAGACATATTAATCAAATTATGTAATTTCATGCATCAAAACGACCATAACTGATATCTTATACATTCTAAACATGATTATCGACTTACTGACATTTTCCATAATTTTATGTCATCATTTAATATTTATTACTCAAGAACTAAGCATTACACATCTTACATAATATCACTATTATTAAAGCCTTAAAATGTTGATATTATGGTTTCAACTTATTCTAGGGATTTTTCTGAACATTTTGGTATATTATTTGTATTTTTATGAGGAATTGTGCTATTTTCTATGAATTATTGAAGTTCTGCATATATTAGAAGATGATTACCTTCTCTGGCCACTCGTAGGCCACCACGTTGCCTGAGGAGGGCACTGCTCCTCCCCTTCTGTTGGGACCCAATTCAGGGCTGCAAAACCAGTTCTGCCTTTCTTTCTCTCGCGTATTGGGTTCCGCACATGAGACAAACCCCCTTCGCACGGTCTCCGCCTGACGCCTCTGTGCATCATCTCCCCCATCGCAACACATGTCGTCGTTGTCGGGCTTGCTTTAGTGAGAAAAGGGTGTCACTCTCCTCCTCCTCATGGTGTTTCTTCTAATCCTTCCTGATTTCACCAGCCTCGTTCCTTGCCTAGGTGTTGCTTCTCCTTGCCACACCTCTCAGCATATATTGCGGGACTCTCACAGTCTGTGCGCTGCGTCAAAAGTGTGGGTGATCTTACGCCCAAGGCGCCAATCTGGGGACGTTCTCCAGTGGTGATCGGTCACCCTAGATCCTCCTCCTATACTCACAATCTAGTCAGCACCTCCAGATTACCTCACCAGCACTTCTGATGCCTGCCTGTGTTCTTCGTTCTGGGCGTGCGCGAGCCTGTCGCCTCTGCCTGCTCTCAAACCACTGGCCAACACTCTGTTGCGGTATCCTCCTCCTGGACCTCCATAGCTTCTCTGCATCACGGAGCCATAGCCACACGACTCTCCTCCAATGAGGATGCCTCACCTCGTGCCTGACACTGCGGGCTTGAGCACTGCCTCATGCCAGTACGAAGGCAAGGAGTCTTGCGCTCCTCAACCTCCGTCTCCTACTCCTTCAGCGTTGGCATGTGGCTGCAGGTCTTCCTCCTCGCCACCAGAGCTCCGTCTAAATCACCTCTGCCTCCATGGATAACTGCCAGAACCTCCTTGCTTCAATTCGACATGTTCTCTTAAACGACAGCACTATTTCGGAAGAACAGGTTGGAGAAAAGTCGAGGAGCCGAAGATGGTTCCTCTCTTTTGGTGGCTTCGTGTCCCTACTGATGGGTCATTGTGAAGAACTGACCAAGCCAAACTTAACTACCGATTCAAGACGTCGCATCCACTCATGACCTTTGAGCAACACGTCGAGAAAGTGGGGTCTTGGCCCCCCGATCCTATAACTGCAAGGGAGGAGAGCCTTCCACCACTGTCAGATGGTATCCAAGGGTCAACATCCAACATCCACTTAGATGATCGATGGCCACTCTTTCTCAAGTGCCTCATCTATTAGATCTGAGATCCAAGGCTATAACTTGGCTAGGAAACTAAGTCAAGGATCCGAGTACGTGACATAACCAACAAAAGTAGGATCTAGGCTTGTAATATGAAACCTTATAATTCAACACATTATCATCACTTTCAATCCTAAAATACTTCCTCTAGGATACTCCAATTTCTCTGAGATTTTAACCATAGCTTTATCATACCTCAAGGTACAATCTATTCAATTTTGGTGATAAATCTCAGCTATTTGACTTGTCAACTAAATTCCTCAAGGACATTAAATATAGGGATCTTAATCATGATATAAACATCAATCACCACACAAACTTTGTCAAAAGCTTGGAACTCTCAATCTAACTCAACCATATGCTTTCACTTAAGTCATTGGATATTTAGGATTCCAAAAGTCCACTCCATCACATCCTACACACCTTAAAAGAAATTCCGTCCTCGGAATTAAGCCAGAATAAACCACTTTGTCACATCATATACATCTTAAAAGAACTTTCATCCTCGAAAGTAAACCATACCCGTACTCCAAGGGAAAACATCATTCATGCAAGGCACCACTTTAGGTGCAACATATCCAAAAGCAAAGCTCCATATTCATATCTAAACCACTATTATGAGGTTTTAAAACATCTAGAGTGAATCACCCCTCCATAAAAGATTGAAACAAGGGTTTAGATACTTTGATTATGTCATGGCATATCTAATATGTTAGGGTTACATTCTTATCTTTACCATTTCATTAGGGTTCTCACATCATATTACCATGTTCTAAAGGAGTTAACTAAGATTAACTCATACATCAAGGTGTCATAATTGTTATGTTATGCTAACTGTCAAACTATATTTTTCATATTTACTAAGCACTAATATTAACACCTCATGTAACATGTTTCATTCATATGATCTTATTTCATTGCTCATAATAAATTGTCACATTTACTCATGATTTCATCACAAGATTAACTAGTAGTATCACATCATCATCATTATTCATGTATATGGTTAAGCATTTATGCATCGATATGTATTAAACCATTTCTCGGTTTCCATCATATTATGTTTATGTATCACGTCTCAAGATTAGATCACATTCTTATCTATGTCATACCATGGTTGTGCCAAACAAACTTATACAAATGGCTTGTCAAACATATATCAAAACTTTATCCAGTCTAACTGAGGTTCTCCTTGACCCATAACATGGGGGTAAAGCCATGCTCATCCTCTCTGAGCTAACTCAACTCTATGAGTATCTTATATGCATATACTTTATCTTTCCTCTCTTAGTCTAGGGTTCTAGGATTACCTCATTGGCATTGGTGATAGCTTAACAAGCTCTAGCCACATAAGCACAAACCAACCATGCTATGACATTCTCTTTATAGGTCTCTACCCATGAGTCATGCTTACCCCAAAACTCTCTTATAAACACCACTAGATTCCTATGTGGGAAACCACCAACCTAAGCATGAGGCTTCACAGAAACTAACATAGCTACCTCCTCCAGGGTCTTGGGACTCTCTCTCCCTCACCCAGATGGTAGGTTCTCATATTCATGTTTACATGTTCATATAACCAGCCTCTCTCTGTATCTAGGGTTTGGTCCTCCCAAGGACATCTAGGGTTCAAAAAAACTATAGGAATCATACATAAAGCAACTAAACTCAATCATTTAGGAGTAGTCTAGTTTAGGATGTATCATATCACATATCTCATACTTCTCATATCGTGGAGTCTAGGTTCTCTGACCTTCTCCGTGTGGGTCTCACTCTCTTATGAGCTAACCCCTAAACTGGTCCTAGCACTAGAGGTCCTCCTTTGTAAAAGAGCTTGAGGCTCATGCTGACTCACAACTTTGTCTTAATGTAACTTATCTCATCTCATAAAAGAACTCATACTTGCATCATTAAAACTTATCTCAAATCCTCAAACTAAACTTAAGTCCTCAAAGACAAACATAAATCATCATATATTATCTTATGTCATCTATATAAGACCTACATCATATCATCAAAACTTATTTCATCTATCATATATTCCAACAAGGCTCTAGACATCTAATCTAGAACTACTCTCTCTTCTAGACTAATGTCATTCACTTTCACTTAGGTTGCATGACCACCTCCTACTTGTACATGTGTGGGGACACATTTTTGTAATACATATACCTAATAAAATATTATATAGTTTTTCTCTGATAAAATAAGCGTCAGAGAAAACTATCGAGGTTCGATCCATTTGGAATCAAAAACCAAATCCTAAAAATGAGTATCCCACACATAGTAGAGAGACCAGTGTCATGAAAACTAGTAAAAAGGTGAGAACATGGTGTAGACTAGTGTAGCTACTCTAGACAACGTGCGCAATATGTCTAGGGTTTCTCTTCCCTTGATGCACGTCATTTCCAAATAGTGCAACGTCCCATACCGCTTCACTACAAGGAAAGAACGACATCTAAGGACTTGATACTCCACAAGCACCAGTCTAGACCTAGTTCTCGGACATCTAGGTGCTAACCTAGAGGCTAGGTCAGATCTAGTCTCTAAAAGATGACTAATCTAACCCTAAAAGATTATTAAGTTCAAGGTTCTTAATTTTGAGTTGCATAATGAGAAAATGTCAGGCTTTGCTATTGCTCATGCTCTGATACCACCTGTGACGTCCCCAGATTTTCTAAAACATAATCTGATGTGTGATGTCCAAATTGAAACCCTCACCTCAGCGAGAATCCCAATTTAAACACCACACACTAGGCTAAGAAGAAGAAAATCAAGGGAGTCAGAAGGAAACAATCAGTAGCACATGCACATGAACAATAGTAAAACCATACACACATGTTCACCATTCAACATATAATTACAACATGAATTGTTACAACATTTGATATTACATATTCTTACACATATACATGTACTACCACTAAACTACATGATCTTAAGTCAACATATCCACCTGTACATCATCTCACCACACAACTCTCAACTATCCTAGATCTTCAAGATCATAACCACAACCTAAACAAAAGATTACATGAGGTACACGTCAGCAAAATATTCAAGAATATTGTACTGAGTATGCCTATGTGTCTTTTATATACCTCTCATCATATCTTGGCAATAAGATAAAACTAATACTTGGCAGTTATAAACAAATATAAGAAAATCATATACTTGCACAAAGATGTTCATCAACAAAAGAGAACATAATTTTTTAAGCACATTTTCATCATATATCTCGTACATCTACCCCCAAGGGCTTTGATGTGTTTAGGCCTTGTGATCTACTACCAAAGAGTTTGAGATCATTTAACGTGTGATCTACTACCAAAGAGTTTGAGATCTAACACATGTGATCTACTACCAAAGAGTTTGAGATCACTTCATGGCACTGTACTACCAAAGAGTTTAGTGCTATCATATGATGGATCTGATATCTTATGTTTCATGTGTTTATAGCTATAAGTATGGAAAATCAAGCAAGATATCATACAAGAACAATCATTTCATCCAATACCATATGCCAAGTATTTTACTACACATATAACACAAGCATATTGTATAATAAGCCAAGTAAGAGGTAATGGCATACCTTCCAAAGAGATATACTAATCACATATTCCTCATGTCATCTATATCCTAGTCAACCCTGATTTAGACAAGATCATATACTATCACCAGATTGTCATCATCTTACATCTCATCTTAACCCTAATTATTTCCATTTTAGGGTTTGCTTACTCATTTGGATATGTTCATCATTACTTGCATTTTTGTCTTAGAATAATCATACTGATGTCATTTTCCAGATTGTGATTCATTATCTGAACATTATCTTCCATAGCATTTTTGTGCACATTAAATAACCCTAGGTTATGCCATTAACCAAGATTAGGGTTTTAAACCATGTATTAAAGGTCAACTTCATATAACATGAATTTCATGTATATAAATCTCAAATATATATATTATCTTCCAGTTACAGATATGCGAGTTTTCTATCAATGTCATCATTGATTGAGCATGCATGTATTAATTGCATCATCTTTAGTGTTATTAGCCCTAATTAGACATATTAATCAAATTACGTAATTTTGTGCATCAAAATGACCATAACTGATATCTTATTCATTCTAATCATGATTATGGACTTACTGACATTTTTCCATAATTTTATGTCATCATTTAATATTTATTACTCAAGAACTAAGAATTACACATCTTACATAATATCACTATTATTAAAGCCTTAAAATGATGATAGTATGGTTTCAACTTATTCTATGGATTTTTATGAACACTTTGGTATATTATTTGTATTTTTATGAGGAATTGTGCTATTTTCTATGAATTATTGAAGTTCTGCATATATTAGAAGATGATTACCTTCTCTGGCCACTCGTAGGCCGCCACGTGGCCCTGAGGAGGGTGATGCTCCTCCACTTCTGGTGGGACACAGGGCTGCAAAACCAGTCCTGCCTTTCTTTCTCCCATGTCCTGGGTTCCGCGCGTGAGACAAACCCCCTTCGCACGGTGTCCACCTGACGCCTCCGTGCATCGTCTCCCCCATCGCAATACATGTCGCCGCTGCCGGGCTTGCTTTAGTGAGCAAAGGGCATCACTCTCCTCCTCCTCATGGTGTTTCTTCTAATCCTTCCTGATTTCGCTGGCCTCGTTCCTTGCCTAGGTGTTGCTTCTCCTTGCCGCACCTCTCAGCATCTATTGCAGGACTCTCACAGTCTCTGCGCTGCGCCAAAAGTGTGGGTGATCTTATGCCCAAGCTGCCATTGTGTGGACATTCTCCAGTGGTGATCGGTCACCCTAGATCCTCCTCCTATGCTCGCAATCTAGTCGACGCCTCCAGATCACCTCACTAGCACTTCTGACGCCTGCATGCATTCTTCGTTCTGGGCGTGCGCGAGCCTACCGCCTCTGCCTACTCTCAAACCACTGGCCAACACTCTGTTGCAATCTCCTCCTCCTGGACCTCCACGGCTTCTCTGCATCACGGAGCCATAGCCGCATGACTCTCCTCTAGTGAGGACACCTCACCTCACACCTGACGTTGCGGGCTTGAGCGCCGCCTCACGCCAGAATGAAGGCAGGGAGTCTTGCGCTCCTCAACCTCCGTCTCCTACTCCTTCAAAATTGGCATGTGGTTGTAGGTCTTCCTGCTCGCCACCAGAGCTCCTTCTAGATTTCCTCTGCCTCCATTGATAACCACCAGAACCTCCTTGCTTCAATTCGATGTGTTCTCTTAAACGGCAACACTGTTTTGGCGGAATGTATTGGAGAAAAGTCGAGGAGCCGAAGATGGTTCCTCTCTTTTGGTGGCTTCGTGTCCCTACTGATGGGTCATTGTGAAGAACTGACTAAGCCAAACTTAACTACCAATTCAAGACGTCGCATCCGCTCACGACCTTTGAGCAGCACGTTGAGAAAGTGGGGTCTTGGCCCCCCAATCCTATAACTGCAAGGGAGGAGAGCCTTCAACCACCGTCAGATGGTATCCAAGAGTCAACATCCAACATCCACTTAGATGATCCATGGCCTCTCTTTCTCAAATGCCTTGACTATTGGATCTGAGATCCAAGTCTATAACTTGTCTAGGCAACTAAGTCAAGGATCCAAGTACGTGACATAACCAACAAAAGTAGGATCTAGGTTTGTAATATGAAACCTTATAATTCAACACATTTTCATCACTTTTAATCCTAAAATACTTCCTCTAGGATACTCCAATTGCTCTGAGATTTTAACCATAGATTTATCATACCTCAAGGTACAATCTTTTCAATTTTGGTGATAAATCTCAACTATTTGACTTGTCAACTAAATTCCTCAAGGACATTAAATATAGGGATCTTAATCATGATATAAACATCAATCACCACACAAACTTTGTCAAAAGCTTGGAACTCTCAATCTAACTCAACCATATGGTTTCACTTAAGTCATTGGATATTTAGGATTCTAAAAGTCCACTCCATCACATCCTACACACCTTAAAAGAAATTCTATCCTCGGAATTAATCTAGAAAAAACCACTTTGTCACAGGTGCTCTTTTAGTACTCTCCTTGCTTTAGCTCTCGCAATCCCCTTGATGTTCCAACACATTATATCTTGTAAAGGCATTAAAAACAGTAGATGTATGGAGTTGGGTGGGACAACAATTAGTTCTCAATCAGTGGATCTTCATTTTCTTTATTTTCCTCCACCTGGATCATCATGACCTCTTCAACTTCTGTGGAACATGTACTGAATTTTGGGCAACTCTCCCACCTTTCTCTTGAGTCCTTGGACTCCTATAGATTTCATCCAATGTTGCAGTGTTTCAAGTTTTTCCCTTTCTTTTCATCTTAGCTGAGTTACCTTTTAATCTGCGATTGTCAGTGATGTGTATGGATGTAATGGCCTCATTTATGTCATCTATTTGTTTGGGTAGTGTCGCCTCCACCTCTCTAACCAAGTTCTCTCTTGTGATAGCTGGCATGTCAGCATTAATCGTCTCGATGTCAAGGATTTCTAATACCTTATCGACATCTGGGCTAACTGTTGCATGATTCTCCTTCGGTTGGGTAGCCTCTCCTCTTCTCTCTAATTGCGTGTTGGTGATCTTTCCCAGTGGTACTCTCTTATCATCTCCTACCTTCGTGCTCTGTTTCTTTTTCCAGACTTTTCTCGGTCATCTGCTTGCTTTACGGCTTCCCTCATCCTGTGTTCCTTCTGTTCTGATGTGTGTTTGGTTGTCAGCAATTTCTTCACCTCCCAGCATAGAGAACCTATTTGAGTTGCCCGCATAGGATGTTTATGAAAGTGTCGACAACATTGTAAATCATTTCGGTAAGAGACCAAGTATAACTCCCAAAATTGAAAAGTCTTTATTAAAAAATAGGCCAATATTTTTGAGTCTTCATTATTGTAGTTCTTTGATAGTTCGACATTGTATTGATGTCATTCATGTTGAGAAAAATATTTGTGATAGCACTATTGGCACTCTATTGAATATACTTGGTAAGAGTAAAGATGGCATCAAATCCAAAATGAACCTACGTGAAATGGGTGTAAGGATAGAGTTAACAAAATAAGTTACCAAATTTCATCGCACATATGTACCTTCTTCTTGTTACACCTTGTCTACAAAGGAGAAGAACTTTTTGTGAGTGATTCTGTAATGTTAAGGTACTACAGGGATACTCAACTAATATTTGTTGTTTGGTACCAATGAAGGATCTGAAGTTGATAGATCTTAAATCTCATGATTATCACACTCTAATGCAAAATATGTTACATGTGTCTATTCAATCTATCCTTCCTAAGCATGTAAGGTTTTCAATCACTAGGCTTTGCTTCTTCTTAACACTCTATGTAGAAGCTTAATTGATTTTGAGATTCAAGATAAGTTGCAAAGAGAAATGTTCGTTACCCTATGTCAACTTAAGAAATATTTTCTCCCCTCATTCTTTGATATCTTGGTACATCTAGTTATCCATTTGACTAGGGAAGTGAAAATGTTGGGTGTAGTTTTTCTTGCATTGGATGTATCCTTTTGAGAGGTACATGAGTGTTTTTAAAGGTGATGTTTAGAATCGTTGCTGCCCCAAAGGGAGTATCATTGAGGGCTATATTTCTAGGGAGGTTATGGACTTTTTCAATGACTTGTTGAGTTGCAATGTAACTCATGATAATGTTGTAATCTTAATGTTTATTCCAAAAAAGGTATTTTGGAAGAACAACAAATAAATATCAGTTATGAGCAGTGAGAACAAGCATATTTGTATATTTTACACAACAATGATGATGTGGGTATATGAATCACTAAATACACCAACGAGCTTAAGAGAAACTATCCCCGATTAAGTTCATTATGGCTTGCTAGAGAGCATTATAAGATATTTATTAGGTGGTTTAAAATGAAAGTATTCAATCAACTATCTCAAACACCAAATAATGTTACAGAAACTATCAAATGGCTCACATATAAGCCAAATACCCACGTTACATGTTATGGAGGGTTTGACATTAATGGTTCTTCATACTACAAAAAATGTCAATATGATAAAATTGTTATCCAAAATAGTTGGGTCACCCTTCAGGCATCTTCATTGTATTTTTCTAGTGCCAAGGATAAGAGTCCATGTGAAGAAAAGATGTCTTATTAAGGTGGCATTGAAGACATATGGGAAATTGAATACAAAGAGTTTAGAGTTCCATTATTTAGGTGTACAAGGGTTGGTAACAATAAAATAGTTGTAGTTAACCAACTTGGTTTCACAATAGTGAATTTTGAGTGGATAGGGAAGAAGGATGTGTTGGGAAATATAATACAAAGTAGGTAGAAGAATTTTAAATTTTATCTACCATATTCCCCATAATCAGTAGATCGCGTCAATAACTATAATGTAGGAAATACAGTTTCGAAGATATACCTGATCCTAGAGCAAGTCCAACAAAAATCCTAGTCATCGTAGATATGCAACTTCTGAATCCTGGTTGCATTGGGAATTGTCTGACTATTGTGCCTCTTGGTCTATACCACAGACTGCAGCCATGAACATCGTCTTCTTCAACAACTCCTCTTGTCATGGACGGCTGGGTGATGTTGTCCTTCGAGTGGTAAACAATGGCTTACCACCTCTATGGTAATCCACATGGACCTCCTAGAACTTCTATCATCCTTCTATAATGATCAGGAAGGATTCATCCCTCCACTAGTCACTGACTTGCTATCCCACGACAACTCTCAATTGTTCTCTCCCGTGGCTATCCCTTCCTATCGGGTAGGACTTGTCTGGGCTCTCGTGGTTACCAAAACTAGAGAGGACAACAGTTGTCAAAGGAATTGATTCTCAGTTGTATGTGTTGTGCTCTAGGAAGCCCCCTGTACCCCTCTATTTATAGTAGCGGCCAGAGTCAAGGTTCCCAGTTGCTATCCAGTATGAGATTAATGTGTGGGAGTGGAAAGGACAAAAAGAACACAAATTTTTGCAACAATTCTACAAATTATGCAACCTACGACAGCTGAAATGTCCATTTGGAAAATACAGACAGTGGTCTTGCATGCAAGATGGTCATTTCTCAGTGTGAGATGGTCATTTTGTAGTTTCCCAATTGTACACAAATTTGGCAAATCAATTCCCATTTATGTTAGACATTGATTTCCTTATGAAACAAGTATTGCTCAAGAAAAATGAAGAGGGGAACATCTAGAACCTTTCCCAACCAAACTGGACCAACTTGCCCAGGCGAGACGGCCATCTCAGTTCACCCGGACGGTCATCTGGTGATGCAAGTCGAGCCAATTTGGTCAGGTCAATTCATTCCTTGGACAAATTCACCTAACAACCTGCCTGACACCCAGACGCCCATCTCAACTCTTGAGGTGGCCATTTGGAACTTCTAGACGGTCGTCTCAACACATGAGATGGACATTTTTCAGTGTTGTCAGTCTGTTTGTTTCCTAAATCAAATGCCTAAATACTTTAGCACTTAATTCAACTGTCATTTGAGATCAGAACTCCTCTTTTAGGAAGAGACCTATGAGTGTGACCCTATAGGTCCCATATCACGTTGGCATTGAATGTCCATAACAACTTATGACATCACAAGTAAGGAGTGGTGCCTAGTCACACATCAATGCCACCCATGTCAATGGAAAGTTGGAGAACAACTTCAACCTACAATCTGTTTATGGTGTTGTAGTGTTTGTATAGTTCCTTTGTCACTGATGTCTAGATTTAACTAGAGGCATGGAGAAGTTACCCTCATTATTCAATCTTTTTTCTTGAACCAAGAGCATACTATCAGAGATATATGTAATATCAATATCATATATTGAGTCACATGCACATGGATATGCTTTTCTTAGTCTCACTTATCAAGAGGCCTAGGACATCACACTCCAGTAGGAGGGACAAATCCCATGTCTATCACTCATAGTCAATCCCCATGTGTCAAAGCCACCCAATCATCACCGTTATAACAACCCATGTGTCAGGACTACATTTGATGATATCAAAGTATACCCAATGACATGTGTTGAGTGTAGTGATTTCAGGTCTAAGAACCACAACCACCACCATCATTGTGAGATTTGACTATGACTTCCATGAAGATGTCTTCCATGTGTCAGTCTCACGGTGGGTCTTTCTGATGCACTGTTCACTAACATGTATCTGTGTGCTGGGTTTGATATCTGCATATCACGACTAATGAGATTCAGTCATCAACCAACTCACACGATGATCTTTTATGTAATTGTTTTCTATCAACCTTCCACAATAACAATCAATCAAGGACATAATGATAATATCTATATGTACTCTTAACATCCGCATGATCTCATTCACAAGGTTAGTAACTTAAATACATATGAAATTGAGTAATAAAATTCTCTAGACATTTATAATGTTTCATCATTATCTCATAACTAAATTAAACAGAATAAATTGGAAACTTGCCTTTTATCAATAATCAAATCTTTTTAGATGATATGCCATTATAATCATCACATGATTGGCTCTCTGGGCATACATATCCAACAAAATCCCACTTGCACTTAGAGCCAATCACCCACAAATCTTATTATGAGTGACCTTACATGACCATCATGCTTTTGCTATGAAAATGCTTTAGTTAAGGAATCAACAATGTTGTTCTCAGTTGGTACTATGCAAATCTTTACATCTCCATGCTACATGATCTCTCATATGACATGCAACTGCCTCTATATATGTTTTGAGTGCTGATGTGATCTAGGTTCCTTAGCTTGCACAATAGCTCCATTGTTGTCACAATATAGTGCCATTGCCTCATTGATGCTTGGAACAACCTCAAGTTCTATGATGAACCTCTTTATCCATACATCCTCCTTCGTTGCACTTGATGTATAAATATACTCAGCCTCTATTGTAGAATCAACAATTGTTTCTTTCTTGGAACTCATCCAGATCACATATCCATTTTTGAGGCAGAATACAGATCCATATTGCAATCTGTAATCATCTTGATCAGTCTAGAAGCTTGTATCAATGTAACCTTTTACCACCAACTCTTCCTCTCCATCATAGACTAAGAACTGATCCTTAGTCCTTCTCAAGTACTTGAGGATGTTCTTCACAACTATCAAGTGAGCATCACCTGGATCTGATTGATATCTATTCATCATGCTCAAGGCCTGGATGGGTACACAACATTGCATACATGATCGATCCAATTGCTGAGGCATATGGAATCTCACTCATGTGTTCCCTTTCTTCAAAAGAACTAGGACATTGAGCTCTAGATATGGGGACACCATGGCGTGCAAGCCGGTTTTCTCTCTTTGAGTTCTCCATTCTAAACCGCCTCAACACTTTGTCAATGTATGTGCTTTAACTTAGTCTGAGAAGTCTTTTGGATCTATTTCTATAGATCTTTATCCCCAAGATGTGGGATGCTTCTCCCAAGTCTTTCATAGAGAATGTATTTCCAATCCATGCCTTTACCTATTGTAAAGTAGGGATGTCATTCCCCATCCATAGTATGCCATCTACATACAATATGAGGGAAGTCACTATGCTCCCACTAACCCTTTTGTACACACAAGGTTCATATTCATTTTGAGCAAAGAAAAACCCTTTGACTGTCTCATCAAAATAAAGATTTCAGCTCTGAGACACTTGCTTCAATCCATAGATTGACCTTTATAGCTTACAAACTTTATTTGAAAATTTTGGATCTATAAACCCCTCAGGCTATTTCATATACAGATCCTCAACAAGGTTCCCATTAAGGAACGTGGTTTTAACATCCATTTGCCAACTCCCATAGTCATGATAAGTTGCAACAGCAAGCATGATCATGATGGATTTAACCATTGCCACTGGAGAAAAGGTTTCATCATTGTCAACACATTGAACTTGTCTGAAACCCTTTGCAACTAATTTTCCCTTATAGGTTTGTACATTTCCATCCATGTTGGTCTTCTTCTTGAAGACCCACTTGCACCCTATGGGTTTTACCCCCTTTAGGTGGATCCACCAAAGTCCATATTTTGTCGGTATACATGGAGTCCAAGTCAGATCTCATGGACTCAAGCCATTTCTTAGACTCTGGTCCCTCTATAACATCATTTTAGATTATTGGATCATCATATATGACCAAGTCACTACCTTCTTGAGTTACAAGATATTTGAATCTTTCATGATCAAGGAGTGTCATATTATATCTATGAGGTTCCCGTATTACTTGAGGAATATGACATTCCACAACACTTTGTGAATCTTTAGGTTCCTCTTGTAAATCTAATGGTTCAATGTTTTCTTGTTGGTCTCAAACTTCTTTCAATTCTACTTGTCTCCCACTAACTCCTTTGGAAATAGAATCCATTTCAAGGAATACAACATGTCTTGCAACAAACACTTTGTTGTCAGATGAATTATATAAGTAGTATCCCATGGTTTCCTTTGGATATCCAAAAAAATAACATTTTTCAGACCTAGAGCCAAGCTTTTCAGGAAACATTTTCTTGACCTAAGCTTAGCAACCCCAAATCCTCATCAAAGACATTTTGGGATGTTTCCCAGTCCATATCTCATATGGTGCCTTTTGAATTGATTTAGATGGTATTTGGTTTAGTGTAAGTGTGGCGGTTTGTATAGAATGCCCCCAGAAGGTTATCGGAAGCTCAACTAAACTCATCAATTATCACACAATATCTAATAATGTGTGATTCCTTCTTTCTGAAACACCATTATGCTCAGGTGTTCCAGGTGGTGTTCACTGGGATACAATCTCATGGGCTCTAAGAAGGTCCTCAAACTCTTAGTTTAAGTATTCTCCACCTCGATCAGAATGAAGTGCCTTAATACTTAACCAAGTTGGTATTGTACTTCATTCATAAACTCCTTGAACTTTTCAAGAGCTTATGACTTATGTTTCATTAAATAAACATAGACATATGTACTGAAGTCATTAGTGAAGGTAATGATGTACTGATACCCACCTCTAGTGGTTTTCCTAAAAGGACTATACACATCAATGTGTATGAGTCCTAATAGATCACTAGCCCTCTCATTGTTACCAGTGAAAGGGGTCTTAGCCATCTTGCCCAAAAAACAAGATTCACATGTCTCTATTTATTCAAAATCGAATGATTCCAGATAACCATCTATATGGAGTCTAGATATGTGATTCTCATTTATGTTCCCTATATGGAAATGCCAAACGTATGTTTGTTCTAAGTTGTTGAGTTTTAGTCTTTTTGTATTGGCGTTATATACATCTGTCTTTCGATCTAAAAGGTAAAGATCATAAGACATAGGGGCACTACCATAAGAGATCCCATCTTTTGAAATAGAGCATCGATCACTTTTAATATGGAATTCAAATGCATCCTTGTCCAAACGAGATACATAAATTATGTTTCTATTTATATCAGGTACATAATAGCAGTTCTTTAACTCTATTCAATGGGTAGAGATATACTATAAGTTCCAACTGTGCTGGCCCTAACTCTTGCACCATTAACAACTCACAGTTCCACCTTGACTTTTACAAAAGGGCTACTTCCTTTCAAATCCTGTATTTGAGAACCTATGTGAGATCCACATCTGGTACCTAATACCCAATATGATTAAGTAGATATATCTATCTCACTAATGTATATACCTAATGTGGAGATCATCATCCCCATCTTTTGCTTCCTGAAAGCCTTGAAGTACAAATATGAGTTCCTCTTGTACTTTTCTTTCTCCTTATCTTGAGTGTTGAAGAATTGGACTTAGGTTTGACCATAGAACTCTTTTAAGTCTTACTTTGATCCTTGGACTCAGCCCCATTGATCACCATCATGGGCTTCTCCTACTTCACTTTTGCTTCAACATGAATCAATATGGCAAGCAATTTTGACATTTGTCTAGCTGAATTGTACACATGGTAGCATGCAATATAACGACTATATGATTCTAGCATAGTCTTTAGAATCATATCAGTGGACAACTCTTGGCCCAAATCAAAATCTAATCATATTGATTATCCCGTAATATAGTAAATTTATTTTGGCTCTGATACCACTGTTGGGAAATATGGTACAAAGCAGGTAGAGGAATTTAAAATTTTATCTACCATATTCCCCAAATCAGTTGATTGTATCAATAACTATAATGCGAGAAACATGGTTTTGGGGATATACCTGGTCCTGGAGCTAGTCCATTGATAATCCTCGTCATTGTAGATGTGCAAATTTTGAATCGTGGTTGCACTAGAACTCGTCTGATTGTTACACCTCCTGGTCTACATCACGGACTACAGCCACGAATGTCGTCTTTTTTAGCATCTCCTCTTGTCACATACTATTGGTTGACGTTGTCCTCTGAGTAGAAAATATTGGCTTCCCGCCTCTATGGTAGTCCACACAGACCGCCTAGAATTCCTATCGTCCTTCCAGAATGATCAGGAAGGAGTCATCCCTGTACTAGTCAATGAATTTCTATCCCACAACAACTCTCAGTTGTTCTCTCCCGTTGCTATCCCTCCCTATCTGGTAGGACTTTCCTGGGCTCTTGTGGTTACCACAACCAGAGAGGGCAACAGTTGTTAGAGGAAATGATTCTCAGTTGTCTGTGGTGTGCTCTAGGAAGCTCCTAATACACCTCTATTTATAGTAGAGACCAGGGTCAAGGTTCCTAGTTGCTATCCGATACGAGATTAATGTGCGGGAGTGGAAAGGACAGAAGGAACTCAAATTTTGACAACAATTTTGTAAATTGCACAACCTACGATAGCCGAAATGTCCATTTGGCAAAGCCATATGGTCGTCTCGTATGTGAGATGGTCATTTTGCAGTTTCCCAGTTTTACATGAATTTGGCAAAACAATTCCCATCAATGTTAGACATTTATTTCCTTGTGCAACAAGTATTGCTCAAGCGAAACAAATAGGAAAACATCTAAAACCTTCCCCGACCAAATTGGACCATCTTTCCTAGGGGAGACAGCCATCTCAGTTCACCCAGACAGTTGTCTGGTGACCTGAGTCGAGCCAGTTTGGTCAGGTTAGTTCGTTCCTTGGCCAAATTCATCTCACAACCAACCCGACACCCAGATGCCTATCTCAACTCTTGAGGCGGCCATTTGACACTTCCAGATGGCCGTCTCAACACTTGAGATGGGCATTTAGCAGTGTTATCAGCCTGTTTTTTGCCTGAATCAAATGCCTAAATACTTTAGAACTTAATTTAACTATCATTTGAGGTCATAACATCTCTTCTAGGCCGAGACCAGTGTGTGACCCTACAGGTCCCATATCACTTTGGCAGTGAATGTCCATAACAATTTATGACATTACAAGCAAGGAGTGGTGCCTAGTTGCACATAAATGCTACCCAAGTGAATAGAAAATTGGAGAACAACTTCAACCTACAATCTATATATGGGGTGGTGTGTTTGTATAGTTCTTTTGTCACTAATGTCCAGATTGAACTACAGGCATGGAGAAGTCACCCTCATTATTGTTCAATCTTTTTTTCTTGAACCAAGGGCAGGCTGTTTGAGATGTATGTAAGTTAAATATCATATATTGACTCACATGCACATGGCCATGCTTTTATCAGTCTCTCTTATCAAGAGGACAAGGACATTACACTCCAATAGGAGGGACAAATCCCATGTATATCACTCACAGTCAATTCCCATGTGTCAAAGCCACCCAATCATCACCATTATAGCAACCCATGTTTAAGGACTGTGTTTGATGATGTCAAAGTGTATCCAACGACATGTGTTGAGTGTAGTGATTTCAGGTCTAAGAACCACAACCACCACCATCATTGTGAGAGCTGACTATGACTTCCATGAAGATGTCTTCCATGTGTCAGTCTCATGGTGGGTTTGTTTGATACACTATTCACTAACATGTATCTGTGTGCTTGGTTTTATATCGCCATATCATGACCAATGATATTTAGTCATTTACCCACTCACACTCTGATATTATTTGTTATTTTTGTCTATCAACCTTCCACAATAACAACTGATCAAGGACATAATGAGAATATTTACATCATTATTAATAATCAAATTGTTTTTACATGATATGACATTAAAATCATCACATGATTGGCTCTCTAGGCATACATAACCAACATGATGAACCCTTCATCATGGCATCACATGAAAAATAGGCATTCCATAATAATAATCCTGCAAAAATAAACTGGTCTGTCATTCTTCGTGGGAAAGGATAGTTCATTTCAGATCATATTGATGGAGAAGACTACTATGACAAGTATGATGTCTCTAATCCATTTTATTTTGTCGTACCGAGTATATATGTTGAATCTAACACTGATGGCTATACATGTGTAGATCACATAGAAGGGATATTAGTTTAAGGTATATTTCTCATATGTGATATGGCTTTTTTGCATTATATAACATGTTTATTTATTCATATGTGATGATTTGACTTTTTATAGTGTTGACTGTTTATATGTGATCTAAATTTTAACATGCGATATTACTTTTTCCATGTGTTTAATTTTAATATTGTAGATGGCATCTGACCATGAGAACAATTTGATCACGAGCGTGAGGATGTTGAGCATCCTGACCACAATGCTGACAGTGTTGATAAACCAAAATGTAAGGGAGTTAGAGGGATAATTGTGATGAAAGATGCCACAAATAGACAACTGAGGAAGGGCATCATTGAATTCAATGATGTAGGCATGCTGGTTACTAAAGAGTTTGTTAGCTACTGTGGGGTCCTTTGTTGAAGAAAAGTGCCTCTTCTTGTTGAGGATTGAAGACAAGTGAGTACGGTCCACAAAGACCTCATATGGAGGGAGTTAGAGGTGAGATAAATGGGGTTACATTTTTACAGTCTTTTGTCTATTCTTTCTTTTACCATTTTGAAACATTATTGAATGTTGAACCTTTTTAGGGCCAATATGAACTTGTTGAAAAGCTACATGCAAGTTTGTTATACAACACATTAGGAGAAGACATAGAGATTGGTGGGCAATCCTCATAACAAACTATGTTTTTGGAGACAAGAAGGTTCAAGACCCCTAACTTTAATGGAACTATATTGATAAAGATGACAGAAAGGAGTTTGTTTTTTAGAGAAAAATAGATGTGTTCAAGGTATTGAATTAATTACATTTTATGATTTCTTATAGTTACTTCAAAATATCACTAGTATGAATTAATCAAGCCTTCATGGTGCTCAAAAAGATAGGCGTGACAAGAATGTCACAACCACCAGTTGGGTTTAGGTGGTTATTAAACACCGCCTGATGAGAGAGATACAATGAGGGAAGAGCAAGGGCAAGACAAAGAGCAAGGGAAAGAGAAAGGTCAAGGGCAAGGGTAGGAGCAAGGGATTTCTACTTCTACTCCTTCCACTATCGAGTCCTCAAGTTCTTCTGGACGGTTTCCTTGCTATATTGACTGGATAGATGTGAGGAAAAATAAAGCCAAAGATATCCCTATCCAAGAAACACAGGATGTGGATTAAAAATGGTAAATTTCTTGGTCTCACAATAATGTCCTTGTTCTTTTTTTACTACATTGTTAAGTTTGACTAATTAGTCAATTTTTGTTGATGATTAGTTGGAGCTGAATTCCCAATAAATGAAGGGAAAGTTCACCCCTCAGGGCACACACAATGAATTGATAGTTCATCTAGGGACAGAAGAGCATTCAGGACGTGTTAGGGGCATTGGAGCGGGGTATGTGATAAAAAAAAAATTTGTCTCATCCCAGCAAAAGAGAAAACAATATAAGTAAGGGCAAGTGAACCAGAAATACGTGTAGAGATCGGTAGATGCAACCTTAGAGAAATACATAGCTTCTTAGGTGGTGCAAGCTTCTCTAGTAGTCACAAAACCTATTCATCACTCACCCACAGAGTGCATTGGGAGTAGTCCTTCAAACCTGCATGGCAAGGCTGGGGTAAGTTTCAACTCAAGTCAATTTATAATTACATTGTGATAAAATAAATCTTCAAGTCAATATTTATGTTTGTCAAATTAAATTTTGTGTTTCATAACATTGTAGGTCACCAGAAAATGTCCTCTTGCCGTTGATGTTCCAGCAGGCAATGTCATGGAAGATGTTGAGGCTTCTATTGCCCATGTGGTTCATGGTAGTCCCCTTCCCACTGATCACTATAACGTGAGAGTCATACATGTCTTTCCAGGAATGAGAGACATAACTATTGCATAAGAGCACCCAAATCCCACCCCAGTCAGAGAGGTAGAAGGTGACTTTTCTGGGTGGCCCAAATGACTCATTATATTTCTTCATTATGACAAATGTTTATTGAAATTTATATAAAATAATAAAATTCTAATATTAGAATACTTGCATGAAGCCTACAACAAATAAGAAGTCCCCTAAGGTTCTGATGCCGCCGCCCCCTTATTTTATTCCACATGAGTTGTATGACTCCTTAGGCCCTAAATGCAAAACATTACCAAGATGGTTACACACCATAGACCAAACATTACCAAGATGGTTACACACCATAGACCAAACAGATACCATTGTGATCATCCTTGTGGATGAAATCATAGGTATACAATGAGACAATGTTATAGTGTTGATAGATGTTTATGAGGTATTTTCGTATGATTGGTTGAACACATCATGATAGAACTCTGGATACGATCAGTGTGAATACCCTGTCATATGTGAAAAATTGTTTAATAATTTCCTACATATAAACTGAGTACTCATTATATATATTTTTAGTCATTTGTTTTACATGGCTAGTAACTTCATAATAGAAAATGTGGAATTTCGTATGCCATCATTGGTTAGTAATGTACTTAGAGATCCAAGTGGAGTCAAAACATATGTGACTACTGTGATGTAGTTTTTTGGTTCTTCCAAGACCATGATCTTAGCTCCCTTTGACATTAGGTAAGTTTTTGGATTATTGTTTATTTGTCTAACCTATGAATACAATTTATTATGGGATTTAATTTTTATTTTATTTGCCTTATATTCACTCATAAATAGGCAGTGGCACTTGTTAGTGTTTGTTTCGAGACTTGGATTGTTTATCTCTTTCACCCTTTGGGTGAAAGGTTCCACAAAATGAGGGAAACCGAATGAAGTTGTCAATTCATGCATAAATATAGTTTTTTGGGCCCAACATATTTGTTAAGGTTCACATCATATGACAATTTAATAATGTAACAAATCTATTAATTTAACTTACAGGGGTGTGAAAGCATTATGTATTGGCAGAGGGAAAGTAGATATGAAAAAGAAATCAGTAACTTGGAAGAGTGTTGAGGTATATAGTCTTCTCATTCCAATTTTATAATATATGACCACCTCTGCTTAATTATATTTATTAACGTAATTGTAAATCTATAGGCCCATATACAAGACAACGGTTGGGCATGTGCATATTACATGATGTTGTATATGTAGATGATTGTCACTCATGCAGAATAGATCAAATGTGTAGATAATGTAAGTTATTAGTGTTTGTTCATACTGTTAATGAAGTAGTCTCATTTGATAATACAAACAATCCAATTTAAATAGAAGTCTCGCTCTCTTTGTAATTTTTTGAGAATACTACACCCTATACATTAGAGAAGTTGAGTGACCTATGCGGATAATGGGAAGACTACTTCATGAAAATGTGGACTTAAATGAAAAAATTTGATGGTTGATTGATCTTTTTTGGTAGTTCAAACTTTGATGTCATATTTTTATTTGTAATTGTGAGTGTGAATGGAATGTTGATATGTATTATTACACATTATGACATAAAATATGAGATGGCAACTAATGTTGATATGTATTTTGTGAGTGTGAATTGAATGTTAAGTGAATATGTGCCTATGAATTTGAATGTGAAGGCATGAGGAAGTGAATAATGTTTGTTTGTGCTTATATGTATGAAATTGAAGTATGGCTGAAAAATGAAACAATTGAGCTGTAAGTTCATGGATTTTAATGTGATTTGAAGTAAAAAAAAATAGAATGTGGCATGTTTGTGCCTACTTTGTATAAATTTTATTTTTTTCTTCTAGGTGTGTTGGCCTGTTGTTAAGCCATGATGGTTGTAGAGAGCCTATTTCTCTTCAAAACTTTTAGTTCTGAAGAACAACATGCTCCAGTCAGGCTACCAAGCTAGATAGTAGGTCCACAGACCTGCTATATAAAAAAAATATACACATTTCTCGTCAATATTTGTAAATATCTAATTACTTAATAGTTCTACGTTGGTTATTTACAATAAACCAATGGGATATACCAAAAAAATCATTGTTTAATCAGTCATAAATCCAACATCAAGTTATTTGGTGTCAGTTATTTGTCATTAACAAATAGAACAGGGAAGGTCAATGCAACACTCACTACAAGATTGGTCGCCAGTTAAGATGTAACAAAGAACCAACGTATAAATTTTGTCATCGGTTTTTTAACCGACAAAGAATGGTTCAGTTTTAGCATCACCCACTTGGTCGCTGGTTTGAAACAGACTCAGAATGTCCTAAAATAATTGATGTCGTATCTGCTTTCTATAGTAGGGTTATACGCAAATAAGATCTTTGAAGTTATTTGGAAATTTATTTAGGACATTTTTAATGAGAAAATGTTTTCTTTAACAAAATGTGTAGATTATCTAGGCTAACTGGGGATAGGCATACCCACTTTTGGAAATTTTTTCTTTAATCAAATAGGGTAAAATGTTGTATAATAACTTCTCAAACTATGTTGATATTTGTAAAGATATATATAAGATCATATATTAAAGAAAGATTCCTACAGTAACATACTCTATGATAGGTATATATCTTATTTTCCCATTGCTTTATGATCTTTCAGTTTCATATTATTTTTCCTAAAATAGATGGTATCAATACATGTTATAGACAGTAAAACACTTATTTTTGGCTTTAATGCAAGTAATTAGAAACACAAGTAGGGGTTAATTGTATGATTTTAAGACTTTATTAGGTTTAAGTTTTAGATTGGTTCTCTAGAATTTCCTTATAATTATATGAGAAACTGAGGAGTTACTTTTTTTGGAAATGTGCACAATAAAAGATTACTTCACCTTGAAGTTGTGATTTATATATTTAAATCTATCAAAAGAGGAAACTTGAGTAAATGATAACAAATAGGAATACAATTAAATGAAAATATGTACTAAATTTATGAAACAGTATAATGATAATTACCAAATATTACTACCAATAAACATCTATAATAATGTCTACCTAAATAATACTAAAAATCTCTATTTTTTTAAATGTCTTGATATATGGTTTGAAAATAGAAAATAGATGCTAAATTTGGATTATACACTTTATATTTATGCTACTTACAAAATTTTACTCCAACTAGACTATGTTAGTTTCCTTAATTTTTAAAAGAAAATAACAAGATAATATTTAAACACCCAAACTTATTAAATTAAATTTATAAAAGTGGAAATTGATATACGAATCAGATTCTACATTCTTTAGATAATCTAACCAAATTTCACCTCAATTAGAAATTTTTTGCTAGGACAATCAAGTTATATAAGGAAAGAGGTGCAAAAAATGATGAAAAAGTTTTATTCAATTAAATTAGATTTGCGTTCCTACACTTAAACCTGTTACATTAGTCTTTATATTCTCATCTTTTTGTTTGTATGGACTCCATGTGAGACATCTATCACACTTCAGTGGTCACAGAGTTGTCTCCAACCTTGGTCCTAATCAAGAAATTGGGGGTCAACACACCCTAGTTCTTATCATACTCTGATCTCTCTCTAATGTGGAACTTCTTGTGATTCTTCCCCACCTTGTTTCTCTCATCGTTGGGATTGTGGACCCTAAATTATCTCTAATTGTTTTGCTCCAGATCTTTCAGTGACATTTGACTCTCTACCCTCTTTGGTTGTCATCTTCGCTAAGAAGATTTGTGACCTTGACCTTCAAACATATATATGTTGATCCATAAACATCATGTGTGGTTCAAAAATTTATAACCCTTCTCCATTTGACCTCCTTCAACCTTGATAAATCTTGGCCAATTTTGTATGTCGTCTATTGCGTTGATGTGTTTACAGGAGCTTCTTTGGCCACTGTAGTACTTAGAGAAGGCCTAGGAAAATTCCTCTCAATCCCATGATGTTTATTGCAACCTTGGTTTCCCCATATTACCTCAACACCAGAGGAGGTACACATAAACACCCAAAATAATGTCCTCCTACTACGTTTATTAATCTTCGACTTCAATATATTATGTGTTGAATGTTTTATTTCTAAACTTATATCCTTGCCTTGGGATGGTATATCAATCATCCATGGTGGGTTGTGGGGCATTGAAAGGCCTTGCTGATGACGTTGCATTTTCCTCCACCCATTTTTCATAGCAATGACAACTACCTTCTTTTCTAGCCATCTGGAGATCCATGTGATGGATGTTCAAGCTCAGAGTGGTTCCAAGAGAAATACTTAGGTGTTTATTTCACATTATCTCTAGTTTGGTTAGTGATTATATAAAGCTTCTCATCTCCTATTCGATTGGATATTTTTCGACAACTATGACCTCTAGTGTGTTCAATATTCTATGCATAGAAGATTGATATTAGGGTAAATGATTACTAGTTATACCCTCAGTTTCATTTGATATTGTCAAGCATCCAATGGGGTTTTTAGTCTTTTTACCATCTTGTTTTACTATATTATTTGACCACTATGACTTAGCAATCTTGAATATGATACTGAGGTATATCAATAACTAGGCATACATTTTTATTTCTACATTAGTAAATAATAATGTTTTAGATAATTTATAACAATTAATCTATAATTAAAAAAGTTACAAATAAATACTCATTGGAGTTATAAATTATTTGTTATCTAATAATATGGGTTTCATCACTAATTTTGATATACTAAATATATATTAATTAAGATTTTTCTAAGTGGCCTGATTTTGTCAAATTCATATCGATTTATTTGTTTGTCAAGAAATGGGATTTTTATCTACCTATATATGTAATTGTTATGACATAATTTTGTAAACGTAAAATCTTATTCGTAGGGTTTACATATGTTATGAGAAATTAACCCAAAACCTTATACATATAATGCTAGGTTTGTTGATACCCTAACATGAACCTAGGATTTGACCTTAGACATCCTAGTACTAATTACAAGGTATGTGATTCCACTATATTTATTTGTATATTATTAAAACTGAAATAATGAATTCCATATCAGGCATATATTTACAATATGATCATCCTTTGCTTCTGGTCTTTTGATATACCTTTCATTAAAAAAATATTGAAGACTTGTTACTGAGATCATATGAAATATTAATAATTGTCCTCTAGCCTAAAACTTGGTTTACATAAGGATGTTCTCATCCTTCTTTATATGATTTTAACTAAAATTTAATGAACATACAGCTTGCCTCTAAATTTGTTCATGTATCATAAACTAGAACTATTTATACTAGAAATAGTTTTGTACAACCATAATATTAGTGGGTGCACCTTTCCTTATAGAGTGCATCTATCTTCTCATTTATATATAGGGGGACATTTTCCCTTTGAGGGTATGCCTTCCATGCAACATTTTAGGCTTGAGATTATATTGGTCTCAAAACTTCTTAAATATTATAATTCTAATTGTTTTGACATGCATGTCTTATGACTGATAAATTTTTGTTGATGTGAAATTATTGTAGAAACAATTTCATTTCGTTGGTCCTCATCTGTGATGATATAATGTCTCATATATGTAACATATTCAATCTTTTAAAAATACACTCTTCTAAACTTCCTTGATAAATATAATCTCCCCTCTTTGAAATAGCCTTAATTCCTTCTCTTTGGGTTAGATAATGCCCAAAATATTTACTCTACACATACTTCATTTATGTTGATGTCCTTTCTCTATTCTTTTCATCATTATTGGTGATGTTCTTAACCAACCTACATATACATATGTCAGAGGATGATGGCTCAAGAGGGACATGTATCAAATTATAAAACTTTGAGGATAGTTTGAGATGGCCAAGTTTCTCAATGTAATTGGTCCTTTGTATCAGTTATGTTTGTAGTCTTACATCTATGATATGCCACCCTTAATGGGTGAGGTACAATGCAAATGAATATTTTTGAGAAAATAAAGATTCATGATTTATCTACTATTACATATTCATATTTCTTGTATACCACTACGTTGATAAACAAAAAGTACACCTAAGTCATGGTTATTAGTGTTCTTTGATTGAGTGGGTTTATTCCTTAACTAAATCAGAGTGGATACCCTATTGGGTCCCACTCCTTGCAGTTAAAATTAGGATGTTCCTTAGTGTGATTACCTATGGCACATATCACATGGGTCAATGTATTATATTATAGTATTGTAGTTTCCATTTATGCACTGATTTTTTGAACTTTATTGTATCTTTCCTAATATACAACAATTGCCAACGTGAAGGTCACAATCACAATAGCATGTGAAACAATAACAGCCGTTGAGAAAGGGATAGAAGTTTTCAATTGAAATCATTTATAGTGGGGAAGCATGCAGTGGCATTAGATAATGTAGATAGTATAGGGCCTAATGAGGCTTTTAGTCATTGAGTACTCATAAATTAGTGTTTTTACTAGTGATTATACATGTGATTTATCTTTTAAATAACATAATAATAAATAGTTGATCACCATATTCTTTATTTTGTGTTTTCTTTTTATATCATTTTAATATATAATTAAGAATATTTTGTCTATAATTGAGGGCATTGATAGGTTATCTTTCATTCTAATCAATGTATGTCTTAATTGTCTATTGTTTTAGTGGGTACACCATTCTGGTAATTCAATTGCTAATTGAGATAAATTTCTCTTATTGTATATGTGTTGTTTGAAAACATAGCATGACTATTTGGATTATTAGAAGAAATAAGATCCTTTATCATGAAGGATTTTCTTATGTCTTTACTATATACTAAAGGTTCTACCCATGAGTATTATCTTTGAATTAGTCATGGTTAAGATGAAGAGGAATGGTTGTCAAGTGTTCATAATGCATGTCTTTTTATACTGGAGTACATAAATACTATATAGAGTATGATTAAGTGGTTATCAAGATTTTCTTGATTTCATTCAGAATGAACTTCCAAGCATGAATCTTGAGAGGTATGTATTGTATGAAACTCATAAGCGCACATTTTTCACCTTATAGAACTTGTAATGTATTGCATGAAACTAACTGAGTCGAATGATCCAAAGACTCCTATGGAAATTAGATGTTTGATGATTTTGACTAGGTAGAACTAAAGATATATAAAAAAATTCAATTTTTATCACTAAGACTCTTACCAAACTAATGAGGAAAAAATTTCTTTTGTTTCACTTGACTATTGGAAGGATCTCTTACATTTATCAGAGAGAAATCTAACATTTTCATGAATTGCTACTTTGTTTTAAGATTGTAACAGTATATTATTTATTTATGACTCTAGAATAGATTTTGGTTGTGTGATGATGTAAGATGATAAGGTGGCATATTGTAGGTCGAAGAAACTTATAATTAATAAAGAGATTCATCACACACATCATCACCTATAGATAGTGGTACACTATCTAAGTAGTTGGAATCACCATCATGACAGTGGGCCATGTTAAAACCTCAACAACCTAAGTTCAAGTTATATCTTTACTAACAAAGAGATGAAGAACATTCAATGAAGTTGGTTGGGGTTTTGTAAGACTATGAATGAACCATGGTCTATCATCTTGGGACAACAGGTTTTATGGATTATAAATGTATAATAATTACCACCGCATAAGGAGTATATTATAGAATTTAGAGTGAGTGATTTTTTGTTGAAGCTTAGGGAGTTTAGTATAAAATTGAAAGGTTTTTCACAATGTAATTGGATGGCATAGATTCCAGGTATTAAATCCCTATATGACTATATAACATATATACAATAGGAAGTTGAACAAATAAGACATTATACGTGACATGAGCCAATCAAAGAGGGAAATGTTCTGTATTTCTAACAATCATTTGTTTCATCTACTTAATAGATTTTATGTCCTATATAGTGATGATTGAAAAATATAATTTTGGAGGAGGCACACCATTTAATGTATACATTCCATATAGATAAATATAAGATGAATATGAACCTAAATGAAATGTATTGGTGGCTAGACATTGATAAGGATGATATAGAAATTATCACCAATGTTCGTATGTTTTTGGAGGTCAAAGTTGAACACCAGATAAAAATATGAATATTGCATTTGCTCCCAATGCATATATTGAACTAGGTTAATATACTATGTCAAACTGGGTTAATGGACTTTGGAAATCTTTATTCTACCCTAGGAACCAAGATGAGGTTCAACATGAATTTAAACCCTTACACAGATGATAGTTTGAACCAAACATCTGAACCATAAAAATATGTTTAGGGCATGTGTTATATATATTAGTTGTAGTCGGGATCAATATCTAAATATTATATAGTAATCTAATGTTGAAAACTATCATCTTACTTCTGGAATGGTGTCATACAAGGATAATTACGATATGAAGTATGCATCCCACATCTAATACTAACATGTTGGTGGGAAGCAACATATGGGTCATTATATCATAAAAAGAGCATCAAAGTGGTAAATTAGCATGTGAACCATTGAATATGACCCATGAAGAAAAAGTAAAAATAAGGATAAGATGCAAAGGAAACTAGTGTTTAGAGTGTTGGTATATATGCCCAGAGAGACACTCATAGATGATTGTACTAGGACATCATGTAATTGATATGATGATAACACATGTAATTCTATATGTTATGTTTGTTTCAGTCATGAGATCATGACACAAACATGATAGATGTCTAAGGTATGATGATACTCAATGACATATGTTTTTAGGTAGAGGGCCTGAACAATGAGATCATATGAATGATAAGAGTACATACATTCTTGTTTTGTCCCTATTCAGATGTTATTTTGGAAGAAAAATAGGTGAAAATAGTATATAAGTCTAGAACATGTGTTGACTAATGACAGAGTCTCATTAGTCATGATATTGGATATCAAGTCAAGCACATAGGTATTGTTATAGAACAATGTACCTGACAAACCCACTTTGAAAGAGATACATGGAAACCATTGAATGGTAGTCAGAATCATCTCTCAAAGTGATAATGGTGATTGTGGTTCTTAGAACTAAAGTCAAAACATTCATCACATGTCATTCGATGAACTTTGACACCATCTAATGTGACCTTGAATAAGGGTCGCCATAAAGGTGGTGCTGGGTACATTGTGACACATGGGGATCGATTGTGAGTGATTTAGATGGGTTTTGTCTCACCTACATGATTTGATATCCTGGCCACTTGATAAGTGAGACTAAGAAACATATGTCCATACTTATATTGTCAATATGTGATATGTGATTTCACATGCATCTCATATAGTATGCTCTAGTTTAAGGAACACAGATGGAATGTTATGAGGATGATGATACTATGTCTCTTATACAATCTGCATATCAGAGACAAAGGAACTATAGGATCATAGTAATGTTGATCACAGATTGTTGGTTGAAGTTGTTCTCTAACTTTCCAATTAATTGGGTGGAAATCATGTGTTTCTAGATACCACTTATTGTTTGTGATGTCATAATCTAGTTATGGACATTCACTGTCAATGTAATATGGGACCCATAGGGTCACACACTTAGGATGCACTTGGAATAGGAGTTTACTCATTGATAACATTTAACTTGGTTACTAAAAGTGTTTAGGTAATCAATTTAAGAAAAACCGATTATGAGTCGACCGACTGGGATATTTATTCAAGTAACTAGTGTGCCAATCGATCGAATACAATGTCCAGTCGACGTAATGGACACCTTTTGACACTAGCTGATGTATCTTGCCATGACCGGTGGGAGTGTCCAACTAACCATTTGGACTTTATTTGTAACATATAGTCAAAATACTTAGTTGACCAGTTGGAATGTCAAATCGACAGACTGGATGTGAAATGACCAGTTTAACTAGGTCAAGTGATTAATGACATGTGTAATGATGTGCATTTATCATCACATCAAAAGTCAAAGTTATTGCATTGTTGACTACACGCCAATCGACCCACTAGGTGCACACAACATCTCTCAAATCAAGAAATATATCTTTTCATTTCACCTAGGTTTTAGAAATCTGACCCCATCCACTCCTATATAAGAAGTGGGTGGTCAATGATCTAGATACACCATTTCTCAATGTTGTGGTAATGTGAGTGTTTCAGAAATATTTCCTAAGAAAGGCTGAGACATTAAGGCGAAAGGAAGTCGATGCTAGAACTTTGACAACTAAAAGACAACTCCTTCCCGTCAGCTCTAGAAGCACGGTGTAGAGTTTCTAGTGGTCCACTTAGACTACGTATAGGAGCAGAGGCTTTTGTTGCACACTAGGAAAATGCCATCAACCATCGTCGGTGGTCATTACACCAAGAGGATGATGTCGACAACTGTCCATGTACTGCTTGCAAAGGAAATGCACCTCTACAAGGATTATTGTTGGACTTCCTCCAGGACTAGGTATATGCCTTGCACCATCCTTCCCATTTCATAGCTATTGATGTGATTTGATGATTATGGGAATGTGGCAATTTTTTGTTTCTACTACCATCTCTATCGACATATTTCCCCACAATGGTATCTCACACAATCTTACTATATTTTGGGATTTAATGGATATGATTTATTTTTGTTTCATCATTTATTTTTTTACATATGATGTAAATATTTTAATGATTAATATGCATTTTCTATTCAATACCACATACACTACAGAATGTCCCGTGGATCTAACATATATATATATATATATATATATATAGATATATATATATATATATGATATATATGCCAGCCCTACACGTCACCTTAAAATTGTTTTGATGGTGGATCTATGCACAGTTATGGACAAAACCCCTTGAATACTTGTCCATGATTCAATAGTTTATGTCATGTCACTTTTAAATTTTGTTTGCATGCTGAGCCCTCCTCTTTTCTCCATATATAAATTAATTGTTTACTCCCTATAATCCCCTTGGATGTAACTTGAGGTATTCTTTTTCCACAATGTAACATATAGATATGATTAGTATTAGTTTCATTTTGGCAAGAAGAAGGTGTTTTGACTAGGCAAGTCGACTGATTGGAATTTGAGTCGATCGACTAGAGCAGACATTTAATTGACTGGAGGCTCAATCAACTGATAGGAGGAGTCCAGCCAACCTCTTGAGCCAGGAACCCGTCGACCAACCTATGGAGGCCAATTGACTGAAAGGCAGTCCAACCAATCGACTGAAGGGTCCAGTCAACCGGCCAACCTATTCCCATCATAAGATTTTTTCTAGTACATGTTGCATGCATATGTTGTATGATCTTAGGTGGATAGTAATTATTTGTGGTTCCAAATAATTGCATTAATGTGGTCATATCCATTTCTCTTTAAATTGCAATTGCATATTTTGTTTGTGGATATAGTATGTATATGATACATGTTATAAATACATAGTGATTTGATATGTATATGTATTTATAAATGAAATTTCTCAATAGATATTAACTCTTAGATGCTTTCCATAAGTAGAGCACATCAAAAGCTTGATCGACCGAGCACGTGTTACGCCATAGTGTGGTGCAACATCTATCTCGTGGAAGTGTGATTATAATTATGTGGGTCTGTTATAGTAGGGTGCATTTCTATCGTGTTGGCTTTTGGGTCAGGATGAACTAGGTGACCTTAATGGATTAAATTCCTAGAAGCATAAAGATGGATTGTGACAAGGACTTGTGCATACCATCTATACAAGAATTACATTGGATGCAATTGAAAAATGTTACCTACCTGAATATTAGTTATGGATGTTGTCATTGACTCAGTAATAACTTAATTTATGTAGATCTTGGCTCACTAGAAGGTTCCATGTTGTAATCTTCTAAATTGATGATGAGGGATATGAATTTGAACAAAATAGTGGGAGAGATAATTTGTTAAAGGCTTAATTCTTATCAACAATATTTTCATATCAAATCAAAAGTGTATTGACAAAATACAAACTTTATGTTGTAGGAACCAAATGGCAACTACAAACACCTTTTCATTATGATTAGTCCTTGAGAAGAATAAGTTGAATAGGAACAATTTTGAAAATTAGTTTATGACATTGAGAATCATTCTCACTCAAGAGCACAATGTCTATGTCCTGGAGACATCAGATCCATATGAACCCACTCCCACCACACCTAATGTTGTAAGGGATGCTTACAAGAAGAATTATGAAGATGTCGTAGATAACAAATGTCTGAATCTGTGCTCAATGAACTATGAGTTGCAGAGACTACATGAAAACATGGAAGCCATGAAGATGGTAACACATCTCAAGAAAAGTTTTTAGGATCATGCAAGACATGAGATATATGATATCTCAAAGGCATTATTCAAGTGAAATATGGCAAAGAGATATCCAATTGGGCACTTGTACTCAAGGTGATTGGGTATGTTAGGAACCTAGAGAGGATGTGAGTTTGCAATTATTTTTTGAATCATACAATTAATTTTTTATGAACTACAACATGAACAATTTTGCAGAACTGGTGTCTGAGTTTCTTGGCATGTTGAGAACTTTTAAAGAACAAATGAAGAAGGAAAATCATGGATCTGTGATGATGATAAATAGATGAAAAAGAAAATCCAAGGGAAAAGGCAAGTCCAAGAAGAGTTTTATACCCATTCAACCCAAGTCTTTTGCATTTATGGAAAAATGAGTAGTGTATAAGGAAGGGAACTGCCACCACCATCACTAGCCTAGACACTGGAAGAGGAATTGGCCTCTTTATGTAGAGGAACTCAGGAAGAAGTAGCAAGAGATTGAGATCTCAATTTTAGGTATATACATTACTGAGATAAATATGTTTACTTCATAATTTTTGGGTATTTGATACTAGAGGAGGATCTCAAACATACTATGATATGTAGGGTCTGAGAAGAAGTAAGAAATACAAGGTAAAGCTATGTGGAGCAAGAGTTACTACCACTGGAATTTGAATCCATCATTTATCTCAGCCCAATGGGTTTGTAATAGAAATAATTAATTGCTATACATTAAACATCATCTTTGTATCTTGTTCGGAGAAGGGTTTTGAATTTCATATAATGAAAGGTTGATGTTTAATTTTGAGGATAAGATCTTTTATGGCAGTGGACCAATTTTTCATAAGTCTAATCAATAGTTCTACAGATAAGTATATAGAACATAAATATTGAAAGACTTGATGATTAAAAAAAACATACTTATGTCATTGTCATCTAAGGCAAATACATGAGAAACACATCTCAAAGATTTCATAAAGATGGTTATCTAGACTCTTTTGATTTTGAACCAATAGAGACATGTGAGTCTTGTTAATTGGGCCACAGACAAACACACATCTCACTCGAAATAGTGGGAGAGCAAGTGATCTATTGGGACTCATACATATTGATGTATGTGGAACTTTTAGAATAAATGCTAAAGTTTGGTACTAGTATTAAAACATTTTGATATGATCGACGTGAAGAATACTTATAGTTTGATGACCTACTACAAGACTGTGATATTGTATCACAATGGAATCCATCTAACATAATGATGTATCAGTTATAAAGGAATAGTACCCTGTTTGACATGGAACAATCACCGATAATTATAGTTGATCTTTCAACTTTCTTTTATGGATATGCTTCACAAACCTTTGAGTTTACAGTAAACCATGCACCGTCTCAATTAGTTCAAAAGACACCATATGAGATATGGGATGGGAAGCGTCCCGATGTGATTTTATGAAAATTTGAAGAGCATGAAGATTATGGAAGAAAATATTTTCTCATAAAGCTTGAACCAGAATCAGATAAATGTTATTTTGTTGGATACTACTTGTACACTCCATCTGACAGCAAAATGTTTGTTTCTAGGATGACTGCAATCCTAGAAAAGGAATGTATTTCTAAAGGAAATAGTGGGAGAAAAGTAGAACACGAAGAGATTCGAGACAATAAGAGAAAAATAAACCTGTAGAGGTAAAAAAGGAATAAGAAAATCACAAATTATTGTAGAATATCAAGTTCTTCATGTAACACAAGAACCTCATAGATCTAGTAGGACGCACCTTGAGCTGAAACATTTGGATATCTTTTGACTCAAGAAGGTGATGAGTTGGTCATAGATGATGAGCAAACAACCTATCTAGAGTCTATAGAATGAGAAGACTCTGGAAAATGGCTTACATGTACACCAACAAGGTATACACCTTGGTAGATCCACCTGAAGGGGTAAAACCCAAAGGGTGCAAGTGGGTTTTCTAGAATAAGATCAACATGGAAGGTCAATTTGTTGCATAAGGTTTCATGCAAGTTCAAGGTGTTTATCATGAAAAAATCATTTCACCAGTTGCCACGGTTAAACCCATCAGGATCATGCTTGAAATTGTAGTTTGACTGCAAAGGTCAATTTATGGATTGAAGCAAGAATCTCATAGCTCAAATCTTCAATTTGACAAAGCGGTCAAACAATTTTACTTTAGTCAAGATAAAAATAAAAATTGTGTTTTCAAGAAGGCTCGTTGATGCATAATTGTATTCCACACAACAATGGGAATAACATCCCTACTTTACAAATGGCAAGTGTCAGACTGGAAATAACTTCTCTATGAAGGTTTAGGTGATGCATCCTATGTCTTAGAAATTAAGAATTATAGAGATATATCTAGAAGGCTTCTTGGCCTGAGCCAAAGTACATACATTGACAAGGGGTGCTGAAGAGGTTCAACATGCAGAACTCAAATAAGGGAAATTTGACCATGACCCATGGAATTAGTCTCTCTAGAGACCAATATACGAGTGCATGTGAAGAATGGGAATGCATGAGTAAGACGTCATATGCATTCACAATAGGATCTATCATGTATACCAAGTCATGCACCTGTCCCATTATTTTATATGTTTTGGACATGATGAGCAGATTCAGTCAGATCTAGGTGAAGGTTATTGGACTTCCATAAAGAAAATAATTAAATACATGATAAGAACTAGGGATACCAAGTCATGATTAGGTGATTAATTAGGTGTGTATCAGAGAACAAAGTGATATGCATTATATATTGATAACTTGATTAATGTATGATTAGGTGCTTATATGCCTTGTATGTGTATCAAAGTATGACACCAGATGTATCATGAAAGTCATTAATGATGCATATATTAAGATTAGATGATTACATCTTAGGGTTTAAGTCAACAAGTTCATTATTCTTCACATTTATCTTCTTAGCATGTATTAAGTCCAAGATTACGTTACAATTATCTTTCTCATCATAACATTAGGGTTTATTGGTTGATGACATGGTCAACATTATGCATATCCATTGTTACTATTAATATGTGAGTTGCTCTTATTATGTGCATTAAGTATTCATTAGGGTTCAAACATATGAATTATTCATTAGATGACCATTATATGTTCATTAATTATAAACAAGCACGTTAGGGTCACAACTATAGTTTAGTTTGGTCAATACTAAGGATCCAAGCATACTAACCTCCTAGTCATGGAGTTAGGGTTTCAAAAGTCACATAGCTAGATCTCAGTATGGCACAGGGCTCCATCCCCCATAAAAAGGATTTTTTCCTCGAAATCTAACTACCCAACATCAACAACCCACTACTCTCCACCCCTTAAAAGGTTTGACCTACCAAGACAAACTAATCTAGAGGTAAAAGGGTGAGTCTACAAAACCATGTACTAGATCCATCACGCGTCCACTGTGCCACTTTGATATCTTACTTAACACCAAACATGAAGTTCTAGGTTCTAGGGATAGCCTACCCCAAGGATGTGGTCCTAAGGGACATAAAGGAACTATATTAGGTATCAATTCTCAAATAAGTCTCAAGGTCATCATATTAAGGTTCTAGGAGAAACCAACATAGATATCTAAGGTTAGTATTTCCTAAAGGTATGCTATTTTGTACAATCAGTATCATCTCAGACTAGGAAGGTATCATACAGATCTTAGAGTCCTCATAAACCATGCTAGTGGCGCATAGGAAAATCTTGATAGCCCCCAAACCCTGATCCTTTCTAGACACCTTTGCTTTCAACTTATGAACTAATAGCTACCTAGACGGCTCACAACATAAAGGTTAACAAAACATGTTTCTAACGTGGAACTCTTATGATCCTAAATAGACCTTTCATCATCATAAGAAAAACATAGGTCTACCTAATAGGCTCACCATATAAATGTTAACTAAACATGTTTCTAATGTGGAACTCTTATGATCCTAAATAGATCTTTCATCATCACAAGTAAAACATAGGTTAATTCCAGGGTAAACATGTCACTTAAAGGGGAACTATGTGATACAAGGGTTCTAATTAGGGATACAAAATTGAAATAGTCATATTTTGACAACCATGGACTCTAATACCATGTTATAAGAGAGTGAAATCACCCCTTTACTAAATTTGAAGAATAAAACATCCATTCCAAACATACTCAAAAGGTACGCTGGAACATGTGTAAAATTTTCAAATCTTTATATAATGGTATACAAAAGACCAAATGTATAGCAGTCGAATAAAAATAATGACTATATTCAATTTATTTAAGAGTACATCATCATTCTCCCATAGGGTTTACATGAATATTACAACATAAGGATATATATAGAGTGGAATCTAAACCATAACAAGTTTGTCTTTAAACAACATCTTCATGAGTTAGGTCCATGCTAAAGCCATGTACTTCATATCCTAATCCTAGGTTGGTCCTCAATGCTCCTGCTGCACACTCTGATACTAGGCTTGGGTGGTTAGGAAATCACCCAGCAAGAGAAAGAAGCATGGCATGTGTCAATAGCGAGCAAGGACAATACATGGAAATAAAGGCTAAGATTTCATCATAAGATGAAGATCAAGAGTATGAGGCATAAACAAATAGATGTTTGCCATAACAAGAACATAACAAAGGATTTGCATGCATGATTAATATTGACTACATTAACTAAGTAGGGTTGAGGCGCCTACCAGATCTCAACCAAATAGGTGAGGGAGAGTAACACATTCCAGTCACCTTTAAAATATTTTATATTGGGAAGAGTAACACATTTCCCTGGGCAAAATAACACATGCCCTATCTATGGGTGGTTGTACAAAAGTACCACTACACTAGTTAAATAGTCTAATAAAATCAACATGATAAAAAGAACTATGGAAAGTATAATAATCAAAGAATTGAAAGATGGCAACGGGGTACAAGATCCAAGAAATAGATTATCAATACTAATTTTGAGACAAATATAGCAAAAGAAATATCAAAAGAGAGGTTAGGGTACAATAAGTGCCTCATTAGAGAAATTAGGTTAGGTTTGAAAATATTGCCAACTTAAGGTGTAAGGATGCACATACCCCTCTTATTGGTTTCAATTATCAACTTTTACCTTAGATGATCCAAGGTCAACATTTCCTATTTTCAATGTATAATCATGTATTAGGGTATACCATGTACATTAATGTAAAGAAAATCCTAGTTTTGGACTTTTTGCATCAAACCTCAATTCAAACTTTAAAGTCAACACCATTGAACTTATTATGTTCTCCTGATTAAGAAAACATATAATTTTCTCAATTTTGGAGTTATGATGATTAAAGTATATTTTTGGTGATTTTATGCATTAGAAATCATTTTCTAGAAATCACCTTTCGATAAAACTCAAAGACAAACCTCAAAATTATTTTTATTAGAAAGATCACATTTTTTGGATTCCAAAACATATTTTACTTTAATTTTTGGACAACCAGAGAAAAAGATATATTTTTGCAAAATCGACCAATCAGAAAAAGACACATCAGCAAATCCATTGTGAAAGAAAGGAAGAGAGATAGGGAGAGAGGGCCAGCATATCTGACATGGCCCAATCGAGATAGGCCATGTCACTGGTCAATGCCAACTCATCTTCGTCCAAACCAAAGAAAAACATGGACAAATGACCGAAATATCCTGGAGTGAGAAAACAAGAAAAGAAGGAACGTGAAGGGGTAAGGGCACAAAATACTAGGGAACATCTTTCCCTCTCACCCGCCCACCATAGCAACAATCAACGAAGCTTCTTTCTTGGGTGGTTCTGAGGGAAATCGCGGTACGCGACCAAACAATGATTTAGATGTACAAAAATTAAGATCATAGTTCCACAAACTTATGATGAGATGGAATCAAAGGTGAGAGAAGACCACGACTAGAGATAGGCATCATAAATCAGAGGAGAAAATCTTCTTGTCAGTGACACAAAATGCTATTAAATGAGAAATTAACTAGAGGAATAGGTTGCTTGTGGTGAGGAGAAACCATATATGGGTATTTATATATGTAGGGTTTGGTCCCTTGGCCGAGAAGCTTGGAGAAGGGGCTTTGGGTGTTTCTAGAATTTCCAACCAAAGACCAAGAGTTTGGTATGAATGTGTGTGCAATCTTCTCCCGATTCTAACACATGAAAAACATGAAAAAGGATTGAGTAATGTGTGAGAAATCTTCATTTTAGTCTAGCACAAAGCAATTGCATGTTGCCTTTTGTGGCACAAGATAGGAGACAACATTCAGACCACTAGATCGCGATTCGACGACCTGTGTTACCTGTGAAGCAAGCAACTTGCCATATGTGTGCGATAAAATTAAATGCAAAAATTATAGTCCAAATAGGAATAGGAAAAAAGTGATATTTAACTTTTCCCTCTCTTCATTTGAGGTTGCAAACAAATCCAAAATTAAGTGAAATTTGGCACCTAAGCTAATTTGAGTATTTAGAATCCGAGTATGCAATTAAATTTGTCTTTTGGAATTTTTTGACTTATTAATTAAGCAAATCTTATTTTCTCTTTCATCATGCTTTAATGACTCTAAGATTCTCCAAAATTAATTAAAATTCACCCATAATTCATATTAAGTGTGTTGGATATGAATTTGCCATTATTTCTATTTGTTGAGTTTTTTGTTATTTTAATTAATGATTTGAAGATTCTACACTCTCTCTCTCCTAAATTCACCTTTTCATCAAATATTTTCTTAATCAAGTGAAAATTGAATCAAAGGCCTGATTTCACATGTAGAATACGAATTTGGCATTATTTTATTTTTGAATACTTTTATTATTTTATTTAATACATTTAAATCTTATCACTTATTTTATATTTTTAATGAATTAGAGGCATCCAAAAACTTTCTAAAATTATGAAACTTGGGCTATAAGCAATAATAAACACGAGGAACATGATTTTGACATTAATTAATTTTTTTTTAATTATTATTTTTTGGTATTAAATTTTTTCTCTCTCCTAGATAGAATAAAATATTTATGATTGTCCAAATTAGATGCAAATTCAAGCATAGACTAATTTTGACATGTAGATTGTGGGAAATTTATGAATACTCACACACTGACTTCTATGAATTTCTGATTATTTCTCAATTATTGATTTCATGATTAAATTTCTTTGAAGTTTATTTTGTTACAGTTGAATATAATGCATATTCACATCATATAAAGAAACAATTAGATATTCCAAACACATGGATAGAACTACCGAGGTGTAGATCATATAAGTCCAATGATGGATAGAGAAATGACTACATACAAGGTCGCATGGCAACATGTGTTAGCATATTAAGATGATAGTGCAGGTTCACATATCAAAATATTTGAATGTTTAGTAATATCTTGATATTCATACATGTACACTTTTGTATGCACCCACATTATATCAATATATTGATATGTATTTGTCTATGAACATTTATTGTAGATGACTTTCTTATATGAAGATATAAACATATGGAAACTTAGATTAAACTTTAAGAACATAAAGTTAACATCACAAGGAGGATTGGATACATTGTAATATCTTCTCATATGGTATATAGTTTCTCTTTACTTAAAAAATTGTGTAAACTCATTTCAAGAGAAATATAGTATTTTTTGTATCAAACAAAGTTTATTAATGAAAGTATTTTTAGGTTGTGTCTCACCTACTCTAGTCATTCCAAACCCTAAATTTCCAACAAGTGGTGACTCACGACAATTTGTGAAGAAGAAATGGATATAAAGTAAGTTCATGTTAGATTCATTACCCTAGACAGATTTACCTTATAGTTTTTATTTTTCCTCCTTTCATGCACAATGTGTGAATTAATCTCATAGAAACGCATGATTAGATGGTGTTCATGTTCATTTTCATTTCTTGTTTCATTGAGATGAACAAGGAATGGTTGGAGAAAAAATAGAGGAGTATCTTATCAAATATGAATACCTAGGAATTGATTTTACAGAGACGGTTATTTTATCTAGTATAGACTTCTAATTTTTTGGCGAGTCATTTATTCAAATATACCGTATTTAAATAGATTATGTTTAAAATTGGAAGGAAATTGCATGTGTTATTTTAGTACTAATACTAAATAAATTTATAAATTTGCAATTGTTTATTATTAAAATGAACTAAATTTGGTATCAAAAATTTATGTGTGATCTATATACATCAAAATCATAATTTGCTTTTAAAACTATCCATATCGTCAATATAGTTTGAAGCACCACATTTAGTTGGGTTTTTCCTTTATTAAAATAAATGTATATTTATTATTAGTCAAAGAGTTAACTTTATTTGTGTATTTTATTTGTTTGATGTGGAATTCAATTAGTATAGTGAATTTGGTAACATTTCATTAATTGAAATGATTACATTATCTAGAAACTCAAATTTGAATGAAGATTTTACATGTCAACTGTAATGGAACCAAGTGTGAATGAGAAATTGACAATAAGGAAATACTCTTATGAAGTAAAAGATTTTATATACCATTATACTCTTAGATGCCCTAAACACTAAAGAATTTGTCTCAGAGTTCTATTGTGATTGAAAAAATTGGTATACCAGTGGACATTTTCTAAGATAAAGTATCCAAAGTACACTAAGGACTATGGAACAAGCCTATAGTCTAATGTATCAGATATATGGGGAAGTACCCAGAAATAACAAAAGATATCATATGTACTACAAGATTAGTTAGTTGCAAATGAGACATTGCCTATCCTTATAAGTTATCGTGCATTGTTATAACCCTATGAACCATTAAACAAGGTATGTGTGAAACATACATTTGAGGATCCTTGTCCCCTCCTCTATCTAGGATATAGGTGTTGGATAAATTGGACATTATGAAAAATCCCTTTGTTTCGATGATGACAAACATTTCATTCTTATTTATCTAACGAGCTACTTAAGTGTGCAGGAACAAGGTGATGACAAAGTTCTAGGGAATCCATACGCTTGAATGCTTGTAAATGTCATGCAATGTAATCAATTGTAAACTTGTACAAATATATAATGTACAAGTACTTAGACTTTATGAAAATCAAGCGTTAGATCTCCCTAGCTAAACACCACACTTAGTTAGGTCATCTCCTTCAAATAGGATCACATATGCACACTCATACACACACTTAGTGCCTTAATTGAAAGATTGAAACAGAGTCAATCTCGGTCGACAAACTCCTCAACCGAGACACTCTCGGTCAACAAACTTCTCGACCGAGATTGACCCAAGTAGCCGTTAGACACAGCTGACGAGGTAGTTGGCAGTTGCAAATGAACGTTGATCCAGAGAGCCTGTCGGTCGACAAAACTTCGACCGAGTAGGTATCTCGGTCGACAAATTGTCGACCGAGATGGTCTCTGACAGCAACTGCAGAATAAAGTAACTAGCCGTTACTAATGCACCTAACTTATATCTAACGGCTAGTTAAGCACTTAGAAGCCCCTAGAAGTTGTCTAGAACGTCCTTAAGTATCCATAGGCCACTCCTATAAATAGGACATGCCTTAGGACACCAAAAGATACCTAAGCTATACTTGTGCTATACTTGAGCTTGAGTACTCACTTGCAATCTGTTTTAGAGCAATAGAGCAATTCCTACACATGCCATTCATTCCTATTGCTCCCATTTCGTGTCCTATAGGCTAGTATCTCCTATCCACTACAATCACATTGTCATACACATTGGTTAGGAGATCTATACGCTTGATATAGGCAAATCAAGCCTTGTGCTTACAACGGTATTGTAATTTCTATTTTCCTTCTTGTTCCTTTTTATCCTTTGTACTCTCCTTGCTACTCCTAGGGTTGGAGGCTGCGGATCGGAGAGGATTGACTTCTCAGGTGGAGAAGGGGACTTCAAGCTACTTCAAGAAGGCTATCGCACGGGAAGCTACTTCAGAAGGCTGGTGCAACGGGAGTTGGTGCACCTACTTCAAGGGAAGGCTGCTTCAAGGTTGGGCGATTACTTCTAGGTGAAGGCTGCTTGAAGGGTTTAGGAAAAGAAATTGTATTTTATGTAAAATCCTTGAGAGGTAATAAAATAAATTTCTTTTCAAATCCCGGTTGGGTAAGCAACCGGGTAGTGGACTGACTTCCTTAGTGTTTGCTAAGGTTAGAACCACTCTAAACTCTTGTCTTCTTGTCCAATATCTTTGTGGTTGTTTGTTTGAGTTAAATAATTGTTAAAATTGTTATAAAACTCTATTCACCCCCCCCCCCTCTAGTAGTTTTCAGTTGGTATCAGAGCGAGGCTTCAAGGAACCCTAACAAGGTCTTGAAGAAATGGGTGATGGAATGCTCAACAAACTCAACATTGAAGGGACACTTGTTGCTAGGCCTCCAGCGTTCGATGGAACAAACTACCAATATTGGAAGAGAAGGATGCAGTTCTACTTCCAAGGTATCAACTGGGATCTATGGAGGATAGTGTCTACTCCATATGTGCTTCCTTAAAATGATTTTGCGGAATGGGATGCAAACACGGTAAAGTTGGCCCAAATGAATGCAAAAGCTGTAAGCATTTTATATTGTTCTATTTCAGTAGGAGAAGTTAATAGAATATCTAATTGTGATACAGCTTATGATATTTGGCATAAACTATCTATAACTTATGAGGGTACAGCCCAAGTCAGAAATTCCAAAGTTAGCATGATTAAAACGAAATTTGAACATTTTCGTATGGATCCTAATGAGTCTATTAGTGAAATGTTTTCAAAATTCTCTACTATTGTTAATGGTTTAAGTGCCCTAGGAAAACCTGTTCCTGAGGAAGATCAGGTATCAAAAATTCTTCGATCACTTCCTCCGAAATACAAGCCAAAGGTGACAGCCATTGCAGAAGCAAATGACCTCACTCGACTCAAAATGGAGCAACTCATTGGCAATTTAGAAGCTCATGAGGTAGATCTAGAAGAGGAAGAAAGAAGAGAACATGAACGTCAACATGGGAAAAAGAAGGACATTGCATTCAAAGCTTCAACTAAAGACAATCATGACACAAGTGAAGATGATAGTGAAGAAGAAACTCTCGTTGTAAATGGTAAGCAATATAAAAGTTTTAAAACTAATAAAACTTCTAGTGTTTCTTCTTCCAGGTGCTTCGAATGTAGTAAGAAAGGACATATGAAAAGTGATTGTCCAACACTCAAGAAAGGGAAGAAATCATCTCACAAAAAGAAAGAAAAAGCATACCGAGCTGCATGGGATGATTCAAGTGATGATAGCGATGATGAAGAAGTAGAATGCCTCATTGCTACAACAAATGAAGACGAAGAAGAGGTAAGTCTTTATGATCTACCAAAAGAAGATATAATTGCTAGTCTTCAAGATACTCATCATAAATATATTGAGTGCAAGAAGAAACTTAAGAAAGCAAATAAAGATTTAAATGCTAAACTTCTTGCTCTTGTATCCGAAAATGAAAATCTCAAAAAGGAAAATGAAGATTATGCTCTTAAGTTAAAATCAGTAGAAGCTAATTGCAATCTTCTTTCCTTAGAAAAGTCAAATTTGCAAACTCAAGTGAATGATCTTTAGAAACAACCTATTCTATGTTCACATTTAGATTATGATGAGGTTGTCAAAGAAAGAAACTTTCTAGTATCCAATTTAGATCAGGCAAAGAAAGATATTGCTAAGTTACAAAGAAATGTAAATGAGTTAAGAGGAAATGACATGCTTGAAAACATTCTGAAAATTTCCTCTAGCTATAATGGAAAAAGAGGATTAGGATACGATCCAAGAAGAAATAAACCCAAAAGAGCTAAAGCATCCAAGATTATATTTGTACCAAGGAACTCAATTCCTAGAAAGAGAAATGAAGTTGATGCTATTAGTTGTCATTATTGCATGTGTCTTGGACACTATTCATTTTCATGCCCATATAAGAAAAGGAATGATGAGTTAGCTTGGATTCCTAAAACCTAGTAGCTTAAAATTAACTAGTTGAGATTTGACCTAAACTGATTCTTGATATCATAATGTCTTATCTCAACACAATTGAGCTCTAATTTGTATAATTTCTTTTTGCTTGAAATCAATTTCTGAACACTTTTCAGAAACTTGGTCGGTCGAGCATTTGTCGACCGAGTGAACATTCGGTCGAACAATTGTCGACCGAGCATGTCACTGATTTACAGACTGCTGTAAAATTGCTGAAATTAATCAAAATTGCTATCTATTTGAGATTAATGACTGTAAAATAAAGTATAAATCATGGAAATTGTCCTTGAAAGTCTACTTGAGATTAATTTGGTTTATTCTCTGAATAATTTAAGTCAAAAATTAAAATTATGCTTAGTTTTAAAGGAAATTTCTGCTTTTATCATTATATGCTCTTATTGATCTATCATAGGCAAGCAAAATGATTCATTGGTGATATATCTCTTAGAAATGCCTGCATAGAGCACCATGTAACAAACTTTTTATTGGCATCTTTAAAGGATTTGAAATATTTATCGTGCTTTTCATGTTCTTATCACTTAAACATGCATCAAAATTGATATGAATGCTTAATTGGAAATCTGCAATTTCTGCCTCTTGGTTAAAACAAAATTTAGCCAAGGGGCACTATGGTCGTAGTCAAGGGCGACCTAAAATAAGCTTTGACAAAATGCTTATTTGGACATCATATTATTGTACTTAATCTTAGTATACTTTTGATACGGTCAAAATCAAAATTTAAAATCATTTGTGACCTTAGAAGCTTTAAATTGCTTTAAATTGTAAGATTAAGGGGGAGCTTATAACAACAAATTTGACTATTTGATTAAGAAGCTTACAAAAACATTGTAAACATCATTTGAAGCTTGTTACAACCTTAGTATTTTTACTCTTGATTATGAAGAAATTTATAAATTTCAAGGATTCTCATTTAATTTAGGGCTAAACATCCCTTGATAGATGAGAAATCAATATACATTCATCATAAGCTTAAAGGAATCTCATTTCAAGGCTTAAAATCCTTTGCAAATGATTGAGAAACATTTTGTGGATAAATTAGACAAATATGATATTAAATCCATGTTCCTAATAGAATATCTATTTAAGGGGGAGCTTAAATATAAAATTAAGGGGGAGCTTAATATAAAATTAAGGGGGGGACGAAATAAAATGTTCAACCTGGATATCTTTTTGAAATGACAAAGGGGGAGAAAGAATATAAAATCAAAAAATATAAATATAAATGAGTTTCATCTTGATGGCCAACACTCACTTGTAAAACAAGAATGGCTACAAAAGGTAATCTTCAGGTATGAAACTCACATGCTTTATATTTCCTTATTTCATATTTTAAGAAATGTTTGTCATCTTCAAAAAGGGGGAGATTGTTGGATAAATTGGACATTATGAAAAATCCCTTTGTTTCGATGATGACAAACATTTCATTCTTATTGATCTGACGAGCTACTTAAGTGTGCAGGAACAAGGTGATGACAAAGTTCTAGGGAATCCATACGCTTGAATGCTTGTAAATGTCATGCAATGTAATCAATTGTAAACTTGTACAAATATATAATGTACAAGTACTTAGACTTCATGAAAATCAAGCGTTAGATCTCCCTAGCTAAACACCACACTTAGTTAGGTCATCTCCTTCAAATAGGATCACATATGCACACTCATACACACACTTAGTGCCTTAATTGAAAGATTGAAACAGAGTCAATCTCGGTCGACAAACTCCTCGACCGAGACACTCTCGGTCGACAAACTTCTCGACCGAGATTGACCCAAGTAGCCGTTAGACACAGCTGACAAGGTAGTTGGCAGTTGCAAATGAACGTTGATCCAGAGAGCCTGTCGGTCGACAAAACTTCGACCGAGTAGGTATCTCGGTCGACAAATTGTCGACCGAGATGGTCTCTGACAGCAACTGCAGAATAAAGTAACTAGCCGTTACTAATGCACCTAACTTATATCTAACGGCTAGTTAAGCACTTAGAAGCCCCTAGAAGTTGTCTAGAACGTCCTTAAGTATCCATAGGCCACTCCTATAAATAGGACATGCCTTAGGACACCAAAAGATACCTAAGCTATACTTGTGCTATACTTGAGCTTGAGTACTCACTTGCAATCTGTTTTAGAGCAATAGAGCAATTCCTACACATGCCATTCATTCCTATTGCTCCCATTTCGTGTCCTATAGGCTAGTATCTCCTATCCACTACAATCACATTGTCATACACATTGGTTAGGAGATCTATACGCTTGATATAGGCAAATCAAGCCTTGTGCTTACAACGGTATTGTAATTTCTATTTTCCTTCTTGTTCCTTTTTATCCTTTGTACTCTCCTTGCTACTCCTAGGGTTGGAGGCTGCGGATCGGAGAGGGTTGACTTCTCAGGTGGAGAAGGGGACTTCAAGCTACTTCAAGAAGGCTATCGCACGGGAAGCTACTTCAGAAGGCTGGTGCAACGGGAGTTGGTGCACCTACTTCAAGGGAAGGCTGCTTCAAGGTTGGGCGATTACTTCTAGGTGAAGGCTGCTTGAAGGGTTTAGGAAAAGAAATTGTATTTTATGTAAAATCCTTGCGAGGTAATAAAATAAATTTCTTTTCAAATCCCGGTTGGGTAAGCAACCGGGTAGTGGACTGACTTCCTTAGTGTTTGCTAAGGTTAGAACCACTCTAAACTCTTATCTTCTTGTCCAATATCTTTGTGGTTGTTTGTTTGAGTTAAATAATTGTTAAAATTGTTATAAAACTCTATTCACCCCCCCCTCTAGTAGTTTTCAATAGGTAGAGTAGTTTTCCTGGATAATTATTATGCCAACGAGGCCAATTGTGTTGACCTTTGTCATAGACCACAAAGATATCGTCGTAGGATGAGGCTATCACATGAGTTCCTACTTCATGTGAGTTTAGGAGCATAAATAAAGGAATAGTACTAAACAATCAAGTATTGAACCTGTGTAGCTTTTGATTAATTTATTCCTACCAGTTATTAATATCCTTGATATTCAAATACTTTGTTTATTTATTATTCAATTGAATCTATGCATATTATTAATGCTACACTTATGTGGAACTTTTAATCCATATATATGATTACTTTTCTGATATATAATTATCTAGTTAATTTTTGTTCAATGTTTATATTCAATAATTGGTTTTGAATCTCATACTCAACTAAAAAAATTGCTAGGCGGTGGCTAGAAATAAAAGGACAACTCCAAGGAGATGTTTCACTTTTAAATTTTTGAAATAGAGTTGGTGTATTTATAGTAGTTGTAAGAGTGAATTAGTCAGGTCCTTGGTCACTCGAGTCAAAGGGAGAGAGAGAGAGAGAGAGCATGTGTGGATATAATGCAGAAATGTTGTTTTTGTTTATGTTAACGGGTAGAAGTTGTGGTGCAATAAATCTAATGTAATGTTTATTTCAAATTTTATTCTTAATAAAATGTTTTGCTTACATAATGAGAAAATAAAATTATATTGATGGTTCGTGATTGATCTAGCACGGATCGGTTAGCTTAATCATCACCCTAGCATGTCCACATTTCCAACTTTTGTGGGTTGATTTATGTAAAGAAGATTATGTCTACATCTTCGTTACCCCAAGTCAACAAAATTATAACTATTCGAGTAAATGTGATAACAACAATTCAAACATTGACCAGAAGGAATTGCGTGAAGAGTTTGTGGAGTACATGGATAAGAAGAAAGATTAGATGTTCGATCGTTCTTAGCTAACCAAATGAAAAATCATCAAGTTTTTGCAAGATTTTTTTAATGAAGGTGGAATTTGTATGACTAAATCCTGGTGCAACATACGGTATAAGAGTTTTCCAACGTAGGTATGATGCAAAATTATGGGCACGTCTTCAATGCATGGAACAAATACTAAGTTCCAAAACCCAAACATTACAACAAGTCAAAGGATGGGTACATGTATGTCCATAAATAATTGGTAGAGAAAATGACTTAAAAGGGATATTAACGTATAATACAAAGGTCTAACCTTCTTAGTTTATCCCATTATGTAAATAGATATAAATATAAAAGCAAGTGCATTGTAAGTGAGTACGCTATTGTCCTGTATGGAATTATATTTAGTAGAATTCCGATTCAAATTGCTATGTTTAAGAAGTAAAGGGGGATATTGTATAAGTATATGTGAATATTAGCTTAAAGAGCTGCTTGTTGACATAAACAATGACAATGTTAACACAAACTTACATTTGTACAAGATATGTCATTTTCAATTGATGCATGATTAGGAAAGAAACGATTGATGGACAACCGAATGTTGTATGCAATCTCAACTGCTATGGGAGGCACAAACGGGAAAGAATCCCATCCATTCGTCGACTGCCCTACTGGCATAGATAATAGACAGCGAGCATAGATTACATTCATACGATCATTACTTAAAAGAGGAGCATGTCCTTTGTCTGGGCACATTACTTGTCTAATATCCACATTCCGTCGGCTTGCCATGAGGAGGAGAGATGGGTTGCACAATCCAAGTCCGGCCAACCTGTGCCGTCTTGAACGTCTCTGTCAAGCGGTTCTCCACTGACGGCACGTGCTTGGGTACGGGGCGTCGTGGGGAAACGCTTCCGTCGGCAGCATCGCCCTTCCTCTCCACTGGAACCTTGTGGTAAGCGTTGTTCGAAACGCTCACTGCTCTGGTGCTTGCGCAACCCATGAACAGACTCGGCGGCCGGTTGTGGTTCTGCTTCACCGATTTCTTTGTTCCGGTAGCGTATTCTGGGAACTCCGACCCCCAAAGATCGGTGCAGTCGTTGGCAGCACTGGCCGTGACGACGCTCCAGTCGACGCTCCCTTCGCTGGGCTCATAGCAGGAGGGGGTCGTGACCGACAAGACGCTGCTGATTGGGGTGCCCCGGGGCACGATGTTAGATATGCTCTCGATCTCGAAGAGCTCCGAGCTCGTCTCGCTCCTTGTGTCGTCGTCTGCATCTAAGGACAGCTTCTCCATCTGCTTCTGATGGACGTCGACGCTGTGCCGTTTCATCTCGTCGATCGGGGACCCGAACACCCCGCTCATCACCGACGGTGTCGAAGAAGCAGCGGGTTTATCTTGACCCTTTGGCAGCCTGCAGTCGTCGAGGTCGAGTTGAAGGGCCGCCCTGACGAAATCCTCCCGGCTCTGCCGCCGGGAGTCGACGCCACCAGCCCCTCGCGCGAGTAGGACCTCGCGCCGTAATTGCCCCATCGCCGCCGTGGGGCTCACGCTGCTTTTTGACGAAACACTAGCAGTGGAGCCGATTGCGTCATGGCGAGCGGTATCTTTCTTCGGGACCGAGTCGGTCTTCATCACGCGAGAGTGGCTGACAGCGTCGACGGAGTTTGCCTTGGAGCAAGAGTTGCATCGAAGGAGCGAATCCAGCAGTTTCTTGCCTGCCGGCCGACGGGGCGATCCAGGCTGTGGGCGGCGGTTTTTCGGAGGCGCCCACAGCAGGGAGCTCTGGCTGTTTGCGCTCAAGTCGGAGCAGACGCTCGGTGTACCTCCGGCCTTACGGTACGGACTGCCGTGTTGTGACAGTCCTCCTCCTTTTCCCTTCACGGTCAGCTGTCGAGGCGACAGATCCTGCTGGAATGCCAACGGCGACCCGCTGCCGTCCATGGTCCCGTTGAAATACTTCTCAGCGCTGAACACGTCCAGGGTGCTGTCTTCTCGGGCCTTCTTCTTCCCGGCGCCCGGCCCGAGCTTCTGCTGGTTGCCGGAACTGAGGGCGCCATAAGATGCGGAGTTCACCTGCGCAAGGGAGGAGAGCACGGCGGCTGCGGGTTCGATGGTTCGTTGATGGTACTCTTGCTGTTTGTCGAGGTTTATGAAGTAGGGTGGTTTATGGAGAGTGCTAGTGCTTCTGCAGTGTGGAGTAATCCTAGCGGTGGCCATTGCAGCTGAGGTCGACAAAGGAAACAGCTGCTCTCTGGTTGTCTGTTCGGAAGAACAGAAGATGGTTCTATGGAGCTGTTAGTAACAGGACAAGACGGAAAGTGCAAAGGCAGGAGAAATGCTCGCGAGATGTCCGCAGTGGGAAGACAGAACTTGGTGTACTTCCTGGAAACGAGAGAAAAAACCGGGGTATCTGCGATTGGACCACAGGTTCAGAGATGACTCGCGGAGTAGGAAGCTGTGGGGATAGACATACAAAACTCGGGCTGTTTATGTAGACTCCGACTCGCGTCTGCGTGTATGGGTAGTGGACAGAGACATGAACCCCGTGCTGATACGCATGGTGCGTATGTAGAAGTAGAATCCATGCTTCCAAGCAGGCTGGCCCCATGGTTTGCTCCAATTACTGCTCCTATTCTATGCATGCAACCGTAGCCATTCAATTTTGTGGTTGTTGGAGGTACTATTGGACAATTTCTTTGAACGAGACAAACATCCACGGATCAAGTAGCTGATGGAGTCACTCAAAGACTAGTTTCTCCTCTTGTTAGCTTACCACTTGCCATAAATATATTAAATATGTTCTCCTAAGCACCAAGTATCTTCACCACTCATGTTTCATCCGGCACATCCTTCACCTTTTCATTCATTTGAAGTAATTGGATAAAAGAATTTGAAGATTCATCGACAACATGTAACTAGAACCGAAAAATATTTTTGGTGTCAAACTAGCACCCAATATGATGTAATACATAACAATTAATTGTGTTTCAATGTTAAAGAAAGATCATCAATCATCATTGCATATTCCTTATAGATGATTTCATATGATCAATAACCTTCTCCATATGCTTCCCCCTCAAGATATACAAGCAAGCATAAGCCTTATACCAACATGTATGACCACAATTGTGCGTGAGGGAGAGACATAGAGAGATATTATATAAAATGATGGAAAGCCTAAGGCGTTCCCCGCTTTTGGCACCCATAATACAATTGTATTTCGTTGACATCACTTATATTGTATCTCAAATTCACTAGGATACTGAATGTATCAAATTGATATGATAGATCACCCACAAGTAGAAAGACTATATCCCAATATTCACATTGTAAAGTAATTCACATTGTAAAATTCACATTGTAAAGTTCACATTCACATTGTAAAGTAATTAACATTGTAAAGTTCACATTGTAAAGTAATTCACATTGTAAAGCTCACATTGTAAAGTTCACATTCACATTGTAAAGTAATTCACATTGTAAAGTTCACATTCACATTGTAAAGTAATTCACATTGTAAAGTTCACATTCAGAAAAATAAAACATATAAAAAAATATAAACATGCCTCTAATATTGCAATTTTTTTATCAATTAACAATCATTCATTGTGATCTCCACGCACATACAAGTCATCATTAGCTTCAATATTTGTTGGTGTTGGCAACCCAACTGAGAATGGACTGGAGTCATCATACTTATCATAGTACTCTTCTTCATCTATAGGATCTTCAATGAACTATCTTTTACCATGAAGAACAACCGACCATTTATCATTTGCAGGATCATCGATATAAAATACTTGTTTTGCCTGTGATGCCAATATGAATGGTTCACCCTTCTCGCCAATCTTTTCAAAGTTCACTAAAGTGAAACCCAATTCATCCACTATAACTCCTTTGGTGTTATCAACCGAATTACATTTGAAGAGAGGAATTCTGAAATCTATGTAGTCAAACTCCCATATGTCTTCAATGACACCGTAATATAACATTTTAGCTTCACGTGGACTCTTATCCTTTGCACTTGCAAAAAACATAGTCGATGCTTGAAGGGTGACCCCACTGTTTTAGACGACACTCTTATCATCTTGGCACTTTGTGTAATATGTAAATCCATTAATGCCATACCCTTCATAATACATAACATTCAATTTTAGTTTAAAGGTGAGGCATTTGATAGTTTCAGTAATATCATCTGGTGTTTGAGATAGTTGATGTAAGACTTTATCTTCGAACCACTTAATAAATGTCTTGTTATGCTCTCTAGCAAGCCACATTGTATTGGCTCGAGGATATTGTCTCTTGATGCAATTGGTATGTTCCTCGATATAAACACTTACTTCGTCCATGTTGTGTAAAATATACAAGTGACCTTGTTCCAACTGCTCATGGCTGATTACTTTCACCCGTGATCCCAAAATTCCTTTGTCAAATTGCTCCTAAATATTCTTGTCATTACCAGGAGTGTCATTACCACTACAAAAGTCATTGCAAAAATCCATAACCTCTCTCGCCACATAACCCTCAATAATACTCCCTTCAGGATGATAACGGTTTTGAACATCACTTTTAAAAATGCTCATGTATCGTTCAAAGGGATACATCCAATGCAAGAAAACTGGTCCCAACATTTTCACTTCCCTAGTCAAGTGGACAATAAGATGTACCATGATATCAAAGAACGACGGAGGAAAATACATCTCAAGCTGACATAGGGTAACAACCACTTCTCTTTGCAAATTATTGAGAGTATCAGGGTCAATAACTTTGCTGCACAGACTGTTGAAAAAGAAATAAAGTCTAGTGATTGTAAACCTTACATGCTTTGGCAATATAGATTGAATTGCCACAGGAAATATTTGTTGCATTAGAGTGTGACAATCATGAGATTTAAGACCTATCAACTTCAGATCTTTCATTGATACCAATCTACGGATGTTGGATGAGTAACCTTGTGGCACCTTAACATTTACCAAACATTCACAAAAAGCTTTCTTCTCCTTTCTATACAATGTGTAACAAGCGGGAGGTAAGTATGTTCTCCGATTTCCCATTTCATGAAATTCTGTTAATTCTGACCTTATTCCCATTTCACATAGGTCCATTCTAGATTGTATCCCATCTTTAGTCTTACCTGGTATATTCAACAAAGTACCAATGACACTATCACAGACATTTTTCTTAACATGCATGACATCGATACAATGTCTGACTGTCAAAGAACTCCAATAAGGAAGATCCCAAAATATTGACTTCTTCTTGAATAAAGATTTGTCACTCTATGTGGCCATAGTACATTGTAATCTCTTACCAAATTCATTGACAAAGTCTTTTACTCTTTTATAAGCAACCTCCCCTAGTATATGTTTAGGTGCACTCCGTTCCTCATTCAATCCATTGAATGCTTTGCGCTTCCTACGATACAGATGGAATTTTGTAAGAAACCTTTGATGAACGAGATATACAGTCTTACCACCATGTTTTAGTCTTGTTGAATCAATATTCTCTTAATATATAGGACACACTTTAGCTCCTTTGACACTATATCCAGACAAATTCCCATATGCTGGAAAGTCATTAATAGTGCAAAATAACATAGCATGCAAACAAAATGTCTCTCTTCGTGAAGCATCATAGTTCATCACACCTTCACCCCAAAGTTTCTTTAAGTCATCAATCAGAGGTTCAAGATAAACATCGATATCATTTCCAGGTTGTTTAGGGCCTGATATCAACAACGACAACATTATGTACTTATTTTTCATACACAACCAGGGAGGAAGATTGTATATAACAAGCATGACTGGACAAGTGCTATGTTGGCTTCTCAATGTCCCGTATGGATTCATCCCATCTGTACAAAGCCCAAGACTTAGATTCCTAACTTCTTCACCAAATTCAGGGTACAATAGATCAATCTTCTTCCACTGTGGGGAATCAGACGCATGTCGTAGGATTCCATCATTATTTTTCTTAACATCTGCATTCCACCTCAAATTCTTCACATCTATCAGATTGGCAAACAAGCGTTGAAACCGTGATATTATAGGTAGATACCACATCACCATGGCAGGAGAACCAGTTTTGGACTCCCTCGAAGTCGTCAATTTATACCGTGACACACCACATTTTGGACAATCTTTCAAATCCACATAGTCCTTTTGAAATAATATACAATCATTCGGGCATGCGTGTATCTTCTTGGCATCCATTCCCATTGGGCACAACAATTTCTTTACCTGGTATGTTGAGATTGGAAGCTCGTTTCCTTCAAGAAGCATTTCTTTCAACAAAGACAACAATGACACGAAGCTTTTGTTTCTCCATCTATTGTTAGCTTTCAGCTTATACAATCTCAACACAGTGCTAAGCTTCGTAAACTTAGTACAACATGTGTATAACGATATCTCAGCATCATGCACAATGTTTCTAAAAATGGGAGGTGGAGCGGTGTGCTCTACCCCACAACTATCCAGCATCGCATCAACAATGTCTACTGGAACTGGTTCATTCACATCTATGTCATCGGAGGCAATTTCTTCTTCCACACAAGCACTACTATCGACATCCACTGGTTTTGGGTTTGAAATCTCTCCATGCCAGTGCCATTCTGTATAGCCTTATATAATCTCGTTGCACATGACATGACTTTCAATTTCGTCACTAGTGCTGACTTTCAAGTTGTTACCGCAATGCCTACATGGATACTAGAACATGTCTCTATGTTGTTTCCTATGTTCCTTGGCAAATATAATAAACTGGTCAAGACTAGAAATAAACTCTGGGGTGCATCAATTGTGAATGGACATCCATGATCTATCCATTCTATGATCAAAGAGAAAATAAGTATATATTACAACAAGATTAGGGTCTAGGGTTAACAAATACATGTGATGTCATTCTTATATATAATAAATGTGTACCACCTATCCCATCCTTGAACACCTAATCTCACTAGTAAGTGTATAATGTGTATTGGGTTTTCAAGAAAATTTCGATAGCATTTCCCCATTGTTCTCTAAGTACAAACGGGGAAATGCTACCGAAATTTTCTCAAAAATCCAATACACATTATACACTTACATCCTAAGTGAGATTAGGTGTTCAAGAACAGTCTCAAACTGAGGACTATCTAAGATTTACTCCTAATGAGTAAATCTTGGACGGGTTTCTAGGCCAACAAATACATGTGCTGTCATTCTATAACACTGATTTCAACATTTCGAGTGTCCATGCATGTTCATTATCAAGATAAAGATTACAGATAAATTAGTATGACCTAGGGATGGAGAGATTCATAATTGATTTCAAAATTTCAAACTAGCTCATGCATTATCATCAATCTACATCATACAATAGGGATTCATGTAGATGTTAGGGTGACACATCACTAAAAAAATCAGAGATTTAACAATAGGGTTTTAATATCTTACATAGATTGATCATAAGATTTCAGCAATATACTTAATTCAAGATTATGGTGAAATGTGTATTAGGGTTTTAATATCTTAATTCAACATGCATCAAAATTTATAGAATTAGGTCAAACATTAGTATTCAATTGCAAATGTATCTTCTTCTTCCTGCTCCCTCCTTACCAAATGGATAAAAGCAAGGCCACGACCGTGGGGACTGGCCACGGCCATGGCTGTGTTGGCCTACCACGACCGTGCTGGCCAACACGGCCGTGGTCGGCCAACACAGTCACGGTCGTGTCCAGCCCACACGGTCGTGGCCTTGCTTTAATCTATTTGGTAAGGAGAGGGAGCAGGAAGAAGAAGAGGTGGAGGAAGAAGAAGAGGTGGAGGCCCACACGGTCATGACCTCCTCATGTTGCTTCCAGGCAGAGGATCGGGCAGCAGAACGGTGGGGCGAGTAGGTGTTGAACAAGAAAAAGAAAGGGAGAAAGTGAAGAGGGTACCTCCTCTGTCGAGCGGTGGCGGCGGCGAGCAGGTGTTGAGTGGCGGCGAGAAGTGAGGGCGATCGGCGGGTATCGTGCGGTGACGGCGAGCAACAGGTGTCCAGAAGAGGCAGCGGTGTGGCGGCATCCTAAGCAGAGATGACGGCAGGCGTGGAGGCAGTGGCAACGAGCAGCAGAAGAGGAGAAATCGCCGGACCAAACCCTGGAGTAGCGCGAGAATGAATGAAATAGAGAAAGAGGAAGAGTCGGGCTCGCGTGGGTGCTGTTAAGTTAACAATAGGTGTCGATTCTTAAATAAAACTGACACATAAAACTAAAGGTGTCGGTTCTACAAACACACCGACACCTATTCTCAATGATAGTCATCGGTTTTTACTAGAACAAAATTGACGTCTATCCACATATGCCCATTAAAAAAATTGTTCTCGATTAATGACTATAGTCGTCGGTTTCTTTCAAAAACCGACGCGCAAAGGGTGTGAAAAATTTCCCGGGAACAACGTGGGCAAACCCATAAGAGTCGGTCATTGTAGAAAAACTGACGGCCAAAATGTGCCCAATTTCTATTTTGTGAATAACCATTCGTCGTCGGTTTAATAGTTAATAACCGACGCCATATGTTAAATTTTGGAGGTAATTTTTTCATTGGAAATTTTGGATTTGGCGGTTAATTTTAGCCGTCAGTTTATTATTAGGGAACCGACACTGAATAAAAGTGATACCCGTGTCTGGTCGCCCTTCACAGATAGATGTCGGTTTTTTTTATTAAACTGATGCTTTAGGGTTTAGGTGTCAGTGTATTTATACAATTGACACCTTTAAAAGTGACGTTATAAGCCATTTCTGTAGTAGTGTACATCATACTTTATTAAGTTGGCTCAACCCTTTTCTCAAGGTACATTGGCCTACACTTATCAAAATGCATTAAACTCTTTACATCGTAATGTATCATTTGACATAACACACACTTCATGTGTTACTCAATCAAGTATATCAGATTTGAGGTGCTTACCTCCATATTGGTTTTGAGTAACTTCCACCATATCAGGCTAGAGGTGTATCCTTACTACCATATCATCCAAGAGGTGTGTGTTGACCACAATATCATCCAAGAGGTGTGTGCTTACCACCATATCATCCAAGAGGTGTGTGCTTATCACCATATCATCCAAGAGGTGTGTGCTTATCACCATATTGTCTAATAGGTGTGTTCTTATCAACATATCATCCAAGAGGTGTGTGCTTATCACCATATCGTCCAAGAGGTGTGCGCTTATCACCATATCATCCAAGTGGTGTGTGCTCATCACCATATCATACAATAGGTGTGTGCTTACCACCATACCATCCAAGAGGTGTGTGTATATCACCATATCATCCAAGAGGTGTGTCCTTATAACCATATCATCCAAGAGGGGTGTGTGTCACTTATATCGGGTTACTCAAGTGTAGGGTTTTGCATATCGGGTTAGACCCTTATGCTCATACCTTTTCAAACCTTCAAAGTATCAACCTACCATGTGTTGAGTGACAGCCTAGACAACTAGTTAGTCCTTTTTCAACCAACCCAAATGTACAAAATGATAGGGGTGTGGGGTTCCAAGGTATAGCGGATTTCATAACACCATATTGGGTTTCATTACCATACCGGGTTAGAGGTGCTTCAACCTAATATCGGTTTGTGCCATGATGATGTCATCATCATCAAGCTCTACACTTTTGTCCCTTAGTATTCTAGTTCATGTACAATAGTCCTATGCAACTATTAGAACTCATATAATCATCAATCATTCAAGAAAAATCGAAATTGAAATTAGATCAACAAATATAGCAAGATTGAAGGTGAGTAATAACATGATTGGGTTCAAGTTATATAACCCACCCCAAGAATAACTTCAAATCTCCAAGATCCAAAGCTTCACGTTCCCAAGGTTGAATATGAACTTATCAAAGATCCAAGACTTGTTCACAAGTCCTCTATATGCAAAGAATCACCATAGTTAAGAACTAGGTGAAGAAGAAAAGAAAGGAAGAATCACAACCCGAGATACATGTTTCAACCAAGGTTGAAGATGACCACGGCTTCACCTTAAGATTAAGGCTCAAGCTCCTCCATTATCCTCAAATACTATGCATGATATCTAAGAGAAAGAGAGTTTTAGGATTCAAAAAGTTTCACTAGTAGTTGAAAGGAGTGATATATATAATTGAGTCTCATGAGAGAGAGTGTATAACAGGTGTCATCACCTTATACTACTAGGTGACACATGTCCATGCATGGATTGACACATGTCCATGCATGCACACATATTTATCTTGACATGCAAAACTATTGGGGATAATGTAAGGATAAGATTTCATCCATTAGTTCTCTTGTTGAACAAGATATTTCAACCCAACATCACTTTATTCATAAACTGATACAACTTTTCCATAGAAAATTGTAAACCGATATCCATCACCTTCTTGAGGTGCTTAACTCGTCATGATATTTGCCAAGAGTTGGAAAAATGATATGGGACCTCCTCCATGGCTTCTTGTCTGATAGGCACTTCCATATAAGCTCTACAACTCAATACAACTCATTATAGGGTTTCAACTATACAACTCTTCTTGGTCTTTTCATCACCAAGAATACCATCACTCAAATATGATTCAAACAAGGTGCCTCTTTCTTTATCTCTCCTCTATATGATTCTAAGAGAGAGTAGGGACACTCTAGAGGTGGTATTTTCATATCAACCCTACATTTTGGGTAAATTGCAATTTGCACCAAAATTGGTACACAAGACACTCACATTATTCAAACAAGCTCTAACTTGGAACTTAGGCTTTCTACAAGCCACCCCTTAGCATCATTCTCTCTCTTATGATTCTAAAGCACTTGAGGCACGTTCAACATGTGACATATTGCAATATAACCCCTCATCTTAGGTAAATTGCAATTTACACCCAAACTAACATATAATGCACAAACAATTTGCAAATAAACTCAAACTTGGAAATTAAACTCCCCTTGAGTCTTAATTACTTTTGAAAAGATTAAAAAAAGTTTACAAATAACTTAATTAAGCAAAACTTCCAGGGTTACGACATAACCCATGTCAGGGATGTTACAAATCTTGCCTCACTATTACGTTACATAAAGATCACATAGACATCTACATCAGATTCACCCATCCAATGTTCTTATTTGGTTAAAAAAATGAAATAGTTTCCTAGATCATGGGTTCAATGTTATCTACACCTAAGACCAAATAAACATGCAAATATTTTGTCCAAACAAGACATAAATTCAACAATTGATTCATAATGTAATTTTTGCTACACAATGTAGACGTAATTGATGAAAAAAGCATTGGTAGAGAGTCTAATCACCATGAAATAACAAGAGATACCTACTTCTCATGGCTAGATCAAGATGAATAAGGAAGGATAGGGAGAAATCCATAATCATTAGAGGGATATTATAGGTAGTCATGTTCTAAAACAAAAATATTCATTCTTTGTGGATGATTGATGAATGCAATTTCATTCCTTCTCAAATGCATCTTTTAAGCATTTTCCTAGGATTTTATCTCACTTTAGCCAAATTTCTGGAAACAAATACAATTTACTTGCTTTTCACTAATTAATCAAAGTTCTTATCATTTTCGTTCATGTTTTGCAGATTCAGCCCTCAATATCTACTTCTCAACTTCAAAAGTCGAGAACCTATTTCATTACTTAGGAATCAAAAGACCATGGACTTTATTTCATATTTCCAAGCTTCTTAGCACTTATATCGAGCAGTTCATCATCTGAACTGAGTGGTCATCACCTGAACCGAGCGACTCCCTCACCTTAAGTGCCTCAGTCCAAATTCCAATCGACCATTCCATGGTGTCGATCAGGTGACTCATCTCTTCACCCACCCTCTGAATTGACCAATTCAATGTTTGAATCAGCTGAATCATACCACAAACTGGGTGACTCATAAGTCCCAACTAGGAATTTTGAGCTCCAAACAGCCAACTAATATTTCTTGGTGACCAAGACTTGGTCAAACAGTGTCGCGGCCGACCACCCTGCCCATAGGTTTTTGACCTGCTTCCTTGAGCCCGCACACCCATAGATTTAAACCAGGAAGTTCACACTATGAACTAATCAATTCACAGTTTGTAGATTGTCTTTCCTAGCAGCTACCGACCACTTGTATCCCCACTTCTTAGGGTTCCATTCCCCCTTCCCCGATAAATGAGGTGGGACTCCACAAAGAAGGGGATCCTAATTTTTTGTATCTTTCTTTAGATTTAGCACTTTTTTACATTCTTGTTTTTAAATTCTTGCATATGTACTCTTATTTCTTCAATAAAATTCCTAGTTCAATTCATGTTCTTGTTTTGGGAAAGGAAAATAGAAAGGAGACCATTCCATTGTCACCAGACTAGAGTCCTTCCAGATTCTTCTTTTTTAGGGTATGGTTTCCTTTCTTCCTTCCTTTGTCTCTTCTTTAATTTTTATGGATCATGAGTAGTTCCTCATATCAGGGCATGAGGAGTAGCCCCATAACCATAGTATATTAGATGGAATCCCTTATGATAGAAACTTGTTAGATGGTGTTTGTTTGTACTATCACATGACTTAAAATACTTGATCTCTTGTTTTGTCTAATGTTAGTGTTGGGTGATGAGATCTTGGATCACATGGCTTGGAACACCCAAACAAATACATAAAGATCCAAATTAGATCTCAAAAGGAGATTTGTTGGGATAATCGAGCAAGGATCCACAAACACCAGGATCAGTGGGTTTGTGAGAAGTTTGACTTTTGTAAATGCATTTGAGGATATTGTTGCATGCCTTCACCTAACTTGTTGTCTTGGAAAAATTTATTGATCTAGTTTACACAGGCTATGGTGGAAAGACCTATAACCCTGATATCATTTATCATCAAATCAATCTCAAATTTTCAATCACCCACTTTTCAACCACTTGTTCATACTATAATTGAATTCTTCTCTTAGATAAACTCTCTTACTTGTTCTCAGCATAACTCTCTCTTTAATTTTTCTTAGCATAATTCTCTATTTTTCTTGTTCTTAGTGTAACTTTTAATTCCTTGTTATCAGTGTAAATTTTATTTCTTGTTCTAGCATAATTAATCCTCCAACCAACAAGTTTTTAATTCCTGTTCAACAACTTCTCAAAGTAATCTGGTACAACAAATAGTCTTAAAAACATTATCCCGTGGTATTGATCCTCTCTATACTAATAAATGAACCTTAATTGGTTGTTTTGACATTAATAATAGGTTAAACTCTAGAAATAAAGCCCTAGTGAATTTTTGTGTAAGTGACACACATCAATATTTGGCATGGTTTCCAGGGACAATGGATTGTTTTTCGAACCTCCTTTACTTTGAAAAGAAAACTTTTTTTCTCCACCTATCAATTCCCATTCCAGAAGTGCTACTCCTTCTACCGATTTTCCATTCCGACAATCCATTTTTTCTGCAATCACACTTATTTGCTAAATAAAGATTTTCTTGTTCAAATCTAATTATGCATGTGACACTCACAAAAAGTTAATTTTGTGATGCCCATTTTTGATCTAGAAATATAAAGAACTTTCCATCATTTAAACTGAGAAAATTATTTTAGAATGGACGAGGAGGAAGTGAAATGTAGGATTGAGTAAGCCTTTGTCTCTCAAAGAGAAGCCAAGTTGGCCGAAGAAGCGACTTGTTATGCCACTCTATGTGAGGTTGAACAACATAAAGAATTTAAGGGCTTATCAATCCCTAAGACTGTCTATGCACAAAATCCTATTGTGCCACCCGACATCAATGCCCCACAGTTTAGGATCTAAACTTAATGGATCACAATGTTCCAAGCTAACCCTTTTTTCGGTAATAGAACGATAACTCTCAAGACCATCTTCAAATATTTTCTGATCTTTGTTCCTTGTAGAAGATCCCAAGTATTTTTTAGGATGCTATAAAATTATGATTGTACTCCCTATCTGAGAAAGCCAGTAGTTGGTACAACACCATGCAGGGGGGTCAATTCATCATTTGGGATGCACTCCATTCCAAGCTCTTGGAAAAATATTACCCCCATTCTCTCACTTAAATAATCAAGGGACATGCCACTCGGTTTACCATGGTCCTAGGTGAGACCTTAGGCAAAGCTTAGGAGAGGCTCAAGGACCTTATCCACCATTGACCACACCATTATATTTCCCAATCCCAAATTATTGAAACTATTTAACACTATGTTGATGACAAAACCAAAGTTTTCCTTGATTCCTCATCTGGAGGGAATCTTATGTTTTAGAGCCTATATAGTGCATTGGAAGTTGTCAAGTGCAGTTTTGAGACTCGAGTCTTACGATGATATGGTGGGGTCCTCAAAGTAGTGAAGGATGAAGAGAACTCTAACATAAAAGATATCGCTAAGAGACTTAAACTTGTTCTCCTAAAACATTACCATTTCTCTACAAATGTCTACAGGAAGAGAGGGAAACAATAACAAATCAAGGCTATCGATTCTCATTGTGGCATCTATCACGGATATGATCACACTAGCCGACAATGTTAACTTCTCTATAATATTCCCGTGCAACCAAAATTTGGACATTAAATGGGGAACCTAAAATCCATCCAGAGTATACCCGAACAAGCTTACTATAACTCAAATCAGGCTAAGAATCACCCTGAACTCCAATATGGCAATTTGATGAGTGCTGAAAATACTTCTCAACTAAGACCTCCCAAAGTCAATGGCATTAACCATCCATGTAAGATTCCTGACCTAGGTTATGTCAATACCCTGGAAGTTTTTCTTAATTAAGTTATTTATAAACTTTGTTTAATCTTTAGAAAAGTAATTAAGACTCAAGGAGAGTTTAATTTTCAAGTTTGAGTTTATTTACAAACTATTTGTACATTATATGGTAGTTTCGGTGTAAATTGCAATTTGCCCAAGATAAGGGGTTATATTGCAATATGTCACATGTTGAATGTGCCTCAAGTGCTTTAGAAACATAATAGAGAAAATTATGCTAAGGGGTGGCTTGTGGAAAGCCTAAGTTCCAAGTTAGAGCTTGCTTGAAAAATGCTTGTGCCTTGTGTACCAATTTTGGTGCAAATTGCAATTTACCCAAAATGTAGGGTTGATATGAAAATTACCACCTCTAAAGTGTCCCTACTCTCTCTTAGAATCATCTATATGAGAGAGAAAGCATTAAGCACCACTTTGAATCATATTTCAATGATGATATTCTTGGTGATGAAAAGACCACGAATAGTTGTATAGTTGAAACCCTAAAATGAGTTGTATTGAGTTGTAGAGCTTATATGGGAGTTCCTATCAGCCAAGAATACATAGAGGAGGTACCATATAGTTTTTTCAACTCTTGGAAAAGGCCATGATGAGTTAATAACCTCAAGAAGGTGATGGATATCAGTTTGCAACTTTCCTTGGAAAAGTTGTATCGGTTTGTGAATAAAGTGATGTTGGGCTGAAATATCTTATTCAACAAGATAACTTATGGCTAAAATATTATCCCTAGATTATCCCCAAGAGTTTTGCATGTCAATATAAATATATGTGCATGCATGGACATGTGTCAACCCATGCATGTACATGTGTCACCTAGTAGTATAAGGTGATGACACCTCTTATACACTCCCTCTCATGAGCCTCAATTATATATACCACTCCTTTCACCTACTAGTAAAACTTTTCAAATCCTACAACTTTCTTTCTCTTAGATATCATGCATAGTAGTTGAGGAGAAAGTAGTAGCTTGAGACTTAAGCTTAAGGTGAAGACATGGTCATCTGCAACCTGGGTTGAAGCATGAATCTCGGGTTGTGATTCTTCCTTTATTTTCTTCTTCACCAAGTTCTTATCTATGGTGATTCTTTGCATATAGAGGAGTTGTGAACAAGTCTTGGATCTTTTATAAGTTCATCTTCAACCTTGGGAACGTGAAGCTTTGGAGCTTGGAGCTTTGAAGTTGTTCTTGAGGCGGGTTATATAACTTGAACCCAATCATGTTATTATTCACATTCAATCTTGCTATACTTGTTGATCTACTTTCAATTTCATTTTTTCTTGATTGATTGATGATTCTATGAGTTCTAATAGTTGCATAGGACTGTTGTCCATGAACTATAACAGTAAGGAACGAAAGTCTAGAGCTTGATGATGATGGCATCATCATGGGACAAACCGATATCAGGTTGAAGCACCTCTAACCCAATATGGTAAGAAAACCCAATATGGTGATATGAAATCCATTATACCTTGGAACCCCACACCCCTATCGTTTTTTACATTTGGGTTTGTTGAAAAAGGACTAACCATTTGTCTAGGCTATCACTCAACACACGGTATGTTGATACTTTGAAAGTTTGAAAAGGTATGAGCATAACGGTCTAACCCGATATGCAAAACCCTACACTTGAGTAACCCGATACAAGTGACATACACACACACGTCTTGGATGATATGGTGATAAGAACACACAACTTGTATTATATGGTGTTAAGAACACACCTCTTGGATGATATGGTGGTAAGCACACATCTCTTGGACGATATGGTGGTAAGCACACACCTCTTTGACGATATGGTGGTAAGTACACACCTCTAGCCTGATATCGTGGAAGCACCTCAAAACAAAAGTGGAGGTAAGCACCTCTTAGAGACAAATAAATTTATAGTTAAAAGTATCGTTGTTAGTTGGATTGCTGGCCGATATGCATGTGAAACCTACTCTGAGACAACAGATTAAAGAGGCACAAAAGGCTAATACTGTGATTCAACAGATCATGTTAGAGTATGTTAGTGAGAAATGAGACGGTTTCCATGAGTCAGAGGATGAGGTAGTCTATTACCATGGTAGGATGGTAGTACTTGATGCCAGTGACTTAAGAAAGATTGTTATGGAGGAAGCTCATTCATCGATATATGCAATGCATCTAGGGAGTACTAAAATGTATCATAACTTAAAAGATATGTATTGGTGGCCTTGTTTGAAGAAGGATGTATCTGAGTTTGTTATGCGGTGTCCAGTGTGTCAGCAAGTTAAAGCAAAACACCAGAAGCCTCCAGGAACATTGCAATCCTTACCTATACCGAAGTGGAAATGGGATCACATGCCAATGGACTTTGTGGTTGGTCTACCCAGAACAGCCAAAAATCATGTTTCCATTTGGGTGATAGTTGATAGGTTGACTAAGTCAGCACATTTTCTTCCTATTAAAACAACCTATATTGTTGAAAACCTTGCACAGATCTACATAGATGAGATAGTGCAGTTACACAGAGTTCCAGCCATAATTATGTCTAATAGAGGTCCATAGTTTACAATTCAATTTTGGGAATGACTACATAAAGCCTTGGGTACACAGTTATAGTTTAGCACAACTTTTCACTCTCAGATAGATGGACAATCTGAAAGGACTATATAGACTTTGGAGGACTTGCTGAGGAAATGTGTTCTTCAGTTTGTAGGAAGTTGGGATTACAGTTGTGCTTAATATAGTTTCCCTACAAGAATAGTTATCAGAAAAGTATGGATATGGCACCATATGAAGCATTATATGGTAGACGTTGTAGATCTCCATTATGCTGGTATGAGACTGGAGAATACCAACTTCTAGGTCCTGAATTAGTGCAATAGACAAGTGAAAAGATTAAAGTAATACAACAACATTTGAAGGCTGCACATGATAGACAGAAGTGATATGCCGATAAACATCATAGACCTTTAGAAGTCCAAGTTGGAGATAGGGTGTATCTCAAGGTCTCTCCTTGGAAAGGTGTTCTTAGATTTGGGAAAAAGGGAAAGTTAGCTCCTAGATTTATGGGACCTTACCCAGTGACAACACATATTGGAAAGGTAGCCTATAGGTTGGAGTTTCCACCTGAGCTACATAGAGTACATCCAGTATTTCATATATCTATGCTGAGAAAGTGTCATCCTGATACAGAGTTGGTGTTGCAACATGTAGAGGTAGAAGTGAATGAAGATATATCCTATGTGGAAGGTCCAATGATGATTCTTACCAGAAGAATCAAGAATTTGAAAAAGAAATACATAGTTTTAATCTTTTCAAAAGTAATTATTACTCAAGGAGAGTTTAATTTTCATGTTTGAGTTTATTTGCAAACTTTTATGCATTATAGGATAGCTTGGGTGTAAATTGCAATTTACCCAAGATGAGGGGTTATATTGCAATATGTCACATTTTGAACGTGCCTCAAGTGCTTTATCATCATAAGAGAGAGAATGATGCTAAGGGGTGGCTTGTGGAAAGCCTAAGTTCCAAGTTGGAGCTTGTTTGAATAATGCTTGTGCCTTGTGTACCAATTTTGGTGCAAATTGCAATTTACCCAAAATGTAGGGTTGATATGCAAATTACCACCTCGAGAGTGTCCCTACTCTCTCTTAGCATCATATAAAGTAGAGAGAAAGAAAGAAGCACCATGTTTGAATCATATTTGTGTGATGATATTCTTCATGATGAAAAGACCAAGAAGAGTTGTATAGTTGAAACCCTAAAATGAGTTGTATTGAGTTATAGAGCTTATATGGTAGTGCCTATCAGCCAAGAATCCATAGAGCAGGTCCCATATCGCTTTTCAACTCTTGGAAAAGGCCATGATGAGTTAAGGACCTCAAGAAGGTGATGGATATCAGTTTAAAACTTTTCTTGGAAAAGTTGTATTGGTTTGTGAATAAAGTGATGTTGTGTTGAAATATCTTGTTCAATAAGATAACTAATGGCCAAAATCTTATCCCTAGAGTATCCCCAAGATTTTTTAATGTCAAGATAAATATGTGCATTGAAAAACACTCACAAGGATGTTACATAAGATACAACTACCTTCACAGCCCTTAGGATAGCCTTCACCTATAATTAGTCCCACCAACCTTGAAGCAGCCTTCCTCGAAGTAACTCCAAGCTCCCCCTTGAAGTAGCCTTCCTCTTGAAGTAGCTTTCCATTGAGACAACCTTCTTGAAGTAATCCTAAGTCCACCGATCTACCTTCACCACCTGAAGAATCTCCAACAACTTCCTTTCCGTAGTCTCCAACCTAGGAGTAGCAAAGGAGAACAAAATACAATAGAAGGAAGAAGATTGGAAGAAAGAAACAATGTTACCAATTGAGTACATCGCTTTGATCCTATATCAAGCGTATTGATCTCCTATCCACTATAGATGAACGTGGTAGTGTGGTGGCTAGGAGATACTAGGCAATAGGACACTAATGTAGAGCTCAAAGAAATAGATTGCAAGTGTAGCTCAGCTTGTTTCTCACATGGAATGATTCTCAAGTGTAATTGTATGCACAAGTGATTGCAAGTTGGTCTTTAGGTGTCCTAAGGCATGTACTATTTATAGGAATGTCCTACTAGTGCTTAGGGACGTTCTAGACACTTTCTAGGGTGTTCTTAGTGCTCAACTAGACATTAGGTGTCCACTAATTTCATTGCAACGGCTAGTTGTTTATAGTTGAAAAGTGTAGTCCAGAACTTCTCTCGATCGAGAAGTTTGTCGACCGAGAATGTCTCGGTCGAACTGTTCTTTGACTGAATGGGAGTGTGAGGTCAATGTGTTGTAACGTTCGATTCCAACTCTCAACTACTTTGCTAACTCAGTCTAACATCTAGTATGGTTTATTCTCGGTCGAGAATATTGCCGACCGAGGGTGTCTCGGTCGAGGACTTTATCGACCGAGAAAGTCCCTGTTTCAATGTGTTGATCCATGTACTAAGTGTGTGTATCAATGTGTAATTGTGCTTCTATATTAGGGGAGGGTCTATCTAAGTGTTGTGAGTGGATAGGGAAGATCTAATGCTTGATTTACATTATGTCTATGTACTTTTACATTATATACTTGTACGAGTTTTTTTACATTGAGTACAATCATGAAAATAAAGCAATTTTAGAAAATTGATCTTCCAAGTCTTTTCTATCCACCACATTATATGCTTGTCCCTGAAACACTTAAATAGCATGTTAAACTAAAAGAAATAAATGTTTGTCATCATCAAAACAAACGGATTATAATAATGTCCAATTTAGCCAACATGCATGTGCTGACACGTGTCAACCCATGCATGGACATGTGTCACCTAGTAGTATAATGTGAGGACACTTCTTACACACTTTCTCTCATTAGCTTCAATTATATATACCACTCCTTTCACCTACTAGTGAAACTTTTCGAATCCTACAACTCTCTTTCTCTTAGATATCATGCACAGTAGTTGAGGAGCAAGGAGGAGCTCGAGCCTTAAGCTTAAGGTGAAGCCATGGTCATCTTCAACCTTGGTTGAAGCATGAATCTCGAGTTGTGATTCTTCCTTTCTTTTCTTCTTCACCAAGTTCTTATCTATGGTGATTCTTTTCATATAGAGGAGTTGTGAACAAGTATTGGATCTTTGATAAGTTCATATTCAACCTTGGGAACGTGAAGCTTTGGATCTTGGAGCTTTGACGTTGTTCTTGAGGTGGGTTATATAACTTGAACCCAATGATGTTATTATTCACCTTCAATCTTACTATACTTGTTGATCTACTTTCAATTTTGATTTTTCTTGAATGATTGATGATTCTATGAGTTCTAATAGTTGCATAGGACTATTATCCATGAACTATAATAGTAAGGGACAAAAGTCTAGAGATTGATGATGATGACATCATCATGGCACAAACCGATATAGGGTTGAAGCACCACTAACCCGATATGCTAATGAAACCCAATATGGTGATATGAAATCTATTATACCTTAGAACCCCAAACCCCTATCATTTTGTACATTTGGGTTGGTTAAAAAAGGACTAACCAGTTGTATTGGTTGTCACTCAACACATGGTAGGTTGATACTTTGAAAGGTTGAAAAGGTATGAGCATAAGGGTCTAACCTGATATGCAAAATCCTACACTTGAGTAAGCCGATATAAGTGACACACACAGACACACCCCTCTGGAACGATATGGTGATAAGCACACACCTCTTGGACGATATGGTGATAAGAACACACTTCTTGGATGATATGGTGGTAAGCACACACCTCTTGGATGATATGGTGGTAAACACACACCTCTAGCCCGATATGGTGGAAGCACCTCAAACGAATATTGAGGTAAGCACCTCAAATCTGATATACTTGATTGAGTAATACATGAAGTGTGTTATGTCAAATGATACATTAAGATTTAAAGAGTTTAATGCATTTTAAGAAAAGGGTTGACCCAACTTAATAAATTATGATGTAATCAATATCCTAGTGAGGATGAGAGAGAAACTCATACTTTGTGTGATAATCATTTAATGATAAATGGTGAGAATAACAAGTATGATTGAATACTTATGATATCAATGTATGTTCCTAATATGTGTGGAGCTATGAATTAAGGTTTTTATTCTTGATAATATGAACTTGATACCCTAATCGGCTAAAAAGGGAAACCCTAACCCTAATAATGGGAAGGTTATATGTCTCTTGTATTGCATGGTGATGATATGTACTTGATATTTTTATTATCATGAAATACTAACCATACAAGCATCATGAGATGATGAGCACGGCCAGGTATGAGCTATGATGTTTCATATGACACAGATTAAATGGGACTTGTAAGCCATGTGAAATACTTGTACAACAAGTATAATGTATACCTGGGTCTGAGGACCTAGAGGTAATAGCTACCTGATAAGAGGTGACAATGCTCAGTGATGAACTAAGGGTTTGAATACCCAAATCTTGTAATCATGATGATGATAATGTTAAGGGATGAGAATCCCCAATAATTTGATAAGGGACTGAGATCCCGAGTGTTATGCGTTCAATGTGTTCCAAATATTATGAAAGTACTTGATAAATGTATTACACCTTTCTTTGTAACATATGTTATAATTCATGCTTGTAACTTGGTTGATGCTAAAAGATATTGTAATTCACCTAATTAATCAAGTGGAACCTTATCATGTAGTTGCATTGGCCATAGATCCATTCAGTGTCAGAATTTGCTAAATGGTGAAACGAGTTTAACTCGGAGATCATATTTTTGACTACAAAAAATGGTCTTCAACTACAAAACAAAATTGTAGTAAAAACCCCATATTTTTTAGCTAAAGGCTTTAGCTACATATTTCTTTACATATACAAATTGTAGTATATGCGCGTATAGCTAAAGCATTTAACTATATTTTTCAAATATGTAGTTAGATAATCCATTCACTACAAATACATATGTCGTCGAGAGTGTAGCTAGATATTGTCTTTACATATTTAAATGTAAGTGTAATTATATCTAAATGTATAACTATGATTGCATATGTAGTCAGTATGTAGCAAAAGGATGAAGTTAATACATTTTATATGTAGTTAATGTGTAGGGAAAGGCAGTAGTCACCATATATATATATATATATGTAGTTGTATTATGCATCTTGCTACATATGTAGTTTGATTATTCATTTATTTTGTAATATGTTAGTGTAGAAGCTCTTTTAGTAATAGAATTGTAATAGTTAGACCAATTTATGCTCATTATGCCAACAATCTTACTTTCATTTATACTGAAATGTCAAATGTACTTGGGGACGACATATACCTTGCCCCTAATACACAATGTACAAAGAAAAGGATATACATATATTGATTATGTGAGGTTTACACACATCTTGGCAAAAGAGTATGTATCTTTCTCAATTGACCAGTGTCCTTATTGTCTTCTCCTTTTACGAACACCATCTTAACCAAGTTGATTGTGACCCTAAAGAATGGCCACTCATTGTACATCTCTTGCAGAGTGCACAGGTTCTTGATATCCTTGTCCATCATGCACTTGAATGCGACAGCAAAGTCAATCCAAATAGGGAGATGGAACCTGGTATGTGCCCCGGAAAAAATCCATCAGATTGCACGAAGGGAATCAGAGAATCAACCTTTTCACAACAATTGGTATGAGAACTAGAGAATTAGCCTTTTCATAAGATTTGAAATTTACTAGGAATATAGTGATTAATATAGACCAGTAGAATTTTTAGAGAGCATAATTTAGATTAAGACTTATTTCCTAGTAATCTAATACAAAGAAGTCTGCTCCCAAGCAGTCCAATACTCAACAGTCTGGTCCCAAGTAGTCCAATCAGGTTGTGCAAGGATTCCACATATAGATTGAAAAGTCTCTCAACTGTAAAAAAAGCACATCAAAACTGAGGTCCATACGATGAAAGTTTAGAACTAAAATATGGAAATACGATAACATGGAAACCACGTGATTAGTAATATGAATGAGAGAAAGTTTATGTCCACAACAAAAACAACTTTATATATTTTTTTCGTTATAAACAAAAAAAACGTTTAGCTCACACAAGTACATATTCAGTATTCAAAGTTGTAGAAAACTTATACAACTTTAAAATGATGACATAACAATACAAATAGGTGAATGATCATAACCCACAGAGATGAAAATTATGAGCAACTGACTCTGCAACTATCATGTCCTCAGTGGAAGAACCTAAAATAATCTACTTAGAGGGGAATACTCAAGCCAGGGAGGAAAACAAGCACTATTTTTGCTATTTAAAAGTGATTCTACAACAAATTACATAAAACAACCTATCAATATCCTTGATTGAACCTGCTCTAGATCATGAAAAGGAATAACCTGAAGATCTAATTAATTCACTAAAGGAGAATCTTAACCAGAGAACAAATATCATTGTAATTTTGAAGACAACTATAGAGATAGGTAGTTCTTTAGTCTGAAGTCAAAAAAAAATTCAATCAAGCTTTTCAGGCTCTGGATTCAATGCAATTATTTGACATATGCAGGCTGATATTCAGAAAGCCATGCAAATTGTGATAAACCATCTAATATCATTTGAAAACAAAGTCTTGAAGCAAAGGTATTCTTACTTAAGAAAGAGAGGTTATGATGGCAAGGACCACTTCAATCTGCTTCAAACTCACTGGCTTAGAAAATAGATAGACAGGTGAGGGGGGGTCTGGTTGAGAAATCTCAAGTGTGCATAGTCTTCTAAAACATGTTGTACCTGATCCCTAATGGGTTGGTTGGCTGAGACTGCCTTCACTGTCATCTCTATATTAGTCGTCCGAGTTGTTTAGATGCATACAAGAGTCTAGAAAAACTGAAATCGGTATAAAGAATCTGAAGCAGATCTCATGTTAGATAAAAATTCAATGTCTCAACTAAAAGCACATGTCATATTAAAACCAATATAAGTCCAATGCCTATTGACTTATATGGAAAGATGGAAGTACAGAGTTATGAGTTTAGTCAATCTACGACATTCAGTTCCTGCAACAGTATTATCTTGCCAAGCACATGTCATATTAAAAGCAATAAAAGACCAATGCTTATTGGCTTATGTGGAAAGCTAGAACTGTAGAGTTATGAATTTAGTCAATCTACAACATTAAGTTCCTGCATACCAATTTCTCCATAGACCTCATTGTTAGGAAACCAGCAGATAGGATCCATGAAATCTTAGAGAACATACACATAAGTGTAAAATAAAATCCACCTCTTCTTTTCTAAGGTCTTCAGAATTGAGACTGCAACTCCAACATCAGAGAATATATGATATGGTCCTTTTTTGTAGTTAAAGCAAGATGGAAAAATGCACTCAACTTTAGTGGGATGATATGAAAATCAAAGAAACCAAGCACAAATATACTGGGATTTTCCCTACAGATATGCCATCTTCCCATCACACAAGTGCTTTGTGGGTGGCCAATCCCCATTTTAGTACCTTGCATCCAGTAGATAGCTTGATGTAATCAGTCAATACTTCTAATGATTGTGTGTGAGCATCCAATAGAGGTGGTATGGAAGGGATGAGGAAGATGATATGGAGATGGTTATTGTAGAAGTTGGAAGGTTAGGATGTTATTGTATAGCAAGTTAAATTATGTTGAATAATTATGGAGAATTCTATGGAGAATTTTTTGGAGCATAGATGAATAGGGACATTCTTAACGATTAAAACACCTACTTGAGGAAATATGTATTAGGGTAAATAGGTAGTTGTATTGCATGGACTTGCCCAGGTTACATCTAAAATTTGTGTTCATCAAAGAGAATAGCAACAATAGAGGATTAATAAGATATGTCATACGGATGACCAAAAGAAAGATATACCATATGTAGTAAATAAAAAGAATTATAGTGCAAGATTTCAAACTGATTTATATATAAATATGGTGTTAAATACAAAAAAGAACCAAAAGATGGATCAAGTGAAACAATAGCCAAAAATGAGTACCCATGCATACCATAAGGCCTAAAACCAAAATTTAGCCCATATAATCAATCTTACTTGAAACTGATTTACTTGTATTAGGAATATCAATTTTCAAGTAAGAATTACCTTTGGTTAGCAGACACAATGCTCCAGCTGAAAAGTAAGAATGGTAGGAAGTTCATGGAGCTCAATGCATGGAATAGCTTCTTCATGTTGACCACAATGCCACATGATTCATAGAAGTGATCTCCATTTAGATTTTGTAATCTAAGATATTGCATGATAGTCACTAATAAGTTACTCAATTGTAGTTGTATACGTGAAGCTCAAAGAGGTCCTCTGTTTCAAAGATGCATATAACTCCCATCCACACATTGAATAGCTTTATAATACATGTAAAGTGTGTACTTCTAGAATATAAGATTTGATGGCATTTCTACAATGAAAGATGACAAAACGTTCATTCCAGTTAACAAACCATTAAAGGACACCACCCTGAATAAACCATAGCATAGATCAATAGGTCACAGTATGCCAGTGTAATAAGATAAAAAGTCACAGCGGTGACAAGAGTGTGGGTGATGTGTATTACATCATAACAAAGGTCAGGAATGAAGAATGCCGAGAAGCTATGTTACTGGATATATAGTGGGATGTAGAAAATGAAATGGATGTGAATAGTAGGGATTGGAAAGAAACTTATAGATGTATATAAAGAAAGGAAACTATTTCATTTATCCATTGAAATATCACTAAATTTAAGAGAATGAAAGATGCCCTTCATCATTTTAGATTCAAGTTAGGAGAAAAAGATCCATGGAAGTGGTTCAACAAGGATGCGTCATAATTTAAGTTGTGGATTACCGAATTGACAAAGCACGCTGCTCAAGAAGAATGCACTTCAAAAAATCCAGTGGAGAACTAAAAATAGTCAAGGTTACATATGTATCATAATTCATTAGAGCCTAATTTGTATGTAATTTCATGCTAGCACCTAGCATGTGTAAAATCTTAGGAACAATCAATAGTGAGCTAATCTTAATGTAATATGTAAGCTTCTAGTTGTAATACTCAGTGACATAAATGCGGTGAGCTTATCACAACAGAGTCTGTAATCTTCAAGTTGTAACCTTGTTAAATTGATGTTTCTTAAAATTGATAAATGTATTTGGCTTCCAGAATGCCTGGAATATATTTTCTTAATAAACAAATCTTGCAACCCTTATGTACATAATAAAGTGCAGACATTTTTATTTATGCATGTACTCTGTTTTGTATATATTAACCTTAAATCTAGTACTACTATGGCTATTGTTGAATGCTAATAGAATTATTATATAATATATATCCAAAACTATAAACTGCTTACTGTCATATAGTTAATATAAGAGGTATCTAGCTATCAGACTTCAAAAAATACTAACTAAAAGATGAAAAACATATGGAAAACACTATAAAACCAATAACAAACTGATATGACAATTAAAAATACACTAAAATGTTTTATATAATAGAAGAAAATATATGAATATGATCTAATGATAGAGTGGAAGCAAGCCTTATAGGAGCATATGAGTCATTCTTGTATATCATTTGTTAGAGAAGTTATGATTTTTAAAGAAGGAAACATGAAAATTGAGTGGTATGAAAAGAACAATTAAAGATAAAGGAAAGATCAGTGCCAATCATATGATACAACCAAATCAATTCATAGTGCAGAATCCTCGGGCCAAGGACATACTAGTAGATGATGGCATTAGTTTTCAATCAAAGACTTCACACATTAGTTCTGAATTGTAAAATTCACAAATTTTATATGGTCATAGCCTCTCATGGCAATTAAAAATGAGGTTAGATCTGACAACAAATGTTTGGAAATACAATACAGTAGACCTAAGTTCTCATAGAAAGCAAGCTTCATTTCAATAGAAACTACTGCTCATGTTGGTTTTGTGGTGGTTAGGTGCTAGTTGTTATATGAATCGTAGAGCTAAAATTGTCAAGATTTTGACATTATAGCAGCACTACAGAGCTCCACGATTAGATATGTGATAGTAATTTGGGATGCTCTATCTTTGTGTCCATAGGATAGCCACCTGAAAACTCAATAACTTCCCCACTCAATCAATTTATTTGGTCGACATATAAGATTTAACACATTTTTTGAGATGTGAAACACTTGTTTCTCAGATTGCAAGAACTTAAGAACAAAAGTCTATGTAAAAGACTACAAAGAAGGATCTTGACCCATGTTGATCACTGAGTTGGACAATTTCTTAAGGGTAGGACCTTTGAATGCCCCAAACTGAACTCATGTGGTCTACTTATTGTGTTCTATGATATCTCTTTAGTCTACCTAAATTAAGGGACCATATACTTAACTACAACTATTTCTATTGTGTAGACATGGATAATCAAATATGCATACAAAAATGGTTTATATTAACAAAGAGAGCATGTTGATAGTCAGAGATAGATTAATAGATAACAAGTCACATACATCGTCACTAACACACAATATAAAACACTATTCATAATACTCACTTTAGGCATAGCCACAATTTGTGTTGCATAGCACATGGCAGATGCAACAAAGCTTCTACACCAAAGTCAGAGAAGAAAGCTTGGATGTTTATTGTCAGATTGAAAGGAATCTGTTGAGAATTTTTAAGCATCCCATTGGCATCGTTGGCTGTAGGATGAACATATAAAGCTAAGGCAAAATCAAATCCTAAGAAGTCTACAAAACCACATTTACTAGGATGAAAATCATTTGGAAAATTCTTTCTTTATTCTTAGCAAAAAGTATCTTATTTGGTGACTTGCCCCCAATTTGCAGCATCTAAGAGTTAAAATAGGAGAGAGCTAGTTGGATAGCATGTTGTTTCTTTAAAATCCCATACATCTTATCCACTTTCATTCCAGGTCACTCAAAAATTTACTTTCATCCTCTGACTCAGGACAATTGGGAATCTATCTTCCACATTACTCTGAAATTTTTTTTTCCAGAGCATGGGTGTTTGCAGGAGCAAACTTAACGAGGGGCAGAGGACAACATGTTGTAGACAAGTTGTGCACCGAACCCAAAGCTAAAATCCCAAAGACCTAAAGTTTCAAGACATCATCAGGTTTACCAAAAACTTGAGTGACAAGTTGCTAAAGATGGATGGGTATTGTATCAAGGATGGTTCAATTTTCCTTATATTTGAGCACATGCTTGAAGGAACCTCTATGATCTCCTACATCAGGAAGAATGTTCTTGTGCATTTCACTGAGATACACAGAATCACATTCCTCTTGGAATTGCATGACAATAACAAAAGAATGTTGGAACTGTGACTGATTTGGAATGAGCAGGGAAGACAACTCTATTTTACTTAGTTAGACATGATTTACCAAAGTGGTATGCCTACTTATCATTAAGAAAATATACTAGTGGACTATTATATGTAAATTATAGTTGTCTCCGTTAAAAGACATCTAACTACGTAAAAAAATGGACATGGTTCGGCAATCCTGAAAACAACCCATCTATATGTACTTTGTCAAAGACCTCTGAAAACAACCACGCTAGACTTGAATTCCCACCTTTCAAGTGCAAAAACCACTCAGTTGTAGTAACTCTTGTGGGACCATCTTTTCACTTATTAAAGTAGCATTAGAGGAGAAGGTCTATGTATGTTACTAAACCAACACAATGAAAAAATGGATTATTCTAGACATGTTTCTAGTCATATCATAAATTATAAACCTTCTAGTTATATCAAATTCAGTTCAACAATCCATTAACTTGAATCATCTATCATAATCTATAATCAAGTCACATCAATAGGGTTTGGGTTATACTAGCCAGGTTGGGATTACCGGCTCATGCTTTAGATCATAGAAATGGAAGGAAAAGTATTTCCTTCTTCACCTTGGTATCTTATTGATAGAAGACATAAGGATAGCAATGAAGAAAGGTTTCTCTCTCTAGTCATGGCTCCCGTCCATCTCTAGGCGGCTGGCGGCCATGGCGGGGGAGGGCCAGGGTGGGATGGGTTCCTCCATCCCATCTGCTAACCCTTCATGCGATGGTGCTTCTGGACATCCATCAACTGGATGGTCAGATCTGAGGGTGGATGTCACCAAGGGCAGATCTTGGTCTAGCATCCTTGTGAAGCCTTTGGAGGTTAGGAGGAATCTCAAGCTTGTTTCCCTTCCAGAGGACCCTAGATGTCTAAAATACAAAGCTGACGATACTAGACCATGGATGAAGTTCATGGAACCGGTGGTCACGGCAATGGAATCCTTCCACCAATGCTCCATCATCATGCAGGTGTTGGACAACTTGGTAGTGAGGGAGTAGCTTTATGGGTGGATAATCCGTTCGTAGACCTAAAGGGGAGATTTAATTGCTAACCACTTTTCTACCTTAGAGGGGTTGGAGATGGATGTAGAGAAGATCACTGAGGAGGCGGCTAGGACTAAAGTGTCACCGTGGAGGACTAGAAGAGGTGGAGCCACCCTTGGGCGGGGGGGGGGGGGGTTCAAACAGGAGGTCATAATGTGCATCCTCACATGGAACGTGCGAGGTGCATCTATGTCAGAGAAGAAGAGAAGGTTGAGACAGATCATCACCGACAATCAGGCGATGCTTGTGGTTTGTTTGGAGATCAGGATCAGGTGTAATGTAGAGGATAGGATCAACAACCTTTTTCCTACTGGCTGGGGATTAACTTCCAATATGGAACATGTGGAAGGTGGAAGGGTTTCTATTGGGTGGAACCCTTTGGTTTGGGATGTCCAAGTGATTTTTTCAATGGATCATCTTGTGATGGCCAGCTACGTAAACCATGGTGGTCTTCATATTGTTCTGTCTGTGGTCTACGGACACAACTCTGAGATGTGCAGAAGAAGATTATGGGAGACGCTTGCTACTACAAAGCAAAGGGTGCTGCCTCAAATCTTCATCGGCGACTTCAACCATATTAGGAGAGTGAGTGAGAAGGTGGGAGGCCTCCCTGTACCTACTTCTTGCTTGGCGAGGTTAAATGACATTGTCACTGTGACCAGCTTGATTGAGCTGAACTTGAACGACGACTTCATTACTTGGCAGAACAAGCAAACTATCCAGAGGAGAATTGCCAGTCACCTTGATCGTGCAATTTTCAACAACAAATGGTTGGACATATTCCCTATGTCCAATGTTACTCTTGGTGAGCATCCTAATAGTAGCCATGACATCTTGGTGGTACATCTCAACAATGAAGGCAACAAGGCAAAGCCCTTTAGATTCTTCAACTAGTGGTTGGACTGGCCTGGTTGCGAGCGCACTATCAAGGACGTCTGGATGGAAGAAGTTAAGGGGAACCCTTTGTTCATAGTGGTTGAGAAATTAAAAAGGGTGAAGAAGGCTCTCAAGGTCTGGGAAGGGGGGTTGTGTGATATTCACAACATGGTCCTTCTTGCTAGGGCCAACTACAACAAAGCTGCTGAGAACCTCAGGTGCAATCCCACGAACGAGAAGGCCATTCTTGAGGAGGATATAGTGGCTAATAAGATGCGGCAGATTGAGAAAGCTGAAGAGTTATCCTTTTGATAAAGAAGTAGACTTAAATGGACCCATGATGGTGAAAGAAACACCAAGACGTACCACTTAGCAGTCAAGAGAAATGTTATGAGGGATGCCATTCATATGCTAATGAGAGCTGATGGTTCAGCCACTAATTCCCCTGTTGAAGTCATCGTTGAAGCTACTTCCTTCTACAATAGCTTGTACAATAACATGACTCATGGTGCTAGACCAGCCTACTCCCTCATGGCTGCTAGAGTCCCCCCCCCCAAAATGAACCGAAGTATGTGAGACCCTACTTTGGAGGCAAAGATCAAAGATGCCCTCTTCTCCATAGGGGCTTCCAAAGCGCCAGGCCACGACGGTTTCAACGCAAAAAAATTTCCAAGCCATGTGTAGTATCATTAAAGATGATATATGTAGAGCTGTGAGGTGGTTCCTTGTGGGCGGGCACATGGTCAGGAGCATTAATCACTCCTTTCTGAGGTTGATCCCCAAGAAGCAGATGATTAAATTGATGGCCGACTTGAGGACAATTGCTTGTTTCTCCATTTTATACAAAATCATTTCCAAATTGCTTGTGAGAAGGCTAAAGGTGATCCTTCCGCAGATCATTTCTAACCAATCTGCCTTCATTAAAGGTAGGTCAATCTTAGACAGCGTTCTCCTTGCCTCAAAGTTCCTGCTTGACTTTAAAGTGAGGAACACTTCCAAGAAAGCTTGTGTGAAAACTGACCTGGCCAAAGTGTACGACAACGTCCGGTGGGACACCCTATGGGACATTCTTCACACCATGGGCTTCTCGGATAGATGGATCTGTCTGATGAGGGAGTGCATCACCATGACATCTTTCTCTGTGTTAATCAATGGATGTCCCTATGGTTTCTTCACTGCTACTAACAAAGTTAGATAGGGGGACCCTCTATCCCCCCTTCTCTTCACTATCTTCATGGAGTCGTTCACAAACATCATGGAGGAGGCTGCTCAGAGAGGGGATCTAACCACTTACCGGCCGGGGGGTGTGAAAGTCATGGCGCATATGATCTTCACTGATGATATCTTGATTTTTCTGGCTTCTACTCTCCGGAATCTAAAGTACTTCAAGAAGATTATGGATGGATTTGGGAAACTCACAGGGTTGTTCATGAGTACACTCAAATCCATGGTGTTTTTTCCTAGATCTTCTGACTCCAGGCATGGTCGTCTCAAGGATGTTATAGGTCTTGAGGAGGGTAGCTTCCCAACTAGATATTTGGGGATACCTCTCAGCGGAGGCAAGGCTACGGAGGCTGACTACAGAGCTTGTGTTGATAGCATTCGCGATAGTGTGGCTAAATGGAATGGTGTTAAAATCTCTTTTGTTGGTAGACTGGTTCTCGTTAGAACGGTCCTCGTCGGGAAAATCTGGTTCTAGTGCAGACAAGCTTAGATCCCAGACTTTGCTCTCAACCAGTTTAATAGCATGTGTGGGTCTTTCATCTGGGGTGGCAAGGGGCACTCAGTGGCTTGGTCCACCATCATTAGAGGGTTCAAAGTAGGAGGGTTGAATGTTCCCAATGCTTTCAACATTGCTGAAGAGGCAACTCTTGCTAGGATTGACCGCTTCCTCAGGTGCGGGGAGTCTTACTGGAGCAGGTGGATGCAGGAAAGATACAACATGGTGCCCTTCTTGAGCACGGATAATGCGTTAAGGACATGGAGGAAGATGTGCAGCTGCTGGCCCGACGTGGCTGAGGAGTACTCTCACTCTGATGATGGATGGTTGTTGCGTAACCCAACATCCAAACTGTAGCTGCTGAAATCCGAGTGCATGCCGCAAGTCCCTTGGGATCCTTTACTGTGGAACAGATTCCACACCTCCAAGTGGAGTTGCTGCACATACATGGCCATCCTCGGGCGGCTTCCGACCTTCGATCACCTCAACAGCTGGGGCCTAAGGCCAGTGACAACATGCTTGTTGTGCGGCATTGAGGCTGAGAGACACAATCACTTGTTTTTCGGGTGTGCATATACAAAATATATTTGGTGTAGAGCCTCCTTGAAGATGGGTTGGGTGGTAACCCCCCCCCCACCTCCTTGCTGGATGCCTATTCCTAGATTCTGACCAACACCATAAACAGTCCCAATGTGAGGTCTTTTGTTGGTGGATGTGTCGCTTCCATTTTCTGGCATGTTTGGCTTGAGCGCAACAGTAGGCTTCATGGGAAGAAATAGACTGATATGTTTGACATTTTTGATGTAATTGTACATAGTCTGGGTAGGGTCATTGAAGCCATACCTACAGTTGGGGCTAACTTGGAACTTTTGGTCCGTAGATAGTGGGGGTTTTATTGAGTGAGTGTTGTACAATATACGGGATTTTGATGTTCTCCCTATACTTTTGAGTTTTTAGTAAAATTTTACCTTCTCCAAAAAAAAACATAAGGATAGCAATACTATACTCAATTATATATAAGGAACAAGTTCAATGAGAAAGAAATGAATGTGGAACTAATTTCAAGGAATTAATGAACTAACCTTGAGCATACATGCCAAATTCATTAGAAACAAGTAGATAGTGAGGACTTCAAACCTTTTCTAAATGAAAACCATTGTCAACCATTTCATGTTCAGCTTGAGCTTCATAGTGATCAAGACTTTGAAGAGTTTCCAAGTGATGAAATCACCTGGATTGGTGTCCTTGGAAACACAACACCACTGCTAACATGTACCCACAAGGGGTCCTACAACCAGAAGAGCAGTCAAAACCACTTCAAGGAATCAGGGTTGGCAAAAAACAATATAACTAGGTATGTATAGAAACTTCTGTACAAAAACTGTGTTGCTTCTTTTCAACTGAGATTTACTAGGAAGAAGCTCCAGGAAGCATAGTTGATTGTCTATTTCGGTTAGATAAGAAAACATAAAGAATAGAACCCCGTGCAAAAAGTAAACAATAGAAAAATTCATAACATTATTATGACCAGATTTTTGTCATGAAAAGTAGCTCACATGAACAAAAATTCATGGTATACGATGTGTGTATGTCATACAAAAGGGACAATTACCCTTTTACTGTAGTAGTTTTTACATTCAAAAAGAATTATTCAGTCCACATAACCCGTCCACAATAGTTGTAAATTTTGAATATCCAAACCATAGTAATCCATATACTAGTTGAGTAATCACAAAATGGAATGAAATCGATCAAACAATCGTAACTCATTTGCAACTAAATTTTTCATCCGTACCCACACTACAGGATGAAGTATATAGATTCCCACTAAATTGAGTTTCATTTATAAAAGTTACCCATATTTTGTGACAACGATATATTTGTTTCCTACTAGAAAAAAGCGGACCAATAATATCCCCCAAGTGTCCATATTCCCTGCAAATCAAATCTCCTAAAGTTTATGTTGCATTTAGTCTTAAGAGAAACAACTATGCTCCCTTTTTGTAATCAGGAGATATATTTGGATTCTTCTTTTACTTTATATTTCCATACAGAACCAATGTTATTTGTATTCGACTATCTTTTATACCCTACAGGCATTGACCCAGTGACTTGGAACACAATATTTACATAGAGACAACCCATGTAAGTTAGTAGAAGGGGAGCGTTCTTGTGAAAAAGGAAGTAGTAAATCTGTGGGAACAAGTTGAATGTAAGTTGAAGTGTTTAACAGTTTGGACATTTAAAAAAAGAGGGGTAGCATTGCACATTTTAGTGCTTTGTAGTTTATAAAATAACACATTGGAAGAAGATATACCTTCGAACATCTAGAAAGGGATGCATGCACTATTTATTAGCAATAGTGGATGCATCATTCTCAAGATAAGACTAGCTTTATCTATTGGAAGAGTTATTATGTCCTGTATGATTGCCCATTTTCCAATCCAATGTAGATATATCTCTATTATGCCATGTATGATTGATCCTTATGAAGTGGATGCAATCTGGTTTGTAGATGGTGTCTAGTAATTCCTTCTAATCATTTATAGGTTCTAGCATAAAAATCAACTGACTCTATATTACAAAAATTCTATGGTCTCATGTATAATGTTCTCTGATCTATAACAAGGAAATTCCATGCAACTGAAATCTATAGAAATTGGGGTCTCTGCAACATTATGGTTCCTTCAAGATTTCTATGAAGCTTTCTGGTTGATAGAAAAATGAATGCTCTGTGATGTTCCAATTTCACAAACAATATTATATACAAAGGAAAACAAAATTCATATTACTTGGAAGAGGGATGGCACATGCTCTGGCCTCAAGGCACAAAATCTTGAACTTGGTCCACCATAATTTAAATTTCAAGGAGTAACTCATATCAAATCTAAGAGATAGTGTTTAAACAATAAAATTGGCATAGAGATTTCAACTATGAACAGGTAGGATCAGGGAGGTTATCCATAGTTCATGTCACATATGAATATAACAAACTCCAAAATTCCATTAAGATATTATTTATAATTCCATTTCACATAAATGGTGGACTTATTTAAGTAATAAATATGGGAAACAAGAAAAGCTAAGAATCCAGCGAAATGAATCAAACTCAAAAGGCACTACCTCATCCAATCACCAATTGTTATCAATACTTACTGGTCACTTTCATGGAAATAAACCTGAGCTGAACCAAGCAAAAAATATGCTTGTTCTCCTATTATACTTCAATTCAGATGGAATTGAAGAGGGAGAGAGAGAGATTAGGCCATGTGTACCTCTACACCGCGTCCAATGCCATCAACATCTTTGGACCACTAGAATATGAGATCAAACTAGGTTTTCTCTACAAATGAAACGTAAAGAAGAATAAGATATTCATAACCTTCGGAAGAGGCCATATCATATGGGGATTATGTACATGTAGAAGCATATGTAAGTCTGTTGGATCCATGGTGACACCTTCTCAAGATCCAGACTAGTCTTGTGATGGAGTACCCTTTCACTCTGGTAATGAAAAGTAAAGAGCTTCTTCTTGCCCCTTGACTAGGCCCTCTATCTTGTGAGAGACCACATATTAGCTACCCTTAGAGGTCTAGTTTGAGCACCACCTCTTGCCTAGTTAGCTTTTGACACCATCAGTCTTGAATAGTGACACTAAAATCTGGTTAATAGTGCAAACCTGATCAGTGACATTACAATATCTACCTTGGTCCTCTGATCAACACTCGAAAAGCCAGCTGCTATATCTATCTTCCCTCCAATTCAGTGTCTCCCTTACTTTGAACTTACAACTCATTAGTTTGTAAGTTTGATTTGCATGCATGTCTTCCTATTTAATGATGGTATGGACTTTTCATCCCAAGGTTATATAGTCACCTCTTTGGTAGTTACAATCATGTCCTATAACAAGATGGTGAATCCAGTACAACCATAATGTTCTTATGCCATAGCTACTTATAGTTTCTTCAAACTCAATTTGTAACAAAATAAAAAAATCTTAATGGGAAAATATGTGGACAATGGACACAAAACTATGAAAATGTACACTAAGGACTTCATAAATGATGAAATTCAATACATAATAACAAAGCATGATGTTGTAACCTCTGGGTCTCCTTTGTTGTTGGAGGCATCCTCCACATCTGACTATGATCCAAGTATTGCAAATATGCAATACATCATGATAACTGAATCTTATGTCTAAAGATGCAACAAAACATATTCATATAGAAACTACTACCAATCAGTTGGAAGATGATTAGTTATACACAATCTAGTTTGTGTCTTGTAATATGAATGTGTTACAACTGAAACTAATTTATTTGCTGCAAGAAATATTATTTTGATAATAAAAAAATGACATATTAATGTCTTAAATAGTTTGTAATATAGTAAAATTTATGCAAGGTTCTCTATCTAGGAATCATGTTGGCAGTATATCTAGAACGTGCCTTTTTTCAAAAGTGTTCATTGGCCATGCTTTGGTTTGCATATAATCACTTTCAAAGACTGTGAGATAGTTTCTTTATTGTCATTTATGGGTATCTAAAAAAAAGGTAATATGGATAATTGGTTATTAGGGTGCACAAATCTATTTATAACAATAAGAATGAAGATGAGTTGATCAACTGTAATAATCATGTTGTCTCTTTTTTAGATTTAGAGTTAAGAATATAGGGGTATCTTAAATAGAAAGTAGGTAATATGATTAATTTGATCATCTATATTGCAATTTCCTCATGTAATATCATATTGCAACACTGTATCTTCTCAATGTTTAGCTAAGTGATTCATTCTATATCACACTAGAACCTTACTGCCAACTTGACTCCACTTCCATTTCCATATCAACCCTGGGTACCATTTACCCATCTTCTATGGACTTGTGCTTTCCAGGTGCGTGGCAAACAAATCATTTTAGAAACCAGAATCTGGTATTTTCCATTTCTCATTTACAAAAATGATTTTGACATATTAATCAAGTTGAATGCATGCAATGGAAGCTTCACCGCTTACATTGTACATTTCTGACAAGCACAAAGCATATCCTCAAACAGGGTGTAGTACCTCCATATTTGATTGGATTTCATCGAGTTCAAACCTACTTACTAGAAGAACTACCCATGTTATGGTTCAAGCCTTCAAACACTTACAAAATCACGGAGGCATATGAAAAGTCATTATCAATCTCATCAAATCATGGATCACCCCTCAACACTTGATGGAATAATTGATAGGAAGGAGTCTAAAAGCAATCAGGTTCCAAAGGAGAGCCACACATGCATATTGCATATAGATGAAACTCCTTCTAAGAAGAATCAAAGAGACTATGGCGCATTAAACTATTGTAGGTGCGGACCAAATGGGGATGAATTTCTTTTTTACCTTACAAATTTAAGCTAATTAATGTAGAATTTAAATGCAAATATGTATACTTGTTTGTGCTTGATGCCTGATCTAAGTTGTCAATCAAATATATGGGTGGATAGAAACTTAAGAAAAAATCTAAAATTTATCATAAGTACATAGTCTAGTTACGCAACACCTGTAAACCAAGAGTGCAATTTAATATAGGGTTATTGTTATTATTGTCTCAATTTATTTTGGGCCATTAGTAGTTGTAGTAACAAATGGAAAACTACGTAGTAAAGCATCATAACTATAGTGAAAAAATGAAAACTATGTCTAGCCGAAGATAAGGATAACTAAATTTTACTTGATATTCATTTGTGTGGAAGATGAGGACAACATTTTTTCCTTATCTATTGTCAGATTCATACATTGCAAGCTATTATGTCCTTTAGAAGGTCAACCTGTCACCCATTTTAAAGTCATCTACTATTTGGTCAATGATTCTCTGTGAAAATATAATCAGAAAATTAGGACACTTAGAGATATGGATCTGTAGAATTTGAAATTATGGTCATATGAACACCACAAATAGCAACCCACCCCTGGGCCCATCCAACCAAAAAAATAAAAAAATAAGTCACCCTAGATAAAACATCTAGAGAACCACTCAAAAACACCAACATACCAACTTTTCTATTCTTTTTCCTAGGATAGGTTTTCTTTCAGAGTTTTTTCACTATCAGGTGGCTTATGTGGAGTATCGCTAAGGCTATTCCTGACATGGTCATTTGATCCACTTGGTTTACCATCTCTACTAGTTTGCGGATCATTCTAAATGTCAGATCCCCATAATGTTAAAATGTCAGTAAATTCGGTCATATGCATGCTAGAGAGATGAAATACAATTATATAGAGAAGTTGAAATGACTCTAAAATAGGATCTCATTCCATTGAAATATTTCCTACCTTCATATAACTCTTTTAGGTGCTCCAAGTACTAGTAGTACATAGCATCATATTCTCCCGGCCCATAGGAAAAGAGGCATGTGTTTATAAAGAAAGAAATCAATGATAAAGAAATCAATAGGAAAATGCATACTTCTTTCTGTGGTTAGCCCAATGGTTGAGTGTTAATATGAAACTATTAGAGGAAAGAAGGATGTTCATGGTCTATTATTGGTACATTTTACATTGTACGAACATAGCTATCTTCGAGTAAAAGGGGATCCCAAAATAATGGTGAAAGCTTTATGTTTATAAAATGACGAAAGATGTAGGTTTGGCTTGGTCTATGTACAAAGGGACAAAGGGTCAACACATGTAGTGGAACTGTCAGTAGATGGGAATGTCTATCAGTATAGTGGAAGAAGATACCTACCAGGGCTTTGGTCAAAAGAAGCTAAAAAGCTATGATGGTGGTTTCTAGAGACACTTCAGTGAAACATAAGCTTGTTGTGAGGAAAAGGAGAGAAGTTTTCACAGAGATGGAGGCAGAGCTTATTGCATTCTGGGTTGTTGTGGAAATAGAAAGAATAGTGTGATAAAAGAAAGTGATTATAGAATCTAATATTCAACAAGTTATATATGTAATATCACTAAAATGAAGAACATCTAATCATGTTTGCATGGAGATATATGATAAGAGTGCAGTAATAAAAGGTGAGCAATGACCTTGGTCTGTTGGTAAGAGGATTCCATATGAGGCTTATCCTGCAAAAGTATTATCTTTCCAAACACACATGTCAGATTAAGAGAAATATAAGGCCACATCCTTTTTGTCTTATATAGAGTGTTGATAGTGTTGTTATCAAGAAAATCATGCCTCATTCTGCAAAATGCTCTTAGATTGCCTTCATTCTCACACGTGAACATGATGCAAGGTCAACTAAATGCCCCTAGATTTCCTCAATGATGGAAATAGAAAATTGCACATGGTTTTTCTCACAGTTCCAAGTAATGAATTCCACTCAGGATCTTTTTTCTAGAGACATTCAATGATTCAATTGATTTACTCCCACCGAACTAGTTTGTCCCTTATACTAAAATTTTAAACTTAGTATCATATATTGTTGACTAACTTCCTACTTGACTTCCTCACATCATCTCCCTTATCTTGTATCTCAGCCAATCTTTTCCAAGAAAAATGCCCATATCTATAAAACTCACTCCTCTTTGATGTGTATTACATTAGCTAAAGTTTTGACCCCCTCTTGCCAATTGTAATACTATGAACCAATACCTTTTCTTCACAACCCTTTTTGGTATCAAATCTTTCCACATTTCGGAAACAATGACCTAATTTTTTACCCACCACAGGAATGCCCACAAACATTATGAATTTCATGAAAAGATATCATAGAAAGTTTAATGAAAGATCAAAGCGAAACGTTATAATATTAGCATGTGATCATTAGATGAAAAATGTGAACTTGAATAATAAATTATGAAATATAATGCAAAAACATGAAAATAGGGTCTGGTTCTAATAACCATGAGTAGGCAGCCAATTACTAGCACATGGGAACATTTAGCTTAAGCAAATATAATCTTACATCCAATAACATCTTACCGATATATCTATAACTATCTTTTCAATTAGTAACACACTTAACACCCAAAATGTTGACATTCGTCATCATTCTAATGACATGAGCTAACCAAAAAAATCCTATCTAGTAACATGTCAACATAAAACACAAACATACTATGACTTAATTATATAACACATCAACAAAAAATATTTTTGATCAAATGATAACCTCTATGAAACTAAAGTATGTAATTAATTATCATCAAGATAATACAATGATAAATAAAATGTAGTTGTCTTTTTGTGGTAAGTCAGCTCATTTTTATTTTTATGGGTCATATTGATGCTATTCCATTACCTTTTTTATGGTAGTCATCTCAAATTGGTTGGATGCATCTTCCATGCATTTATCGAAAAGCATAGCACCCTCACCTAACCTGTTAAGTACTTCAGTTTTATCTGACAATAAGTCTGTCAAAGCTCAATTCTTCAATTGAACTATCTTGATGTTTCTGATCAATCTCGTGGTGCCTTATGTGGATCTGCATTCCATTACTGTATTATAAGGAAAAGAATCAAGTTTTTAGAGTCATAAAAATGATAACAATATTGCTTATGCTTATTCTTACAATGTTTCTTCCTCTTATTCTTACCCCTAAGGATCTTCTTCAACTTTAGGTGATGCTTCGAGTATTCACATTTAATCTATCTCTTATTTATGCAGTAATCAGTCTACGCTTCCTCAGTCAATAGTGTAATTCTTCTACAGTAAGAAGTTGACACAGCTCAAACAGTAACTTAGAACATTTTGAATAATCCAAACACAAATTGCTTTCTCTCATGGCTACTAAGATTTGTCATGCTTGAACAAATAGAATGAACACTCACCATCCTTAGGAATAAGTACATGGAGCACCTCACCCCCCCTGACTCTCAAAACTTCCAGAATAACATATGTAGTGTTCTTATTTGCTGAGACTATTGTTTGACTTCATTAATAAGCAACTTGTTGAAGTCGAATACATAGTGTTTTAGAAGCCACAATAAATAAGAATAGAAGAAGATGACAAATACTCTTTAAAGATAAACCTTAGGAACCACATTTTAAATTTATAAATTTGAATTTATGTAGTGAAGAGATCCTTGATTTTAACTCTCCCTGAATCATTTTTAACACTAGGTATTCCCTAGTCTTTCATTCCCTATGAGATCAAGCATGATGTAATGATAAAATTCATAATATGAAACTTGAACTGGGCATGATTCTAGGATATTAGCAAGAGTAAGAAATGCTAGGCCAAACATTGAATCAGGCCCCTCCTTATGTCACACCAACTCTATATTTAGATGTGTTAGTGGTCAAAGTCGAGATAGAATTGTTGAGGTTAAAACACAATATAAAAAAGAAGGGCATGTGTGCATTGGAAGGTGCCAAAACCCATTAGTGGTCGATTTTTATTCAAAATTCTAATGGAACTCCAACTTACACATAGTGATTGCAAATGTGCCAACATTCACCTGTACAAACAGTAGTGAAATTGGTGTTGGATGTTGGGTGTAGGAAAAATTGCACTCATCCAACCACCTTTAAATGTAGGATAGAGTACCATGGTTTTGGTGGCACCTGAACAACCAGATATACTACATCATGTAGCTATAGGTAAGGAAAATATGTCATAAAATGGATGTCCTATTATAAATATACCATAATAACAAGTCACAAGTACCGTATAAAATTAGCAGTAAACCACTATGTAGTATACAAAGCATAAATTAGGCTCGTTTGCTTAAGTTCCTAAATTCAGAATGTTACAATGATGTAGTTGGCCCTCCTAACACAATTCAACATTTTCAAAAATGTTAAGACCAACCATTTAGCCACCTCAACACCCTCCAATGTGACCTAGAATAGAGTGGTTCCCTAAGTGAACTAGTATTCAGCAGTCAATATAGAAATTGCATAGGGTAAAAATATTACATGCTCATTTTGGTTTCCTATATTTATAGGATCTTTAAACATTTCTTCAATTTGGACATCTGGAAGCCATGCTAGAAAAGGTGTTGATTGTGATAGAACAGAAGGTGTGGATCTCTTTGAAGAAAGAGCAGAACATGAGGACATCAGTAAAGCATATGATCTACTGAATAAGAATCTACAATAGACGTCTTTAAAACCTGAAATGTTGACATCAATTGTGTCCATGTGGTCGGAAACTTGTGGTTCCCTCAAAGTGATAGGCAGAACCATCGAGAAGAGAAACTAATGGAGGATCCCACGGGACGCAAGACGGACATGCTAGGAGGAAGAACCACCTACAAAACCCTCATCCTGGGAAGATACACTGGAGAATTAACCACCAGTGGTGCACTGATGCAACTAGAGGAAATGTTGAGAAGAAACGTCGCCCCTAATTTGAGGTGTTGAGAAGTATGTTGTCTATTAGGAGTAGAGGTTGCACGGTGGGGTTGGGGGAGAATGCAGAGAGACCAGTAGATCAAGGGAGAGACCACCATCTGGTTGGGAGAGAGCATAGACTGTGAATCTAGGGGTTGGAGGACAAAGAAGATCGATGGAATTTGAGGATGAAAGTGGATGTGCGGGAGTTGAGTGGCACCACAAAATTCATATTTGTTCAAGATGGGGGTGGGGTGGGGGCGCGTAACTAGTTAGATTAACTACATATTCTTATTTACATGTGAAGTGGAGAGAGGGTAAGTGTAGTTATGTTTCACTAATTAAATTAGCTATATTTACTTCACTTACATCTAGACAATTTGTAACTACAAGAGGATTTGACTATAATTAAAATATATGAAATTAAAACAATTGTAGGGAAAACATCATTTTGATGTGGGGTAATGGGAAAAAATATCCTTATGTCCAAATAGGGATTGTTGTGTGATCTCCCTCATCATCATAAGAGTATGGATATATGCCTTGACTCAATATTAATATACTGGGGATTGCTGCGTGTTCTCCCTGAAGAGAGTGCATGTTGACACTATAACCCTATAGCAAACATGCCACTATATCCTGGAAAGATAATTGTAGTTTGACATGTGATGTCACTGCCAGTGGTCTCGTACTGACCGAGATAGGTGAGGTATTGGAAGACGACTCTTCCTTTGACCTTATATGTACTGATGCTTTACATAGTCATGATCAGTTGGAGCATGAGAGGCATACCTCATCTCCTCGGGGAATAAGTGTGATTATAAATATGTAATCAGCCATGTAGAGTATTTGATTAAGGATTTAATATAGAAATATTGGTTGATGTTGCACTACTTTTATACATCTTAAATGGATAGATGTTATATGTGTTCTTCATATTCCTTGTAAAATGAATATATGATTTATTTCTCTATCATAGATAGCTTCATTGCTTTAAAAGATGATATTACTCTGTTCGTCTTATACACAGTGATTAATCTTTATTATTAATATAAAAGATCCTCTTCTAAGTTTTATACTATTTACCTATGATAATAATGTTGTTGACGGAGAGTTATATCTCTCGATGGAACTTTTGCCTCACCCCATTGGTCCCAACATTTTTTGGGTGGACACAGACAAGGAGGTAGAGACTGTACTGTAGAGGGAGGACAACAACAATAGGGACAACGGTAACAACTCAGGTTGAGTGTGTTGTCTATCATGTCTTATAGATAGAAGTCCTATGTGCCGTCTATGTACTCCCAGGTCCTTGGGAGTTAGTACGTAATGGTTTAATAAATGATATAAGATTTTATCTTGTATGCCTCGAGGTTTTATGTTGCTTATTGATGGAGCCTCCACTCACGCGGATTTGTGTGTACCACTAAAAATCCTATAGATAGTAAGTCTCTAAGTTGAACCTTGTGTGTGCTATAATAAGATCTCCACCTTTGTATGCTAAGGTACACAAAAGTCTTATCATAATACAGTTGAGGGTCAAATGCATGACACAACGGTATTGTTAAGGATTTAAGAAGATGGAAATCATTATAATTCTATTTATCTACTTAAGAGTTGATTGGATGATTAACCTAAAGTGCAAGGTAATGTAAATGACAGGAAAGTAAATTTAAGGTTGAAGACAATATTTTGGAAACCACTAGGATGTGATCGAGTTTCACCACCACTACACATGGATCAAAACATACATCATAAAAACATGTCTTGCAAAGAAAAGAGTCTAAACAGTTAGTATCTTTGTAGACTTAGCTTCCTTTCAAATAACTAACTATGAGAAATGTGGAAGTGTTGCAATGCCAGCCATACCCAAATGAATGGTCACTTACTTTGCATCACTCCCCTCACAAAGTGTGTTCCTCGACCTGTCAAGGTTGTACTTTCATACGTCAACTGATTCCATTTCATAGTATGAAAGTACAACAATGGAGGTGAGTTTACTCCACTCCTTGAGAAACACTCCTACATACCGAACAAATGTATGGTGACTACATACATTAGGAACCAACATACAGTCGATATTCAAATCTAAAAGTACAAATGTAGATAATTTGCAATAGTAGATAATAGATAACACAAGTTGATGATCAATCAACTAGCATTCATTAAACGGTTGATGTTGAACTGAAAAGATAGTATTTCTCTATTGCAAACTCATGAATTACAATGCATGGAATTAAAACATGGGTAGTGGGGCTACTCCCCACACCCTAGTGTTTGGAACTACTCGCTCATGGAAAGGACAAAGATGGAGGTGGGAAGAGAGAAGGAAAACATCATCTCCACATAGGAGGAAGGAAGGTTGACTCCTTAGAGTAGAGAGCAAGTATCTTCACATCACGTGGTTGCCTTGGTGATGGATCCTCAACTTCCCACCTTCTACGTGGATGAGAGAGAAAGCAGCTTGAGGATGGAGTGTGTATCTTAGATCGGTAGCCTTGGGGCGATGGATTAAGGTTGAAATAGCTCTGGAATAGTTGGGGCAGCCTTTGGGCGTCTAAAGATCTGATACCAAATGGGGACCCCTTTGGTCCTATTTATAGGCTTCCAAGGAGTCTTGAATGGTCTTGGGACCGTTCTAGATCTTGAACGGTTTGGAGACCGTTTGGATCTTGAATTATTTGCAGACCGTTTGGATCCTGAACGGTTTGAAGATTGTTTGGATCCTCGAACGGTTTGAAGACCATTTGGATCCTGAACGGTTTGGACACCGTTTGGATCCTTGCTTGATCTTGGGGCTGATGAGACTCGTTCGGTCTGGAGACCATTTGAGGTTTGCTCAGTCTTGTGATTGTTTGAATCTTGGTCAGTTTTGGGACCATTTGAAGCTTGGTCGGTCTTGGGACCATTTGAAGCTTGGTCGGTCTTGGGACCGTTTGAAACTTGGTTGGTCTTGGGACCAGTTGGTCTTCATACAGTCTTGGGATCGTTTGGATTTCATTCGGTCTTGGGACCGGTTAGTCTTCATACAGTCTTGGGATCAGTTGTGTCCTTAACGGTTTGGAGACTGCTTGAGCTCTTCACGGTTTAGAAACCATTTGGGGTTCTTCACGGTCTTGGGATAGGTTGAGTTCTTTTGCAATTTTTTTCGTGTTTTTTTGTATGAAGAAAAGGGAGAAATGTTAGTCTATTGGTATATTAACAATAAAGTGGAAAGTTAATGTAACATCCCAGGATTTGAGGCCTCAGATAAAGCACTCTTAAAAGGAATGATTGGACTACCCATAACACAAAGGTGCAACTCTTTTTCCGGGAGCCCATCACTAAAGAACTCCATAGTTAAGCATGCTCAGCTTGGAGTAGTACTAGGATGGGTGACCAGTCGGGAAGTTGACCCCGTCTTGCGCATGAGCGAGGAAAAAGTGCGCAGTTAAGGCTAGTGGTGGTTTGTGGGGCCAGTCGTCATTCCTAAAAATCTACTAGAGACTTGGGCAGTATGCCCAGGCATTACAGATGGTATCAGAGCCAATTCCCCTCCAGTAGGTGGGCCCACATGGACATGGCATGCCAGTCTTGAGCCGTGCGGTCCAAGCATGTAAGAAAGGGTTATCCATGGTTAACGTAGGCACCCTTGCGCTGGTATTCCGTGATCAGGAGCTGGGTGTCCATGGGCCATTGTGGGTCTGCACTGAAATGGGGAAGAGATTATGATGCCTTATAGTTGAGCCTTGACGAGGACGTCAAGAGTCTAAGTGGGGGAGATTGTAACATCCCCGGATTTGAGGCCTCAGATAAAACACTCTTAAAAGGAATGATTGGACTACCCATATCACCAAGGTGCACCTCCTTTTCTGGGAGCCCATCACTAAAGAACTCCATAGTTAAGCATGCTCAACTTGGAGTAGTACTAGGATGGGTGACCAGTCAGGAAGTTGACCCCGACTTGCGCATGAGTGAGGAAAAAATGTGTAGTTAAGGCTAGTGGTGATTTGTGGGGCCAGTCATCATTCCTGAAACTCTACTAGAGCCCTGGGCAGTGGGCCCAGGCATTATAGTTATAGATTCTATCTAATTTATCTAAGAAAGAGTATGGAAAACTAAGAAAATTTAGTAAGATAACATCACAAAATGGAAGGTTATCACCCCTTAACTAAGAGTCTAGCTTGTCCTCAAGCTGGATAGAGCTAAGGCACGTAGTGGCGAGGCAATTTTATTTAGTGAAGATTTCCATAATCTTGCTTCAATTCTAAACCAGAGATCTCCCAGAGTCTTATTGGGGGTTCTACTTGCACTAACTCTTTCAGGTATCGGGAGTTGTGTGGATCTCATTTTTCTTCCGTGTCGCGTAACTTACATTGGGACCACATTTTCCTTAATCGCATTCTGTGCATGTCTTTGACTCTAAGCAATTTTATACTTCTTTGTAGATGCTATCAGAAGCTAAGATGGGTACGAGGGTTGGATGAAGGCTTGCTGTGTAACTCCCCCTTCAAATGGGGGAGGGTTTATCTAAACTTTTAGGATCTCACTACCAGGCGTGACACATCTGCCTTTGTGAGGGCAGCTAAATGTACCAGTCGGGCAAGACCTTTATCAACTTTCATATATTTGGAGACCTTAGGATCTCACTACCGGGTGCGAAACATCTGCCTTTGTGAGGGCAACTGAATGTACCGACCGGGAAAGACCTTTATTGGCTCTTCATATAGGTCCTTATGCATGGCACAACTCTCATGTTTTTATTCAACACTCTTGCTTTTATTCATATACTCACCAGTTTAGGAATTGGGTATTTTAGGGATTTTATTTGGGCTGCCAAGCCTCTTTTTGAAAAGAAGAAAATTGTTCCTTGGAGTTTCCCAACATGCACTTGTTTCAATTTTTTTACTTGGTGGTCCACCTATGAGGTTCCTTGACTTGGATTTCTCCTAGTTCCCTCTCGTCCTTGAAGGCGTTTGGCTTGTTTTGGCCACGATGTTAACATGTGGAGAGTCTGATGTAGAATTGAAAAAAAAGCATGAAAATCGAGTATGAAAGTGATTTATTAATTCGCCATTTCATGCCTAATTGCTACTTATGTAATTGCTCCTGAGGACTACTTTGTCTCTAACTTAGCTAGGGGTGACCCTTTTCCAACACGAATGTTGGTCTTATGTACAAAAGTTATTTTATCAAAGAAATTATCAGAAGAACTAATTGTCAGAAATAGAAAAATTTGTAGGAAAGAATAAAGGTAAATGAAAGAGTGGAGAGTAGAAGGTTTGAATATAATACCTCACCCTTGCCCAGTGTACCCCCCTAACTTATCACTCACTTTGTCCGCAGAATGTCTAGGTGATAGGTTGAGAAGTATATGGGTAAGGGTGTCAAGGTTCTGTTAATCCTTTTTTGGCTCCATAGGAACGGAGGAGATTTTCTGCAAACTTTCCATGTAAAGTGTGATAATCCACATCCTTCATGTCCTCCACATGTTTACCAAGAATAGTGAGGTTATACATCCAGTAAAGGACGTGGAAACCACAGTCGTTTGATTCTCTGATTTGTTGGGGACATCGATGGAAGAAGGTTGGGCGATGGAAATGTTCTTTGTTATACGCCTTTGTGTGCTTTCCAATAAGATCATTTAGTCATTCAGCACAATCCTTTGCCACTTCGTTCATGGGCGTCTTTGCTGTAACAACATACTCTCTCTGGATTGGATCAAACTGGCTATCGGAACAGTTGTAGATCACCGTAGTGCCATTGTCTAAGTTTGTTTCCAGCAACATCCAATGCTCAGAGTGATGGAATGGAAATAGGATGAACTTTGGAGTCATATGTTGAAGATATGAAATAAGGGCTTTAGTGGTGCTGAAGTTCTTTGACTCGAGTAAATCATCCTTCATGTATGCGAATGCCATGTAAACTGTAGGTAGGTCCCGTGCTAGAAGAAATTGGTAAGCAGTCATTACACTCATGAATAATGAACCTTTTATTTGTATGATTTCACAGAGTGAATCTGCCATTACGAGAATGTTCCCATTGAGGAAAACAAGATCATTGTTCTCTGCATAAAGCCGAGACATGATGAGTCTGAGTTCATTGTCTGAAAGACTCTTGCATGTAGCAAGGTCAAAGTTTGGGAACGTTGTTTGTATAGCAGATAGGGGCACCATATCTTTGGATGATCTATTGATGGTAGCCCATGTTAACAAGTCGATGTCCCCCTTGTCATCCACCATATTAAGAGTATAAGGGTCCCATTGGCGTTTTTTTGGGACCTTGGTGGTTTGTTGTTTTTGTTTCTCCAACTCCTTTAGTATTTGTCTGAAAGGTCACTTTTGTGGACGTTGGATAGCAGAGAATAAGTAGTGAGGTACGTCATCTTGCGCCATAGTGGGGTCCTTGAAGAACCGTCTGTCACAGATAAGTTCCATGGCGTAATGTCCCTATAGAGAATGCATGTCTTCTGTAGTCAGCGCGGTAAATGGGATCTGTCTATTGAGTGCTTCTATGAATCTTATTGTACAGAAAGTGCAGTCCCATGAACCTTGTAGCGTTTGGACTGTTGGGTTGATGATTTGGAACCATGGTTGGTTCCAACCATGTTGAAGAGATGGGCATGCAACCCATATTATTTTGAGAAGCCAGAAAGGAATGCATCTTGCTTCTCCGGCTTCTGAACCAACAAAGTTTATCCGTCCAGCCTTGAGCTCACTGGTGCAAAAATTGTACACCTTGGCATCACAGGCCTTAGTGTCGACAATCATTAGTAGCCAGTGATCAGAGACTTTAAAAGGCACTGTGATGTAGTGTGCCTTCTTCACGATACATGTTTGCAGCCGCTCGATGGACTTTTCCTGTAAGTCCTTGTTTAATAAGCTTAAAGCAAGAGCGGGTGAAGCGTTGAAAACTAGCTACAATTTCTTTAGGTTCTGAAATTCTTCTATAGTACTAGCAAGGAGGACACGGAAGATAGCCATCTTCACCACTAATTGTGGTCATAGGAGAAGATATAAATCTTTGCATGTCAACTTGCGTTTCGTCTTTGTATTATTATAGATGATGTCCCCCCTTGTCCTTGGCATCATCTACAATAGTGTTTAGGATGAAGATGTCCTGAACATCTAAAGTAGAGATGGCCGCCCCATCCAAGTCGTGCATCTTGTGAGGTAGAGGTGGCGGCGGGGGAAGGTCTTGTGGTGGAGGAAGTGAAGTTTGCTCCTTGTCATCAACATATTGTGGCAGATCTTCATCTTTGTCAGAATTAGAGTCGAGTCTATCTTTAGTGTTGAGACTCACTCTATCCTCAGAATCGTCGTGCTCTGGGGGAGGGGTGCAACTTGTTTCAGGATAGAATGTTGAAGAGTGCTGGCTAATGTGATAGGGCTAGTACTAGTTTCCATAATACATTGTTGAAATTCAACAAAAGCTACATCTTTTGCAGTGTCCCCCAGGGATCCCATGGCTGAGAAATTAAAAAATTGATCTCCATATGACATTGTGACATTTTCATTATTATCGGGGGAGTGACAGTCTTTGGTTTTACCCTCCTTTTGGTCTCCACCATCTCCCCTCTTTGTATTATCGGCCCCTCAACTGGTGCCCTACCCAACATTTTTTGGGTCGTCAGGTTGGTCATTTGAGGAGGAGTTGTCGGAGTTTGAGTCCACTGAGGAGTCAAAATCCTCATCATCATCTTCGTCGTCTTCATTGTTCTCGTCATCTTCCGCCTTGTCTTTGTTCTTTTTGATTGATGCTTTTTTGCATCACTGATGGATAGCTTGTAGTTCATCAAGTGCCACCTGCACATTCCTGTGGGTTTCAAGCAGTGCGTTGTGGCTTTCCTTGAGATCTGCATATCTAGCTTTGGCGGCGAGGAGTCGTGCTGTTAGATCAGTCACTTGGGCTTGTAGCTGGTGTAAGGCGTTGTTTGCATGCTCCTCCTGGCGGTATATGAGTTGTGTGAGGGTGTTATCGATGCCATCTAAGCGTGTGCTCAATGTAGTTTCTATTGCTGAAGCTCGCGAAGGGTCTCAGGCAAGGGTTAAGTTTGCTTAGAGACCCTATCGACTTGCTGGGCCAACACTTCTTACTGGTCTTTCATCCCAAGTATCAACTCTGGCAAGTTTTGTACGTGGTCGACTTGTTGGGCCCCTGTTTCCTACCGTTGTTGAATGCTTGTGAGGATGCCTGGTAAGGCGTGAGTCTTCTCTTCAAGCTTGGATACCTCTGTAGAAAGTCCTTGCACACAAGAAAAAATTGATTGTAAGATGTTAGAAGGGTCGGTGAGGAGGTTTAGAATAGCATCAAATTTCCATCTGAATTCCTCACCGACTTGTGAAAAAGGGACCCCAGAGATGTATGGGTGAGATGGTTGGGGTCTAGGCGGAATGGTGATAGTGCCTTGCGAAAGAGACACTATTGATGGGCCCACGTATTGTGTGGTGACTATAGAGGATGTAACCAGCGGTATCGAGGTGGTGGAAGATGAGAAGGGTGGTGACATCTCGGGTGAAAAAGGTGGAACTGAGAATGTCGGGGGGAAAGTGGTAGAAGTGAAGGTGAGATCGGTCATCGTGGTGAAGGATGGGACGCTTGAGGAGAAAATGAGTGAGGCGAAAGATGTGGGTGAAGTTGTCATTGTGGAGAAAGGGATTGTGGTGGATATGATTGTGGAAAAAGGTGGAAGAGTGGTAGACAGCAGAATGGTAGGTGGTGGGAGTGTGGTGGGGGTGGTTGTAGAGGTGAAACCAACATTCAGATCCCAGATGAAGGGTTCTGGTGTTGGATTCACTATGTTTTCTGCATTGTGGGGGTGTTCTGCCTCTAGGTTGATCTTTGATGTGGGCGTCCCCAACTGTTGTTGTTTCTCTGCACATAGTTTGTATGACAGTGTAACTGGAATTTTCTTTGGCCTTGTCATTGGGCCAGTGATGCTATGCTCTTTCTGCCCTACTTTTGCTTGTTTCTCCTTTTCTTTTACCGAGGCGAGAAGGTTAGAAAGCTCCTGTTCAGTGAAGAGAAGCTTGTCTTTATTGTAATCATCTAGCTTGGGGAGCGGTAGCAACGTCCTGGATGCTTTGACAGTTGGGCAAAAGACATAATGGAGTTTGGCATCTTTCGCCTTTATGATATATGTATTCTTTAGAGTCTGCTCGTTTGTTAGGATGTCTCCATTTATCATAGTACACCTTGAAAGTGGTCTCTCCATCTTAAGATACTTCAGAATTGATGTTACATGACCACTTATGCAAATTTCCTTCCCGAGGGCATAGGATGTGTGTTTATGTATCAAATGCCATCTGATGTTGACTGACATCCCTTTTAGGACGGACCATAGAATAAAGAGGCCCAAAATGATAACATTCCCACTCTCTGTCCTACAGAATAGAGCACCTGTTATGATTTTGTGTAGAGTGCGCACCAGGACGGAATGTATGTTGGAGGCTTTGCAAGTCTTTGGTTCATAGCTTGGAATCCCTGTCAAAGACTTCCAGAAGGTATGCTTGTTGAACTAGGCATGGTCCATGCATGCCTCCTTAGCTTTCTTTAGCTCATCTTGGTTGTCGATGAAGATTTCATTTAGCAGATTCTCGGTCAAGATGACCTATCTCCCAAAAAGCGATGTTACTAGCTTTCGATCACCTTCCTCCTTTGGTTTGTCTAATGCGTTCACTGGTTCTTTGGTGAGGTAAGTGAAGAACTCTAGTGTGGGCTCAACATAGGAATTCTTTGTGACGAAGTAGAGTTTAGAAAGATTTGTGTTGTCAAGTAGGGTGAGAACTCTGTCATAGATTCCCATCCATTTTAGTATGTTCGAGCAGATATACTTTGTTGGGCACAACACTTTGTCACCATCCTGGAGGTTTTGGATATACAGATCAAATGATGTTGGTTCTGCGGCGGTGGCAACATGAGTGGCATGTTCTGCCAGGATTTATTCTCTTGCAGTTGATGGCCGAACTTACTTCCGTGCCTGCCTTTTGGTGGGTCTTTCTTCAGTGGCCTCCTGGGCCTTCCTTTTTCCCTTTGACTTCGTAGGTGGGGATTCCTCCTCAAAATTTGGTGTGTTGTCTGAACCTTCATCGGTTGAGGAGGGATCTATAGTTTCTTAATCCAGATCTTCTGCTAAATAGTTGTTGACTCACTCAAGGTCATGGATGACCTTAGGCAAGTCAACTGGAGCTTTGCCTATTTTTTTGCATAGGTCAAGGATGCGCTGGAGCTTATTCCGGTGCTCCATCAATTTCTCCCTGGTCCAGGTGTGGTAGTCAACAACTTCTTTCGCAGGTGATGCCAATATGAAAATTTAAAAAGAAATAATTTATGTTAGAAAAGGTTGGAATTTTAGTAAAAATGGAATTGAAAGGATTGCAACATTGTGTAAGCTTCATGTTTAAGAATCAAACCGAGAAGATTAAAACCGTTAAAAAAATGATGTGGTAGTCAAGATCGTTTGGTATTCAAACAATTTTAAGACTGTTTGTTGTCCAAACTGTTTCAAGACCGATTGTTGTCCAAACGGTTTCAAGACTGTTTGGAAAAATTCGGGTTTTGAAACGGCTAGGGAGATGAAGCTGTGATGGCGATGAGTGAAGCAAAGGTGATGATGATGAGGCAAAAGCGATGATGGCGAAGCAGTGGAAACAATCGAAGGCGTTGTTTGTGGTGGAGAGCGGTGACGTCAGCGGTTGTAGCAGTGGCAATGGTGTTGATGGCGGTAATGGTTGCGAACATCCTCTACCTTGCTGTGATGAGTGCGGCTGAGAGAAAGAGAGGATAGGGTGACAACGTGCGAGCAAAAATGGAGGAAGAGAGGACGGCATGACGGCAACAGCGTCAAAAGGGTTGGCGTGGATGGAGACGGTGGTCACGTGGGAGCAGAGAAGTCGGGAGGAATGGAATAGGGTTCGCGCGAGAGAAGTTTCAGGAATCAAAGGAATGAAAAAGGGAGTGGTCGAGGAGTATTTATAGAAAAAGGAGAGGTGATTGTACAAATTCTCCTTAGGTCAAATGATCTCAGGACCGTTTGGGTCTGAACGGTTTTGAGACTGTTGAGACCAAACAGTTTCAAGACTGTTTGGATCGAAACGGTTTCAAGACCGTGAGGACCAAATGGTTTCAATACCATGATGATCAAACGATTTCAAGAACATTCGGGTACAAACAGTTTTAAGACTGTTTGGGTCTAAATGGTTTCGAGACTGTGCGGACCAAGAGGTCTGGACAAAACTATTTTGGTCAATGATTTTTATATTTGTTTTGGTTGCTTATAAAAAAATTTATATTTTCTGAACAATGAGAACTAGATAATTAACAAAGGCTAACCAAAATGAAAAAGAAAGGTGATATTAAGTTCTTGGGTTGCCTCCCAAGTAGCGCTTTGGTTTTACATCACTGGCTCGACAAAATTCTAACTTGATCAATTTAATGTTGCGGGGTCCCGAATGCTGATAGTTTGTCTTGGAGTTTTATCGGCTGGACTATAATATTTTTTCAGTCTATGGCCATTAACAATCCTTTCTCCTCCATTGTCATCAAAGATGATGACATCTCCATTTGGATAGATATGCTTGATAGTGAAGGGCCCGAACCATTTTGTGCGGAGTTTCCTGGGAAACATTTTGAGTTTGGAGTTGAAAAGAAGGACTTGGTCTCTGACAATGATATCTTTCCTTTTAAGGTGGCCATCATGCCACATCTTAGTTTTCTCTTTTTAGATCCTGGTATTCTGGTAGGAAGTTATTCTTAGTTCCTCCATCTCTTGCAATTGGAGTTGTTTGTATTCACCGACACTTTTGAAATTGAAATTCAATTGTTTGATAGCCCACCATGCTTTGTGTTATAATTCAACTGGGAGATGGAATGACTTTCCATACACCAAACGAAACACCGTTGTCCCTATTGGTGTTTTGTAAGCAGTACGAGATGCCCAGAGAGCATCAGGAAGTTTGGTGGACTAATCCATGCAGTTTCTATTGATAGTTTTCTCTAAGACAATTTTCAATTATCTGTTTGAGACTTCAACTTGGCCGCCAGTCTGCGGATGATAAGGCATAGAAACCTTATGTTTTACTCTGTATCTTCGTAGAAGAGCTTCGAAGCTTCTTTCCAAGAAATGTGGCTCTCCATCAGATATTACCATTCTAGGGACTCCAAATCTAGGAAAGATGATATCCTTGAATAGTTTAATAACTGGCTTAGAGTCACAGGATAGTGGGTATGGATTCTACCCATTTGGATATGTAGTCCACAACAAACAAAATATAGGAGAATCCATATGATGGGGGAAATGGACCCATATAGTCCACTCCCCATACATAAAAAAGTTCGATCTCCTACCACAGAGTTAGTGGCATTTCATTTCGTTTCGATATCTCTCCAGACAGTTGACATTTATTACAAGATTGCACAAATTCATTGGCATCCTTTGCTATTGTTGGCCAGAAGAATCCTGACTATAGGACTTTAAGAGAGGTCTTCTTCAAACTCATGTGCCCCCAATGGGTCCAGAATGACAGTGTTCTAAGACTGGGATAATTTCTTCTTCAGGAAGACAACGGAGGAATAATCTGTCAGCGCATAAGCAGAAAAAGTATGGTTCATCCCAATAGTATTGCTTGACGTCATGAAGAAATTTCTTTCTACCATGGTAGGAAGCAGTAGAGTGGACAATTCCTGTAGCTAGATAGTTTAATATATCGGCATACCAAGGAAATTTGGTGATGACTTTCATGAGTTGATCGTCGGGTAGAGTGTCTCGGATAGGTATATTGTCATCTTCCTGAGGCTCAATGCGACTTAAGTGGTCGGCGACAACATTTTCTACCCCACTTTTATCTTTTATTTCCAAACCAAATTCTTGAAGCATCAACACCCAATGAATAAGTCTAGGTTTTGCATCTTGTTTCTGAATCAAATATTTTATTGTTGAGTGATCTGTGTATACTATGACTTTTGATCCGATCAGATAAGAGCAGAATTTTTCAAAAGCGTAGATGACTGCCAAGAACTCTTTTTCTGTAGTTGTATAGTTCTTTTGGGCTTCATCAAGCGTTTTTTATGCATAGTATATCACATAGGGATTCTTATCTATTCTCTGCCCTAGTACTGCCCCTATAGCATAGTCACTGGCATCACACATTATCTCGAAGGGTTGTGACTAGTCAGGGGCTCTTAGTATAGGTGTCGAGATCAAGGCATTCTTTAGAGTCATGATGTTGTGTAAGCATTCTTGATCAAAATTGAAATCTGCATCTTTAGTCAATAAGTGAGACATGGGCTTTTCTATTTTTGAAAAGTCTTTGATGAATCTTCGATAAAATCTAGCATGGCCCAAAAAGGCTCGTACTCCCCTGATGTCTTTTGGTGGGGTCAATTTTGAAATGACATCTATCTTTGCTTTGTCCACTTCAATCCCTCTTTCACTCACTCGATGCCTGAGGACAACTCCTTCTGTCACCATGAAATGATATTTTTCCCAACTAAGGATCAGATTTGTTTCTCACATCTTTGTAGCACTCTACCGAGGTTAAGCAGACAATTATCAAAAGAGTCCCCATAAACTGAAAAGTCATACATTCAAACTTCCATGATGGACTTAGTTAATCCTATAAATATGGCAGACATACACCTCTGAAATGTTGTGGGTGCATTACATAGTCCAAAAGGCATCCTTCTAAAGGCGTAAGTTCCGAAAGGGCAAGTAAAAGTTGTATTTTCTTGATCTTCAGGGTGTATCAGAATTTGATAAAACCCTGAATAACCGTCAAGATAGCAAAAGAATTTTTGGTGGGCCAGACGTTCAAGGACTTCATCAAGGAAAGGTAGAGGGAAGTGATCTTTTCTTGTTGCCTTGTTCAATTTCCTATAATCGATACACATCCTCCATCCAGTGACAGTCCTTGTGGGTACCAGTTCATTTTTATCATTCAAAACGATAGTGGTTCCCCCCTTTTTAGGGACCATTTGGACCGGACTACCCCATTGAGAATTAGAAATGAGATAGATGATACCAGCTTTTAGGAGTTTAAGAACCTCAAGTCGAACCACCTCTTTGAGATTTGGGTTTAGTTTCCTCCAGTGTTCAGGAAATCGGTCCGTGCGGCCGCATATGCGTCCGCTTAAGCGGTTCGGACAGGGGACCGCACTGCATATGTCAAAGAGGACCAATAATCGGTCCAGGCCTGATTATGCGGCCGCTTAATCACCACTTTTCCAAACACACATACATGGAATTGAAGAAATGAAATTTATATGATATTTTTGTTGTTTCAAATTAAATATTTATATGATATTGTTGCTCCCTTTCTTCTAATTAATCATTCTATGTTGTCCTTGTATGTAATTGTTCAATGTGATATATAATTCTATATGACTGATATATAAATATACAAAGATATATTAATTTATTAAAAAAATCCAAAACTGCATATACTCCCGCATACCACATATACTCTATTCAGTGCCCCGTCTACCCGTACACCGAATAGCGCTTTTCTGAACACTGGTTTCCTCTGGTGTTCTCATGAAGGTTTAAACTCTTCTACCATGGGTAATCTGTGCATGTACATAGCTGGATTTATTCTCGTTTGGTCAGTCGTCTTGTATCCAATGACTTTCTTGTACTTTCTTAACTTAATAAGTAGTCTTTCTTCTTGGTCATCTATTAAAGTGGAACTCTTAATGACCGGACATAATTTTTCTTTGTCAAGGAAGACATGTTTGAGTCCAACTGGTAGAGCTTTCATTTTAGGTGTCTTGGGTACTTCTGCGCTTTCCAAAACGGTTATAGATTTCCACTCTTCAAAGGTAGCTTTGGTGGTTTCTTTGGCTTGTTCAAGGTATTGCAGACATTGCTGAACTAGTTCGTCGGTTGAGAATTCAGCTTCTGGATTTGTTAAGATGTTTTCCAAATCGTCAGATGGTTCGGAAGGTTCTTGCTTTAATTGAGACATTTTATCAATTGTCTCAAGAAGAAAAACTTCTTTGTGGATGCTAGGACCTTTTAAGCTGTCAAAGATTCTAAATTGAATGGCTTCCTTTCCCAATCTTAAAGTAATTGTTCCAGCTTCAACATCGATTAGTGCTTTGGTTGTAGCAAGGAAGAGTCTGCCAAATATTATTGGATACCTCAGATCTTCTTTTATGTCCATGATAACAAAGTCACAGGGAACATACAAGTCTTTCCCTACTGTTACAGGATATCTTCAATAATTCCCAAAGGTGTAGTGATGGTAGAATCAACCAATTGAATTATCATTTCTATGGGTAGCAAATCAGTAAAACCCAATCTTTTACACATGGAAAATGGCATAATGGATATGTTGGCCCCCAAATCGGCTAATCCTTTCTTGCAAGAGGTATCTTCGATAGAACATTGGATGCCAAAGGAGCCAGGGTCCTTCTGCTTCTTTGGCATTTTATTAAGAATGATGTCAGAAGTAGTCTGAGCTAATTTGGCAGTCTCATGTTCTTCAGTCATATATTTCTTTGATAGTAAAGTCTTCAGGTATTTGGACCAAGCTGGGATTTCAGAAAGAGCATCGGGGAATGGAATATCGACATATAGTTTGTTCATAACTTCCTTAAATTTTTGGAATCTAGTGTCCAATTTAGTTTCTCTCAATCTACATGGGTAGGGTATCTTAGGCTTATACGGTGGGACTTCTGGTTCCTTGGTGACTTGCTCTTTTTCCTTTTCCTTCCCAGCTTCTGCATATTTTTTAGTTTCTTGATTTGTGCTTGCAATTGGGTTGACTTTGGTTATATATTCATCTTCACGAATAACATTGGTGACTTCAGCAAGAACACGGCCAGACCTTGTGGTGACTACATTCAGTTGTTCTGGTCTGTGTTGATCGTGTCTCAGGTTTATTTCTGCCTGACCAGCAAAAGTACCCATTGGGGGTTTCAGTTGGGCTGCAATATGTGCCAATTGAGTTTCCATAACCTTTTGTTGGGCTTGTTGGTTGGCAAGCATGGTCTGCTGAGATTGTAGCATTTTTTGAATCATGGACTACTCATATGTTGGCAGAGGCGAAGCATTATTTTATTGATATTATGTAACTTGTTGTTGCCCTTGTTGTTGTTGATGTTGAGGTGTTGGTAATTGAGGTTGTTGTGGTTGTTGTAGCTGAATTTGTTGCAATTGTGGATGCAACGAAGGGTAGTATGTAGAAGAATTTCTTGGGTAGACAAGTCTTTGAGGCCCACCCCTATAGTTTCCTTGGTTTCAATTATAATTGCTTTAAAATCCAGGTGGTAGTCTATTGGAAGACCCACCTTGCGTCTGGTGTTGTGGGTTGGCAGTTCCCATAGGATTTCCATACTAAAAATTGGGATGGTTTCTCAGTTGATCTGGATTATAGTATACTTGGCCTGGTATGGAGTGGATAGAATTCACTTGCTCTGATAGCTGATCCTCGGGATGTTCAATAATTGGTTCATATTGTAGTTGCGGTGGTTGTAGATCCATCATTACATTTATAGGAGACCACATGATAATGTGGGGTGATCAGATGCATGACAAGCTTTGCAAGTCTCAGTGGCTGCTTTGACTTGTTGAACCTAGGAGTTCTTCCTTCTATTGTATTCCCCAAATGTTGTTTTAAGAACTTGTTTCTTAAGAGCTATGGTTTTTAGAGATTCAGTGATGGCTTTCAATTCTACAGATTCCTCAGCTTTACAAACCTTTAGAACTCCTCCGGTAGATGGCCTTCCCCAATTAGATTGGTTCTCAGCTCTGAGTGTGACAATCTTCCAAGCATCTTCATAATTCTTTCGCATGAAATTCCCCCCGGATGAGGAATCCAAAAACTTCTTAATGTCATCACTTACTCCTGTATAGAATGTTTCTATGAGCTGATGTTGTGAGATTCCATGATGTGGACATTTCCTCAGTAATTCCTTAAATCTTTCCCTGGATTCTACTAGAGATTCTCCAGGAAGTTTGGAGAACTAGTTGATCTATCCCCTAATCTGGTAGGTCTGTGAGGGAGGAAAGAATTTTTCCAAAAACTTTTCTTCCAAGGGAGCCCATATGGTGATTGGCTCTCCATCTAATGAGTTATACCAACTTAATGCCCTTCTAGACATAATGAAGTTGAAAAGTCAGAGCACGATTTCATCATTAGTAGCTCTGGCCTGTGGTACCAATCGAAAGAGAGTCCTGAATCGCTTCAGATGATCTATGCAATCCTCTCCATCGTTCCCAGAGAATGTGATGCCTTGCATAATTTGGATCCATTGTGTTCGGATCTCAAAGTTAGGAGCATTGATGAGAGGTGGCTGGACTGGGTGATTATCTTCAGAGTTATTAGGAATAGTGTAATCCCAAAGTTGCTTGTTCCTTATTAAATGTTGAGCAGATGTTATGGCTTCTTCATTTTCAGCTTGGATACGGGCTTGCTCTTCAGCACGAACTTCATCTTGAATTTGGGCACGTGTATCAGCGATGAGTTCTACTCTTTGAGCTGCTATGGCTGCGTTGACTTTTTCCAGCACCAAAGAAGCCTGGCATTGTTCTTCAACCATCTTTCTGGCTCATTGGCGGTTGAGTCTAATGCATTGGTAGAAGCTTCATTCTACCTCAGAGTCGTATTCTAGTTTAGGGGAGAATCCGATGTGATGTGAAGGTTGCATACACATTTTCTACCTGAGTAGAAGAAAAATCACACTTCAGATGATGTGGAAAAAATGATGAGATCAAAAATATATATGAAGTAATTATCAAGGTAAAGTTTAAAATCATAATCAACTAGCAAGTTGACAAATGGAATTAAAACATTCCATTGTCCCTGACAACGACGCCAATTTTTGATGGACTCGTGTGGAGTTGTGTGCACCACTAAAAATCCTAGAGATAGTAAGTCTCTAAGTTTAACCTTGTGTGTGCTATAATAAGATCTCCACCCACGTATGCTAAGGTACGTAGAAGTCTTATCGTAGTACAATTGAGGGTCAAATCCATGAGACAATGGTCTTATTAAGGATTTAACAAGACGGAAAATGTTATAATTATATTTATCTACTTAAGAGTTGATATCTATATCAAAGAGTTGATTGGATGATTAACCTAAAGTGCAAGGGAATGTAAATGGCAGGAAAATAAATTTAAGGTTGAAGATAGTATTTTGGAAACCACTAGGATGTGATCGAGTTTCACAACCGCTACACATGGATCAAAACATACATCATAAAAACATGGATTGCAAAAAAAAGAGTCTAAACAGTTAGTATCTTTGTAGACTTAGCTTCCTTTTGGATAATTAACTATGAGAAACATGGAAGTGTTGCAATGCCAGCCATCCCCAAATGAATGGTCACTTACTTTGCATCACTCCCCTCACAAACTGTGTTCCTCGACCTGTCAAGGTTGTACTTTCATATGTCAACTGATTCCATTTCATAGTATGAAAGTACAATGATGGAGGTGAGTTTACTCCACTCCTTGAGAAATGATCCTAGATACCGAACAGATGTATGGTGACTCCATACATCAGGAACTAACATGCAGTCGATATTCAAATCTAAAAGTACAAACATAGACCATTCACACTCATAGATAATAGATAACACAAATTGGTGATCAACCAACTAGCATTCATTAAACGATTGATGTTGAACTGAAAAGACAATATTTATCTATTGCAAACTCATGAATTACAATGCATCGAATGAAAACATGGGTAGCAGGGCTACTCCCCGCACCTTAGTGTATGGAACTACTCGCTCATGGAAAGGACAAAGAAGGAGGAGGGAAGAGAGAAGGAAAACATCATCTCCACGTAGGAGGGAGGAAGGTCGACCCCTTGGAGTAGAGAGAAACTATCTTCACACCAAGTGGTTGCCTTGGTGATGGATCCTCAATTTCCCACCTTCTATGTCGATGAGAGAGAATATAGCTTGAGGATGGAGTGTGGATCTCAGACCGGCAGCCTTGGGGCGATGGATGAAGGTTGAAATAGCTCTGGAACAGTTGGGGCAGCCTTTGGGTGTCTAAAGATCTGATACCAAATGGGGACCCCTTTGGTCCTATTTATAGGTTTTCAAGGAGTCTTGAATGGTCTTGGGACCATTTTGGATCTTGAATGATTTGGAGACCGTTTGGATCTTTAACGGTTTGGAGACCGTTTGGATCCTGAACTATTTGGAGACTATTTGGATCCTTGAACGGTTTGGAGTCCGTTTGGATCCTGAACGGTTTGGAGACCGTTTGGATCCTCGCTTGATCTTGGGGCTGATGAGACTCGTTTGGTCTGTTGACGGTTTGAGGTTTGCTCGGTCTTGAGATCATTTGAAGCTTGGTCGGTCTTGGGACCGTTTGAAGCTTGTTCGGTCTTGGGACCGTTTGAAGCTTGGTCGGTCTTGGGACCATTTGGTCTTCATACGGTCTTGGGACTATTTGGATTTCATTCGATCTTGGGACCGATTGGTCTTCATACGGTCTTGGGACCGATTGTGTCCTTAATGGTTTGGAGACCATTTGAGCTCTTCACAGTTTGGAAACCGTTTGGGGTTCTTTAAGGTCTTGGGATCGGTTGAGTTTTTTTGCAATTTTTTTTTGTTTTTCGGTAAGAAGAAAAGGGACAAATTTTAGTCTATTGGTATATTAACAATAAAGTGGAAAGTTAAGTATTCTATCCAATTTATCTAAGAAAGTGTATGGAAAACTAAGAAAATTTAGTAAGATAACATCACAAAATGGGAGGTTATCACTTATGTATATCTTTGGGCAAAGCAACTGGTATATGATATCCTCGAGATGAGACGGTACGATGTATATACAATGTGAACCATAATGTATATATTGTTTTGGTTCTTCTCTTAAGAGTTTCATGGCAATGGATCTCTTTGCAAAATGGTTTTAATTTTTAGTGATCTTTGTTAATTTTCTATTAATTGTTATTCTGCATAATTACTATGCGATTTAGCTGTCGGTTTGATAGAGGTTGTCACAATCCACCATGGGGTTTCACATACGATAACAACCACATAAATTTAGCGACCAAGGAAATTACTGAGGAAATCTTAAAATCCATGGTGTTTGCTAAGGGAAACAATACCAAAGAATGAATCAACCACCACAAATGCCACAAAATGCTCCCATCCCCACTCTCGACGATAGGATAACTGCTCAACAGATCATCCTTTCATAGAAGGTCCACCAAAAGGCAATTGATGCTCAGTTGGACCAACTCCTAGCCATCCAAAGACCTCCTACTAACACTTTTGCCGAACAACCTGAAAACAACCTAAAGCACCATGAACAACTAAAGGTCATCCCCACATGTTCTGGGAATCAATATCCCCCCATGTATAGATGCCCCTCATTATACCAATAAGTTTTTCTTCTCAACTAATACCTCTTGAAGTCAATGGCTCCAACCGTCCACCCTAGGGTTTCCCATATGATAACCACCAAAAAAATTAAGGGAACAAAGGGAATTATTGAGGAAATTTTAAAAACCATGATGTTTTCTAAGGGCAACAATACCAAACAATAAATCAAGCACCAAAAATTCCATAAAATGCTCCCATACCCACTCTCGACGATAGGATAACTGCTCTACAATAGATAATCCTTTCATAGAAGGTACACCAAAAGGCAATTGATGCTCAGTTTGCCTAACTCCTAGCCAACCAAAAACCGCCTGTCAACACTTTTACTGAACAACTTGAAAGCAACCTAAAGCATCATGAACAACTAAAGGTAATCTCTATGTGTTTCAAGAATCAATATGCTCATCCCCCTCATGTATAGATGCCCCCCATCATACCCATAAGTTTTGAAGATTATGACACTGTGCTTTTTGAAAAGGAACCTCCACCAATCACCTCCATCCCCATCCCTAAATCTCCACAAGTGGAAGATAATGAGCCTGAGATCTTAGTTCACAAATCTCATCAACCATATCAGGCCTACCTAAAGCAAAATTTGCTAGATGCTCATTTCATGAAATTTAAAGAGGCCATGAAAAATTTCATGTGGACATTCCCTTCCTTGATGATCTTGCTGACATGCATGCCTGGTCTAAGTACATGAAAACTCTATTCAATAGGAAGTACACCACCGAGGAGTATGAGACTATGAAACTCACTTAGGACACCATTGATACCATCCTTAAGAAGATGCCTAAAAACATAAAGATCCTGGTTCCTTTGGGATTGGGTGTTATCTAGGTGACAATGCTTGTAGGAAAGGTATTGCTGACTTAGGCTCCAATATGTCAATCGTTCCTTATAGTCTTTGCAAAAAATTAGGATTTTTTGACATGCTTTCCACTACCATGACCATCTAGTTAGTAGATGCATCCATAAAAAACCTATGGGTATCATTGAAGATATACCTATAAATGATAGAAAAGACACCTACATTCCATGTGACTTTGTGAATCATAGACATCAAAGAAGACTTATTCTATCCCCTCATCTTTGGTCATCCCTTTTTGGCCACTTACTAAGATTTGATTGATGTTGAGATCGTATGCATTCTCTTACGCCTTGGTAGGCAAACCTTAGAGTTTCATGTCTTTAAAAGAATGAGGGGAACCAACTTTCAAGAAGAATTTTATCTCCTAGATTGTGCTGACAATATTTCCTAGTTGAGACAAGAATGGGAACTTTGAAGATCCCCTCCACAATGCCCTTATAGTCTTGACTAATTATGACCTTGATGATGATCAATTAGATCAATGCAAAGATCATCTTGATAATTATGAGGATGTTACCCATGCTGAATTTGAGGACATTAAGATGATCTCTCTTTTGGAAGGGAAGCCTAAAGCCCTTTAGGCCCATAAAATGAAACTTCTCCCACAACAACTCAAATATATCTGTTTGGATGAACAACAAACATGTCTTGTCATAATCAACTCTTATCTCACTTCCAAGAAAGAGGAACAAGCTCATTACTGATCTAAAAAAAGGAGAGTTGCCCTAGGGTGTAAAATGATAGAGCTAACATGGATTAACCAAGACATTTGAATGCATAAGATCCCCATCGTAGAAGAGTATGAGCCATCTCGGGACCCTCAATGGAAATTAAATGCAAATATTAAAGAGGTTGTCCGATTGGAAGTTAACAAGATTTGAACTACATGAATTATCTACTCAATCTCTGACTTTCCATGGGTCAACCTTTGCTAAGTAATACCCAAGAAAGGGGGAACCACTTTTGTGAAGAATGAAAATGATGAGCTCATGACCAAATGTACTATTACGAGATGGAGAATGTGTATTGATCATAGAAAGATGAATAAGGCCACTTGGAAGAATCATTTCCCTATTCCTTTCCTGGATCAAGTACTAGAGTATCTTGCCCATTAAGAGTATTTTCTTACTTGGATGGTTATTCAAGTTTTTATCATATCCCCATTCATCTTGAAGATCAGAAAAGACCACCTTCATTTTCCCCTTTGGCACCTATGGATTTAGGAGAATATCTTTTAGTTTTTCTAATGCCCCTACCACTTTCTAATGGTGCATGTTAGCTCTCTTTGATAGGTTAACTGAAATTGTTATGGACATTTTCATGGATGATTTCTCTATCTATGAAGAATATTTAGATTCATGTGTGAGACATCTATTCATAGTATTGGAAAAGTATGAAGAGGTACACTTAGTTTCGAATTTGGAAAAATGTCATTTCACAGAGACAAAAGGAATTATATTGAGACATAGAATTAGAAATTGGGGGATAGAAGAAGATAGAGCTAATATTGAGATTATCACCAAAGTTCCCCTCCTACTTTTGTCAAGGAAATTCATGTATTCCTTGGGGAACACTGGATTTTACTAACGGTTCACTAGTGACTTTTCAAACATCGCCAAGCCACTTACCAACCTTCTCCATAAGGATGTTCCCTTTGCTTTTGAATAGGCTTGAATGACCAACTTCTATAGCTAGAAGGATGCTCTAACTTCTTCCCCCATCACCCATGCACTACCCTTTGAAATCATGTGTGATGCCAATGATTATGCTGTCAGTGCCATTCTTGTATAGTGAGTTAACAAGAAGTATCAATGTCATATACTATGCATCCAAAACCCTAGATGATGCCCAATGGAACTACACCATGACTGAGAAGGAAATGTTAGCCATTGTCTATGTCTTTGACAAGTTTTGATCCTATCTAGTTGGGTCCAAGGTGATATTTTATATAGAACATGCTACCATTTGTTACCTAATGACATAAAAGCATGCTAAAACTTACCTCATTCATTGGATACTCTACTATAGGAATTTGACTTCGAAATCCTTGATAAAAAAGGTTACAAAAATGTGGAACACCATAGCCGCCTAAGTTTGTGTGATGATGATGGAACTCTAATTGGTGATTCCTTACCAAATGATAAAATGCTTAAGGATGAATCCCAATACCCATGGTTCACTAATTGTGTTAATTATCTTGTGGAAGGTGTCCTACATTCTAATTACAAAGGACATGCTAAGGCAAAAAATTTACATGATGTTAAACACTTTAATTGGGATGACCTATATATTTTTAGACTATGCACAAATGGTCTTTATCACAGACGTGTCACTGAGGAAGAGGCTCATCATATCCTCAAACAATGTCATTCCAGCCCCACTGGAGGGAACATGAGCTCTCAAAAGATTACTATAAAGGTGCTTCAGTCTGGATTCTATTAGCCCACTTTATTTAGAGATTCATATGAGTTTGTTTTTATCTTGTGATCAATGCAAGATAATTTGAAATATTCCTAAGAGAGATCAAATGCCAATGACTTCTTGGCAAAAAATAGAGATTCTTTTTGTTTGGGGAGTGGATTATATGGGACCCTTTCCTTCTTCTTGTGGGTAATCCTATTTCCTAGTGATTGTGGACAATGTTTCAAAATGTGTAGAAGCCATCCTCACTGAAACTAGTGACTTCAAATTTGTTATGAAGCTTTTCAAGGATACCATCTTCCCTAGGTTTGGGGTGTCTTGCACTATGATTTTCTATGGGGGATCACATTTTTAAGAGAAATGCTTTAAATGTTTTCTTAGAAGATATGGTGTCCACCATAAGGTCCCCTAGCATTAACACCCTCAAACTAGTGGTTAGGTCAAACTTTCAAATCATCAAATCAAATACATCCTAGAAAAAAATGTCAATCGCACTAGGAAACATTGTATCTTAAAAATAAATGATGCTTTATGGGCATACAAAATTGCTTACAAAATACCCTTAGGAACCACCCCTTTTTGGTTGATCTATGATAAATCTCATCATCTCCCTATAGAATTGGAACACAAGGCCAATTGGGCTATTAAAACTCTTAATTTTGACCTATCTGCACCAAGTGAGAAACATTTTTTCAATTGCAGGAGATTAGGATGACAATCTTTAAATATGTCTAGATTTACAATGATGGAAATAAATTATAGTATGATGGCTATTTAGGTGTAAAAATATTCGAAGGGTGACAATGTCCTAGTCTATAATTCTAGGTTGATGCTTTTCCCTAGAAAACTCAAATCTAGATGGTATGGACTCAACCATGTAAAGTGTGCCTATCCCAATGGCACATTTATTCTTTGGGATAAAGGGAAAGGTGATTTTTTGGTAAATTGGCATATACTTAAGCAATACATCACTGTTGAAGATTTCATGGAATCTGGAGCGCATCACCTTTCTATCCTTGAAGATTTAGAATTAAGCGATCTTCCACCCCATCCAATATCGAGCCAGAATCAGCTTAATGAGCGCACATGTCGGGCTTTCGATGTATAACTAGGCACTTGTTGGGAGGCAACCCAAAATGTCTTTTGTTTCTCTTATTTCCTTTATTTTTATTATATTTTGTTACCATTATTACAATTTCTAGCTTAACATCACTCCTATTTCAGGTTCCATCCTAGTTCAAAAGAGATGTTGGATTGAGTAGTTGGTCACCCAACTGAGCTATTTAATTCTATGGTTGATTCAAAATTTGAATCTCTACATCTCCCCATTCACGACCAATCTGATTCACAAACCAATCGGTTTAGGCCTACGAAGGGTCATTTCAAACATGCGTCAACATCAAAAATGAAAATGCCTCTTTTTCCCCCATGATGCGTGAATGGGGCAGTTTAATTGTGAACTTCTAAATTAACTGCCTCCAAGCCGATCATTCCACGCATCTAATGGGCTCCCACTTCCTAACTAAGTGAACCAATGCTAAGCTAATTTTATAACCTAAGTTTTACTATGTTTTAATATTTTTTTTGCTAATAATGTAATATGAGGGACATATTAGAAAGATGGTTTACTATGTGTGTTGTATGGGAATTGAGAATTGAAAGTGCAAATACTCCATATGGGATGGATTTTCACTATTTTGAATAAACCATTAATATCGGTTAGACAAAGAAATAGGAAAATCCACTAATAAATAAATTACTGAAGGTAATTAAAAAATATGTTTCAAATAGGGAATTATGTGGAATACTTTAGAAAAGAGGATTTTTGTGCATAAATAAATAGTAATAGCTTTATGCATTGCTGGATAATAGAAATATGAGAAAAGGAGAAAGTTTTGTGTGTAAAAAAATTCCAATAAAACATAATTAGGAAGGATTTTTATGAGTTTCCATGGAAGTAGGATAATTAGCTTAAAGAGAGATAAAAGAACAATCTAGATCTCAAGACAAGAACAGTATATTGAACAATAACTTAATAAGTGACTCATAGTTGTACCTTCCTTGGTTGCTTTCTAGTCTACCAAGGTATTACCCTTTGTGATCAGGAGCACTACTAGTAGGATGCTGAGAGGTCCCCCCTCCATTGGTGAACCTTGAAAAGGGATGACCAAGGGTGGTCAGGAAGAGCAACACAACACTGATGTCAGATGGAACTAGAGGCGGGTTCCTTGTTTCGGTGAAGAGGTACTGAAGGGACAAGGGTTAGAAAGAGCATAGAGCAAGGGTGGGAAGACCATGCCGATGTAGAGAAGGGATCTTAGGAGGCTCACCCTCCATCGTTAGAAGTGGTGGTTGCATGACATCCTCTAGCATGGCAGTGTCCTTGTTGCTTTCTTCGGTGCGCACGGGAGGGACGAGTGGAGAACGTTTGACGGAGGAGGTCTGAGGAAGGGAGATGAGACTAGAGAAGTGCGGTGAGGGAGGAAGCTTTGATTAGAGCTGGTCACTCAGTCCTGGTGACATTGCCCAACCAACACAATATGTGTTGCATGAGGAAGTGACACCATCGGGACAAAGGAGGGAGGTCGGTCTTAGACCAATTGCTAACTGGCAGTTTGGTTCTAAAAAACCAGCCACTTATGACTGGTTTAAGGATGACCAAGACCTAAACCAACGTCCCAACTTAACAGCTGGCCGCTGGGTCATCATAAGCACCAGCCAATAGCAAGTCTCCACATGTCCCATGGGTATGTTATATATATGCTTCTTTTGCTTATTTCATAGGAAATGCTAGTTTTATCGAAATATAGCGATATCATATATTTTCTGATCGGAAAAATTAGAGGAATGAAAATATGATTGATTCCTATATCTGCTTCTACTTAGAAAAGTACCTACAATTAGAGACTTTAATGTAATTAATGAATAAGAACCCTCAGTTCTAGTTTTTGATGATCCTAATGTGTTCAATTGATATTGATAATAAAAGATTGATATTTTACGGACAAAAAGAGAAAATTGGAAGTTATGTGAACTTAGCAACCCATGTTTTGGATAATTAGGGTTTCCTTGAGATAAAATGTGTAATGAATGAAAAATAGGGAATGTAAACCTAGAGGACATGAAAAGTGGTAATTAGGGTTTGGAAAGCCAAAACCCTACTAAAACCCTAAAGTTGACCTTGAAACCCAAGTCAATCTTAGCGATGATTTGGATAAAATAATGATACATGGGTGTAATTCTTTAACTTTCTAGATAATTTGTTTGGTTTCTTGTTTAGTTATTCCAAATTTCACTTTCTTGGACATCAAGTACACCTAAAACATGTATGTGGTTATGACTATCGCTAATCTCTTTAGTATCCTGACATTGTCTGAGGTTAGACTGGATTTCTTGAAATTAAATGATTGAATGCTATTTATTTCCTACAATGTATAAAGTCACTATGGATATTACAAATTATTCTTATAACTTGCTCGAACCTTGCATATGAACAATGGAGGTTTGAAAATGGAAAGGAATGAAAAGTCATAGTGATGACTTAATATCAGTCCCCAGATTGGGAATGTCATATGAGGTTATACTAGGCCTAGGATTGGGAAGGTTATATGAGGTCGGACCCCAGATTGGGAAGACCGACATGGCACCTAGTCTCCAAATTGAGAAGGTGTCCTAAAGTCCAATGCAGGGACAAAACCTTAAGAGAGGGTATCTTAGAGGTTGAGTAAAATAGGTTTATAAGTTATGAATAAAATGATAAATTTTGATTATGTAACAATAATTGTTGTGGATATGTTGTTACTAGTATATGAAAACATTTTGGTTCCCCCACATACATGTATAACTTGTTATACTAACCAATTGTTTTTTTTCCAACGTTTTAAGGTAACCTGCTATTATTCTTCTAGTACGATGAAAATGGAAATTCCAAATAAGAAGAGAGCAGCAATTGATGAGACTTAATTGTAATCATGGAGGATATAGTGAATGGGATAATTTCATATGGTAACATCAGACATCCATATCATTTTATATTTTGTACAAAACCCTTTTTTCAATTTTAGTGAAATTTATTAATCATTTTTGGTAAATTGCTAAACCTTCGATTCTATAATCAAGTTAATGTCCCTTTCCCTCCTGGACTTCCTGAATAGGGGGTAATAGGGGAGAGGGTCATTATATTTGGTATCATAGCTGGTTTACCATATAATCTCTAATAGTTATTAATTTTTTAAAGTTTTGTAGAGCCCCAAGGGAATCATTAGAGTGTTTTCCAAAGGAAATGGAGGTTAGGCATGCATGATATATGTGGAGGACTTGATTATGCATGTGAAACATAGACAATAAGTGGTTGCATGATGCCTAGTGTAACTTTTAGTTTTGGTGACCCGACCTAGGGTGGGTTGTCCCTAAAAAGGAGAAAAGATATTTGAGAGAGATAAGACCCTAAATCGGAAGGTTAGTTGTGACAAAAAAACTCCTCCAGGTATGAACGCTAACAAGTGTGCTCCCACTCAGATATGAGTAGGATATAAGCATGCACCTACACAAAGTGAGTGACATCAAGGCTGAAAATAAGATTAGGTCTAAGTCGGAGGGGTAATGCCTGTTGGATTTTGAGATAGACATAATGGAGGAGGAGTTTAGTGTTACATAATGAGACAATATGGTTTATGATGACCTCAGTCGAATTTGAGAATTTGATCTTAGTTTTGAAGTTGGACATAGGATTTGATAGTACGCTTCATCATATAAGGTAGGCCAAGAAAGAATAAGATGTGAATCTATAGGAACCTCAACCTCATCTACAAAGAGGGGACCTCTAGTTCTATGACTAGTTACATGATTAACTAGAGAGTGAGACCCAATAAGAGAAGGTTGGCAACCTAGACTTCAAGACATGAGGAATTATGATAAATATTTGTATCATATGTCCTAGACTAGACTGTCCATGGGTGAATGAGTCGAGTTACTATATGCATGATCCCTAGAGGCTTACTGTACACTAGTGATGTGGAATATTATCACACTGCAAATTCACTAGGAATATAATTCCTAGAGTTACCAAAACTCAAGTGCAATAATGACACCCGCAAGTGTACGGATCTTATCATAGTATAGTTAAGGATCAAATCCCAAGGGACAAAATTTTTAAGAATTATCTAATCAAAATAAATTAGCAAGAACTAGTATTTATCTCAAAGGTTGAGATTGGTTTGATTAATCTAAGATTTCAAAAATAAAATGAGATAGATTAATGTTCTAGTAATCAATAAATGGAACACTACGGTGGAACTGGGTTTCATTGCCACTACTCGAATCTTCTCAATAATTTAAATTCAACCTTGTATGAAGATATGATTGGAGTTATGCAAGTTTCATCTTTCGGCATCAGAAACTTGCATGAGTAGATATCCATGTACACTCGATGGCTCATTACTTATGGATCCTTTATCCACTACTCAAAAGACTTTCCGTCAGAAGTTCTCATCAGGGTGTCAACCAAAGCTAATCAATACTCAAATCTTAAATTTTGAACTTCTCACAGTAAAAGATTATAACAAATCACATAAAGCGGGTGATCAATCCTCAAAACATGCAATAAATGATTGACTATGAATTAAATGAGTCCATACGAGAATTGGAACATGAATGAAATTGTATGAAATAGGTGGTGGGTCTAGTTCCCACACCCCAATGAAAAGACTACTCCCTTAACATGGCAAGATTAATATCATAAGAAGAGGAAGAGGATGCCATCATGGTCATGATATTGGCAGAAGTGACTCAGTGTGGTATGAAATGATTAACTTCCTTCTTTCTTTCTCCTTCAAGTATTAACCCTGACTTGCAGAAGAAGCAGGTGGATGAACAACAACCTGTGGAAGATATTGATCATCCAAGGAGAGAGAGATTGATGGACTTGGAGTTGTGGAAGGAAAGGATCTATCGATCTATGCTTGGGGTTGATAGGCGTCAACCAACTAGGTCGATAGAACTAGCTTGGTCGATATGTCTCATCCTTGCTTTCATCTCAATGGAAGCATTTCTACGTTTCTATCTCCAAAAAATTTGAGATGAATTGTATGGCTACACTAGGGGTCCATTTATAGGATTGTGGTTGTCGACCTCTTGCATTCCCTATCGGTGTCGACTTTTTTCCATTGGTGTAGATAGATGGGTCCATCAGTCGATGGGACTATTAAACTTGAGGGTCGATGCCTTTTGGACATCCAGTTATTGATCTGTCGATCAATGAGATTGTTGACCTTGAGGGTTGATGGGGTTTTTGATATTGAGTGTCGATAGGGTTTTCGAAAAGTTGTGTACGTCGATAAGCATTTTGACATGATTGTCGACTGATGGGATGATATCTTGTCGATTGTAGGATGATTGTTGATGTCAAGTTCTTGAGTGTCGAACAATGTGTCGATGGGTCATTGACCTAGAAGGTCGACAGGGCTGTCGAGCATTGAGTCAATGACTTGATAACATGATGATTGTCAAGGTCAATTTTCATTTTGATCAACAAGTCGAAATTGTCCTTAGACACAAAATTTGTGTATCAATATGCCTTCTAAAAGTACTCAAATTTCAATTTTTTCCTTGGACCCCCAAGGTAAACTTACTGTAGAGTGATAGAATTCAAAACTTGCAAAGGGAGAAAAGAAACGTATCAAATTCCTACAAATTAACAAAAAACTTAAGTAGATCAAAACAAAGTTATTCTAATGAAAACTATGCTATGTGATAGCTAAACTAGACTGAGGATGAATATGCATTCATCAACTCGATGTCCTTGAAGGAACCAAACCCTAGAGATAGAGAAGGAGGCTTCTTATACAGATGCGTAGATGATATGAGTACCTACCACCTAGGTGAGGGAAAGAGAGTCCCAAGATCCTAGAGTGGTAAGGAATAGTAATTTGATGTGAAGCCTCAGACTAGACTTGTAGCCCTTGTGTAGGACTCGAAGGGTTGTTTATGTGGAAGAGAATGTTGGGAAGAAAATATCATGTTTTGGTTTGGTACATGCTTGAGTGGATAACTTTGGATTTGATTATGATTTTGTGAACCATGGTACTGCCAATTATTATTTTTATCTTGTACTGGGAAAAGACCATTCCTAAAATAATGAGTTCCAAAAATTAGTTTAAGAACTGAGATAACATTAAATGTTACTTAAAAGAAATTGAGTAAGTGCACGAAGAACAAAAGCACATAGATTAGTATTATTATTTAGACCCAAGTATGACCATCTCTAAGGGACATGAAGAAAAGTCATTATGGAAGTGACCGGTGGAATGGGGCCAGACCCAGTTGGGTAGGTCACCATGTTTCCCATGAAGGGACAAAAGGAAAACTACGAGTACCCTTAGAGATGAAGGAATTTAGGTGAGAATTCTAAAGGATGCAATATGCTTGGATATCATCAATGGAACCACAAGAAAAATATGTGATGAAATAAAATAAAGTAGCAATAGAACCCTAAGTCAGTACTAAGGTAAACAAGGGATGAGGCCAATGGGAGTAGGAGTTGATTGTTCCCTGAATGCATGAGACCATAGGGTTGGGAGTTATTGACTATGTTTTCCTGAGGACCATGGGTTAGGAGGTCGGCCACCTTCATTAGTTCATGTGGCCCAAGGGGTAAAAGTGAGAGGCACTCTCTAGATGCATATGGATGAGATCACTCTAAAAGTATTGGAACCCAAGAGTCCTTGAGGAAATGACTAAGGATCATAAATAGGAGTTGTGATATGATTCAAAGGCTATGAGAAACATTTTCTGTAATTAATTCCAATTCTTGAGTTGAAATAGGACCAGATCACTATGGTTAGTGATGGGTCATGGTGCGATATGGGTTGTGGCAAACTACCTAACCAAGTCAGGGAACTTTATCATCTTAGAGATTTCTTCCAAGGTGTTGGACCTATGTAAGTTATACATTTGAAAACCAATTCATTTATAGGGTGTATAGAGTTCAATTATATCTAAATGTGACCCTCAGTTATGAAAGCAAGTATGCGAACAACTCAGTAAGAGGGTGAATTTTGGCATGACTTATCACCCCCAGATGTTAGATAATAAAAAAGAAAGATCTAGACTTTAGAGGATCTATTGAGAGTAGGTGTGTTCAACTGAGGTGGATCATGGGAGAAATACTTTCCCTTACCTGAGCTTTCCTATGAGAATAGTTACCAAGCCAGTATAGGGATGTCTTCGTATGAAGATCTTTATGGGAAGTTGTATTGATCACCAATTTATTGGGATGATGTCAGTCAGACAACCTTGCTGAGATCAAAAGAACTATAGTTGCATGTTGATTGTGATGACCCCAATTTCTATATACTTTCCTTAATGACATTCCCAAATATGCATGCACTCATATCTATAGATGTCAGAAGGGAAAATACAAGTGATTGTAGTAGTCAACCAAAATTAGAAAAAGGAGCCAGATCATTGTTCACAACACCATTACATAGACACACAAAAAATCATCCATTGATAATAATAAAGTCATACATACTATTCTGGATAGAAGAAGTGAATAGTTCTATAAAAGGAAAAACATAGGATTTAGAACATCCTATACAACATCTGATAGAAAATTAACTATCTAATTGAAAAGCGACAAGAAAGGAAATCTAGCTAGTCTATCCTCCATGTCCATTTATTTGATGGCTTCAGGTACCTTGATATGATTTATTTGTTCCTTGTATCGAGAAAATACGAGAAAAAAAATCATCAATTAAAGTTGGTACTCGTAAAAGAAACAATAATATGGTTGCATATATGGAAAATACTTGAAGAAAGAAGAAAGAAAATAAAACCATTTCTTAAGGAGGAAAATCAGGTAAACACCTATTTTATACATTTCATTAGATGTAGTTGTACTATAATTTTATAAGCACTTATCATACATCCACTATGGGCAAAATTGATTTCATCATACATCTAACATGGTCAATTCATCATACATCCATGTAAGGCAACATACATCCATACCGGGCCATGTGCGCTAGTAGCTACAACTCATCACAATGTCCTTTTACGTTTCATTAAGTTTTGGCAAAGAATATAGTATAGTAGTTCAACCAATCAAGGTATAAGCAAGTATTTACACACAAGATACACCATATCATAAGCAAACAAGGAAAACTAGTCTTATACTTAATAAGACTACACACCTATTTTTATTAGATCTGGTATCCAAGAGTCTAGAAGAACAATAACTAGATCACCCTGAAAGGAAATCAAGGGTATACTTGTTACTATTGGTCCATATGACACATGACTAAGGTTTATTCTTTAGATATGAGTACTTTTATCTTATCATTATTAGATCAGGGATTATTCATGACTTTCATCTTATTTTTGATGCCACAAGATTAGATGTTAATACTAAGGTCTCATACCTTTTAATGATACCTCTAATCATTCAAAAGGAAACATACACAGATAGGGTTCTATTATGATTAATTAGATCATCAAGGGTTTCCTTTTAGGATTCACATGGTCTAAGAGATCAGAGTTGGATAAAGAGTTTCAAGGTCGGTCATGATCTTATAGGTCATTAAATATTTAGGATTTGACATATAGTTGCAAGAAGTATGCATATGTAGAGAGAGAAAACTAGAATTCAGGGCTTTCCATAATTATTGAGTCAACTATCCCTATTTGATTAGGGTTTTGAGCCATATGGGGACCAGGAACTCAATTAGGGTTTGAGATGTCCACAAGTCAGATATTAATCATGGATGACTACCATTACACAAATGATAATGATAAAAAGATCATTAGGGCTTTAGGCTATTATTTTTGAAAAAGGACTCGGATCTAGGTCATGATTGTAATTTATTTGGATAGATCACATTTTTTTGATGAAAATGGTATATAGGTTCACTATAATCCCACATTCCTAGCATTTTCTAGGATTTTTCTAAGATAATCATTTTTCTATTAATTAAGATAAATAAGGAAAAGAAAATTACCTTGATCAATGGTCATATCCGACTGGATCTATGGCTCTGGTTGATCCAAGGATTTGTGAGATGGCTCGCAGATTGCTGAGTTGGTGTGCCAACCCATGACTCCAATAGATGATGTGGTGATTGGATATTGGTCCATGGTGGCACCTCCCCTTCCTCTACTGCTGCTTGCTCGAGCAGCAAGGTAGGCACTCCGGCGAGGCTCCTCTCACCCCTGGGTGGCGTTGGAGTGCAGGTGGTGATGCAAATGTCTTCGTGTGCTCATCCCGAATCTGGGTAGCCAACCCACATGTTACATCTCCCTATCCTTTGGTGCACCACCAGGTCCCAGAAGGGAGGTCACTGGAGTAGGAGGTGGTTTGGGAGAGTGGATGGTTGGGACCTCGGTACTCTGTTGAGAAGCACGAAAGGGGCTTGGCGATGGTGTTGGAGAGGTCAGATTAGTGCAAGGAGCACGGTGGTGGTCGGGTGTTGAGGATGTCTGGAGGTTGAATATGGCCGACTAGGGATGGTTTTCGAGTAGCTTAGCTTGCAATCACTGGTGGGGAATGAGAAAAGGATGGGTGGTAGAGCTATTGGAGGCCTTATATAGGCATTTAAGGTTGAGGGCAATGAAGCCCTAAAATCTGTTGTCGTTTTCAGGAGAGGAGCAGAGAAGGGGGAGTCCATTTTCCCTATTTCGAGAGTGAGGGGGCTCAATATAAGGGTGGTTGGGTTCATTTTGGTGAGACAAACTTATCTAGTCGGGAGAAGTTTTGAGAATCAGAGTGAGGTGGCGGCTAGATGGAGCTTGAGCCTCTTCTTATCTTCCCACCCTTTGCGGGAGGTAGGACGCAAAGTCAGAGTCATTAGATCTTCCTTGATCCATGACTCATCTCATTCGACAGATTAGATAGGGGTCGATAATTAGCTAGATGTGTGACATCAAAAATTTGATCAATTAATATGAAACTTAGGTCATAGGGTCCAATGTAAATGGAATATGTACATAAAATTTAATTGCCCATATCTCCTAATTGGTTAAACCAATTCAATTGAAATTTTAAGGAGGGATTCATGACATTATCAAGTATATATGGTATAAATTTGTGGTTCAAATTCGAAGGTTAAAGATGGTCATTGACTAAATACATTAATAAATATAATTCACCATCATATAATACTAGGGTTTGCATTATTTGAATTTTCTGACTTCTTTCTATTCAATTTAGTGAGGGAGTTATTTGAGGACATTTTAGTCAACCATTTGAGGAATAAAATTTTAAAAGAGAGGAAATAATATGAAAAACTCACTCTGTCACATTTTCCCCTCCTTTTTAAGAATTTTGTCCCCAAAATTCAAGCAGCCTGAAAGAGATGTGGATATTTCTTCTTGACCTCGGACTTGAGCTCCCATGTGGCATCGGTCTGATCATGGTATTTCCAAAGAAATTTCACCATATCTATATGCCAATTATTGCAAAGCTCCTTTGACTTAAAATCGAGAATTTTGACTGGGCACTCAGGATAAGACAGATCAACTTTCAAATCAAGAGGCTCATGATTCAGAATGTGAGTAGGGTCTTTGACATAAGGCTTCAAATTCAATACATGGAATACATTATGCATGGCATTGTATTGAGGTGGCAAATAAAGATGATAGGCACATTCACCAACCCTTTCTAGAATCTCAAAGGGTCCAACATAACACGGACTCAGCTTTCCTTTATTCTTGGCCAAAGCTCGAATAGGTCGGGTCTTTAGAAAAATGTGATCACCTTCCTTGAAATGACATTCCTGTCAGTGAGCATCTGTGTAAGATTTCTGCCTATCCTGTGCTAACTTCATCCTCTGCTTGATTAGTGCAACTTTGTCTATATATAGTTTCATCTCTTTGGATTTCATCAAAGTATGTTGCCCAACGTCATCCCAGTGTAGCGGAGACCTGCAGGGACGACCATATAAAGCTTCATAGGGGGGCATCCCAATACCTGCCTGATAGCTATTATTATTTGTGAACTCAGCTAAACACATGTAATGGTCCCGCAAGCCTTCCCAACCAAGTACACAAGCTCACAGAAGGTCCTCTAGAATCTGAACTATATGTTCTGACTGTCCGTCTGTCTATGGATAGTATGCAGTAGTGTTGTTCAACTTGGTGCCTATACCTTCGTGAACCTGATTCCATAGCTTTGAAGTGACATTGGGTCCTTATCTGAGATAATGGATGCTGGAACTCTATGCAGACATACTATCTCCCGTATATAGAGGTCATCCAACTCCAAAACTTTCGCAGTAATCTTCACAGGGAGAAAATGAGATAACTTGGTGAGACGATCCACTATGACCCATGCAGCATCATATCCCTTCATGGTCCTGGGTAGCCCCACCATGAAATCCATGGTGATGTGTTCCCATTTCCATTCTGGAATTTCAAGGAGTTATAGTAGGCCACCTGGTCTCTGGTGCTCGGCCTTGATTCTCTGGCATGTCAGACATCTAGACACGAATTCAACAATATCATGCTTCATGCTTCTCCACCAGGACTGATGTTGCAAGTCTTTATACATCTTGGTTGTGTCAGGATGAACTATGTACTTTGACCCATGTGCCTCATTGAGAATCTTTGTCTTCACAGTTGACTTCTTAAGAACCCACATACAATTTTTGTATCGAAGACCATCATCGAGACCCACAGACAGATGTGTTTGAGGCTTTAACAGGAGAGAGGATATCTCCATAAGATTAGGACTAGCTTTTTGTGCTTCAAGAAGTTCATAATACAAGTCAGATGTGATAGAGATGTTATTGACATGTACACGATCAGACAAAAACTGTGGCCTCCAACCCACTAAGTCCTCCATATTCCTCCATTTGAGAACAGATAAGGATGCACACACTGCCCTTTTCCTACTAAGGGTGTCAACAACTACATTTTCCTTACTCGGATGATAGGAAATAGTGAAATCATAGTCCTTTAGATACTCGATCCATCGCCGTTGTCATAGATTCAGGTCCTTCTATGTCAAAATGTACTTCAGGCTTTTGTGGTCGATGAAGATGTCAAATTTGCCCCGTACAAGTAGTGCCTCCATATTTTGACAGCATGAATGATTACATCTAATTCCAAATCATTTGTGGGATAATTCAGTTCATTGGGTTTTAGTTGTCTGGATGCAAAGGCCACAACTTTTCCATTCTACTGTAAGATACATCCTAAACCATTCCTTAAAGCATCAGTGAATATCACAAACCCTTCATTTCCAGATGGTAGAACAAGAATAGAAATTGATGCCAACTTCTGCTTCAACTACTAAAAACTGGACTCACAAGTAGTTGACCAGAGGAAATGCTCATCCTTCTAATTAAGCTTAGTCAGAGGAAGTGCCACTTTGGAAAAGTTCAGAATAAAGTGATGATAATATCTAGATAGACCCAAGAAGCTCCGGATTTCAGAAGGATTTCAAGGAGGTTGCCAATCAAGCACAACAAAGACTTTGGTGGGATCAACAGATATATTACCTCTAGAAATGACATGTCTAAGAAACATGACTTTATCAATCCAGAATTCACATTTTGAAAGCTTGCCATAAAATTTCTGGGCCCGAAGAATGTTAAGAACTGCTCGCAAGTGTTCCCAGTGCTTTTTAATAGAATCAGAATATATCAAGATATCATCAATGAATATGACCACAAACTCATCAAGATAAGGTTGGAGGACTTTTTTCATCAATTTCATGAATACACCAGGTGCATTGGTGAACCCAAATGGCATTACTAGAAATTTGTAATGCCCATAACGAGTTCGAAAGGTAGTTTTATAAAAAATCAAAATCTTTGACTTTAAGTTGATGGTATCCAGAGTGAAGATCAATTTTTGAGAAGACTTTAGCAGTGCGAAGTTGATCAAAGAGGTCATCAATGCGAGGGAGAGGGTACTTGTTTTTAATGGTGGCTTGGTTCAACATGTGATAGTAATACACATTCACATAGAACGTCTTTCTTTTCGGCAAAGAGGACGGGTGCACCCCAAGGGGAAACACTAGGGCAGATAAAACACTTGTCGAGAAGTTCTTGTAACTATTTCTTCAACTCCATATGCTCAGTAGAAGCCATCCTATACGGTGCCCTAGAAATCAAAGTGGTCCCAGGAAGAAGATCTATGGAGAACACAATGTCTTTGTTTGGAGGAAGCCCAGGTAGCTCCTCTAGAAATACGTCAAGAAAGTCGCATACCACCTCCAATCTTTCTACATGCCCATTATTAGGATTGGTCTCTAAGACTAATGCGAGGAAGACTTTACATCCTTTAGACATGAGCTTTTTAGCTTTAAGAGAAGAAATTATAATGTTATTACAGAATTCGCTTCCCTGAGGGATCACCATAGTAGAGGAATGAGGCTAAGAGAGAACTACCATCTTGTTTCTATAGTTGATGTGAGCATGATGTGTGTATAGACAATCCATGCTAAGTATAATATCAAAGTCTTCTGTGGTTAAGAGAATAAATTTGAAGGGCATATCATGATTTTCGAATTTTAGGGGTTGGACATCAATTTTCTATAGGGTAGTGAGTATTTTGTCACTAGGAGTAGACACATCCAGGATATATCCCAAGTCTCTTATATGTAGATGTAACATAGATGCCATGTTTGAAGAAATAAATGTATTTGTGGATCCAGAGTCAAATAAAGCTTTAACATGATGATCATTTAACAATATGGTGCCTACACAAGACAATTATAATATGAATAAATTGAAGTCATTTGAACAAATATTAGCTATATGAAAATATTTTTGGTTACCTTCAACAAGCTGGTTGGGATTGGCCTTTGCTTCCTCTACTATCACTGCAAACACTCTGGCATTGCAGTGTCCCTAGGTTTTCCAAGGATAGACGAAGTAGGGCACTTGGCGAGGAAATGACCCTCCTTCTTGTAGTTGTAGAAAACTGGCTTGGTATAGAGACAAGGTCCATCAGGCCCTCATCCACATGTTTTACACTTGTTTCAGTATTCCATTAGCTGGTTATAGTTGTTCTTCTATCCTCTTTTTCTTGAACCTCCTCCTTTTCCTGATCCCTTGTTGTTATGGCCAGGATGGAACTTTCTAGACTTTTCCTCCTCAGTGGTGGTTAACCCTAAGTATCCCATGTTGGAAGGCTTCTATAAACCCTACTCCCTTTCGTTCTTGATGGCCATGTCTAGGGCTTCATCTATGCTTCTAGGATGGGAGGCTATAACTAGGGTTTTTAGATGGGTGGCAAGGCAGTCAACATAATGTTTGGTGAGGCATTCATCAGTCCTAATAGGTGCATAATGCTCCAGAAGACTAAACTTTTGGGTGTAGTTAGCTACTAAGAGACTGCCCTACTTAAGTTCCATGTACATCTTCTCCTTCCTGTTCCTCTGAGCTATGGGCATAAAATGAATAGTGAAGAGTCTTTTGAAGGCTTGCCACCCCATGCTATCTATTTCTTCTCCCCTATTACCACCATAGTTTTCCCACCATATTTTGCCCCTCCCTTAAGCAGATGGGTGGCAAATTTGACCTTCTTTTCAAAGGGTCCTTCTAGGGTACAGAAAGCATTCTCCATAGAGAGGATCCATGCCTCAGTCTTATCCATGACTTCAGGCTAGTCTTCCCCCCAAAAGGTGTTAGGGTTATGTTTGATGAAATCTATCACTGTCACTTCCTTTTTCCTAGAGGAGCTGGGTTCAGGGGTTCCTTTTGTGGCAAGGGTTTCCATGAAATCTAGTAAGATTTTCTTTTGTTCCTCTCACCTTTCTTTGGCCACACTATCAGGATCAGGTACCTCATAGGTTTCAAGTTCCTTCCTCTTCTTAGAGGACCTTCAGAAGCCTTGGAGTTATGGGTCTTGGGAGGCATCCTGAAATTAGGTGGAACATATTAGATTTATCATCATTCATCATTTTTTTTCAATGATATTTCATTATTCTCCTTTACTAAATATTAATGATCTTAAGATTATGATTTGTAGAGGATACCCTAAAATCCTTATCAAATTCGGTCCTTAGGACTTTCTAAATAGAATGACTCTTTCCTAACCTTATATCATAAAGGTAAGAGGGAAAATATTTAAAAATGTATATGAGGGGGTATTTTTTTCCTATTGAAGAGATGAGAGGGAATATCTATAGATGAGAGGGGTCCGAATTAAGGAATGCCCAATAAGTAGGGGACATTTGGGATAGTGACCAAGTAGACTTATACTGCCATATAAGTAGCCTCGTGATTGCCAAGCTAAGTGGCTCAAAGACTTTAGCCAGACCCATGGCAGATGCTATCCTAGACACCTCCACCCTTCACATCCCTAACTCAAGAACAACCCTAGACTCATAATAGGGTGAATGAAGTTCATGTGACCATGATGTGTGAATATTAGCTCTGATACCAACTGTGATGACCCCAATTTCTATATACTTTCCTTAATGACATTCACCGATATCCATACACTCATATCTATAGATGTCAGAAGGGAAAATACAAGAGATTGCAGTATTCAATAAAAATTAGAAAAAGGAGCCAGATCATTGTTCATAACACCATTACATAGCCACACAAATAATCATTCATTGATAACAATAAAGTCATACATACTATTCTGGATAAATGAAGTGAATAGGTCTATAAAAGGAAAAACATAGGATTTAGAACATCATATACATCATCTAGTAGAAAAGTAACTATCTAACTAAAAAGAGATAAGAAAGGAAATCTAGCTAGTCTATCCTACATGTCCATTTATTTGATGGCTTCAGGTACCTTGAGATGCTTTATTTGTTCCTTGTACCTAGAAAATACAAGAACAAAAAATCATCAACAAAAGTTGGTACGTGGTAAAAGATACAATAATATGGTTGCATATATGGAAAATACTTGAAGAAAGAAGAAAGAAAATAAAACCATTGCTTAAGGCAGAAAATCAGGTAAACACCTCTTTTATACATTTCATTAGATACAGTTGTACTAGAATTTTATAAGCACTTATCATACGTCCAGTATGGGAAAAATTTTCATCATACATATAACATGGGAAATTCATCATACATCCATGTTAGGCAACATACATCCATACTTGGCCATGTGCACTAGTAGATACAACTCATCACAATGCCCCTTTATGTTTCAATAAGTTTTGGCGAATCATATTGTCACGCCCCAATCTCACATTAACCACAAACCACGAAATTAGGACGCGACAGGATGAGATTTACACATAAGCCAATCACTCTTCACTTTTTAAAACTTTTTAAAGAGATTAATAGGATAATCTGATTTATGCTGTAAATTGAAACTAAACAAACTGCGGAAGCATCTTTATTAACTGACTAGCAATATAAACAGAGTCTACATCATTCTACATTGTTTGACATAAAATAGAGCGAAACAGTTAATTTACATCTTTGTACACATTCTCTCTCTCACTCACACCTTGTCCCGAAGATCGAGGGGAATGGACTAAGAGACCTCTAACTACTAACTACGAACCTTCTATCGACTAGGCGTAAGGATAAATCGATCCTTCTGATTTCCTGCTGCTGATGATAACCTGAAAATGTTTTGAGTAGAGGTATGAGCCTACTCGCTCAGTGAATAGTATTTCACTTAGCTATCACTAAACAACTCATCAGGTTTATAAATTGAAATTAAACATAAATGCAGAACTAAGCAAGGCAGTTCTAAATACATAGCAGATATACAGATATTAATCACATTTCTAAGCATCAACAGATAATTCAGGTAAATAAACAGTTATATAAATTTACTGTGATCCTACATGATTACTTATTCATATTATTATTATGCCCTAATCATATACAGTGTACTCTGCATATGAAGATCCGTAGCAAGTTCATGCTACGATCCCACCGTACAAGACTTAGCGACACACCCGGGAAATGCTAAGTCTGACGCCAGCCCTGTTCTGCTACAGGACCCCAGGCTCCACGGCCTCAATGCACAACCACGTGTGCTGCACAACCACGTGTGCTCCAGACTCCTCCTGACAAACCTGAGTACACAGGCGGAGAGTCTCACCGGGTCACCTCCGTGACACAAGCACGGATGATGTTGAATAACCCCCATTTTCCTCCAGTGCCACCGTGACTCCGCACGCGTTGTTGTTGGACACTGCCTCTCTGTCCTCGTGTCTCCATGACTCCGCACGGATAATGTTGCAACACGAGTTTCACCCCTAAGAAGCAGATCTGTCAAAGGGGTTCTACGGTGTTAGGGCACCTAAGTCTATTAACTGATTAACATATAACTATTTAAATAGGAAAATCACATCTACTGATTTTATATCAGATCACAATACACTGTCATTCTAAACTGACAGAGCAATATATTTTAAATCCTTGTAATTTCTGAGAAATTCTCATACCATGCATTCAGACAAATTAGAAATGCATAAATAACCCAACTTATTTCAATTTGGCACATACATAGCGAATTTACGCAATTGAACATCTTATTGCACAAATTAAAGAAATTTACTTCACATACGAGAATCATACTCAACATTTGTCAATTCTCTAAAATTCTCGAAAAATGTGCACATTAACCCAAATCTTGGTTTGTGCATCACTTAACTCAATTAAGAGTTAATTACATTTCACAATATAATTTAATAACAGTACTTGAGAATTTTTGGTAATATTTCAGAGAAATGTGCCATTTCATGTAAATATCAATTTACACATATTAACGTAAAAAGATATATGCAATTAGGGTTTTCATGCATATTTTATTAATTCATATCTACTTTGAAATCGTACATCTGATAATTTATCAGAAATCTTCATTGTTTGGGTTCATACCCAAATTATACCATTTTCAGACATGAATTTCTAATTTCAACATTCAAATGAGCAATTTAGGTTCCAATGAACCATATAAATCTACCGATTCAATCCACACTGATCAATTGCTAAATTTAATCATATAACAGCGTCTAGAAGCAATTTATGAAATAAAAAGTCGGGCGACGCCAAACGCTGCCCGACGCCTGATAACGCCTGTTATCAGCGAAATTCGCGCACATAACTGGAAATATTCAAACGCCTGAGTTTATTAATGATAAATAAATGAAACCCCACTCACAGCGATTTGGACTGTCCGGATTCGTCCGGAGATGCGTCCAGGGCCTGATTCCGGGCAAATTGGATCGTCTTCTTCCTTGGTATTAGTTCTGCTACAGTGGAGTTGGTTGACGCATATCAACAGGTTGACGAAGAGAGCTTGAATTCTTGGCTAAAGCTAGCTAAAAAGCTCCGCACCCTTGCTTAGTCCCCAAAACGGAGCTAGGGGAGGCTTCCTTTGCTGCCACCGGGCGCCCAAAGCAACCCCTTGGCTGCTGCTGTGAGCAGCCGCAGCTGCTGCTGCTGGCCGCCGGCCAAGCAGTCAAGGCGGGCAGCAGCAAGGCTAAGAAGAGTGGGTGGTGGGAGAAGAAGAAAGGAAGAAAGAAGAAGAGAAGAAGAAGGGAAGAAAGGAAACAGGAATCGGCTTGCTGGAAAACAGAGATCGCCTCTGCGATCGTCCTTGCGGGCTGCACTCCTGTGCGTCGCCTCCAACAAAAGGAAATGAAAGGGATAACTAACGGAGAAAAATAAAAGAAGGTTATAAAGAAAAGTTTTGGACATTTTGCAAAATCGAACCCTGGTTCTTAAAATTACTATAACTTTCTCCTCGGATGTCCGAATGAGGTGATTATTTTTGCAAAACTTCAAGCACGAGGTTCTCTATCATCCCAAGGCATAAAAACGTGCTAATTATATTGTTTTACTGATTCAAAATTCCAATAGCACCTGTGCTTACTTGATTCAACTTAATGAATTTTATAATCAACATTGATATCATCATTAATTACCTCATATGAGTAAATCTCAACTATTGATTCATGACTTAGCTTATTTTAATTATGCATGATGTTTAATTTGATACTCAACACTAATTGAGGTGTTTTACGTAATTCGAGGTATTTATTAGTTAATCAAGGAGTGGGTCGTAACAATCTTTTCCCCTTAAAAGAATTTCGTCCCGAAATTCCTAAAAGAGAAAGGAAACGTGTTACTCATTTCTGACTCGTATTCCTACGTAGCTCCCTCTAGGTTAAGATTTCTACACAAAAATATCACTAATGGTATCTCACAATTCGTGAGTTTCTTGATCCTCCGATCAACCATCTGCATAGGTCCCTTAACCTAGGACACATCTTGATCTGATTCCAGATCAAACCACAAAACATTGTCTTTCCAGAATTGTTATAACAGTATCTCACTTTATGATAACTACTGAGAAATTATCATACTATACATGCAGACAAACTTTTAAATTCTTAAATAACCCGAATGTATGCTAATTTGGTACTAAAATAAAATCATGCAATTTAACTGTTAAACATCATCATATCTCATAATGAAAATTGATATCAAAATACTTGATTCATCGTACACCCTATCCTTAGGGTTTCATTTGCCTTGTTCATTCATCACATGCCCACACCCTACTCTTAGGGTTATCTCATTCACTAATCACATGGCAACACCCTACTCTTAGGGTTTCCACTATCTCATATGTTTGATTGCAATTCAAATCACAATACGGTATCATTCTAAAACTGGCAGAGCAGTATATTTCAAATCATTGTAATTACTAAATAATGTTTATATCATGCATGCAGACAGATTAAAAATTCATAAATATTTCAAACTCAATCAATTTTGGCACATACATACTGAATTTCATGTAATTGAACATCTTATTACACCAATAAGTGTAATTTACTTCTCTTATAAGAAATCATCTGTAATATTTATCAATTATCTGAAATTTCTCGAAGTACGTGCATATTAACCAAATTCCTGGTTTATGCATCACATAACTCAATTAAGAGTTATTTTCGTATCATAACACAAATATTTTATAGTACTTGAGCATTTCTGTTAATATCTACAGAGAAATGTGCCAATTCATGTAAATTTTAAGTCACACACATTAACATAACAGGAAGCATGCAACCAGGTTTATTTGCATATTTTAATGCTATCTTACTATCTGGAAATCATGCACTTAATGGTTTACCAAAATTGCATTGCCTGGGTTTATATTCAAACCGAACCATTATCAGTTGTGTATTTCTAAACTCAACATTCACACTAGCAAACTCTATAAGACTTAAATGTTCTTCCCATTTCCACTGGAAAGCAAAACACATGCTCTCAGCATGTCCTCAAGAGTCTGAATGGTTCTCTCAAACTAACCATCCGTCTGCGGATGAAAAGGTTGTATCGAATCTTAACTTTGTGCCCGAAGCACAAAGCAACTGTTTCTACAATCCTAGATGTGAACTTAGGATATCAAAATGACATGATTGAAACTGGATTACCAAACAACCTAATTACTTTATCCATGTATATCATAGCCAAGTCTCGAGACATCAAAGGTCAACTTAATATGAAGAAAGTGAGCAGACTAAATTAGTCTATCCACATTCATTCATATCAAATCACAACCTCTAGGTGTCCTGGGTAATCTTACCACAAAATCCATTGTGATAAATTCCCATTCCCATTCAGGCATAGAAAAGATTGCAAGGTAGCTATAGATTTCTAGGGTTCAACCTTAACCTACTGGTATACACTACTTTTAACCACATACCTAGCTACATCCTTCTGCATATCTGACCATCCGTTTCAACTACTTGAGATTCATATACATCTTAGTGTTTCCTGCTAGCATAGCATACATCAATACATGCACTTCCATAAAAATCTTTTCTTTCGGCCTTTTTCCCCTTAAAAGAATTTTACTCTATCTCGAGGTACACACAACATGTCATGCTAAAACAACATCTTATCATCTAAAAACTTAAACTCTAGTCTCTTTTCCTCCTATCAGGTCATGCATGGTCTGGCTTAACTCACTATCACCCCATAGTAGTTCCTTGATCTGGTCATAAGAAATAAACTTAACTTACATCTATACAATCAAATCACTTTGTGTTGTCACCCCTAAGCCTAAGTTCAACTTCCACATTTCTACTAACAAGTCTCTATTGAAACCTGCCATAGAGAATGCATAAGTTGTTAAACTTGACTTTCTACTGAAAGCATTATCCACCACATTCTCTTTACCAGGGCAACAATCTATTGTCATATCATAAAGATAGTGACATCATGTCTTTAAAACATGAACTACATCAACTATCTTTAGATCGTATATCGGATAATACTCCGATTTCTATGTTACTTACTTATTGTTACATTTTAGGTTTATGTCTTACTCTTTCCTCTAAGTCATTTCATGTTGTTCATGTACCAATCAGATTATCTTACTTCAAAACCCTAGATCACTATCAAAGTCAGTTTACCTTTCATAGAACAAATCTCAAAGTCTTATTTTACAAAGATACTAATATACAAGGTTACATTACTAATGATATCCCTTAAACTACTTCAACTCTAATCATTCTAGGGTTTTGGTCTATATCAGTAACATATCATTATTGTGTGTATGTGTGATCGATCATATAAATTAATTTGAGTTGCTTGGGTCAATAACATATTAACCCATCACTCAACTTTAATTATTTAGGCTGAAAATTCAGTTTTTTTTTTATAATAGTTACTGTAATTCGTTTATTAAACAGCTAACAGAAGTTCCAAAAATTCTGGAAATTTTATATGTTGTTCCTAATGAAGTTTCAGAGCTCCAGTAAAAATTTCAGATCATTTCTAATTACCAATAAATAATTAAAAATCAAACAGTGCGCTGCTATATAGCAGTCTGCAGCAGATTCGGTCGAGTTGCAACTCGACCGACACCCTATTGTAGAGATCAAAAGTCATCCAAAAATTACGCGAAATTAATAGAGTGTCTAAAATTTGTGATTTTCAAACATAGTTAAAATTTGAGATCAATTGGATGTACCAATAAAAAGATAAAATTCAATTACCACGCTGCTATATCATTCAGAAAATGTGATTGGTCGAGTTTGAAACTCGGCCGATCAACAAGTCAGAACATTATTCAAAAATTTTGATATTCTCCAATGTTGTTTATATTTCATACATCCAAATCATATCCAAAATTGGGCTAAATCAGAGTTACACATAAAATACTAAAAATCATTTAGTGAGACATTCTATTTATCAAATTCTGTATTCATATGTCATTAAAATCCTAATTTGGGCCAATTAGGGTCTATGCTTCTCAAACCCTAATTCTCAAGACAGAAGAACATTTAGATTTCTATTCTTATTTTACTTGTTAATAGGAGTCATTAGATCCCAGTAACGCATCCTGTCAGCCGGACCAGGCCGAACCTGTAGTCCTGAAGCCAAGAGCTACTCGAGATTAATCAACCCCTATTAATCTTAAACATGTGGAAAGAATATCCACTCAGGGCAACCTCATTTAAACACAGTTTCGGGTCTACATTAATACAAAGGAAACAAACATTAAACAATTCACTTCATGACACAACAATATAAAAGAATCATGTTTACTTTACAAACTGGAAATTTCATTTCATGCATATAAAAGCATTTCTAGTGATCTTTAAATCAGATAAACAATAATAGACAAGAGTTGAATCGCATCTTATATGTAATCTCTTTATTCCTTTATTAATTTATGATCTCTTAACCCTAAGATTTCTAGGGTTTTTTTTTCTTCTCTAGCCTATCCTTCCTCTGCATACCTGGCCAGGGCATCCAGAGAAGAACAGACAGAGTAGCTTGATACTGGTCAATCTAAGTATTCAGACACCTGGCCAGGGTATCTAAACACTCAGACCTTCCAGAGCTAAAACTCATCATTTATTATTCGCCTTACTTATAACTTTATCTTTTGACCTTAATGATTCTTAATGACTCAACTTAAGCTCATTACTTGATTCTCGTGACCACATCCTCTTCCTGCTATCTGCAATAGTATAACAGAACACTTCCTGTTAGAAAATTACAGATAGAAGAAAGACACCTAAACCTTAATCCTATTGGTCTCTTATCGTCCCCTGACCTTGAGTAACTATGTACTCAAACCAAAGCTCTGATACCAAAAATTGTCACGCCCCAATCTCACATTAACCACAAACCACGAAATTAGGACGCGACAGGATGAGATTTACACATAAGCCAATCACTCTTCACTTTTTAAAACTTTTTACAGAGATTAATAGGATAATCTGATTTATGCTGTAAATTGAAACTAAACAAACTGCGGAAGCATCTTTATTAACTGAATAGCAATATAAACAGAGTCTACAGCATTCTACATTGTTTGACATAAAATAGAGCGAAACAGTTAATTTACATCTTTGTACACATTCTCTCTCTCACTCACACCTTGTCCCGAAGATCGAGGGGAATGGACTAAGAGACCTCTAACTACTAACTACGAACCTTCTATCGACTAGGCGTAAGGATAAATCGATCCTTCTGATTTCCTGCTGCTGATGATAACCTGAAAATGTTTTGAGTAGAGGTATGAGCCTACTCGCTCAGTGAATAGTATTTCACTTAGCTATCACTAAACAACTCATCAGGTTTATAAATTGAAATTAAACATAAATGCAGAACTAAGCAAGGCAGTTCTAAATACATAGCAGATATACAGATATTAATCACATTTCTAAGCATCAACAGATAATTCAGGTAAATAAACAGTTATATAAATTTACTGTGATCCTACATGATTACTTATTCATATTATTATTATGCCCTAATCATATACAGTGTACTCTGCATATGAAGATCCGTAGCAAGTTCATGCTACGATCCCACCGTACAAGACTTAGCGACACACCCGGGAAATGCTAAGTCTGACGCCAGCCCTGTTCTGCTACAGGACCCCAGGCTCCACGGCCTCAATGCACAACCACGTGTGCTGCACAACCACGTGTGCTCCAGACTCCTCCTGACAAACCTGAGTACACAGGCGGAGAGTCTCACCGGGTTACCTCCGTGACACAAGCACGGTTGATGTTGAATAACCCCCATTTTCCTCCAGTGCCACCGTGACTCCGCACGCGTTGTTGTTGGACACTGCCTCTCTGTCCTCGTGTCTCCATGACTCCGCACGGATAATGTTGCAACACGAGTTTCACCCCTAAGAAGCAGATCTGTCAAAGGGGTTCTACGGTGTTAGGGCACCTAAGTCTATTAACTGATTAACATATAACCATTTAAACAGGAAAATCACATCTACTGATTTTATATCAGATCACAATACACTGTCATTCTAAACTGACAGAGCAATATATTTTAAATCCTTGTAATTTCTGAGAAATTCTCATACCATGCATTCAGACAAATTAGAAATGCATAAATAACCCAACTTATTTCAATTTGGCACATACATAGCGAATTTACGCAATTGAACATCTTATTGCACAAATTAAAGAAATTTACTTCACATACGAGAATCATACTCAACATTTGTCAATTCTCTAAAATTCTCGAAAAACGTGCACATTAACCCAAATCTTGGTTTGTGCATCACTTAACTCAATTAAGAGTTAATTACATTTCACAATATAATTTAATAACAGTACTTGAGAATTTCTGGTAATATTTCAGAGAAATGTGCCATTTCATGTAAATATCAATTTACACATATTAACGTAAAAAGATATATGCAATTAGGGTTTTCATGCATATTTTATTAATTCATATCTACTTTGAAATCGTACATCTGATAATTTATCAGAAATCTTCATTGTTTGGGTTCATACCCAAATTATACCATTTTCAGACATGAATTTCTAATTTCAACATTCAAATGAGCAATTTAGGTTCCAATGAACCATATAAATCTACCGATTCAATCCACACTGATCAATTGCTAAATTTAATCATATAACAGCGTCTAGAAGCAATTTATGAAATAAAAAGTCGGGCGACGCCAAACGCTGCCCGACGCCTGATAACGCCTGTTATCAGCGAAATTCGCGCACATAACTGGAAATATTCAAACGCCTGAGTTTATTAATGATAAATAAATGAAACCCTACTCACAGCGATTTGGACTGTCCGGATTCGTCCGGAGATGCGTCCAGGGCCTGATTCCGGGCAAATTGGATCGTCTTCTTCCTTGGTATTAGTTCTGCTACAGTGGAGTTGGTTGACGCATATCAACAGGTTGACGAAGAGAGCTTGAATTCTTGGCTAAAGCTAGCTAAAAAGCTCCGCACCCTTGCTTAGTCCCCAAAACGGAGCTAGGGGAGGCTTCCTTTGCTGCCACCGGGCGCCCAAAGCAACCCCTTGGCTGCTGCTGGCCGCCGGCCAAGCAGTCAAGGCGGGCAGCAGCAAGGCTAAGAAGAGTGGGTGGTGGGAGAAGAAGAAAGGAAGAAAGAAGAAGAGAAGAAGAAGGGAAGAAAGGAAACAGGAATCGGCTTGCTGGAAAACAGAGATCGCCTCTGCGATCGTCCTTGCTGGCTGCACTCCTGTGCGCCGCCTCCAACAAAAGAAAATGAAAGGGATAACTAATGGAGAAAAATAAAAGAAGGTTATAAAGAAAAGTTTTGGACATTTTACAAAATCGAACCCTGGTTCTTAAAATTACTATAACTTTCTCCTCGGATGTCCGAATGAGGTGATTATTTTTGCAAAACTTCAAGCACGAGGTTCTCTATCATCCCAAGGCATAAAAACGTGCTAATTATATTGTTTTACTGATTCAAAATTCCAATAGCACCTGTTCTTACTTGATTCAACTTAATGAATTTTATAATCAACATTGATATCATCATTAATTACCTCATATGAGTAAATCTCAACTATTGATTCATGACTTAGCTTATCTTAATTATCCATGATGTTTAATTTGATACTCAACACTAATTGAGGTGTTTTACGTAATTCGAGGTATTTATTAGTTAATCAAGGAGTGGGTCGTAACACATATAGTATAGTAGTTCAACCAATCAAGGTATAAGCAAGTAGTTACACACAAGATACACCATATCATAAGCAACCAAGGAAAACTAGTCTTATACTTAATAAGACCATGTACCTATTTTGATTAGATTCAGTATCCAAGAGTCTAGAAGAGCAATAACTAGATCACCCTGAACAAAAACTAGGGATATACTTGTTACTATTGGTCCATATGACCCATGACTAAGGTTTATTCTTTAGATATGAGTACTTTTATCTTATCATGATTAGATTAGAAATTATTCATGACTTTCATCTTATTTTTAGAGCCACAAGATCAGATTTTAATACTAATGTCTCATACTTTTTAATGATACCTCTTATCATTCAAAAGGAAACATCCACAAATAGGGTTTCTATTATGATTAATTAGATCATCAAGGGTTCCCTTTTAGGATTCACATGGTATAAGAGATCAGAGTTGGATAAAGAGTTTCAAGATCGGTCATGATCATATAGGGTCATTAAATATTTAGGATTTGACATATAGTTGCATGAAGTATACATATGTTGAGAGAGAAAACTAGAATTTAGGGCTTTCCATAATTATTGAGTCAACTATCCCTATTTTATTAGGGTTTCAAGCCATATGGGGATTAGGGACTCAATTAGGGTTTGAGATGTCCACAAGTCAGATATTAATCATAGATGACTACCATTTCACAAATGATAATGATAAAAAGATCATTAGGGATTTAGGCTATTATTTTTGAAAAAGGACTCGGATCTTGGTCATTATTGTATTTTATTTGAATATATCACATTTTTTTGATGAAAATGGTATTTAGGTTCACTATAATCCGACATTCCTAGAATTTTCTAGGATTTTTCTAAGATAATCATTTTTCTATTGATTAAGATAAATAAGGAAAACAAAATTACCTTGATCAACGACTAGATCCGATTGGATCTACGGCTCAGGTTGATCCAAGGATTCGTGAGATGGCTCGCGGATTGCTGAGTTGGTGCACTGGCCCACCACTCCAATAGTTGATGTGGCAATTGGTTATTGGTCCACTGTGTCACCTCCCCTTCCTCTACTGGTGCTTGCTCAAGTAGTAAGGTAAGCACTCCAGCGAGGCTCCTCTCACCCCTGGGTGGCGATGGAGTGTGGGTGGTGATGCAAGTGTCTTCGCGTGCTCATCCCGAAGTCAGGAAGCTTACCCACATGTTGTAGCTCCCTGTCCTTTGGTGCGCCGTCGGGTCCCAGAAGTGAGGTCACCGGAGTAGGAGGTGGTTTGGGAGAGGGGATGGTTTGGGACCTCGGTACTCTACTGAGAAGCACCAAAGGGGCTTGGCGATGGTGTTGGAGAGGTCAGATTGGTGCGAGGAGTGCTATGGTGGTCCGGCGGTGAGGATGTTTGGATGTTGAAGATGACCGGCTGTGGAAGGTGTTCAAGTAGCTTAGCTTGGAATCACTGGTGGGGAATGAGAAAAGCATGTGTGGCAGAGCTATTGGAGGCCTTATATAGGCATTTGAGGGTGAGGCCAACACATCCCTAAAATCTTCCGCCGCAACTACGAGAGGAGTAGAGAAGGGGGAGTCCATTCTCCCTATTCTGAGAGGGGGGTCGAGAAGGGTGGTTGGGTTCATTTTGGTGAGATGAAGTTATCTAGTCAGGTGAAGTTTAGAGAATCGGAGTGAGGTGGTGGCTGGCTGGAGCTCGGGCCTCCTCTTATTTCCCCACCCTTTGTGGGAGGTAGGAGATGAAGTCAGAGTCATCGAATCTTCCTTGATCTGTGACTTGCCTCATATGATGACTCAGATAGGGGCCGATAATTAGCTAGCTATGTGACATCAAAATTTGATCAATTAATATGAAACTTAGGTCATAGGGTCCAATGTAACTTGAATATGTGCATAAAATTCAATTTCCCATATCTCCTAATTTATTAATCCAATTGAATTGAAATTTTAAGGAGGGATTCATGACATTATCAAGTAGCTATGGTATAATTTTGGGGTTTAAATTCAAAGGTTAAAATGGTTATTGACTAAATACATTAATACATATAATTCACCATCATATAATACTAGGGTCTGCATTATTTGAATTTTGTGACTCCTTTCCATTCAATTTAGTAAGGGAGGTATTCGAAGACATTTTGGTCAACAATTTGAGAAATAAAATTTTAAGAGAGAGGAAATAATATGTAAAACTCACTCTGTCACACTAATAAAGTCACTTTTATCAAGCAAAGGCTAAAGAGAGACCAGGATTGATAAAATTCATATGCTTATGCGAAGTGGACTAACTTGCACTTCACTATGGGTGCACAAGTGTTTCTGAAATTCTGAGCCCTCTGAGCTATATCTAAGAAAAGAGGAAAATTGAGTCCACAATACATGGAGCTATTTGAGATTTCAGAATGGATAGCCTTACCCCATAGTGTGGTATGATGCATGATGTGTTCCATGTGTCTGAACTGAAGAGCCATGTGAAGGGTCCTAGCCATGTGCTGAGCATTGAGCCTATTGAACTCCAAGGGAAGCTGACATACCTTGAGTCACCTATGAGGGTATTAGATACCAATGTGAGATAGAGATCAGTAATAAAAAGAAAGAGATGGTAAAGGTTCTTTAGAAGCATCATGAAGAGGATAAAGCCACATGGGAGATAAAGATGTTGCATGGAAAAGCCTCATACATAGTTGTTTGTAAGATTAGATGAATTTTGTGGGAAAAATTCCTACAAGAGGGGAAGGATGTTATAACTAGGGTTTTCCTATGTTTTAATATATTTGTTTGCAAATAATGTAATATGAAGAGCATATTAAAAAGATGATTCTTTATGTTTCTTATTTGTAAATTATGGATAGAAGGTGCAAATACTCCATATGGGATGGATTATCACTATTTTCAATAAACCATTAATATATTTTAGACAAAGAAAGAGAGGAAAATACACTAATAGAGAAATTACTAAAGGTAATTCATAATGGAATGTGGAACTATGTCAAATACTCTAGAAGAAAGGATTTTCGTCTACAAATGAATAGTAATAATTTTATGAATTGTTGGATAATAGAAATATGAGAAAAGGATCAAGTTTTGTGTGTAAAAACATTCCAATAAATCCAAATTAGGAAGGGATTTTATGAGTTTCATGGAAGGGGGATAATTAGTTTAAAGAGAGATAAAAGAACAATCTAGATCTTAAGATAAGAAGAATATATTGAATAATAACATAATAAGTGACTCATAGTTGTACCTTCCTTGATACCTTTCTAGTCTATCAAAGTATTATCATTTGCTAATGGGCTGAGTTTTTATCTTGGGAAAAGAATAAGTGGTCTTAGAACTGCCTTACTATAAGTGACTTACCCAATAGAATAGTAATGTGAGTTAATCACTTTACTTTTTAAGTGCCTTGCTTCCTAGACGGAAGACACAACTGATGCCCTATAGTACACTCTTTCTCCTTCGTCCATCTCCTTCAAACCCTAGGAGTTTTTCTCACACCCTATATAAGGAAAGGTGGTGGACACATCACTATGAACCAACCCTTTCACTATCACATGTGGGTCAAAGGAGAGCCCTTGACCCTAGTACAACTCTCTGCCTTTCCAAAAATTTGAGTAACACATTGATGCCAAACTTGTGGCAGAGACAAGAGCATGACATGGTAGGTCTTTTCCCTCCTACATGCTTGTAGCTAGGAGCACGACTACCAGGATGCTCAGATGTCCCTCCTACATGGGAGAACCTGGAAAAGGGACTACCAAGGGTGGTCTGGCAGAGCAGCATGACATTGCTATCAGATGGCACTGGAGGTGGGTTCCTTGGTCGGGTGAAGAGGGATTGAAGGGAGAAGGATTAGATAGAGGATAGAGAAAGGGTGGGCATACCATGCCAATGTAGAGGAGGGACGTTTGGAGGCTTGCCCTCCATCGTTAGCAGTAGTGGCTATACGACGTCCTCTAGCCTAGCAGTGTCCTTTCTGCTTTCTTCAACACTTGTAGGAGGGATGATCATGGAACTTTTGAAGGTGAAGGTATGTGGAAGGGAGATAAGACCAGAGAAGTGCAGAGAGGGAGGAATATTTGATCAGAATTGGTCACTCAGTCTTATCCAAGAGTTGTGTCCTTATCACCAAATCATCCAATAGGTGTGTACTTACCACCATATTGTCCAAGAGGTGTGTGCTTATCACCATATCGTCCAAGAGGTCTTTGTGTGTCACTTATATCGGTTTACTCAAGTGTAGGGTTTTGCATATCGGGTTAGACCCTTATGCTCATACCTTTTCAAACCTTCAAAGTATAAACCTACCATGTTTAAAGTGACATCCTAGACAACTGGTTAGTCCTTTTTCAACCAACCCAAATGTATAAAATGATAGAGTGTGGGGTTCCAAGGTATAGCAAATTTCATATCACCATATTGGGTTTCATTACCATATCAGGTTAGAGGTGCTTCAACCCGATATCAGTTTGTTCCATGATGATGTCATCATCATCAAGCTCTAGACTTTCATCCCTTACTATTGTAGTTCATGGACAACAGTCCTATGAAACTATTAGAACTCATAGAATCATCAATCATTCAAGAAAAATCAAAATTGAAAGTAGATCTACAAGTATAGAAAGACTGGAGGTGAATAATAACATGATTGGGTTTAAGTTATATTACCCGCCTCAAGAACAACTTCAAAGATCCAAGCTCCAAAGCTTCACGTTCCCAAGGTTAAAGATGAACTTATCAAATATCTAAGACTTGTTCATAACTCCTCTATATGCAAAGAATCACCATAGATAAAAACTTGGTGAAGAAGAAAAGAAAGGAAGAATCACAACCCAAGATTCATGCTTCAACCAAGGTTGAAGATGACCATGGCTTCACCTTAAGAATAAGGTTCGAGCTCCTCCTTACTCCTCAACTACTATGCATGATATCTAAGAGAAAGAGAGTTGTAGGATTCGAAAAGTTTCACTAGTAGATGAAAGGAATGGTATATATAATTGAGGGTCATGAGAGAGAGTGTATAAGAGGTGTCATCACCTTATACTACTAGGTGACACATGTCCATGCATGAGTTGACACATGTCCATGCATGCACAAATATTTATATTGACATGCAAAAATCATGGGGATAATCTAGGGATAAGATTTCGGCCATTAGTTATCTTGTTGAACAAGATATTTCAACCCAACATCACTTTATTCATAAATGATACAACTTTTCCAAGAAAAGTTGTAAACCGATATCCATCACCTTATTGAGGTGCTTAACTTGTCATGGCCTTCACCAAGAGTTGACAAAACGATATGGGACCTCCTCTATGGCTTCTTGGCTGATAGGCACTCCCATATAAGCTCTACAACTCTATATATCCAAGAGTTGAAAATGATATGGGACCTCCTCTATGGCTTTTTGGCCTATAGGCTCTCCCATATAAGCACTACAACTCTATACAACTCATTACAACTCATTTTAGGGTTTCAACTATACAACTCTTCTTGATCTTTTCATCACCAAGAATACCATCACTCAAATATGATTCAAACATGGTGCCTCGTTCTTTATCTCTCCTCTAGATGATTATAAGAGATAGTAGGGACACTCTAGAGGTGGTAATTTTCATATAAAACCTACATTTTGGGTAAATTACAATTTGCACCGAATTCTGTACATAAGGAACAAGCATTATTCAAACAGGCTCCAACTTGGAACTTAGGCTTTCCACAAGCCACCCATTAGCATCATTCTCTCTATTATGATTCTAAATCACTTGAGGAATGTTCAAATTGTGACATATTGCAATATAACTCCTCATCTTGGGTAAATTGCAAATTACACCCAAACTATCATATAATGCACAAATAGTTTGCAAATAAGCTCAAACTTGAAAATTAAACTCTCCATGTGTAAAGAGGCAAGATCACCTCCTTACTAAAATTTAAAGAAAATACATAACGTTCACACATTTCATAAAAATAGAGGATTTGGAATGCTTGCGTAATATTCCAAATAAATAAGCATGATTCCATATACATTATAAAATGTCAATAGAAGCGGAAATAAAAACACTAAGCCTTTGCATGGATTTCATTGTTCACTACATGATTGATTCCCAAAGAAATAGATAAAGGAAATATGATCTAGCTATAATAACCTAGTAATCCATTCCAAAAGCTTGAGATCAACTCTTGAGAAAACTTCCTTCAAGCATGTCCTCCTTTCATAGCACCAGCACCTGGGTGGTTGGGAAAGCACCCATCAAGAGGGAAAAGGAAGAAAACATATGTGTCAAGACAACTACTGTAGGATAACAAGATAATTAAAGTAAGTAAAAATAGGCTAGGGTTATTCATAAGATGAAGATAACAAAAGTATGAGGCTATATTCAAAAGAAACTTGCCATTAACAATTACATTAAAAGGATGTGCATGTAAGATAAATATTTCTTCCTAACTAAGTAGGGTTGAGGCACCTACCGAACCTATAACCTTAGGTGAGGGAGAATAAGACATTCCCAGTTACCTATATATTATGGGGAGAATAAATATACTCCCTAGGGCAAATTAATACATGCCCTCTGGGGGTGGTTGTACTCATGTATCACTACTTTAATTTAAATAGAACATAATTTTTCATACTAGAAAATAGTTATGACAAGAATAATTTTATGAACAAATAAGCATGGAAGTGGGGGTTTAAAACCCGACAAAAAAGACAATAATCTGATTTGAGGCATAAGAAAATTAGGGTTTGAAGAATAGAAGATTCAAGATCAATTAAGCCTCATAATGGAGAACTAGGTTAAGGCATAAATATTCCCAACTTAAGGTGTAAATGCACATACCTTAGCCTTAGAGTTCTAGAAACCACTTTCCAACCCTTTAAATAAAATTAAAGTCCACTTGTCCTAATATCATCATTATGTCCATGTATTACAACTAGGTATATTCCTTAAAGCCTTAAAGCCCTAAAGTTACAAACTTTTTTCCAAAAACCTTCAAATTAGACTCTAAAAATATGACTACTATTTTAATTACAGTTTTCTGATCAAAATGACATATAATTTGATATGATTTTATGATATGGAGTTTTAGATGTATTTTTAGTATTTTTTAACTAATTAATTCGTTCTCAAAAACAACTTGTCGAAAAACTCAAAACTAGGATTTGAGAACATTTTTAATGGATAGAGGGGATTTTATCGATTTCAAAACATATTTTAGATTTATTTTTGGATGCGCAGTTTAAGAGATATGAATTTTTGAAGATAGGCCAATCATATGGTGCCATGTATGCACCTCTCTAAACAGAGAGAGTGAGAGAGTTAGAGAGTGGGGTTGGCTCTGCTACTTGGCCCAATGGGTGATGGCCAAGTAGGTGGCCCTCCTTCACTGGCAGACCGCGTGACCAGGGTCAAAGCTGGGTCAAAGGAAAACAAAACAAAAGTGAAAGACTGCAGTGCACTTTTAAGAGACAGAGAGGAGAAGAGAGGAGCGTGAGAGGGTAAAATAGTAAAAAAATCATGTGTTGTCTCCTTCCTTCTCCCATGCCATGGCTGTGAGCTGCGAGCAGATTGCTCGGGGCAAGTTTGGGCGAAACCAGCACACATATCCAAATTTGATGTTTAGATATGCGAAAGAAAGAAGAAGAAAGGCCGAACCTGATGGTGATGTAAATTTACTTGAAGATGGAGAGAATAGAGGGAGAATGTTGCCGCAAGCTCTTGCTCCTTCAGTCACCATCGGGGGGTCAAAACATGATTAACAAAACAATTAACAAGTGCGACGAGTTGCAATGGAACCCATGAAGCCATAGGTAGGGGCATATATAGGTGATGAGATGTGGTTTAGGGTTCGTGTAAGTGTGGTGAGAGAAGAAGTTTTGTCCAGTTTGGGAAAGTTTGAATAATCAATGAAAACATGAAAAACGTGGGTTAATATTGTGCAAAATCTCACAAGGAATCCAACGAGCCTAAGAACTCGTGATTAGGTCGAGAAACGACTGAGATAATGCCAATTGAAAATCACGCATATCTAGTTTCTATTTCCTAGACCAAACCAAGGTAGAAGATGATCAACCGTTGTCAAATCCAAGATCTGCGGTCAGTGATCCATGCAAATAAAGCCCAATCTCACACATTTAAATACTAATCCAATTATAATTTCGACTATAGTTACATATGCATTATTTAATGAATTTCTCTCTCTTCTTTTGAGGGCTCAAACGATTTCCAAAAATTAATAAAAATTGACACCCTGACTCATTTTGACATGTAGAATCCAAATAAGGAATTATCTTTTCCTTTTGGGGACTTTTAATATGTTAAATAATTCAAATCTCATTTTCTCTTTCCTCCTTCGTTAGTGGTGATAAGATTCCTCAAATTTCATGAAAATTCACCCATAAGTCTCTTTAAGTAACTTGGATATGATTTCATTATTAATTTCACATGTCAAGATTATTTCCTTATTTATTTAATATATAGAAGATTCTACACAATTTCTCTCTCCTATTTTTACTTATTATCCAAACATTATCCAAATTAGTTGTAAATTTTCCCAAAGCCTTATTTCCATGTTTAGATTACGAATTTGGATTTTTTTTCCAATTTGATGACATTATGTATTTTATTTCACTTTATTGTCTTATCTCCTATTTTCTTTTAATAAAGACTATAAATATATGCATTTATTTTCCAAATCAAGTGATACTTGGCCCTTAAGTTTCTTTTAGGTCATGAAAATGAGATTGAGTGCCAAATTATCTTTGTGGTTTTTAATTTATGATTTTTAGAACAATGTATTCCTCATTATCTGCTTTTATCTAATATATCATATATTATCTCCAATAATGACATTTATCATATCCTTTATATATATTTTGGGTTTCCTTTTCTTTTTCATATTCTAAAAACTACTCAAAAGTTCTAGGACAAAATATTTTATTATTTTTATTACTTAGTGGACAATTGGTACTTCAGGCCCATTACTTATATCCCTAGTGAGGTATTTGTGCATAAAACCCTATATTAAGAATATATGGGAAATATTTATCCAATAACCATCATAGTTCTACTAATTAGACTCCAAAGACATAAAGGATGAAATTGAAGAACAAAACTTATAAAAAAGAGTACAAAGGATTACCTAGAAGATTTCAATATGTTACAACACTCCACCCCTTAAAAAAAGATTTCGTCCCTGAAATCTCAAACAAAGAGGGAAGGGTGAGTATGTAACATCTCATATCTCAACTCTCAAGTGGTTTCTTCCAAACCATGATATCTCCACAAAACCTTCACCAGCTCTATCTCCTTGTTCTTCAGCTTATTTACTCAGGAGTCAAGGATCTTCACAGGTAGCTCTTCATAAGTCAGATTCTCATGAATCTCCACATGCTCAATTGTGAGTACATGAGAAGGATCTTTCACATACTTCCTCAACACAGAGACATGTAACACATTATGAATCTTATCATAAGAAGGAGGTAAGGCTAAGCGATATGCGCAATCTCCAACTTTATCTAAGATTTCAAATGGTCCAACATAGAGGGGACTCAACTTGCCTTTTACTTTAGATCTCGTAATAGAACGTATAGGCTTGATCTTCAGAAATGCATAGTCACCCACTAAGAAACGAACATCAGACCTCTTTTTATCAGCATACATCTTCTTTCGGTCTTGAGAAGCTTTCATCCATTTCTTTATCAGTAGTACCTTCTCGAGCATCATCTGCATATCATCATTCTTCACCAGGGACCGTTCACCCACATCATCCCAATGCAAAGGTGAACAACAAGGTGTACCATAGAGAGATTCAAAAGGTGGCATACCAATATTGGCTTGGTAGGTTTTGTTATAAGCAAACTATGCTAATGGCAGATACTGATCCCATGCACCACCCCAATCCATAACACAAGTATGTAGCAAGTCCTCTAGAATCTGAACTGTTCTCTCAAACTAACCATTAGTTTGCAGGTGGTACATAGTACTGAAATGCAGATCAATACCCATCTTATCCTGAATCTGACCCCATAAGCGAGAAGTGAATTTCGGGTCGTGATAAAAAACTATCACAACAGGAACACCATGTAGACGTACTATCCAGTCCACATATAACTGAGCCATCTCAACAACTTAATATGTGGTTTTGAAAGGCAAGAAATGAGAAGATTTTGTATGTCGATCAATACCACCCAAATAGCATCATAACCTTTCTTGGACTTAGGGAAACCAGTAACAAAGTCCATTTTGATCTTCTCCCACTTCCATTCTAAAATTTCAAGAGGATGAAGAAGACCACCGGGTTGTTGATGTTTGATCTTGACTTGCTGACATGTCAAGCACTTCACGACCAATAGAGTTATATCATTCTTCATTTTCTTCGACCATACACTTCATTGTAAGTCCTTGTACATCTTTGTTGTGCCAGGATGAATTGTGTACTTGGACCCATGAGCTTCACTCAAAATCTTCTATCTCAGATCACCTACGTCGGGAATCCACAACCTTTGTTTGAAGAAGACAACATCATCCACTCTGATAGATAAGTCTGATTGTGCTTTCTCAGTCAAAGCCTTCATCTCTTCCATCTTAGAACTTTCCATCTGTGCAGCAATGAATTCTGAGATCCAAGTCGATGTAACAATCAAACTAGTCATATGAACATACAACTTCTCTTCATCGACTGAATCAACAAGTTGTTATCTCCAACTAGTCAGATGTTTAAGGTTTTGCCACACTGAACATCTTAGAGAAGCACAAAGGACGTCCTTGTGACTTAAAGCATCAACTATGACATTTTCTTTACCAAAATGATAGGTGATGGTGAAGTCATAATCTTTGAATTATTCCATCCACCTACGTTGTCACATATTTAGATCCCTCTAAGTCAATAGGTATTTTAGGCTCTTGTGCTCAAAAAACACTTCAAACTTTTCACCATAAAGGTAGTGTCTCTAGATATTCAGAGCATGAACTATAGCAGCAAGCTCTAAATCATGTGTAGGCCAATTAGCTTCATTAGGTTTCAATTGGTGAGAAGCATAGGCAATCACCTTTATATCTTGCATCAAGACACATCCTAAGCCTTATTTCGATGTGTCGGTGTAGATGACATAGGGTATGCCCTCAATAGGAAAAGCAAGTACGGGAGTAGAAGTCAAACACTTCTTCAGCTTCTGAAAACTATTCTCATACTCAGGTGTCCATGAGAACTTGACCTCCTTTCGTGTCAGTATGGTCAAAAGCAAGGCCAATTCAGAGAAGCTATTGATAAACCTTAGATAGTAAATGGCTAATCCGAGGAAACTACATATTTCATATGGGTTCTTCGGATCCTTCCACTTTGTCGTAGCTTCTATCTTTGTAGGATACACAGCTATATGACCGGAAGAAATCATGTGACCAAGAAACATAACTTCCTTTATCCAGAACTCACACTTTGAGTACTCTACATGGAGTTGATTTTCTCACAGTGTGTGGAGTACAATCTGTAGATGCTCGTGATGTTGTTCTAACATCTCGGAGTAAACAAAAATGTCATCGATAAACACCACCATGAACTTGTCAAGGTATGGGTGGAATACTCAGTTCATCAGGTCCATGAAGGCAGCAGGGGCATTTGTCAAACCAAAAGACATGACCATGAATTCGTAATGCCCATAATGAGTTTTGAACGTCGTCTTTGAGACATCATAATCCTTCACATACATATGGTAGTAGCCACTCTGTAGATCCATCTTGGAGAATACGGTGGCAGACTTCAGTTGGTCGAACAGGTCGTTGATGCGAGGCAAAGGATAACAATTCTTCACTGTTACATGATTAAGCATGCGGTAGTCCATACACATCCACATCGATCCATGCTTCTTTTTCATGAATAGAACAGGGGATCCCCATAGCAAAACATTGGGGCACATGAAGCCCATGTCGAGAAGCTCCTCAAGCTACTTCTTCAACTCAGCCAGCTCAGCAGGGGCCAAGCGGTAAGGCATGTTTGATATCAGCGAAGTTTCGGGTACAAGCTCGATGGTGAATTCCACATCACAAGTTGGTGGCAACCTGGGTAACTCCTCGGGAAAGACATCTGGGAAGTCCTTCACCACATCAATGTGGTCAAGAGCAGGAAGTGTAGAATTGAGGACTATAGAATATAGGAAATCTCTACACCCTTACGAGACAAGATTTTCATCTTTAATGGCTGAGATGACAAATTTTCGCTCCACTCACTTCTTACCCTTGACACACATTCTTCCTTCAACAAGATGAATCAATCTAACCTTGGATTCCTCATAGTATAAAACCTCTTTGTACCTCTTCAACCAATCCATTTCAGGATGACATCAAAGGCGATCATATCATGTAGAATGAAATTTGTGGGAAACATTATTCTAGATATACAGGGGTCCATGGTCAGAGTTTGGAGGTACGAAGATCAGATCTTTCCACTAGGGGTTTTTACATCTAACAAATGATCCATATACTCATATTCTATTTCTAACATAGAAGCAAACTGACAAGATATGAAGGTATTGGACGAGCCAGAATCAAACAGTGCCATTAAAGGATGCATATTAAGGTGCAAGGTACCTTCAATCACTTCATTGTCTTCACCTTCTTCCTCAGTATTGAAAGTGAAAACTCTCCCATTCCACCTCTCCACTGGAGGACGCCTCAGGTTCTGGTTGTTGTTGTTGTTGTTCCATAGAGGTGGATTCTACCTTGGCTGTTGGGGCTGTTGGGCCTTTTTCTATTGAGCATTATTTTATCCCTGATGGAAGCGAGGGCAGAACGGTCAGATGTGCCCAACTTGACCACACTCATGGCAGGTCAGTGGAGGTTGGTTGTCATTCTAAGCAGGTGCATTACTGGCAGGGCATCTCCCTGGAGGATGGCTACGAGAGCATCTTTTACATCAGTCACATCCGTGGTTCTCACTCTATTTCTGGTTCTTCATTTTGTTGTTGTAGCCATTAGAAGCTTGTAATCCTAGATAGGACTCGATGGCCAGGGCCTTGTCCACCATTTGCTGAAATGTAAGTGGAAGCTATGGTATGACGCTTCGGCCCTCCAAGAATAAGGTTGCTCTTCTATCGGCTCCAAGGTCATTGACGTAACACTCTAGTAATATAAATCTCTAAACATAGTCGAACACACTCATGCTTCCCTATTTGAGTCTGTAGAATTCAACATCCTTCCTTAGGAAAGTGGGGCAGATGTACTTTTCCCTAAAGAGCTTCAGAAACTGGTCCCATTCCATGGTAGAGGTGTCACGAGTGCGGGTGACACCGTTCCACCATACACGTGTCGATCCATCCATCACATATGATGTAAACTGAACCTTCTGGTGAGGAGGGCACACCATGTCCTCAAAGGTCCAATCCAAGGACAACACCCAGTCATCGGCTTTATCCACCATGTTGGGTTCACTCTCACCCTTGAAGTAGGGTGGCGGCATCTTTATGAAGTTGGTGAGGGTGAACTCCCTCGGCTTGTTGACGTTGGCGGCCATTGTGTTGAGCTACCCCATCTGGGTGGTAGACAACACCTGGCACAACATTGCTAGCTCTTGCTCCGGTGTGAAGCCGGGGGTTCCCGTAGTAGTATGGTTGACCGTAGGAGTCACAGGAGTGTTAGGGTCATTATGGTTCAACTCCTTCTCCTCATTCATGTTGTCGAACAAGTCACCTCTCCTAAAAGGTAGGGTTATCATATTAGGTTCCCATGAGTATAGAATCATAGATGAGAAGAGAATAGAAATAGAGATGAGAAAATGATATCTAGAATGCTATTGCCTAAAAACATACTATTTTGGGGAAATTTGTATCAGCTTAGGCCAGGCCAGTATCATATGGGCATGGGAGTCCTTGTAAACCAAGCTAGTGGTACGGAGGAAAATATTACCTACCCCGAAACCCTAATCCTTTCTAGACACCCTTGCTTCAACTTCATGTCCTAATAGTCGCCAACCTGGCTCTGATACCATGTTGTAAAGAGGCGAGATCACCTCCTTACTAAAATTTAAAGGAAATACAAAGCATTCACACTTTTCATAAAAATAGAGGATTTGGGATGCTTGCATAATATTCCAAATAAATAAGTATGATTCCAGATACATTATAAAATGTCAATAGAAGCGGAAATAAAAACACTAAGCCTTTACATGGGTTTCATTGTTCACTACATGATTGATTCCCAAAGAAATAGATAAGAGAAATAGGATCTAGCTATAGAAACATAGTCATCCTTTCCAAAAGCTTGAGATCAACTCCTGAGAAAACTTCCTTCAAGCTTGTCCTTCTCCTTGCACAACACCAGCACTTGGGTGTTTGGGAAAGCACCCAACAAGAGGGAAAAGGAAGAAAAAGTATGTGTCAAGATAACTAGTCTAGGATAACAAGATAAGTAAAGCAAGTAAAAATAGGCTAGGATTCATCATAAGATGAAGATAACAAAAGTATGAGGCTATATTGAAAAGAAACTTGTCATTAACAATTAAATTAAAAGGATTTGCATGTAATATAATTATGTCTGCCTAACTAAGTAGGGTTGAGGCACCTATCAGACCTCTAACGTTAGGTGAGGGGAGAATAAGACATTCCCAGTCACCTATAATATCATGGGTAGAATAAATACATTCCCAGGGCAAATTAATGTGTGCCCTCTGTGGGTGGTTGTACTCATGTACTGCTACTTTAATTTAAATAGAACATAATTCTTTATGCTAGAAAATTTTTATGGCAAGAATAATTTTATGAAAAAATAAGCATGGTAGTGATGTTTAAAACCCAAACAAAAAGAGACAATAATTTGATTTGAGGCATAAATAAATTAGGGTTTCAAGAATAGAAGATTAAGGATCAATTAAGCCTCATAATGGAGAACTAGGTTAAGGTAGAAATATTCCAAACTTAAGGTGTAAATGCACATACCTTAGTGTTAGAGTTCTAGAAACCACTTTCCAACCATTTAAACGAAATTAGAGTCCACTTGTCCTAATATCATCATTATGTCCATGTATTAGAACTAGGTATATTCCTTAAAGCCTTAAAACCCTAAAGTTACTAACTTTTTCCACAAACCATTGAATTAGATTCTGAAAATATCACTATTGTCTTAGTTTGGGTTTTCTGATCAAAATAACATATGATTTGATATGATTTGAAGATATGGAGTTTAAGATGTATTTTTAGTGATTTTTAACTAATTAATTCGTTCTAAAAAACACCTTGTTGAAAAACTCAAAACCAGGCATCAAAAACATTTTTAATGGATAGAGGGTATTTTACTGAGTTCAGAATATATTTTAGATATATTTTTGGATGCACAATTTAAAAGATATGAATTTTTTAAGATCGACCAATCATATGGTGCCACGTATGCGCCTCGTCCTAACAGAGAGTGAGAGAGTAAGAGAGTAGGGTCGGGTCCGCCACTTGGCCCAATGGGTGATGGCCAAGTAGGCAGTCTGTCCTCATTGGAAGCCCATGTGGCCATGGTCAAAGCTGGGTCAAAGGAAAACAAAACAAAAGCGAAAGATAGTAGTTCCCTTACACGAGACAGAGAGGGGAAGAGAGGAGCGTGAGAGTGTAAAATAGTAAAAACACCATGCATTGTCTCCTTCCTTCACTCGTTCCATGGCTCTAAGCTGCGAGCAGCTTGCTCGGGGCAAGTTTTGGTGAAACCATCACACAAAACCAAATTCGATGTTTAGATATGTGAAAGAAAGAAGAAGAAAGGTCGAACCTGATGGTGATGACAATTTTTTTGAAGGTGGAGAGAAGAGAGGGAGAATGCCGCTGCAAAATCTTACTCCTTCAGCCACCATCGGTGGGTCAAAACACGATGAGACAAGCAATTAACAAGCTCAACGAGTTGTAATGGAACCTAGGAAGCCAAAGGTAGGGGTATATATAGGTGAAGAGATGTGGTTTAGGGTTTGTGTAAGTGTGGTGACAGAAGAAGTTTTGTCCAGTTTCGGATAGCTCAAATAATCGATGAAAACATGAAAAACTTGGGATAATGTTCTCGCAAGGAATCCAATGAGCCTAAGAACTTGTGATTTGGTTGAGAAACGACTGAGATAATGCCAATCGAAAATCATGCATATCTAGTTTCTATTTCCTAGTCCGAACTAAGGTAGAAGATGACCGACCACCATCGGATCCAAGATCTATGGTCAGAAATACATGCAAATAAAGCCAAATCTCGCACATTTAAATCCTTATCCAATTATGATTTCGACTATAGTATCATATGCATTATTTAATGAATTTCTCTCTCTTCTTTTGAGGGCTAAAACAATTCCAAAAACTAACCAAAATTGACACCCTGACTGATTTTAATGTGTAGAATCCAAATATGGAATTAGTTTTCCTTTTGGGGAATTTTAATAGGTTAAATAATTCAAATCTCATTTTCCCTTTCTTGCTTCATTAGTGGTGATAAAATTCCTCAAATTTCATGAAACTTCACCCATAAATCCCTCTAAGTGAATTGGATATGAATTTATTATCAATTTCACATCTTGAGATTATTTCCTTATTTATTTAATATATAGAATATTCTACACACTTTCTCTCTCCTATTTTTACTCATTATTATCGAAATTAGTTGCACATTTTCCAAAAGGCTTATTTCCATGATTAGATTATGAATTGGCATTAGTTTTCCAATTTGAGGACATTAGATATTTTTTTTCACTTTTATTGGATTATCTCCTATTTTCTTTTAATAAAGACTTTAATATATGTATTTATCTTCCAAATAATGTGATACTTGGCCCTTAAGTTTCTTTTAGGTCAAGAAAATGAGATTGAGTGCCAAATTATCTTTGTGGGTTTTCATTTATTATTTTTGGAATAATGTATTCCTCATTATCTGCTTTTATCTAATATATCCCATATTATCTCCAATTATTGAATTTATCATATCCTTTATATATATTGGGTTTCCTTATCTTTTTCATATTCTAAAAACTACTAGAAAGTTCTAGGAAGAAATATTTTATTATTTTTATTACTTAGTGGACAATTTGCACTTCAAGCCCATTACTTAAATCCCTACTGAGGTATTTGTGCATAAAACCCTATATTAAGAATATATGGGAAATATTTATCCAATAACCAGTATAATTCCACTAATTAGACTCCAACGACATAAAGAATTAAATTGAAGAACAAAACTTATAGAAAAAGAGTAGAAAGGATTACCTAGCAGATTTCAATATGTTACACCTTGAGTCTTAATTACATTTCAAAAGATTAAAACAAGTTTATAAATAACTCTCTTAAGAAAAACTTCCAGGGTTATGGCATAACCTAGGTTAGGGATGTTACATGGGCCTTGTGAGCCATGTAAACTACTTTTGAAACTAGTACAATGTATACCTAGGTCTGAGGACCTAGAGGTAATAGTTACATGATAAAAGGTGACAATGTTCAATGATAAACTAAGTGTTTGAATACCCAAATCTAGCAATCATGATGATGATGATAACGTTAAGGGATGAGAATCCCCAGTAATGTGATAAGGGACTGAGATCCTGAGTGCTATGCATTCAATGTGTTCCAAAGATTATGAAAGTACTTGATAAATGTATTACACCTTTCATTGTAACATTTGTTATAATTCATGCTTGTAACTTGGTTGATGCTAAAAGATATTGTAATGCACCTAATTAATCAAGTGGAACCTTATCATGTATTTTCCCTGGCCATGCATCCACTCAGTGTCAGAATTTGCTGAATGGTGAAACGAGTTTAACTCGGAGCGCATATTTTTGAATATGTGGGGGTAATGGGCAAAAATATCCTTACGTCCAAATAGAGATTGTTGTGTGGTCTCCCTCATCATCATAAGAGTATGGCTATATGCCATGACTCAATATTAATATACCAGGGATTGTTGTATGGTCTCCCTAAAGAGAGTGCATGTTGTGGCTGTAACTCTATAGTGAAGATGCCACTATACCTTGGCAAGCTAATTGCAGTTTGACACGTGATGTCACTTCTAGTGGTCTCGTACTGACCGAGACAGGTGAGGTCTTGGAAGCTGACTCTTCATTTGACCTTATATGGTATCGATGCTTTATGTAGCCGTGGTCGGTTGGAGCATGAGTGGTATACCATATCTCCTTAGGGTATAAGTGTGATTGTAAATATGTAATCAGCCGTGTAGTGTATTAGCTTAAGGATTGAATACAGAAACATTAGTTGACGTTACACTACTTTTATAGATTTTAAATGGATAGATGTTATATGTGTTCTTCGTATTCGTTATAAAGTGAATAAATGATTTTTTTTCTCCATCATAGATAGTTGTATTGCTTTAAAAGATGATATTGCTCTATTCAGCTTAAAAATAATGATGAATCTTGATTATTAATATAAAAGATCCTCTTCTCAATGTTATACTATTTAGCTGTGATAATAATATTTTTGGCAGAGAGTTATATCTCTCACTGGGACTTTTGTCTCACCACATTTGTCCCAACATTTTTTAGGTGGACACGGATGAGGAGGTAGAGACCGTACTATAGAGGGAGGACAACAACAACAGGGACAACAGTAACAACTCAGGTTGAGTAAGCTGTCTGTTGTGTCTTATAGATAGAAGTCCTATGTGTCGTCTATGTACTCTCAGGTCCTTGGAAGTTAGTATGTAATTGTTTTATAAATGATCTGAGATTTTAGCTTGTATGCCTCGAGGTTTTATGTTGCTTTTGTATATGTTTGGGCAGAACAACTGGTATATGATATCCTCGAGATGAGATGGTACAATATATGTAAAATGTGAACCATGATGTATATTGCTTTGGTTCTTTCTTTAAGGTTTTCCTAGAAATGGATCTCGTTGAAAAAAGGTTTTAATTTTTAGTGATTTTTGTTAATCCACTGCTAATGGTTATTCCGCGTAATTACTGTGACAATTTGGTTGTCGGTTTGATAGCGATCGTCACACTACTGATGTTGTAAAATCAAAGAAGATAACTAATTTGGTTAGGGAAAAAGTGTGGATAACAAAAGTTTAGCAACCAGTGATGACTAATGTGGAAGGGGATAATGTTATAGAAGATCTTAGTGATGGTATCCCAATAATCTTTGATGGTTATACTCCTCATGTTTATAGATATGTGTCTCGTATCTAGGAAAAGAACATTATTGTCAATGTTACAACAAGTCTCTCTTCTGCATCTGAGAAAGGTTTGAATACTCCTACACTAGGGACAATGCATGACTCTTGTTGATGACATAAAAAATAAATCAAGGAGTCCTCCTAAATACCACACATAGAGTGTAAATATTACATTAAGAATTATTGAGATTTTTCTAAACAAAATTTCTCTTCTGCATTAGGAAGATGAGGGTGATCCAGTTCATCCATAGGTGGATAGAGGTAAAACTCCTTATCAAAATCAATAATCCTTTCTCTATTGTCTCATGGTATTGAGAAGTGCTCACAATAAGATACCTCACATTCAATAGGATTTTAAGAGATGAAATACTAATATTTTTATCTCTCTTGAATCTTTATTCATAAACATAATCTAGCCTTTTCTATGTATTCTATGCATATAGATGTAAAGTATATTGATAATTCTAAGTCATACATGTCTATGCTGGAATTGCAATTTCTTGGGATAACCCTAATATTCAAATCGCAAACATAATGGAAAATGACCAATTTATTCATTGTGATGTATCTTATGGTGATTAATATATCCACTTTAATGCTTTCTATGGAGCTGATGACGATTTTGATAGAGAATATCTATTGGTGGGTCTGATTGCTACCTGAAAAACTAGCTCCAAGGAATGGTTTGTAGTTGGAAATTTTAATGTAGTCTACTTTCCTGCAAAAAGATTGGGAATAAACCACCTACTATTGCAATTATGAATGGTTTTAACAATGCTCTTAGTGTCATGGACTAGCTGGATATTCATACTAAAGGAACCCATTTCACCTAGGATAATAAAAGTAAATATGGTAGACACACGATTTCTAAGATTGATCAACTTTTTGATAAAATTTGAACTTCTAAATAGGTTTCCTAGTTCTTGGGGTGAATCTATTCTAGACCTTATGAGTGATGACAAGATTATCAAAGTTCATTTAGTGAAAGGGAATAAATTTGTAACTCCCTTCAAGTTCATCAATCATTGGACTTCATAGACTAGTTTCAAGGAAACTTTTAGGAATGCATGCAATATCACTGTCAAAGGCCCCTCTATGTACATCTCTACATGAAACTTCATTTAGTCCAATTTTCTCTCATTGAATGGAATACAGACTCTATTAGGAACTTTTTCTCTAATGCCAAAGATATTGAAGCTAAGTGATTTCTATGCAAGCCATTATAGGTAAAAACCATGGTTATTCTAAACTACATTTGAAAGAAAAAAAATTGAGGTTTGATGCCCTATCAACTGCCAAATATGAGGATATTTTCATAGATAGAAATCATGCATACTGCACAGCAGTCAGATGATAGGAACTCTCAATTTCTTTGTTTCTACTCTCAAAACAAGAAGAATGTGAAATAATATCTATAATATAAAGGTTGATGATGCTTTTTGTTCAGACCCCAAGGTGATCCTTAAATATACTACCTCTTACAAATGCTTATAATTCTTCTAATGTCATTGATTTCAATGCGGTGAACATTGGAAATTTCCTATGTTAACTATTAATCAATCTTCACATTTGAGGAAGTGGGTCACAAGAAAGGATTTAGAGGAGTTGTTTAGTAGTATGAATGATTGAGGCACCTAGTCCTAATGGATTTAATTATCTTTTGTTTAATCTAAGATATTGTTGGCCAAGAGGTGGTTTTAGTTGTACTTATTTTTTTTAGAACTCCAGCTGCATATAGAATGGAACAATTATTTCATTGTGTTATTTCCTAAAGTAAAGGAAGCTTATTCCATTCAGTATTTTTATCCTATCTCTTAATGCAACATCATCTAGAACTCATCACAAAGATTTTGCAAAAGGCATTATGCTCGACATCATCGACTTAATTCAAGTTGTATTTGTTAAGGGAAAAATAGGGGATCCTATTCTTCTTGATAATGAAATTTTAAGAACCTACAACTATCCTGGATCACTGATAATATGCTTGAAAGATTCTCTTTCAAAGTCATTCGACTTTATGTATAGAGACTTTATCCTTCCTATTGTTTAGAAGATAGGTTTTCCTAGTTACTGGTTTAATTGGATCGATACTCATTTTTCCTCTACTTATTTTCAAGTGTTAACCAATGATTCACCTTCCAAGTCTTTTTGTTCCTTAAAAGGGGTGTGACAAGAGGATCCCCTCTCTCTCTCTCTCTCTCTATATATATATATATATATAATTTCTATTCAAGGTCTTAGTGATATATTTAATTCTTTTTCTAAAGATGAGCTCCTTCATCCCTATTATTCTTCCAAAAAATAGAGCTTCTCTATTTTACACATCATTTTTAGGGATGACATTCTAGTATTCTCTAAAACTAATGCTAAAAATTTGAAAGGCATTAATTAAGACCTGAGTACTTTTCAAAGACTTTCACACCTAATCTTAAGTAATGTTATAAGTTACATTTTTTTGACTAAAGTAGTTGATCATACTTTTACAAAGAAATCAAGTATCCCTATAACTAACCTCCTTGTTAAGTATCCCAGACTATATTTTTTTATTGGTAGAATCACCAAAGTTATGTATGCATCCATTCTGGATAAGATGAAACAAAACCCTGATGTCTAGAAAGGAATTCAATGTTCAGGGGGGGTAGAACTTCCTATCTCAATTCTCTCTTCCTCTCACATTTCTAGACTGCACCATACCTATTCCCAAGTCTATGATTAATGATTTGGAGAAGGTTATTAGAAACTATGTTTTGTGTGGAAATGAAGAGAGAAAGAAACACCACATGGTCTCTTAGGATTCTATATGTAGACATAAAGAAGAAAGAGGTTTGAGTTTGAGATGTAAATCCGATTGGGCAGCTACTGAACTGCTCATAAATCTCTAGAAAATTGCAAGTTGTAAATCATCCATGTGGGTTAAATAGATTCATAAAAATATGCATCGGTGAATCTTCTATTTGGAATGTCAATCCTACGAGTACTATCAATCTCATTTGATTTAGGATGCCTCCTTTCACCTATTCATACTCGTGCTAACCCTATCTCATATGCTTTATTAAATGCCCAATCTTTCACACTTGATCCTCCTCAACGCTATTTACAAACAACGATTCTAATCATCACAACAACTAGTGGTAGTCCCAAAAGCTTCATTCACCAACAAATATTCAGGTTTTGCCACCAAATTGAAACAAAACTCACTATTTGATACTGGAGACACAACCTTTTCTCACAACAATGACGGCTTGAACAAGGACTTTTGGTCTCCATCATTAAATTCATTTTCTAGTAAACTTGTAGATGCCCTTGTTCTACCTTTTTCCAGTTCTATTTTCAGTGTGTTTCACCCTTTTGTTTGGTTGACAAACTTGATAGGGCTAGATAATGTAGTGATGGATGGATGACTCAGGAAATGCCCTTTACTTTTTTCTGATTTCATTGTCTTTAGAAGATCACATAAAATATAATTCTCCCCTAATTCTTCCAATGTCATGTTTTGGTTGCCAATCCTAAGTTTGAGATCAATCCCATGTTCTCTGTGGCCGCAGTCGCTTGGTTGGGGGTCGTAGTAATCATGTTTGCCTTATCAATTTCTCATCTCCTTCATTATGTTCCCATGAACCTTGTAGATGATCCATAGGTTCTACAAGTGGTTGATCATCCCTCATGTTGTCTTTAGTCATCATTGTCATTGTGGCATTACAGTAGTGGAGCTTTTTGGTTTCTTAGAACCTAAATTATGGGCTTCTCGAGTCCACATCAATTGGGCAAAGAAACTGAATACATTTCCCTCCACCCATGAAACTGAGAACCCTGAGCTAAAGTTGAAGTTAGAGAGTCCAGGAGGGTATCTATGCCATAGATAGGCGGGGAAGAAACAAAGCTTGAGAATGATCTCTCTACCCCAGCTAATCTAACTATGTATCACAACACCATGGTCATTTCAGGTATTTATTGGGTTATTATCTCGATGCACATCACACGCCAATTTTGTGCAGTTTTTACTAAGATAGTCCCCATCACACATATGGTCAGGATATAAATAGAAGGGTAAATAAGACTTTGTCTATTTTCCTAAGTTGGGATTTCAATAATTTGTATGATTTATCCTAATGATTATTAGTTGACATTGACCTAATCTTCGATAAAATGTTTAAATTAATCCACAACTCATATGAGGTAGATCCATATACAATTAATAAGCAATTTTTGAAGATCTAACTGATGCTCTTTGTTTTTTAACCTTATTCAATTTGGTTTAACAAATATCAAGATCTAAGTTAATTAGGGTTTGAAGATAGTAGTCTAGGTTTTAGATATGTAATACATATTAACTAAAGTTCGAAGATCAAGGAGATATTTGAAGATTTTTCTACTAACCTATGTAAGTGGTACATGACCATGAATATCAATACTTATTAAGTTTCGTATATTTACATGTTTGTAAAATAATACTTTTATGATTTATGTTATCCAATGCTCTATGATTTTAAGTTAAGATATGCAAGTAAGATTTTTATACTTTCATGATTAAGTCCTTACATGTGATTAAGATCTCAATTACAGATTAGATATTAAGATTATTTAGAGTGATTAAGATCTAAGAATTAAGTACAGAATAGATTAGAAGATTTAAATGCATTAAGTTGTGATTAAATTTGCAAGATAAGATTCATTTATTAAGATTTAAGATTAAGATTTAAGATTTAAGACCATGAGATCATAATGCACTAAGATTTATATAAGATCATATTTAATAATATCACATCAAATTATGGAGTCAAACACAAGACCTAGTTTAGGATAACTCACAAGACATCATACAAGCTATTCATTCAAGTCATTAGGCATGGGAACCAAAGTGCATACCAATTCAGTTATACGACCCAAGCACCAAAGTGCATGTCATGAGACCCAGATACCCCAGTACATGTCTCTGGGGAAGGATAAGTCGAATGACACTAAGTATCAGAATGCATGTCTTTAGAGAAAGATAAGTTCAATGAGAAGAACTAAGTTTGAGAAAGAATACTTATGTTTCAAATTTACTCTATATTTAATGTTAGTTTTATGTTTATAGTGTTTCAGAATATTTTGAAGTAACCTCTAATCAATTCGTGTATTATATATATCTTACTCTAGTGATTTTTCTTAATGCATGGTTGGGTACCAGATGAACATTATAAATCACCAATGCACAAGGACCCACGATGGACTTCTAATATTGTAGGAGTTTACTGTTGCCTTCTATAACAATTACATTTCATAGGCAATGATTGAGAAGAGGGTGGTAGAGATCCAACACCCAAAGCAATATGACTTATCACTCAACAATCATGCTATAAAATTGTATATGATGTAGAAATAAGAACCTAAAATAGACAAGGTGTGTGTAGCTAAGAAATTTATTATTGGCCTAAATCCCGACCTCAGTTACACTCTAGTGGGACATGATATATGAAATAATGCATGAGACACTTGAGGCTGCCCTAGAGTTGGTAGACCATCCAGAAAGGCATTGGAAGAATGGAGTCAAAAACAAAAACTTCATGTAAGAAATCATGAAAAGAAAATGAAGGATCTTGAGGAAGATGCTCCTCAATGTGCTAGGTGTTACAAGTGTTGCAAAACCCATTCTAGAATCCGTAGGATGTGTTGCACAACATGATACTACTGCAATGAAAAGGGACACAACAAACTGAACTATCCCAATCTCTTACAAAATAAAGGAGATAAAGTGAACCATAACTCTAATGCAAAACCCCCCCAAAAAAGAAACAATCTAGAGTCTTTTCCATGGTAGATGATGTAGTTACAAGTTTAGATTCTAAAATTAATTAGTAGTATATGCACATATTCATATGATAAGGTGCTAAATACAAATATTTAACCACAAGAGAGTCACACTATGAGTATGCTAGAGATCCATTAAGATAACATTATAGAGTTAGAGTACATAGAGTAGGTGAAACCCTAAGGTTGGTTGACCAGTTAATTTTCAAGGATGAAATTTCCATAAGGTGGGTAGTATGGTAACATCACCAATTTTGAGGTCTTTAATGTAAAATTTCATATGTATCATTAATATTAGTGAGACATGAAACTAAGAGATGTTTTATGATTAATATGATGCAAGGTGGTAGTTCCTTGATATTGTTTAGATATTAAAATTTTGTTGCCAATAAATATAATAGTGGATAAATAAAATTTTTTGGAATAATTAAGTATGCTTAGATTGGATGATATCTTGAGAGATATATGTTTTGTGATATCAAACTTGGAATCATTACAAATGATAATAAGTTAGCCGTAATTGCAAAATTTGGAAAACAAACATTTATTAAGAATTGTTGAAGGTTAAATAGCATTATTTCATTTCCTTGTTTTCTAATGTCCAAAGAGCAAATATAAAGCAATGAGAATTTTCTAGACACAATAATAAGTATACAGTTAAATTTTGGGTGAGGTTATCTAACCCTAACTATCCTAAGGAATTTTAAAAAGAATATGAAATATATACTAATAATTGACCTATATATGCAATCAATGCATCTAATATATCTTTTGTGCACAAAATCTTAATAATTCTTGGTTTGTCTATCACACCCCTCATTCGCTCATTCTCAACCATTAGACCTTGATCTAGAGGCATACCCCTCATCCTCAATATCTTGCATAAGGTGAGCTAGGGTAAATGATGAATTCAAATTCATCCTAGTTCTAATGGCATTTTTAGCCCAGTTTAGCATTCAAAGTCTTAGTTTTCATTAGAAATAGTTTTGTTTCGATCTACTTAGGTTTTCATGCTCACTCTTAGGAATTTATACTTTTCTTGACTCCTATTGTAGGTTTTGAACCCTATACCTCTACATCATGAAGGCCTAGGGAGTCTAGTTGATTGACATGTCAATCGAACTTTATGTATCATCAACAATTAAGCTATGGTGATCAACCTTCTATCTGTTGAGCTCTATATTTATCAACCATCACCAGGTTCCCAAGAATACCAACACCTCAATGATGGAGCATTTTTCATCAACCTTCAAGGTTGATGACCCTACAAACTGATGAGAAAAGGTCAAGCTCCAGACCAATTGACCTCTTTTGATTGACCTTCCATTGATCATCCTCCCATGTCATATGATGTCAAGCCAATCAACTTATGAGAACCTTTGCTGATCAAGCTCCATGCTAACAGTCTCATCTAGATTCCTTCATCACGAAGCAACTGATCTTGACTGTCCATATTGTGCAATTCCATCTACTGCCCACCCATGTATGGAGGCCTATAAATGCCAATAGTACAACCCAAAGGATCTCTCTTAGACACTATGCTAGTCAAGCCGTACTTGTTTCTTCACAAGAGGACATGTCTTTTTCATGCTATTAAATATAGAGACCGACCTATCTAGTGATAGGTATCAACCACTCAAGGTTCTTGAGTGATCAAGCTACCCACTTTCCCAGATCTATCAAACTTCATCCATTTCACTGATCATCAATCTCTAAGAACTCCATGACTATTAACCTCTAGGTGACCAATCCTAACTATGAATCAACCTCTAGATATCAACCTTTACAAGTAAAGGATGATCGACCGACTAATCGATCAACCTCTTAGCCATTTTCCTTCATTGACAAGAAATGATCAACCTCCAGCTCAACAAGTTGATCAACCTCCTGCAATCAAATAGACCAACTTTTATTTACCTACGGTGATGTCTGATATTGCCCCCTATGCTTTAGCTAGTTGTAAAAATCTTTCTATGAGGAGTGAGTAGTCCTTTTACTATCCAGGGTGCATGCACCATCCCCACTACCAATCTCTTGCAATTTCATTCTTATTACAACTCTTGTATGAGCTTATTTAATTCATTACCAATCCTTTAATGCATGTTTTGTGGATTGATAACCATGTCTAAGTTATTCATTATAATAGGCGGTAAGAACGTTAATATTTATGAATTGAATATTGTTTGGTTATGGTTGATGTCCTGGAAAGAACTTTTGATGGGAAGTATCTGGAGTAGTATATATATGATCAATAAGCATCAAGACATCAAGCTTAGGGTGATGTCTACTCATGCCAATTTCATAAGATGATAGGGTAAACTTTCCTAGTTGTAATTATTTCTGTATACAAGTTTAGATTTAAATGAATCTATATATTTTGATAGTGGTACTGAAACCCAATTCCACCTCAATGTATTCCATTATTAAGCTAGATCCAATTTTATTCCAACTTTTACCTTTCCTACAATTAGCTTAGCTCAACCCAATCAAATCTTGGTTTTCAATATTAATCTTACTTCAACTGGATATAAACTAGAAGATTCTTCAAAAGGTTTTCCTTTGGGATTTGATCCCCAACTATACAACAATAAGACCCATCCTCTTATGAGTGGCATTGCTCCACGTTGGTTTTGGTAAAAATTAGGGATTTATAACTCGGGTGCATTTGTTAGTGTGATAACATTCACATCAGTAACATAAACCTCAACAATCTTGACTCTTGATCCCCCCTAAATTCTCACATTATTGTCCCAATCGATGGGAAATAAAAATTCAATCATAATTTTAAAATGCCTCTTTGCACCTATGATCTCACTCAAACCCTAGATCATTTTTTCATGAAACATCCAATATTCCACCCTTCATCCTCCCTAACACTACTTCCAGATGAGGATTTCAAACACCGCAATGACTGGTGGTAGTCTCAAAAGCTTCGTTCGAATATTAGTCTACCCCTAACTAAAACTAAACTCCCCCAACAATACTAGGAACACAACCTTCTCTCATAGTAGTAGCGATCATGAACAAGGACTTCTAGTCACCATCAATAATTAAGTTTTTTGATACACTTGTGGAAACCTTTTTACTCATTTTTTAGTGTTATTTATCATTTTTTTTCATGCGGTAGTCGGGTCAATGAACTCAAGCCACAAGGATGGAGATGGTGGTTGGGGATGGACTACTCAGGTAATGCTCTCTCTTGGTTTATTATTTGGTTTTCTTTGAAATATTAGCTAGAATCAAATTCACCCCCAAATCAACTAGTGTCATGATATATTTACTGGGCCTAAGTTTGAGTTTGGACCATGTTCTCCATATCCACAGTGTCATGGTTCAGGGTCATATTGATACTTTTTGAATAGTCAATTTCTCATTGCCTTCATTGAGAATGATCTCTCTACCCCTGCTAATCTAATTAATGTGCCACAACAATATTGGCATTTTTAGTATTTTGTTGGGATATATCGATACATATCATGTGTCACTCTAAAAGATTTTTGACTAAGATAGTCCCATTCACACCCACTATCAAAAAATAAATAGAAGGGTAAATCAATCTTTTCCACCTTTCCTGTGTCAGTATTTCAATGAGGGTTTGGTGGGATTTTTCTAGATGCTTATTGGATGACTCCAGCCTACTCTTCAATAAATTGTAGAAACTAATATACACAACTCATAGGAGGTCAAGACTTATATGATTTTTGACCAATCGTTCAATATCTAGCTGATGGTCTATGTTTTAAGACCATATTCAATTTGATTTTGACAAATATCAAAACCTAGGGTAATTAGGATTTGAAGATCCTAATCTAGGGTTTACTTTGAATAATATAGGTTAACTGAAGTTGGTAAAAATAAAGGAGATCAGAGAGGATTTTTTATTCTAACCTAGGTAAGTGCTCCATTCCCATAAGTATTCATGGTCATATTTATTAAATTTAGTATATTTAAATGTTTTTAAAATATGACTTTCATAGTTGCGGCGGTGGTGATCGTAGTTCTAATGAATCTGAGGCGGATCGAGGGGGAACTAGGGGCCATTATGAAGGTGAAGAGGTTCCAGCAACGCAAGGAGGGAACGAACAAGGCGAAACGGGTCACATGACCAAACAAGGAGGTGTGGGATTCACGATCCCATAATTAGGGTTGCAGTTCAACTACTCGGGGCTGAAAGGAATGCAAAATGAATGCACCGGTAGCGGAGACATGATACTGGAAAATAGTCACAAAAACCAGGAAGAAGGTTCCCAGAACAAAAGGAGTTCTATACTCGATAGTCATGAAGGGACGATCGTGATCCCGATCCCGACTGGGTATGGTGATGCGGCAAACAAAGAACAACAGGGTACAACTCAACAAGTGTCGTTGTTATCCTTCAGTGCGGTGCGAACTGGACATCATACACAGGGGGAAAGTGACACATTCATCAGAAGACTTTTTGAAGATTGACTGGAGGTTGAGGATGTTGACCTAGGAGAGGAGGAAGGTAAACCTTCATTATCTATTAATCCTAAATCTGAAGATAAACTGACCAAGCCATGGCGTTATGCGGTGGTAGTCAGGTTACTGGGATCAAAATAGGGTATATGACATTAAGGGATCGACTCAAACTTATGTGGAAAATATCTGGCCGTTTCAACATGTATGAAACGGAAATGGGACATTTTGTTGTCCAACTATCTTGCAAGAAAGATTTCAATGAGGCTCTAACATGAGGAACTTGGAAGATCTTTGGGCTGAATCTACTTATGTTGGAGTGGTACCCTACTTTTAAACCAAAGGAAGAATATCCGGAGAGTTTTGTGGCATGGGTATGAATCATGAATCTACCGCTTCATCCCTATGTACCAACTATGATGGAATACATTGGTCTGGCACTAGGACGGCTGATCAAATTTGATGACCATACAATTAGTAGAATGAGAAGCCAATTTGCAAGGCTTACTGTCAAACTAGATACTTCAAGGGACCTAACAGACGTGATCTTCATAAATGGGGAGGAGTACGAAGTTGTCTATGAGGGACTACCATGGACCTGTGCCGCATGTGGATAGGAGGGACACACATCAAAGAATTGTAATTCACATCAATATCCACCAGAAAGTGAGTATCGCCCAGCCAATAGTCAAAGCAATGATGGCAACACAAGAACAAAGGAAGCAGAAGATTAGTGGCACACAAAAATCAAAGAAGGGAGGATGGAGAAATAACCAGCAGGAGGACTATCACATTCCTCGCAACATGCAATATAACAATCCTTTTGCCAGTCTTTGGGAAGAAGAAGTAGTTGGGGACAAGGCAACCAGGGAGACGGGGACGAACTCAGTCGATCCAAAAGTGCATGCTAAAGCCAGAAAAACTGAGAATATATGGAGAAAAAAGAAGGGGACAAAACAAGCTATGATGGATGAGCAGGAAACTAACATTCTACAAGATATCATGAATACATGCAAGGAAGTAAAAAGAGCAACAAGTGTGAAGCGACCAGAAAATCCTCATCTAGCAGTCAGCCCAGCAATTGATGAGGTAACCGAAGTTACTGTGATCGAAAGTGAAGAAAGAGTAATAGATATACCCATGTCTAATGCCAGTTTTGATGCCCTAAAGGAAAGTATGTCTAATGAAGAACTGAACTGTATCAATGAGGTCTTAGCAGTGAACAAAATCACCAGCGCAGGCAGGAAACATTCGACTAATAGGACCAAAATGAAACGTGCTAGCAAGAAAAAGGCTATAAACCCTACTGAACCAAGAAGACGAAGCCCAATGAGACCAGAACCAAAACCTGATCCCCCACATGCGAGACCCTATGATAACCCTGGTTCTCTACTAGAGACAATACCTCAGGTGAATATGGAGGAAGAAGGATGCGCAAATACAGAATAAGAGAAAACAAATAGTCATGTGTCTAATGGGGCCATTGAAGGAGACGGAGAAGGAATTGGGGTAAACGATTTTGTCAAGGAACTACAATCAACTAGCTCCCAGTAAGCACAATGTTGGACATCCTGTGTTGGGATATTAGAGGGATTGGGGAGAAGGTAACATAGAGAAATATGAAGGAACTTATGACAACTTATAAACCAAGGATTGTGGCAATTATTGAACCATGGATGAGCGGTACAAAAGCTACACAAACCATAGCCAGGCTAGGCTTTGGGAAATCATTCTGAGTGGAAGCTCAAGGAATTTTTAGAGGCATATGGGTATGATGGGATGAAGCTGATTGTGAATCCATCATAAACTATCATAGACAATTTATTACATGTTGCGTAAACAGTTGCACACTGATTACCATTGTATACGCAAATCCTCACTTCATTATGCGGAGGCTGTTGTGGAAGCACCTCGTGAAGATGGGAAAAATGTTTACCAAATCATGGATAGCTTTGGGAGACTTCAACACAACATGCAACCCTAATGAACGTAGCGGAAGCATGCATTACAATTACTCAGAGGCACAAACCTTCCAAGAAACTCTATTGGAAGTCGGATTATCTGATCTTGGTTTCTCAGGACCTAAATTCACTTTCAAGAGGGGAGCACTGCAACATAGGTTAGATCGAGCTATAGCCAATACGGCATTCATTCAAGCTCACCAACATTTTCATGTTCAGCATCTACCGAGATTGCAGTCTGACCACAACCCGCTCCTTGTCAAATGTGTTAAAATCGATAGAGGGAAAGGGAGGTTCATTGCAAAAGCTTCATGGGCACGTGATGAAGGACTCAAGAATCTACTTGCGAGATAGTGGGACCAAAAAGCGGACTTCAGCACAGATCTAAAGAATGCCAAAAGCTCGATGATCCGGTGGGATAAAGAAAAAGATGCATCCAACAGACGGAGGAAAACCATTCTTCTGAGAATTTTGGGAAGGCTGGAGAAAGAGCTCGCCGACTGTTATAACCCCATTACTGAAGGAATCCATACTGATATGAAGACTACACTCGATAACATCCTAAAAGAGGAAGAAGAAGAATGGAAATTTAAAAGCCATATAAACTGGATGAGAAACGATGACTCAAACACAAAGTTCTATAATGCATATGTCAAACAACAGAAATGTCATAATACCATCATGATGCTCAAGAACAATGAAGGGGAGTGGATTACTGAAGAATCAAAACTAAAAGACATGGTTAGTAACCATTTCCAAACTCTACTAACGGAGCCGAAGAGGTGCATCCAGGAGATCCTTGATACCATACCCACAAATTTCAAAAGGTTGACAGTGGCACAACTCAGAGCCATTGCAGAAGAACCAAATGAGGATGAATGCACATGTATACTGAAAAACATCAACCCTTATAAGGCGGCCGTGCTAGATGGTATTAATGCTTTGTTTATCCAAAATCATTGGATGACTGTGAAGAGTTCCATCCTAATTACTGCAAAGAAGGCACTAAGAGGAGAAAACCTTCCAAATGAGTTATGTGACTCCACTGTAGTTTTGATCCCAAAAACCAAAAGACCTATTACGTGTGATCAACTATTCCTGATATCTCTAAATAACCTTTGCTTGAAATTGATCTCAAAGATTGTAGTAGAGAGAATCAAGGGGTACCTACCAGACTGGATTTCTCAATCCTAGAGTGCCTTTGTACCAGGTAAATGCATCACTGATAACATAACTATTACCCAAGAAGTTATTCATTTGATGAAGAGAAGAAAGGGTCCAGAATACATGGACATTAATATTGATCTGTCTAAGGTGTATGATAAGCTCTCATGGTCATTCATAAATGACACCTTGAACAAGCTTGAACTTCCTATCAACATAAGAAAGTATATTATGAACTCCTTAATTACATGTGAAAGCTCAATTTTGTGGAATGGCACCAACACCCACCCCTTCAAACCTAGTCGAGGACTTAGATAGGGAGATCCACTGCCTCCATATATTTTTGTACTATGCATTGAAAGGTTGTGTCAAATGATCAATGAACTGGTCTAAAGGGCAGATTTGAAACCCATTAAAGTGGGGAGGAGTGGAATACAAATCTCTCACTTGTGCTTTGCTGACGACCTAATTATGTTTGGAGAGGCAACCTGCAAATAGATGTGGGTTATTAAAAAGTGTTTCAGCAGGTTTGAGGAAGCATCAGGGTAGGAAATATCGATCACCGAAATGCAAATCTTGTATGTCGCCAGTGTACCGACAGCTATACTTGCTAGAATCAATTGTATATGCAAGTTCCATGAAATTGAAGACCTTGGACATTATCTGGGAGTTACCATCATTCACTCGAGAGTGACCAAGAAGACTTATGCTAATGTGCTAGATAGAATTGAGTCGAAGACTAATGTCTAGGCCACAAGGACGCTCTCACTCATAGGCCGGTGCTGCTTGGCAAAGGCGACACTTGAAGTGTTACCTACCTATGTGATGCAAACAACATCACTACCTTTAGGCCTCTATGACAGGAACGATGGGTGCATTAGAAGATTCATATGGGGCGGCTTCCATAAAGTGAATCCCATGTCCTTGGTGGCATGGGACAAAGTAGCCATTAACAAGGACCACGATGGACTCGGGTTGAGAGAGATGAGGCAATGGAACACAACCCTCATAGCAAAGAATTCATGGGATATTGCAAGTGGACGAAATATGCTATGGTGAAAGTACATGAATAGGAGATACATGGAATATACGGATGGTAAGGGGACAAATCTATCCCACCTAGCAAAGTCTACACTCAAATGTAAACAACTAATTTCTGAAAATTCTTATATGTTACCTCGTAATGGAAGATCAACCCATTTTTGGGACGATGCTTGGGTTGGACTGGGAGTCATCCTCACTACTTAGGAATGACAAGTAGTACCTGATACATTACAAGACCTGCTTGTAGCTAGCACAGTTCTAGACAACGGTCAATGGGACTGTGATTTCTTAAATCACTAGTTGCCACTGAAGCTGGTTAATGTTATCTTAAAGATTGAACCTCTGAGCAAAACTAATCCTCCAGATATGAGGGTATGGGTAGGAACCGCAGATGGGAAGTTTACCACAAGTTCATCCTACCAGTTATTGCGAGGAACATAGGTGAACATGGTGGATGAATGTTGGAACATCATGTGGGGTACTAAAGCCCCTGCCAAGGTAAAATATTTTGCATGGCTAGCTATACGTAGAGCTCTACTGACTAATAGTTGTCGGGTTTGGTGCAAGTTAACCAATGACAGTATATGTGAACGCTGCCAGGAACCAGAGGAAACTTGCACCCATGCTCTTCGGGACTGCCCATATTCAAAAACTATGTGGACCACTATTCTGAAGATCAATACTGCAAATGAATTCTTTCATAACAATGATGAAGGATGATTCAAGGAACAAGTAATAACCATAGGACGGAATCTTCACATGTTCCTTATTACATGCTGGAACTTATGGAATGCTCGTAACAAACAAGTGTTCAACAAAGACACCATGCCAATGCAGGCCCTAGTGCAACTGGATGGTCAACCCCGCCCGCTGAGTATATTAAAATCAATACTGATGCAGCTTGGACTAAAAGGAAAGCTACAATAGCTGTGGTGGCAAGGGATCAGGAGGGATGATGGATCCATACGCATGCTAGAACAATGAAAACAGAGTCTGTACTCATATAAAAAGCTATGGTGGTCGATCTGGCTATACAGATTGCAGGAAGAAACAACATACAAAGAGTCATATTCGAAACTGATTGCAAGGTCTTAGTAGATCTATTGAAATGCTACCCTGAAAGTAAACCTAAGCTTGCGAGGTTCATTTATAGAATGCAAAGAAGGTTAAAGGATAGGTCTGAATGGAGTGTAGGCTTCTCTCCAAGGAACTATAATAAAGCTACAGATTTGCTAGCTAAGCAACACCAAAAGAGTTCCAATGGGTATTTTGACTATACCAGACTGCCAGATTGTAATGATAATGTTAGACTGGAAGATAGATGTAATGGTAGTATTACTACCACATTTCTTTTTCCTTTTCATGTAAATTTGGTGCTATGTAATTTATTTCCATTTTGGCTTGCATGAGGAGGGTGAGATGAATAAATATCCTCCTGGCTTCCACCAATATATATATATATATATATGACTTTCATGATTTATGTGATCCTATGCTTTAATATTTTTAGTTAAGAAACACAAGTAATGTTTTCATACTTTCATGGTTATTCCTTACATGTTCTTAAGATCTCAATTATAAATATTATATTAACATTCCTTAGAATTAATAAGATTTATGAATTAAGTACATAATAAGATTATGAAATTTGAATGCATTAAGTCATTATTAAGTTTACAAGATAAGATTCATGCATTAAGATTTAATACTTAAGACCATGATATTAGAATGCATTAAGATTCATACAATAGAAGATTTTATAAGATCACATCATTTTGTTGAGTTAGAACCAGTCCCTAGTGGAAGTCAACTCGACATACAATACTCAAGCACTCTATCCAAGTCATGAGGCCTATGCATTCGAGTGAAGGCTGATTTAGTTATATAACATAGGCACCAAAGTGAAGGTTACGAGACCCATGTACAAGAGTACATGTCTCCAAAGAAAGATAAATAAAATACAAGAACTAAGTTAACAACATAATAAATACTTATTATTTAGATTTATTACAGATTTCAGTGTTAGTTCCACGTGTATCATGTTTTAGAATATTTTGAAGTATCTTTTATTCCAATTATAAATATATATATATATATATATATATATATATATATATATATATATATATATATATTTGTGTGTGTGTGTGTGAGAGAGAGTGTGCGTATATGTGTGTATATATTAGAATACTAATGACAATTACTCTAACAACTTTTTTTCCAATGCAAGTCTTGGTAAGATATTTTCTCAAATAAGGAGAAGTAGAACCTAAGGACGGAGTACAAGAACCAAGCTATATCAGATATGTTGGCATGCCAAAATTAAAATGGTCCTCAGTTATGAAGATTCAACTTTTGTCATCTTTAGGAATTAAGAAATAGAGATTGTACCTTAATGATTTTTTAAGCCCCATCTTGATGGCTCATTCAAACTGGAGCGTGGGAGGGGTGACCATGAGGGAGATTGTGATGGTGATTGTGAGGATGATGGAAGAGGTTCCTAGGATGGTTGTGGGATCTTCTTCAACTGTGGAACCAAGCTTGTTGGTAGGGGTTTTTGTTACTGATGCCCAATTTCAAGTTCTCATGTAGCGGGCATGAAACAGGGCGAGGTGATAGGGGTTATTCTGGAAGAATGAACTAGGGTTTGATGGAGTTATGCAAGCTATGGAGGTGAGAGGGGAGTCCTCATTGCCACTGGGCTGACCTATTCAAGCCAGAGGAGAACAGATCTAAAGCGCAAAGAAGTCTATATACTATTACATTGGAATTCTCAGAAGGGAAAATCTTGTATCTGTAAGCGAAGGAGGAAGAGAATGCTAAGAAATGGAATAACTAGGTGGTGGGTCATGTTATTGACTTCAAGTCTCATCTCTTGATGCTTGAAAGGGACCTTGTGTGGCTATGGAAGGTAAATGGAACTATTCACATTTATCTCGCATGCACAACTTCTTCATCATCAAATTTTTGGATGAGAATGACATGTATCATGCTCTATAAAATGGCCCATGGTTTATCAAAGGTAAACGCCTAGTGTTGAAGCAATGGAGGATTGATGACCATCTGGAGAAATTGGCCTTAACATAGGTTCCAGTGTGGGTTCGTCTGCATGACATCCCTTAGAACTTTGGGGGGAGACTATGTTTAGCAGAATTGCTTTTTTTTTGGAAAACCCATTGATGCCGATAGGGCTACAAAGGAGGGAACGAGGATCAAATTTGATAGAATTTGTGTCCTTATGTATATTGATTCATCTTTTCCTGATTTTATCAATCTTATCAGCAATTCTGGAGTTGAGCACAAAATCTGTGTTAAGTATGGATGGTTCCCCAAGAAATGTGATGCATGTGGTTCTTTTGGACATGAGCGATCTGTATGTCCTAGCTTAGATCTGGTATAGATTGAGATGGTTGTTCCTACTAAAAAGGTAGCAAAGAGGAAGCAATGGGTACTAAAGGTTTCTTCAAGAATGGGAGGATCACATACTTTTGATATGGATCCTGATGCTCTTGTGACTTCACTACCCACCTCTAGCATTGAATATGATCAACTGATGATATTTGAATGCTTTTCAAACCTTCCCCTCCAGCTTGATCTGAACACTAAGTGTAGTTGGCCATCTTGTGAAATTGGAGTTTTGCCTATTGAAGTGTTTGAAGGCCCGTGTGAAGAATATTCAAAAGAAAGAAAGATTTCTAAATTGCAAAGATTGATAGGTAACTCGGGGGGTTTCTCCTATGGGTTTTAATATGCAATCTAATCCTACTGATAATTATGTCTTCAAACTTGTGAATTTTAGGTCAAGGGGACATCCTAAAATTACTAAGGATAACAAGTCCTAGGGGTCCTTTGTTTCTAGATTGGTAGATATATCTGTAAAAAAGTTTTAGGAATTGGAATTTGTCAATTATGATGAATGTGTGGTTATTGTCGCTAGCAGGGCTGTAGCACCCATTGTTCCTAATGATTGATACTATTTCTTTCACTTCTTGGAATGTTAGGGGGTTAAACAAGTGTGACCACCAATATAGAGTCCAGGAAGGATTTGGGAGGTTCAAGTCGCATGTTTTTTGTATTCTAGAGTCCAATATTAGAAGGAAAAAGATTTGGAAGATTATGCAAAGGTTGTGCCCATATTATGAGTGATATGCTAATCATGATTCTCACCCCCTTTGGAGAGTGTTCATCATTTGGGATCCCAACTTCATTGATATTATTATTCTTAATCAATATGAGCACTTGATGCATTACTTTTGTAAGAAAGATAGTATTTCCTTTTATCTTACTATACTATATGGTTAGAATGAAGATAGGAGAAGGAATGTTCTTTGGAAGGAATTGAATGATATTTCTCTGAATATGGGCAACTCTTCCTTATTAATCTGTGGGGACTTAAATTGTGTTAGATTTTTGGGGGAAAGAGTTGGAAGATCTAATCCTAGTAAGCAATCTATGCTTGAGTTCAATTCATTTATGTCTAATGTTGGTTTATATGAGGCCAACATGAATGGACCGTAGTTAACTTGGGATAATAGGTAGATGGGCAACAATTTTACTACATCGAGAATTGATAGATGCATCTTTAATGATTGGTTCTTCAGGGAATGGCCTAACTATGTTGGTCAGGTTTTTTCTACCATTTATAGTGATCATATAATCCTTTTTATATCTATGAATTATAAAGGGAGAAGAATGAACATTCGTTTTAGATTCATTAATGTCTGCATTTGGCTGTGATGGTTTCCTTGATACCGTAAGAAAAGGTTGGGAAACTAAAGTGGTGGGTTATCCTCTATTTAGAGTCTGAAAGAAACGTAAACAAGTAAAGATTGAATTGATCTTTTGGAATAAAATGTGTGTAGGTAATATTAGTGATATGGCTAGAAAACTTGAGAGTGACGCTCTTATGGCTCAAGAGGTAGCTGATCTTCTCCCTCAAGAATATGAAATTTGAGAGGTTGATTCGAAATCTAGAAGGAAAGCTCTTAAATCTATGAATATGGAGGAATATCTTATAATGCAGAAGTCTCAGGTTTAATGGCTTAAGTTCGGCAATAAGAACACTAATTTTTGCTATTATTTGTTGCACACAAGAAAACAAAGCAATAATATCAGATCTCTTGTCATCAATGATATTCATTCTTATGACAAAAATGTGATTAAGAGTCACATTATGGAGTTCTATTCAGATTTTTTTAGAAAGAATGATAAAGCAAAGGTTCCATGGGATGATAAATGGGCTCTAACCAGTATATCTGAAGATCATTATAAGATGTTAGTTAAGACTAGATATGAGACTGACAAAGTAGTGAAACATTATGATGACAATAAGGTCCCCTAGCCAGATGGAATTAATGCTCACTTCTATAAAAGGATTGGGATATCATTGGAGATGATGTGTCTAAGGTTGTCTTGGATTGCTTTGCTAAAGGACGTTTGATCAAAGAAGAAAATAGAATGTTTATTACTTTTATACCTAAAGTTAAAGAGGCTTCTTCTATTAAGGATTGGAGACCTATCTCACTGTGTAACTTCATTTATAAGACCATCTCTAAAATTCTAGCTAATAGATTGGGTAATGTTTTACCTGCCATTAAAGATAAATGCCAGGATGCCTTTGTTAAAGATCAGAGGATTACTAATTCCATTCTTCTCTCTAAGGAGCTCATAAGTGACTTTAGTAGTTCTAATGGTTCGACCAAGTTTTATGTTAAAGCTGACATTGCAAAAGCATATGATTATGTTAAATGGGATTATCTTCTAGACATTTTAAGGATTACGAAGTTCCCTTCTTGGTGGATTTCTTAGATTTCTACCATTCTAAATTCTACTAGTTTCCAAGTTCTTGTCAATGGTGAACCTTCAGATGTGATTAAGCCCCTATATGGTCTTAGGCAAGGTGATCCACTTTCTCCCTTGCCTTTTGTTCTCTATATGCAAGGTTTTACTACAACTATGAAATTCAATATAATCCAAGGGTTTGTCAAACCTTTAAAAGCTTCAAAGGATCTATATGTATCCCATACTATCTCTGTTGATGACCTAATGATCTATCAAGTTGCTGAATTTGCAAATGTGAGGTGTCCCAGGAAGGTTTTGATGGATTTTGGGAGTGTTTGGTATGTCAGTTAACTCTAATAAAAGTTTGGTGTATTTTAGTAAGAACTCTAATATATCTGATTTCCTTCATACTGTTAGAATTCAAGAAAGTTCTCTACCGTCAAAATATATGTGTTTTCCTATCTTCTGTGGTAAATTTAGTAAAAGTTTATGTAATCCTCTTATTGACAAGATTAAAGGAAAAGTGGAGAGCTTGAAGACCAAGTTGTTATCCTTTGCTAGGAGGGTGGAATTGGTTAAACAATTCTATCTGCCTATAGTTTATATTGAACTGCTATTTTCCCTTTGCTGAGTTTTGTTGTTGAGGAGATTGATAGAATTTGTAGATGTTTTATTTGTCGCGATAATGAGGGTAAGAAAGCCTTGCATCTTGTTAGTCAGGAGAAAATCTGTTGGCCTAAAAATGAAGGAGGGATGTGTATCAGAAGTATTGCAGATGTAAATAAAGCATGTCTGGTACTCAATTTTTGGAACATCGCCAATGAAAAAGATAATTTGTGGGTTAAGTGGGTGCATGGAAGATACCTAAAGAAGAGTTTTGTTTGGAGCCATATTTGCAAACCTATTTATTCTTATATATGGAGGAATCTTATGAAGATAAAGAATGTTGTTCTTGAATACACTTGTTTTAAGTTAGGTAAAGGAGATAAATTCTTTCTACAGGGAGATCCTTAGCTTAAAGGGAATAATTTCTTGGGTTATATGGTGGACCATAGGTTGTGCTTGATGTTGGGAATGGGAAGATTTGTTTTGGATTGGTTCTATCATCCATAATGGTAAATGGGCTAATCCTGAGAAAAGAAGATTATGTCCTCTTATATCATTTCTTGAAAAGAATGTTAGCATTTTTGATGTTCCATATTACATCACTTTCAATAACAAAAGAGTTGTGAAACCTAGAGACATATGTGATCGTATTAGAGTTAAATGACATGAGTTAAGTTGGGAAAAGAGGCTCTGGAAACTCAAGATTCCTGATAACTTCAGAATTTTGCTTTGGAAGATTGCTTTGGATAGCCTGCCTATGATGAATTATCTTAGGAGAATGAGATTCTAACTTTCTTCTATTTGTATGCTATGTAGGAAGGATGAAGAGTCATGCAACCATATTTTTCTTGAGTATTCCATTGCTGAGATGATCTAGAAGAAGGCTATTCAGGCTGGTTTCATTAATAAAGTTCATGAGTCTGGGACTAGTGTTATCTATAATCCTAGTAGATTGGTTGGTATTGCTTCATCTTGCATCATATATTATATATGGTGGATGAGAAATATGATCTTCTTTGAGAATAGGGATCCTAAGAATGACAGGTTATGGGCAACCATTTACTCTGATATCAATTTGATCTCAAGTTAATCTGTCCTCTAGGATTTTTAGATGCTTGTCTTGAAGGAATCTATCTGGGATTAGTGCCTACTATTTAGAAAGTCCCTTGGCATCCAGTAGATCTTTTTGGAGCTTTTTATCTTTTGATGAGTTTTCATGTTTAGAGTTTTGCATCCAACTATGTTGCTATGAAGGTTTTCAGTTTTTAGCTTCTTGCTCCTATTTTGAAGGTCTGTTTGAGCATTTTTTTCATAGAGTTTAGATTTGTTGGAATGTACAAATTCTTATGAAATCTACCTCTTGATGAGTTTTCCAATTCAGTGATATGCTTCCAGATTTGCTGCCTTGGAGGGTTTGAGGACTCTATTCCTCAAATATGATGTTGTTGATCTTATTTTGGTAGGGAGTGTCTGATGAAGCAGTTACTTTCCCCTTTCATTTCTATTCTTCTTAATCTTGTACTTTTCTCTTTTTTCATCCCCTGAATAGCCCTCTTTCTAGTTGTTCTTCTTGTATATAAATTGAAATATTATTTGACTCCATATGTAGTGTTTTGGGACCCACCTATTCTTGAGGTAATAAAAAGTAGCATGCTTGTTTGACCAAAAAAAGGTTTGTGAAGATGATAGAGATAGACTCTCCTATTATGCATGTCATAATTTCATGTTCGTTTGGTAAGAAAAATTATGAGAATGTTTAACAACTCAGTTTGTTTGATTGATTATATTGTTGTAATGAATTCCAATTTTATCTGATACCCCCATGAGTACACGAGTTATGTATAAATATATGTTGCTTCCTCTATATGCATTGTATGCTTAGGGAGGGTATATAGTGGTTTTGTATAGACTACAAGAAGTTGAATAAGGTTACCTTTACTAGTAGATCACCTTTACCTAGTATTATAAATTTATTTAATCATTTTCATGGAGTAAATACATATTGAATCACAAACCTACTTACATTACAATTAGTTGAGGATAAAGGCATCAAATATACCCAAGTCATCTTTTTTTACATCATTTATGAATTTGTAGTAATGTCACTTGTAATAAAAAATCTGCTACAAATTTGATAGATATGATGAACAAACTATTCATGTCATATCTAGATCAAATAACAATAGTGTACATAGACTACATTCAAACATACTATAAGCATACATAACGACATGCAAAAAGCTTGTGGATTGACTTATAGTATTCTGTGATAACACAACCTTTATGTCATATAAGCAAGTGTGATCTTTGGTTGTCTAAAGTTACTTTTCTTCTATGTCATGACAAAATAATGAGTTAGTGTAGAATTGAACAAAGTGAGATCCATTCTTTAGTTTGAGAAGCCTAAAACTTCTAGCAACATTAGAAATTTCTTAGATTTATTTCTATATTTGAGGAGATTCATATGGGTCTTTATTATGCTTGCAACAACCCCTACACCCTTAACAAGAAAGAAAATGCATGTTTGATCAGAAGCTTGTAAGAGAAGTTTTATAATCTATTAAAGATTTTGGCCTCAACACTAGTCATGATCCTCCATGAGAGTGAAAAAGGTCATATGGTTTCTATAGTGCATACAAAAGATTGTGATGTGTTCTCATGTAGATTGCCAAAAATTTTTCCTATATATAGAGAAAATTTATAAAGTAATAAAAAGAACTATCCTACACATTAGTTTGATCTAGATAGTGTGGTACATGGTCAGAATACATGGAACCATCACCTCTATGGTGAGTCATGTCAAGTATATACCAAACCAAAGAGTTGCAAGTACATCTTCACTATGAAGGACCTTCACCTAAGAAAACACAGATGGTAAGATTGGATTAGGGATTATGATGTCATTATTGACTATCATTCAGGAGAGACTAATGTACTGATATTTTCTCTAATATTTAAGTTGATATAACATGTAGAAGTATTTTATTAGAGTGCGTGAAAATGAATTTATTTATGATGATGAGAGATATGAACTTGAAGTTAGGTATATTTGAGCAAGTGGAATGATTCTCTACATGCAACTTAGAACTGATCAGATCAACGAGTTTCAATGCAATGATTGTTACCTGATACAATTTATGCATGAGATCACAAAACATGAGAGTAGAGAGTTCTGAGGTTTATATGATGGTTTTATATACCATCATGATAAGATATGTATATTGTATGTTATATCACAAGGGAAAAAAATTCTAGAAAAAACACACTCTTCTATGTATGTAATGCATCTAGGAAGCCCCAAGATGTATAGGAAATTCGTGAAATTGTATTGGTGAATAAGAATGAAGATAGATGTGGTTGAGAATGTATTCATTCATGGTGTGTGTAAACAAGTAAATTTTTAACATAAAAATCTTGTAGGTATGTGAAAATGGGAACACCTCAGAATGGGATGGTTGTAAGACTGTCATATGGTCAAGATTTGATATTGGTGATTCTGTAAGAATCACAAAATCTACAAATTTCCTCCTTGTTAAGTCAACATCAGATGCATGTAATCTAGAAAAACCTACATATATGAGTGGCATGGAATACTAGTTTCATCATATCAAAAATAGATCCTAAGTTCAAATACAAATTTTGAAATGTGTGACATTGTGCCTTTAAAAAATGCTAGAAATTTACCACAAGATTTCATCCTCGAAACAATGGACATTCATAACAAACTACTCATACAATGAAGGACATGTTAAATGTTTTTGTAGTGTAATTTTTTGTCAATTGAAATCAATAGTTGAGTTCTATGGAGTTTAGAAACAAGAAAAACCCATTTGTAAAGTTTGAAATGGATCCATGATGAATGCATAGTCATCCTACTTTTTGTAATATTTTCATCTTCATTACTTGTAGTTTTCATCGATCTATGTTTCATCAATGTAGACCCAATTATACACACCAATAGCCCTCTTTTTTGGGGGTGGGGGGTGTTTGCATCTCTATGGATATCTATCAACTGATGGAAACTACCTTTAGTGCCCAATCAATGCCATATCAATATTTGAAAAGGCATGCATTATGACCGATGACCTGCCTTACTTTCCATTGGTCAACCACGAATGATAATCATAACATTGCACATAATTGGATGACCATCAAGAAAGGCCATGTGTTGACCCTCCAATGAAAATATTGCATTGATATATGATGTTCGTCCTATTTGTGGACATCGATTGAAATCCTACATTCGTCGATCAATGAAATTACAAATTGATGAACATATTGCTCCTCTGATGGGATTTCAACATCAAACACCGTTGAAGTTACTTCCTCATAGCTTGACAAGATCCCTGCCCACACCCTATGATGAGCGAGTATACTCCGCCAACCAAAATCCATTTTGAACCTCAACAGCAATCGCCAACTTGCGGAAACCATTGATGAGAATTCCACACTCATCCACTGTTGGGAATCCTAAAGGTCACGAGACCTTTTGTCTACCTCCCATTGTTATCTCTTTGCATTAGTGGCAGACCAATGCTTAACTAAAAGACACATGGGTAGGGTTCCAAACCCTAGCCTCCACCTATAAATACAAGGCCACAACCATGAAGAAAGGCACCTATGATCAACACCACTTGTCTTCCTCTTTTATTCACAACATCCATCTCATTCAATTAATTTTTTCCATCATTTTCCTTGATTAGTTGACTAAATAATGGAGTACAAACCTCCAACAAAACTTCATATTTTTGATTTCAAAGGAAGTCATAACCAAGGTGTCCATTTCCCATCGACCCACCATCCACCTATGTTACTTCCATAGCAGCAAATACAATCCATAAGGAAGACAGATTGACAACTCCTAATCCATATTTGATGAACATGAAGGAGGTGTTCATTCTATCTATTCCACACCCTCATCCTAGAGTCCGAAGAACTGCTTCCAGTCACCATAATGTGATCCCATATTCTACTAAAAAAATGGCATTATCTTTCTTTTTCCTTGTTGTAATTTTAATTGCTACCATGTGCGAGTAGTCCTCTCATTAGGGTGTGGGGAGTAGACCTTGTAGGGAAATATGTCTATAGAGAAGACAACAGAAACAAAAAATGTATCTACCATATTCCCATAACCATTGGATGACATCAATAACTATAACGTAGGAAGGATGGCTTCGAGGATATACCTGGTCCTGGAGCAAGTCCAATGATGATCCTCATCGGCGTAGATGTGCAACTTCAGAATCCCAATTGCACTGGGAAACATTTGACTGCTACACCTCCTAGTCTACACCACGGATTGTAGCCACGAACCACGTCTTCTTTAGCAGTTTTTCTTGTCACGGAATGTTGGTTGATGTTTTCCTCCTAGCGGTAGATAACAGCCTCCTACCTCTATTGTAGTCTATACAAACCACCTAGAACTCATGTCGTTATGCCAGAAATATCAGGAAGGAGTCATCCCTCCCCTTGGTGTACTAGTCACTAACTTTCTCTCCCACAACAACAATCTTAGTTTTTCTCTCCCTTGGCTATCCCTCCCTAGTCCGATAGGACCTGCCTTGTCTCTCCTATTTACCATAACTAGAGAGGACAACATTTGTTCGAGCAACTATTTCTCAATTGTGTGTGTTGTGTTATGGGAGCCCTAGTACCCCCTCTATGTATAGGTGGGGTTTAGGTCCAAGTTTCCAATCGATGTGGGAGTGGAAGGGACCGGAAGATCTCAAATTTTTGCAACACTTCTAGAAATCTCACAACCTATGATAGCCTAGATGGTTGTGTGGCTTGACAGATGGTCATTTGGCACATCCCAAATGGTCGTTTGGTTGTTTCCTAGTTGTGCAAGAAATTGGAAATTTGTTTACAATTAATATCCCATGTTAATTTTCTTACAAAACAAGTAATGTGCAACTCAAACGAATTAGGAAATATCTAGAACCTTCCCTCAATCGAATTGGGCCATCTCACCCATGCAAGACAGTTGTCTCAATCACCCAAATGGTGACCCAAGTCGAGCCGGTTAGTTTGGTCAGTTCACTTCCTTAGCCATGTAGAACTCATAATACACCTGATACCCCAGACACCCATCTCAACACTTCAGACAGTTGTTTGGCACTTTTAGACGGCCCTATCAACATTTTAGATGGGCGTTTGGCAATGTTGTCAGCCTATTTGTTGCCTGAATCAAATACCTAAACACTTCCGTACTTAATTCAATTTTCATTTGAGATTAAACTCCTCTTGTAGGTCAAGACCTATGTGTGTGACCCTATAGGTCCCATATTATGTTGGTAGGGAATGTGCGTACCACCTTATGACATCACAAGCAATGAGTGGTTCCTAGTCACACATCAATGCTACCCAAGTAAATAGAGAGTTGGGGAACAACTTCAATTTACAATCTATGTATGGTGTTGTAATGCTTGTATAGTTCCTTTGTCACTGATGTCCAGATTGAACTAGAGGAATGTAGCAGTCACCCTCATTATGATTCAATCATGTTTCTTAAGCCAACAGTAGACTGTCTGAGATATATGTAAGCTTAATATCACATATTGATTGACATGTGCATGGCCATGCATTTTTTCTATCTCATTAATCAAGAGTCCTAGGACATCACATTCCAACATGAGTGAAAAATCCCATATCTATCACTCATAGTCAATCCCCATGTGTCAAAGTTGCCCAATCATCACTATTATAACAACCCATGTTTCAGGTCTACGTTTGATGATGTCAAAGTGTACCCAATGACAAGTGATGAGTGTAGTGATTTTAGGTCTAAGAATTGCAATCACCACCATCACTATGAGACCTGACTATGACTTCTGTGATGATGGCTTACATGTGTCAGTCTCGCACTGTCTGATGTACTATTCTCTAGCATGTATCTGTGTGCTTGGTTTGCTATATCCTAATCATGAATAATGAGACTCTGTCAGCAACCAACTCACAATCTGATCTTATGTGTTTTTGTTGTCTATCAGCCTTCCACAATAACAACTGACCAGGGACATAATGAGAATATGTATATATACTCTTAACATATGTATGATCTCATTTTCCCAAGTCATGTACTTGAAGACAAACATTATTTAGTAATATAATTCTCTAGACATTTATAATTTTACATCATTATCTCATAACTGGAATTAAACAGAATAAATTAGAAACTTGACTTTATTTATTAATCAATCCAATTACAAGTTATGCCATTACAATCATCACACAATTGGCTCTCTGGACATACATACCAACAAACTCCCACTAGAATTGAGATCCAATCACACACAAATTGTATATAAAGTGATCTTACATATCCATCATATTTTTGATGTGAAAGTGTTGTCGTCAAGGGGTCATCAACATTATTCTCAGTTGGTACTGTGTAAATCTTTACATATCCACACTGCACGATCTCTCGTATGAGATGGAACCACCTTTGCATATGTTAGCACTGATGCGATTTGGGTTCTTTAGCTTGAACAATAGCTCCATTGTTGTCACAATATAGCTCAATTGCCTCTTGATGCTTGGAATGACCCCAAGTTCTGTGATGAACTTCTTGATTCATACAACATCCATTGATGCACTCGATGCAACAATATAGTCGAACTTTGTTGTATAATCAAAAATTGTTTCTGGCTTGGAACTCTTCTAGCTCACATCTCCATTGTTGAGGTAGAACATGAATCCTGATTGAGACTTGTAATAATCTTGATTAGTCTGGAAGCTTGCATCGGTGTATCCCTTTATGACCAACTCTTCCTCTCTACCGTAGACCAAGAATTTATCCTTAGTCATTCTCAAGTTCTTGAGGATGTTCTTCACAACTATCGAGTAAGCATCACTTGGATCTGACTGATATCTTCTTGTCATGATCAAGGCATATGAGACGTATGGACTAGTACACAACATTGCATACATGATTGATCCAATTGCTGAGGCATATGGAATCAAACTCATGTGTTCCCTTTATTCACAAGAACTGGGACATTGAACTCTAGAGATGGGTACACCATGACGTGCATGTAGGTTTCCTCTCTTTGAGTTCTCCATGCTGAACTGCTTCAACACTTTGTCAATGTATCTGCTCTGACTTAGTCTATGAAGCCTTCTGGATCTATCTCTATAGATCTTTATCCCCAAGATGTAGGTTTCTTATCCCAAGAATTCCAAAGAGAATGCATTTCCATGTCGTGTCTTTACCTTTTATAAAGTAGGGATGTCATTACCCATCAATAGTATGTCATCTACATATAATATGAGGAATGTCACTATGCTCCCACTGACCTTCTTGTATACATAAGTTCATCTTCATTTTGAATAAAGTCAAACCCTTTGACTGTCTCATCAAAACAAAAACTCTAGCTCTGAGATGCTTGCTTCAATCCATAGATTGATCTTTTATAGCTTATAGACTTTATTTCCATCCTTTGATCTGATAAAACCCTCAAGTTGTATCATGCACACATCCTCGAGTAAATTCTTATTAAGGAATGTTTCTTGAATATCCATCTGCCAAATTTCATAGTCATAATAGGCTAAAATAGTAAGCATGATCCTGATGGACTTAACAATGGCAACTGGTGAAAAGGTTTCATCATAGTAAACACTTTGAACTTTTCTGAAACCCTTTGCGACCAATCTTCCCTTATAGGTTTGAACATTTCCATACATATCAGTCTGCTTCTTGAAGACCCATTTTCACCTATGGGTTTTAGCCCTTCTGGTGGATCCACCAAAGTCCATACTTTGTTGATATACATGGATTCCATCTCAGATCTCATGGAATCAAGCCATTTCTCAAACTCTGGTTCCTAAATAGAACCTTTATAGGATATTCGCTCATCATATATGACCAATTCATTGCCTTCCTGAGTTATAAGATATATAAATTTTTCAGCCTCAAGGCGTGTCCTACTTGATCCATAAGGTTCTTGTGCTACTTGAGGAATTTGAGATTCCACAACACCTTGTGATTCTCTTTGTTCCTCTGGTTCATCTATCAGTTAAATGTTCTCCTGTTGGTATTGAACCTCTTCAAGTTCTGCTTTCCTCCCACTGATTCATTTGGAAATGAAATCCATCTCAAGGAATGCACCATCCCTGGAAACAAACACTTTGTTGTCGGATTGGGAATAAAAAAAAATCCTCTTGTTTCTCTAGGATATCCAAAAAATAACATTTACCATACTTTGGGCCAAGTCTTTGACGTAACATTTCTTGACATAAGCTTCACACTCCCAAATCCCACATATAAGACATTTTGGGACGCTTCCCAATCCATATCTCATATGGTGTCTTTTGAACCAATTTAGAAGGAACTTGATTTAATGCAAACACAGTGATTTCTAGAGCTTATCCCCAGAAGGTATTCAGAAGCTCAGCTAAACTCATCATAGATCACACCATATCTAGTAATGTGTGATTCCTTCTTTCTGATACACCATTATGCTGAGGTGTTCCAGGTGGAGTTCACTGGGATGCAATCTCTTAGAAGGTCCTCAAAGTCTTAGTTAAAGTATTCTCCACCTCAATCAAAATGAAGTGCCTTACTACATTTACCAAGTTTGTTCTATACTTTATTCATAAAGTCCTTGAACTTTTCACGAGTTTATGACTTATGTTTTATTAAACAAATATATCCATACCTAATGAAGTCATCAGTGAAGGTTATGAAGTATTGATACCCACCTTTAGCCGTTGTTCTAAAAGGTCCACACACATCAGTATGTATGAGTCCTAATAGATGAGGAGTCCTTTCATTGTTAACAATGAAAGGGGTCTTAGCCATGATGCCCAATAAACAATATTCACATGTTTGTATTGATTCAAAATCAAAAGAGCTAATATAACCATCTTGATGAAGTCTAGATAAGTGATTCTTATTTATGTTCCATAGATGACAATTCCGAAGATATGTTTCGACTGAGTTGTTGAGTTCTAATCTTTTGATATTAACGTTATATACAAGTAAAGACCATAAGACATAGAGGCACTGCCATAAAAGCTCCCATCTTTTGAAATAGAACATCGACCATTTATAATATCGAATTGAAATGCATCCTTGTCCATACAAGATACAAAAATGATGTTTCTATTTATAGAAGGTACATAATTGCAACTTTTAACTCTGTTACAAGCCATGTGGCCAGAGATATATTATAGGTTCCAACTGCATTGGTCGCAACTCTTGCACCATTAGAGACTCACAGTTCCACCTTGCCTTTTCCCAAAGGCCTACTTCCTTTTAGATCTAGCATATGTGAGATCTACATCTGGTATCCAATACTCATGATGGTGAAGTAGATACATTTATCTCAATAATGTATAGAGATAAATGTATTGAGAAGGGACTCATATGAGAGTCCCTTTCTTTGATTCAAGGAGCACCTTTAGGATAGAGTCCCTTTCTTGCTTGTCAACACCAAGTGTTACCTTTAAGATGTGTCACCATCTCAAGAGAACTCATGTACTCACATTGCTCAGGCAACTCATAGTTCATGCAGCTAAGCATAAGGTACTTTATCTCCAGGGCATCATTGGCATGCTTCCAATAAGCATCCACATGTGCCCTAGGTGCATCAGGTGGAGGTATTTTAGGCACTAGTTTGTCAAGGACGTAGAGCTTGCACTCTTCATTGAGACCCTTCTCAAAGTCCATAACCAGTTGTGGAAATTTTTCTAATCAATTTTGTCCTTCTTTAGGATCAATCGCAAATTATTTTTTATTGTCATTTGATTCTACAACAGAAAATTTGCTTTTTGCAAAACAATTTTTTATTTGATTTCAAAATAGTTTGATATAAATCAGGTCTTTAATTATTATCACTCACACTATTTTATTCAAATTGATGGCCCTCACTATCAATTCAAAATATTGCAACATACAATATTCTAGTGGGCCAAATCCAAGATAATTCAACTGTGACTCGATCAACACCGCAAACATAGTCAACCATCAAGGTAGACAACTCTTGCCAATTTCATCATATTCAATTCTAGATAGATGATATGCACAATCTTTTACCATAATTATCTGCATGCTTTTGGGCCCAGGCGCTCTAAGAATCACTATTCAAGCCTGACCCAAAAGCTGACACAATAATAATGCACCCCGCTTGGGCAGAACCTACATTATGACCATTACAGTTCCACAAGATAGACTACCCACCACGCTTGGGCGTAACATACACTTTGTTCGATCAAGATTTTCATGTGTTCCTCTGTGACGTCCCCGGATTTTCTAAAACTTAATCTGATGTGTGACGTCCAAATTGAAACCCTCACCTCAGCGAGAATCCCAATTTGAGCATCCCACACAAGGCTAAGAAGAAGAAAATCAACGGAGTCAGAAGGAAACAACCAGTAGCACGTGCACATGAACAATAATAAAACCATACACACATGTTCACCATTCAACATATAATTACAACATGAATTGTTACAACATTTGATATTACATATTGAGTAGCAAACTTAAACATATACATGTACTACCACTCAACTACAGGATCTTAAGCCAACAGGTCCACCTGTACATCAGCTCGCCACACAACTCTCACTATCTTGGATCTTCAAGATCATAACCACAACCTAAACAAAAAGATTACATGTGGTACGCGTCAGCACAATATTTCAAGAATATTGTACTGAGTACGCCTACGTGTCTTTTAGATACCTCTCATCATATCTTGGCAATAAGATAAAGCTAATACTTGGCAGTTATAAAGAAATATAAGAAAAGCGTATACTTGCACAAAGATATTCATCAACAAAAGAGAACACATATTTTAAGCTCATTTTCCATTATATCATTCATGCATTTACTACCTGAGAGTTGAATGCATTAAGGCCTTTATGATCTACTACCAAAGAGTTGGATCATTTCACAATGTGATCTACTACCAAAGAGTTGGATCACTTCCAAGTACTTTACTACCAAAGAGTTGAAGTACTTATTTCCAACAGTTTACTTCCAAAGAGTTGAAGTGCTTAGATATAATGGAACAGATATATTATGTTTGATGTGTTCATAGCAATAAGTATGGAGAATCAAGCAACATAGCATACAAGAACAATCATTTCATCCAATATCATATGCCAAGTATTTTACTACACATATAACACAAGCATATTGTATAATAAGCCAAGTAAGAGGTAATGGCGTACCTTCCAAAGAGATAGATCATACTAAACACATATCACTGATGTCAACTATAAGCTTGGTCAAACCTGATCAAAACAAGACCATATAATATCATCAGGTTCTCATCGTCTTACATCTCATCTTAACCCTATTCATGTTCATTAGGGTTTGTTTATCTCATTAGGATATTCTCATCATTACTTGCATTCTTGTCTTATAATTATCTCACTGATGACATTTTCCAGATTTTTACTCAATACCAAAGTTCATCATCTGAACATTATCTTCCATAGCATTTTTGTGCACATTAATTAACCCTAGGTTACATCATTAACCTAGATTGGGGTTTTAAACCATGTATTAAAGGTCAACTTCATATAACATGAATTATATGCATCATCATGATCTCATCATTAAATCTGGGGTTCCAAATATGGATATGAGCTTACTCTGTAATTTCATCATTTATTGATCATTAATGTATTTTCTACATTTTCTTTAGGGTTATTAGCCCTAATTAACCATATGAAGCAAATTACATAATTTTGTACATCAACATGACCATATCTGACATCATAAGCACTATAAACATGATTATAGACTTACTGACATTTTTCCATAATTTTAGATCATCATTTGATATTTATTACTCATGAAACAATCATAATACATATTACATCATACTCCTAATATTAATGCATAAAAAGACTGATATTATCATTCTAGTGCGTTCTACTCATTTTTCTGAGAATTTTGATATATTATATGTATTTTTCGGACCTCGGAGCTATTTTATACGAATTATACAAGATTTGAGATATTTACCTTTTCGGGCCTATGGGGTTCTGCCACGTGGCTCCTAAAGGAGCGCTCAAATCCTGGTCCGACATGGATGAACCGTCTGGTTCAGTCTGGATTAAGGTCGGTTCAGGGCCTGACCCGGTCCAGCGCCCTTTCTTTCTTCTCGCGCAACGCGGACTCTGTCCGCCTACTCTGCTTTCTGGAAGTGCCGTCGCACGGTCGACCTCAGACAAGGAGAAAAGGGGATCTCTATGCCTCTGCTCCTGGATCTGGTTTGCTATGTAGGTTCGCGACCTCCTCGTGTATGCTCCTGGCATGTACAGACCTCTCAGGGGTCTGTGAAGCTTGATCTAGCCAAGCTCCGCGAGTCCTCACCGCCGTCGCTAGGAAGACTCCGACGAGGGTTCGATCACTGCATCTTGCTCCTCTTCAGGGTAAAACATGGCCAAATTCTTCAGCCTTTCCCCCTCTACACCGCCGATCGCTTGACTTCACTGTTGGTGACTCCTCCTGGCAGATTGAGGATCTCGCCGCCACAGAAGCTGATGCGACGGAGCAGAAGAGGAAAAAAAAACCTCCGCGCATCCAATCTTTCACCAAAAACCTCCATTAGCACCTCCTGGTCCTTCTGAACTCCACCAAGGGTCTGGATCTTAGAAGGAACCCGATTGCACTGCTCAATAAACTTGATCTTCATCTCCAGTCAGGGTGAGCTCGGCGCCCCCATCTGACTCCCATCGGGGTTCTCATTTTCATGCAGGCTCTTCTCCTAAGAACCTCCTCCTCATTTTCCTTGCTTTGCCTTCCTCTAATCTCCACCCTATCATTGAACTCCTCTTCCTCGCAAATACTGTAAAAAGCTATGGAGATGAGAAGAACTATGGGTGTTTGCTCTCCCTCGCTACTTGCTCATTTTCCCTGCCCAAGGTATCAAATAGGTCGCAAAGAGGAAAAGACTCCAACTCCCAGTTACATCTCTCCCTTCACCCCACGATCTAGGCGGGTTGTGGATGAGATGGTCGCAGGGTCAGCTGCCCCACTACCTTGCTCTAACTGCAATGTAGGAGACAAACAGACATCCCTCAGATCATAATCCAAGGGCTGAAGGCCAAGGTCCACTTAAGCCAATCTGTGGCTTCATTGTTGCAAGGACCCGAGCCGTTAGATCTGAGATCTAGGGTCAGAAAAGGGCCACCGAGCCGGCTCCAAACAAAAGTACGCATGACATTGGTTTCAAGCCACAACTTAAGTTCATAAAGCATTAATTATGCACATTATTGTACAAATTTCAAACCTTAATAACTTCGTCTAGGAGCCTCCAAATTCCACCAAATTTTAACCATAGCTCCCATACCTCTCGAGCTACCTTCTATTCAAATTTGGTGACAAAACTCATCTGCTGGACCACTCAATAAAATTCCTCAAAAAGGCATTAAGAGAGAGAGATCTTAATCATTATATAAATCTCGATCAACATTCCAACTTTACCAAAACACTTGGAACTCTCATTATAACTCAAGATATGGATTCTAATATGTTATTGGAGATTTATGGATTTCAAAAATCCACTCCATCACATCCTACACACCTTAAAAGAAATTCCGTCCTCAGAATTAAGCCAGAAATCCAGTCTTTTACATCATATACATCTTAAAAGAACTTTCGTCCTCGAAAGTCAACCATATTCGTACTTCAAGGAAAACTACCATGACTTCATGTACATGTAGGCACTATTCTATGTGTAACATATCCACAACGGTTACCTAGAACCATGTATCCCAAGCACTATTAGGAGGTTTACAACCATCTTGGGTGCACATACACTCCATTCAAGGTTAAACTCAAGGTCTAGAAACTTAGGTTATGTCATTAGATAACTCATATGTTAGGATTGCATCCTTATCTTAACTCATGCGTTATTATTCAACATCATATTACCATATTCCCAAGGAGTTAACCCGAGTTAACCCATACATCAAGGTGTCATCAACATTTTATTGAGGTAATTTGTTAGAACATGTTCATCATTAACATATGCCTTTTAGGAGGGAGTTAATTATCATTAACTCACTTTATACATCTAGATCATAACAAGGTGTCATAAATGTTATGTTGTGCTAATTGTCAAACTATATTTTTCATCTTTATTAAGCACTGGGATTAACACCTCATGTACATGTTTCATTCATATGATCTTGTTTTATTGCTCATGACAAATTTATGACATTTATTAATGAATTCATCACAAGATTAACCAACACTATCAAATTATCATCATTATCATGTACATGGTTAACCATTTATGCATTGATATCTATCAAGCCACCTCTAGGTTTTCATCATATCATGTCTATATATCATGTCTCAAGATTAAATCACATCTTTATATTTATTACATCTTGGTTGTGCTAAACAAACTTATGTGAGCGGCTTGTTAAGCATATATCAAAACTTTATCTTGTCTAAATGAGGCTCGTCTAACCCATACCATGAGGCTAGCACTATGCTCAGTCTCTCTGAGCTAACTCAACCTTATGAGTATCTCATATGATTATACTTTATCTTTCCTCTTGGTCTAGGGTTCTCAGATTACCTCATTGGCACTAGTGATAGCCTTACAAGCTCTAGCCACATAAGCACAAACCAAACACTCTATGACGTACTCTTCATAGGTCTTCTACCCATGAAACATCTTACCCAAAACTCTCTTATATACACCACTAGATTCCTAGGTGGGAAACCACCAACCCGAGCATGAGGCTTCTCAGAAACTAACATAGCTACCCCTCTCCAGGGTCTTGGGCTCTCTCCCTCACCCAGATGGCAGGCACTTGTATTCATGTTCACATGTTCATATAACTAGCCTCTCTCTGACTCTAGGGTTTGGTCTTCCCACGGACATCTAGGGTTCAACATATCTACAAGAATCATACATAAAGCAACTCAACTCAATCACTCAGGAGTAGTCTAGTTTAGGACATATCATATCACATATCTCATATTTCTCATATCGTGGAGTCTAGGTTCTCTGACCTTCTCCTTGTGGGTCTCGCTCTCTCTTGAGCTAACCCCAAAAATGGTCCTAACACTAGAGGTCCTCCTTCGTAAAAGAGATTGAGGCCCATGCTGACTCACAACCTTGTCTCAGCCTAGCCTATCTATTCTCCTAAAAGCCTATTTTCTTGCATCATCAGAACTCATCTTGCATCCTTAAGATGAACTTAAGTCCTCAAAGACAAACATATGCCATCTAACCATATTATGTCATCTATGTAAGACCTACATCATATCATCAAAACTTACATCATCTATTCCATCTATCATATACATTCCAACAAGGCTCTAGACATCTAATCTAGAACTACTCTCTCTTCTAGACTAATGTCATTCACTTTCACTTAGGTTACATGACCACCTCCTACTCGTACATGTGTGGGGACACATTTTTGTAATACATATACATAATAAAATATTATATAGTTTTTCTCTGATAAAACAAGCGTCAGAGAAAACTATCGGGGTTCGATCTGTTTGGAATCAAAAACCAAATCCTGAAAACGAGTGTCCCACACATAGTAGAGAGTCTAGTGTCATGAAAACTAGTGAAAAGGGTGAGAACATGGTGTAGACTAGTGTAGCTACTCTAGACAACGAGCGCCATATGTCTAGGGTTTCTCTTCCCTTGATGCACGTCATTTCCAAATAGTGCAACGTCCCATACCGCTGCACTACAAGGAAAGAACGACATCTAAGGACTTGCTACTCAACAAGCACCAGTCTAGACCTAGTTCTCAGACATCTAGGTGCTAACCTAGAGGCTAGGTCAGATCTAGTCTCTAAAAGACGACTAATCTAACCCTAAAGATTATTATGTTCAAGGTTTTCTTTAGTTTGAGTTGCATAATGAGCAAATGTAAGGCTTTGCTATTGTTCATGCTCTGATACCACCTGTGATGTCCCCGGATTTTCTAAAACTTAATATGATGTGTGACGTCCAAATTGAAACCCTCACCTCAGCGAGAATCCCAATTTGAGCATCCCACACAAGGCTAAGAAGAAGAAAATCAAGGGAGTCAGAAGGAAACAACCAGTAGCACAAACACATGAACAATAATAAAACCATACACACATGTTCACCATTCAACATATAATTACAACATGAATTTTTAAAACATTTGATATTACATATTGAGTAGCAAACTTAAACATATACATGTACTACCACTCAACTACAGGATCTTAAGACAACAGGTCTACCTGTACATCAGCTCGCCATACAACTCTCACTATCTTGGATCTTCAAGATCATAACCACAACCTAAACAAAAAGATTACATGCGGTACACATTAGCACAATATTTCAAGAATATTGTACTGAGTACACCTACGTGTCTTTTATATACCTCTCATCATATCTTGGTAATAAGATAAAACTAATACTTGGCAGTTATAAAGAAATATAAGAAAAGTGTATACTTGCACAAAGATATTCATCAACAAAAGAGAACACATATTTTAAGCTCATTTTCCATTATATCATTCATGCATTTACTACCTGAGAGTTGAATGCATTAAGGCCTTTATGATCTACTACCAAAGAGTTGGATCATTTCACAATGTGATCTACTACCAAAGAGTTGGATCACTTCCAAGTACTTTACTACCAAAGAGTTTAAGTACTTATTTCCAGCACTTTACTACCAAAGAGTTGAAGTGCTTAGATATAATGGAACAGATATATTATGTTTGATGTGTTCATAGAAATAAGTATGGAGAATCAAGCAACATAGCATACAACAACAATCATTTCATCCAATATCATATGCTAAGTATTTTACTACACATATAACACAAGCATATTGTATAATAAGCCAAGTAAGAGGTAATGGTGTACCTTCCAAAGAGATAGATCATACTAAACACATATCACTGAGGTCAACTATAAGCTTGGTCAAACCTGATCAAAACAAGACCATATACTATCATCAGGTTCTCATCGTCTTACATCTCATCTTAACCCTATTCATGTTCATTAGGGTTTGTTTATCTCATTAGGATATTCTCATCATTACTTGCATTCTTGTCTTATAATTTTCTCACTGATGTCGTTTTCCAGATTACATCTCAATACCAAAGTTCATCATCTGAACATTATCTTCCATAGCATTTTTGTGCACATTAATTAACCCTAGGTTACATCATTAACCTAGATTAGGGTTTTAAACCATGTATTAAAGGTCAACTTCATATAACATGAATTATACGCATCATCATGATCTCATCATTAAATCTGGGGTTCCAAATATGGATATGAGCTTACTCTGTAATTTCATCATTTATTGATCATTAATGTATTTTCTACATTTTCTTTAGGGTTATTAGCCCTAATTAACCATATGAAGCAAATTACATAATTTTGTACATCAACACGACCATATCTGACATCATAAGCACTATAAACATGATTATAGACTCACTGACATTTTTCCATAATTTTATATCATCATTTGATATTTATTACTCATGAAACAATCATAATACATATTACATAATATTCTTGAAATTAATGCATCAAAAGACTGATATTATCATTCTAGTGCGTTCTACTCATTTTTCTAAGAATTTTGATATATTATATGTATTTTTTGACCTCGGAGCTGTTTTATATGAATTATACAAGATTTGAGATATTTACCTTTTCGGGCCTATGGGGTTCTGCCACGTGGTTCCTAAAGGAGCGCTCAAATCCTGGTCCGACATGGATGAACCGTCTGGTTCAGTCTGGATTAAGGCCGGTTCAGGGCCTGACCCGGTCCAGCGCCCTTTCTTTCTTCTCGCGCAACGCGGACTCTGTCCGCCTACTCTGCTTTCTGGAAGTGCCGCCGCATGGTCGACCTCAGACAAGGAGAAAAGGGGATCTCTATGCCTCTACTCCTGGATCTGGTTTGCTATGTAGGTTCGCGACCTCCTCGTGTATGCTCCTGGCATGTACAGACCTCTCAGGGGTCTGTGAAGCTTGATCTAGCCAAGCTCCGTGAGTCCTCACTGTCGTCGCTAGGAAGACTCCGGCGAGGGTTCAATCACTGCATCTTTCTCCTCTTCAGGGTAAAACATGGCCAAATTCTTCAGCCTTTCCCCCTCTACACCACCGATCGCTTGACTTCACTGTTGGTGACTCCTCCTGGCAGATTGAGGAGCTCGCTGCCACAGAAGCTGATGCGACGGAGCAGAAGAGGAAAAAAACCTCCGTGCATCCAATCTTTCACCAAAAACCTCCATTAGCACCGCCTGGTCCTATGGAACTCCACCAAGGGTCCGGATCTTAGAGGGAACCCAATTGCACTACTCAATAAACTTGATCTTCATCTCCAGTCAGGGTGAGCTCGGCGCCCCCATCTAACTCCCATCGGGGTTCTCATTTTCATGCAGGCTCTTCTCCTCAGAACCTCCTCCTCATTTTCCTTGCTTTGCCTTCCTCTAATCTCCACCCTACCATTGAACTCCTCTTCCTCGCGAATACTGTAAAAAGCTATGGAGATGAGAAGAACTGTGGGTGTTTGCTCTCCCCCGCTACTTGCTCATTTTCCCTGCCCAAGGTATCAAATAGGTCGCAAAGAGGACGAGACTCCAACTCCCAGTTACATCTCTCCCTTCACCCCGCGATCTAGGCGGGTTGTGGACGAGATGGTCGCAGGGTCAGCTGCCCCACTACCTTGCTCTAACTGCAAGGTAGGAGACAAACTGACATCCCTCAGATCATAATCCAAGGGCTGAAGGCCAAGGTCCACTTAAGCCAATCTGTGGCTTCATTGTTGCAAGGACCCGGGCCGTTAGATCTGATATCTAGGGTCAGAAAAGGGCCACCGAGCCGGCTCCAAACAAAAGGACGCATGACATTGGTTTCAAGCCACAACTTAAGTTCATAAAGCATCAATTATGCACATTATTTTACAAATTTCAAACCTTAATAACTTCCTCTAGGAGCCTCCAAATTCCACCAAATTTTAACCATAGCTCCCATACCTCTCGAGCTACCTTCTATTCAAATTTGGTGACAAAACTCATCTGTTGGACCACTCAATAAAATTCCTCAAAAAGGCATTAAGAGAGAGAGATCTTAATCATTATATAAATCTCGATCAACATTCCAACTTTACCAAAACACTTGGAACTCTCATTATAACTCAAGATATGGATTCTAATATGTTATTGGAGATTTATGGATTTCAAAAATCCACTCCATCACATCCTCTTTTAGAAAGCATCTAAGACTTGATATTTTATTTCAGGGAGTTTGTATAAATACATATACTTTATCCAATAACCACATATATAGCACGTGTCTTATACATGCTCTATCCCACAATGAAAACATGAAATAAACTAAAGAGATGGTTATGGCTAGCATCAAGTGATTATGTCATCTAGGTCTACATCACATGCATAAACCTATTGTTGGTGAAGATCCATGATCGCCAATTGGGTTCAATCGGTACAACCCTTAAACCCATGAGCTCACCTCCTGGCCATTTGTTATCTACTGTAATTTAAAATTATGAGTTAATAATTATGTTTCTCTGATTTCTGGACATAATTCTATGATTGGTTTATGAATTATCTATGCTTGATCACTATAGATTATTTCTTTGATTTTTAGCTGCTTAGAAAGAGGGATTTAGGGTCGGTTAGGTTGTAGATTTACTTTGCTTAGACCATGCCTTGGGAAAGGGGCTATGTTTGTGAGGGAGATATCATTGAAGCACTTAACTAATAATTAAATTGCTACAAGAGTGGGTTTGTATTAGATTAGGTAGTGATTACATTGCGAGAGAAGATAATCCTTGCTACAGGTCCCTTGGTCCAGGGCTAGGAGAACTGAATATTGATAAACAATGTTAATTGTCGTATAAATCATGGTGAAACTGTATTCCTCAGGAATCCATTCCATTTGTGATTGAAACATCATTAATTGAGTTTTAATTCTTGCTATTAGTTGATTAATCAATCAATCAATCACCTTTATCATCAGGTCTAGTTGATCGAGTCATAGTTAGTAGTAGTTTTTAGATTCACATTTCCCCGTGTTTGTTATTTGGGCAGGCCTATTTTGGCCTATATTACTTCGGTATGTGCGCTTGCTTTTAATATGTGTAGTAAATATGCATCATGTTTTTGGCACCATTATCGGGGAAACGATAATCCTACACTACGAATGTTGTGATTGGCCATTCCAGGCTACAATTTAATTTCCTTTTTCATTATTTTGAATCTAAAAATTCAAATCTTCGTTCAATCTCTAGTATCTATTTCTCACATTGATCTTATTATTTTTAGGTAATAGCGTATGGATCAAACCAAAACCACTGATTATAGAGAGTCAACTCCATAGAGTTTAAGTCAGGAGGAACTCTTGCATAAGGAAAAAGATTACAATGATTTTGTGGAAGGACTTATTCCAACTCCACCACTATAGGTGACACAACCAGAAATGGGTGATGGTAATATTGAGGCTGAAGAGCAAACTTGTCTTGGAGAAAATAAAGGCTTCCTCAACTACAGCCCAGTTGGGACATATAAAAAGGCAAGCGTTAAAAGTGGGAAGCTACAAATTTGATCTAGGGCTGGTCCCACTTGTAAAATTATAGGATTTTCATGGGTACAATATGGAGGAACCAATGTCTCACATCAGTAATTTTATGGAAAGTTGTGACATGTTGAAGATTGATAGGATCTCGGCAATAGTGATTTATCTGAAGTTATTTTCTTACTCACTAGCAGATAATTCTAAAGCGCGGTTTCTAACTCTTCCTCTAGAATTAATAGAAATATAGAATCAAATGATGGATGTCTTCTTTGAACATTATTTTCTAGAAGACGAATGAGGTAGTTAGGAAGATCTATAACTTGAAGCAGCATGTAGAGGAGTCATATTCAAAAGTGTGTGAAAGATTCTAGAATATGTTGAGGAAGGTCCCTCATTATGGGATTGATCTTTATGACTAAGTAAAGACCTTCTAGTACGTGCTGCATAAAGGATAATGAACCTCATTAGATAGTGCAAGGTCATGATTTTTCCTCAACGACAAGGTGTCCAGGTTTCATGAAATTCTGAAAAGCATGGCTAAAAATCAGTTATGGGAGAGGAAAGAGAAACTCCAGCAAAATCCAAAAGTGTTGAAGAGTCCAGAGTCATCATGACACTGAGTGAGAAGTTGGACAACCTTGTAGAGAAATTAGATCAGAAATCAAGAAGTTCATCTGGAGGCGAAGAAGAAAAATGTATGTATATGCGACAACAGAACTATAGGAGAAACAATGATTATTCATGGAAGAAGGATCCTATATTTCCATGGAAGGATCCCAACAAATTTTAGCAAGACCCATCTCAGACAAAGGAGGTGAAGCCACAACAAGGCGGTCACAACATTATTATCAGTAGGACTGGGGCCCCAATAAGATAGACCGCACAGAAGACACGCTAGGCAAAGTTGGTTAGTCAAAATGAGACAATCATTAGCCAATCACAGTGATACTTACAAAATCAAGAAGCATAAATCCGCAACATAGATGATTAGATCTCCTAGATAGCAGTAGAAATGGCATCCTTGAAGAAGACATCCCAGCAGGGATTCCCAGCCAATACTGACATTCCATCTGATAACTGGTAGGTGAAGGCAGTGTTACTTTGTAGTGGTAAGAAGTTGTTGAATGAACAAAACACGATCTCAGAGGCAAACAACAATGTAGGTGACACGGGCCCAGTATTGACTATTGATCCACTTTATCCAGATACCATATCACAAGAGAAGGAAGACTAAAAGGAAGGTGAAGAGCCAAAGGAGCCAATGCATGTTCCACCTCACCAATGGACGTTGGTGACTCCACTACCATATACAAATAGGTTGAAAGCAAATATGGTTTACTAACAAAAATAAGATGGTTCTAGATACTTTTAGAATGATTCATGTCAATCCCCCTAATACATGCAATAGAGTATATCCTATCCTATGGAAAAAATTTAAAGGACATTATCAACAAAAATAGGATGATAGAAGATTCAGATGTAATGATGTTCAAAGAGGAAGTGGATTCTCTTATTCAGAGGAGGTTTCCATAGAAGAGGCAAGATCCAAGTTGTTTCAATATACCATGTTACACCAGCAGGAACAAGTTTGTTGAGGCTCTATGCAACTCAGGGGTGAGCATTAACCTCATGCTCTTGACCACATTCAAGAACTTGGGATTGACAGAATCTAGGAAGAGCAACATGATCATACAATTAGTAGACAATTCAGTGGTTAGGACATATGGTATATGTGAGATGTGTTAGTCAAGGTTGACAAATTTGTTTTTCCAACAGACTTTGTAGTTATTGAGATATAGGATGATCATGGCAATCAATTACTCTTAGGGAGGCCATTTCAATCTATAGTAGACATGATCCTAGAGATTGGTAGAGGAAGATAGACACTTGGTATATAGGAAGATTGGATTGAAATAAAGATGTCAGACTGTGCAGAATTGGCTGGTGATAAGGCACGATGTCACAAGCTACAATAGCTACAAGGAGAGGTGTCTCTATTTTTAGGGTAGCCATTTATGGACATGGCTCATGTCATGAGAAGGGTGCAAAAAGGCACATTGGTAGCGGATATCATGGAGCATACCAAGGAGGTTTCTTTGATGAAGGCAACACAATAGCCCAATGATGAAAAGTAGGAGGCATGCCCAATGACAATTGATGAGGGAACGTCTTCCTATCTCATCCAAGAATATCCACAGCTTCCATTGGAGGCATACATCATGAATTTGGCAGATGACTACACTCATTGTCATTTGTTAGAGGAGTGTATTCTGGTTCTGAAGGCTTTGCCATGTTTCTGCACTAGGCACTTTGAAGATTTAGGACCACCTCCACCACCATTGATCCCATCATTGTAGAGTCCTACAAAATTTTAGTTGAAGCCACTCCCACCACATCTAAAATAAATTTTCTTTCCAACAAATGGGAACCTTCCAGTCATCATTTCAGCCTCATTAAGTGTTAACGAGGAGGAGTAATAGCTTATGGTACTGAAGAACCACCACGTAACGTTTAGGTGGACTGATGTGGATATCAAGGGGATCTCCCCTACCTTCTTCCAACATAAGATCCGAATTAAAGAGGGATACAAATCGATAATACAACCTCAATGACAACTCAATCCAATCATGACTGAGAGAGTAAAGAAAGAGGTAGTGAAGTTTCTATCTGAAAGAATAATCTATGCTATTTTTGATTCAAATTGGGTTAATCCAACCCAAGTGGTTCCTAAGAAAGGGGGAAAAAGGGTCACAACAAATTTAGTGAGTGAATTGATCTCTACTAGGTTAATGACTGGGTGGCATGTCTGCATTGATTACCGTCAATTGAATGCTACCACAGTTAACGATCATTTTCCCCTTCCCTTTATTGATCAAATCCTTGAGCAGCTTGCCGACCGCTCAAATTTCTATTTTCTCAACGGGTATTATGAGTATAATCAAATTTCTATCTAGTCACATGACCAAGAGAAATATACTTTCACTTGTCCTTATGGAATGTTCTCTTTCCACCAAATGCCTTTTGACCTCTGTAATGGACTGACCACTTTCTAGATATGTATACAAGCTATTTTTTAATATATGATTGAGCATTGCCTCAAGGTTTTTATTGATTATTTTTCTGTGTACGGAGAGTCTTTCAAAGTCTGCCTTGACATTCTTGACAAACTTTTCCAAAGGTGTGAAGACAGTTACCTAGTGTTGAATTGGGAGAAATGTCACAGGATGGTGAGTGAAGGGATATTGTTGGGACACAAGGTGTCCAATAGAGGAATGGAAGTCGATCCAGTTAAAATTGAAGTCATCTCTAAGCTACCTCCACCATCATTAGTGAAGGGGGTTAGGCGTTTTCTAGGACACTTCTCTAAGCTACCTCCACCATCATTAGTGAAGGGGGTTAGGCGTTTTTTAGGACACTTTGGTTTTTATCAACATTTCATAAAGGATTTTTCAAAAAATGTAAACCCTCTTTCCTAATTGTTGGAGAAAGATGAAAAGTATAAATGTGATAGTTGTGTTTGAAGGATTTTGAGGTGTTGAAGGAGAAATTGGTCTCTGCACTTGTGGTACAGGCTCCAGATTGGAGCCAACCATTTGAGCTCGTGTGTGACGCATCAAACTATGTGATAGGGGACCATTATTTATTATGCATTGAAAACCCTTAATGATGGCCAACTTAATTACAAAACATCTAAAAAAGATCTTTTGGAGGTAGTTATTTCTTTTGAAAAGTTTCACTAATATTTGATTGGGGAAAGAGTTATTGTTTGGGCTGACCATGTAGAGATAACGTATCTACTGCAAAAGAAGGATGCCAAGCCTAGAATTATAAGATAGATTCTAATACTGCATGAATTTAATATTGAAATCAAGGATAAGGTAGGGACAAAAAATGTAGTAGCAAATCATTTGTCTAGATCAGAGAGAGTGGATGAGAAGGATCTAGAGATACCCATAGTTTAGGAGTTCTTGAAAGAGTAGTTGTTTGCCAAGAAAAATAATTGTGGTGAACTACCAGAAGATTGGGGTTATCAAGATAAGAAGAAAATTTTCTATTCCTTGAGATTTTATATGTGGGATGACCCCATATTACTCAAGCAATGTTGGGATGGGATTTCAAGGAAGTGTGTGCTTGAGTATGAGTTGGATAGTTTCTTGGCACATTGTCACTCCCTACCTACTAGGGGGGAACATGATAGCTCAAGGATAGCCACTAAGGTTTTATAAAGTGGGTTATATTGGCCATCATTTCTTAAAGATGCTTATAATTTTGTTCATAATTGTGATGCATGTCAGTGTGTAGGAAATATATCTAGGAGACATGAAATATCACTAAACATTTTTCTGGAAGTTGAGGTTTTTGATTTGTGGGGAATTAATTGTATGGGACCGGTCTTCTAATTCTAATTTATAGATATTGCTTGCATTTGGCTATGTGTCTAAGTGGGTGGAAGCGATTCCAACCCACACCAATGACGCACATGCTATTTGAAAATTTGTGAAAGATCATATTTTCTATAGGTTTGAGGCGCCATGAGTAATGATAAGTAATGTGGGATCTCACTTCACTAATAAGAATTTTGGAGCTTTATTGAGAAAGTATGGAGTGAGGCACAAATTAGGAACCCCTTATCACCCATAAACTAGGTCCAGGTTGAGGTGTCTGATAGGGAGATTAAGTAAATCTTAGAAAAGATAGTGTCAACCAATAGGACAAATTAGAGCATGCAATTGAATGACACTCTTTGGACATATAGGACAGGATATAAATCACCTATAAGAACAACTCCATTTAGGTTGGTATATGGGAGAGCATGTCATTTACCTATAGAATTGGAAAACAAATCCAAGTGGGCTTTGAGGAAGTTGAATTGCAATTTTGATGATGTAGGGTAGAAACAAATATTGGAGCTCAACAAATTGGATGAGATTAGGCTAGATGCCTATCAAAGCTCAAGGATATATAAGGACAAAACCAAGAAGATTCATGACCATCATTTTTTGCATAGAGTGTTCACTCTGGGATAGAACGTGCTTCCAGTCCATTCTAGTATGAAATTGCACCTTAGGAAACTATGGTCTAGATGAAGTGGTATGTTTGTGCTAGTTAAGGCATTACCTTATGAAGCAGTGGAGATTAGTAATGGGGTTGATACATTTCTTGTGAATGGATAGCGATTGAAGCACTACTTTGGGGGAGAGTTGATACATGAGGGAGAGGAGAAGCTCCTTGAGCTTCTTTGATGAGTTTTTAATCTTATTGTCGAGCCAATGATGTAAAAAAAGGGAGCTTGTTGGGAGGTAACCCAATTTTCCTTTTTCATGTTTTGGATTGTGTCCTTTACAGTTGAATTAGGAGCTTGATTGTTCTGGTTTGCATTTTTTTTTATGTAAAAAAAGGTACCTTGATCATCTTGTTTGGTGTGCAGGAAGTAGAAACATTGATACCACTGACAAGGTAGAAATTGACACTAACGACATGGGTCTAGATCAATAGGGTAATATTAAGAACGACTCGGTTGCACCGATAATCCAATCGGTGGAACCAAAATTGGTTGAGTTTACATGGAGACATTTATCAAGTAAGTACCACCAACCAGCGAGTCAGTGGCACCAATATTTTTCAACAAAGACACCCAAAAAAAATTCGGTACCACCAAAAAGGAAGTCGGTGGCACTGGTTCCTTGCAGAGATAGACCAGATTCAATGTGCGGGCTCAATACCACTAACACAAAGTTGGTAGCACCAACACATGCATGACACTCTAGCTTTAGGATATTGAGGAGTCCCTTAAGAGCACCGAGAGCATTACGACATGGTGGCACCGACACCTCTCAATAGGGGTGACTGAAAAGTAGCTTGGTACCACCGACACACTAGTCACTAGTACTGACACATAAAAGCACAGAATCTGTGGATGTGCAAACCAATGAACCAGATCGTCTCCATCCAAAAAATGGTGGTACCAATCAAAAAATGCATTTCAGAAGTCAGTACCATCGACAGCCATCGGCACTGCCAGTGCTGGGAAATCCACAAGTCGTGACATTGGCGGATGAAAGTTGTCAGTATGAACGATTGATATTGATTTCACATGGATTGTGGGGAATGAGTCGGTGCCATCGATAGGCTGACATGGTGCATTAAGACTGATCACAAGCTATAAAATTAAGGGTGTTTGTTGTGCTCCAAACACACCCACACCATCTCCCTTACAAGCAGAGAAGTGCCAGAGCTTCTAGGAGATCAGAGTATTCCCCGAGCTCTCTTTCCCCCATCATTTTTTCATCCCTGGACGATGGAGATAAGAACGTCAGCTTCATCATCGACAGGAGCCACCATGATGGTGCCCAAGTTAGCACATATGAGAGCAACTTAGTTTTATCAACACCTCAGCCAGTAGTCACGATCCAGGAATGGTCTTGATGCATTCTGACATCCTATCAGTGGTACTGACTTATCACAGTCTAATGAAATTAAAGATGGTGATTAATCCAATGGACAAGTGTTAATGACACCTTAATTCAATCCTATGACTAGGGGGACTATGACAGGCCTAATGATCACATCATAGTTTGTTGTATGATAGAGGACAGATGGGAGAAGAGAAACGAGAGGAGAAAGCTATGTTATGAATGGTTCAAGCACTTCCAATAGATTAATTTGCAGCCGAGAGATATCAAATCACTGTGTTCATCAGAGGAAGTCATCTGAATTGTCTTCTACAGGGGTTTTCATTGAATCTTTGATGTTTTCCTCATATTTCCCTTCTCTGTCTATTTGTATGGCAATTGAAATCATGCGGGGCTAATCCCCTTTTTCCTTAGGAAACGGGAGTAGCCCGATTACTACTATAATTGAAAATTATGGGTTGGCATTTATGTTTCCCTAATTTTTTACATAATTTGACAATTGCTTTACGAATTATCGATCCTTAATCACCATAGGTGATTTCTTAGACAGTTAATTTCTTCAAAAGAGGGATTAAGGGTTGGATATGTCATAGATTTACATGTCTTAGACCGTGCCTTGAGAGAAATCTTACTGCAATGAAGGGTATGGCACAGAGATATCGTTAAAACACTTAACTAATAATTAAATTACTACAAGAGTGGGGTTTGTATTAGATTAGGTAGTGAATTACACTATGAGATTGGGTGATTCTTACTACAGGTCTCTGGTCCACGGTTAGGAGAATTAAATAGTGATAAATAATGTTAATCGTAGTATAATCTGTGGTGAAAATGTATTCCTAAGGAATCCATTTTATTTGTAATCAAAACCTTAATAATTTAGTAATCACAAATGATGAAATTTTTGTAGTAGTCAAAAAGGCTGACAATGGAAAATCACCTGGCCCTGACGCATTGAACACCCATTTCTTCACAAATACATGGCACATTATTGGCCAGGATGTTTGTACTATAATCAAAGATTTCTTCTTGAAAGGCAAACTACTCAAGGAGGTAAATAACACTTTCATTGCACTGGTCCCCAAAGTGAAGCAACCAACAAAAATCAACGAATGGAGGCCAATTTCGTTATGCAACTTTGTATATGATAATCTCAAAGATCACGACTGATAGACTACGAGACATTATGCTATCTCTCATTAGTTTAAACCAAAGTGCATTTGTTAAAGGGAGGAGGATTTCTGATGCCATTATTCTAGCAAATGAACTCATCCATGATTTCAAGAAAAAGACACCATGAGGCAGGTTATGTCTTAAGGCGGATCTTAGCAAATCTTATGATACAATTAATAGGGATTACATTCTGGATATTCTAAATAAAATGAACTTCCCAAAATGCTGGATCCACTGGATCAGTGAATGTATGAAAACAACCTTGTTTGAAGTGTTGATCAATGGAGTCCCATCTCAGATTATCCATGCAACTAGGGGCATTAGACAGGGTGACCCCCTGGCCCCCTACCTCTTTTTAGTTGAGATGCAAGGCCTCACCTCCATCCTTGACAAGGCAGTACATGATGGCACTATCAACCCTATGCTGGAAGGATCGACAATTGTATCCCACATTCTTTTTGCAGATGACCTTCTCATCTTCACTGAAGCTACTGAATCAAATGTTATTGGTATATCTAATTGCATGAATACCTTTAACTATCTATCAGGGCTTGAGATGGACCTGAGTAAAATCCAGCTTCTTCTCATCTCTGATGCTCCAGATACTGCTTGCACTATCCTTAGTGTTGCACGTATGGAACTCCCAATCAGATACCTGGGTCTGCCACTATTCTCCGGAAGACTCACCAAAAGCATATGTGCCTCTCTTGTGGACAAAATCAAAACCAAACCAGATTCTTGGTAGGTAAAGCTCCTATCCATGGCTGGAAGGATAGAGCTTGTGATGTCTACACTCCCTGCATACCATATGTACTAGACAGGTGTCTTTCCGCTGCCTAATCTACTATTGAGGAGATTGAAATCCTATGTAGAACTTTTGTGTGGGGTGAACATGATGGCTCTAAACTCATACATACAGTCTCATGGGATACCATATGCAGACCCAAGCTAGAAGGAGGTCTGAAGATCCGAAAGGTGCTGGACTGGAATGTTGCTAGTCTGACTAAGCTCAATTGGGACCTTGCCAATGGAAAGAACAATCTATGGATCAAATGGATTCATAGCCACTATATAAAAGAAGATACCCTATGGAGCTGCAAATTAAAATAGGTATGCAGTTGGATGTGGAGATCCTTAATCAAACAAGGAAATATGTTGCTACCCCTTGTCAGGTACGATATAGGGGATGGTAGTCGCATGTCTTTATGGAAGGACCATGGGGTTAAGGGTAGGTTCTTACAAGATGCAATTGTTGCTAACCTTAAACATAGGATAGGTTTTGAGACTACTAGAACTCTAAAGGACTATATTTCTATCAAGAAATGGGATATACCCATAACTCATGGCATTGAAGGTCTTCACAACATTATCTCGAGTATCAACATAGCTGACGGAGATTTATGCTTTCTCAAAGGCCTCAAACAGTATACACTAAGAGGTGTGTAGGAGCTCAGAAGAAATAAGAACCCCATCCTCAGCTGGGCAAAATGGTTACGGAGCATTCAGGCTCCAAACTGCATTAGAATCTTCGGTTGGAAACTCTTACAAGGAAAGCTGGTCATTGAAGATTTTCTATAGTAGAGGGGTTTTCAGTTGGCATACACGTGTTGTTTATGCAAATGCAAGCCTGGAACAATTATCCACCTCTTGTGGTAATGTGAGTTTATCAAAGGAATATGGCTGAAAGCAAGAAAACTCCTTCCTATTGTGCCAAGATGCAATGATGACATGATGATCCTTGTAAGTAGGAATGAAAATATGTTGTGCCTCCTTATCTTACATAGGATTTGTATGCTAAGAAACCAATTTATTTTTGAAGAAAATGTACCTGTAGTAAATGTTGCATGGGATAGAAAAGTTAAGGAGTACAACTATTTATTGCATAGATAGGTCTTTCCTTTTTTGACCTTATAGCACTTGTAAAGTTAACATAGTTGGAATAAAGTGAAGAAGCACACTTACTGATAAAAAAAGTTATTGAATTAATCAATCAATCATATTTTTCATCAGGTATAGTTGATCAAGTCATAATTAGTAGTAGTCTTTTGCAATCATGTTTCCCCATGTTCAATATATATATATATATACATATATATATATATATATATATATATATATATATATATATATATATATATATATATGTATATATATATATATATATATATCTGTGTGTGTATGTGTGTATATATATATATATATCTGTGTGTGTGTGTATATATATATATATGTATATATATACATATAAATATGTATATATACATATATATATATATATATATATATATATATAATGAGAGAGAGAGTTAGGCTAGAATACACTCAAGTGTACAGATTACGTTGTACACCTCAATGGTGTTTGCCTATATAGACCTTGTCTTTCCAAAATCCAATCCATTGATCTTCACGGTTACAATAATAATAAGACACATACAAAATTTTAGTTCATTTGGATGAGTGTAAGTCACTCATCCAAGGACAATAAAATCGACACACAAAACTAATTTGAAATGCATGATTCTTGCCTCCTTTAGATGCATGACCTATAAGCATTCAAATGAGCTAAAATTTATTATATAATATATTCTTAACATATTTAAGAATATCAATGAGTTAGAATTTTCAAAAAGTTATTGTATCTTTGAAAATGACTGAGGTGTATGGTGTCTCCGGTACACTCGAGTGTACACTAGCCTAACTCTCTCTCTCTCTCTCTCTATATATATGTATATATATACATATATATATTCATATATATATATATATATAAGAATATTCCAGTGAGAGCCCTAAGATGGTGAGAGCATGAGAGCCCTTTGAATAACTCCCAAAGATGATCTATTTTTAAGATCCAACCATATGGATTGAAAATATATCCTTGTATTTACCGACCCAAAAAATTTCATATTCATCAGACTTGCGAATGGTTCGTGGTAATAGAAAAGTTTTTAACGCTTCATATTGAATTCTGGACTAACCGTTAGATGCAATATATGTCAATTGTATATATGGCTGAGAAAACGATGTTCGATAATGATAACTTTTTTTTGTGAATCTAATGGCAATGTTTCTTTTCACATCCATATGGTTGGATTTGCAAAAAAAAACTTCACATTTCATAGTTATTAAAAAGGCTCTCATGCTCTCACAGTAGGAGGCCTCTCATAGGATCGGCACTCTATATCTCTCTCTTTCTCTCTCTCTCTATCTATCTATCTATATATATATATGTGTGTGTGTGTGTCTCACTTTGATGTTAAAAGAATAGCAAGCATACATTTTGAGAAATCTTATTGATATTCGAGGTAATTTTATTGTAAGAACTTAATAGATCAGAGGAAAGCATGCCTAGTTCAAGATGAGTCTTTGAAGCATAAGATCCCAATATGAATTAGAAAACCCTTGTCTGGAAATAAATCATCATACATGATATAACTTTGAACACCTCAGTTAATCATATGCATGATGGAGCCCTATGTCAAGTCAAAGGTCAAGCAGGAAAATTAAAAAGGTACATAATGCTCAAGGAGTCAGGTGGGAGACTTACTCAATAAGGTCTGAGGGGTTAGGAGAAGATCACTCCATGGGTACCTATATCCTTAAAAACAAAAGGAATGACTAAGGACAAAAATTCATTAGGAATATATATATATATATCCATCGATCTTCATGGTTACAATAATAATAGGCCACATATAAATTTGAGTTCATTTGGATGAGTGTAAGTCACTCAACCAAGGGAAAAAAATCTATGCACAAAACTAATTTGAAATGCATGATTCTTGCCTCCTTTTGATGCACGACCTATAAGTATCCAAATGAGCTAAAATTTATTATATAGTATGTTCTTAAGATATTTAAGAAGATCAACAGTTTAGAATTTTAAAAAAGATACTACATCTTTAAAAATTACTGAGGTGTATGGTGCCTCCGGTACACTCGAGTGTACACTAGCCTGACTCTCTCTCTCTCTCTCTCTCTCTCTCTCTCTATATATATATATATATATATATGTATATATATATATATGTATGTATGTATATATATATGTGTGTGTGTGTCTATATATATATATATAGTAGAAAGAGTTATGTAATAATGAGTCCCTAGTTGAGGTTCTGCCTAAACTCGAGGGCCCTGAGTAAAGCATATTTTCCCTTAGAATAATGATTTAGGAATGCTATGGAGCTCATGAAATGTTTATGTACAAAGATTAACTTGTTTAACGTGAATCCACTTTAAATTCAAAAATATAAGATGAAATGTGGATTCACCATCTCTACACAAGAAATATAGAAAAATTTGGATTTATACTGCAGCTAGATGTCCTATGTGTATGTGTAAGAGTTTAGATTGACAACCCTAATTAAAATTTGTCACAATTATAACTCAAGACTAATTTAATAATATGATAATATCCTTGTTTTGCCTCACCAATTTATGAGAAGAGTTTAAAGATAAACCTTGCATGAGAAAAACCTCAACATTATGTGACAAAATAATGCAATGACTAAGAATGTGGAACCATACTCATGAAAATCTTGGTCTCAACCTTAAATGGATATATGTGATAACTTTCATTACAGTTGATGTTTGTTTGATAATAACCTATCCAAGAGGGTTCATTTCACCAAATGGTACATGATGAAACCCTAGTTAAGTTCGATACCCTTATATACAAAATATGTGTGGCATCATTGTGAAGTTTTAGCATCAATAGTTATATGGCCTTGTCATTCAATAAATTGGACATATGTTGACATAAGTAATATTACAAGATTAGCATGGGACATGAAATTTTTTTAGATAAGGTTAGATAGTATTCACCCTTATTTTAATAATCCCCAGTGAGGGGTAAACCTTGAGAAGGAAAGCTCCAAGCATAGGAGGCCAAAGGTTGTAGTTAAAGATCCTACCATCAAATTATTATTTGGAACAAGATGAAATTCCAAAATGAAGATAATCCTAAAATGTAAGAGTTATACTATCCCATGTTATGTTGATAATATATAAAAGCATATGTCCTAAAGATACCTAACATCTATATATGCATTTTGATAAAAGACAATGGTTCTTATGCTTTATAGTCATTATATTTGGGTGATGGAAATATCCCATGACCCTAGAAGAGGAAAGTGTGATGAACTGTACAATTGGGTGAAGGAAGAGTCCCAAGACCCTGGAGATATATATTGATAAATCCTTGTACTTGGGTTATTGATCCCTACTATAGGAATATAGTGGTGATACCCAAGAGAGTAGGATAATATGTAGTCATGAGTACATGTCTTAACTTATGTAGACCCCATATTGAGTGGACTAAGACTTAAGGTCTCATCCAAGCTACTTTTCAAGTCCACCTTGAAACTATAATTGTTGAAGGAGTATTAAGTTCCTCAAGGATAATAATCGTCTACGAGCCCTATTTGAAGCTAGCCTTTCCTATGGGTAAAGAGTCACTTGATAATTTAGGTTCCACATAATGATATGGATTTAAAATGGTATATGTGATTCTAATGATTTTCCATCAACCTCAGACATAATATATGTCCAATTCCAAAAAAAACATCTTATACAAATATATGATACATGGACTCACCCATCAACTAAAAATTTGGTGTCTTTTCAATAAAAGTCTCAACCATATATACCATTGCAATGAGAAGAAGAATTTTAACCCTGGGAAAGTGGTCCAATGATTCCTTAGAATAGATTGATTATTTTTTTTGACATCTTGCCCCCCAACCCCAGTAAACTTGATGAGTAATAGATTCCATGTGTCTAACTTAAAGCACCATGCAAAGGTGCATTCCCATGTGTTGATTAGAAAACCTTTGGATGCTCTAAAGCAGCTCGATCTTCTTAGAGACACATGTAATAATCTTGGATTCAATGGTGAAGGAGAAATAGAGTTAAGGTAGAATCCCCATTGAAGGATGGAATCTTATGCAAGATAAAAGTTGACAAAACACCTTTTGATAAATAAGATGATGGGCCAAATTCATTTAAGAGGGGATTTGAGGTCTTGGAAATTCTTCTCCTTTTTACATTAGTAAAATTTGTAATTCAAAAATGATTAATAAAATATAACCTCTAGATAAGTGTGTTTTTGTGTTTATGTTTACTTTTCTGTCCTTTGGGACACCCGTTAATTAAAATCATAGTTTAGTGGAGTAAATATAACATGTTTGGTAATTTTTGGTAATATTGGGTTGGAAACTTATTTTTGTGGTTCAAAAATTTCACGTGATTATGTGCAATTTTGGTAATATTGTATTGGAAAAAGTTTCATGGTTTAAACAGTTTGTGAGATTATGTATAATTTTGTTAATACTTTTTTTGGAACTTTATCTCTATGTTTTAAAGATTTTATGAGATAATGTGTAATTTTGGTGAATTTTCCTTAATTTAATGCAAGGGTCTCTTGAAGGACAAGAAAAAATTAATAATGTATCATTTATTGTCAACATATTTTTATGCTATCAGTATGGGAGAGAAATAAAGGAAATCCAAGAATTACAACTCATCAATTTTTCCGATAGGTTTAAATGCATAAATTATCTAGCAAAATACCTATTGGATACTTTCCTTAATGATTTTAGTTTTGTAATAACACTTTGATTTTTTGTAATGAAATATGGTCCAAATATAGTTTACGTAATAGAGAAACAAAGATCCAAATTTTGTGGAAATTGACCTTGTAATGTGAAAGTCATTAATTTTGTGAATTGGTTTGAGTTTAAATGTTTTGTTAATGGCCAACAAGTTTGAAAATTTTCTTTAATGGGAGAAATTATTATTCTATAAATAATATCCATTTCTAGTCCAACACATAGTTAATATGAGTTTTATATTATAATAAAATAATAAATACTATTGTGACTATTATAGAATACCAAATTGCAAATATCACAATTGTGTATAAGAAATGACATATCTAAGAATGCTAAGAATTTTCTAAACAAATAATGGGACACATAATAATTTTCTACACGTGCACATGCATGTGCATCATTGCATTAGTCAACTAATTATAGACATGTGACAACTTTCAAGGATAATTCATATTTATTTGCAATGAAATTTCACAATCATGTTTGAAATAAACATCTACCATCTTGTTAATCAAATATACTTTTTAATAAAACTGAATATTGTAAAATCAAACAAATAAATATATTTTCTATAAGTGAATTCAGTTTGAAAATGAATCAGTTTTTATTGCTCAATGCAATCAAATAAAGCTAAAATATATATAATAAATATTGTCGATCATATAATATATAAAGAAAATGTGTTTATACAAACATTGATTTGGATATATATTTTTATATCGATAAGGAAAATAATATGACTAACACGTAGATGATAATATACACGTTATACACGGAGCTCACTTTCCCATCCAATATCTCAATACCATTTTCTCATCTTCATATGATGAATCATATTGTGGTGGACATTTGTTGATGGAATAAAAGGACAATAACATTATAGTTATCTGTTGAAGTAGTGAAACATACAGAGGTACAAATAAAGTGATTTCTTACTTATTTTGGAATGACATGCTCACTTTTTCGGGATTTAGCCCCAAATAATTTAAATTTTGAATGCATATCTTGCAAAGAGATATAATTCTCATGTTCTAAAATGATTATAAAATCATATTACATAATATTTTCCAAACAAATACTAAAACTTACAACTCTAGTGATGATTTTTGCAAAATGATGTGGTTATATAGTTTTTACAATTCCACTTCTACTTGTTAATACACGTAGCTTTGGAATGATTTTTGCTGTATGTAGTATAAAAGAAATTTCTTGAGATTACATTAATATAACTAAAGCATAACGATAGTTTATGCTCAAATGTCTTGACATAATATAAAAAAACAATATTTGAATGAAAAGCAAAAAGGTATAAATTACAAATGTCATGGTCAATATCATAAAGAAGACTCTTACATTCTTCACTAAAATCTAATGGTTTTATGTCAACAATGTTGACCATCTGCTTTGATGAAGCTTGAAATGATGGGGTTTTTGAAAGAAATGATTGGGCAACTTGAGGCTTTAGAAGAAAGAGCATATGATTCCCTTAAGCCTTTGAGATTATTTCATCTAGCATGTCATATCCATTTTCCTATGTTGTAAAATAGTATATTGGATAATATATTAACAAAGAAAAACTTCAATTCATATCTGATATACTATATGTATATATATACCTTCATTCTTATTTTTCACAATTTAGATGCAGTGAATCCAAACATGCTTTTTGTTGGTTTGCCAAATAATGTAACATGTATGTAAGTAAATACATCAAAAACTTCAACTTTGACAAGGTACCTATATGTAAAAAATAAATGATTATAATTTTTAGTAAAAATATTCTAAATTTGTAATTGAATCATAGTTACCTCAATATAAAATTTGTTGTGGAACACTTTTCACACATCATCCCTTGGTTAGTTGGATTCTCCACCTTTTTATTACATTTTTGGCATGCAGTGTACCAAAGTCCTTGACTTTTGTATATGTGTGCCACCATACCCTTTATCTCATAAATATGATCCTATAATTGGAAAGGGTTACATGTTTACATCAATTTTAAGTCAATAATAAAGTTAAATAAAATATTCTTTACCTTGATTAGTATTCCAAGCTCAAGAGATTTTCGTAGCATACTTATTCTAATCCTTATTGGATGTAAATACTCCTCATTTGTATATGTCATAACAATTGCTAAATTTTCTTGAACATCATTTGAAAACCTATTAAAAGTATAATGTTAATCATATGTATGATGACTTGTTAGATAATGATTACATTACCTTCTTGTCATTTCTTCCACTCTTAGAATATTAGGGTAAATAATTTTCTGGTTGTGTATGTACTTGACATACATAAACCTCTAGCAGTTGTGACCATGTCATAATTCCAAAGAAGAATTTTGTGATTTTAAAATAAATGTTGAGGTATAAACTGTCATACCTTGAAAAAATGTAACCTGTAGCCATGTTAATTCAATAATATTCCTCTTGTCTTTAAGGTCTTTCAAGTTCTCATATGAGATGATAGCTAATTCACCCCATAATGTACATGTTATAGTAGCATGCCTTCGTTGAATGGACCTCAGTTCATTGACATAACTACAACCGGACACTCCTTTTGTTCTACACAACTCTATTAAACTACGACAATTTTGTATCTTGTCATAATGTTCAGAGGCGTCCATAGAAGTTTGATGTTGTTCCTCCATTTCAGGCCAAACTCACCAACTGCTGAAAAAGTTTCACATAGTGAAACTTATATGATTTGTTATTTTATTGAATGATTCAATAGTTAAGATGAACATGATCAAATAGGATGAATATATTAAATTTCGTACAACATATGGGTAGGATGAATAGATGACCTCCACTTTTCTTCTAAATAATAAAAATGTTCAAGAAGAACATAGTAGATACATTTAAGACACAATGTATTCTCATCAAAACTTAGACACATAAATAGATAATGTAACGTTGATGTATAGAAAAATGATACTGAGGAGCAGGAAATCATGCATAGACACTATTGTTTTAGACATGTACATGTCAATATATCTTTTATTCTTTATCGATCGTGACTTTGAGCACTCCTTTTTTGCAAGGCTCATGTGAAGTCATTTCCAATAACCCCTATTGAGTATAGCTTCATTCCATGTAGATATTTATTTTTGCAACATTTTAGAAAGTAATTATATTATTTCCCATTGTTGATAAGTCATCCAACAATTTCTTAGAAGGAGAAATAAATAATTTTGTATCTTTCGCCAATCATTGTGGTTAGAAAACATACTATAATATAAGAATAGAGGGTATCTACACCTCTAAAAGTATGATATAATGAGCGAGAGAGAGATTAGAAGAGATTTAGGAATCAAATGGGAGAAATTTATTACCTAATACTATCTATTTTGTTTGATTGGGAATAAAAAATAAAATAGTTGCAACAAGATGGGGATTATTGGAGATAAAACTATGAGTCTAAGAGTGCATGGGCTACACTTGTGAGATAGTTGGGGGAGAGAGATTAAGAGGGAACTATAAGAAGAAGAAAAAAGAGCTAGGGTGAGACTTGGGCATCATAAGGAAATGCTTTATAAGTTTCCATTATTTGATATGTATGTGAATCTGTTTAGAATTATGGGGATGATTTTGAAAAAACTACAAGAGACCGGTGTAATTTTTTTTGACAATATTCTTTATACGTGTACATGCTAACCTATTCCTAATTGCTTTATATTATACATTGATCTGTAAAAATATTTATAATTATCTTTCACCTATGTGTTGCAAGGCTTCAAAATAGACCTTCTGAATAAAATCAAGTCTAAAATTTTAGGAGATATTTTGTGTCAAAAGGATGTATTTTATTAAACTTTCATATTATTTTGTTGTTTCATATATATGTATATATATAGTTTTCAAATGTGCATAAAGACATTTATAAAAAAACTGCCAGAGAGCGGCGTAAAAAGAATTTTTGACAATATGGTTTGGACTTGTACATGCTAACCTATTCCTTATTGCTTTATATTTTAAAATGATTGGTAAAAATGTTTATTTTTGTCTTTCACCTATATTGTAAGGCTTCAAAATAGACCTTTTTGAATAAAATTCAAGTCAAATATTTTAGGAGATATTTTGTGTCAAAAGGATGTGTTTTATTAAACTTTCCTATTATTTTGTTGTTTCATTAATAATAAGAACAAAAAATGTTATTGTAGAGAAGGAGAGTGATAGAGAGAGAAATGATATGCAATCACGAATGAAGCAAAGAGCATGATTGTAAGAATCATAAGGTGGTTTTGAGAAAGTGTAAATAAGAATGATCAAGTGGAACACAAATTGATATCATTGTTTGAAAATGTCATGTCCATAAATGCATTACTCCATAATTTTGTATTAAATTACAACATGGAATACTATTTTTCCTTTTTCATGCATACCCTCTCATTTATTTGTAAATTTTCTTCATAATAATCATTGTTTCCCTTCATACAGATTAAGATATATTAAAAAAATGAGATAATAACATCGAGGAAGTGTAGGGGATAATTTGGGTTATTATGGAATCATCTCATATTGTTTGGTTGAGATTATTTTGGGAGAGAGAGATTTTAATATATTCATTATCACATAAATTATATGGTGAGGGAAATTTAAATATTGATTTTTTTAAACTTTTTCAATTTTGTTGCAAGGTTTAGGTGGATGCATTTTTCTATGAACCATGAGACATTCAAGGGAAGAGACTTTAGGAGAGAATTATAAGGAAAAAGAGAGTTAAGGAGAGATTTGGGCATCATAAGGAAGTGAGTTATAAAATTCCATAATTCAAGAACTATGGGAATGTATCTAGAATTATTGAGATAGTTTTCAAATGTGCATGATGACATACAATAGAATCTGCAAGAGGGTGGCGTAAAAAGAAATTGTGGAAATATTGTTTCGAATTGTACATATTAATATATTCCTTATTGCTTTATATTCTAGAATGATTGGTAAAAATATTTATTTTTATTTTCACCTATATGTTGTAAGGCTTCAAAAAGACTTTTTGAATAAAATTCAAGTCTAATATTTTAGGACGTATTTTGTGTCAGAAGGATGCATTTTATTAAACCTTCCTATTAATTTGTTGTTTCATTAATAATAAGAATAAAAAATAATTATAGAGAAGGAGAGTGACAAGAGAGAAATTTTATGCAATCCTGAATGAAGAATTTTTGAAAATATTGTTTAGACTTGTACATGCTAACCTATTCCTTATTGCTTTGTTTTCTACAATGATTGGTAAAAATATTTATTTTTATCTTTCACCTATATTGTAAGGCTTCAAAATAGACCTTTTTGAATAAAATTTAAGTCTAATATTTTAGGAGATATTTTGTATCAAAAGGATGTGTTTTATTAAACCTTCCTATTATTTTGTTGTTTCATTAATAATAAACATAAAAAACGTAATTGTAGAGAAGGAGAGTGATAAAGAGAGAAATGATATGCAATCATGAATGAAGAAGCAAAGAGCATGACTTCAAGAATCATATGGTGGTTTTGAGAAAGTGTAAATAAGAGTGACCAAGTGGCACAAAAATTAATATTGACATTATTGTTTGAAAATGTACAAGTCCATATATGCATTAAAAATAGACCTTTTGAATAAAACTCAAGTCTAATATTTTAGGACGTATTCTGTGTCAGAAGGATACATTTTATCAAACCTTCCTATTAATTTGTTATTTCATTAATAATAATAATAATAAATAAATATAGAGAAGGAGAGTGACATAGAGAGAAATGTTATGCAATCATGAATGAAGATTTTTTTACAAGTTTGTTTGGACTTGTACATGCTAACCTATTCCTTATTGCTTAATATTCTACAATGATTGGTAAAGATATTTATTTTTATCTTTCACCTATATTGTAAGGCTTCAAAATAGACCTTTTTGAATAAAATTCAAGACTAATATTTTAGAAGATATTTTTTTGTCAAAAGGATGTGTTATAATAAACTTTCCTAGTATTTTGTTGTTTCATTAATAATAAGAATAAAAAATGTAATTGTAGAGAAGGAGAGTGATAGAGAGAAAAATAATATGCAATCATGAATGAAGAATCAAAGAGCATGACTGCAAGAATCATATGGTAATATAGAGGAAATTTAGGGGATAATTTGGGTGAATTATGGAATCATTTCAATTGTTTGGTTGAGATTATTTGGAGAGAGAGAGATAAATGGTCAAAGTATGTGGGGGTGAGATTCTATTTATTAGAAGGTATACATTATAGTAATTTATAAAATTATAAGGAAATATATGATGCGTCACATTTAAAATTGTCGTTTTGGTACATTGTATTTAAGAGCCAATACTGCTGTCAATAAATGACAAAAATATAGACTATACAAACTCTACCGCCCCATCTCTAGAGACCACCTTCCCAGCACTTCTGTCGTAAACCCTAGCTAGGATGTCTCTCTATAAACTCCCCACCTTCCATTATTTCAATCCTCATTGTAGTATTAAGTCCTGCCATTGTGATTCAGTATTTCTCCTAGATATGCTTACGAATCCTTTTATGAGGGTCTATATCTAGCCAAAGATGACGATATTGAAGGAGATCTACTATGTTTCAAGTAGCGTATGTCTAACGAAGTTATTTGATGTGAGAAGTAAGCCATGCATGTTTACAAATAGGGTTTCATTATGCTTCCTCATTACAAAAATATTAATTTTCTTCTGCCTTAAGCAATCGTCCCCTCTCTTCCTGACGATTCTATCAAAGAGTCTAGATTTAATAGACATTCAATTTTATTTTATGGAATACTTTTCAATTCTTGATGTTCACTTATTTTGAGTGTAGCATTTGCATTTATTCAACTCTGGTGTGGTTCTAATGCCGAGGCACACAGAGCATAATTCTGAATATGGTGAGGGCAACCAGAGAACACTAACAACAAGCAGGTATAAAACTGCCAATTTCAACACGTTTGCAAACTATGGTGCTTCAGTGCCTGCTTGGGCGTGACACACAAAGCTGGAAAAAACTATTTTGAGGATGGAAATCCGAATTCCAACATGGATCCAGACACTACCACCTCCATGATTGCAAAGACCACCATATTGTGGAATCCCTGAAGCGTTATCCCTTGTATAGTTGCAGGTTTTTATTTTAAACTGATGCATGCACCATTGCACACACAGATTTGGTCCAGCAATGTTTGAGATTGGTTATTGTATTTATGAAAGTATCTATTTACGTGATGATTGATTGGTTCATCATTTTGCATTCCCTCATGAATATTTTCATGCATTTGATCAGTTATATTTTCAAGTTATCTATATGATTGGTATTAATTGGTTTAGTTGAAAGTCACATTCAACAATGTTATAACCAGTCACATAATAGTATACTTATTATATATTACATACCTCGTCTCCTTGTTCAGCATTGATTGTGTGAATCACTCATTACAATGAATCGGTGTTGATAATTTTTCTTTTTTTAGTTGTAGCAGTTGCACCACTATATTAATCTTAATGAAATGAGCATGGATGAAAGATATATTATTTTCCTAGGCTCTTTGGTCGTCCTTTATCATATATGATTAATAAGTGATCCTGTTTTTAATGAAAGACTCTATGCTACTAGTCTTGACATCCATAAAAAGGATTTCTCTATCTATAAATTATTTTATTTTACCATATTATAGTTTTGACTACATAGATGACTGGCAATAGTGACTGCAATCATATAATATAAGTAGCAGTAATGTGTGATTTGATTAGTTTCTATTAATTTCTTTTTTCTTTTCTTAATAGCTAAATATATTCTTTAACAATTGGATCATATTTTAATATCTTTTTTCCTAACTAGACTCTTTGGTCGTCCTTGATCATAAAAATACAGTATTGTTTCTTTTATGATTAGAAATATATAGATATGGTTTGATGTCATATAGCTTATTATAGGCCTTAAGCTTTGGTACTACTATATCTTTTTTCTCAATAACCAATAAAGTTTACCACGAATATGACAATAACATGTAGGTTTGTGCAAGTTTACTTATAATGGCTTATTTATTCCTAGGTTTCTTTTCTAGTATAGGGTTGTTTTTATTGAAATTTGTTCCTCAAAATTTATTCTATGTATTAAAGGCACTTATATTCTTAGAGACTTGGTACTCCGGCTTGTAGTGAGTTCAACGGGTTTTGTGAAGAATTCCATATTTAATTGTATAATATTTGAACCTTGTTAGGTCGTATTGTAAATTTTTTCTAAACATATAGGTCTAGATTGGTACTTGACATAACTATTGTATATTAGTTTATTTTTATTGTTATATATAAATGTATTTTTTTGATGTTTTATTAGGTCTATTTACATTGTGGCTCACAAATCAGAATTCATTTCCATTTGTTGTTATTCACTCATGTTGGATGCCATTTTCATAATATTTGGTCAATATTTGTTGTTTTCTAATTGTATTGTTTGTTGTGCATTTTAATTTGTAGTCCATCACCGGATCACTTCATGTAGGATGAACTGCATCATATACAATAACAACTATGCTTAGGACCTGATATGACTCATTACTCTATACCCCCCCCCATTTTGAACTTTATTGTGATTGGTGTCATTATTTTTGTTGATGCCAAATAATACATTTTTGATGTCATTATTTTTGATGTTCTATTAGTTTCTTTTTTCTTATCTTAATAGATAAATATATTCTTTAACAGTTGGTGTTTCTGGCTGCAAGAAGAGCAATGGGTTTTTTCATGGCTCCATCTTCCTCTTAGTTATCTTGTTTTAAGGGAAGTCCCCTTTTTATGCACTCTATTGATTAATTGGTTTAGTTGAAAGTCATATTCAACAATGTTCCAAGCAGTCACATTATAGTATACTCATTATATGTTAGACACCTTGTCTCCTTGTTCAACATTGGCAGTGTGAATCACTCATTACAATGAATCCATATTGATAATCTTTCTATTTTTTATCTATAGCAGTTGCACCACTATTATAGTTAATGAGATGAGCATGGAAGAAAGATGTAATTTTCTCATAGGATCTTTGGTCATCCTTGATCATAAAAATGCAGTATTGTTCCTTTAATAATCAGAATTAGTTTAGCACGTTAACTTATAATGGCATATTTGTTTTGATGTTTCTTTTCTAGTATTGTGTTATTTTCATTAAAATGTGTTCCTTAAAATTTATGTTTTCCTTTTAAGATAATTATATTCCTAGAGACTTGGTATTGTTTCGAGATGTCTTTTCTAGTATTGTGTTGTTTTCATTAAAATTATTCCTTAAAATTTATGTTTTCTATTAAAAATAGTTATATTCATAGAGACTTGGTACTCATGGTTGTATGGAGTTCATTGGGTTCTGTGAAGAATCTTATGTTGAACTGTCCAAAATTTGAAGTTTGTTAGGTCATATTGTAAATTTTATCTAAACATATAGGTCTATATTGATACTTGACATAACTATTTTATATTGTTTTATTTTTAATTTGTATATATAAATGTATTTCTTTGATGGTTGGAGCTTCAGGATATAGGAATAGCAGTGAGTTGCTAAAGCTCCCATCTTCCTCATGATTACCTTGTTAAGAAAATGTTTCTTTTGTTGTATGTGGTATATTGACTAATGCTTAAAGTAGGCGGTCACATTTAGTGAACCGGATCATTCCCTTCCCATTAAACTGTGAACCATTCATTATTACAAATGCTTAGAGATTGTTTTACTAATTTATCTAGTCATAGAAAGATGTAGTATTTGAGTTTGTTCTAGCTTAACAATCCTAATATTTGTGTTTTTGTCATATTATTGCAAATAATTTTAAGTTTCTGGTGTCATATACATGTATATCCATGCATAAAAACATATATTTAAGACATCTATAAGTAGAAATAATTAAATAATGTAATTTGTATAGTTTCTTACAAATTGTTTTATAAGAAAAATTATAGATACAGTTTAATGTTAAAGTTGATGTTGGAAATTTATGTTTTAAAAGATTATTTACCTGGAGGGGCTGTCTCATGTGGGAGAGAAGAAAAACCTTAGGTATGTGATTCCTGAATAGCAGCAACAACAAGTTGACATTCAATGTTGTGTTTTGACGGTGGTCTAACACAATTAGCTTCAGGCCAAAGATAATGGGGTTTGTGGATCTGCTGATTAGGCTTCTGTGAGAGGATCCAAGAGGTAAAAAGACTTGTAATTTAAAATGAAAAATATGTATGTAATGGCTAAATATCTAACCTGTAGTTGTTTTCTTCAAGGAGCTTTGAAGAAAAGTTGGGAACGTACTTCTCATATAGCAGGTTTTCTGAATAGTAGAATCAATAAAAGGAAGTTTGGTAATTAGCTAACGGGATTGACAAATCTATCTATTATCTTTCTGTGTGAGGTTCTAAGAGGGGGAAAATATGTATATATCTAACATGTAGTTGTTTTCTTCAAGGACTGAAGAAAAGTTGACGGAACATTATTCTTAGATAGTAGGTGTATTCTGGCAATCAGCTTGAGACCAAAGGTAATGGAATTGGCAGATTTGTTGATTATCCTTCTACGTGAGGTTTTGAAAGGTGAAAAAACTTGTAATGTAAAGCCAAAAAACTATACACAATGGTTGAATATCTCACATGAAGGTGTGCTCTTAAAAGAACAGTAAAGAAAGATTGGAGGAACATCCTTTACGTGTCACAATAGTAGCAACTTCTAGTGGTTTTAGGTTGGCGTTGGAGAGGTGGGTGTGATTTTAATAGTCGTATTGAGTTTTGGTTCAAGAGGTGGGTTGTAATGTTGGACGTGGCTTGTGCAATAGAATTTTGTTTTGTGTAACTATTATCATGGATAATTTCCATGGATAATTTGTATTTTTTGTATGTTTAACATTGACATAATGGTCCATGTGGCTTTTGTTATAGTATTTTGTTTGAACTTATCATCTGGATGTGGTGGTAGATGTGAATGTTGTTGTAATAGAATGTTATTTTAAATATAATTTTTTAGAGATAAATGAGTCTTTCATAGGTTAAAAAAACATTGAGATAATTTTGGATGTGTTGTGGGACGTGGTGGTTTCTGTTTGACCAAGTAAAATTTGTGATATTATATAGAAAACGTGATAATAGAAAAAGCAGGACACAAGAAGATTTAAAATTTGTATTTGACCATGGATAGTGGAACGGCCTGGGATAAGCAATAACTGAATACTACCGCTCTCAGTGGGATAAGAACGTGCTAGATTATTTTTGTGGTAAAAATTTTCTAAAAATAGAGAAAAAATGTGAGAGAAGAGAGGATGAATGAGAGAAGAGTATTTTGAAAAGTCTGTCATGTGATTGGTTGGGCAGTTTAGAGTAGTGTAAAACTACTAGTATTGTACGTGTTTTCAAACATTCACTTTTTTATAGTAGTATGGATATATATATATATATATATATATATATATAAATATATATATATATATATATATAAATATATATATATATATATATATATATATAAAGAGAGAGAGAGAGAGAGAGTCAGGCAAGAATACACTCGAGTGTATCCGGAGCGGAATACACTCAAGTAGTTTTTCATGATGTAATATTTTTTTTGAAAATCTAATCCATTGATCTTCTTAAACATCTCGTGAATAACTCATATGTAAAATTTCAGCACATTTGGATATGTATAACTCATGTTATGAAGACTGCAAAAATTATACATTTCAAATTAGTTTCGCTCGTTGATTTTATTGCCCTTGGATGGGTGACATACACTCATCCAAATGGGCTCAAAATTTGTATGTAGCCTAGTTATAGTATGACTGTGAAGATCAACGGTTTACATTTTGTAAAAACTAGTCTTGATATGAAACGCACTTGAGTGTATTCGTGCGATCCGTACACTCGAGTGTATTCTATCCTGACTCTCTCTCTCTCTATATATATATATATGTATATATGTATATATATATATATATATATATATATATATATAATGGGAAGGGAATGATTCGGTTCACAAAAAATATATGTAACTCCTTTGTGGAGCATTTATCTTTCCTTTATAAACAATACCCCTTGTGGAATTATTAATGGTTTATTGTTATTTACTTAAATCTGGATCCTTGATTTATTTGGATAATGTCTCTGGACTCTGTGGTCCACCTTATTGGGGGTCGACGGAGGACGGGGTTGTTACACTAAGTGTTAATACTAACACCGAAAGGGAGATTTACCTAGCCTAAATATATGTATATTCATGCTTAACATATTGTAGTGAGAAAGTGAATTGTAGGTGGTCATGGTGACCCATTCCACCCTAGTGTCACATCCATTAATTAATCAACCCTTAGTCTTGTTTCTTCTATTTTCAATTCAACTCTAGTGTTTGTTCCATTGAAATATTTTAGATTTTAGACCTTGTGATTCATAAATTTAAGTAAATGGAAATACCTTTAGTGAAAGAATAGTGGAGGAACTATTGTGTAGAGTAGGATGGTATATGGGTGCTAGAGTTTGAGATAAGTAACAATGAACTTTTCCTCTTCTAAGAATTTCAAATCAGTCTTTTCATTAGAGTGGTAAATGGGTACAATCTTATTCTTTCTTTCCATGTAGTTGTCGGGTTAAGGAAAATAATCTTAGTATATTGATTTATCAGTTTTGATTTACAATTTTTAGTTAAATAATCATTAGTTAAACTTTGAAATACAACTTTGGCCAAAGAAAAAAAATTATATCTTGAAGATGTGCATAAAAGGAAGTGAAGATGTGCAACTCTCAGGACCACTTCTCAAGACTTGATAGAATTTTGGGAATGATAATTAGCCCAACAAAATACCATTAGCTTTAATTGTGTGTTTTTTGTTCACTCTCACACAAATTGGGAATGACTTTTTATGGGTCACCCATCCTAATATACTCTAGAACATGCATCCTTAACTACAAATTACCTATTGATGGGATATCTAAAAAGGGTGAAGTGCATCATCCTCCTTTCAGGGACCAATGTCGACCAATTGAGGTGTTTTAGCATACATGAGGCATTACAATGACCTAAGCTTTGATAGGAGGTCTTAACAGCTATTGATCGATGTCTCTAACATAGTCTATCCTAGACAATTTGACATCTTGAGTAATTTGTAAAATAATTTCATGAAGTTTGAAACATATGCTTGTAAAATAATAAGTCATCTATTCAAATCCCTATTTCTAAATTGTGTTGATGGTGGAGGGAATTTCTAGGGAAAAAAGGGAGAGTATGAAGAAGAGGAGGGGTGCACAAAAAATATAGATAACATCTTTTCAAAGAAAACTTAAATTAATAATATTTCTTTCTTCTCTATAATTTTCCTTGGAAAAAAATATTCCTTTGGGATGAATCAAGCTTTCATCTTCCTGTTCTCTATTCTTCTTCTACTACATGCAACACGAAGAGTAGAAGATTGTGAGGTGGGATATAGAGGATTTAACTCCCATATTCTTGATATGTTAGCCTAGATTAGAGATCTATATCTAGAATTTGAGTTTGAGGTGAGAGATAAATTATATATTAACCAAGATGTTTACAATTGCAATCTGGAATGTAAAGAACACAATATTTCCCTTTTTTATAATATAGTATTCTAAAACTAAATGATCAATTGGAATAGCTATCATGTGATGGTTTATACATATATTTGGTTTCAAATCACTCCTATGTGAATATTGATGATATACATAATTTATTTTAGAGGCAACAACATTCCTAACTTTTCCCTAGTTATAAAGTACTATAATAATCATTAAAATGTTATTAATTATCTTGTTCAATTCTAGTTTTGAATTTAGGGAATAAACTCCTTTCAATATATTTTAACCATCCCAATTTTTCAGTCAAGGAATGCTACATTACATAATGCTAGCATGCTAGTTATAATTCATTGCATAAAAATCAAAGTGGGTTCACTACACATCGTGTTAATTAATAATTGTACAATAGGCTTATGACCAATGGAATCAAAAAATATACTAGAAACTTTATTCCCTAAAAACTACAAAAATATCGTACATGTTTGAACTATGAACCAGTTATGTACATACTAACTAAAAGGGTCCATGATAAGGTAGAGAGAGTGCACTTTTGGGGTATGGGGGGCTACACGCAAAGAGGATGATCTCCTTAATACTATGTGATATCAAACACTAATTGGAAATTCCAGTTATATCCAAATCTAATAATAAAAATCAATTATTACTTAGTGAGTCAACTCCCTTAGAACCGCCTAAGCAAGTAGTTACCCCAGTACTTTGACTCTCCTTGAGTACCTAAGTTTAAAGTAGGAGTCTGATATATCAGATCATTTGATACACTAGAAAGTCCCCTTACAGGTTAGGGAGCTACTACTTTAGTAGACATAGTCTCGAGTCTACTCTGAGTTTTGTATAGTGAGATCATAGCTAGGTCTGATGCTGTCACATGTTGTGGTACCCTTAATATCGGTACATGTCATAATAAAAAAAGAAAAAGAATAATTAACATAGTTTATTATCAAAATATCTACCGTTTCATATGATTTACGACTTTAATGTGAAAATTTGAATTTCCCTATTGATATTTAAAAAAATCATATCCATTATATCTTCGCTTCTTGGTGACTTTCCACAACTGAGCTTGTAGCATATCACCTATTGGAATAATTTTCAAGTACATGTACCCAGTTTCATGATGCAATAGTTATCACCATGAAATTGTTGAGGTCTCTAGAGGAATATATAGGTTTCTATTAGTCAATCTCTTATTCTTTCTCAGGTCTTTTGGAATGCGAATGTGAGAATGAGATCAAGTATTGTATGAATGTCCTACATGATGTATATTGAAGGCAAGAACTAGTTTTACTTAAGTCCACATAAAAGTCAAGCTCATTTGTGAAGGATATACTTCTAGCATAAATGTGTTAATAAATTTGCAAAATGTTTTCAATAGTTTATTATGTCAAAAGAATCAAAAATTTTAATGCTAAATTTCAATTAACGATTAAAGATAATAGTTATCCTAATCTTATCTTGATGTGCTTAAACTCTATTTAGTGTGTTTGGATTGCGTCATGTACCTTGCCAAACTTGAGCGAGTTTGTTATACTCTACTTCCAACAATTTATGCATGGTGATTGTGATACTATTAAAATAGAGAATGAGTGGATGCTAGTTTCTAGGATATACATAACGCAAAGAGTCTACCAATAACTTCAATGCACTTACTAATTCCACATACAATTTAACATGTCGTCCAATATGACAAGTATTTAGGCGTTGCAAGAAGTTTTTTTATTATTTTTTACATCAAAATTTTCAAAATGAGGAGCCCTACCGAGAGTTCCAGTAAATATGTTTACTTGAAGTCCAGCTCATTAAGAATGGGTGATTGCATATGAAGATCTAATGTCTTTACACAATTGGATTCAGTATTCAACAATTTACATGCTATGATGTCCCATAGAGTTGTAATTTCCCAAGTATACTATCTTATCAAGCGCTTCAGAGGTAAAGCTTTTTATGTGTGTCGATGCTGGGAATGCAATTCTGCAACATATCCTGAACACTACTGCAAAAACAATTCTGTCAACTGTAGACGATGTGGAGCAATAAATGGCATACCCGTATGCCGCATACACTAGTGAACCTAATATCATGTGGTGTAGAAGTTGGAATGTAAATTAAAGACTGCAACTAGCTTTGTGTAATAGAATTTCTTTATTCAGGTTAGTATTCCATAATTTTGTGCATTTGCTTGCACATCGACAGCCTTAAGAGAAGATAAAAATCTGTATCTGTTGGATATGTAGAATTTAGAGGACCAAACCTGGCCAGACAGACCAGATGAGAATATCTGATACATCAAATTTGTAGATTTAAAACACAAATAGCACTATCAAGGTTCCTGGCTTCACAATCACATTGATTGCGTGCAGCTCAATGCCAGTATCAGATATCACATTTCTAATTATTATAGAGCAGGGCATTAAGTCTATTGTCTCGCAACACTGTCGGCGTCAGAAAATTCCCACCAACATTCCTTGTATGTCACGATTATGCTCAACAAGAACCACAAGTTCTTGTGATGCCTATAAATTCCCACCAGCATTCCTTATGTGTTACTTTGTTATCCTTTATAAGCATTTTTTTTCTTTGTTAGTAAACAATATTACCTGGGTTCGTGATCACTGATAAGTCGAGTGAGATGCTTAGGATGCATGTTCTTGTCAATCACATGCAGCTTATAAATGAGAGGCCAGCGTTTTAGTACCTGGACCACATCATATATGGGATAATGATCTTAGCTGGAGTAGTACGTGTGGCTTCGATGCTCGACAGCATTTACTACTATGATCTGGAAGTTTGTGCCTCATAGTATTCTGGACGTCAAGTTGCTTAGATGAATTAACGATCTCGACAGCGATGCTGCCGTTGCCCATGTCAACATATAACACTCAGATTTAACAAAGGTTGAGGTTGCAATTAATGAATGGATTTGCTGTTGCTTTTCGTTGGTATTTCAGAATCTCTAATCAGCCTTTGAATGATATGTAGTGGATACGTATGTGTATTGTAGTGTATTGCTACACATAGGACACATACACCCCTACTGTAGTTGGAAGCGCCAACTATAACACTGCCGAGCATTTTAAAGCTGCATCAAAATTTATACTTATAATAGTGCTTATTCTGTACAAAAAAGTACATCAGAATAACACTGCGAGCAAAGTGCTTATATATTTTGTAGAATGCTTATAATAGTGCTTATTTTGTACAGAAAAGTACATCAGATACACAAACAATGGCAGCATATCAACCACAATCAGGCTTCCCCCTTATAGCACCATATATATCTATCATCCGTTACAGTATCATAACCTCACCACATTGCGTTTGCAACATCAAATTTTGATCCGAGGGTAAAATAATAATGAATCCAACATTACACATATTCCCAAAGAATTACTACACATCACAAGAAACCAGACCACAAAACTTATCGGAATATATAGAAATAACAGATTTAAAAAAACTATTACAACTGTTTATTTTCACAAAACCAAGGAAATAATTATACAACATTTGAAAACAAACACTACAATCACATATCATGGAGATCGGGAAGATCATACTCAAAAATGCATATCAACATTTCGCTTACCGTGAAAATCTCATCCCCCTAACATGCATTTGGAAAATCATTTGTCCACCGAAGATCCATATCCTCATATCACTCATATGGCACGATAAATTGCAGACAGACCTTAGTGTCTAGAAGAGAGGATTTCATGGCCCCTCCATATATTCACTGCTCAACACAAGAAGAACCCACAATACATCTATTATTTACTTGCCTTCAAGCTATGACATTGTGGCACCATTATTTTTCATCTACAAGCGCTACCCCAGATAGCCATGCTTATATGACACACATTATTAACAATACCAACCCTATAGATATAGGTTCATACTTAGCCAAAAGGCTAATTGCTACTAGTTTACGGACTATATGGACATTAATAAATCATAAAAAGTTAAATATCCAAAGTCAAAACACACAATAATTGATAAGAAATATACATGACACATATGATATGCTAATTTGAAGCCAATGATTTCGGATTGGAGGCCGTCATTAGGGATGTGACTGGCATAAATAGGTGTACTTAGGTGATTTCTCTATAGGGTACATGACCTACACACTGGAATAGATACTTGATGGAGAAAATGAATAATGGCTACCACATCTACTATTTTACTCTACTAAGCATGACCACTCGTCTCCGTCCTCCCTCTATGATCCTATATGTAGTTTGACTCTTCACTGTCCAAAACTTTGCGGGCTTTTATATTGAAAAATGAAACTATTTTGCTCACCCTAAAAACTCAAGGCGCCTCATCAGAAAGGATCCACCACGGCAGATCCACAACGGCACTGATCAAGAAGTCTTCTCTCTGGACCACCATGACACCAAATCACACTTCATTTGCTCGGCCGGAAACACATGCTGTTAGCCTGTTACTCACATCTTTTACGTCTTTGCACCATACACCTCGGCCAGGAATGGAACGAATTGCCAAGTCGGCGGTGTGCAAAGTGCTACGGGCATACATATGGACCTCATCGTTGGGAGCCAAGAAGGTTGTTAAATTTAAAATCGGACAAGTAACTGCCATCAGTTAACAGCAACGTTTGAAAAAGTTGTTGCGAAGCCGAAGCCGGATAGTTGGTGTCTGTTGACGGAGAAGGAAAGGCGTACACGATCAAATGCGAAATTGAGAACCCGAACTTGGCCAATATAGTTTCTAATCCTAAACCATAATACATTCATCATTATAGTGGTATATTTTGTTGAAATGCACGTGAACTTTAAACTATAATATAAAGCTTCGAAGTTGGCTATAGATATGAAATATCATTGCTTTATAATAGGATGAACAGTGTGCGGCCCACTACAAGAATCAGAATCAGATCAGTTCCAAAAAGGTAATCTGGGTATGTCAATCCCACGTAGATTCAAGTTCTGCTATTGTATGTAACAAGATATAATGACCTCGTTGAGCAGAAAACCGGTGACCGGCCAGGCATGCCAACCACAAGAAAAGAAGAAGAATGATTCAAACTTACAGTAAATGAAAAATCTATGCATCTGAAGCCTCCATTAAAACCGATTGTGCTGCTGGGACATCCTCAATCATGCATAAAGATGATGTTCTTATGCCCTCGTGCGCGCCAGTCATATGTTGATCGGATATGACAATGGCTTAGCCACGGTCACCACGGCAGAAGGTCAACTCTCCAACATAGAGCAAGCCACATATGCAAAGACGACTCGTACATTTTAAATTTGAATTAAATTCCCATGTGAAACAACTTTACTGCTTAGTTTCTTTTCTTTTCGACCATCTACATCTGTCGGATACATGGACATCTTGTGGATCTAGAATCTACTATTGGGTTTATTCTTCATTGAAAATTCTCATCTTCATCTTTCTTGACACGATACTATGGTTAAGTCAACCTATATTAGTTGATTAGAAAGAAACAACGAACACTTAAAGGAGACATTTGCTGATTACCAACCAACTATATGGATACCAATTCATCTTTTCCTGTAACCAACCACATTCTATTCAGCTTCCGTAGATGTGCGGCTTTCCATCTATAAAAAATTAAATTTGTGATGCTTGTTGATGTTTTCCTAGCCTATAGGTTTTCACTCAGTTGAGGTTTTCACATAATCAGCGACATCCAACAAAGTCCATCACTGAATGCAATCGTTGTTTAATTTTGAAACACTTGTCTCTGTATTCAATAAAGAGATAGGGTACTCCCTTCATTATCAAGGCATATACGGCTATGGTTGTTAATTGACTTGACCCTTTCTCTTATTTGATTTTACGTATAGCTATGAGTTATATATCTTCCAATAACAGTAACAAACGACTTTAATTTATTTCTAAGAATCTGTGTTGAATGATTTCTTCATTAAAAAATCGAAAAAAACTATTATATCCATGGAATCACTTACATATCGAGCTCCATTAGTCAGTGTAACATATACAACTTCTTCCATAGAAACACCACATATTGATAAAATCCAAGATGGAGAACTGAAAACATTCATTTTAAGATTTTTCCCAGAATGTAGTTTTGTATAATTGACTTGTGTTCTCTAATCTTTTTTATATATTTCACTTTTCTAAGTTATATACACACAATTAAATTATTGGATGAGTTGTTTGAAGAAAATGTGGGTTTTATATAGCATAATGTACATACTTCAATTACTACTATTATTTTCTAATATTGACCAACCACCAAATAAAGAGTGCGATGTATACACAATCACTAGATCTTAGTTGCTGATATCTTCCACACAATGGAGAAGAAAAACCGAGTCATACAAATGAAACTTAAATATTCAAAAGGTTGGTGATGATATTTTTCTTACTATTAGGAATATAAATCTATTGCTAAAGTATATACGTTTTGACTCCTCAACATAGTTTCTAAATAAATAACTCACACATTCTATTAAATATTGTAAATACTTTTGGTGTTACATTATTTTTTATTTTGTATCTACAAAGAATAATTTATTTACTTATGAAGCTTGACATCTAAAAATAATGGATAGATACATTAGGTGATTGGATTTGGTTATATCACGTGCAAGACATAAAGAATATGTGTTTTATTGTTTCTTAAAATGATATTATAATGCATCTCATTATAATTGTATTTGTTATTATAAAGTAAATTTGTGTGAGATTTTAATCTATTTTCTTATTATGCTTGATAGGTCAAGAAAAGGAAACAAATGGAAATTTTATATGATAAAAAATATCAATTACTACTATAATACATTTAAAATAATAATCTTGAAGTCTTTTGGTAATGTGATTGGTGTGCCATGTTGTTATTCCCTAATGAAGCAAAATTAATTAGTTCTATTGTATATTAGTTATATTCTTAAGTATATTTTTCTCTTTTTCTCACGAAGCTCATTTTCTCCAATACTATTATATATATATATATAAAATTTTTATTGTTCAAACAATTAGATGTTGGTTAGATCATAATAATAAATGACCATACAAATAATAAATTTCCATCATCATAATATGTATATTTTTAAAATTAGCTTATTTAAATAAAAATCCCATTGAAAATTTAATTATTGTTTAGTTATGTTATACAATTTTCAATATAGTGATAACTATCGAAGGAGTAGAAGCATATTTCAAATTTGATTAAAATATATCCAACATGTTACTAAGGTTTTTGAAAAATATTAAACAAAACAATGGCATGTGCTTCTACCATATGTGTGTTTGTGTACGCGGCCATGTGTCTTGCATGATACTCAAACAAAGAGATCTTATTTTCCATTAACATATTTTAGGATAATAGGATTTTTTTTGGAATCAACTTATATTTACCATTTTGTAAACTCCAATTCAAGAAGTTTATAATGTTGATATGCAAAAGTGAATTTTTTGAAATATTCAATTTTACTTGTTAGCACATAACCTTTAAAAACTAGAATAATATGAGGTTCGTTTATTTTATTTCATTTTGGTGCATTACAAAGTGAACCCTTCAAAATGAAGAAAATGAATCTGTGGTTGTTTTGTTTCAAGTTTCAGTAAGGGAATAATTATGCATATGAAAACCCCACATAGTTAATAAGTTCTTTAGTTTAACAGAGAGATTAAGTACTACTGCCAAAGATATATAATATATAGTCCTAGATCATCAAAAAATATTTCACTTTGACCATTTGTGATCAACACATTTTGGTTTGTTTGAATATCAAATTGTTTAATTTATATATATGAAAACATTATTATGCACTATAAATTTTATATATATATATATATATGCTTTCCCTAGAGTCTAAGTGACCTATATATTCTAGCATAATAGATACATGTTTGTTTTGTAGTGCATAATAATGATTTTCATATACTACACTTAAAATTGGAAATTGGAAAAAAAATCAGAAGATTACAACTGGTCAAAGAGAATAATCTGGATGATGTAGGACTACAATGCTAATTTTTATTCTAAAAAATTGTACATACTTGTCCATAAAATTATGATTTATTAAACTGAAGAACTTATTCACAATGAGGGATTTACCATTTGCATAATTAATTTTATTACTAAAACTTGAAACAAATCAAAATGAAGTAATTTTATTTAGGTAGATAGGGTTTTAGTGTAATGCATCTTAATTAGATAAAAAAGATTAAACCATAAAATATCCTTGTTCTTAAAGAATATTATATGCAGGTAATATTTAATATTACACATGATTTACATTAGTATATTTACTTTAAATACTCTTAATGTGTCTTTCACTAGATATTGAATTTAAAAATTTTGCTATTGTCCTAAATGCATTACGCCTGAATTTACATAATTTGATCAAGTTAGATGATTTGTTGCGATCTTCTCCAATATTGTAAATGAAAATCAGTTCTACTTTTTTTTATAATTATAATTTTTGGTTTGAGAAAGACTAAAACTAGAACCTTTTTAAGATTTCCCATTGTATGAATGGATGTTATGTGTAATTATGTGATGTAACATAAGGATAAGTAAAATAAGTGGTAGAAATTTAAAAATAACATAATAATATTCATTAATATGTAAATAAGAAATAAGATCTCTTTATTTGTGTATCATGATTCATGAGAGACACATGCCCTAACACACAAACAAATATATGTAGTAGCACATACCATATTTATTTACAAGAATATTTTTTATTTAAAAAAATTAATATGAAATTTCACAATTTATCTAAATTGACACCTGATTATATTTCTACATAGTTATCACTATAACGAACTTGATTACTATTTTTAATTTGAACAATATATTTATTATGATGATGGGAAGTTTGTATTTCCATGGTCACATATTACATCGTATATCATCTGAAAATGTCTAAATTATATATACAATAATAATTCTATAATGACTGATATTGGAAATTGAATAATAAGAGAAATGTGAAAATCTACGCACTTTGTAATAAACATACAATCAATAATGATCCATTAAATTTTTTTCTTAAGGACATGCCATTATGACATACCACAAAATTATCTACTCACTTCAAAATTTCCATTTCATATGTATAATAGTTGTATTTTTAAAAAAATTATCATATTTATGTTCATTTGTTTCTTTTGTCTTGATGTATTGAGCTAATAAAAATAGATCGAAATGCCACAGATACAAATAATATAATATATACACTTCTGATATAAAATATTATAATATTAATTTCAATTACCAATGAAACACATATTCCTTATATCTAGAATGTGATACAATGGTAACCAATTACCTTATTTTTAGTTGCCAAGTCTCATTAATAAATCAATAAATCCTTTGTGCACTAAAAATGAACAAAGAAAATAATACGAAATATATAAATAACATTTGACCAAATAAAAGAGTTATTTCTATGGAATCTACATTAGTGTCTCAAGCTTATTAAGACTTGCATCAACATTGTATTCCTAATAGTAAGGGAAACATTATGTATCCAATATTTTAGATTCTTTAATTGTCATTTTTATGGAGTAAACTTGGTAGAACTGTTAAGGCGTCATCATAATATACAAGAGGTGAGCAAATATCATCAATTTGTAAGCTACATTATTTTTTTTATAAAATTCAAAATAAGTAGCATTTCTTTATGGTAAAAGACACGATAAAAGGGGATGTGGGAATGATACAAAAATTTAGTTATGCAAATTCAATATCAAAAATGAATTTAGAAATTTAGTATATACTTTTATCTCAAATTACTCATCAATTTTGTCTGATCGGTGGATTTCCTTATGTTAAATCATTATGATGATTCCCAAATATTTGAGCAAAGATATATACAATAAGAAGAAATAATATAGTACTTTTTACCTTATTATTGTATATATACCAATTTTTAGTATAAATATACAATATTGTCTCTATTTCATTGTAACCATATATTAAAAATTAATCTAATATACAATACACTACTTTTTTGAGTTATAATAAGCATATAGTTGTGTCTCTCTCCCAAATAGTGAGTGTCAGAGTTATATCTATTGAACTATGAATGTTTAAATCACCAAATCTAGATACATAGTAAGTCAAACACTCAATAGGAACATAATCCCTTCTTCATGATATATTATATGCCATGTTTAATTATAAATTTCAACTCTGGTATAGTTTTTCCAAACTCTTCCTGACCTATACAATATATGAAAAAAATCCCCATCCTACCATCACAGTCATTTCCTCATAGTCTATGTAATATAGAAACCGGCTCAAACTATTACAACTGACAATTGGTGTCAAAGTATCAAAAGATATCAAGTTGTTGTCAACTACATATTCATTCATAATTATTTATTTAAGAATATAAAAAAAATGAACAATGTTCTTTGACATTTGTTCCTCAACAATAATCTATATCCCTAAAAAGTAATAATTGTTACTCATTCATGAATAGGAGAACCTCAATGATAGGGAGGTATAACTTGTTGAAGAATATATCAGCCTTATACAAGAGATGATTATAAAGTACCTCTTTATTGTCTATCATTCCTTCCGATCCCTATCAATATCTACCCAAAAAACTTTTATATGCCAATTCATAAAACCCTTCCCTAACGACAACATCACTTTAGCCACCAAAAGATATATTCAAGCCAACTTTTGGACACTTCTTACAACCCTTGCCTAACAACAACATCTTTCGTGTCACCACCACTATCTATTTAAGGAACCATAACCAACTAGCTCATGACCCTATTGTCATACCTTAGTGTCAATAACAAAATTTGGCCTATGGTTTTAGCCTCTCTTTGACAATACCTAGCTTAGCTCTTCATTAAACAGTTGAATGCATTATGTATAACAAGGATGGCCTTATCTAATACAAGGACTTCCTTATTTATATATAATTGACCAAAAAAATATAGAGAAAGTATATGTTTATATATTTCACATCTATTTTGATAAATGAAAAACATTCCTTAATGAATAAGGAAGTCCTTCTATATATATTTCATGTCAATTATATATAAATAAGGAAGTCCTTCTAATATATAAGGCCATCTAAGTATAGTTTAGATTGAATGAGAAATGACCAATGAAGTGGCCCATGATTGGTCTATAGTAATATAACTCTCATTTTACAAGGACATCGTCTATCATCTGAACTACTTAGTGGGTTTAGTATTGACATCTTATTAATGGTTCCCAAGGTAAAAGAACATTGTAAAAGGTCTTAAAAAGAATTTGTATAGGATTTTTCATCACAAAAATTGTTTTTAATAGAAATGAAAGTATATGTGTGCTAGTGTTGTCTTTGACTTGCATAATATTATAATATTGAAACATTAAATGCTACTTTGAGAAAGAACTCTTGAGGTTATTAAGTTGTAATGAGAAACTATCTTAGTAGAAGGCATAAAATGGTAACTTTTTTGAAGTATCTAAATATGGTATTATCTGTGCATTTATACATATATGCATATATATATATATATATATATATATATATATACTGCTCCTTTTGTTATTGTGAGAAGAGATGAGGAGGAGAGGAGACGAACACCGTGAGATTTGTCGACTGCAAGGAGCAGCTTTCTTGAGAGGGAAATCGCCGTCTCTCCTTGTTTTTATATATTAGGGTAAGATACATTGTGGTACAAATAAGAAAATAAGAGAAAAACAATAAAACAAATAATATAATAAAGATAGAACTAAGAGACGAGTTGTCAATTTCTGCCGTTGATCAACTCTCGATACCATCGACAGGACTGTCGATGATATCTACAGAATGCTCTTCTGTTGTTGTGATAAAGTCGATACCATCGACCTCCTGTCGATAGTATCAACAGGGATGTAGGTTGTTTCACACTCCCCATCAAGCTAGAGAGTACACATCGTGTATGCCTAGCTTGCCATATAATCTCTGAAAAGTTGCTGGACCCAAAGGCTTTGTCAAGATATCCGCCAGTTGATCTTTAGACTTGATGTATGGCATCACAATAGTACCATCTTTAATTTGATCATGAATAAAATGACAATCAACTTCTATATGCTTTGTACACTCATGAAAGATAGGATTCCTGGAAATGTGTATAGCAGACTGGTTGTCACACTTGAGCTCCATAGAAGACATAATAGTGATTTTTAACTCAGAAAGAACATATTTGACCCATTGTAGTTCACAACATGCATGGGCCATAGCACGGTATTCAGCCTCAGTGCTGGATCTAGCTACCACATGTTGCTTTTTGCTTTTGCATGTAATCAAATGATCACCTAGGAAGGTACAGTAGCCTGATGTAGACCTTCTATCAGTATGATCACCAACCCAATCTGCATCTGAATACCTTGTGAGAGTTAAAGTAGATGGAGTCACCTTGGGTTTTAGAATAAGTGATCCCCTTACCAGGAGCACTCTTCAAATATCTCAAAATCTGGCAAACTGTTGTCCATTGTGACTGTCGTGGTGAGTGCATATCTAACTCACAACGCCTACAGTAAAAGAAATGTTAGGTTGTGTAACAGTCAGATATATTAGATTGCCAACTATTCTCCTATAATATCCTAGATATGAGTACTCAACATCATCAACTGTCTCCTTGATGTGATAATCCATAGGAGTAGATACCAGTTTAGATTCATCCATGCATGTCTCCTGTAGTAAGTCATGCACATATTTCCTCTGAGATAGATTGACACATGCATGAGATCTAAGAACCTCAATGCCCAAAAAATATCTCAGTTTACCCAGATCCTTCATTTGGAAGTGTCTCTGCAAACCTTCCTTCACGCGAGATATGCTTGTAGAATAATAGCCAGTAATCACTATGTCATCAACATATACAACAATAATGATAGAGCCACAAGAAGAGGTAGAGTAGAATAAAGAGTGATCAGTCATGGAGCGAGAAAAACCCATCTGGAGTACAACATCACTGAACTTGTCAAACCAAGCTTGAGGAGACTATTTCAGTCCATATATGGCTTTCTTCAATTCACACACCTTCTAACACTCCCCCTGAGAAACAAACCCAGGAGGTTTCTCCATATATACCTCTTCCTATAGGTCACCATGTAGAAAGACATTCTTAACATCAAGTTGAAATAGCGGCCAATCAAAGGTAGTAGCCAGAGAAATAATATTCCACACAGAATTTAGACGAGCTACTAGAGAAAAGGTCTCAAAGAAATCAACTCCATAAGTCTATGTGTAGCCTTTTGCTACCAATCTGGACTTCAACCTCTCAACGGATCCATTCAGATTATGTTTGATGGTGAAAACCCATTTGCAACCCGTTTCTTTCTTTCCTGCAGGTAAGTCAAGAAGATCCCATGTGCCATTATGCAAAAGAGTTGACATCTCAAGCTACATTGCATGTTTCTAGCCACTGTCCTTCATAGCATCATAGTGATTCCTTGGTATATCAACAGAATCAATCCCAATAGCAAATTCGCGGGCCTTCTTAGATAAGTAGGACAGACAACACACATTTGTAACAGGATGTCTAATAGTACAAGTATGAGTACCTTTCCGAATAGTAATAGGGAGATCAAGATCTGATGCTTCTGTAAGAATCTCGTGAGTAGTAGACAATGAGGAAGGCTTAGGGACTGGTGTCGCTGCCTCTTCTGGATCTTGTCTGCCTCACCTATTATAACCATATGGGTACTGCTGAATAAAATGCATGTCAACTGTCTGCTCGTCCTGAATAAAAGTATAATCAGGAATGATGGGTGGCGCTCCCTCACTCAACACAAATGGTGCCACTCTCTCACTCTAAAAATTTAGTGGCACTCCCTCTCTCAACTGCTCCCCCTTACTCATAGCATTGGAGAAATATGCAGTGGTCTCATGGAAGGTAACATCCCTAGACACAAACATGTGACGAAGACTAGGATAGTAACACTTGTATCCTTTGCTAGTACTATAATAACCAAGGAACAAGGTTTTAATAGACCTAGGAGAAAGTTTGTCAGCCTTAGGGTCAAAATTATGGACAAAATAAGTTCAACCAAAAACTCTAAGGGGAACAGAGAAGGGCTGATATGTGGGTCGTAACATAAAGAAAGGAGTTTGTCCTTTAAGAATAGAGGATGGTTGTCTATTAATTAAGAAGCCAGCAGTTAAAAGAGCTTCACACCAGAATTTCTTAGGCACATTGGATTGAAACATGATCGAATGAGCAATATCAAGAAGATGGCGATTTTTCCACACAGCCACCCCATTTTGTTGAGGGGTGTGAGGAAAAGATGTGTGATGGATCATGCCCACAGAACTGCAAAATCAGACATAGCCCTTTGAACATACTCTAAAGCATTATCAGATTGGAGAGTTTTTATATTGCAGTCAAACTGAACCTTTATTTCTTTATGAAAATGTTTCATAATAGATAGCACAGACTCTCTACTTTTGAGAAGGTAGATCCATGTCATGCGGGAAAAATCATCCACAAAGGAAATAAAATAATGAAAACCATTATAAATTTGGTCTTTAACAGGACTCCATACATCATTGTGGACTAACTCAAAAGGACAAGATGCCTGCTTATTGACACGACTGGGATAAGACAACCTATGATGTTTTCCCAGCTGACATGACTGACACTCTAAAGATGACACTTGGGACAACTCAAATTCCAACTTTTGTAGGCTCTCTAATGACGGATGTCCATATCTGCAATGCCATAGTAAGGGGGAACCACTCAACATAATGGATGGAGCTGGAGCAGATACTGGGCGAGGCAGACTGTCACCGTGGAAAAGGTAGAGATCACCTTTCCTAGGTCCCCACCAATTGTCCTCATACTCTTGAGATCCTATAAGACAAAACAAGAAGACCCAAATGTTACCGTACATTTTATAGTGTCAATCAATTTTGCAACAGAAAGAAGATTAAAAGGAAACTCAGGCACAAAGTGTACAGATTTAAGATCAATCTTGGGTGTTAGAGGGACAGATTCACTAGCTAGCACTCTCCTCACTGAACCATCTGCCAGTGTGACAGATTGGTGAGGGATATACGAGTCAATAGATTGGAGCAATCTCTTCATACTAGTCATTTGCTGTGATGCGCCAGAGTCAACCACCCAAGATGAAGTAGAGCCAGAAGTTATGATGCCAGGTTTGTTGATGACGAAGATGAAGATCCCACACTCATGTGTTGTGTAGCCTGAATGAACCGATCATACTCCTCCTGAGTGAGAGTGATGTCGGTCCCAGAATTGGTGCCTACAACTGAAGACGGAGAGGAATATGTAGAGGTGGCACAATGTGTTGGCCCCACAAGAGGTGCAGCAGGTCTCCCATGTTTCTTCTAACACTTCTCCACTATATGTCCCGGTTTGTCACAGAAAGTACACTTAGGACGTGTCCCACGTCCTCTGCCCGTACCAGGTCGTCCTCCTCTCACCATAGTAGCTACGGATGCATGAGACTCCCCAAAAGATATAGTAGAGATAGGATTAACAGACTCAAAAATAGATTGTTGAATTCTCGAATAGGCTTCCATAAGACTTGGCAATTTATCAGAAGCCAAAATGACACTCCTGGCAGAACCGCAATTGGGATTAAGCCCGGGTAGAAATGCAGCAGTAACCAGGTCGTCTCTGTCTTTGATTTGTGTAGCAACTATCACAGGATGATAGTATCTCAGCTCTTGAGCAAGTGCCTGAATAGCTCCAAAGTATTCCTCAAGAGATCTATCACCCTACCTCTCAGCAAGCAGATGATCATATATCATGAATTTCCGAAGAGCATTCTTCTCCTGAGAATAGTGTTGCTTCACTATGTCCCATATCTCTTTAGCTATAGTATAGAACATAAACCTAGCCGCAATGGCAGGTTCCATACTATTCCATAACCAAGTCTTCATAAGACTATCATGACGCTTCCATTCAGTGTATCCTTTATCAATAGAGTCAAGGGGACCTGAGTCAACAAGTCTCGCCTTGTAACGAGATTCCAAGACAGTGTGAACAACGTTCATCCATAGTAGATAGTTTTTCCCGTTGAGCTTGATGGAAGGGATAGGAGACGCCTCGCTGTAGGGAGTCTTGGTGTCCTCCATTGTAGACGGGAACTTAGTGATGGATTGATACACATCACAGAGAAAACTGAGGTGACAGAGAGATACACATCACAGAGATACACGTCACAACACAAAAACATAGATAAATGTGTTACTGACGCATTCACAGCCTCCAATCAATTTTCCTAATCATGCATGGAAGATATGTGATTAGGAGAGCACTCTGGAAGAGACGAGTCCCTCATATTGGGCTTTAGATAGCTTTTGGATCAACTGGAGATTCCCAAACAGTAGTTCTGACTCCCGAGAACTAGCTGAAAACTGTTGTAAATCAATCAGAAGCTTGCTAGAGGCTCCGGTCCTTGGTGGCTAGATCTACAACAGTAAGGGAAAGCTGCTATCGATCCAGAGATGAAGACGGCTAGAGGATGCTAGCCCAGCAGCACCCGCGTCGGTGGCAGGTTGTTGTTCCTGCCGGCCCGACGGCCGGGGTGGCTGCGGCGCCTGGAGAAGTTGGGCGGCGGCGATGGCGGTTGAGAAGCAGAAAGGAGAAAAGAGAAAGGGAGTTTGTGGAAGCGGCTTGTTGAGGAAGCGGGGCGGTGGATCAAAGCCGCTCTAATACCATGTGAGAAGAGATGAGGAGGAGAGGAGATGAACACCGAGAGATTTGTCGGCTGTAAGGAGCAGCTTTCTTGAGAGGCCAATAGTTGTCTCTCCTTGTTTTTATATATTAGGGTAAGATACATTGTGATACAAAGAATAAAATAAGAGAAAAACAATAAAACAAATAATATAATAAAGATAGAACCAAGAGACAGGTCGTCAATTTCCACCGCTGATCAACTCTCGATACAATCGATAGGACTGTCGATGGTATCGATGGAATGCTCTTATGTTGATGTGATAAAGTCGATACCATCGACCTCCTGTCGATAGTATCGACGGGGATGCAAGTTGTTTCACAGTTATTATTGTCAAAAGATTACTCAACTCAAGGTAATACTCTTACAATCGAGAAGATAAGTCAAAGAGCATTATGAATATTAACATGAGGTATATACAAAAGAAAAAAGGATTAAAAAATGCTATCTAAATGGTCTATAAAAATAATAAAAGTAACCTCTTGCTAATTAAGATAAAAAAAATGAATAATTACAAAAAACAATAGAAAAGAAATGAGATAAAAAAATAAGATCAAACAATAGAAATGTCAAAAATAATTATATCTTCATAATTGATTCTAGTCTATGTTTCTATATTCATTTCAATGGTAAATTTACCTTTATGATTATATTTTTAATTGCCTCATTTATTGTAAATTTGTGATAAAAAAATCTGACACATACATAGCACGTGCATTTACTACTCTCTCTCTCTCTCTCTCTCTCTCTATATATATATATATATATATATATATATATATATATATATATATATATATATATATATATATATATATATATATACATATATGTTTTGTGTGTGTGTATGCGTATGTGTGTGTCAGAGTCCTATTATTAGGATATCCCCCAATTATTAGATATAATCTGGATATTTACTTTAGTATTGTACACTATTCTATATTTGATCTTGGCACCACGGGTGATATAGATCCAACATCATGATTGCCTTGTTGGAACTCCATAGGTTGTTATTGGTATGCAGTTGTATTCCGGGTGTATTCCAGTATCTCTAGTAATGCTAAGAACAATTATAAAAAAAACACTATGAGTTAGGTAAACAAATCATGTTGATACATGCAACCACGCACTTGGAATCATTCCAAGTAAATCATCATAGCCAACAAGATATTTTTTTTAGTAATAAAATTCCAATCGACACATCATCCCCATTCACCCTCCATAAACTCAGGACCGTGTGTTGATGTTTGTATGTCAAAAGAATTTCATGTTAGGACATTACTATTCATGAAATATGTATTCATAATACAAATTCTATATACAAAAGAGTAAGATAATAGAAAAAAAGGAAGGAAAGTAGAAGAAAAGAGGAGGGAAGTATAAAATAATGAATGGAAGTAGAAAAAATAGAAGGTAAGTAGTGAAGAGAGAGGACAAAAGTAGAAAAATAGGAGGAAAGTAAAAAATAAAGGAACTAGAAAAAATAGACAAGAGAGAGGAGAGAAGTAAAAAAATTATGAGGAAAGTACAAAAATAGAAACGTGAGGTACTTTTGTGTATGTGACGCTATTAATTTATTACAAGTAACTTATAAAATTGAGACATTATTTGTATATAATGTTGATATTTTTATTGTGAATTATGTTGTAACATATTGAAATTTGGATAGAAAATTTATTTTGAGCTATGATTATTTACGTGAAATCTCTTACAATCTTGTCCTTCATTTCAAATATTAGTCAATCTTTTGATTTAATTGTAGTTTTCTTTGATAAATATCAATTTCTAGTTGAATCCATGTTGCCTGCACGAATTCACTCATACTCAGTTGAGAAGTAATTACAATGTGTTCCCTCAATTTAAACTTCATGGTTCATTTTGAGGTCATTTAGTTGATAACAACTAAATTTAGGATATTATGCTAAGTATTTATCTATAATTTTGTGTTGTTATAGCCATAATATGTCCAAAATAATTCTAGATTCTTATCATTTTGTAGTATATATATTTTTTAAAATAAAGTTGCTCAACTAGCTAATTTTTAGACATACAGGCACCAAACATAAAGAAGACATCGATTCTCCAGATTTCATCCGACAAACCCGGTCAGGTTCACCCCAAAACAGTCAGGTTCACCTAAACCCAGTCGGGTTCAACTACTAACTTTTTGCTACAATACATGTCACCACTCCATCAATGACCGTTGAAGTCATCGTTGACCGTCAAAAATGTCCAGCTGAAGATGGCAACGACCACTGAAAATATCAACTATCAATGAGATATTTGTGACCACTATAGCCATCAGCGACTGCTGAAGACATCAACATTAGTGATCGATGCCACCCCTCAACATCAGAGACCATTCAGTATGAACTTGGTCGAGTTCACCTGTAACAGTCGAGTTCACTGATGAATATCATAAAAGTAACATCAATGACCGCCGAAATATCAGTGGCCTCTGAAACATTAGCGGCTGGAGAAATATCAATGATCACTAAGATATCAGTAACCATTCAAATGCCAGCAATTGTCGAGACAACGTACACCAGGGACCACCTTCAAAAGAATTGACTCAATCAGGTCACCCAGAAATGGTCAAGTTCATCCCCACTTACCATATACACTCAACCTATCCCTATAAACACCTCTCCCTTGCTACCTAGAAAAGGGTTCTTTTCTATCCCATTCTGACATTTTAGTCTCAGCGACCATCAATTCCCAAAACCCTATGGGAGAACTCCAAGGTTTGATAGATCTAAAGATTACACCCTACGTCCACCACTTCGGATTGTCTCCATCCACCATCATTCATCCACATCTGGTCATTCCTAGTCATCTTCCACCTGAATACATCCATCAAAGTTGTTGTTTGGGGTAGAATCAAAGAGAAAGGAGGCCAAAGAGTCTAGAAGATCAAGGAGGACAATCCAAGGATGACATTTAGCCTTCAGAAGGCTAAAGAGGGAGACAAACTTCACTTCTACTAGCTAAATCTTATCTTCAACCTCCTTTTACTTTTCTCCTTTGTTTATGTACAAATAATGTTCTTTCATGTTTGTTCTGTGCCAATTATGTTTTTCCATGGCTAGTTGAGCTCCTTATTGGCTATGTAGCCCATTTTGGGCATGTTTATGTATTTTTACCTTAAGCAAGTAGTTTATTCCAGATCTAGTATGTTTTATGTTCTATCATCTCTTTTTTATTATGATTATTAGTTTGGTTGATATCTTTCTTTCTTGAACTTTCATTTCTACCAAGATCGAGAGATTAGTTGTAGAATGGATAAGAGAAGGTATTTTGGATCGAAATATGAAAGGAAGACATCCAAGGGTGGATCTATCTAATGCATCTATGGGAGAGATCCTATCATAACCTTGGATATGGTCAGGCTCAGTTGAAAATGGTCGGGTTCAATCAAACCCGATAGGGTTCACATCTACCTACTCGGGTCCAACAGTCTGTGTTCTGAGCATACTCTCTACTATTCCTAACATCTTTGAATATTCAAGATCTGAGGCGGTATCTAGGATATTCATGGGTGTTGATCTGTTATCCTTGAGAGAGGTTGTGGATATTTGATGGGGTTTCAGTCACGCTTCTGAAAAGTGAGTGGGATGACCTCACAGGGACAACTACCATGATACATGCTCCATTTGGATTTTAGATTCTTGCTATGGTGTTCGAGGGTTGCCTACACCCGAGAATGGGTTCATACACTACCTAACATGTGGTTACATAGTCAAGAACTCATTATCCTTATTAGTAGGATTTGAGGGACTCTATTTTCTTTACTTTGTTTTGTTTTCTTTTGTATCATTTTCTTAGACAATTTCTAGTTCTCCACATATGTTAACTATTGGTTTGGATTACCTATTACAAGAGAGGGATCTTAAGCATCTTAAACATCCCCACATCCCTATGTTCAATCATGTATTTCTACTTCAACCCTGTATTGAGTTGTTGGTGTCCTTGAAGGTTGTGGGTTATAAATTTAAAAGTCCAAATCATATTTGGGATTATACCTTCTTCTTTTGGGAGCACGCTCTCAGGGGAGATCAACTTTTTGACTTTGCTTCTAGGGACATGGTCTTCCACATTTACATGCCCAAAGATTGTTTTTGATCATCCATAAGCCTATATATATGCATAGTTCTTCTTTTATATTTGCATATATTTGTCCATATATACTGAATAGTGACCCCTTTTCTTATACTTTTTCAGCCATGGACCTTGCGTCAGTAAGTCAAGAATCTTCATATGAGCTGAATCACAATGATCAAAAACAATATCCATTCATGGTTTGTATATATGGATCAAAGATTATTTTAGACAAACTAATGAAACATAATGATCATGGCACAATGTTTATGATAGAACAGTAGAAGCATATCCACAATACAATGATCAAGATAGAAGCATGTAATTTCATGAAATACAATGATTATGACCATTTAAATTTTAATACACATGGTTCCTACACAGATAGACCAAGAAATACTTAGGATAAACCATGTGGACTATGATAAAATAGTGGGTCATGATCATCATACCTGGATCTCATCATTGAAAGTGATTGCTATTTAATTTTTCACATTAGGGTTTAGTAAACGATGATAAGCTAGTTCATGAGTATTCGAAAAACACCTAGTGCTCTCGTATATTATGTGAAATTCATAAGGTAAAAAAAATGCAAGAGAGGTTGAAATTGAAAGCTTTGCGTAATTTCAGGACAATCTACCCTTACGTTGAGTTTTGGCCACTTTTACTGAAAATATATCCAACAAACCCAACTAAATGTAAATCCATAGAATTTCAAGGTATAACATTCACCCCACTTTAAAAGAGAATCTTGACCTTGAAATATTTGTTATCAAAACCTTAGGGTGACATAATAGAGCTTCCCCTTCATAAAGGCTACCGATTTGAGGAGCCATAATAACTGCATATGTCTATGGCCATTCTTTCACAAGTACTTCAAAACATACCTAAGGTCTAAAGAGCAAACTTAGGGTACGCCCCACCTTGTAAAGGTTTCAAGCACTTAATCATACATATATTAGTCGTTAAACATCCTTTATTTCGGGGTTAAGCCCAAATTACCCGTAAGTAATGGGGTTTTATATCATCAATTACTAAAACTTTAATATCTAATATCATCAATGTGGGTCATGATCATCATTGAAGGTGATTGCTAAGTGATCAAAGAACCAATCAACTTTTGCTTTATTTTCTTTAGAGATAAAGTACTTTTTTTAGAAAGTCTTTATCTATTTCAAATTCTTGCTCTATATGGGCATTTATAGTATATTTTTCTTTTGATGGCTCATGGCTAAACATGTTGTTTCATACATTGGGTATGTTAAGCATGTAGAACTAAGTTTAATATCTATATTATCTTTATTCTTAGGGAGTATAACATAATGATATCCTACCCACTTGTCCTCTCGACTTTTTCAATAGCCCTGACTGCTGGTAAATAATTGAAAGTCATGTACTTCAGCTAGTTGAGCTATATTTGCCCCCACCGTCATATGTAGACGTTTCTGTCATGGAGATTGTCGATCAACCCTCAACCTCTATGATATTATGTAGTCAAGAACTGATCATAGTAGTGGTACTAACTAGATAAAGTGTCGATGCACTCATCTCCTCCTTAGCACATCACCTCCAAGATCAAGTTGATCCACTTCAGCAACCACTACAAATGCAAGATCTTCAGGTCTAAGTAGCAACAGAAGTAGCAGCCCTCAATAGTAGCATGCTACAAAATGTTGCACAAGAAGACATCCAAGCACAAAAATTTGAGGCAGAGGAGATCCAAGAACCATACATGGCAGTAATGGTGAGTCTTGAAATCATTTCAGCTCAAGTCCAACAACTTCATATAAGGATGTTGACCAAGGTAGTAGATTTCAAGACTTAGTCAATTTAGTTCTCACTCAAATGCAAGTGCCAAAGTACGATAAATAGGATTACAATCTTGAAGATCATCACATTGAAGAAGATGAGGAACTTACCTCACCCTCATATTTGGGAAATCAGTTAGACTCATTTGGATTATTCTGTGAAAACTCACCCACCCGAGGAAGACCTTCATTTTATCTAGATGATTCAACTGAGCAACCAATAGAGGACACTATAATGACCCCACTTCCCGATAACCCCCAATTAAGGAAGACCAAGAAGTCAGAGTCGTTTTCCCAAAAATAGGATCAATGGTTTTGCAAATAATAAAAAATAATTAATAAATTCTACAAAAGACTAAACTAAAAATGGGAACAAAAAAATTACTTTTCACATATCTTTCAAAATTAGGAAATTGGAACTTCTACCCTCAATAGGATTCTATCTATGTAAATCTTCCTTTATGAATTAACTTTAATCTTCACAAGTTCCACTTTACTATTTGTCCAATTTTAGATAATCCTAAAACACCGACAAACAAAATGTCGGTCGGTATAAATGGATATACGGGTATGTGGGGACAAAGAGAATATTGCACATAAGTTCTAACAACTTAATCACATCAAGTAGTTGTTAACAATGCAAAATTATGTTTTCAATGTGACACCCCAACCACTTTTACTCATACTCCGGGATACCCAATCTTAGGGTTTATTCCTTGTAAGGGACATTAAGGCCACCTTCTCCATCTTGAGCTTGGTGCTTGGGGTCATCTCTCTAGGTGCCCATGGGTCTTCCCTTTGGGCTTGACCACTCTAGACCTTCCCTCCAGGGCTTGGTCTTTGCATCATACATCTAGAGATGGTATGTAGGTTCGAGACAGTCACACTTATACTTAATTGTTATAGACATAGTCACTTTCAAGATTGTAGTAATGAAACATCCAAGTAGTTTAGTTTTCATTACAATTGATAGAATCCTCGAGAAACACCGAGAAACATAATGTGGGTATTCATAATTTAACCGCATACATGTTCAGTAGAGTTCACAAGAAATAAGCAATTCCAACCAAGCAAGCAATCCAAGCAAGCAATTCAACTACATAATCACAGAATCCTAAAAAGCATATGTAACCTATTTACTACATACTTTATCAAGAATCTAGCTATTTGACTTGAAATTGCTTCCTAGGGTTTCTAATCCAGTTTAGGGTTTCATTAGGGTTTATCTACAACTTTTCATAATTATAACTACAAAACCCTAAAAATAGTAAAACTGAGTGCAAACCCTAATTATCTCATTAACATCTTCCTAATAGGCTTACTATCAACTTAGTATCACTTCCCTATGATGAATTTCGAATTAAACCACATAAGAAACCACTAAACTTTAATTAGGGTTTCTAAGTTCATTATTGCATATTCATGTGTACAAAACCCTAAAACAAACATATTATCATCTTAATCAGATTTAATTCTTCTTCTTATTCTCAACATGTTCTATATCTCAAAATAACCTAATCAAGACATTAAATCTAATTTTCCATCACAATTAGGGTTTTATCACAGTTTAATACATAAACATGTATAACTTAGTACACTTTTAGAATTAAAAATGATATCATGCTTTAATAATATTTTTATTGGATTCTACATGTTTTTTTAATCAATTTTCATATATTATTTGTCTTAATCGGAGTTATCAATTTATTTCTAGAATTTTTGCAAATAGAAGTACCTTTTGGCCAATGGCGGCTCGACACATCAGCTTAAACCATTTTCTTAATTCTCTAAGTGGGACGTCTATATAAGAGGAAAAAGACCTCCCTTCCCCTCCCTTCTTGCATGTGTGTCGGGGGCAGTCGAGTCTTTTCACCAAGACTCATCCCCTTCTTTGCGACGCTGGTCTCTGCTAGCCTGATGCGGCGACGTCCGTGGATTGCTCCCTACTCGTATGTCCTCATGCTCCCGAGCCTCGAACATGTCCAAGAAGAATCACCCAGCCCTTGTCGGAGTTGAGGAGGGTGATTGTACTGCTAGTGGTGGTTAGAGGTGACCCAAAGCGGTCCCCCATGTTTATAGGTCGCGGCACAGGAGGATGCACAGAATAGGTCCATCGAAGACCATCTCCCAGCACCATCATGCTATGGTTAGGTAGGGGAAACCTACAGAAAGCTTTCCACTTCCCTTCCAGGTTCTGGGGTTGACTATATTCCTTGTATGAATCCAGTTCATCGTGAAGATATGTAGGTCAAACAGTAGTGTCTCATGGGTACCTTTGGTTCCCGTACGGCTTACCACCCTAGGAGGGTTTCTCTTGGTTTTGTTTCCTCCACTATAAGACCCTCATTCCCTCTTATGTACTCTTAAATGTGAGGGAAAGAGAGAGGATAGATAAACAAGGTTTAGGGTTCTTAGTAAAGAAAAAAGGAAAGTTCTTCTAGGTTTTAATATAAAACCTTGATGCGAGAAATAATTATTCCTCATTCTTCATAACTCACTATCTCATCAAACTTTAGGAAAACCTCATCTACTATATCATCTTCAATTGGAAGACGGATTACTTATCAAATAATCCTCTACCTTCCCGAAATTTGATTTTTACTATAATACCAATTATTTTCCAACTAAATTACTTAGCCTACAAGATATCTTGTAAACCCCTATATTTTCTCTCATGCCCTTAAATTAGGATTATCTCTTATTTAAAATTATCTAGGACATTTATTTTGGGCACGAGATTCCCCTTTTTTTTTCCTATTTTGTTTCACATGGTTATATGTGAACTTTTAATTAAATAAAACATATCTTCCTCTTCTCATATTATATTAATTCCAAACTTTAAGGGAAAGTCCATAATGACTTAAACTACATGTGTGAAAAGTTTGGTACTCAAATTCAAAATCATAAGAGACTTTTCTTCAAATGCAAGTTATCACTTATTAAGGTACATTTTATGCATATTTTCTCTCTCCTATTCTTTTATTTTCCTTTATTTGGATCCCTTTTTTTTCCATTAGAAACCTTGTGTATTTGAAATCTCATCCATGATGATTCAATCACACATCATTCCACATATTTATTATATTTTCATCATTATCTCAATTTATTTTCTTATTTATGCATTTTTTTATTTCCTTCAATTTTCTTTCTCTTTTTATCATCTTGGACTCACTAACTTAATAGGGTCTACAAAATCATACATTTAAAGGAAATATCATCACATATATCATACAATTCCCATAATCATACATTTATTGGGGAAATTGCATTTCCAACCATATGAACCCAAAAATTGGGGTTGTAACATCCTTCCCCTCTTATAGGAATTTTGCCCTCAAAATTCCACCAAACCTACCAACAATCAAGATAAGACTTTCTTATGTCCATCATTGGCTCCCATGTGGTTTCATCCTCTCCAAGGTGCTTCCAAAGAACCTTTATCATCATATATTCTTACATTTGAGTTCTTTCACCCTGGAATCTAGAATCCTCATAGGTGACTCAGGACATTACAACCTCCCTTGAGGCTTAATAGGTTCATGGCTCAGCACATGGCTCAGGTACATCACATAGTGCTCTAGATCAGACTCATGGAACACATCATACATCATGTTATCCTGAGGGATAAGGCTAAACATAAGCATTTCCTCCAATCAATCTCAAATTGACACACGTATCAGGGACTTAGCTTTCTCAGCTTTAGTGTCGAGTTTTCATAACACATGTTCTCCCACAGTGAACTATATGTCAGTCTGCTTTGCATGAGTGCATGACTTCTATCGCACCTAGGCTTTCTCAGCCATTCCTCGATCAAAGCAACTTCATCTACACCCACTGTGGTCTCTCTGACCTTCACAAGGTCCTCTTACCAACATCATCCAAATGAAGCGGTGATTGACACAACCTCCCTTACAGAGCTTTTACATCTCGATACTATCTATGGTGGCTATCCTCACAAGCAAACTCTACTAGGGACAGGAACAACTCCCATGTATCACCCTGAATGAGCATACATGCTCTCATTAGATCCTCTAAAGCTTGGATCATACTCTCCTAACTATCCATCAGTCATGGGTGATATGATGTACTCAACTTCAATCTAGCATCGAGTTCTTCTTACACCTACTTCCGTAACATGGAAGTGAACTTCAGGTCATGCTCAAGATATTGAACTCAGATCATGATGTAGTTGAGCTATCTCTCTCTCATACATGTAGGTCAACCAAATCTGTCACACTGACAGTGTTCTCTCTTAGGCAAGGGATTAGGTCAACTTGGTAAGGTGATCTACCATAACCCATATTGCATCATGACCTCTCTTGGTCTAGGGGAGACCCACCACACTATCCATGGTGATCTACTCCCATTCCCTCTCAGGGGCTCCTCATATTTGTAGCAACTCACTGGGTTACTGGTATTCGGCCTTCATCATCGAGCATGTATGGCAAATGGCCACATGCAACTCTATATCCTCCTTCCCAATACCACTGCAACCCTTAACCATCTTGGTAGTATCATGGTGTACGATGTACATAAAATCATGAACTTCTACATGTCATTATTCCTCAAGGTTGACTTCTCAAAAACCCTAAAACATTATAGTAGTGGGTTTCACTGCCTTCCTTTTCCTGAGAGGGGTATCTGAGGTTCTTACAACCATCCTTCTATCTCATCAAGCTCTGTGCTGGCTAACATTCTAAAAAGGAATATGAAGAAGATGTAAATTTTGTACCATTAAAACTATACAAAAGCAAGGCAGGGATTCAACCAATGTTCTTTGTATTTGTCTCTATGCAAGAATACTTCAAGGATGTATTACATCTTTTATTATTGCCCTGAGAAGATGAGATATGTCACTCATACTCCAACTGACCACTGCTAAGTTTAAATTAGTGCCATACAAGGTCAATGGAAGAGCCAGAATCCACAACCTCTCCTCACCTTCCAGTCAGCAAGAGAAAACACTTTAGAGACATATCAAGTCTAACTGCAAACAACCTAGCCTACCTTGGTATATAGGCATAACACTAGTGAAACTGAGCGACAAACTGTAGTTGCACTCCTACCAAGGTATGGCCCATAGACAATCCTGTAAAAGTATATACTGAGGTCATATCATTGACATACAGCCCGTAGTTGAACTCCTATTAGGGTATGGCCCATAGCCAATCTTGTGAATGTTTATACTCAACATTATACAAATCTGATCTCCACTAAGGGAGAACTTGTTTCACCATCTAGCACCAAGTGACAATGGAATGGATCTATGGCACATGGAACCTACATGATTTAGGCTCAGCTTGTTTAGTTATGCCAATTTAGTGTCTTTTAGCATCAATCAAGTTACACTGTATAAAGCCATAACAAACTCTACAAGAATAAAGGTATAGTACAACTTCAGAAGATATAAAACGTATAAGGTGTGAACTTGTCACATCATCATATAGCAATGTAGAATTGTCATTCACAAGGCCATCATCACTATTACACAACCACAGTAGGACATCACCAATGTCACATCACTGTGGGATATCAATCCCTCAATCACACCTCTAGAGGTTATCACCTCAAATCATGTACAAGGCACCTTCCAGGTCATTTGACCCATTCACATCAAACCTGCATCAAAAGTATCTCGTCATGCCTTATCAAGGCTCATTCAACTTGTGTCATACCATATTTACCATAGCATGCACTATCTATGACATTCAAACCCATGCCTCCTGCAAGGTTAAGGGTTCATAAACAAGAGAGAGGTAACATCATAACATCATAACCATTCTAAGGGAGAGAAGCAAACACATCAGTTGTCCCTAGGTTAGGGTTAGGGTTTCATACTTAGCCGATTAGGGTTTTGTATCATACAACATCATCAAACCCTAAGTATATGGTTTCCCACATTCTTGGATCGTATAAAGGTTAGGCATCACATTTGAGGTTAAGCATTATGTTATCCAACCAGCACCATACATGTATCACCATGTGCTCACATGTTATGTGATAACCATGTATACATACATAGGTGTTAACCCACACCACTGACATGTGTTACGGCCCAATAACATCCAGTCATGACCATACATATAACCAAGGGTATAGACCATCCCTAACCATGTGTTACATCTGTAATTAATCTACATGACTTATCCCTAACATACTAAAAATGTTTCGACCACAAAAACCTATTAAGGTTAGGGTTAGGTCAAAACTCTAGAGTCAAATCACCACACCAACATGTAGATACCATCCAAGAAACTAGGGTTATGACCCATACCAAGACTACTGTTTTGACCAATACCAAACAACTAAAGGGTCACCACTTTTCATGGTGTTAAGACCGCTACAAAGAGAGAGTAGCAACCTATTCCATAAGAGGTTAACATATTACGACCAAATTGATGAAATATAAGGTATCAACTGCAACCATCCAAGGGTAGTGACCCCACATGGTCTAGCACATTATTAACACTTAACCCAAACCAAAACAAGGAAGAACACGACCCCAAAATAGGAGACAACTTTAGGGAAAACTCCACACAAAATGATCACCCAACACCCTAAAACTTGAACCAAGGAATCTCAACCAAAGAATCACATGCAAGGGTGATCAAACCACGTTTAGCACACCTAAAATAAAACTTAAAACACCATGATATGTCAAGGAACACAAACTTAAAGAGAATACTCTAGATCATGGCCAAGAGATGAAGAAAAACCACCATTATATCCTAGTCACCAAAAATCAGGTACACAACTAGGGTTTCAGATTTCTACCAAACCAAGTAAGATTTCAACCATCAATCAAGTTCTATAGATTATCATCATTCACAAGCATGTTAAGGAAATGTTTTAGAGATAGAAGACAGTAGCATACATGCATAAAGAGTGAAATAATAGAGAAGGTTAAGAGTTATATAACCCACCTTAAAGAAGATCACTCGAAGGATCAAGCTCCAAGCACACGATCACCAACAGAAAAAGAAGCTCCACCAAAGCTCCACTCTTGGCCAAAAAGCACCTCAATAACGAGACAACATAAAGGTATAAGATGGCACAAGAAAAAGGGAAAGGAAGAATACTAGGCCAATCCAAAGAAGAAAGGAGATAAGAGAGGAGAAACTCCATCTCACTTGGGTGTCGCCTTGTCAAAACATGACCTATTACCCTTGTGATGAGGAGCTCTCTTCTCAAGAACAACAACTATGTTAAAACATAGTCTAAGGCCAAGGAGGGAGAAGAAGATGGGGTAGGAGATCCAAAAAAGAAAGGTATGAACTTACTAGGGTTGAAGATGACCAAGGATCACCACAAGCACCACATGCAAGGGAAGTCCAGCTACCAAGAACTCCAAAATAGATCTTCTTCCTCCTCAATGCTCCAAAGATGACCAAGAAAGAAGGAGGAAGAAGATGGCCAAAAAGGGTCACTAGCATGGATAGATAAGGGGTTATATAGTAAAATAGGAAGGAAGTGGGGTGAGGATGAGGTGCCAACACCCTAAGGCACCAAAGGGAAATTTGTCCACCCAAGAAACCAACATGCAACCACTTAAGCCATGCATGCATGAGATGGTGATATAATATATGTTGGGTGTTGACCTACTTGGTGTTGGTATGTATGCCCTGAGAGCCAATCATGGGATGATTGGTGGGATACATTAAGATTGATTTGATAAACATCAAAGGCAAGCTTCCAATTCTTTCTGGTTCAGTCATATGAGATAGTGATAGAACAAATTGAATGTCTAGAGAATGAAAATACTCAATGACGTATGCTTTCAGGTTAAGGACATGAACAATGAGATCATATAGATGCTAAGAGTTTGTACATTCTTGTTATGTCCCTAGTCATATGTCATTGTGGAAGGTAGATAGACAGCAATGACACACAAGACTAGATTGTGGTGTTGGTTGATGACAGAATCTCATTAGTCATGATATAGAGATATCAAACCAAACACATAGGTACTTGTTAGAGAACAAGTGTACCAGACAGACCCACCGTGAGTTTGACACATGGAACCATGACATGGTAGTCACAGTCAGTACTCACAGTGATGGTGGTGAGTGTGATTCTTTGACCTAAAATCACTACACTCAACACATGTCGTTGGGCACACTTTGACATCATCAAACGCAGTCCTGAAACATGGGTTGTTATAAAGGTGATGATTGGGTGGCTTTGACACATGGGGCTTTTGAGGGGTGAGTGATAGATATGGGATTTGTCCCTCCTGAGGGAGTTTGATATCCATGGCCACTTGATGAGTAGGATTGAGAAAGGCGTGCAAGCATGTGTGAATCAATATGTGATATTGATGTCATACATATCTCTTCCAATCTACTTTGAGATCAAGAAAGTGAATGAACATTGACAGGATGACTGTTCCATGCCTCAAGTTCATTCGGGATATCAGTGACAAAGGAATTATACATTCACTATAACACCATTCACGGATTGTAGGATTGAAAGTTGTTCTCCAACTTTCTATTTCACTTGGGTAGCACTGATGTGTGACTAGGCACCGCTCTTTGCTTATGAAGTCATAAGTGTTATGGATTTTCACTGCCAACGTGAAATGGACCTGCAGGGTCACACACATAGGATTTAACCTGGAATAGGAGTTTTGTCCACAAACAATGTTTAGATTGATTACTAAAGGAGTTTAGTAGTTCAATTAAACACTCAATTAATTGATAGCTCAATATTATAATGTTCAAGGTGTTGGACTGATTGATTAGAGTATCAGATTGATTGAAGCTACAATTGACTGATTCTGCACAGTCTGCACTCCCAACCGATTGACTCATATGATGAACCGATCGGTTGAGCTTGGTGAACCGATCAGCTCAGGTGGTGAGTTGATCGACTCATGGACAGGGTGAAACAATATCTTCAAGTGTTGAAATGATCGGTTCAACTGGTGCAACCGAGCAAGTTGGGAAAGTCAGGTTGGTGAGAAATTTCTTTTTGTTTCGCTTGCCCAATTTGATTGGAACATGGATTGGTATTTGATACCAATTAGAAATAAAATAAGGAAAGTCAATCGGGAACTAATTAGGACCACGAACCGACCGGTTCAGAAATGAACCGACCGTTTCATGGGTCCCAACCGATCGGTTGAGGTGTCAACTGACCGGCTCAGGTCCCCAACCGACCATTTTAGAAATGAAATGATCGGTTCAGGTTGCGCAGTTGGTTGTTTTTGTGGAAAATCTTGAACCCTTCTACTCCTGCTTTAGTCCCACATTGCCCGGGATAGAGAACCCTATCCCATGACCCTCCTATATATAGGGGTATTGGGGGCTTCTCAAATTACAACACAGTGCAACCAGTTGCTCTGTGAAGTTGTCGTTCTGTCTGGTTTTGGTAACTGAGAGAGAGCCCGAGCAAGTGCTACCCGATAAGGGAGGCACAAGAAGGGAAAGACAACTGCAGAAAGTGACTGGTGGCAGGAGAGTGTGTTAGTGACTAATACGCTGACAGAAGGGTGTGACTCCTTCCAATTCCTTGTGAGACAAGGAGATTAGAGTTCCAGGTGGTCCATGTGGACTACTTCAGAGGCAGGAGATTTTTGCCGCTCGGAGGACAGCTGTCAATCCCGACAGTCCCGGTGAGCCCAGGAGTCGTCAGTCCCAGTGCAACAAGGAGCTGCACAGACACCGTCCAAGACTAGAGGTGAAGACCACACAAGTCGCGAGGTATTGTTTCCGAGCAAGCCTCGAGACATGGTATGATTCCACAAACCATCCTTTCCTATTGTATAGACGTTGACGCGTTTCCTTGTTCTGGGTTTTGGGGAGGAAAATGTTTGTTTCCGCTGCCTTCTCTGCCTCCCTTAAAACCTAACAGTGGTATCAGAGCCACGTCAACTGCTCTATACTTTAGGATTATTGATATGATCAATTTTGGTTTTTCGCCTTTATTTATTGCATACGATGCGAATAAAATTGGCTTTATGCATATCCAATCCTAAATCCACAAATCCCAATATATATATATGATATGTAATATTAATGCACTCGATATGCGTCGCCCTTAAATGAGTTTTGTGGTGGATGTATAGTGTGGTTATGGCCAATAAACCCTATCTGTGTATGGTTGTATGTGGTTGCTTGCATCTCGGTCTGCACACTGATTTTCCTTCTCCTATTCCAGATGTAACTTGAAATAATTCTAGATTTTCTTTCCTACCTTTGCTCCCCTCAAATGTAACTCGAGGTTTCTCTTTTTATAATGTAAAATAGGATAGAATTTTATTTCCTGTTATGTCAAAGAACGGAGGACATCCTGACGACAGCTGAGATGATCGATTCAAGGCGTGAACCGATCAGTTGACGTTCGAGACTATCGATTCAAGGAGTGAGCCGATCGGTTGATGACTGGTTTGAGGAGCGAGACAAGTAGGTGGCGGCCATGATGAGATGCACGACGACCAAGCGAACCGATCGGTTGGAGGAGCCAACCGATCAGCTGGTGGCACCCAGCCGACTGGCCTGATGGCGAGCCAATCAATCATGTGATGAGTTGATCAAACCCAGAAAGGTAAAGCACAGAGTTCATCTTGTACAAGTTGCATGTGATGTAGACCTAGATGAATGTGATTCCTCTTGGCTCGAGGAATCACATTAGGATGGCCATAATCATAGCTTTTATCATTTTGCATGTTTTCTATGGGATATAGCATGTGTATGATACATACTATATATTGTGGTGATTGGATATGTATATGTATATAAAACCAAATCGCTCATTAAATATTAAGTTTTAGATGCCTTTCAAATGGGACACATGTGAAAAGCTTGATCGACCAAGTGTGGGCACGCCCTAGCGTGGTGCACCGTCTATCTTGTGGAAGCGTGAAGGATGAATGTGTGGGTCTGCCCTAGCAGGGTGCATATTCATCGTGTTGGCTTTGGGCCAGACTTAACAAGGTGACCTAGATTGGATCTAGCACCTTGAGGCATGGAGATGATCATGGTAAGGAGTTGCATATGACATCTTATCAAGAGTTGCATATGATGCAATTGGCAAGAGTTACCTACCTGAGAGATCTAAGTTGTGGGTGACAGCCCAAGTTGGTCCATGACTTAGAGGATTTCTGGATCTTGCCCACTAGAAGGTTGTACACTGCAATCTTCCGAAATGATGGTGAGGGCTATCAATTTGAAGTAAAATAGTGGGAGCAATAATTAATTAAAGGCCTAATTATATCATCAACTTTTCAAATCAATCAAATAAGTCAAAAATGAGTTTTGGACTAAAATTGCATATTTTCCTTTTGTAGTACAAATGATGACAAACAACAATCACTTTTCTTTGCGATCAGTCCTTGAAAAGGACAAGCTAAATGGGACAAGCTTCCATGACTGGTACATGACATTGAGAATTGTTCTCACTCAAGAGCGAAAGCTCTATGTCCTGGATACTCCAATTCTAGAGGAACCTGCTCCAAATTCACCAAAGGTAGAAAGGGATGCTTACAAGAAGCATTCTGATGATGCCATTGATGCAAAGTGTTTGATGTTGTGCTCTATGAACCACGAGTTGCAGAGACAACATGAGAACATGGGTGTCATTGAGATTATTCAGCATCTCAAGAACATGTATGAAGATCAAGCACGACAAGAGAGATATAATGTCTCAAGGGCACTATTCAAGTGCGTCATGACAGAAGGAGATCCAGTTGGTCCTCACACACTCAAGATGATTGGGTATGTGGAGAACCTGACAAGACAGGGATTTCCACTAAGCCAAGAGTTGGCTACTGACGTGATACTGCAATCTTTGCCAGAATCCTATAGTCAGTTTGTGATGAACTACAAAATTAACAATTTTGATAGGCCACTGTCAGAGTTGTTGGGCATGTTGAGGATAGCCAAGATACAGATGAAAAAGGACAAGCCTAAGTCTGTGATGGTGATCACGAGCAAGAAAGGAAAGTCCAAGCGCAAGGGCAAGGGCAAAGCTAAGAAAGGTTCTGATGCTAGCCAGGAGCCCAAGTCATCTTCAACTCTCAAGGCCAAGGGAGGCGTGGCCAAGAAAGGTAATTGCCACCATTGTCAAAAGCCATGACATTGGAAAAGGAATTATCCTCTCTATCTGGAAGAACAAAAGAAGAAGGAGGCGACAAACGTCTCTACTTAAAGGTGTCTTGAAAGTAAACTTGTAACACTTTTGAGGTATATGATACCAAGATGTAAAGTGTAAAGCACTCAATAAATGGGGGAAGTGTTGCCGTCATAGATAGGAGCACTTTAGTTTATTTTCATCCTAAAAGGTAGGTAATACAGTTATGAACTGCTATTTCATATTTTCCAATAGATAGAAACACTTTATTTTTACATATTGTATGACAATGATGGCAATCAATAAAGAGATGTTTCAATTTCTAAAGATATGATCTTTGTGGCAATGCCTTTTTTATCTTGTGGTATTTAATATGCATAAGATAAAATGATACCTAAAAGTTATAGATAACTGAAACAATCAAATTAGCATCAATCATGAGAAATTCATTTCTAGTTTCCATATGATGGATAAATCTAGACTCTTTTGGTTAGAGAACCAGTAAGAGACATGAATATCTTGGACATGATTAATCAATCTTCACTAAAGGTAGTGGGAGAATGATTATCCTATTAGGTATGATACATTTGATGTATTTACAATCCTATTGGAACAAATGCTAATACTTCAAATGGTGTTTGGAGAAATACCAATATGAATATCTTGAAGTGTTCAAGATTATCATACATGAAGTGCAAATTTGGTAAAGTATTAATTCTTGATGAGATCAATGAATGAAATACTTGGACCAAATGTTTGAGATCCTTATGAGTGATTATGATAGTGTATCATAGTGAACTCATGATTAAGGCATGGTGATGTCTAAATCAAGAAGGAATCATACTCTAAGGAGTTAGAGAATGATTATCAAATAACTGAATTCTTCTTAATAAAAGAATAGCCCAAACTAATAAAGGACATTAAGAATCACAAGGTGTTGTGAGTTCTTATATCCTTGACGGATACACCTCGTTTATCTATGTGATGAGTTGTTCATGTGATGAGTCAACTATCTAGATGAATATGAGGAACTGAATTTTGAGTTATGGTTTATGACCATTACATCCTAAATGACATCCATGTGAACCATAAGGTATGACCTTGATGGTAGCACCCATTGGATGAAATCCATAAGTGCAAATGAATATTAAGTGTTAAGACACATGGATAACATTTTGAGAAGGATGATGCTTGTTGATTGCAACTTAATGACTAAGCATTTGACATATGGATACTAAAACTGCATTCCTATGAGGAATAAAACAAGGATGTGTACGTGACACAACCTATAAGGTTTATGAATCCACTAATGCAAATGAAGTCTATAAGTTACAATGGACTAATCAATGTGATTGATTGAGTACAAGCAACTCAGAATTGGATCTTTACTTTGATAATATAGTCAAAGGGTTTGACTGATATGTCAAAGATAAAGAAGGGTCTGTGATTTAGTGGGAGTGTGTTCGCATTCCACATGTTGATGTGAAATGGAAATGTTCTAGAATGGAAATCCAAAAGTGGAAATTATCTTTAAGGAAGATAGAGATGTTTCCTATGTGATAGGAATAGAGATCTATAGAGATATTTCTCAAAAACCTCTTGACCTGAAAAGAGAAAGCATACATTGGCAATCTGTACTGAAGGGTTCAGTATGCACAAATTCAGTGAGAGAAAACTTGTCCGTGTTACATGGAGTTAGTATCTCAAGGCCAAGTGTCCAATTCTTATGAAGAATGGGAACACTAAGAATAGATATGGATCTATCATGTATGTAATCATCCCATTATCTTGCATGTATAGACATGGAAAGAATAAAATGCATTCATCATCTTGTATGTAGGACATGACAATATGTTGTGCTCATCCTGATAACTCGTATGTGGGACATAACGAGTGGATGTCTGTCTACTTTCAGTAAGGGTTACTGGAAACCATAAGAACTTGATAAGTACTTGAGAAGTACTAGTTCTATGGAGATATGGAAGAGTTCGATGTAAAGAGTTACATTGATGCAAAATTCCGAAAAGGACAGAAAATTAATCGCAAAATATATATAGGATATATAAAAATGAAAGTTTGTTGATAATTGGAAGTGTTCCAATAAAACCATTTAAAAGGAAATGTCGAGTATCTATGTGTTGGAGAATAGCAGTGGATACTATATGGATCTGGAAGTCCATGTGATGAACTTATAGATATTCTGCTCATTGATGACAAGTATGGAATCCTTGATCATGCAATACGGCTAAAGGTTAGCAAAGGAATACTAGATCGCATATTACAACAACTCCATCTCATACATGTGATGTACAGTGAAGAGATGAGAGACATGCGGTTCAAAACTGACTTTGGCAAGGTGTTGCCATAAATCACTATGTTCGCACTAGAGCACATTTACATGTGGGACATGTTTGAAGATCACTATGAATATGATTCAAGGGTGATTGGCTCGCAGTGCAAGTGGGAGTCTGTTGGTATGTATGCCCTGAGAGCCAATCATGGGATGATTTGTGGGATACATTAAGATTGATTTGATAAACATCAAAGGCAAGCTTCCAATTCTTTTTGGTTCAGTCATATGAGATAGTGATAGAACAGATTGAATGTCTAGAGAATGAAAATACTCAATGACATATGCTTTCAGGTTAAGGACCAGAACGATGAGATCATACAGATGCTAAGAGTTTGTACATTCTTGTTATGTCCCTAGTCAGATGTCATTGTGGAAGGTAGATAGACAACAATGACACACAAGACTAGATTGTGGTGTTGGTTGATGACAGAATCTCATTAGTCATGATATAAAGATATCAAACCAAACACATAGGTACTTGTTAGAGAACAAGTGTACCGGACAGACCCACCGTGAGTTTGACACATGGAACCATGACATGATAGTCACAGTCAGTACTCACAGTGATGGTGGTGAGTGTGATTCTTTGACCTAAAATCACTACACTCAACACATGTCGTTGGGCACACTTTGACATCATCAAACGCAGTCTTGAAACATGGGTTGTTATAAAGGTGATGATTGGGTGGCTTTGACACATGGGGCTTTTGAGGGGTGAGTGATAGATATGGGATTTGTCCCTCTTGAGGGAGTTTGATATCCATGGCCACTTGATGAGTAGGATTGAGAAAGGCGTGTATGCATGTGTGAATCAGTATGTGATATTGATGTCATACACATATCTTCCAATCTACTCTGAGATCAAGAAAGTGAATGAACATTGACAGGATGATTGTTCCATGCCTCAAGTTCATTCGGGATATCAGTGACAAAGGAATTATACATTCACTGTAACACCATTCATGGATTGTAGGATTGAAAGTTGTTCTCCAACTTTTTATTTCACTTGGGTAGCACTGATGTGTGACTAGGCACCGCTCTTTTCTTGTGAAGTCATAAGTGTTATGGATTTTCACTGCCAATGTGAAATGGACCTGTAGGGTCACACACATAGGATTTAACCTGGAAGAGGAGTTTTATGCACAAACAATGTTTAGATTGATTACTAAAGGAGTTTAGTAGTTCAATTAAACACTCAATTAATTGATAGCTCAATATCATAATGTTCAAGGTGTTGACTGATTGATTAGAGTATCAGATTGATTGAAGGTGCAATTGACTGATTTTGCACAGTATGCACTCCCAACTGATCGGCTCATATGATGAACCGATCGGCTGAGCTTGGTGAACTGATCGGCTCAGGTGGTGAGTCGATCGGCTCATGGATAGGGTGAAACAATTGCTTCAAGTGTTGAAACGATCGGTTCAACTGGTGCAACCGAGCAAGTTGGGAAAGTCAGGTTGGTGAGAAATTTCTTTTTGTTTCACTTGCCCAATTTGATTGGAACAAGGATTGTTATTTGATACCAATTAGAAATAAAAGAAGGAAAGTCAATCGGGAACTGATTAGGACCATGAACCGACCGGTTCAGAAATGAACCGACCATTTCATGGGTCCCAACCGATCGGTTGAGGTGTCAACTGACCGGCTCAGGTCCCCAACCGACCGTTTCAAAAATGAAACGATCGGTTCAGGTTGCGCAGTTGGTTGTTTTTGTGGAAAATCTCGAACCCTTCTACTCCTGCTTTAGTCCCACATTGCCAAAGATAGAGAACCCTATCCCATGACACTCCTATATATAGGGGTATTGGGGACTTATCAAAGTACAACACAGTGCAACCAGTTTCTATGTGAAGTTGTCGTTCTCTCTGGTTTTGGTAACTGAGAGAGAGCTCGAGCAAGTGCTACCCGATAAGGGAGGCACAGTAAGGGAAAGACAACTGCAGAAAGCGACTGGTGGCAGGAGAGTGTGTCAGTGACTAGTACACTGACAGAATGGTGTGACTCCTTCCAATTCCTTATGAGACAAGGAGATTGGAGTTCCAGGTGGTCCGTGTGGACTACTTCAGAGGCGGGAGATTTTTGCCGCTCGGAGGACAGCTGTCAATCCCGACAGTCTCGGTGAGACCAGGAGTCGTCAGTCCCGGTGCGACCAGGAGTTGCACAGACACCGTCCAAGACCAGAGGTGAAGACCGTGCAAGTCGCGAGGTATTGTCGCCGAGCAAGCCTCGGGACAAGGTATGATTCCACAAACCATCCTTTCCTATTGTATAGACATTGACACATTTCCTTGTTCTGGGTTTTGGGTAGGAATATTTTTGTTTCCACTACCTTCTCTGCCTCCCCTAAAACCCAACACTTGGGTCCCCAACATGTGGTTTTAGTCACAACACTACATAGAGGTCAAAAAAAGAGCAAAACATCAAGACTTGATCAAAACAATATCATCACCATCAAAGAGGTCGAAACACAAGAAGACAAGCATCTAGGTCCAAACACATCATGCCAAACCATCAAGGTTGTAATAGCATCTTGCCAAGGCAAGTGTTTCATTTGAAACACATCCAAGACAACCCCTAGGTCTCCACCTACATTGCTACCATCACTAAGGTTGAACAAGGTCAAAATAAAGCAAAGCCTAGAAAACCCTAATCACCTCTAAGGATACCACCACTCAAACAAGGCACCCCCTTCTTTATATATCCTATAAATCATGTCAAGAAATAGAAGGAACCTTCTATAAGTGACAAATTGCACACTCACCTCGTACATTGGGTAAATTGTAGTTTGCACCAAAACTAGCACGCAAGGCACAAACGTCATCCAAACAAGCTCAAACTTTAAACTTAAGCTCTTCACAAGCCCTAAAAGCATTCCAAAGGATTAGAAAAAGATTCTAAGAACTTCATCTAGACAAAGAAAATAGGGTTAATCCAAAACCTAGGTCATGGGTCTTATAAGCCATAAACCTCTAATAGGGATTTTGCCCCAAAAATCCAAGGCAGGATGAGAAGGGTACTCCCAATGCATCTCCACCGTAATCTCCTAATCTGGACCACCAAAATAGATATAAAGCAAATCCAAACATATCCAAATGACATAGCTTCATCGAGCATGTCTCCTCTGACTGACTCAAGGTGTAAAACCATATTGTCGCCTGTCCAGATGAACCAGTTTGTGATGCCTGTCCACATCCTCGTCCTCATCCTCCACCACCACTGATTTATGTCTCGGTGAATCTTGGTGGCACTTCCTCGACTGATGGGTCACCTCACCACCTTTTAATAGACACTCTCACCTTAGATGTCCTACTTGTCCACACTTATGAAAAATCCTAATCTCATTTGTGGCCTAGACAGCCCCGTAATTGACACAAATGTTGTACTGTGGGCTCCTACAAGTGAAAAATTATGACTTCTTCCATTACTTGACAACCACTATTTTAGTTCACTAGACCTATACTATGCTGGAGGTGATGAGAACCTAGGCTCCTTAAAGCCACCTGATGACTGCTCTTGGTACTGAGAAGGTCTCTTCTTGGCCCCTTTCTCGTGCTTCTCAACTACAGATCTCTCTATCCTCCTAACAAACTCCATAAATGTGGCAAAATGCTCTCTGTCTCTAAGGATGATGCCAGCATCGTCAACTCTGCACTCAACCCCTTCTCAAAATGTATGATTGTCTCTTGATCTATAGAATCCATGTGATGACCAAACCTCAACAACTCAATAACATTCACCTCATACTCATTGATCGACATGGATACCTGTCGGGTCCTCTCAAATTGGTTGATCTTCTCATCAAGGTATGCTTGAGGAAAGTATTGATTCACAAACTCTTTTCAGACATTCTCCCAGCTAATAGAAACACATGGCCTCTTTTCCTTATCTATGGCACCACAATGGCCAACACTCTTGTTCAAAAGGTACACTACATTTCTTACCTTATCTGCATCAGGGATGTTGAGGATCTTAAAGACCTTCTGCAACTCCCTCAACCATAGATCTGCATCTGATTGATTTTTTGTATCAGCATACTCTGCAACTCCAACACACCTTAACCATTCAAAGGTCTTCCCCGAGACCATAGATTCTACATTGGGGATTGCTGCTCTTGTTTGTGGAACAAGCATTTTGTCTATCATATGCGTAATCATGGCCATACATTGTCCAAACATGTATTGAAAAGAAGGATTGATCATCACTCCAGGGTCTAACTGGGGCATCTCAGGCGTCCTCTCCTTAACATCCTTCCTCCTTGCACCTCCACCCGATGCAGCAACATCACTCTCCACAATGTGTTCTTTGTGTTCTCCAACCATCTTTTCAACTCTTCTTCTTCTTATTCTGTACAAGAAGAAGTTACTATAAGACAAACTAGAGGACACTAGAATAGACACAAACCCTAGTCCTAGGTCCCTATAGAGTTAGCAAACCTAAAGATTTGATACCAACAAAACTGTAGTTCCCCATGTCATAGAAAGCACAATTAAAAAAACTAATGCAGAATTAACACTAAGCAAGCTGATTATTAAAAAAACACAGGAAATTAAAACCAATTGCATAAAAGAACAATAGGCCAAAATAGAAAGCACAATTAAAAAAACTAATGCATAATTAACACTAAGCAAGCTGATTATTAAAAAAACACAGGAAATTAAAACCAATTGCATAAAAGAACAATAGGCTAAAAAACCTTCACATATAGGTCCACAACAGGACACCTACATCACATAACACATATCATAAGGTGTGTAGATCATTATTTTCAACATTCCTGTCATCAACTTGAAACATGAAATACATGCTCCATATATACATGTACTTCTGTCATAACTACACAACAAAAGGCACACATGCCAAAAACCTCATATCAATAACATAACCACAAACACATCAAAAACATCCCCAACACCTTAGTGTATAGGGATGACTATAGGACTCTAACGCCAAAAGGCTAGCAACACTTCCAACCTGATCAACTACTACTCTTATTGCTTCTCATCCTCAGTTGCAAGATCAACACCATGTCGTGCACATTAACCTAAAAGATATGGAAAGCCCACAGGGTGAGACCAAAAATCCCAACGAGATATATAACTCTCCGCAAACATCTATTAAATCATAAATAACTTAAAGCAGATAGATAACATGGTGACTAGCACAATAGTTTCAATTATGTATTCAACAGGTAAAGTAGGTTAAGCAATACTAGGCAGTTATCACTAAGGAGTAGAACAATTTACATTCTAAAAAGGAATATGAAGAACATGCATATTTTGTACAACTAAAAATATACAAAAGAAAGGCAATCCTTCAACCAATAGAATTCCTATATTTCCCTATGTAAGAACACAATAGAGCTGTATTATGTCTTTTATTATGCCCTAAGTTGATGAGGTATACCACTCATACCCTAAATGACCACTGTTAAGTTGAAATCAATGCCCTACAAGGTCAATGGAAAATCTGGAATCCACAACCTCTCCATACCTCCCAATTAGCATGAGAAAACACCGCATAGACATATCAAGTCTAACTACAAACAACCTAGATAGGCTTGGTATATAGGCATAACAATATTAAAATTGAGCCACGACCCGTAGTCGCACTCCTGCCTCAAAATCTCAAATTAACTCCTATTTCCAAGCACAACATGTATATAAGAAGACACATCATGGTTTTCAAAGTTGGGTTGTACTAGGAGAAGACACTCATGCATTGGTGAGGAACACATTATGTTGCCTCCATCACGGTGTTGATCAACCTAGTTGTGACACACCAGATTACACTTGTGACACGCCATGCTTTTGAAACAAGAGTGAAATAAGAACCCTAACCCTTCTTGAGATGTCATGTCAAGGTGGTGACACATTATATCCACTACCATCAGGGACTATCTTGATCCATCAATTCCCCACAATGTAGGATAGAATACTTAGCATGCAAGTTTCATCTGCAGCCTCCAATGACTTGTGGGAAGTAGTATGAAGTTGATGGAAACATGTGAAAACATCCACTATAGATCTAGGAAGTTCTAAAACATAATGGATGGTGTCTTCTTGGAAACATAGGTGAAGATGTTCTTTTCTTATTCATAGAGGATATGATATCCTATGTTAAGTCATGAAGACATATTCTCAACGTGGTACTGATGCTAGGAAAAAGGATAGAGGTGGTGATGAAAATGTTCTTTAAATAGACAAGGGCCCACAAAGCTTGATGACTGTTGCACCTTAACCATCTTTCTTTGTACCAAAGATTTAGAGATAACACTTCAATACCATTTTAATCAAATAATACTAGAGAGAAACCACTACTTGAATAGAGAATGGGGATAACTATTACATTTTGACCCTTGGTGGCTCTTATTACAAACTTACATGATTTGTGACTAGTTCTTGTTTACGTATAATTTATTGTTGCACATGATACAAATAAATATATATAAGTATATATCTATATCTATATATATATATATATAGAGAGAGAGAGGGAGAAAGAGAAAGAATAATTTGGTCACTTGATTAGGTCACATGTTTGTTTGTTTCTCAGTTAGTTGGACGCCTTTCTATTGTTAACTATTGTAACCTTGTACAAATAATAGGGGATGAAAAGAAACAAAAAAAATAATGGATTATATATGTAGATAATTAGAGTCTTTGCATATAATATTAAAAAAACCATCGACATGTGTACTTATATCTGTAGGGAATATTTCATTATTTTCTATCCAAATATGGTGTTAAATCATCATGTAGGGTATATCATCCATCGTAGTTGCAAAGGTAAGGCAATAGGTAGGCTTCATAGGTACACTTTGGGTAATACATTCACCTTAGCTCAAGTCCATAATAGATTAACAAAGAGCCAATAAAGAAAACATGGATATAGTCTTCATAAGTAGATACAAAAAGAGAGCATTGAGAAGTAATGCAAATTCCAATGTTCTTATTCCATCCTAGGTAGTAAAATTGTTATCAAACATTTTCTAGAAACTATTAATGACCTCACTAGAAAATGTTGAACTTCGATTATTATATAGCCTAATCTAGTTCAGTGCTAACACCTATGACCAAATTCCAGCACCTCTTGAGATTAACATCACATTTTCCATCAAGTAGAATAGACTCTTTAATTTAAAATGATTTGTAAAGCTTGAATGAAGTTTGAGACCCCTATCAATTAATATGGTTAATTGGTCAATTCATTGATTGCAAAATGTTCTTTTAAAAGTCCACAAGTGGCCCATTTTAAATGCAACCGCAACCTTTTATTTTCCCAGGGTTTTTGGGTAACCTGCTTCCTTTTCTCTTCTATTAATAGGGGCATGACGATCTGATTTTGAGATATGGTATTTCACCTAAACCCTAGCCGCCATTGTCACCAAGAGAGAGAGAAGGAGAGCAATTGCAATGCTATCATCTCGTCAAGTAGAAGGGCACTCCTTCCAGACGGCTTATGAAGCACGACGTGGAGTTCCAGTCCATCCATGTGGACAAAGTAGAGACACATATGATGAGCATTAGCTTTTGGAGTACATCGAATAGGACCATATGTGCATGTGAGGGTGCAAAAGGACATTTCAAGACTTGATTTGTGATAAGGTATATCTCGTGCACCCTCTTTTCAAATATGATGTTGTCGGAAAGATCTGCTACTAGGATATGTGGAGAAAATTTTGTTGTTTCTACTGTGTTTATCACCTCCACATAACCCAATAAAAAGAGATACGAGGGAGGCATGACCCTAAACCTGTGGGTTTAGGTTGTGGCTAGAAAGCCTAACCTCCTCGTCAGACCCATGAAAGAACCCTAGGTTCGAACCTCCCTTGGAAGGATGAGTTGAACAACCTTGTGTTAGGTTTTATAAATTATAGGTAACTTAAGAGAACAAAACTTAAAGTGATGGGATATGATGGAATAGTCTGGGTACAAAGAAGAAAGCTCTTACTACCAACTATTCACAATACCTGTCCATAAAAATGGAAAATGAAAATCCTAAAATATATTAAATGTGAAAACCATGGTGAGAGAAATACCAATGTAGAGATGCAATGGAAAGTAAAAAAACATTGAATGGTATGTAGTAATGGTGCATATAAGGTATATAAGACCTACAACCACAAAATTTGAAAAAGAAGGGTGTGTGCTTGGCTTAATGACAAGGATGCATAGATATCTAAGAATTAAGAATTTTTTTAGAGAAATCCAAAGTAAATGTGTAATGGGAGTTAAGACATTTAAAGAAATACTACCACTTACATATGAGTTATAGACTCTCCTTGGGTAGGATGAGTCATGGGACACAGAAGTATAATGCTAATAGAGACCATGGTCCTAGAATAAGTTGTAAGTAATAATAGAAATAAAACACGACTATGATATCTTGAAAACCCCCAAGAAAGATCGTAAGTCAACTCTAGGGTCAGTTAGGGATGCTTAAATCTATATAAGACCCAACGGGTCAGTAGGTAAATCATGCCCTATGTACATAAAGCCAATGGAGTTAGGTTAATTCCCTCCCGTGTTAGAAAGCCCATTGGGTTCAAAACACAACCACCTCCATAAGTACATAACACCTTAGGGGACAATGGAAAGGCACTCCACAAGTACATATGAATCTTGGGGTCAAGCGGGGTTCATTCCAAAGGTGCCTATATCCCTAGAGACCATAAGGTAATTGCTAAGGATAATGATGATTGAGATGTAGATATAAAGAACAAAGACCTATGAAATAATGTTTGTTAGAATATCAAAAGGTGTGATGCATACACACAAGAATTTTTGGAAAAACATTTTCCCCTTAGCTTCAAGAAATATGAGAAAATTTGTGGGTTTAACATGTAATCATGGTTTTAAGGAATACTAGAGGATGAAAAAACCTAAAATTTGAAATTGTTGGATAATGTGTGGAAGACCATAAGGAAACTTTGTATTTGGATGACATTCAAATATTTACTTCACCTTGGTATAGGTGTGAGGGATTGAGTAGCCACTTATCATACATATAACGGACATATGAGAAAAAATATCATAAGTTCAATTTGATGACATGATTTAGGTTCTACCTCACCATTACACAAATATAGATGAACAATGATTAGTCTATATGAAACCTAGGTGGGAATACAATCATTAAGTGAAAAGGTAATCACCAAGTGATAATATCATGCAATGAATGCAAATGTGAAAATAACCTTTTATTAAAAAGTGGGATCCAACCTCACAACATAGATAATTATGACCTCAACAAAAGATATTAATTATAACTTAGGTAAGGCCTATCCTAGGAAGGTTACTAGTGCTAATGCAGGAGGCTAATTGAGTTATCAGTCACATTTATTTTAATGTGTTTGAACTCTAGAGATAAATTCTGATAAGGTGAAAGGATGTGACCTTGATTGAAGAATCTAATTACCTAGACTTGGTAGAGCACTCAATATAAATAAACAGTGAAATGTTGAGCAAGTAAATTAATATGAAACTTTAAATGAGATATTATGATTAGTTCAAGTTTTAATTTTTTAATAAAGAAAATAATAAGGCTTCTGGATCTTTATAAGGCAAGTATGAACCATGGGCCTTAGAATCTAATTCAATCCCAATTGGACTATTTAGTGGCAAATATGTCTATTCGGAAATATACTAATGAAAATAAAAATTTATGCAAAAAATATTATGCTACCAATCTTGTGAGTTTAATGAAAAACTATAATGAGATGATTAGAAATGTTCCAAAAAATTCTAAACTAGTAAATGACAAATATTTAAATGAGATAATTATCTAGACTTTACTTGAATTTCCATAATTTAGATGTCAAATAGACCTAACTTGTCCTAATTCTTGGTCCCACGTGAGATCATTGCAATAACTCCAAGTTTTGAGATAATTATATGATTATCCATGACCTTAGTGATTAAATTTAAATGAAGCTCAAGGAAAGGGTATTTATCGTCACCCTATTGACACAAAATTTTGCATATATTTGTAGGTAATCTTAAAATTTGATGTTTATTAGATAATCCTACTGACCTATATGATTTTTGGACATTTGATATATTTATAGTAAAGTGGGTGAGTTCTATTGATTGATAATCAATAATATCGTTGTCACGCCAAAGTATGGATAAGACGGACCTTAGGGCGTAATAGTAGATATAGCTTGTCATGCTTGCTACTAATCTAAGATCAAGTAATCTACTATTCATATTCAGACACTCATACAATGTACCACAATAGTTGGATTCTCCTCTCTTCCATCTTCTCTACTCTCCTCACTATTTTCCACAAAACTGATTTTGTTGGAACTAGGAGATAATGACGTACCTGATGAACCTAGATATCCTATCTATGAGAAATCATGAGATCACACCCAAAACCCTAGTTATCCTAGTCTCTAGGGTGGACTCTAGATGACACTTCCCCCATCTCCAAGCCAATTTAAAGGACTCTCAATTTCCCACAAGAATCATCTAAACCCTCTATTGATCTCTAACATATTCTTTAGTGATGATGATCTTAAACCTGAGATGTGAGGCATCTCTAGCCAATACATTAACCTTGAAGGATCTCTAGACTGCTAAGAGAAGCCCCTGAGACTTAACATTGCTTGAGGAAGTTTAGGGTGGGTTCTTTGTAAACTACCCTATCATCCGAGAGTAACTCTCTCGAAAGATCCATGCAAGCCTTATCGATTCTATATAAGAAGTGGAAATGTTCCATGCATGGTCCAAGAAGCTTGTATGACACTCATCTTGTTCCAAGGTGTGGTATTTCTTTAACCTATGGTCTCGATTCTTCTACCTGAACCCAAGACCTCCAACTTACTATTCCAGTATCTATAGATCATGTTGGGAATGTCAGTGATCTTGCCAACCTTAGCCGAAGACAATCCAACTTTTAGTTGGAGCTTCGAGTACCTAAAGAAGGGATTCAAGTTACTCAAAAAGTGGAGTGGGGAAGAATAAAGCAATCCCCATGTCATTAGACTAGAATTGCATGTGTATGTGTGATAATCTAATTCATTGCATGGTCAAAATAGTATTTTATTCCTTTCCTTAAGGTTTAACCCTTGTGGAGAAGGCTGTTGATGTGGAAATATCCATCCCACATTGAAATTAGGTAATATAAAATTTTCTAACATGGGTGTCATCTAATTGGTCCATATACACAAATCAAGTAGTCATTCTAGAAAATAATCAATAGATTGTGGTATAAATACACTATATATTAAATTGCTAAAAAATGAATAAATTATGAATAAAATATATTAAGATCCTAATTTGTTTTCTAGTTCAAAAAGTGCTTTTTGATGCTTGTAAATATGATAAAGTAATATGTAAAACCCTAGATTTTATCAATAACATGTTGAATTCATTGTGTACATGTACCTTATTAAATAAACTTGTATTGGTGAATGATAATGAGATATTATGACTTAATGATATTGGGAAGATTATGATATATATTTAAGGTTTCTAAAGTCATTTGAAGATATACATGAGGAATTAAGTGTTCAAAATCTAACCCTAATGACCCTAAATCAAGTAAATCTAAACCCTAGGCTCAACCCTGATTAGTACCATATGAATACATAGTGACACCTTAGTGTTAATAATACTTTATGATCATATTAATTGTAGTTTTAATCATACTTTATGATCACATTAATTTCTTGGATCTATTATTGTGTGGATTGAATTCAACATCAAGTACTTCAATATAACGTTTCAGATGTTTCTCACATATATTAAATTTTGAAGACTGTCGATGATTTCTTCATATTTGATGAATAAACTATGTGGATGTGTATTTAATTACAATTCATTATAATTTCCATATCTGTATCATATAAAGTAACTATGATAATCTGAACCCAGGGTTAGACCTACCAAGTGGTAGATTAGAGAAGTGTAGTGAAGGATGTTGAAATGATTACACATAAGGTGGTATGACAAGCATGGGTTAGATTATCTAAATGAAAAGACAAGATTATGTGTTCAAATATTTGAATTTGTTTATATATATGTACATGCCCACTTATATATGTACCCACATACAAAATATAGCAATATATTGATCTTCATTTTTTTCGGCTTTTTTGATAGCCTACTTACATGGAGATTTAATGATATTAAGATTTAAATTAGTACACTAAAATTATTAAATCTAATGTCACAAGGAGGATTAGTTAGATAATCAATTTTGAAATATTCTTAATTATAGTGATTATATGTCCTATCATGTAGTATCCTCCTATTGAAAGATTATGTAAACTCATTTGAAGGAGAAACAAACAATTTTTTGTTTTATTCAAGTAATGAAGTGAAATTAGTTGTTATTTCTTAACTTTATACCCTTTAAAATGAATTTACATTTATGATCCATGATCCTACAATATGCCATCAATGTTGGGAATTTGGGGGAGGGGGTGTTGTTGGGTTTTGTGGGACAGATCATGCAGTGAAAACAAAATTTTTATCTAACCACAAACCCATAACCAGTTGATCACATCAACAACTATGCAACAGGAAAGATGGTTTAGTGAGATATACCTAGTCCTGAGGCTTTCTTAGTGACAATACCTCACAACTACTGCATCCTTCAACCACCTAGTCTTAAATGATGTCTGTGCAGCTCCTGGTCTTGACCCGGACTGCGGTTGACGGTCATCCTCCTAAGCGGCAGAAATCTCCCATCTCTATAGATAGTCCACACGGACCACTGAGAACTCTAGTCATCCTGAAGGACAAACTAGAAGGATTTGTCCCCTTCTATTAGTGTACTAGTCACTAACACACTCTCCCACCACCAGTCACTTTTTTGTAGTTGTCTTTCCCTCGCTATTCGTCCGTAGTCGGGTAGAACTTTCTTGGGCTCTCTCGGTTACCACAACCAGAGAGGACAACAACTTTGTACAAAAATTGATGTTCTGAGTTGTGTATTCTAAGAATCCCCATGTACCCCTCTATTTATAGTAGAGGGCAGGGTTAGGGTTCCCAATCTGTGTGGGAGTAGAAGGGTCTGGATTTTCTACAAACTGATTGCACTGCGGCAGGAGAACCGATCGTTTCACAACTAAACTAATCGTTTGGGTAGGTGAGCCAATCAGTTCATAACCAAAATGGTCATTTGGGTAGGTGAACTGATTGGTTCGCCCAGTGAACTGGTCATTTCACTTCCCAGACTTGCCCACAATTGACTTTCCTTGTTCATTTCTAATTAATGCAAAGATTAACTCTTGTCCCAATAGAATTGAACAAGTGAAATCAGGATCTTTTCCCACAAACCGGGAAACCCAACACATTCTCATTTGGATCATGTGAACCAATTAGTTCACTAGAGTGAACTGGTCATCTCACTGACCATGAGCCGATCAGTTCACCTAGTGAACCAGTCAGTTGGTGGTCTAGGTTGTGCAGAACTCCATCAATGCAATTTTCAATCAATCTGACACTCTAATCAGTTGGTTCAACAATTGAACTTGATGATTCTAAGTCAAGTCTATTGATTGAATTTTTAATTGAGTACCTAAACATTTTAATAATCAATCTAAACATCATTCATGGATAAACTCCTCTTCTAGGTTAATCCTATGTGTGTGACCCTATAGGTCCCATTTCACATTGGCAGTGAAGGTCCATAACAAACTTATGACATCAAAAGAAAAGAGTGGTGCCTAGTTGCACATCAGTGCTAACCAAGTGAAAAGGAAAGTTGCAGAACAACTTTCAACCTACAATCTATTATTGGTGCTACAATGAATGTTTAGTTCCTTTGTCACTGATATCTAGATTGAACTCAAGGTATGGACTTGTCATCCTCTACAAACATTCAATCCATGTTTCTCAATTCAGAGTAGACTGTCTAAGATATATGTAAGCTCAATATGATATATTGACTTACATATGCATGGACATGCATTTCTCAGTCTCACTCCTCAAGCGGCTAAGATATCACACTCCCTTAGGAAGAAAAATTCCATATCTATCACTCATAGTCAAGTCTCCATGTGTCATAGTCACCCAATCATCATTGTTATAACAACCCATGTTTTAGTATTGGATTTGATGATGTCAAAGTGTACCCAACCACATGTGATGAGTGTAGTGATTTTAGATCTAAGAACCATATTCACCACCAATACTATAAGAGATGATCATGACGAACCAAGTATAGTTTCCATGCATCACTCTTAAGGTGGGTCTTCCTGATACACTGTTCTCTAACATGTATCTGTGTGCTTGGTTTTATATCATATATCATGACTGATGAGATTCTATCATCAACTAACACACACTGTAGTCTTTTGTGTTATTGATGTCTATGGTTATTTCCACAATAACAACTGACTAGGGACGATAGTGAGAATGTACATACTCTTAACATCCGTATGATCTCATTGTTCAAGTCATGTGCTTGAAGACATACGTCATTGAGTATTGTCACTCTCTAGACATCTAACATGTTATACTATTATCTCAAAAATAGTTAAAACATATAGACGGAAATTTCCTTTATTATTATCAAATAAAGTATCACATGCCTCATTGCAATCATCATATGATTGGCTCTCTGGGCATACTATAACAACAAACTCCCACTTACACTTAGAGCCAATCACCCACAAATCATAGTCCAAGTGATCTTAACATCTCCATCATGTTTCTACTGCACAAGTTCTTTTATAGAGGGTAAGCAATATTTGCTTCAAGTTGGTATATTGCATGTTTCACATCCCCTCGATGTACGATAGCTCATATGAGATGTAAGTGCCATAGTATGATATCTAAAATTCCTTTGCCTAACCAGTAGCTCCATTATTGTCACAATATTACTACTGAGTCAGCATTGGTCAGAACCTCCCATAAGTTCATGCATATGAACTTCTAGATTCATACAATATTCTTTACAGTGATCATAACACTAAGGTACTCAGCTTCTTATTGTAGAATTAATCAATTGTCTATTGTTTGGAACATTTCCAACTAATAATTATTATTCCAAGGTCAAACACATTTTTGTCATTTCAGAATCTTCCATTGGTTTAACTCTTTACACCCAATTCTTCCTTATTACCATAATTAAATAACTGATCCTTTTAGTACTTCACAAGTACATATAGATGTCCTTCATGGTATTCCAGTAACTCTTACTGAAGTTCGATAGATATCCATTTGTCATGTACAATACATATGAAATAACTAGATTTCATATCTTCTTGTCATGTCCAAAACATACAAGATGATGAGTTTGTATATTCTTGTCATTTCCAATACATACAAGATAATTAGTTCATATTTTCTTTTCATGTCCAATACATACAAGATAATGATATGAGTTCATACATGATAGATCCAATTGTGAATGCATATGACATCTATCCATGTGTTCCTTATTCTTCATAAGATTTGGGACACTTGGCTCTTGGGAAACTAACTCCATGGAACATGGACAAGTTTTCTCTCATCATGTTGAACCCTTTTAGCATCTTGTCGATGTATGTTGTCTTTCTTTGGTCAAGAAGCCCTCTTGATCTATCTCTGTAGATCTTAATTCCTATCACATAGGATACTTCTTTAAAAATTTTGAATGTACTTTGTTGCCATGTTTTAATATTTGCAGTATAAGGATGGACGTGCGCTGGTGTCCATCTTCACCCAATGAACTGAAATTAAATGTAGATGCAACTTACAAAAACGGGAGAGCTTGTATTTCTGTAGTTTGCAGGAATAGTGAGGGTCGTTGGGAAGGAGGATGGAGCAAAAGAATCTTGACCGACAATGCTCTATTGGTAGAGATCCAATCTATCGACCTTGCAGCCAGTATAGATGAGGAACAAAATGTAGCTTATGCTACGATTGAAACAAACTCGTCTGAAGCAAGGAAGGCAGTGGGGAAGCAACCTGAAGAAAACCCGAAGCTGGCACCATGGATTGCTGATATCACACATTACTTCTTGAGAGAGTGGAAGGTGACTCACACTCAGAGAGGAGGTAACATGGCTGTGGATACCCTGGCTAAATGCCACCAAAAAACCCGGGATGGGCTCTTATTCTACAGAACTATCCCTAGAGAGCTGGTGATTATCATCAGTTCTGAAATGTGTAATGGTAGTTGTACTACCAAATTTATTTCCGAGCATTCCAACATTTTAGCCTACTTGAGGGAGGTGGTATGAATAAAAGAGCTCCCTGACTTCACAAAAAAAGAGGATGTTATTCCCCATCAATATGTGGAATATACATATGCTTCCACTAAATTCTTATAATCACACATTACTTCTTTGTTTTGACTCAAGTCAAACTCTTTGACTATCTTGTCAAATAGAAGATCCCAGTTCTGATGTGCCAACTTCAATCCAAAGATTGATCTATGTAGCCTCATGGACATTATTTCCATTAAGCTATAATAGCAAGCATTATCCTGATGGATTTATCCTTGGTAACTGCTGAAAAGATTTCATCATGTTCAACACCTTGAACTTGTTAGAAACTCTTTGCAACCAAATTACCCTCCATGTCTGTCTTCTTCTAGAAGACCCAAAAGTACCCTATGGGTTTTACCCCTTTAGGTGGATCAACCAAGTTCAGACTTTGTTGATGTACATGGAGTCCATCTTGGATTTCATGGCTTCAAGCCATATCTCAGTTTCTGGCTCTCATTAGCTTCTAGGTAGACTGTTGACTCATCATATGATCAACTCACCACCTTCTTGTCCATAAGATATCATATATCATTCAAGCTCTAGGTGTGTTCTACCAGAGCCATGGGTCCTATGTATTACTTAAGGAACTTTGAGATTCCACAACATTTTGTGATTCCCTTTATTCCCATTGTACCTATTTAAGTTCAATGATTTTCTTGTTTGTCTCGAACATTTTGGGTTCTACTTTTCTTTCCCACTGATTCCTTTAGAACTAGGTTCTCCTCTAGGAATGCAGCCATCCAAAATGCCTTTATTATTCGATTTGGATATCAAAGTAATATTCAACAAGATACTATTTATGCAATTTGTGGACAAAACCTCTTAACAAATATTTTCTTATTTAGGCTTTCAATCCTAATCTTTATAAATACATATTAGGACACTTCCCATTCCATATCTCATATGGTGTCTTTTGAACTAATTGGTTGGTACATTGTTTTAGTGTTACGCATGTGCCCAAAAAGAAATTTGAAGTTTAGCTGGTATTCACACTCTGACTTATTAAGGTGTGATTCCTTTTTTTCTAATACACTTATCATGATACACTATCATTGTGTTTTAGGTGTAGTCCATCATGATACATTATCATGATCTTCCAGAAGGTTCTCAAACTCCTGGTTCAAAGTATTTCCATATCAGTCATATCGAAATTTAATACTTATACCAAGTTTGTTATGTGCTTCATTTATGATCTCCTTGAACACTTCAAGAGATTCATGTTTGTATTAAATACAAACTATTATATCTACTGAGGTCATCAGTAAATATATTGAAGTACTATTGATTATCTTTAGCATTTATTCTAAAAGGTCTATATACATCAATATGTATAATCCTTAATAGAATAATCATTCTCTCACTACATCTAGTGAAGAACCTTTGTCATATTGCACAATGAATTAGATTAGCATGTCTCTATTGGATCAATAACCAAAATGATTATAGATAACCATCATATGGATTTTTAGAAATGCAATTATCATTTATGCACTACGGATGACTATGCTATAGGTATTCAAGTTAGAGTTATCATGTCATTCATTACGTGTGTCACAAACATTTGTCTCTTTAACTATCAAGTATAGTTGATGAGACATAAGCATTGCCATCAAAGATCATTTCTTTGAAATGAAATGTCAATTCATTACACTCTTGTCCAAACAAGATGTATGATGATTTCATTGATGGCATGTGTATAATAGCAATTCACTAATTCTATTATATGCCTGTGAATGTCATATTGTAACTGTAATGGTAGAAACTCTTGCTCCGCACAATTTCTAGCTAACTTCTTCTTAGGTCCTGAAGTAGAGATCTCTATCTCTCTTTCACCTTCCTGAGATCCTCTATACAAAGGTTATTTCCCTTTCCTTCTTACTCCTCTCCATAACTTGAGTGATGAAGACTTGGACCTAAGCTTGGCTTCAAAACATTTCTTGACCTTGCATTAGTCTATGGACTTCACTCTGCTGATCATTATCATAGGTTTTGTCCTTTCTTCATTCATGCTTTGGCATCAATATGCCAAGCACTTCAAACAATGGTTTGGCCAAGTTTCTCAACATTTGATAAAATGTCTATATGATTCACACAACAATTCGTAGAATCATATGTTTGGTCAACTCTTGACCTATAAGAAATCACTGTTGATCTATATGCACCATCATATTGAGCATATGAGATTATACTTGATCTCCATCTGTCCGATTATACTCAACCAACACTTTGAAGAAATTATACCTTTCACTCTTTAGATGACTCTTAAGATGTATAACCATCTCAAGAATGTGCATTCTTTAAGCTATTTATATAACTCATAGTTCATATAGCTCAGCATAAGGTTCTTGATGTCTTAGGCATCATTGGCATACTTCAAGTAAGCTACCAATTTTAGCCTTAGGCGCATTTGGAGTGGTTCTACTGGCTCTGGGCTTTCAAGGACCTTAGAATTTACACTCTCTATTGAGAACACTTCTCAAAGGTCCCAAACCAAATTTACAGTTTATCCCATTTATGAACTGATCGCAATGATAATGTATTTGTGTTTGTCATTTGGATTCTACAAAAGAATTTTGCACCATTTCATAACAATTTTTGATTTGTTTGATCTGATAAAGTTGACGATATTAATTAGGTCTTTAATTAATTATCACTCCCACTATTTTGATGAATTTGATAGCCCTCACCATCAATTTGGAAGATTGCAATATATAACCTTCTAGTGAGCCGAGATCCAAAACAATTGAGTTATTACCAGGCCAACACCAGCATCCATAATCAATTATTAAGGTAGGTAATATTTACCAATTGCATCTTATACAATTTTTGGATAGATGATATGCACAACTCTTTGCCATAGTCATCTGCATGCCTCTAGGTGCTTGATACGATCAAGGTCACCTAGTTAAGTCCAACCCAAATGTCAACACAATGAATATGCACCCTGCTAGGGTAGACCCGCATATTCACCATCACACTTCCATGAGATAGATGATGTACCATGCTAGGGCATGCCCACACTTGTCGATCAAGTTTTTCATGTGTGCTGCTTTGTGAAGGCATCTTAAACTTAATATTTATATTGAGGGGTTTGGCATTTATATACATATACATATCCAATCACCACATATATAGTACATATCATATACATGCTATGTCCCACAACAAAACATGTGAAGCGATAAAGCGATGATTATGGTCATCCTATTTGTAATTCTTTGAGCCACAAGGAATTATGATCATCTAGGTCTACATCACACGCAACAACTTGTTGTTGATGAAGATCTGTGCGTGGGTTGTTCTGGGTTGATCAACTCACCCTATGATTGATCAGCTCACCTCCTGGCCGGTTGGTTGGTTGTCACCAACCGATCATCTAGATCCTCTAGATGATTAGTTCATCGAGTCATCATGCTCCTCGTCAGGCCACCAACCACTCATGTCACACCATCAGCCAGTCATCTCGGTCCTCCAATCACTCGTATGGGTTCCCATTGTTCTTCGACATAATAGGAAATAAAACTATCCTAATTTTACATATCTCATTGGGAACCCCCAAGTTACATTCAAGGGGATCAAAGGTAGAAGAGAAGGCTCGAGTTATCTCAAGTTACATCTAAAATAGAAGAAAGGACTAAGTATGTAGACCGGGATGCAAACAACCACAACCAACCGAGCACACACATAGGGGTTTATAGGACATAACCACACTGCACATCCACCACAAAAAACATTTTAGGGTGACACATATCGATTGCATATATATACCATGTCATATACGTATATAGGGATTTGTGGTGTTCAATTAGATATGCACATTAGCCAGTTATAGTATTTGCATCGCATGCAATAAATAAATGGTGATAAACCAAAATTCAATCATATCAATTAATCCTAAAATATAGTATGTTGATGTGGCTCTGATACCAATGTTGGGTTTTGTGGGACAGAACAGGCAGCAAAAACAAATTTTTTATCTAACCAAAACCCATAACCAGCAGATCGCATCAACAACTATGCAATAGGAAAGATGGTTTGGCGAGATATACCTGGTCCTGAGGCTTTCTCTATGGCAATACCTCACAACTAGTGCGACCTTCAACCACCTAGTCTTCGACGGCGTCTGTGTAGCTCCTGATCTTGACCCGGACTAAGGTTGATGGTCATCCTCCTGAGCGGAAGAAATCTCCCGCCTCTATAGATAGTCCACACATACCACCAGGAACTCTTGTCATCCTGAAGGATAGACTAGAAGAAGTTGTCCCCTTCTATCAGCATACTAGCCACTAACATACTCTCCCACCATCAGTCACTTTTCTACAGTTGTCATTCCCTCGTTCTTCCTCTTTAGTCAAGTAGAACTTGCTTGAACTCTCTCAGTTACCACAATTAGAGAGAACAACAACTTTGCAGAGCAACTGATGTTATGAGTTGTGTGTTCTGAGAAGCCCCCTATACCCCTCTATTTATAGAAGAGGGTAGGGTCAGGGTTCCCCGTCTGTGCGGGAGTAGAAGGGTCTGAATTTTCCACAAACTAATTGCACTGTGGCAGGCGAACCGATTGTTTTACAACTGAACCAATCATTTGGGCAAGTGAGCAAATCAATTCATAATTGAACCGGTCATTTGGGCAGGTGAACCGATCAATTCACCAAGTAAATTGATCATTTCAGTTCCCAAACTTGCCCACAATTGACTTTCCTTGTTTGTTTCTACTTAATGCAAAGATTAATTCTTGTCCCAATCGAATTGAACAAGTGAAATGAGGATCTTTTCTCATGAACCAGGAAACTCAACACATGCTCTCCTAGTCCATGTGAACCAATCATTTCACTAGAGTGAACTGGTCATCTCAATGACCATGAGTCGATCGGTTCACCCAGTGAATTGGTCGATTAATGGTCTAGGTAGTGCAGAGCTCAGTCAATGTAGTTCTCAATCAATCTAACACTTTCATCAGTTGGTTCAACAATTGAACTTAATGATTCTGAGTCAAGTCTATTGATTGAATGTTTAATTGAGTTCCTAAACACTTTAGTAATCAATCTAAACATCATTCATGGATAAACTCCTCTTCCAAGTTAATAATATGTGTGTGACCCTATAGGTTCCATTTCACGTTGGCACCAGAAAGCTTGGTGTGCTTCCCACCACGACTATACACTAGCCAACTAGAGGTGGATAGATGCAACCCTAAGGGAGGACACATGTGTGGATCTTTCAAAATTTATATTAACCCTAACTAAGTCGATGAAAATACCAAATAGGTCGCCCACAAGCGCACAAAGTACTGTTGTAGCATAGGTGATGGGCAAGTGTAGGGGTCGATCCTCAGGGACAGAGGGGGCACTATAGCTAGGATAGCATTGGCTACGTTCCTATTGAAGATAATAGGGTTGTAGGTTTAAAAAGGAGTTTTGTTGGTTGTTAAACTAGGTGTACAAGAAAGTAAAGGCAATTATGAAATCTAGATTATCACAACTCTAAATTACCCTAAATAAGCAAGTCTAAAGAGCTATATTAAGTAACTAACAGAGCAAGAACAAAGGCCAACTACACTACACTAGTTGAGAAATTAGCACTAAGAACTAGATTAACCATAAGGGAGAGACAAAAAACCTAAGTTAACACTAAAGAGAAAGACTGAGCAATTAACTAGTTGGAACAAAGGCAATTACACTAGATTAGCATGAACAAGATAAGAAAGCAAAGTGGGTTTTAAGTAGTGAGATAAGGTGGGTGGGATATTTCGGGATGTGGTTTGATATTAGTTTGGGGGTCTCACCATAGCAAGAAATTTATCACAATTCTATCTAGATTACCAAACCAAACAATAAGGCAAGTTCTATTAGAATGTACCCTATACTGCTAGTTAGGGAACTAGGGTTAGGTGCCATTCTAATAAGACTTGTCAAGTCTGGGTCTCTAGGGTAAGTAGTATTAGGAAAATTGAGAGCCAAGGGTAGAAATGGGAGTAGAGATGACGGTTTTTCACCTCATGCCACTAGCCATCCAGCCTTTAGGAAGCTCTAGGAAATTTCACTAATCACACTTACACTAGGCACTTAGATCTCACACTCACTTGTAGAAGGAGCGATGTGTATGTAGGAATAAATGGGGCTATCTAAGGATCCACTAATTGGACCGAGGAGCCATTCCTAAGATTGGCCACATACACTCCAATTCCTCCTAGAAGCCAAGTGTCATCAAACATCTCAAAGCAAGCAATCTATGTTATAAGCACAAACCACATGCAATAAAATAGTAAATGAGATAGATGTAAGAAGCAATCATAACAGATAGAAATTATTTCATTACAAGATAATTTTGCACCAACATGGTATCAAAGTCACATTTTAACCCAAAACAGCCCACCACTAGGGGCTTTGCTAGACATGATCAAGAAAATAACAAAAGAAAGGGGAAGAAGGGGGTAGAACTCCATGAAGCTTGAAGTAGAAGCCTCCTTTTTCACCTCCTAGCAGCTTGGGGATGTCCTTCCTCCTCCAATGGTGCATATCGGCATGGGAATATGGGGTATTATGGAGGAAAACCTAGAAAACTAGGTTTCCAATGTGGAAATGAGGTGGAAATGGTGGATGGAGAGCATAAATGCAAGGTGGAGTGCAATGAATGCTCAAGGGGTGATTAGGGTGGAGTAGCAGTAGCTAGGGGGTCTAACCTTTTTGCCCCATCCACCACCTATGTATAAATAGGTGGTGGGGAGGCACTAGGGTAAGTGGGGGTAGTTTAGGAAAAACAATGTAAAAATTGGGTAGGGTAGGTGGGTTACCACGACTGTGTTGATGTACCACGACCGTGGTGGGGGTAGTGGGGAACAATTGTGGGGGAGTGTCCATGGTCAAGGTGTGAAAGGAGGGTGAAAAGGCTAAGTATAGGTCATGGCCATGGCCTTGGTGGGGTGCCACAGTCATGTTGGTAAGTGGCACCAAGGCCGTGGTGGTGTACCACAACTATTTTGGAGGAAGAAGTCCTAATCATAGGGGGCATCACGTGCGTTGTCTCTTCTGCTAGGCACAACCATGGTGAGTGGCCATGACCGTGGTGTCTTCAATGGACCACGGTCGTGCTGATAGACATGGTCGTGATGAGTTTGATGTAAAACACTGATCTCACTGGTTGTTCTTCATAAAAAAGGCACAACTTGTGGCCATGGGGCCACAGTCGTGGTGTCTTCAATGTGCCATGGTCGTGCTGATGGCCACAACTGTGGTGAGTTTGGTGCAACAACCTGACATCTTAGTTGATTCTTCACAATAATTGACATGACCCATGGCCATGGGGCCACAACCATGTTGGGATCTCCAGTGGCTAAATGAACTTCAATTTACATCATTCATGGACTTCTTTGCTTGATGTTGAACCTTGGCCATTAGGAGTTGGTTGAGGGATCTTTGGGGCCTTCTTTGGACCCCTCCATGAGTGGAGGAATCCTTGAACTCCTTCCTTCTCTCTCATCCATCCAAAGCATGGTCCAAGTACCTAAAAATAGTGAAAAGAACATCCATAAGTGCATTTGATAGTAATCCTCATATTGAAGGATTTAACTTGCATTCTACCATGTTTAGATGCGAATAAAGTAAAAAATGGGACAAGATGGAGACATAAAATAGGGTTGCATCACCACACCAAACTTAAAACATACTTGTCCTTAAGTATGCTCCAAGTTGATCTCTCTTTTCAAATTTCTTTCAATAAGAAAGAGTGACAAATGCATAGCAATAGAAAATTATTGACTACATGGTCTTGGAAGTGACTAAGTTCATGTATTCCACCTCTATCCTCTCCTCTATCACATACCAATCATGAAATGAGCACTGAGCATAAAAACTTCAAATATAAAGCATAGAATACACAAGCTGTCCATATGTCCTTCATATCATTCCGTGAAAACCGTTTCATGCTGGTGTTAACCAAAGATGACTAGGAGTGTTGTTTTGCTTCCATGCATTCAATCTTATACCTCAAACCACACTAAATAACCCATGTAGCTGTGGAAAAGGCAAAAGCAAGCTAGATTTGATGTTTTCCAGCTTAATGGGTATGAAAGTAGAAGAAAGGGTTGCGGAAAGGTTTTTGGAGTGCTTTTACATAGGGCACTCATCTTTTCTTTATTTGAATGCTCTTAAATAGGAGCATCCTTTTATTTTATTTTTTCTTTCTTTTTCTTTTCTTTTCTTTTCCCTTGGTGTAGATAGGGCATATGGTGGCTAGAGTGAAGTGGGGAGATAAAGATATGACCACCCCAAACTTTTATAGGTGGCCAAGGCTGATTATGTGCACTAGGGCATCCTTCCATGTAGAGGAGAGGTATGAAGATGGTGAAAGAATAGTTGGATCAAAGAGGGGTCATTAGTGTAGCTTCAACATAAGATTCCATGCATGAAATCTAATCCAACACTTCATCAAATGATATCACACCACATGATAGAACAACATGACATTCGCATTTCTATTAAGTGATTCCATATGCTTTAAGCATTTGTAGCCTGCTCAATTCACAAAACAATCGAAACTTTCACAATCTTGATAGAAGTGGTGCACATGTAGAAAGTCAACAAACAAGACTACATAGCAATAAACTCTAAGAAACAACATGCATTTGTCAAATGATTAAAATTTTCATTTCAAACAGTGGAGATTAAGTCAAAACATGCTTTTTGGACAAGAACATTCAAGTTTGGGAAAAATTGGCCAAAATGCTGCCAATTTTCCTTTAATCACATCTGAAACCTACATTATTGAACTTAAAGCAGTAAAACAAGCAAATCCGAGCTAAAACATGCAAAAACTATCAAAGATCTACATGAAATGCAATGCATGGCAAAAGGAGCAATTTTTTTTAAAATTAGGCAAAAAAATGCATGAAATTAACCGCATGCTATGCAAGAATGCAATAAAAAGAGCAAGAACAGGAAAACTAAACTAGATGGCAAAGGTGGAACAAAATCACAAAAAGAGAGATAGGGTGATGCATATTGCCCTACCCATGCCAAACTTTAGAATCATGTTGTCCTCGACATGAAACTATAGCTTAGGGTAGATAGGGAAAGTGTCATGGCTGTTGTGGTTGTTGGTCAGATGAGTGAGGAGGATTTGGAGGAGGAGCTAATCTAGCAGGAGGATGCTGGTAGTAATGTCCCCAGTAGTTGTCTTGGGGTGGAGGGTATGTCTCTAAATATCCAGCAATGCCACCCCAAAAATCTCCACCCCATTTGGGGTTTCTTGCTGCTTGGGCATGGTGGTAGTAATACAAGTGGTTGACCTGGTGGTGCATTTGATGTTAGTCTTGCCACATGTATTGCTAGATCAGCTACATGTCTCCTTGTGTCTTTTGTATGCTCTCAAGGTGCACCTGGATGGTGGACATGTCATAGGCATTTGTTGAGGGCTGTTGCAGTTGGGATATTCCTTCATCCCTTCTTCTTGATTTTCGGGGCTGCCTTTGTCCTTCAATTTCTTGCTCATGCCCTTGCACATTAGATTCAACAATCTCCTCTTGTGCGGTAGTGGATCCACTATTATATGTCTCTCTTGGGTTGTTTTTCTGCCATTCCAACAATTTGGCCTCCAGTCTATGGAGGAATCCCAACACAAAGAGAAGTGGTACAACATGGTATGGCAACTCAAGCTCGATGTTTGGCACACTACTTATATGATATATCATTCTTTGGTCCTTCATCTTGATGGTGTGCGAGCGGATGAGATAGTTTAAGTCCACAAACTCATGCTCAATTTCATCTTCCAACCCAGAGAGGTCATATCCCAAAGCAAGTGTGATTGAGGTTACAAATCCCCCCATAACAAAAGGTGTTTTACTCTTGGGAGGGTATGGACCTCATATGATCAATTAATAGCACTCTAAGTTCTATATACCACTTATGGTGCATTGCTATCATGACAAACATATCCTTCTGATAAATTGTGCCTTGATTATCATATCTGCCCACAATTGTGTTTGCCAAGACCTTTTGCACATAGAGGAGCAGGGGGATGCTTATGGCTAAGGTTTTTGACCTCCCTACATAGTAATCCTTGATCCCTATCAAGAGGTTCCAGAAGTGTACATGGTTGAAATCTACCTCTTTCTGTAGAAGGCAGTCATTCATTTTAACAGATTCTTTAGTATTGGTAGCAAATATACCATTCAGATCAGCTGTCATGAGAGTATGCATGTTGCCTAACATGGAAAATTTGATAACATCATTTCCTCTAACCTTTGTCTTCTCAAGAGTGGCAAAGAATTCTTGCATCAAAGAGGTGTATATAGCTTGGGTGTTTGTGAAAAGAATGTCCCACAACCCAATTTTCTTCAAACCTTCTTCCACGACCATCTTGATTCTGAGTTCTTCAATAACTTTCTTGCATCCATACCTTGTGGAGACAATTCGCCTTGTTATTTCTTCTGGGTATGTGAGTGCAATCTTCATGTGCATGTACCATCTACCATAGGACACTCGAATGGGGGCCTTGCCTAAGGCCTTCAACCTGTCCTCCTCCAATTGAGCTAGAATTTCCTCTACCTCAGTTGACAAATGTATCTCCTCATCTTCAGTATCTTCCTCCTCCTCATCCAACTTGTACCATTGGGATCTAGAACTCGTATCAAGGTTGATTGGCACCCATTGTTTGGGGTACCAATGTGTGAACTTCTCTTCATCGGAACACAATTTCCTCCTAGGTTGCGACTTCTCTCTATGCTTTGTGTCCATGTGAGACGTTGAATGGCGTGCTGGAGTTGGCTTTGGCAGGCGTGTTGATGAGGACGGTGCTACTTTTGATTTCTAGCTTCTTTTAGAAACTACCGTATCGACCTCATCCACCAAGTTGTCCATGTTCTCCTCAGACTCCTCCTCTTCATCTCCCCAATACATCTCATCGGTGATATGGTGGCTATCAGATGACCGTGTGCGAGATGAATGCACAAACATCGATCAGGGAAGTGATTGGGCAATCAATTTGATGGTAAAGGGGTGTGGGAAGGCATGGAGACTTGGGAGGAGGCTCTTTTGGTGCGATCCTTGCCTCCGATAATCACATCAAGGCTCTTTTGAGCCCCCTTCTTCATAGCCTTGCTGATCCCCTTCATTTGTTGGAGGTGGAGAAGGTGGTTGGGCTATGGAAAATGGATTTTTGGGTAGATGATGTAATGGAGGTGGATTTAGGGGTGGAATGGAAGGATGTGGAGGTATAGATGGTGGGTGAATAATTAGGTTTTGATTTGGGGGAGAAATGGAGGTTTTAGGTGGGGGTGGTTGTAGGGTAGAATGGAGGAGAAATTGATGATGGAGGGTGGATTAATGGATGATTTGGTATGGAAATGGAAGGGAAATGGTATGGGGACTATTTGGGGATGATTGGTGGTGGTTTGGAGGCGGTTTGGGGGCTTGGAGGTGGATATTATAGGAGCTGCAACTGTAGGAGTGCCTCCACGGCCGTTGTGGTGCAAAATGAAGTGTTGCAATGTCTTGCGTCAGGTTGAAGATGAACTTTAAGTTATATTTTTTGTGGGGTCGGGCCGCACCACGGCCGTGGTAGGTGGCCACGGTCATGGCCAGGGTTTGGCAGCACGGTTGTGGTGGGGTGCCATGGTCGTGTTGTCCATGAAGAAAGCTCCTACCCGACCTTACCACGGTCATGGTCACACACCACGGTCGTGTCCATCCATCCTTACAGCGGTCGTGTCTGGTGCACCATGGTCGTGGCCATTGGGCCAAAAAAAACTGACTTCTTTGACATCTTTGACACAAAAAGACACGACCCGTGGCCATGGGCCATAGTCATGTTGAGCTGTCTATGACACATCCGTGGCTAGTGGCCACAACCATAGTCTCTCATCTAAAAACCCTGATATCTTTGACATCTTTGACACAAAAAAGACACAACCTGTGGCCATGGGCCATAGTCATTTTGTGCAACTTCAACCACAGTCGTGGTTGAGCTCCACGACTGTGTTGGGGTCATTCCTTCAACTTTTTCAACTCAAATTCAAAAAACTTTGTTTTTCTTTGATATTTCACCACAAATTGGTCATAGTGGCCATGATTCACCTTTGATTCATCTCTCTTTAGTACCTACCACCTGCGATATCATCAAAACTCAAAGAAAACTATTAGACACATGTGTGTGTATTTTGTGGGAAAGAAAACAAAAGTATCAAAAAGAGAAGGTTGGGTGAAAAAGCTCCCAAACCTAGGTGGGTTGCCTCCCACTAGTGCTAAATTTTACACCTTCAGTCGGGCTATTCATTCTTGACTTTCATCATTTATATGGGATTATCAAAGCATCTTTAAAGTAAATGTCTCTCTCATGTGCATTAAAGAACATCTCTTCATCAACTTGACATTCTTCCACTAACCACTATCAAAACTTTGGTTTGCCTTATCCAAACCCACTTCTACAACAGATTCCAATCTTTGGCCATTCACGGTGAATTCACTTGCTCCTTCTTTTTCACAAATCACTACAACCCCAGTTGGATATACTCTCTTGATGAGATAAGGTCCTTCCCATCTAGACTGATGTTTTTCGGGAAAGAACTTCATCCTTGTGTTGTACAGCCACACCCACTTTCTAGAAGTTTTTCGGGAAAGAACTTCATCCTGGAGTTGTACAACCACACCCACTTTCCAGGATCGAAGTCCTTCCTCTTGATCAACTTATCATGCAAAAACTTTGTCCTCTCTTTGTAGCTATTAGACATTTCATATGCTTCATGGTGCATTTCTTCCAACTCATTCAGCTAAAATTTTCTTTTCATTCTGACACTCTCTCCATCAAAGTCCATAACTTTCAATTCCCATAGTGCCTTGTGTTGCATCTCAACTAGAAAATGGTAGATTTTCCATACACAAGCTTGAATGGTGTAGTGCCAATCGGGGCTTTGTATGCAGTTCTATATGCCCATAAAGCTTCATTGAGATGAAGTGACCAATTCGTGTGGTTCGGTCTTACCATCTTCTCTAGAATGAGCTTTATCACCCGATCGGTTAACTCAACTTGACCACTTGTTTGGGGGTGGTAAGAAGTATCCACACAATGTTTAACCTCATGTTTCTTGAGCAAGCCTTGAAAGGTACAATGGATGAAATGACTTCCGCCATCACTAATCATAGCTCTTAGAATACTAAAACGGCTAAAGATGTTAGATTTCATGAAGTCACATACCACCTTGTGATCGTTTGTCCTTGTTGCAACAGACTCAATCTACTTTGATACATAGTCAATGACCACAAAAATATAGACATATCCATAAGAGGGAGGAAAAGGACCCATGAAGTCAATCATCCAAACATCAAATACCTCCACCACAGGAATGGGTGATAGAGGCATCATATCCCTCTTAGAGATAATGCCCACTTTTTGGAATCTCAAGAAACACTTACAAAATTCACGAGAGTCTTTGAACAATGAAGGCCAATAGAATCCGCTTTGAAGAATCTTGGTAATAATACATTTTCCACCAAAGTGACCTCCAAAAACTCCAGAATGACACATAGAGTAGATTTCTTTCTGCTCCATCTCCAGAACACATCTTCAGATAAGTTAGTTAGAGAAATACTTGAACAATTGAGGATCATCCCAAACATAATCCTCGACCATAGCAAATAACCTTCAGCTTTCCTCCCTCATCCAAGTGTTTGGTACCCTCCCACTAGTTAAGAAGTTAGATATGCGTTGGTACCAAGGCCTTTGAGCGGATGAGAGAAGGAATAGCTTCTCATGTGGCAATGTCTCTTTGATTCTATTTGTGTCATCATAAGGTCCTCAATCTGAGAGAGATGATCGATGGTATAATTCTCTACTCCCTTCTTGTCTACAATTTCAATGTCAAACTCTTGAAGCAACAATATCCATCAGATCAACCTCAGCTTGGAATCTTTCTTTGCCATTAGATATTTTAGAGCAGTGTGGTCTGTATAGACAATCACCTTGTTTTGTAGAATATAAAATATAAAATTTTGAAGAGCGAAGATAAATGCAAGCAACTCCTTCTCAGTGGTTGTGTAGTTTCTTTGGGCTTCATCTAGAGTCTTGCTTGCATAGTAGATAGCATGTGAAATCCGACCAACTCTTTGGCCAAGCACATCCCCCACTGCCAAGTCAGATGCATCGGTCATAATCTCACATGGCAAAGAGAAGTCTGGGGGTTGCATATAGGATCAGAAACTAGTCTTTCCTTCAAGTGGTTGAAGGCTTCAACACACTTGTCATCAAAATGAAATTCAACATCCTTCTCAATCAAGTGGCATAGAGGTCTTGAGATCTTGCTAAAGTCTTTTATGAATCAGCGGTAAAAACTTGCATGTCCTAAGAAAGTCTGTACATGTCTTATGGTGGAAGGAATAGTAAGAGTAGAAATGAGTCCCACCCTATCCCTATCAACTTCAATTCCATCCTTTGAAACCAGGTGGCCTAGAACAATGCCTTCGGGTACCATGAAATGGCTCTTATCCCAAGATAACACTAGGAGAACCTTTACACATCTCTCAAGGACAGTAGCCAAATGAAGTAAGCATTCATTAAAAGTTTTACCAAAGACCAAGAAATCATCGATGAACACTTCCAATGATGAATCAAGCATATCCGCAAAAATTGAGGTCAGACATCTCTGAAATGTAGAAAGGGCATTATACAACCCAAATGGCATTCTCCGGTAGGAAAATGTACCACTTGGGCAGGTGAATGCTATCTTCTCTTAATCCGTAGGATGCGCAACAATTGGGAAGTATCTAGAGTACCCGTTAAGAGAATAATAGAAGCTCTGCCCCGCTAGCCTCTCTAGAATCTGATCAAGAAATGGGAGCGGGTAGTGATCCTTCTTTGTCTTTTCATTGAGCTTCCGGTAATCAAAGCACATTCTCCACTTGGATTGCTCTCTCACCGGCATAAGCTCACCATCGACATTTTCTGCAATCGTAATCCCGCCCTTCTTGGGCACAACTTGGATGGGACTCACCCACGTACTGTCAGAAATGGGATAGACGATCCCTGCATCAAGCAACTTTACAACCTCTTGAGTTACAACGTCCTTCAACTTTGGATTTAGCCTTCTTTGCATTTGGCGGGTCGGTCTCGCATCTTCTTCTAGGTATATCCGATGCACACAAATAGAGGGATCAATCCCTCTCAAGTCAGCAATAGACCATCCAATGGCTTGGATGTTCTTCCTCAAGACTTCCATCAAGGCATCTTCTTGCTCAGGAGAGAGAATGGAGGAAATGATCACCGGGAGGGTGTCATTTGAGCCAAGGAAAGTGTACTTCAATCCTTCAGGAAGTGTCTTCAACTCAAGAATGGGGGTGCTTCAAGGGAGTTCTTCAATGGTGCAGAAATAGAAGGAAGGTCCTCACTTGCAGCCACTAAGGCCAGCTCACCCTCTTCACTTTCTTCATCATCATCGTTAGGGAACTCAACAATTGGTTCAAGACCTCTACCTTGAGTGGCAGTCTCAATCCATGCAGGTAGGCACTCTTCAACAATCTCTTCTAGGCATTCCACCAAATAACAATCTTCTTCGATGGCCCCTATCACTTCAGCTGTAGTAGAAGACTTGAAGAAGTTCAACCTGATCTTCATGTGCATGAATGCAACATACATGGTCCCAGTCCTCACATGGATCACGACATCAGCTATGGCTAGGAAAGGTCTCCCCAAGATGATTGTCACCTTTCTAGCCTCTTTTTCCATATCAAGAATTATAAAATCAGTTGGGAAAAAGGCAGAAGTATCCTCATCAAGATGGACCAACACATCATCCACACGCCCTCTAGGTGTCTTCACAGATCGGTCGACCAACTATAGAGTGCAATGGGCTGGCCTCAACTCCCCCATTTGGAGCTCAGCAAACATTTCATACGACATCAAGTTTACGCTAGACCCCAAGTCAAGAAGAGCCTGGTCTATGCGATGTGCCCCAATGTAGCATGAGATGATGGGAGCACCGGGGTCTTTTCTTTTCCGGGGAATGGTGTGTTGGAGAATGGAGCTCACTTGCTTAGTGAGCTTGATCTTCTTAGGCGTCCTCCCTGTTGTCTTTCTTTTGAAGGTGAACAATTCATTAAGGAACTTTGCATAGGACGAAATTTTCTTGACTGCATCTATAAGAGGTACATTGATTTTCACTTGCTTGAAGATCTCCAAAATATCTTCCGCATGCTTCTTCTTTTTCTTTGCAGCAGAAGGCTCCTCAAGTGCATCAGGATATGGAGGGAGTTAGGACCCCAATCGGTCCAAATCAATAGTATCATCCACTGGTATCACAGGAATCACAGTATCACAACTCGATATCACAGTATCAATGCTCGGTGTCACTATATCAACACTGCCTCTTATCACAGTATCATCAATCTGCATCTCAGTGTCACCCTGCTTAGCCTCAGTGTCATCTCTGCCAACAACTGTACCATGGGGCCTCTCCAAAGTCCTACCACTCCTCAATGTAGTCAGTGCCTTCACATTCTCATGGGTGGTAGGAGAGGGATCTTATGGAGGGAGTTGTGGCTGTTGGGGTGGTGGAGGCCTTTGGTGAGGGGAGTTGGGATTTTGAAGAATGAATTGGGGTTGCGGTTGTTGTTGTGGTGGTGGGTGGTATTGTGGAGGTGGTTGTTGGTAGGTGTGAGGTGGAGGTGGGGCATATTAATAATTGAGTGGCGCTTGAGGAGGCAGAGGAGCATAGGGGTTTGGTGGGGCTTGGTAAGATGGTGCAACATAAGCACTCGAAGTGTTCCCTAGAAAAACCCCATCATTATTTGGATTTGGTAGTGGTTGAGATGGAAGTCTACCTTCTTCCCTTCTAGCCAAAGAGAGAGAAATCTGATCCAACCTATGCTCAAGACGGTTTATAGACTGCCCATGTGCATTGATATCCTTTTTTACTTCATCTAGGCTTCTTATCCTTCCTAGTACCTCGTCCTCAAACTTGGAGTTGTAGCGTGGCTTTTTCTACCCCTGTCCTTGTCCAACCTCATTCTGTTGTTTCTAAGAGAAGTTTGGGTGGTTCCTCCACTCGGGAGTGCAGGAGTTGGACATTGGGCCCTGGTTGTTGCGGCCACCAAAGGAATGTAAAGCGTTGACTTCCTCGTCTACAGTATCAACAGCCATTGCGGGTTGGCTAGAAGAGCCACCCACTTGATTCTTCATCATCCACATCATATCGACCATCATCTTCATCATATCGGGGTGGTGGCATTGCATGCGGGAGCCACGGAGGAAGGTGGAGGAGTGTAGTTCCGGCCGCAATGCCTCCCTTTAGTGGAAGCTCGGTGGCGAGAATTCTCAGCGAGATGCTCAAACAGCGGCCATGATTCCTCGGGCGTCTTTGCCATGAACGTGCCCTCGCAAGAAGAATCTATGTTGTTTTGGCTTTGCTCCTCAAGCCCGATGTAGAAGGCCTGAACTAGCTGCCAAAGAGGAACCTCATGATGAGGGCACTCACGAAGCAACTTCTGGAACCTCTCCCATGCCTCGTGGAAGGGCTCATTTTCTTTCTGGGCGAACGACGTGATGCACCTTCTCATATAAGATAACTTGGTGATGGGGAAGAACTTCTTGAGAAACTTGTTCTTCACCTCATTCCAAGTGACCAACTCTGGCCTCAAAACGTACCACTCCTTGGCTTTCTCCTTGAGGGAGAAAGGGAAGAGTGTCCTCCTGATTGAGTCGTCAGTGGCAGCTGGTGTGCGGAAGGTAGAGCACGTTTCAAGGAACGTGTCTATGTGGTGGTAGGGATTCTCATTCTCCATACTGAAGTATGTGGGGAGAAGACCCAAGAGTGCCGGCGGGATGGAGAACTGCTAACCGGGCATTTGGTCAACCAGTGTGGCGATGGGGGAGTTGTAGTTCCCCGGCGTGAAGTAATCATGAAGTGGGCGATGTGGCGGTGGAGGTGGAACATCCGGTGGTGGGTTGTTCTCAGCCATCTCAGCCTCTTGGTGTAGGTTGTGGCGAGCTTGTCGCCTTCTTCTCCCAATCTCGGGGTCGTAAACCACCAAGTCGGTGCAAGTCGAACGTGTGCTACGCATGCACAACTGTCACCTGCGCAAGTCACAAACAAACAACAAGGAGCCAAGTTAGCGAACCAATATGCAAGAGTAACACAAAGAATAAATAATAGCAATGGTGAGGGAAAAAGGAAAGGCTAAGCTACACTATCTAACTAGGCCGAGCGCCTCTATCCCCGGCAACGGTGCCAGAAAGCTTGGTGCGTCCCCGCTAGTGGTGCTTTTACACCCCACGAGATCGGAGCGCACGGGATGTGGGATCTTATGCTTTCGAAATTTGTAAGACCTACACTAACTACCTACGTCAACTAAGACACTACGCCCACAAGCGCACAGGGTCGTGTCGTAGTATAGATGAGGCGGCAAGTACATGGTAGATCCGAGGAGATAGAGGGGGCACTAGAGTTAGACGATGTATGCTATGTTCCTTTTGCAGAGATTAAGGTTTTAGGGTTTAAAGGTTGGTTGGTTGTTGATTAAGCTAAGTGAGCAAGTAGGAAAAGCAACAATTGAAACTAAGTTATCAAGAGGCTAAATTAGCAATCTAAGTCAACAAGCTATCTAAACAAGAGCAAGAACAAACTAACACTAGACTAAGCAAACAACTAACAATTGAGAGCCTAAGTTAACCACTAATCAAGATCAAAGACCTAAATTAACACTTAGCTAGCAAAACTAGGCAATCAACTAAGTTAACTAAAGCAACTGAACTATACTAGCATTAACAAGAAAACAGAGCAATTAAGGTTTTAAGCAATTAGATGAAGGAGGTGGGCCGTTTGGGAATGTGACCTTGACATTAATTGGTGGATGTCACCATAATAAGCAATTAACATATTCCATTCTAGACTACCAAACCAAACAACAAGGTGGGTGCTATGAGGATGTACCCTATGCTACTAGTTGGAGAACTAGGGCTAGGTGTAATTTCTCATAGGACTTACCAAGTCTAGGTCTCTAGGATAAGTGGTATTAGTCAATTGAGGACCAAGGGTAAGGATGGGAGTAGAGATGAGGATATTTGACCTCATGCCACTAGCCACCTCAGCCTTTAGGAAATCCTAGGAAATTGCACTAATCACACTTATACTAGTCACTTAGAACTCACATTTGCATGTAGGAATAAGGTGATTATGTAGCAAGATAGGGGGATAGCTAGGGATCCAAATTAAGGACCTAGGAGCCAATCCTATGATAGCTACATAGAAACCAAAACATCCTAGAGGAAAATGTCTTCAAACACCACAAGGCAAGCAATCAATGTAATTAAACAACAATCACATGCACAAGTAATGGGAAATGAGGTACAAGCAAAGGCAATCATCATAAAAGTGAAATATGTTCATTACAAATTATATTCCCCCAACATGATATCAAACTCACATTTTTATCCCAAACAGCCCACCCAAGGGGGGCTTAGCTATACATGATCAAAACAGAAACAAAGGAGAAGGGAAAGAGAGTAGGAAACACCATGGATGCTTGATGAAGCTTGACTTCTTCACCTCCTTGCTGCCAGCCACGAGCCTCCTCCTCCAATGGTGCCCAAGAGCATGGAAATGGTGGAATGGATGGATAGAAACCTAGAGAAACTAGGTTTCTATGGTGGAAATGAGTGGAAAGTGGGTGGAAATGGGATTAAATGCAAGGAAAAGGTGGATGGGAGTAATGGAGGCAAGGGAGCAACTGGGTTGCGGCTAGGGGTGCTCTCTCTCTAGCCCTAGAAGCAACTAGTGCTTATATAGGAGCTAGGGCTGAGTGGGGGTAAAATAGGAAAAGCAGTGAAAAGTTGTGTAGGGTAGGTGGTCACCACGGTCGTGGTGGGTGTGCCACGACCATGGTGAGGGTAGTGGGGGACGACCGTGGGGGGTGAAAACGGTCATGGTGTGAAGGAAGTGGTGAGATGGTGGTGGCCACGGCCGTGGCGGAGTGCCACGGTCGTGGTGGGTAACATGCACCACGGCCGTGTTGGGTAACACGACCGTTTTGGAGGAGTTGGAGGTGACCGTGGGGAGGGGCCACAGGCGTCTTGATCGTCTTCGGCCACGGTCGTGGCGTTTCGGGCAAATTCCATGTTGGCAACTGACTTCTTGCAATTAATTCCCACGATCGTGGCAGGGTGCCACGGCCGTGTTCTCTTCTCCTGACCACGACCGTGTTGATGGCCACGGTCGTGGTGTCTGCACTGGCGACGGTCGTGGCTGGGTGGCCACGGTCATGGGTCTTGGTGGAATTTCCCTATTGGAACCTGTTGGAACTTGGCAATAAACCCACGACCGTGGTATTGTGGCCACGGCCGTGGTGAGGCTTGATTTCTTGATTTCGGTTCTAACTTTGTCATTTTCGGATGTCTTTGCTTGGGGATGATTCTTTTCCACTAGAGGTAGGTTGAGGGAGACTTTGGGGCCTTCTTTGGGTCCCTCCTTGATTGGGGGAACCCTAGAACTCCCTCTCTCTCTCTCTCTTCCATCTAAGCATGGTCCAAGTACCTGAAAAATAGTGCAAAGAACATCCATAAGCATATTTGCAATGATAATCATATTGGGGAGAATAACATGTAATTCTAATACATTTGAATGTGATAAAAGTACAAAATGACATAAGATACGGCCCTAGAATAGGGTTGGATCACCACCCCAAACTTGAAACATACTTTTCCTCAAGTATGCTCCAACTCAATCTCTTTTCCATTTTCCACAATCAAAATATATGACAAATGCAATATGATGGGCGACAAATGCTAAATGGGATCAATGGTGACTAGGTACATGCAAATCACTTCCCTCCTCTTCTACTTTCACAAACCAACCATGAAGAGAGCACAAAGCATATGAACTTCGCATATAATGCATGGATTGCACAAGTTATCAATATCTCATCCATAAGGTTCCGGGTAGACTGTTTCATGATGATGTTAATCGCCGATGACTAGGAGTGTTGTTTCACCTTCATGCGTTCAACCTTATGCTTCAAGTTATGCCAAATGACCCACATGGCTGCAGAAAAGGGATAAAGTGAGCTAGGTTTAATGTTTCCTAGCTCCATGGGTATGAAAGAATGAAGAAAGGGTTGCAATAAGATTTGGAGTGCTATTACACACTCATATTTTCTTTATTTGAATGCTCTTAAACATGAGCATCCTTTTATTTTCTTTTCTTTCTATCCCTTGGTGTAGATAGGGCATATGGTGGATAAAGTGAAGTGGGGATATAAAGATGTGGCCACCCCAAATTTTTTGGAGGTGGCCACGACTAATATGTGCACTTTGGCATCTTTTTATGAGGCGGAGAGGTATGAGGATGATGAAAGAGTGGTCAGGTCAAAGAGGGGTCACTTGGCATAATCTTCCACATAAGGTCTCCTGCATGAAAACTAGTCTGACACTTCACCATATATATCACATCACATGAATGAACCAAATGAAATCCATATATCAATCAAGTAACTCCACAAACATTAAACGTTCTATGCTTGCTCGGATCATAATTCAATCAAACCAACACATTTCCAAGGGAGGTGACGCGCATGTAAGAAGTCACTCGTTGATACCACATAGCACTTCATCATAGCATATCATCTTGTATTTGTCAAAGATAAGCAATTTCATTCAATATGGTAAAAATTGAGTCAAAACACACTTTTTGGACAAGAAACATCAAATCTGGGCAAAATTGGCCAAAAAGGTGTCAAATTGCACTAAATCACATTCAAACAAAATTTTAGGTAAAAAGCAAGAAATCCTAGCTAAAACATGCAAAAATTAGCAAAAAACTACATGAGATGCAATGCATAGCTGAAAAAGCAAAAATTTTGAAAAATTACTCAAAAATGCATAAATCAACTACATGTCATGCAAAGATGCAATGAAAAGAACAAAAATAGTAAAACTAAACTAGATGGAAGGGTGATATCAAAATGACAAAAAGAGAGAGAGTGGTGCATACCGCCCTACCCACCCCAAACTTTAGAATCATGTTGTCCTCAGCATGAAACGATAGCTTAGGGGAGATAGGGGAAGTGTCATGGCTGCGGTGGCTGGTCCGACATCTGTGGAGGATATGGAGGAGGAGCTGAGCTTGATGGAGGATGCTGGTAATAGTGCCCCCAGTAGTCGTCCTGGGGTGGAGGGTAAGTCTGTGGATACCCAGCTAAACCATCCCAAAAATCTGCGCCCCATTCGGGGTTTCTTTCTACTTGGGCGTGGTGATATTGATACGAGTGGTTGACCTAATAGTGGATCTGCTGCTGATCATACCACATTTGTTGATGGGCAAGCTGCATGTCACTTTGGATCTTCTGAATGTTCTCAAGGTGTGCCTAGATTGTGGCCATGTCATAGGCATTCCCTGAGGGTGGTTGCAGCTGGGATGTCTCCTCATCCCTCCTTCTTGTTCTTCAGGGTTGCCTTTGTTCTGCATTTTCTTGCTCCTGCCCTTGTACATTAGATTCGGCAATGTCTTCATGTACGACACCGGCTCCCCTTGCATATGTCTCTCTCGGGTTCTCTTGCTGCCACGTCAAAAGTTTTTCCTTCAGCCTAAAGAGAATTCCCATCGCAGATACATATGGAAACTCCAACTCAAAGTTCGGCACACTAGTTGTCAAGTAGATCATCCTTTTGTTCTTTACCTTGATAGTGTGCGAGCGCACCAAGTAGTTGAGGTCAACAAACTCTGCCTCAAGTGCGCCTTGTAGCCCGAAGAGATCATATCCCAGCGCTAGTGCAATCGAAGTCACAAATCCCCCCATGACAAATGGCTTTGTGCTCTTGTAGGGTATGGACTTCATATGATCGATCAGTAAAACTCCCAGGTCTATATAATTTTTGAGGTTCATCATTGACAAGATAAACATATCCTTTTAGGATATGGAGCCTTGATTATCATACCTCCCTACAATAGTGTTGGCCAAGACCTTTTGCACGTAGCGGATCATCGGGTTGGTTGCTTATAGCAACAGTTTTGGATTTCCCTGCATCATACACACTGCTGCCCGTGATCATCTTCCACAAATATCCATAATCAATATCTTCTTCCCTCTCTATCAAGCCTTCATCCAATTTCACTGCTTCCTCAGGAGTTGCAGCAAAAATGTCATTCAGTTCCATGGAAGTGAGGGTGTGTATGATGCCCATCATAGAGAACTTGAGTGCATCGCACCCCCTCACTTTAGTCTTCTCGAGAGTGGTGAAGAACTCTTGGGTCAAAGCTACATAGGTTGGCTGCGGTGTGAAAAGGACATCCCACAGCCCTATTGTTTTCAAACTTTGCTCCACTGCCTTCTTGATCCCTAAGTCTTCAATTATCTTCTCAGACCCATATTTAGTGGTGACGACTCAACTTGTCATACATTCAGGGTATTTGAGCTCAATCTTCTTGTTCTTGTATCCTCGGACATAAGAAACTCCCATCGGGGCTTTGCCTAAGGATTTCAGCCTGTCTGCCTCCAATTGTGCCAGCATATCACCCTCCTCGGGCTCGAGCTCCACCTCTTCCTCGCTGTTATCTTCTTCCTCCTCCATTCTATAGGATTGTGACCCCGAACTGGTATCGAGGTTATACCAATGTGCCGACTATTCCTCTTCTTGCTGCAGTTTCCGCGAGGGTCGCGGCTGCACATCACGCCTTGCCGCCGCGCTAGATGTCGAGTGGCGGGGTGGTGTGGGATTTGGCGGCAGCCTGGATGATGACGGTGCCACTTTAGATTTGCAACTTCTTCTTGGGGCCACCGGCTCGATTTCATCTATGAGGCTGTCCAAGTCGACCCCCATGGACTCCTCTTCTTCGTCCTCTCCCTCGTAGGTGGCATCCGTGATGTGGTGGCTATCGGATGAGCGGGAGTGTGATCCGCTCACCGATTGTGACCGGCAGAGGGAATGGTGGGTGGAGGCGGTAGGTGAGGGGGTGTGGGATGGAATGGAGACATCGGAGGAGGCATTTTTAGAATGCCGTTTCCCTCCGGTGAGGATGTTCGTCCCCTTGGTTATGGCTCTCCCAATTTTCTTCATGGTGGAGATGGAGGGGAAGGTGGTGATTTTCGGATTTCGGTGGAGAAGGTGGTGTGGATGTGGTTTTGTGGGTGGAATGGAAGGATAGTGATGTAGGGATGGTGGGTATATGATTTTTGGTGGATTTGGGTGAGAATGGAAGGGTTTTCGTGGAGGTGTTGTGTAGGGGGGCTGTAGGGCGGAGTGGAGATGGAGATGTGATTCGGAGAGATTAGACGGTGGAAATGGTAGAGGGATGGCTGGGTATCGATTTGGAATGGATTGGGGGTCAAACAGAGGTGGTTTTCGGGGTTGGGGGTGGTGAATGGGGGAGCACGCAGGTGGTTGTCGGTGCCACGGTCATTTTCTGGAGGTGGAAGATGATGGAATGAGGAGGGGGGGTCGGGTTTGGATGTTTAAAAGTAATTTTTTTTCTTGAACTGGGTTCGACCACGGTCATTGCAGGTGGCCATGGTTGTGGCCAGGGTTGGGTAGCACGAACGTGGTGGGTGCCACAGTCATGTTGTCGATGAAGAGAACCCCAGTCTAACCTTGCCATGGTCGTGGCCTTATTCTCCTGCCACGGTCGTGGCGACTTGCCACTGTCGTGGCTGATCTTGCAAAAACCCTGTAACTTCGGCCAATTTGCAGCATAAATTCCCACGGTCATGGGTTGTTGACACGGTCGTGGCCCGCCTTCTTTAATACGGCTGTGGTGAGGACCATGGTCGTGGGAAGTCTCCTTCACCACGGTCGTGGCCGATCTTCAAAACAACTTGTAACTTTGGCCAATTTGTAGCAATAATTCCCACGACTGTGGCCGTAGCCCACGGTCGTTCTTGGCCACATACACCACAGTCGTGGTCGAGCTCCACGGCCGTGTTGGGGTTGTCTCCTTAGTTTTCAAACTTTAAAACTTGAACTTTCGATTTTATTTGTTCTTTCGCCACAAATTTGACTTAATGGCCATGATTTACTTCTAAAACTCCTCTCTCTATTGTCTAACACCTGCACCTCATCAAAACTCAAACAAAAACATCAAGCACAAATGTGCGTGTGTGTATTGGTGTAAAAGAAAACTAAATTATTGAAAAGAAAAAAAAGGTTCGAGAATCTCAAACCACGTGGGTTGCCTCCCACTAGCGCTAAATTTTATGCCTTCAGCCAGGCTTATTGATTGTTGGACTTTTTCACTTTTTTGGAACCTTCAAGAGATCCTTGTAGTAGATCCCTTTCTCATCCTCATATAAGCATTCTTCTTCATCGAGTTCTTCCTCTACAAGCATAACAATATCAAAATCTTGATTGGCCTTGTTCGGGCCGATTTCAACCACAGATTTCAGCCTTTGCCCATTGACGGCAAATTCCTTAGCTCCTTCTTTTGCACAAATAACCACTGCCCCAGATGGGTACACCTTCTTGACAAGGTAAGGACCTTCCCATCTAGACCGAAGCTTTCCGGGAAAGAACTTCATTCTTGAATTTTATAACCATACCCATTTGACGGGTTCAAACTCTTTCTTTTTTATGATCTTGTCATGTAGAAACTTGGTTATTTCCTTGTAGCTCTTTGACATTTCATACACTTCATGCCGCATTTCTTATAGCTCATGCAATTGAAACTTTCTTTTCATTCCGGCACTCTCTTCATCAAAGTCCATCTTCTTCAAGGCCCAAAGTGCCTTGTGTTGCATCTCAACTGGCAAATGGCAACTCTTACCATAAACAAGCTTGAACAGTGTAGTGTCGATCGGGGCTTTGTATGCAGTCCTATATGCCCATAAAGCTTCATTGAGGCGAAGTGACCAATCCTTGCGGTCCGGTCGCACCGTCTTCTCCAAAATGAGCTTTATCTCCTGATTTTCCAACTCAACTTGACCACTCGTTTGAGGGTGGTAAGGAGTAGCTACACGATGGTTCACTCCATGTCTCTTTAGCAGCCCTTCAAAGGTGCGGTGGATGAAATGACTCCCGCCATCACTAATCATAGCCCTTGGAACACCAAAACGGATAAAGATGTTGGATTTCACGAAATCACATACCACCTTGTGATCATTTGTCCCTGTTGCCACAGCCTCAATCCATTTTGATACATAGTCTATGGCGACCAAGATGTAGACATACCCGAAAGAAGGAGGGAAAGGACCCATAAAGTCAATCCCCCAAACATCAAACACTTCTACCACCAGAATAGGTGATAAAGGCATCATTTCCCTCTTTGAGATAGTGCCCACTTTTTGGCACTTGAAGAAACTCTTACAAAAGTCATGAGCATCTTTGAACAATGTTGGCCAGTAGAAACCACATTGAAGAACTTTGGCGGCCGTGCATTTCCCTCCAAAATGACCTCCGCACACTCCGAAATGGCACATAGATAAGACTTCTGGCTGCTCCATCTCCAAAATACACCTCCTAATGAGTTGGTCCAGGCAATACTTGAAGAGGTGAGGGTCATCCCAAATGTAGTTCTTGACCATAGCAAACAATCTCTTGCTTTCCTCTCTTATCCACATGCTAGGTATCCTCCCACTAGCTAGGAAATTTGCTATGTGTTTGTACCATGGCTTTTGGGCAGATGAGATTAAGAGGAGTTTTTCATGTGGCATTGTCTCTTTGATTGGACTTGTCATATCAAAAGGTCCATCAAGGAGGGAGAGATGGTCTGTTGCACCATTTTCTACTCCCTTCTTATCCACAATTTCTATGTCAAATTCTTGGAGCAACAAAATCCATCAGATCAACCTTGGTTTTGAGTCTTTCTTGGACATGAGATACTTCAACGCAGCATGGTCTGTGTAGATTTTCACTTTGTTTTACAAGAGATACGACCGGAACTTGTCAAGAGCGAAGATCACCACAAGAAACTCCTTCTCGGTAGTTGTATAGTTCCTTTGAGCATCGTCTAAGGTTTTGCTCGCATAGTAGATAGCATGAGGAATTTGGCCAATGCGTTGACCCAGCACAGCCCCCACCGCTATATCGGATGCATCAGTCATGATCTCAAATGGCAAAGAGAAATTCGGGGGTTGCATGATAGGAGCAGAAATAAGCCTTTCTTTCAAATGCTTGAAGGATTCAACACATTTGTCATCAAACTGAAATGCAACATCTTTCTCAAGCAATCGACACAGTGGTCTTGAGATTTTTCTAAAGTCCTTGATAAAGCGGTGGTAGAAACCTGCATGTCCCAAGAAAGATCGAACATGTCTTACGGTGGAAGGAATGTCGAGCGTAGAAATAAGGCCCACCTTGGCCTTGTCAACTTCAATCCCATCTTTTGAAACTCGGTGTCCCAGAACTATACCCTCAGGTACCATGAAATGGCTCTTTTCCCAAGATAAGACTAAGCGATCTTTCACACATCTTTCTAGAACAGTAGCTAGATGTAGCAAGCACTCATCAAAGGTTTTCCCGAAAACTAAAAAATCATCCATGAAAACTTCAAGTGACGAATCAAGCATGTCAGCAAAGATTGAGGTTACACATCTATGGAAAGTGGAAGGGGCATTGCACAATCTAAATGGCATTCTCCGGTAGGTAAATGTACCACTTGGACAAGTGAATTTCATCTTTTCCTGGTCCACCGTATGCACATCAATCTGAAAATATCCTGAGTATCCATCAAGAAAATAGTAGAAGCTTTGCCCAGCCAATCTCTCTAAAATCTGATCAAGAAATGGGAGCGGGTAGTGATCCTTCTTTGTCTTTTCATTGAGCTTCCGGTAATCAACGCACATTATCCACTTGGATTGCTCTCTCACCGGCATAAGCTCACCATCGGCATTTTCTGCAACCGTAATCGCGCCCTTCTTGGGCACAACTTGGATGGGACTCACCCACGTACTGTCAGAAATGGGATAGATGATCCCTGTATCAAGCAACTTTACAACCTCTTGAGTTACAACGTCCTTCAACTTTGGATTTAGCCTTCTTTGCATTTGGTGGGTCAGTCTCACATCTTCTTCTAGGTATATCTGATGCACACAAATAGAGGGATCAATCCCTCTCAAGTCAGCGATAGACCATCCAATGGTTTGGATGTTCTTCCTCAAGACTTCCATCAAGGCATCTTCTTACTCAAGAGAGAGAATGGAGGAAATGATCACCGGGAGGGTGTCATTTGAGCCAAGGAACGCGTACTTCAATCCTTCAAGAAGTGTCTTCAACTCAAGAATGGGGGTGCTTCAGGGGAGTTCTTCAATGGTGCAGAAATAGAAGGAAGGTCCTCACTTGCAGCCACTAAGGCTAGCTCACCCTCTTCACTTTCTTCGTCATCATCGTCAGGGAACTCAACAATTGGTTCAAGACCTCTACCTTGAGTGGCAGTCTCAATCCACACAGGTAGGCACTCTTCAACAATCTCTTCTAGGCATTCCACCAAATAACAATCTTTTTTGGTGGCCCCTATCACTTCAGTTGTAGTAGAAAACTTGAAGATGTTCAACCGGATCTTCATGTGCATGAATGTAACATACATGGTCCCAATCCTCACATGGATCACGACATCAGCTGTGGCTAGGAAAGGTCTCCCCAAGATGATTGGCACCTTTCTAGCCTCTTTTTCCATATCAAGAATGATAAAATCGGATGGGAAAAAGGCAGAAGTATCCTCATCAAGACGGACCAACACATCATCCACACGCCCTCTAGGCGTCTTCACATATCGGTCGGCCAACTGTAGAGTGCAATGGGCTGGCCTCAACTCCCCCATTTGGAGCTCAGCAAACAGATCATACTGCATCAAGTTTACGCAAGACCCCAAGTCAAGAAGAGATTGGTCTATGCGAGGTGCCCCAATGTAGCATGAGATGATGGGATCACCAGGGTCTTTTCTTTTCCGGGGAATGGTGTGTTGGAGAATGGAGCTCACTTTCTCAGTGAGCTTGATCTTCTTAGGCATCCTCCCTGTTGTCTTTCTTTTGAAGGTGCATAATTCTTTAAGGAACTTTGCATAGGACAGAATTTGCTTGACTGCATCTATATGAGGTACATTGATTTTCACTTGCTTGAAGATCTCCAAAATATCTTCCGCATGCTTCTTCTTTTTCTTTACAACAGAAGGATCCTCAAGTGCATCAGGATATGGAGGGAGTTGGGACCCCAATCGGTCCAAATCAATAGTAGCATCCACTGGTATTACAGGAATCACAGTATCACGACTCGGTATCACAATATCAATGCTCGGTGTCACGGTATCAACACTGCCTCTTATCACAGTATCATCAATCTGCATCTCAGTGTCACCCTGCTCAGCCTCAGTGTCATCTCTGCCAACAACTGTACCATGGGGCCTCTCCAAAGTCCTACCACTCCTCAATTTAGTCACTGCCTTCACATGCTCATCGGTGGTAGGAGAGGGAGCTTGTGGAGGGGGTTGTGGCTGTTGGGGTGGTTGAGGCCTTTGGTGAGGGGAGTTGGGATTTTGAAGAATGAATTGGGGTTGTGGTTGTTGTTGTGGTGGCTGGTATTGTGGAGGTGGTTTTTGGTAGGTGTGAGGTGGAGGTGGGGCATATTGATAATTGAGTGGCGCTTGAGGAGGCGGAGGAGCATAGGGGTTTGGTGGGGCTTGGTAAGATGGTGGAACATAAGCACTCGAAGTGTTTCCTAGAAAAATCCCATCATTGTTCGGATTTGGCAGTGGTTGAGATGGAAGTCTACCTTCTTCCCTTCTAGCCAAAGAGAGAGAAATCTGATCCAACCTCTGCTTAAGATGGTTTATAGACTGCCCATGTGCATTGACATCCTTTTTTACTTCATCTAGGCTTCTTAGCCTTCCTAGTACCTCGTCCTCAAACTTGGAGCTGTAGCGTGGCTTTTGCTGCCCCTGTTCTTGTCCATCCTCATTCTGTTGTTTCCAAGAGAAGTTTGGGTGGTTCCTCCACTCGGGAGTGTAGGAGTTGGACATTGGGCCCTGTTTGTTGCGGCCACCAAAGGAATGTAAAGAGTTGACTTCCTCATCTACACTATCAACAGCCATTGCGGGTTGGCTAGAAGAGCCACCCACTTGATTCTTCATCATCCACATCATATCGGCCATCATCTTCATCATATAGGGGTCGGTGGCATTGCGTGCGGGAGCCACGAAGGAAGGTGGAGGAGTGTAGTTCCGTCCGCAATGCCCCCTTTAGTGGAAGCTCGGTGGCAAGAATTCTCAGCGAGATGCTCAAACAACGGCCATGATTCCTCGGCCGGCTTTGCCATGAACGTTCCCCTGCAAGAAGAATCTACGTTGTTTTGGCTTTGCTCCTCAAGCCCGGTGTAGAAGGCCTGAACTAGCTGCCAAAGAGGAACCTCATGATGAGGGCAGTCACGAAGCAACTTCTGGAACCTGTCCCACGCCTCGTGGAAGGGCTCGATCTCTTTTTGGGCGAACGACGTAATGCACCTTCTCATATAAAATAACTTGGCGATGGGGAAGAACTTCTTGAGAAACTCGTTCTTCACCTCATTCCAAGTGACCAACTCTGGCCTCGAAATGTACCACTCCTTGGCTTTCTCCTTGAGGGAGAAAGGGAAGAGTGTCCTCCTGATTGAGTCATCGGTGGCGGCTGGCATGCGGAAGGTAGAGAACATTTCAAGGAACACATCTATGTGGTGGTAGGGATTCTCATTCTCCATATCGAAGTATGTGGGGAGAAGTCCCAAGAGTGACGGCGGGATGGAGAACTACTGACTGGGCATTTGGTCAACCAGCATGGTGATGGGGGAGTTGTAGTTCCCCGGCGTGAAGTACTCATGAAGCAGGCGATGTGGCGGTGGAGGTGGAACATCCGGTGGCGGGTTGTTCTCAGCCATCTCAGCCTCTCGGTGTAGGTTGCGGCGAGCTTGTCGCCTTCTTCTCCCAATCTCGGGGTCGTAAACCACCAAGTCAGTGCAAGTCGAATGCGTGCTACGCATGCACAACTGTCACATGCGCAAGTCACAAACAAACAACAAGGAGCCAAGTTAGCGAACCAATATGCAAGAGAAACACAAAGAATAAATAATAGCAATGGTGAGGGAAAAGGAAAGGCTAAGCTACACTATCTAACTAGGCCGAGCGCCTCTATCCCCAGAAACGGCGCCAGAAAGCTTGGTGTGTCCCCGTTAGTGGTGCTTTTACACCCCACGAGATCAGAGCGCACGGGATATGGTATCTCATGCTTTCAAAATTTGTAAGACCTACACTAACTACCTACGTCTACTAAGACACTACGCCCGCAAGCGCACATGGTCGTGTCGTAGTATAGGTGAGGCGGCAAGTACATGGTCGATCCGCGGAGATAGAGGGGGCACTAGAGTTAGATGATGTATGCTATGTTCCTTTTGTAGAGATTAAGGTTTTTAGGGTTTAAAGGTTGGTTGGTTGTTGATTAAGCTAAGTGAGCAAGTAGGAAAAGCAACAATTGAAACTAAGTTATCAAGAGGCTAAATTAGCAATCTAAGTCAACAAGCTATCTAAACAAGAGCAAGAACAAACTAACACTAGACTAAGCAAACAACTAGCAATTGAGAGCCTAATTTAACCACTAATCAAGATCAAAGACCTAAATTAACACTTAGCTAGCAAAACTAGGAAATCAACTAAGTTAACTAAAGCAATTGAACTATACTATCATTAACAAGAAAATAGAGCAATTAAGGTTTTAAGTAATTAGATGAAGGAGGTGGGCCGTTTGGGAATGTGACCTTGACATTAATTGGGGGATGTCACCATAATAAGCAATTAACATATTCCATTCTAGACTACCAAACCAAACAACAAGGTGGGTTCTATGAGGATGTACCCTATGCTACTAGTTGGAGAACTAGGGCTAGGTGTAATTCTCATAGGAATTACCAAGTCTAGGTCTCTAGGATAAGTGGTATTAGTCAATTGAGGACCAAGGGTAAGGATGGGAGTAGAGATGAGGATATTTGACCTCATGCCACTAGCCACCTCAGCCTTTAGGAAATCCTAGGCAATTGCACTAATCACACTTATACTAGTCACTTAGAACTCACATGTGCATGTAGGAAGAAGGTGATTATGTAGGAAGATAGGGGGCTTGCTAGGGATCCGAATTAAGGACCAAGGAGCCAATCCTATGATAGCTACATAGAAACCAAAACATCCTAGAGGCAAATGTCTTCAAACACCACAAGGCAAGCAATCAATGTAATTAAACAACAATCACATGCACAAGTAATGGGAAATGAGATACAAGCAAAGGCAATCATCATAAAAGTGAAATATGTTCATTACAAATTATATTCCCCCAACATGGTATCAAAGTCACATTTTTATCCCAAACATCCCACCCAAGTAGGGCTTTGCTATACATGATCAAAATAGAAAAAAAGGAGAAGGGAAAGAGAGTAGGAAATGCCATGGATGCTTGATGAAGCTTGACTTCTTCACCTCCTTGCTGCCAGCCACGAGCCTCCTCCTCCAATGGTGTCCAAGAGCATGGAAATGGTGGAATGGATGGATATAAACCTAGAGAAACTAGGTTTCTATGGTGGAAATGAGTGGAAAGTGGGTGGAAATGGGATTAAATGCAAGGAAAGTAGGTGGATGGGAGTAATGGAGGCAAGGGAGCAGCTGGGTTGTGCTAGGGGTGCTCTCTCTCTAGCCCTAGAAGATATTAGTGCTTATATAGGAGCTAGGGTTGAGTGGGGGTAAAATAGGAAAAGCAGTGAAAAGTTGTGTAGGGTAGGTGGTCACCACGGTCGTGGTGGGTGTGCCACGGTCGTGGTGAGGGTTGTGGGGGACAACCGTGGGGGGTGAAAATGGTCGTGGTGTGAAGGAAGTGGTGTGATGGTGGTGGCCACGGCCGTGGCAGAGTGCCACGGTCGTGGTGGGTAACATGCACCACGGTCGTGTTGGGTAACTCGACCGTTTTGGAGGAGTTGGAGGTGACCGTGGGGAGGGTCCATGGGCGTCTTGATCGTCTTCGGCCACGGTCGTGGTGACTTGGCCACGGTCATGGCATTCCGGGCAAATTCCCTGTTGGCAACTGACTTCTTGCAATTAATTCCCATGACTGTGGCAGGGTGCCACGACCATGTTCTCTTATCCTGACCACGACCGTGCTAATGGCCACAGTCGTGGTGTCTGAACTGGCCACGGTCGTGGGTCTCGGTGGAATTTCCCTATTGCAACCTATTGGAACTTGGCAATAAACCCACGACCGTGGCATTGTGGCCACGGCCGTGGTGAGGCTTGATTTCTTGATTTCTCTTCTAACTTTGTCATTTTTGGATGTCTTTGCTTGGGGATGATTCTTGGCCACTGGAGGTAGGTTGAGGGAGACTTTGGGGCTTTCTTTGGGTCCCTCCTTGAGTGGGGGAACCCTAGAACTCCCTCTCTCTCTCTCTTCCATCTAAGCATGGTCCAAGTACCTGAAAAATAGTGCAAAAAACATCCATAAGCATATTTGCAATGATAATCATATTGGGGAGAATAACATGTAATTCTAATACATTTGAATGAGATAAAAGTACAAAATGACACAAGATACAACCCTATAATAGGGTTGGATCACCCATGGACACCCAGATCCTGATCACGGAATACCAGCGCAAGGGTGGCTATGTCAACCATGGACAACCCTTTCCTGCATTCCTGGACCGCACAGCTCTAGACTGGCATGCCATGCCCATGTAGGCCCCACCTACTAGAGGGGAATTGGCTCTGATACCATTTTTAATGCCTGGGCCCACACTCCTAGGCTCTAGTAGATTTCAGGAATGACGACTGGCCCCACAGACCACCACTAGCCTTAACTGTAAAATCCCAGGATTTGAGGCCTTGGATAACATGATCTTAAAAGGAATGATTGGACTACCCATATCACCAAGGTGCACCTCCTTTTCCGGGATCCCATCACTAAAGAACTCCATAGTTAAGCGTGCTCAGCTTGGAGTAGTACTAGGATGGGTGACCAGTCGGGAAGTTGACCCCGGCTTGCACGTGCATGAGGACAAAGCATGCAGTTAAGGCTAGTGGTGGTCTGTGGGGCCAGTCGTCATTCCTAAAACTCTACTAGAGCCTTGGGCAATGGCCTGGGCGTTACAAATGGTATCAGAGCGATAACCCCTCCAGTAGGTGGGGCCCACATGGGCATGTGACATGCCAGTCTTGAGCCGTGCGGTCCAGGCAAGTTGGAAAGGGCTATCCGTAGAGACGAGATGGAGCCGCCTTTGCGCTGGTAGCTGTGGACGGGAGCTGGGTGTCTATGGGCCATTGTGGGTTTGCACTGAAATGGGGTTAGATTATGAGGCCATATAGTTGAGCCTTGATGAGGACGTCAAGAGTCTAAGTGGGGGAGATTGTAAAATCCCAGGATTTGAGGCCTTGGATAACATGATCTTAAAAGGAATGATTGGACTACCCATATCACCAAGGTGCACCTCCTTTTCTGGGATCTCATCACTAAAGAACTCCATAGTTAAGCGTGCTCAGCTTGGAGTAGTACTAGGATGGGTGACCAGTCGGGAAGTTGACCCCGGCTTGCACGTGCATGAGGACAAAGCATGCAGTTAAGGCTAGTGGTGGTCTGTGGGGCCAGTCGTCATTCCTAAAACTCTACTAGAGCCTTGGGCAGTGGCCCGGGCGTTACATTAACTGTGCACTTTGTCCTCTCTGATGCGCAAGCGAGGATCAACTTCCCGACAGGTCACTCATCCCAATACTACTCCAAGCTGAGCACGCTTAACTATGGAGTTCTTTAGTGATGGGTTCCCGGAAAAGGAGGTGCACCTTGGTGATATGGGTAGTCCAATCATTCCTTTTAAGATCATGTTATCCGAGGCCTCAAATCCTGGGATGTTAGAAGTGCACAAATCTTTCAAGAACTTAGCATAAGAAGGGATTATCTTGACCACATCAAGTAAAGGAATGTTGATTTTTACTTATTTGAAAGTCTCTAGGATGTCTTTAGTGTGCTTCTTTATTCTCCTCTCAATAGAAGGCTCCTTAAGAGCTTCAGGAAACAGGGGAAGTTGGGATCCCACCTGGCTCAGATTAACAATATCATCAACAAGAATCACAGGAATCTTGGTATCACTGTATCACTGCCTGGTGTCACAGTATCAACTCTGGCTCTTATCACAATATCATAAAGTTGTATCTCATTATCAACATGTCTAGTCACAATATCACCTCTGTCAACATCAACAGTATCACGGGGGTGCTCCAAAGTCCAGCCACTCCTCAAGAAAGTCACCACCTTCACATGCTCATGGGTAGTTGAAGAAGAGGCTTGTGGAGGTGGTTGTGGTTGTTGGGGTGGTGGTGGCCTTTGGTTAGGTGAATTTGGGTTTTGGAGGATGAATTGCAGTTGTGGTTGTTGTGGAGGTGGTTGTTGTTGTTGTGGATGGGGATGGTATTGTAGAGGTGGTTTTTGGTATGAATGAGGTGGAGGTGGAGCATATTGAGAGTTGAGAGGTGCTTGAGGAGGTGGTGGAGCATAGGGTTGGTGGTGCTTGGTACGAAGGAGGAGCATATGAACTTTGAGTATTTCCTAGGAAAGTACCATCATTGTTTGGATTCAGCATTGGTTGATATGGGAGTCTTCCTTATTCCCTCCTAGCAAGTGAGAGAGAGATTTGATCCAATCTTTGCTCAAGACGACTGATGGAATTCCCATGTGATGATGCATCCTTCTTTACCTCATCCAAGCTTCTTAATCTTTCAAGCACTTTGTCTTCAAACTTGGAACTGTAGTATGGCTTTGGATGCCCTTATCCTTGCCCATCTTCATTTTGTTGCTTCCATGAGAAATTGGGATGGTTCCTCCACTCAGGATTGTAAGTGTTGGACATGGGGCCTTGATTGTTCCAGTTGTCAAAAGAGTGCAAGGCATGCACTTCCTCTTATTCGGCTTCAACTGCCATGGTGGATTGGATAGAAGAACCACAATCTTGGTTCTTCATCATATTCATCATGTCCGCCATCATCTTCATCGTGTCAGGGTTGGCAACGTTGTGGGATAGAGCTACAGAAGGAGGTGTAGGGACATAGTTCCATCCACAATGTTCCCTTTTTGTAGAAACTCGATGGCAGGAATTCTGAGCAAGATGCTCAAACAATGGCCACGACTCCTCAGGTGGCTTCACCATGAAAGTGCCTCCACATGATGATTCGACGTTGTTTTGGCTCAACTCTTCATGCTCGATGTAGAAGGCTTGAACTAGTTGCCACAATGGCACTTCATTGTGGGGGCAGTTGTAGAGAGCTTTTGGAACCTCTCACACACCTCATGGAAGGGTTCAATCTCTTTCTGGGCAAAGGAACTGATACATCTCCTCATGTAGGTTAGCTTAGCAATCGGGAAGAACTTTTTGAGGAATTCATTCTTGACTTCATTCCAAGTTACCAACTTTGGTTTCGAGATGTACCACTCTTTAGCTTTCTCTTTTAGGGAGAATGGAAAGAGGGTTCTCCGGATGGATTCATCGGTAGTGGTGGGGGTAAGGAAAGTGGAATACGTCTCAAGGAATGCATCAATGTGATGATTGGTTTTGAGATGTACCACTCTTTAGCTTTCTCTTTTAGGGAGAATGGAAAGAGGGTTCTCCGGATGGAGTCATCGGTAGTGGTGGGGGTACGGAAAGTGGAGTACGTCTCAAGGAATGCATCGATGTGATGATAGGGATTCTCATTCTCCATCCCATAGTAAGTGGGGAGGAGTCCAAGGAGTGTGGGTGGAATGGAGAAATGTTGACCCGACATTTGGTCAACTAGGGTGGTAATGATATAGTTCCCCGGCGTGAAATACTCATGGAGTGGGCATTTAGGCTGCGGTGGAGGTTGTTGAGCATTCCCATGATGGTTGTTGTCTGCCATCTTGGCTTCTCAGTGTTGGTTGCAGTGACTTTGGCATCTCGTTCTACCTATCTCGGGGTCTTACAACACCAAATCGGTACAAGTGGAATGTGTGTGCACATCTGTCACCTACACAATACACAAACAAGTAACAAGAAACCAAGTTATAATGGCAATATGCAAAAGTGAACAAAGAATACATAATAGCAATGATAAGGGTAAAAGGAAATGCTAAGCTACACTAACTAGCTAGGTCGAGTGCCTCTCTCCGTGGAAATGGTGCCAGAAAGCTTAGTGTGCTTCCCACTAAGGCTACACGCTAACCAACTATAGGTGTCTAGATGAAACCCTACGGGAGTACACATGTGTGGATCTTTTGAAATTTATATTAATCCTAACCAAGTCGATCACAATAGCAAATACGTCACCGGCAATCGCATGGGGTACTATTGTAGCATAGGTGAAGGGCAAGTGTAGGAGTCAATTCTCAAGAACAGAGGAGGTACTAGAGCTAGGCTAGTGTTCGCTATGTTCCTATTGCAGAGACTAGGGTTGAAGGGTTTAAAAAGGGGTTTGGTTGGTTTGTAAACTAGGTGAAAAAGAAAGTAAAGGCAATTATGAAATCTAGATTATCTCAAATATAAATTACCCTAAACAAACAAGTCTAAAGAACTAGATTAACTAACTAACAGAGCAAGAGAAAAGGCTAAGTACACTACACTAGCAGAGCAATTAGCACTAAGAACTAGATTAACCACAAGGGAGAGAGCAAAAACCTATGTTAACACTAAAGAGAAAGACTGAGCAATTAACTAGTTGGAACAAAGGCAACTACACTAGATTAGCATGAACAAGTTAAGAAAGAAAAGTGGTTTTTAAGTAGTGAGATAAGGTAGGTGGGCCATTTGGGGATGTGGTTTGATATTAGTTGGGGGGTCTCACCATAGCAAGCAATTTATCACAATTCTATCTAGATTACCAAACCAAACAACAAGGCAAGTGTTATTAGAATGTACCCTATACTACTAGTTGTAGAACTAGGGTTAGGTGTAATTCTAGTAGGACTTGTCAAGTCTAGGTCTCTAGGGTAATTGGTATTAGGACAATTGAGAGCCAAGGGTATAAATAGGAGTAGATATGAGGGTTTTTCACCTCATGCCACTAGCCATCTAGCCTTTAGGAAGCTCTAGAAAATTTCACTAATCACACTTAAACTAGCCACTTAGATCTCACACTCACTTGTAGAAGGAGGGATTTGTATGTAGGAACAAAGGGGGCTAGCTAGGGATCCACGAATTGGACCTAGGAGCCATTCCTAAGATTCGCCAGATACACTCCAATTCCTCCTAGAAGGTAAGTGTCATCAAACATCTCAAAGCAAGCAATCCATGTTATAAGCACAAACCAAATGCAATAAAATAGGAAACGAGATAGAAGCAATGAAGCAATCATCACAGATAGAAATTATGTTCATTACAAGATATTTTCCCCCAACATGGTATCAAAGTCACATTTTAACCCCAAACAACCCACCACTAGGGCTTAGCTAGACATGATCAAGAAAATAACAAAAGAAAGGGGAAGAAGGGGGTAGAACTCCATGAATCTTGAAGTGGAAGCCTCCTTCTTCACCTCCTTACAGCTTGGGGATGTCCTTCCTCCTCCAATGGTGCAGATGGGTATGAGAATATGGGGGATTATGGAGGAAAACCTAGAAAACTAGGTTTCTAAGGTGGAAATGAGGTGGAAATGGTGGATGGAGAGCATAAATGCAAGGTGGAGTGCAATGAATGCTCAAGGGGTGAGTAGGGTGGAGTAGCAGCAGGTAGGGGCTGTAACCTTTGTGCCCCAGCTGCCACCTATGTATATATTCGTGGTGGGGAGGAACTAGGGTAAGTGGGGGTAGTTTAGGAAAAATAGTGTAAAAATTGGGTAGGGTAGGTTGGTTACCACGAACATGTTGATTTACCACGGTCATGGTGGGGGTAGTGGGGAACAGTCGTGGGGGAGTGGCCATGGTCAAGGTGTGAAAGGAGGGTGAAAAGTCTAAGTATAGGTGGTGGCTGCGGCTATCACAGGGTGCCATGGTCATGTTGGGTAAGTGGCACCACGGTCGTGGTGGTGTACCACGACCGATTTAGAGGTGGAAGTCTTGATCATGGGGGGCAACACGATCATTGTCTCTTCTGTTGGCCACGGCCATGGTGACTGGCCATGATCGTGGTGTCTTCAATGGACCATAGCCATGGCTGTGGTGAGTTTGATGCAAAACACTGATCTCACTGTTGGTTCTTCATAAAAAAGGCACGACCCGTGGCCATGGGGCCATGGCCGTGGTGATTGGCCACGACCGTGGTGTCTTCAATGGACCACAACCATGTTGATAGCCACAACCATTGTGAGTTTGATGCAAAACGTCGATCTCATTGTTGACTCTTCATAAAAAAGGCATGACTCGTGGCCATGGGGATACGACTGTGGTGTCTTCAATGTGCCACAATCATGCTGATGGCCACAACTGTGGTGAGTTTTGTGCAGCAACCTGACATTGTAGTTGATTCTTCACAATAATTGACACGACTTGTGGCCATGGGGCCATGGCTGTGTTGGGATCTCCAGTGGGTAAATGAACTTCAATTTACTTCATTCATGGACTTCTTTGCTTGATGTTGAACCTTGGCCATTAGGGGTAGGTTGAGGGAGCTTTGGGGCCTTATTTGGACCCCTCCATGAGTGGAAGAATCCTAGAACTCCTTCCTTTTCTCTCTCCATCCAAAGCATGGTCCAAGTACCTAAAAATAGTGCAAAGAACGTCTATAAGTACATTTGATAGTAATAATCATATTGAGGGATTTAACTTGCATTCTATTGTGTTTAGATGTGAATAAGGTACAAAATGGCACAAGATGGATCCCTAAAATAGGGCTGCATCAAATGTCCATAACTTACTTATGACATCACAAGCAAAGAGTGGTGCCTAGTTACACATCAGTGTTATACCCAAGTGAAAAGGAATGTTAGAGAACAACTTTCAACCTACAATCTGTTATTGGTGTTACAATGAATGTTTAGTTCCTTTGTCGTTGATATTTGGATTGAACTCAAGGCATGTACTCGTCATCCTCTACAAACATTCAATCCATGTTTCTTGATTCAGAGTAGACTGTCTGAGATATATGTTAGCTCAATATCATATATTGACTTACATGTGCATGGCCATGCATTTCTCTTTCTCAATCTCACTCCTCAAGTGGTCAGGATATCACACTCCCTTAGGAGGGACAAATTCCATATCTATAACTCACAGTCAAGTCTCCATGTGTCAAAGTCACCCAATCATCACTGTTATAACAACCCATGTTTCAAGACTGCGTTTGATGATGTCAAAGTGTACCCAACCACATGTGATGAGTGTAGTGATTTCGGGTCTAAGAACCACAGTCACCACCAATACTATAAGAGATAATCCTGATGAACCAACTATGGTTTCCATGCATCACTCTTATGGTGGGTCTGTCTGATACACTATTCTCTAACATGTATCTGTGTGCTTGGTTTGATATCATATATTATGACTGATGAGATTCTATCATCAACCAACACACACTCTAGTCTTTTATGTTATTGATGTCTATGGTTATTTCCACAATAACAACTGACTAAGGATGATAATGAGAATGTACATACTCTTAACATTTGTATGATCTCATTGTTTAAGTCACATACTTGAAGACATACATCATTATGTATTGTCACTCTCTAAACATCTAACATGTTATACGATTATCGCAAAAATAGTTAAAACAGATAGACAGAAATTGTCTTTATTATTATCAAATGAAGTATCACATGCCTCATTGCAATCATCATATGATTGGCTCTCTGGGCATACTATACCAATAGGTGCAACATAACATGTGGTCTTTATGAACAATGTATGTGTTGTTTCAAATTAACCATGTGGTCTCTATGAACAATGTCTGTGTTGTTTCAAATTAACTCCTATTTCTATGAAAAACATGTATACATGAAGGCACATCATGTTTTACAATGTTGGGTTGTACTAGGAGAAGACACTCATGCATTGGTGAGGAACACATTATGTTGCCTCCATCATAGTGTTGATCAACCTAGTTGTGACACACCACATTACATTTGTGACACACCATGTTTTCACAACAATATGGAAATAAGAAGCCTAACCCTTCTTGAGACATTATGTCAAGGTGGTCACACATTATATACACTACCATCATGGACATTCTTGATCCATCAATTCTACACCATGTATGACACAATACTTGGCATGCCAGTTTCATCTATAGCCTCCAAAGAGTTGTGGGAAGTAGTATGAAGTTGATGGAAACATGTGAAAATGTCCATTGTCGATCTAGGAGGATGGATAATAGAATGGATGTTGTCTTCTTGGAAAAACAAGCAGAGATGTTCTTTTCTTATTCATAGAGGAGATGATATCCTATGTGAAGTGATGAATCCATATGCTCAACATGGTATTGATGCTAGGAACAAGGACAAAGGTTGTGATGAAAATGTTCTTTAAATAGACAAGGGCCCACAAGGCTTGACGATGTTGCACCTTAACAAACTTTCTTTGTACTCAAGATTTAGAGCTAACACTTCAATACCATGTAACTCAAATAATACTAAAGAGAAAGCACTATTTGAATTGTGGATGGAGATAACCATTACATTGGACCCTTGGTGTCTCTTATGGAAAACTTGCATGATTTGTGACTAGTTCTTGTTTACATATAATTCATTGTTGCACATGATAGAAATAAAGATATATGAGTACAAATATATATACATATATATACACATACCATACATATATAGAGAGAGAGGGAGAAAGAGAGTGAATAATTTGGTCACTTGATTGGGTCACATGTGTGCTTGTTGCTCAGTCAGTTGAGCCTCTTTCTATTGTTAATTATTGTAACCTTGTACAAATAATAGGGGGGAAAAATAAAATAGAAAAAAGAATGGGTTATCTACATAGAGAATTATAGTTTATGCTTATAATATTTAAAACACCATTGACATATGTATTTATGTCTGTAAGGAATCTTTCATTCCTTTCTATCCAAATATGGTGTTAAGTCATCATGCAGGCTATATGCTCCAGTGTGGTTACAAATGTAAGGCAATATGTAGGCTTCATAGGTACTTTGGGTTTTACATTCACCTTAGCTCATGCCCTTAATAGATTAGCAAAGTCACAAAAAAAGAAAACATGGACATAGTCTTAATAAATAGATACAACAAAGAGCATTGATAAGTAATGCAAATTCCAAAGTTCTTATTCCATCCTAGATAGTAAAACTGTTATCGAAAATTTTCAAGCAACTATTAATGACCTCACTAGAAAATGTTGAACTTCAATTGTTATATAGCCTAATATAGTTCAATGTTAACACCTCTAACCAGATTCCAACACATCTTGGGATTAACATAACATTTTCAATCAAGTAGAATAGACTCTTTAATTTTGAAATGATTTGTAAAGCTTGAATGAAGTTTGAGACCTCTTTCTGACTTCACTAGGAATTAGTCATTCTCTCTCCATGTTGATGTTATGAAGAGCACCATACAGACCAGACCCACCTTCAAGACATTATTAAGTTCAACAAATTAATTCAAGAATCAATAGAGTTTATCTAGTGGTTACTCCAACCCTTGATACTTTAACCTAAACCAAAAAGAATAGTAATGTGGGATTGAATATAACCCCTCATTTTAAGGGTTTTCATCCACAACCATGGTCCATTCCATTTATATTACTTTACTAATTGAAGTCTTTTTCAAGATGTTGCTTATTCAACCATTTTACCAATATGTTTCCTTTTTTGTTGCCATATTCCATTTATTAGGCATGAATTGGTAGAATTGACATCATATAATCTTCATATGCCTAAACCATCTTTTTTTGGGTTTTCATACCTTCCTCAATTTAACATAAAGCACTTATTTATTCAAACTTGCACCAACCCCCACGAAATTAATGGAAAACCTTTCTTACCTCCTCCATTGTGTAAATAAGCAAATGAAATGTGGCACATGAAAGCAAATCTAGAGAAGATAGATTCAAAACTACCAACTCAATCTTGCCTTTTAAGATAGGTCTTTCACTTTCCATCTACTAAGCTTTCAATTTATTTATTGATCAGAGGTCAACAATAGTATATTTCTGATCCGCCATAGAATTACACATGCCAAACCTGGTTTAAATATGTGGGCACCCAAGAGTCTACCCATTAAGTTGGGCCAGGTGATGAAAATTGCCACCCATTAGAAATTTGCCAGACCCATATCCACTCATTTATTTAGAGGGTTCTGAGTGAACAAACTAATTGAGTTAAATTTATTAATATAAATGTAATACATGTATTTCTATTAAGACAAGACACCCACATTTTAATAAAGCAACTAAATGTGTGGTGTAAATGTATATAGTACAAAAATACAATTTTTAAAGATCGTGATTGATATTTTTTTTATTCTAATGGAAACAAAGTAGTTATGTTATATATTGCTTCTTTGTGCTAAGTCACAAACACATGTTATATAGTTACATGTTTCATATTTAGTTACAAAAATATATTCACATTATGTTCACTTCCACTAGTAAGTAGTCCTAATCATATTCTATATTAAGAGATTCTAAAATTAGATAAAGTTATAATGTTTTATGGTGATATATTATGATATTTGAAACTTCTATTTCATTTACATTCTTATTTTACATTGTAGAAGTTGGCTATTTCCTTTTTTCTTTTAGTTTTACATTTATATAAAGAAAAAGGTATTACATTGTGTTCGAAACCAAACAAAATGGATGGTTCCTCTCATTTTCTTATGTTTAGAGTAAAATATATTCAAGAAACATATACTTTAGTAATAACTAGCAACATATGTTTTATGATACACATTTGTGGGTGTCCCTTGATCGACCCACAACTAATCGGGTCATGTTTGGGTGTACCATTGCTCCATTTGTTTAACATAGAGTCATTTTAACTCACAACATGAGATCTACACACGCAGTGACCCAACCAAACTTAACCACAAACTCATTTCATAGGTCTGCACAGAGTAAGGAAAATCCCATATTTTTATGACAATAACAATCTGGATCATTTTATAGAGTCATAGGATCTAACTATGCCTACTTTAATATACATCATTGAAGTCACATTTTTTTAGAAATTAGTGATCAAATCGTTAGCAATAAGAAGAGAATAAACAATTTCCTTCATTTTATAAAAGTGACTTCATTAAAGCCTACAATAGAGTGAAGAATATATTGTAATAGACTGGCTAAAATTTAGAAATGATTTTTTACAAGAAGTTGCAGACTGAAATAGGACGCATGCCCTCAATATTTTCAACACACTAGAATTTAGGGGGAAACGGTTGGTATTAGATTTATGTACTCTATAACCATACCACTACATATGATATAATAAAGAACAATATTTATTGCATCAACCACTATGATGCTCTAGGAACATTTATAGAGTGCCCATTAAAACTACATGGTCATGGGGCCATGCTACATCTGCCTCTTTAATAACTTTTAAACCTCTTCATTACTAATGAATTTAGTAATAGAAGAAATATTTTTAGAATACAAGCTAATAATATGACATCAATTTCCCAAGGAACATATACATTAGAAAAAAATTGTGTTGGTTTAATATGTTTTTGTAATAAGTATAAATAGAATCATAGTTGACCTTATTATCATAGTACTTCAAACCTTCAACATTAAGGCAATTAATTTTGTTTCTAAATGTTCTCACTTTGATGGAAGTATAGAATATTTTCACATTCCCTCCACCCATTTTGAATAAGATGATTCTAGTTCTTTTCTATAAAAGACTCTTTTTCTTTGACAACTAAAAGTTCTAATTTTCTTTTTTTAGTGGAAATGTCACAAAGAGAGACATTATATAGACAAGAATCAACAATGCCTTGAGCTTCACATGCTCCAAAATCTTTAATTTTCACATTGTTAGTAATACTTCCAAACACTTATTTATTCTATTGGATAGGTGTCTTCTTCAAATTTTTAGTTTATGTCTAACTCTATACATATTATTCTCCTTTATATAAATGTTTCAATCTTAAGTAATGATTATTTAGAAATTAGGATGAGTAGTATTGCCATTCTCGCTACTAAAATAACTATTTCCACTTTTCATATTTTTATCAAATCTTATCAGAAGCTATATATGATTATTATAAATGGTGCTTTGGACATCATTTTGACATTCTTTACAAGGCTCTTTGGGCTCCATCTATCAATGTCGGAAAGTTGATATTATCACATTCTTTTATGTTATACCAAGTGCATGAACAAACTTCAACCTCCATATCAAATAATATATCTTCACATATCCAACAGTTGAAATCATGGAAAGGATTGATAGATGAAAATCATGTATGCTTACATTCATTATTAATTTTATCCTTATGAAATAGGTTCCCATTTTCTTTAATACAATATTTCAATTTTATCATGCATTAATTACCATAATATTAAAGTGGCACACTATTTGATATAACATGTTAACATTGGCTTCAAATTTATACACCATATACCATTTAGTAACTTATTGTGACACACTAAAACATCAAGAGTGATTCATTCATTACTATTTTATGGAATTACATTAGGTATGTAAATGAGAATAGAGATAATTAATTTAACTTCCCACTTAAAGTATCATGTTTTGAGGAAGAATGTTAATTAGGTGAGCCATGATTATTTAGGATTTTTTGTAAATGTTAACTAGTAAATAATCGTCTCAAATACACATGCTATGTAAAACCATTAAAGAGGGAAGATTATTTGGAAGGCATAAAGGGGAGGAAGATATAAAAGGATAAGTATCAACTTTGTCTTATTAGTGACCTTTTTTATCAATTGAGGATTAACAAGCTTATCCCTCATAGAAATATTAATATAATGTATTTGTCATTATAGGATCTCTTATTTATTATGTCTTATAATGTGTAATTTTACTTAACCATGTTCTTATTATAGTTGATTTATATGTAGACTAACAACATTATCTCTTTGGGTTTCTTCTTTTTGAAAAATATAATTTTATTCAACAATGGTATATCATTCATGTGATTCAAATATTATATGGTTATTTTCCTTTATTTGGTTTCTGGTTGACACCCTTTCTTGCAGACTAGCTAGAGTGGAAATTATAAAGGAACCAAATGAAACAATCTCCAAATGATTACTTTCAACCTATGTGATTGTCTCGCCTTCACATCATGTTCATTTCCTACCACCTGATATGGGTAGAAGATAAACTTCCTGAGACCAAGAAACACGTCTATGCATGTCTTCAATTACAATTTTTCTTCACAAAAAACACTTCCTCACTACTATTTCCAATAACACACACGTCTAATAGTTTTCATGAGCATTTAGAGAATCATGTAGAACAACAAGTATGTACATGATTTGACATTGGGGTGTTTGAAAAAGATATAAAAATGTGACATTCATTGTGTCTCTGGGTAAAAACATGGAGAGAAGGCGACTACATAAGGAAGATGAATATCCCTCCTCTATTTGTCTTGAGATTTCTTTTATTTTTGCAAATACATATATTACAACATTTTCTTTTTCAGTTTTTTTGTGCACATTGGCATCTTTTCTTTTTGGTGGGACACCCCTATAGATACAGAGGGGTATGGAAGTAGCAAATAGAGTAGGTAGTGGTTTGCTACCTCGAACTTGGATTTTGGCACTATTTATGTCTCTTTTTTTCATTTGATGGATGGAAGGTAAGAAGATGGAAAAATTATGGAGGGGGTAGATCAACATGCAACTTGATTTACAATTCAATGTACCAGGTCATTCTCCTAGTCCCACTGTGCTCAAATAGTAACATGATAAGGGAACAAGTGATGATTCCATGAATTTGTTTCAACATTCATTTAGAAGAATGATGTGTTTGGTCCCCCTCAGTACCTAAAAAACATGCCATGTTTTCCAGGGAACATGATGTTTAGGTTTCTAGGCCTCATAAGATGAATTCTAGCCATTGGTTGTTTTAAAAATAGGTCATTGTGAGATTTTTCTTTGATTAAGGGCAGTTCAATAATGATGATATGCATGGATGCAAACAAATTTTTTGAATCTAAGACAACTAGGTATTGGCTTATTTTTTCTATAAAAGAAAAATTTTGAAAATTTTGAAAAAAAATTAAGCTAAATTATATGCATGATAAATGCAAAAATAAGATCATAAGTTACAACAAAATATGGTTGGGAAGATAGTACATTACCACCCACCCTCCACCCTGAACATAGATATTTGCTTGTCCCTAAGAAAACACTAAATTTAAGATGGAGGGGAAGAACTATGTTGGATGGACCACATGTTTTGGTTGCTATCCATTCAGTAAAAGTCATTCGCCTAAAATCAAAATAGTTAGAACTAGTGATCTTGTTGTGAGATGCAATAACTAACTAAATTTAATATGAACTAAGATGTGAAAACAAATAGAAATGAAAGTAACACTTGGGTTCTCTCCCAAGAAGCACCTTTTTTTCATATCATTGGCTTGACGCATGAAAAATTCGTCATGATATGTTGGAGGTAAAAATGAGAGCAGTTGATTGTCCTGCATATCAACAATAGTGAAATAATATCAAAGTCATTGGCCATTGACTATGAATTCCCCAATCTTCTCACTCTAGATTATGACTATTCCATGAGGGAATATGTGATTGATGATGAATGGACCCAACCATCAGGTCTTGAGCTTCCATGAGAAGAGGTGGAGATGAGAGTTTCACAATAACACTTGTTCTTGGATTTGTAGATCTTTCCTCTTTAGGTGGCCAACATGCCACATCTTTATACGCTACTTGCAGATGCGTGCATTTTCATACGTAGTCGGTCATAACTCTTCAAGCTCTTGCATTTGAAGTAGTTGGTTCTCTTTTGTTGCATGCATGCCAAAGTTGAGCTTCTTTATGTCCCATTGAGCTTTGTGTTCAAGCTCCACTACTAGATGACAACACTTCTCATATATAAGGTAGAAAGGTTTAATGCTGAGGGGAGTCTTGTAGGAAGTTTTATACCCCCAAATAGCATCGTTCAACTTGTTTGCCCAATCACGTTGTGTCCCGCTAACCTTCTTCTCTAGAATAGATTTCATTTGATGGTTAGAAACCTCATCTTGGCCACTTGTCTGAGGGTGATATGGAGTGGCCACAGGTTGAGAGACACCATACATATGGAGAATTACTTCGAAGTTGTGTTCCATAAAGTGTGATCCCCCTTGAGAAATAATGGAGTGGGGGACTCCAAAGTGTGGGAAGATAATATCTTTGAACAATTTCATCACTTGATTGGAGTCACTAGACTTTGTGGGAATGACTATAACCAATTTTGAAACATAATCAACAACTAGCAAGAAGAACGAGAAGACATAAGATAAGGGAACAGATCCATGTAATCTTAAACCCTAACATCAAAAATCTCCTCTTCTTTCTAAAGATTGAGGGTCATCTCATCGCACTTGGAAAAATTATTGGAGTGTTGACATTGGTCACATGACTCAACAAATCAATGAGCATCCTTAAAGATAGTAGGCTAGAAGAACATACATTGGAGGACTTTACACACAATCATTTTGGAGCTCATGTGGCCCCCAGTTAGGATAGAATGACATTGTTCTAGAGTGAGAGGAGCTTCTTATTTAGAGATGCAATGATGGTAAAGGTCATCTTAATATAATAAAAAAGATAAGGCTCATCCCAATAGTAGTGGCAAATGTTTAACATGAATTTCTGGTAATCATTTCCTACACAATCTGGATGAAGAATTCCTATAGCAAGATAGTTTTCAAAATCAACATACCACAAGGTGAATGTAGACACTTTTAGTAGGTGATCATTAGTCTAGGAGTTATTGATGGGGACTGTGTCACTACCTTGGAGGTGTAGTCTGCTAAGATGATCGACAATGATGTTTTTAGTCCCCTTCTTGTCTTTGATTTCCAAATCAAACTCCTTAAAGAAGTAGGATCCAACTAATCAATGGTAGTTTTGTTTCTTTTTTTGACATCATATATTTGATAGTAGAGTAGTCATTGTAGACAACCACTTGTGAGACAATTAGGAACATTGTTTTTCAAATGAAAAAACAATTGTGAGAAAATCATTTTTAGTGGTTGCATAACTATTTTTCCCATCATGCAATGTCTTGTTGACATAGTAAATGGAGTGATGTTTCTTGTCAACACACTACCCCAGAATTTCCCCTACAACTTAGTCACTACCATTGCATCTGATCTCAAAAGGAAGAGACCAATATAGGGATCAAAAGATAGGCATAGAGATGAGAGTTTCCTTCAGAGTGTTGAAGCTCTTCATACATTCAGAATCAAAGATAAAGTCCACATCCTTTTAGAGAATATTTGTCAATTTTCAAAAATTCATTAAAAAACCTCCTATAGAATCTGACGTCCTCGGAATGCCAAAATTTCTTTGATTGTAGTTGGAGGAGACATCTTGGCAATCACTTTGATATTTGATTTTTCAACCTCAATGCCTCTACAGATAACACGATGTCCTAGAACAATGCCCTCCTTCACCATGAAGTGGCACCTTACCTAATTTTAGCACCAGATGTGCTTCTTCACAATGTTATAGAACCATGGAGAGATGGTGTAGGAAATGTTCAAAAGAATATCCATAAACGAAGAAGACATCCATGAATATTTCCATTATGGTTTCAATAAGGTTAGAGAGGATGGCAGACATGAAATGCTAGAAAATAGCAGATGCATTGCATAATTCTAAAGGCATCTGATGAAAATCATACGTGGTAAAGGGAAACATGAGTGTAGTCTTCTCTTAATCATCAAGGTGGATGGGTATTTGGTAGATGCTAGAATATCCATCTAGGTAGCTGAAGAACTCATGGTGTGCAAGTCTCTCTAGGGCATGATCAAGAAAAGGAACATGGGAGTGGTCCTTCTGTGTTGCATTGTTGATCTTAAGATAGTCGATGCACATGAGCCATCCAATAATAGTGTTGATAGGAATGAGATCATTCTTTTCATTCAAAACAACAATAGTTCCTCCCTTATTTGGTACTATCTACACAGGGCTCACCCAAGGTGAACAAAACATGGGATAGATGATCCCAGAAATTAGTATCTTAATCACCTCCTTACGCACGACCTCCTTCAAGATAGGGTTCAACTTGCATTGGGGCTCTTTGGAGGGCTTGGAATTGTCAACCATATTAATTCTATGCATGAGGAGGGATTGGATCACTCCAGTCAGATCAATCATTTTGCAGCTTAATGCCCTTCTACCTCTTCCTCAGTTCTATCAGCAACTTGTGTTCTTTTTTTGTAATATCTGAATTGACAATAAATGGGAAGACTTTCTTCTCATCTACGAAGACATATTTGAGCCCCTCAGTAGAGGCTTCATATTTGGTGCTCTTAGTTCCTTGTCATCTTATTCAATGAGGGAGGCATATTTGAGCCCTTTGATTCAGCATGAGGGTCTTTCTCAGTAGACTTTAAGAGGAGGAAAAGTGTCCTCACCTTTTCATCATTCAATTCATCAGCATTGACATTGATAGTGCGGTCCATAGAGGTCTTCAAAAATATGTACCTCCTGCCGAAGTTGTCAATGCAGTGAATCAAATAGCATTGTTCTTGGGAGGTTGATCCCTTGAGACTCTCAAAGACCATGAAGTCAATAGTGTTTGTACCTAGTCTTAACACTAGGATCTTAGATTCAACATCAATTTGTGCATGAGCAATTGCAAGTAAAGGTCCTCCAAAGATAAGTGGATATCAAAGATCCTCTTTGATGTCCACAATGACAAAATCAAAGGGGCAATAAGATTGAGGCCCACTCTAATAGGGATGTCTTCTGCGATACCCATGGAGGTAGTCATAAAAAATCATCAAGTTGAAATAAAATTTCGATAGGAAGAATGTCAGTAGGAAAGCCTAGTCATTTGCATAAATTTTAGGTTGTGAATAAAGTACTTGCCCCATGATCAGGTAGGCCTTTCTATAATGTAGTGTCTCCAATGAAACAAGAGGTGCCAAAAGATCCTTAACCTTTGGATTTTTAGGCATCTTACTTTGGATGATGTATGATGAAGTCTAAGCTAGATTCACTATCTCAACTTCTTCTGTTAGGTACTTACTAACAAGGAGAGTCTTGAAAAATTTAGCTCATGATGGGATCTTAGCTATATCATCAACGAAGGGAATATAAACATATAACTTCATCATCGCTTTCTTGAATTTGACAAATCTTGAGTCCAACAGATTTTGAGCTAAACAACTCTGGTGAGGGACTTGAGATTTGTAAATAGGCACCAATGGGATAGGAGAGGAGGTTTGGTGCCTTCTCAGGTTCAAGCAACCTACTTGTTGTTGGAGGTTCAACATTTGGTTCGGATGGTATTGTTATCGGCATAGCCATTGGAGTGTTTTCTTCATTGTCATCTTCTTTGAGAACCAACCTATTGTTGTAGATGATTGGGGTTGGAGGGTTAGGTAGGACATGTCTAGAACATGTGGCCACTACCTTTAATTACTTCTCCTGATTCTTGGGATTTCCCACAGGCTAACCCACAAATGAGCCTACTAGAGGATAGATGGTCACAACAATTTGTGCTAGTTGAGCCTCCATGGATTTATTATATGCCTGCTAACTCACCAATATCTTCTCAATGGTATCCAAACAAATTTGGGCATTGGAGGCACATACACATTGTAGGCTTCCTTGACCTAGAAGTAGTTGTACTTGCTGGTTTTAGGGATTCTTGCCTTGATTGTAGTTGTTGCCCTGGTTGAAATTACTATGGTATTGGTCAGGATTGTAATAAATCTACCAATATTCTACTACTATTGGAAACTAGGAGGACCCCAAACTTGATTTTGGTTGGGTCCTTGCTAGAGTTGTTGAGCATTTGCTAGACCATCTGGGTTTCCATATTGGAACCCTATATAGTTTCTTGGCCTATTGGAGTGGTAGTACCCCTATCCTTTGATGGAATTGACAACATTGACTTCTTTAGTGACAGGAGCACTATAAAATTGAGGCAGGTGCATGTTTAAAGTACCCTAGTAGAGATGGTTACATTGCAAGCTCGTGTGGCCTTCTGCACTACAATCCTAACAAACTTATGGGGTCAATCTAGTTTGGAAAGAGGGTTTTCCTCTCTACCCATCATTTAGGATAGTTGACTCAAGGTTTTCTTTCTTGAGAGCAAGCAGTTTTAGAGATTCAACAATGGCCTTCAAATCAGATTTATCTTCTACCATTTCCAGCCTGAGAACACCTCCTTTGCGGGATAAGCCCCAATAGGCTTAGTTCTCAGCTCCCCTATGGATGACCTTCCAGGCGTCGTCGAATCTCTACTCCATGAAGTCTCCATTAGAAGTTGCATCAAGGAACTTCTTTATGTCATCATTGACTCCCCTATAGAAATGTTCAAGAAGGGCATTTATATAGAAACTCCCTAAATCATTACCAAGCTTCAAAAAGAATGTCAGATGGATCTTGCTTGAACTGTGTGATTTCCCCTATGATTTGATAAGAGAGCAAGGGTAGAAAGAATTTCTCAAGGCACTACTTCTAAAGTTCCTCCTAATTTATGATGCTTCGATCATCTAGGGAGTCGTACCACACCCTATCTTTGTCGGTGAGAGAGAATAGTATAGCCTCAACTTCATGGCCTCCTCTGACCTGTTAACTTTCTCACTTCGTTCATAGAGGTCTCTGAACTTTTGCAAATGATCATGGACATTCTCACAGGTATGTCTTGCAAAATTGTTGTTTTGCATCATTGTTACCCAATATGTCTTGATTTTGAAGTTTTAAACTTTGATTGCTGATTGAACAATGGGTTGCATACATCTACAACTTTGGTATAGATAACTCTCTTATCTCTCTTTGTTGTTCCACTTTTTGTGCTACTCATAGTTCTTCTTGAACTACAACTCTAGCTTATGCCAAGAGCATATCTTATTGCACTACAAGCATTCCTTCAACCCTACAGTTGATCTCCTCTTTGGCCATGTTGGCTTGATGTGCACAAATCTAGTCTTGGACTAATGCTAGAAGAGTGTTGTATGCACTAGAAATGGTTCCTAAGGAAGGAAGATTATCATGGGTCAGATGATTAAGGTGGATATAAATTCACAAAGATATGCAATGGTATCAATTGGAAAAGAAAAATACTAACTAATCCAAGTTGGTTAAAAGGATCAAAAAATCTTGTTGTCCCTGACAATGACACCAAAATTTAACGTGGCTTTTATCGTAATGGAAAATTGACTCGGGTTGAATTCCCAAGAGTTTACATAAACAAGTACAATAATATGTTGGGTAATATGGCATCAGATAGGCACTGAAAACAAAAAAAAATATCTGCCATATTCCCTTTAACAGAAGATCATGTCAACAACTAAGTAATGGTACTAGATGGTTTACGAGGTCAAATATGGTCCTGGAGCTACTCCAAAGACTACCCAACATTGTAGTATGTGGATTTCTTAATGTCACACTTAGACACCATCAATAGTAGTTGCTAGTTGATCACCATGGACAGAAACTTGACGTTGTCCTCCTAGAGGGAAAAGCTCCACGCCTCTATTGTAGATGACACAGACAACCAGGAACTCTTGTCATTCTAGTAGAACTTACAAGAAGGAGTTGTCCCTCTCCATTGGTGTATTAGCACCAATTTTCTCTCCCACAACTATTCTCCCATGCTATCCCTCTCTTTATTGGGTAGGAATGGTTCAGGTTCTCTTAGTTACCACAACTAGAGAAGACAACCAATTATCTGAGGTAATTGAGTTGTATCTAAATAGCCCCCAGTACCCCTTTATTTATAGGAGGGTCAGGGTCAGGGTTAGGTCAGGGTCAGGTTTTCCTTTCAAGGTGGGAGTGGAAGGGACCAAAAAATCACAAATTTTCACAACCTACGAGCGGAAAAATGATTGGTTCATGGGTGAACCGATTAATTGGCATGTGAGCCGATCAGTTCAGCCCTTGAACTGGTCATTTCATCATGTTTCCCAATTGCAATTGTATTGATAATTATAATCCAATTAAATGTACAACATAACACTAGTACAAATCCTTGAATCAATCAAATTGACCCACCAATCGCTTGGTTTAGAACCTGAGATAGTTGATTCATGTACCTGACCTGATCGGTTCATTTCTTGAACCAGTCGGTTCGTGGTCTAGTTCAACACTGAAACAATTCATTCAATTCTTGAACCAGTCAGTTCATAGATCAATCATTAAATATTTAATCAATTGTGTTTAAATTAAATACCTAACTCTTTAGTAATCAAGTTTAAACCAAATTCATGAATGAACTCCTATCCCAAGCATATCCTATGTGTGTGACCCTATAGATTCCAAATTATGTTGGTAGTGAATGTCCATAACTGACTTATGACATTATAAGAAAAGAGAGGATTCTAGCAACATCATTGCTACCCAAGTAAATTGAAAGTTGGAGGACAACTTCAACCTACAATCTATGATTGGTGTTATAATGATTTTCTAATTCCTTTGTCTTAGATATCCAAATCAAACTCAAGGCAAGGAACTGTCATCCTCTCAATGTTCATTCCATGTTTCTTGATCCAAAGTAGATTGTCTGAGATATATGTGACCTCAATATCATATATTGATTCACATGTGCATGTGCAAGCCTTTCTTAGTTTCTCTTATCAAATGGCTAGGATATCAATCTCATGTAGGAGAAACAAATCCTATCTACGTCACTCACAGTCATTCCCATGTGTCGTAGAGCATCTGATCATCAACTTTTATGGCAAACCTTATTTAAGGACACGGTCGATGATGTCAAAGTACACTGAACGACGTGTGATGAGTGTAGTGATTTTAGGTATAAGAACCACAATCACCACCTTCACTATGAGAGATGATTATGCCCACCAATGATGGTTTCCATGTGTCTCTCTCAAGGTGGGTCTATTCGATACACTATTCCCCAACAAGTATCTATGTGTTTGGTTTGATATCATATATATCATGACTGATGAGACTTTTTCATCAACCAACCCACACTCTTAGTCTTAAGTGTGATTGTTGTCTATCATCCTTCAACAGTGATATCCAACTTGAGAAATAACAAGAATGTAACTCTTACCATTCGTATGATCTCATTATTCAAATCATAAATCTGAATACATACATCAATGAGTAATGTCATTCTTTAGACATCTATTATGTTTCTTCATTATCTCATAATTGATCAAAATAGAATAAATGGGAAGCTTGCCTTTATTATTAATTAAATTGTTTATATGATATGCCATCTCAATCATCATATGATTGGCTCTCTGGGCATACATACCAATAGACTCCCACTTGCACTTGGAGCCAATCACCCATGAATCTCATTCTTAGTGATCTAAACTTGTCCATCATGTTTCTTCTATGCAAGTAATAATCTAGCGGGTTAGAAACATTATGCCTTTATTTGGTATATTGCATGTTTCAAATCTCTTTGATGTACGACATTTCAAATGAGATGGAATTTTTGTAATATGCTATCTAATATTCCTTTCCTAACTAGTAGCTCCATTATTTTCATAGTATTTCTATTGTGTCAAAATTGGTTGGAACATCTATAAGATCATCGATATGAACTTCTAGATCCATGTAGTATACACTCATGTGTTCATAACACCATGATACTTGGATCCTATCGTAGAATTTAGATAATGGTCATCAATTTGGAACCTTTCCATCTTTCACCGCTTCTTATAAGATTAAGCACAAATTTCACTTTCTGTCATTTTAGAAGCTTGCATCGGTGAAACCCTTTACACCCAACTCTTCCTTATTACCTTAGTGCTTTTAAAGTATGAATGGATGGTATTTATGACATTCAACTAACCCTTATTGAAATGTAACTAATATCATTTTTGTCATGTCTAATACATACAAGATAATGGGATGAGTATATAGCATATATGATAGATCCAACTGCTAGTGCATATGGCATCTTACTCATGTTTTTCCATTCTTCTTAAGAATCAAAACATAGGGTTCTTGTGATACTAATCCATATACCATGGACAACTTGCTCTCATTGTATCCTTAATGTTTAACCCCTTCAGCATCATGTTAATATTTATACTCATATTTAGGTTATCAAACTTTCCAAAACTATATCTATAGACCTCAATTCGTATCACAGAGGATATTTCACCCAATCCTTCATGCTAAAGGCAATTTCAATGCTAGGTTTAAATACTTACTGTATTAGGATGTTATTCCCATCAATATGTGGAAAATACATATATGCTCCCACTAAATCTTTTGTCATCATAGATTTTATCTTTTATCTTGTATCTTTTCTAAAGTTAATCTCTTTTACTGTCTTGTAAAAATAAATATTTTAACATTGATGTTCTTGTTTCAATTCTAGGTTGGTCTTTGTAGCTTATAGACTTTATTTTCATTAATGTAGTAATAAAACCTTCTGGCTACATTGCATAAACATCCTCTTAATATTCCTTTTCAATAATGTGTTTTTAATCTTCATATGCCAAACGTATAGTCTTGATAAGCTACAACAACAAGCATGACAATTGGTGAAGGTATTTCATCATGTTCACTATCTTGAACTTGTTTGAAAACATTTGCAACCAATCTAACCTCTTATGTTATCCATGTTGGTTTTTCCTTTTGAAAACTCATCTACATCTCATGGATTTTACCCCTTTAGGTGGTACCATCAAGGTCATACCTTGTCAGTGTACATAGACTTCATCATGGCCTTAAGCCATTTCCCAGATTTTGGTTTCCTAATAGTTTCTAGATGATTGTTGGTTCATCACCCTGTGACCAACTCACAACCTATTTGAGTTATAGGATTCACAATCTTTAAATCTCAGACGTGTTATACTAGAACTACGAGTCTTGTGTTACATAAGGAACTTGATATTTCACAACAATTTGTGATACTTCTTGTTCCCATTGTACCTCCTTGATAACCTAGAGCTTTTTGAGTCATACTTTTACTACACTGATTCTTTTGGTACTCAACTGTCCTAGTAACAAACATTTTTCTATTGGATTGGGATTTAAAGATAGTATTTTATATTTATATGGTATTTTGGATAAATCTTTCCATGAAACTCTTTTCTTGTACAAGTGGCAATCCTTATAAAAGACATATCGGGACATTCCCCTACCATATCTAATATGGTATTTTTTAAAACCATTTTAGATGGTACATTGTTTTAGTGTATAGTATGTATCAATGAGGTAATTAGAAGAGTATATGAAATGATAATCACATCATGACTCATCAGGATGTGATTCCTTCTGTTTGATACATCATCCTGTTACAAGTGGAGTTTGTTGTGATACACTATAACAGTCTATCCAAAAGGTCCTCAAACTCTTTATGTAAAGTACTTCAACATTGATCATATCAGAGTATCTTAATACTTTTACCAGAGGTATGTACCTTACTCATTTTCTTATTGTACACTTCAAGAGATTCATGTCTATATTTCACTAATTACAAATCACCATATCTACTCAGATCATCAGTAAATATAATGAAGTAGATATAACTACCTCTAGAATTTATTCTAGAAGTCTATGTGCATCATTATGTGCAAGTCCTAATAGAATGATTTATTATCCACTACATCTAGTGAGAGATTCTTTGTCATGTTTCTCATAAATAAGATTTGCATGTCTCTTGTTGGTTCAGTAACCAAAAAGAGTCTAGATAAACATTGTCATGGATTCTAGAAATGCATTTCTCATATATGTACTCCATACGACAATGCTATAGATATTGAATGTTTGAGCTATAGAGTTTCAATCCTTTTTGGTATTTACATAATAAACATTTATACTTAGATCCTACATATAATGATAAAAAGATATTTTGGACCATTGCCATACAAGATCATATCTTTTAAAATAGAACATTAACTACTCTTTATTCATTATCATACTTGTCATAAAAGATGCAGAAAGTAAAGTATACCTTTGGCATAAATGAAATAGAAGTTCATCTAACTATATTACATGCAATGTGGGCTAATATAAATTCGAAATATAGAATAAAGTTGCAGAAACTCTTGCTTAGCACAGTCCATCCTTGTCCTTTCGTAAAGGCTTGCTTGTTACCAGATCTTGCATATTAACACATATGTCAGATCTACATCATGTATCGCATACCCAAGATGAAGAAGTATTTAGATTTATCTTATAATGTGTATACCTACGGTGGTGTTCTCTATCATCCTTCTTTCTTAGTTACTCCAGATAGAGAGGGAAATTCCTCTTCTAGTGTTTAGGCTTGTGACAGTAGTGACAATTGCCTCCCTTATTTACTCCTCCCTTTGTCTTGAGTGTTGAAGACTTGGGCTTCTGGCTAGCTTTAGAACTTTGCCTTTACACTTCCCCTTTAGTTTACTGATAATCATCAAAGACTTGGGTTTGTCTTTATTCATTTGTTACTCAACTATTCTCAAGATGCCAAGTAACTCTATCAGCGGCTTGTCAAAGTCATTCGTGTTGTAGATCATGACCAACTAACTATATGACTCTAGAAGAGACTACAAAATCACATCAGTGGGTAACTGTTGACCCAAGGGGAATCCCAGTCTAGAAATGTTCTCCACATACCCAATGAGGTTGAGCACATGAGGACCTAGTGGATCTCCTTCTCCCATGTTACATTTAAACATCGCCTTGGAGACCTCATATCTCTCATGACATGCCTGATCTTGGAACATGTTCTTAAGATGTGTGACCATCTCAATAACATCCATATTCTCATCCTATCTTTGCAGATCATAGTTCATGGAGTACAACATTATTCATTTGACATAAATGACATCTTCAATGTGCTTCTTGTAAGCATCCCTGTCATCCTTAGGTGCATTGGGAAGAGGTTCATGTGGCTCTGGTTCCTTCAAGACAAAGAGTTTGTGCTCCTGTGTAAGAACAATTCTCAGCATCCTGAACCAATCATGGAAGATATCCCCATTTAATTTGTCCTTCTCAAGGATTGATCATAGAGAAAAATTATTGTTGTGTGTTTCCATTTGTTCTTATCAAAAGCTCATTTTTTATTTGATTTGATTTGTTTAAAATTTGAAGATGTTCAATTAGGCCTTCACATTAAATATCACTCTCATTATTTTGTTCAAGTTGATAACACTCAATTAGCAATTTAGAAAATTTCAATGCATAAACTTCTAATGAGCCAAGATAAAAAAACAATTGAGTAATTACCCGACCAATGCCAATGTCCATAATCAAACATTAATGTAGACAATGTTTGTCCATTGCATCTTATGTAATTCTTAGATACATGATCTACACAACTCTTTGCCATATATATGTGTGCCTCTAAGTTCTTAATCTCATTAAGGACACCTAGTTGAGCCTGACCTGAAATCTAACACGATAGAAATGCACCCCGCTTAAAAGGCCCACATAACTACCATCACATTTCTATGAGATAGATAGTGCACCACACTTGGCGTGCCATGTGTAATCGATCAAGTTTTTTGTGTGTTCTTGTTACGACCCCATCTGAGCTTAATTGGTAAACTAGGGTTTACCTTGACAATTGCAAAGATTAATTGGAATAATCATTCTTGAAATCTAATTAATGACAATAACACAATTAGGATGTTTTAACTATGATAATAAGTTTAAATGTTCTTTTGTCTTGAGAATTAGGATTTGAGAAGCATAAACCCTAATCGGCCCAAAATAGGGTTTTAATGATGCATGAATACAGAATTTGATAAGTAGAATGTCTCACTAAATTATTTTTAGTATTTTATGGATAACTCTGATTTACTTCAAATTTGGATATGATTTGGATATATAAAATGTGAACAACATTGGAAAATATAAGAATTTTTGAAGAATGCCCTGACTTGTTTATCGGCCGAGTTTCAAACTCGACCGATCACATTTCCAGAATTTTACAGCAGTGTGGTAATTGAATTTTATCTTTTTATTGGTATATCCAATTGATCTCAAATTTTAACTGTGCCTGCAAAACAAAGTATTAGACACTTTGTTAAATTGGAATAATTTTTGGATGACTTTTGAATCCCTACAGTAAGAGTGTCAGTCGAGTTTGTGCAGGACAAACTCGGCCGAATATATTGCAGACTGCAATATAGCAGTGCATTGTTCTATTTGTAATTATTTATTGGTAACTCCAAATGATCTCAAATTTTAACTGAAGCTTTATAGATCAATTATAAGCAACGTGATAAATTCCCATAATTGTTGGAGAATTTTTGATCTCTGAAATAAACGAATTACAGTAACTTTTGTATAACTGAATATTCAGCCAATATAATTAAAGTTAAGTGTTCGGTCAATATGCAATTGACCCAAGCAGCTCAATTGACTTATATGAGAAACCACACACACACACAGCTCTCATTCTTCGTCATCCATCCCAGAGAAACGAAAATCTAGAGAGAGAGGGAGAGTTAGGGCTTGAGTGGAGAAAGAGGAGGAATTGCTGAATTAGGGTTCTGCGGTCCCAAGAGTGGTGAAATCAAGTAAGTTTGGATCCTTTGCATAGACTTTTATGGTGAATCTTCTCTCTCATGTCAAGATTCCATCCATGCTCTGATTTGATCCAAGATGATGTCGAAATTCCCTCTTTTCTCACCCTTTCTTCATAATCCCTCATTTTCAAGGTTTCCTAGTTGAATGGAAGAAGAATTGGGAGATTTACTAGGGATTTGATAGGAATTCGAGATTCCCTGATTTGAGCTGCAGTTGTGAGGTGTTTTCACATCTTAGGGTGAGTGGGTTCTTCCTTCAAACATTCTAATGCACGAATTTTATTATAACATCCAAATCCCTAAATGCTTAGCATGTGAATTCTAAATCCTGAAATGTCCGTTTGATTTAAGTTATTGTAAATTGATATGATATGGATTCCTTCTCTGTTTGAATGACTCCTAAATGGTAGATTCATATCAGATATGTATACAACACTTTCAAGTGAGAATGCTTTTGGATTTATATCAAATGATGTAATTAGGGTTTGACCTAATTGAGATATCGCTAGAGTTTCAACCTTATTGAAAAGGACTAGTAATCCTATAAGTGGTTAGGATGTACCTCGTGGGTTATCTTAATTGAATGTTATTCTGGATACATGATATCGCAGTGATGATATGGAAAACCTAAATTAGTTAAATTTCCATGGTTTCATGTCTATATTGATTGCATACGATTTGTTGGAAACAATCTTTATTTAGTGAATGCTTATATCCTATGAAATCCTTATGAGAGCCATGTGACAAGTGAATGAGGTAAATGAAAAGGTGAATGAGGCAAATGCAACCCTAAGAGTAGGGTGTTGGCATGTGATGAATGAATAAGGCAAATGAAACCCTAAGGATAGGGTGTTCAATGAATCATGTTATGGTGATATGAAAGGTCTCGATATGAGATGTGGTGATGCTTAACTGTTGAATTGTATGTTTCTAGTGCATTTAACTTTATATGCTTGTTCTCTCTGAGTTGATATCTACATACTGCAGGGCTTCTTATTTTCAATACATATCTCGCAAATTGCAGGTGATGAGATATGACATGCCCTAGAAAGGGATGTTACTGAGATATGATATATGTTGAATACATGAGTTATGATATTTCTTATGATATGATATGGCAGGCCGTGTGAGCCTTGTGAGAAATGTTAAATGAGTTATGACTTCTGTTAAAAATGTACCTATAATGTTAATGTTAGACTTAGGTGCCCTGAACACCGTAGGATCCCCTTTGTGCGGTCTACGATCTTAAGGGGATGAAACGGCCTAACTGGAGGACAGTCCAGACGGTCGGCAGCCTACTGGAGTACAGTCCAGATGGTTGGAGAGAGAGAGACCTACTGGAGGACAGTCCAGATGGTCGAGTAGTCGTGTGACCTACCTGGAGGACAGTCCAGACGGGCACGGCTCGACACTCCTCCTGTGTGCTCAGGTTAGGAGGAGTCCAGTTTACACTCTTTTGAGAGTGCAGTGAGGTCCTGTAGTAGACCAGGACGAGAGCAGTCAGACTTAGCATTTCCCGGGGTGTCGCTAAGTCTTGTACGGTGGGACCGTAGCATGAACTTGTTGCGGGTCTTTATATGCAGAGTACACTGCATATATTTAGGGCATAATCTAAAATATGATCATATAGGTTCACAGAGTTCCTTATAAATGAAAGAGTTAAGAAAGACTAGAGCATAGTTTTCTAGTAGTTATTATTTAGATGCAATATTTATATTCTTTGCTATTTCAATTATATTGTTTTAGAACTGCTCAGTGTAGTATTTATTGTTGTTAAATTTCATATCGTTTACTCAAATTATATCTTTGATCACATTAGTGCATTAGTCTGTTTCCATGAAGTACTCATTCACTGAGCGAGTAGGCTCACCCCTCTACTCAAACATTTTAGGGTTAACCGCGTGGACTTGAAGATGGTCAGAGCTTCAGTGTAGATCTCCCACAAGAGTTAAGTACGAGATTAGTTGAGTCAGTCGGTCCTTGTCACTCTAGGTCCTCAGTAAGAGTTTAGAGAGAGAGTTGTAATTACAATGTGTAATATTGTTCCTCTTTGATATGTATGCTAATTAGCAAGTTTCATGTGCAAAATGTGTGAAAGACATCGTGAATGCTTATACACGTATCTTTACTATTAAAGTCTGATTAGTAAAAGAAATGTTCAGATTTCTTTGTTAAGATGATATGTGGTTCAATGCGGGGAAACAAGAGTTTTAAAGAAAAGAAAAGAAAAGAAAAAGTTAAGGGTGTTCTTTGTGTTGCATACAAATCCCATCTTATGCCCTAATCTCATGATTTGAGGAAATTGTGAGATCGGGGTGTAACAGCTTGGTATCAGAGCTTAGGGTGAGTTGTCAAGGACCATTAAGTTAGTAAGTTAGAGTCCTATGTGTGGCAGATAGGAGATGTTTGATGTTAGCTTTGGGGATTTGAGTATTTGGGTATCCTGGCCCGATATCTGAGTACTTGGATCAGCCAGTACAAGCTACTCTGTCTATTCTCTCACGTATGCCCTGGCCAGGTATACAGTGGAAGAATGGGCTAGAGATGAACCCTAGAAATGTTAGGGTTAGAAAACGAGAAAAGAAATAAGAATTAAGAGCATAAATGTAAAAGGAGATAGAACTTACATTTCATAATGTTGTTTTTGTTGGAAATGTATAGAAATGCTCTTATATGTTTGAATTGAAATATTCAATACTTTGAAATATGGGTCTTTAATATTTGCTGCACACTATGCAGTTGTTGCATTTATTGATTTCATTCTTTGTAACAAGTAGACTAGAATTGACCTTTGAATGAGCTTTTGTTTCTATAGTTTTGCCCACTGATTCGAGTGAAATTGACACCAGCAGGTCTGTTTAGGTTTTCAGTCCGTACGCGATTTGGCCGAGTTGTATGTGATTCGGCCGAGTTTCATTAATAGGATATCGAACAGTAAACTGATCGGCCGAGTTGTATGTAATTCGGCCGAGTTTCCTTTTTCAGGAAATTAAACAGCAAGTTGATCGGCCGAGTTTTCAAGCGGATCGGCCGAGTTGTGAAGCAATCGGCCGAGTTTCTGACCAATCGGCCGAGTTTCTGAGCTGTGAGTGGCAGTTCAGGAAGAATGTAATCCTTTGTAGTTCTTGGCTTCAGGATTTCAGGTTTGGCCTGGTCCGGTTGGCAGGATGCGTTATTAGGATCTAATGAATCCTATCAATAGCATAATAAGAATAGAATTGGAATAATTAGACCCACATCAGAGTAAGAATGTACATACAGTAAGATGTTGAAACATATGGGCAAGATCAGAATAACTAAGAATTAGTCGAAACTGATATCTGAGGTTCAACTTTGGGGTCTCAAATGTGAAACCCTTAATTGGGAATAATAGAACATGATAAGAAGTTCATAATCAGTTTATTGATTAATATTACATGAACTATACATATGAAATATAGAAAAGATATGTGAAATGTATGTATGGTTCAAGATAACAAGAATCAATCATGAAGAATGAATCATATAATAGCGTATAATGCTTTTATGAACTCTAAAGCAAAGGCTAAGTAGAAGAATAGAGTGAGCTTTCAATAGGTCCATAGAAGTAAAGAGTCTTCAAATGAGTAAAAGTAAAGAGAATCGTATGAACATGTAATTCATAAGACTAGAACAACAAACTAGTTTCTAAGCAAAGAACATAGGTGTAGTTTAACGAATGAATAAGTCATACAAAGGTGGACTGTATTCAGAAGAGAAAAACTTGATTGAAAGAGAAACTATGTTTGACCCATGCATGATCCACTTGATTTAAAAATGAAAAATATGTAATGTATTCAACATGAGGAAAAACTAATAGAAGGACTATTAATTTAGAACATTAACTTCACAATAGTATAAAGATAAAGGTGGAAATATGTGCAACATGGTATACATGACCATACATATGAATAAGCAACCTGATCATAAGAGAAAAATTTAGAATTAAAGATGACGGGTTAAAGAGTAGTATATGGTAAGAGGACTATGAAACATAAGAAAAGGTTTGAAATATGATGGAGAAGTTATAAAATAAAGAGGTTGTGAGATTCAGGCAAGAGCTAATTAATCAAATATCTCTGTTGATAACTAAGTAAATCTACATACGAGAATGTATTAAGGGAATGTTTGAATACAAGTATTCCAAGTTTTAAAATCATCTTCTCTTTCATATATTCCTTAATGAGAGCAAGGTGGGAATGAAATGATAATAGATAATGAGTCATATATGGTGCGTAATTACCTTGGTGGGGTCATCTAGTGAATGTAATAGTGACATACAATATGATGAAGTGCGATAGGAAATAAATTCTTGTGTGATAGAAAGAATGATGAATAATCTATTCCTATCTTAAATGCTTCAATGTTAATGATGTTTATTGTGTATAATCATATGAAAAGGATAGGCAGCAAAAAGTAAAGAAGTAATGAATGAGCAGAGAGATATGGGAAAATACTAGCTTTGTGTAATATGTGTATTTGTTTACATGTATGATTTGTTGAAGGCATATTAGGGTATGAAAGTTGGTTCTACATATGATTTCAGTGTATGTGTGCAAGCTATATGTTAAATTAAAGGCGTATGGTAGTTGTAGTAATTCATACCAGATATGCATCCTAGTATTGTGTATTTGTTATATGGTGATACGGTTTGGATGATGTCAGAACACATGGAGGGATATCCTGAATAAGGTAGTTATACCTATTCACTCATATTAATAGAAAAGGATGATAATCAGATTGTTTGGACAAGTAACCCTAATGAGGTGTAGCTTGTTATACCTAGCTCTAATATAACTGAGTGATGGTAATTGAATATGATTAATGCTTGAATGACTGATACAATTGTGGATTACCTTATTACTGTTGTTGAAACCCTAAAATGATATAATGCGATGGTTACACTTTGAATTGTGTGTGGGCCCATAACCCACAGGCCCCAGGATCGAAACAGGATAGTATGGAATGAGGTGGTAATGCTTCACCTCATGCATCCATGACCCAATGGGGATGCCACGAGTAGTATTGTTCCATTGATTGTTGAATCTAGTCTTTTAATTTAAGACTGTTTTGCTATCTGAGTAGCATGTTATTAAAGTTTAAAACAGCATGGTGAACTTGCTTTTGTCACTTAAAGATGATACAGAACAATAGAACTCTCTGAGCAGCATAAGTTGAGATAGTTGTATTAGAGTATCAGAGTTGCGCAGTGAAAGTGTGGTGGTTTATCTTTGCATTCTATGTTTGACTATGGCATAGAGAATTTGCTTGATATCATTGAGAACTATTTGAAATATGTTGTGATTTAATAAAGAATTAAAATATCTAATGTTGAAAACTACATTCAGGTATGAAATACAAGAGTATAATGACATGGAAGGCTTTAGAAGCTTAGAATAACCTTGAATGTATCTTTCTTGTAGGTTTATGTTTTGAGGACGAAACATTCTAAGGGGGGAAGAGTTGTTAGGACCCCATCTGAGCTTAATTGGTAAACTAGGGTTTACCTAGACAATTGCAAAGATTAATTGGAATAATCATTCTTGAAATCTAATTAATGACGATAACACAATTAGGATGTTTTAACTATGATAATAAGTTTAAATGTTCTTTTGTCTTGAGAATTAGGGTTTGAGAAGCATAAACCCTAATCGGCCCAAAATAGGGTTTTAATGATGCATGAATACAGAATTTGATAAGTAGAATGTCTCACTAAATGATTTTTAGTATTTTATGGGTAACTCTGATTTTCTTAAAATTTGGATATGATTTGGATATATCAAATGTGAACAACATTGGAAAATATCAGAATTTTTGAAGAATTCCCTGACCTGTTTATCGGCCAAGTTTCAAACTCGACCGATAACATTTCCAGAATTTTACAGCAGTGTGGTAATTGAATTTTAACTTTTTATTGGTATATCCAATTGATCTCAAATTTTAACTGTGCCTGAAAAACACAGTATTAGACACTCTGTTAAATTGGCATAATTTTTGGATGACTTTTGAATCCCTACAGTAAGAGTGTCGGTCGAGTTTGTGCAGGACAAACTCGGCCGAATATATTGCAGACTGCAATATAGCAGTGCATTGTTCTATTTTTAATTATTTATTGGTAACTCCAAATGATCTCAAATTTTAACTGAAGCTTTATAGATCAATTATAAGCAATGTGATAAATTCCCATAATTGTTGGAGAATGTTTGATCTCTTAAATAAACGAATTACAGTAACTTTTGTATAACTGAATATTCAGCCAATATAATTAAAGTTAAGTGTTGGGTCAATATGCAATTGACCCAAGCAGCTCAATTGACTTATATGAGAAACCACACACACACAGCTCTCATTCTTCACCATCCATCCCAACGAAACAAAAATCTAGAGAGAGAAGGAGAGTTAGGGCTTGAGTGGAGAAAGAGGAGGAATTGCTGAATTAGGGTTCTGCGGTCCCAAGAGTGGTGAAATCAAGTAAGTTTGGATCCTTTGCATAGACTTTTATGGTGAATCTTCTCTCTCATGTCAAGATTCCGTCCATGCTCTGATTTGATCCAAGATGATGTCGAAATTCCCTCTTTTCTCACCCTTTCTTCATAATCCCTCATTTTCAAGGTTTCCTAGTTGAATGGAAGAAGAATTGGGAGATTTGCTAGGGATTTGATAGGAATTCGAGATTCCCTGAGTTGAGCTGCAGTTGTGAGGTGTTTTCACACCTTAGGGTGAGTGGGTTCTTCCTTCAAACATTCTAATGCACGAATTTGATTATAACATCCAAATCCCTAAATGCTTAGCATGTGAATTCTAAATCCTGAAATGTCCGTTTGATTTAAGTTATTGTAAATTGATATGATATGGATTCCTTCTCTGTTTGAATGACTCCTAAATGGTAGATTCATATCAGATACGTATACAATACTTTCAAGTGAGAATGCTTTTGGATTTATATCAAATGATGTAATTAGGGTTTGACCTAATTGAGATATCGCTAGAGTTTCAACCTTATTGAAAAGGACTAGTAATCCTATAAGTGGTTAGGATGTACCTCATGGGTTATCTTAATTGAATGTTATTCTGGATACATGATATCGCAGTGATGATATGGAAAACCTAAATTAGTTAAATTTCCATGGTTTCATGTCTATATTGATTGCATACGATTTGTTGGAAACAATCTTTATTTAGTGAATGCTTATATCCTATGAAATCCTTATGAGAGCCATGTGACAAGTGAATGAGGTAAATGAAAAGGTGAATGAGGCAAATGCAACCCTAAGAGTAGGGTGTTGGCATGTGATGAATGAATAAGGCAAATGAAACCCTAAGGATAGGGTGTTCAATGAATCATGTTATGGTGATATGAAAAGTCTCGATATGAGATGTGGTGATGCTTAACTGTTGAATTGTATGTTTCTAGTGCATTTAACTTTATATGCTTGTTCTCTCTGAGTTAATATCTACATACTGTAGGGCTTCTTATTTTCAATACATATCTCGCAAATTGCAGGTGATGAGATATGACATGCCCTAGAAAGGGATGTTACTGAGATATGATATATGTTGAATACATGAGTTATGATATTTCTTATGATATGATATGGCAGGCCGTGTGAGCCTTGTGAGAAATGTTAAATGAGTTATGGTTTCTGTTAAAAATGTAACTATAATGTTAATGTTAGACTTAGGTGCCCTGAACACCGTAGGATCTCCTTTGTGCGGTCTATGATCTTAAGGGGATGAAACGGCCTAACTGGAGGACAGTCCAGACGGTCGGCAGCCTACTGGAGGACAGTCCAGATGGTTGGAGAGAGAGAGACCTACTGGAGGACAGTCCAGATGGTCGAGTAGTCGTGTGACCTACCTGGAGGACAGTCCAGACGGGCACGGCTCGACACTCCGCCTGTGTGCTCAGGTTAGGAGGAGTCCAGTTTACACTCTTTTGAGAGTGCAGTGAGGTCCTGTAGTAGACCATGACGAGAGCAGTCAGACTTAGCATTTCCCGGGGTGTCCCTAAGTCTTGTACGGTGGGACCGTAGCATGAACTTATTGTGGATCTTTATATGTAGAGTACACTGCATATATTTAGGGCATAATCTAAAATATGATCATATAGGTTCACAGAGTTCCTTATAAATGAAAGAGTTAAGGAAGACTAGAGCATAGTTTTCTAGTAGTTATTATTTGGATGCAATATTTATATTCTTTGCTATTTCAATTATATTGTTTTAGAACTGCTCTGTGTAGTATTTATTGTTCTTAAATTTCATATCGTTTACTCAAATTATATCTTTGATCACATTAGTGCATTAGTCTGTTTCCATGAAGTACTCATTCACTGAGCGAGTAGGCTCACCCCTCTACTCAAACATTTTAGGGTTAACCGCATGGACTTGAAGATGGTCAGAGCTTCAGTGTAGATCTGCCACAAGAGTTAAGTACGAGATTAGTTGAGTCAGTCAGTCCTTGTCACTCTAGGTCCTCAGTAAGAGTTTAGAGAGAGAGTTGTAATTACAATGTGTAATATTGTTCCTCTTTGATATGTATGCTAATTAGCAAGTTTCATGTGCATAATGTGTGAAAGACATCGTGAATGCTTATACATGTATCTTTACTATTAAAGTCTGATTAGTAAAAGAAATGTTCAGATTTCTTTGTTAAGATGATATGTGGTTCAATGCGGGGAAACAAGAGTTTTAAAGAAAAGAAAAGAAAAGAAAAAGTTAAGGGTGTTCTTTGTGTTGCATACAAATCCCATCTTATGCCCTAATCTCATGATTTGAGGAAATTGTGAGATCGGGGTGTAACAGTGATGCTAATGGAAAACATCTTATACTTCATATGTTTAATTGAGGTAATGTATATATATATATATATATATATATATATATATATATATATATATATATATATATATATACATATCCAATAACCACATACTATAGTACGTATATTATGCATGTTGTATCCCCCAATGTGAACATGAAACATAAAACATTAGCATTGTTTAGGGCCACTCTAATGTAATTCCTTGGAGTCACAATGGATTACTACCACCTAGGTTGACATCGCATGCATGAACCTATTGTTGGTATAGATATATTATTGAACCTATATGGGTTAATCACTTCAATCCTTAAATCGGTCGGCTCACCTCTTGGTCAGTCAGTTGGTCTATCAGACTGGTCATCTAGCCTCATGTCTAACTGATGTTTGGACACCTCCAAATAACTGGCTGGGCCACCAGCCAATCTTTGTCTCTTGTGGCTATTCTCCTCAGTCCTACAAATAGTCGGCTTGTCGTCAGGATAGTCGTCTTGTCTAGCATTCAACGTCATCCTCTTCATAACAAGAAAAGAAACTATCCTATCGCTATTAAACTTTTACATGGTAATGAGAAACCATAAGTTACATTTGAGGGGAGAAAAGGAAGGAAAGAATAATACTTTTACATAGAAAAGAAGAAGATAGAGGCTCATATGCAAATTGAGATAAACAAGAATAAAACAATCCATTCAACAACACACAGATATATGGGTTATTGGCCATAACCATGCCATACATCCACCATAAAAATTGATTTTAGGGTGACACATGTAAAGTGCATACATATCATATCATCTATATATTAATTTGGGATCATATGTGTTATTTAATCAAATATTCACATTAATAATTTCAAATATTCACATCATTTGTAGTAAATAAAAGGAGAAAACAAAAATCTGATCATATCGATTAAATTTCAAAATATAGTATATTGATGTGGCTCTGATACCACTGTTGGGCTATATGGCATCTGATAGGTAGCAAAAAATATATATATTCCATATTCCCTTTAACAAACAATCATGGCAACAATTATTTAACTTGTAGGGATGGTTTACGAGGTCATAACTGGTCCTGGAGCAAGTCCAAAGACTATCCCTCATTGTAGTATGTGGATTTCTTCAAATCACACTAGGACAACATCAACAATAGCTCCTAATAGATCACCACAGACATCGATTTGATGTTGTCTTCCTAGCACAAAAAGCTCCATGCCTCTATGGCAGTCCACACGAACAACCAAGAATTGTTGTCATTCTAGTAGAACTAAGAAGAAGGAGTTGTCCCTCTCTATTGGTATACTAGAACCAACATGCTCTCCCACAATTGTTCTCCCTTCATATCCCTCCCTATATTAGGTAGGACTTGGTCGGGTTCTCTTAGTTACCACAACTAGAGAAGACAAATAATTGGCAGAGGTACTTGAGTTGTGTCTAAGAAGCCCTCAATATGCCTTTATTTATAGGAGGAACAGGGTAAGGGTTCCCATTCTTAGTGGGAGTGGGAGGGACTAGACTTTCATCAATTTTCACAACCTATGAGTGGAGAAATGATTGGTTTATGGGTGAACCGATCAGTTGGCATGTGAGCCAATCAGTTCAACCCTTGAACTGGTTGTTTGATCATGTTTCCCAATTGCAATTGTATTGGAAATTATAATCTGATTAAATGTACAACATGGGATCAACACAAATCGTTGAATCAATCTAATTGAACCACCAACCGCTTGGTTCACAACCTGAGATAGTCAGTTCATGTACCTGAGCTGATCGGTTCACTTCCTGAACCGGTTGGTTCATTGTCCAGAATTGCCAAAGTTGGTTCAATTGACCTGACACACTAAAACAATCGGTTCAACACTTGAACCATTCAGTTCATAGTTTAATTAGCCAATATTTAACTAATTTTGTTTAAATTGAATACCTAACTCTTTCATAATCAAGTTTAAACCAAATTCATGAATGAACTCATATTCCAAGTATATCCTATGTGTGTGACCCTGTAGGTTTTAACTTATGTTGGCAGTGAATGTCCATAACTGACTTATGACATCACAAGTAAAGAGTGATGTCTTGTAACACATCATTGCTACCCAACTAAATGGAAAGTTGGAGAACAATTTCAACCTACAATTTGTGATTGGTGTTATAGAGATTCTCTAATTCCTTTGTCTTTGGTATCCGAATTTAATTCAATGCATGGAATCGTCATCCTCTCAATGTTCAATCCATGTTTCTTGATGAAGAGCAGACTGTCTGAGATATATGTGATCTCAATATCATATATTGATTCACATGTTCATGTGCATGCTTTTCTCAGTCTCTCTTATCAAGTGTCTAGAATATCAAACTCCTTGAGGAGGGACAAATCCCATCTACATCACTCATAATCATCCCTATGTGTCATAGTACATCTGATCATCACCTTTATGGAAACCCTTATTCATGGTCAATAGGGATGATGTCAAAGTACACTGAAAGATATGTGATGAGTGTAGTGATTTTAGGTTTAATAACAATAATCACCACCTTCACTATGAGAGATGATTATGACCACCAATTATGGTTTCCATGTGTCACTCTCAATGTTGTTATGTCCGATCACTGTTCTCCAACAAGTATCTATGTGTTTGGTTTTATATCACATATATCATGCCTGATGGGATTCCATCACCAACCAACCCACACACTAGTCTTAAGTGTCATTATTTTCTATCAGCCTTCCAAAATGACATCTGACTATGGATATAACAAGAATGTACATACTCTTAGCATATGTATGATCTCATTGTTTAGGTCATCAACTTGAAGGCATACATCATTGAGTAATGCCATTCTTTAGAAATCTATTATATTTCATCACTATCTCTATTCAAATAGAGTCAATTGGAAGCTTGCCTTTATTATTAATCAAATAGTTTATATGATATGCCATCTCGATCATCATATGATGGGATCTTTGGGCATACATAACAACATAATAACCACTTGCAAGCAGATGGATCTTATTGTAGTATAGTTCAAGATCAAACAAAAAAAAGGGTTTTGAAGAAGTAATCTGATCCAGGTCACTAGACAAGAACTAGTATTTAACAAAAGATTTATGCTTGTTGATTAAACTAAGTTGCAAATAGTAAAAGGGATGAGTTTAATGTTTGACAAATCAATGGATGGGAACACAAGGGTGGAATAATTTCACCACCGCTAACTATCATTCATGAAGGACTATTCAACATGAGGAAAAACTAATAGAAGGACTATTAATTTAGAACATTAACTTCACAATAGTATAAAGAAAAAGGTGTAAATATGTGCAACATGGTATACATGACCATACATATGAATAAGCAACCTGATCATAAGAGAAAAATTTAGAATTAAAGATGACGGGTTAAAGAGTAGTATATGGTAAGAGGACTATGAAACATAAGAAAAGGTTTGAAATATGATGGAGAAGTTATAAAATAAAGAGGTTGTGAGATTCAGGAAAGTGCTAATTAATCAAATATCTCTGTTGATAACTAAGTAAATCAACATACGAGAATGTATTAAGGGAATGTTTGAATACAAGTATTCCAAGTCTTAAAATCATCTTCTCTTTCATATATTCCTTAATGAGAGCAAGGTGGGAATGAAATGATAATAGAAAATGAGTCATATATGGTGCGTAATTACCTTGGTGGGGTCATCTAGTGAATGTAATAGTGACATACAATATGATGAAGTGCGATAGGAAATAAATTCTTGTGTGATAGAAAGAATGATGAATAATCTATTCCTATCTTAAATGCTTCAATGTTAATGATGTTTATTGTGTATAATCATATGAAAAGGATAGGCAGCAAAAAGTAAAGAAGTAATGAATGAGCAGAGAGATATGGGAAAATACTAGCTTTGTGTAATATGTGTATTTGTTTACATGTATGATTTGTTGAAGGCATATTAGGGTATGAAAGTTGGTTCTACATATGATTTCAGTGTATGTGTGCAAGCTATATGTTAAATTAAAGGCGTATGGTAGTTGTAGTAATTCATACCAGATATGCATCCTAGTATTGTGTATTTGTTATATGGTGATACGGTTTGGATGATGTCAGAACACATGGAGGGATATCCTGAATAAGGTAGTTATACCTATTCACTCATATTAATAGAAAAGGATGATAATCAGATTGTTTGGACAAGTAACCCTAATGAGGTGTAGCTTGTTATACCTAGCTCTAATATAACTGAGTGATGGTAATTGAATATGATTAATGCTTGAATGACTGATACAATTGTGGATTACCTTATTACTGTTGTTGAAACCCTAAAATGATATAATGCGATGGTTACACTTTGAATTGTGTGTGGGCCCATAACCCACAGGCCCCAGGATCGAAACAGGATAGTATGGAATGAGGTGGTAATGCTTCACCTCATGCATCCATGACCCAATGGGGATGCCAAGAGTAGTATTGTGCAATTGATTGTTGAATCTAGTCTTTTAATTTAAGACTGTTTTGCTATCTGAGTAGCATGTTATTAAAGTTTAAAACAGCATGGTGAACTTGCTTTTGTCACTTAAAGATGATACAGAACAATAGAACTCTCTGAGCAGCATAAGTTGAGATAGTTGTATTAGAGTATCAGAGTTGCGCAGTGAAAGCGTGGTGGTTTATCTTTGCATTCTATGTTTGACTGTGGCATAGAGAATTTGCTTGATATCATTGAGAACTATTTGAAATATGTTGTGATTTAATAAAGAATTAAAAGATCTAATGTTGAAAACTACATTCAGGTATGAAATACAAGAGTATAATGACATGGAAGGCTTTATAAGCTTAGAATAACCTTGAATGTATCTTTCTTGTAGGTTTATGTTTCGAGGACAAAACATTCTAAGGGGGGAAGAGTTGTTACGACCCCATCTGAGCTTAATTGGTAAACTAGGGTTTACCTAGACAATTGCAAAGATTAATTGGAATAATCATTCTTGAAATCTAATTAATGACGATAACACAATTAGGATGTTTTAACTATGATAATAAGTTTAAATGTTCTTTTGTCTTGAGAATTAGGGTTTGAGAAGCATAAACCCTAATCGGCCCAAAATAGGGTTTTAATGATGCATGAATACAGAATTTGATAAGTAGAATGTCTCACTAAATGATTTTTAGTATTTTATGGGTAACTCTGATTTACTTCAAATTTGGATATGATTTGGATATATTAAATATGAACAACATTGGAAACTATCAGAATTTTTGAAAAATGCCCTGACCTGTTTATCGGCCGAGTTTCAAACTCGACCGATCACATTTCCTGAATTTTACAGCAGTGTGGTAATTGAATTTTATCTTTTTATTGGTATATCCAATTGATCTCAAATTTTAACTGTGCCTGAAAAACACAGTATTAGACACTCTGTTAAATTGGCATAATTTTGGGATGACTTTTGAATCCCTACAGTAAGAGTGTCGGTCGAGTTTGTGCAGGACAAACTCGGCCGAATATATTGCAGACTGCAATATAGCAGTGCATTGTTCTATTTTTAATTATTTATTGGTAACTCCAAATGATCTCAAATTTTAACTGAAGCTTTATATATCAATTATAAGAAACGTGATAAATTCCCATAATTGTTGGAGAATGTTTGTTCTCTTAAATAAACGAATTACAGTAACTTTTGTATAACTGAATATTCAGCCAATATAATTAAAGTTAAGTGTTGGGTCAATATGCAATTGACCCAAGCAGCTCAATTGACTTATATGAGCAACCACACACACACACAGCTCTCATTCTTAATCATCCATCCCAAAGAAACGAAAATCTAGAGAGAGAAGGAGAGTTAGGGCTTGAGTGGAGAAAGAGGAGGAATTGCTGAATTAGGGTTCTGCGGTCCCAAGAGTGGTGAAATCAAGTAAGTTTGGATCCTTTGCATAGACTTTTATGGTGAATATTCTCTCTCATGTCAAGATTCCGTCCATGCTCTTATTTGATCCAAGATGATGTCGAAATTCCCTCTTTTCTCACCCTTTCTTCATAATCCCTCATTTTCAAGGTTTCCTAGTTGAATGGAAGAAGAATTGGGAGATTTGCTAGGGATTTGATAGGAATTCGAGATTCCCTGAGTTGAGCTGCAGTTGTGAGGTGTTTTCACACCTTAGGGTGAGTGGGTTCTTCCTTCAAACATTCTAATGCACGAATTTGATTATAACATCCAAATCCCTAAATGCTTAGCATGTGAATTCTAAATCCTGAAATGTCCGTTTGATTTAAGTTATTGTAAATTGATATGATATGGATTCCTTCTCTGTTTGAATGACTCCTAAATGGTAGATTCATATCAGATACGTATACAACACTTTCAAGTGAGAATGCTTTTGGATTTATATCAAATGATGTAATTAGGGTTTGACCTAATTGAGATATCGCTAGAGTTTCAACCTTATTGAAAAGGACTAGTAATCCTATAAGTGGTTAGGATGTACCTCGTGGGTTATCTTAATTGAATGTTATTCTGGATACATGATATCGCAGTGATGATATGGAAAACCTAAATTAGTTAAATTTCCATGGTTTCATGTCTATATTGATTGCATACGATTTGTTGGAAACAATCTTTATTTAGTGAATGCTTATATCCTATGAAATCCTTATGAGAGCCGTGTGATAAGTGAATGAGGTAAATGAAAAGGTGAATGAGGCAAATGCAACCCTAAGAGTAGGGTGTTGGCATGTGATGAATGAATAAGGAAAATGAAACCCTAAGGATAGGGTGTTCAATGAATCATGTTATGGTGATATGAAAGGTCTCGATATGAGATGTGGTGATGCTTAACTGTTGAATTGTATGTTTCTAGTGCATTTAACTTTATATGCTTGTTCTCTCTGAGTTGATATCTACATACTGCAGGGCTTCTTATTTTCAATACATATCTCGCAAATTGCAGGTGATGGGATATGACATGCCCTAGAAAGGGATGTTACTGAGATATGATATATGTTGAATACATGAGTTATGATATTTCTTATGATATGATATGGCAGGCCGTGTGAGCCTTGTGAGAAATGTTAAATGAGTTATGATTTCTGTTAAAAATGTACCTATAATGTTAATGTTAGACTTAGGTGCCCTGAACACCGTAGGATCCCCTTTGTGCGGTCTATGATCTTAAGGGGATGAAATGGCCTAACTCGAGGACAGTCCAGACGGTCGGCAGCCTACTGGAGGACAGTCCAGATGGTTGGAGAGAGAGAGACCTACTGGAGGACAGTCCAGATGGTCGAGTAGTCGTGTGACCTACCTGGAGTACAGTCCAGATGGGAACGGCTCGACACTCTGCCTGTGTGCTCAGGTTAGGAGGAGTCCAGTTTACACTCTTTTGAGAGTGCAGTGAGGTCCTGTAGTAGACCAGGACGAGAGCAGTCAGACTTAGCATTTCCCGGGGTGTCCCTAAGTCTTGTACGGTGGGACCGTAGCATGAAATTGTTGCGGATCTTTATATGCAGAGTACACTGCATATATTTAGGGCATAATCTAAAATATGATCATATAGGTTCACAGAGTTCCTTATAAATGAAAGAGTTAAGAAAGACTAGAGCATAGTTTTCTAGTAGTTATTATTTGGATGCAATATTTATATTCTTTGCTATTTCAATTATATTGTTTTAGAACTGCTCAGTGTAGTATTTATTGTTCTTAAATTTCATATCGTTTACTCAAATTATATCTTTGATCACATTAGTGCATTAGTCTGTTTCCATGAAGTACTCATTCACTGAGCGAGTAGGCTCACCCCTCTACTCAAACATTTTAGGGTTAACCGCGTGGACTTGAAGATGGTCAGAGCTTTAGTGTAGATCTGCCACAAGAGTTAAGTACGAGATTAGTTGAGTCAGTCGGTCCTTGTCACTCTAGGTCCTCAGTAAGAGTTTAGAGAGAGAGAGTTGTAATTACAATGTGTGATATTGTTCCTCTTTGATATGTATGCTAATTAGCAAGTTTCATGTGCATAATGTGTGAAAGACATCGTGAATGCTTATACATGTATCTTTACTATTAAAGTCTGATTAGTAAAAGAAATGTTCAGATTTCTTTGTTAAGATGATATGTGGTTCAATGCGGGGAAACAAGAGTTTTAAAGAAAAGAAAAGAAAAGAAAAAGTTAAGGGTGTTCTTTGTGTTGCATACAAATCCCATCTTATGCCCTAATCTCATGATTTGAGGAAATTGTGAGATCGGGGTGTAACAGTGCTGCTAATGGAAAACATCTTATACTTCATATGTTTAATTGAGGTAATATGTGTATATATATATATATATATATATATATATATATATATATATATATACATATCCAATCACCACATACTATAGTACGTATATTATGCATGTTGTATCCCCCAATGTGAACATGAAACATAAAACATTTGCATTGTTTAGGGCCACTCTAATGTAATTCCTTGGAGTCACAATGGATTACTACCAGCTAGGTTGACATCGCATGCATGGACCTATTGTTGGTATAGATATATTATTGAACCTATATGGGTTAATCACTTCAATCCTTAAATCGGTCGGCTCACCTCTTGGTCAGTCAGTTGGTCTATCAGACTGGTCATCTAGCCTCATGTCTAACTGATGTTTGGACACCTCCAAATAACTGGCTGGGCCACCAGCCAATCTTTGTCTCTTGTGGCTATTCTCCTCAGTCCTGCAAATAGTCGGCTTGTCGTCAGGATAGTCGTCTTGTCTAGCATTCAACGTCATCCTCTTCATAACAAGAAAAGAAACTATCCTATCGCTATTAAACTTTTACATGGTAATGAGAAACCATAAGTTACATTTGAGGGGAGAAAAGGAAGGAAAGAATAATACTTTTACATAGCAAAGAAGAAGATAGAGGCTCAGATGCAAATTGAGATAAACAAGAATAAAACAATCCATTCAACAACACACAGGTATATGGGTTATTGGCCATAACCATGCCATACATCCACCATAAAAATTGATTTTAGGGTGACACATGTAAAGTGCATAAATATCATATCATCTATATATTAATTTGGGATCATATGTGTTATTTAATCAAATATTCACATTAATAATTTCAAATATTCACATCATTTGTAGTAAATAAAAGGAGAAAACAAAAATCTGATCATATCGATTAAATTTCAAAATATAGTATATTGATGTGGCTCTGATACCACTGTTGGGCTATATGGCATCTGATAGGTAGCAAAAAATATATATATTCCATATTCCCTTTAACAAACAATCATGGCAACAATTATTTAACTTGTAGGGATGGTTTACGAGGTCATAACTGGTCCTGGAGCAAGTCCAAAGACTATCCCTCATTGTAGTATGTGGATTTCTTCAAATCACACTAGGACAACATCAACAATAGCTCCTAGTAGATCACCACAGACATCGATTTGATGTTGTCTTCCTAGCACAAAAAGCTCCATGCCTCTATGGCAGTCCACACGAACAACCAAGAATTGTTGTCATTCTAGTAGAACTAAGAAGAAGGAGTTGTCCCTCTCTATTGGTATACTAGCACCAACATGCTCTCCCACAATTGTTCTCCCTTCATATCCCTCCCTATATTAGGTAGGACTTGGTCGGGTTCTCTTAGTTACCACAACTAGAGAAGACAAATAATTGGCAGAGGTACTTGAGTTGTATCTAAGAAGCCCTCAATATGCCTTTATTTATAGGAGGAACAGGGTAAGGGTTCCCATTCTTAGTGGGAGTGGGAGGGACTAGACTTTCATCAATTTTCACAACCTATGAGTGGAGAAATGATTGGTTTATGGGTGAACCGATCAGTTGGCATGTGAGCCAATCAGTTCAACCCTTGAACTGGTTGTTTGATCATGTTTCCCAATTGCAATTGTATTGGAAATTATAATCTGATTAAATGTACAACATGGCATCAACACAAATCCTTGAATCAATCTAATTGACCCACCAACCGCTTGGTTCACAACCTGAGATAGTCAGTTCATGTACCTGAGCTGATCGGTTCACTTCCTGAACCAGTTGGTTCATTGTCCAGAATTGCCAAAGTTGGTTCACTTGACCTGACACACTAAAACAATCGGTTCAACACTTGAACCATTCAGTTCATAGTTTAATTAGCCAATATTTAACTAATTTTGTTTAAATTGAATACCTAACTCTTTCATAATCAATTTTAAACCAAATTCATGAATGAACTCATATTCCAAGTATATCCTATGTGTGTGACCCTGTAGGTTTTAACTTATGTTGGCAGTGAATGTCCATAACTGACTTATGACATCACAAGTAAAGAGTGATGTCTTGTAACACATCATTGCTACCCAACTAAATGGAAAGTTGGAGAACAATTTCAACCTACAATTTGTGATTGGTGTTATAGAGATTCTCTAATTCCTTTGTCTTTGGTATCCGAATTTAATTCAATGCATGGAATCGTCATCCTCTCAATGTTCAATCCATGTTTCTTGATGAAGAGCAGACTGTCTGAGATATATGTGATCTCAATATCATATATTGATTCACATGTTCATGTGCATGCTTTTCTCAGTCTCTCTTATCAAGTGTCTAGAATATCAAACTACTTGAGGAGGGACAAATCCCATCTACATCACTCATAATCATCCCTATGTGTCATAGTACATCTGATCATCACCTTTATGGAAACCCTTATTCATGGTCAATAGGGATGATGTCAAAGTACACTGAAAGATATGTGATGAGTGTAGTGATTTTAGGTTTAATAACAATAATCACCACCTTCACTATGAGAGATGATTATGACCACCAATTATGGTTTCCATGTGTCACTCTCAATGTTGTTATGTCCGATCACTGTTCTCCAACAAGTATCTATGTGTTTGGTTTTATATCACATATATCATGCCTGATGGGATTCCATCACCAACCAACCCACACACTAGTCTTAAGTGTCATTATTTTCTATCAGCCTTCCAAAATGACATCTGACTATGGATATAACAAGAATGTACATACTCTTAGCATATGTATGATCTCATTGTTTAGGTCATCAACTTGAAGGCATACATCATTGAGTAATGCCATTCTTTAGAAATCTATTATATTTCATCACTATCTCTATTCAAATAGAGTCAATTGGAAGCTTGCCTTTATTATTAATCAAATAGTTTATATGATATGCCATCTCGATCATCATATGATGGGATCTTTGGGCATACATAACAACATAATAACCACTTGCAAGCAGATGGATCTTATTGTATTATAGTTCAAGATCAAACAAAAAAAAGGGTTTTGAAGAAGTAATCTGATCCAGGTCACTAGACAAGAACTAGTATTTAACAAAAGATTTATGCTTGTTGATTAAACTAAGTTGCAAATAGTAAAAGGGATGAGTTTAATGTTTGACAAATCAATGGATGGGAACACAAGGGTGGAATAATTTCACCACCGCTAACTATCATTCACTCTCACACTATAGTGTATTAAGTATTAACTTATATGTTGAGGCTAGGAAAATTCCCCTTTGGGGCATTAGGATTAAAACCTAGACAAATATCAATCTAAGATTGCCATCGCATTACCTTGAAATCATACATCTATCATCTTAGAAAACACCTATATAAAATTCTCATCAAGGGTTTAACATGAATCAATCAACATCCTAGATCCTATGTTCGAAGTTATCTACACCAAGAATCTAATTTAAATATAAACTTTATGATTAGGCAAGAATATAAGAATAAAAGTGATTGATTCAAAGCATATATTGGTCCATGTAATAGAAGATGTAGTAAGGAAAGAGAAAGCAAGTAGAAAGGATACTCCCTAAACCCTAGTATGGGGACTACTTGCTCATGGAAGCAACAACGGAAAAAACAAAAAAAGACAGGAAGGGAGCTTTGATCATAGTATAAAATGAAGGAAAATCCATGGTGTGTGTAAGCATGTCTTCTTGTTGGAGACTGATCATGGATGACGTAGCAGCATGGCCACCCTCAGATAGTCATTGGAGGTGGAAGCATAATGTCGTTCTTCCTTCCTTAGGTGTGAGAAGTATTGTGAAAAAAAAGAACTGGTGGATGATGGTGGAGGTCATCCATCGATGGAAGGAGGTGTTGCAGAACAAGCCTCTTTTGAGGTTTGATCCTTAGACCCTAGATGGAAAAAAGACAAAAGTTTCCTTGCTTGACATTACTCAACCAATGGTGAAGATCGATGGCTCCTGGAGGTCAAATGTATGGAGTGAAAGTGGAAGTCTAGCGGAATCTAATGGCAATTCCTTTCTTTGTTGGTAGTCCTCTTGTATTTACAGAGATAGGCTAGGGTTTGGAGCCCTCATAGCCGCCATGAAGTTAAGTCCTCGGCCTCCAAGAAGGCAAAAAGACAATGGTGAAGGTAGAAAAATGGTTGGCAGTGTTCAGTAACTCCATTAGAAGGTGAACATTTAGACCGACCATAAAAAAGGTCGCAACACAGCCATCACAAGACAAAGCAGTAGATCCATCAGTTGTTGAGTGTAGGTGACCCTTCAGAAGGAAGCACTTGACATCCATTGGAAGAAATATGTTCAAGTCCATCGGAAGGTGCATGCAAAATTACCATAAGAAGACATATGTAGTGGAACCATCAGAAGGCGAGGCGCAGGTAGAACCACTGTCAGAAGGCATGGTGCATAACTGACATTAGATGTTGAGAGTAGAGATGCCATCAGAAGGCAAAGAAAAATAACCATTGAATGAAAGGCTGTCAGAAGGTGAGAGTTGGTCATCAACCGAAGGGCAGATAGAATGATGAAAATTGATGGTCGGGCAGAGGTGAAGCAATCTGATGGTTTAGCTATTGATACCCACTAGGGGGTGTGATGGTGTAGGGTTGATGGTCTGCACCAATGGAGCTTCTTTTAAAGGAGTCAAAATTGATGGAAGGGTAGACTATTGAAAAATGATGGCTTAGATGGTGTAGGACAACCTGATAGAACTTCATAAATTGATGGAGAATTATATCATCAAAATTTGGTCCATTTCATCAAACATTACTGGACCACCACCTCCTACACTCCACTTATGTAGTGAAGTTCAAATGTATCATGAAAACCAAGAATTTGATTCAAAACCTTATAAATTACTGTAAAATATAGAAAATGAACATGCAAGCTAGTTTTAAGATAGAGATATGGAGATGAATGCAAAATTAGTTTGAAAATTAAACTAATAATAGGATGAATATGCATTCATCAATTATTCATGTGATTCAAATCTTATATGGTTATTTGCCTTTCCTTGGTGTTTGGCCAACACCCTTTCTTGGTGACTAGATAGATTGGAAATTAGAGGGGAACTCCTAATTTGACCCTAGATTGTTAAACTCCCTAGATCACAATAGATGTTGTAGAGGGATTGTGGTAATTCTATCCTTAAGATCATGGTTCTTGATCCACAATTGACCAAAACAACATAAAGGTATTACTTACCAAGTAATACTCCAATACACATAGACATGGTTGCATAGATTGACATTTTAATTAGTTAGATTGGATATTTTTTAATGCATGTTTGATAAAGTAGTGCACATGAATCCCCACTAGTGATAAATTGATTATACCAATGTTTATTTAAATGATGTTGTTGGTTATATGACAAGATATTGTTTAGCACATGATCTTAGTTATGCAAGTTGTATATGCACATGACTATGTTGGTTTTGAGTTTTAAATGGTATTTAGGGAGAAAGGTTGTGTAACAACCTCACTTTCAACATCCCCCAACTAAGAAAAGATCCAAAAAGTTGAGAGCCATTACCTAAAATTTCCAGAGAGCCATATTTTTACCAAATAATAAATGATAGCAAATAATTTCCATTAATTCAAATATTATTTACCAAAATGCTCTTCTACGGTGTTACATGAATTTCTTGCATAAGACTTGTACATATTAGAAGAAGTATCTATCTAGTTCTCATTACAAGTTAACTTTATTGTCTTCAACTAATTCCATCTATCTGTCATATCTTGATATCTTCGTATTTAGCATGTACCTCAAACATCGTGAAACCAAAAGCACATATCAGTGTATCAAAATAGCTAGTGTACATGGGATGCATGCAAAAGTGTGCAAGTACATAACAACAAATATTCAAACAATTACTTGCAAATAAGAACTATAACTTTCTTCACATAATCCTCCTTTATGTGATACCCATAGTGGAATTATAATTGAACAAAATGTAAATAAACATCCAACAAATTGGTTTTTCAATCCTCGAGAAAACCTCAGTAAACACTAGAATAGTATATTGTGAGTAGTCATGATCATAACCACGTACCTCTTATAGAACCATGCAGATTATCAAATCATACTTTAAGCATGTCATTCAATCAAGAAAGCAAAGAGAAATCCAATCATTTACTCTACATGTATGTAAATCCTATAGTGTCACCACCACGTTAAATAGATTGAACTCACTCGGGTCCTAATCTAGGCTTTTAGGGATTAGATGAGGAATAAGGGTATAAATCCTATTTCCATTTCATGTTAACCATTAAGCAAAACCCTAATTACTACATTCAACATATCATTTCATTATGATTACTTGTATAGTCTGAGTTCATTAGAGTAATCATCTTACCCTAATTCTTCATAAGCATGACTATTCACTTTAGGTACCCTAATTATCATCATAATAACCACAATCATCTTGATTCCCCATTATGCTTAACAACATCAGATAATAACATAAAAGACAGGCTTTTAATGCTTTCAACATTTTAATATACAAATTTTGGGTTTCTATGAAGTATTCATCACTTTAATACATGTAAGACTTTTTTGGAATAGGAAGCATAATTAGGTCTCCATTATATTTATTTGTGTTCCTCTCATTTTCTTGATCATTTTGATATACAATTTCACTACCATCAAATCTATCATTCAATTTCTACAATTCTTACAAGATAATCTTCAAATCGACCAATCAGCTACTACCACATCAACATGATAAAGCTTATCTAACTTAACACTGGGGTGACTCGAAATATAGGGTAAAGACTAAAATAATATCACATATTCCGCACAAATTGAATGGTTTATGGGTCATTAGAACATGTGCTTTCTTCTATCTAGCGAAGGGGGTCCAACCCCAACCTTGTGCGGTTGTGCGAGACACCTACCTACCACCATCACCCCTGAGTTCTGAAGGTGTGGAAAGGCTCGACAAAGATCCCCTACCTATCATCAGACCTTACAAGGTCTCATATGCCGCTAGAGATGGAAGGGACATAGTAGGATGAAGCTTGAAATCAATTAATCTAGGTGAATGACTAGGAAGACATAATCGAGGCTAGTCATTTACATTGACATCTCATAGAGGAACAGGGGTACCCTCACAAATTTCACACACCACTCTGGAATATCGAACACCCCCCAACTACATACTGAGATCTATGTCCTCTCCCTGTACCACTGACGTCAAAGGTCTCCTGGTTGGACGGTCGTCTGGTTTTGGTCTTTCTAAGAAGGCCTAGGCGGTCGTCCTCACCACCTCTCTAGAAACCCACTTTCATTCTTGGCACCAGGGAAGCTATATGTGCATCTGCAATGTGTTCTCTAGCCATGAGATTGAACAACACTTCTATGGGTTCCATCCATGAGGAGGGTGAGCCACCTTCTTCCTAGTGGCATGATGCTAACCCTAGGTGAAGCCAGAGGGAGTATGGGTTCAAACGTCAGGAGGGGGAGAAGGCTAGATTTGTTGGTACCACCTCCATCAAATATCATGTGGATCGTATATATATAATACCTCCTTGCAGTTTCTCCATTCTTATTCCTCTTCTCTCTTTCTCCTTTTTCCTTGATGTACAAGGGAGACCCAAAAGTTGCAAGGTACTTTAGGATGTTCCACAAGCACATCATTACTTCCTTTTCCATATGCATTATAAAGTTATCCTTTTATTCATCAATTTGACACTAACTAATATTATGGGAAAGCAAGGAATAATCCTAGGAAATAATATATTCTTCATTCATTCCTTTCTATAAAAATCTTGAATTTTATTCTTATGAATCCAAATATCACAAAAAACACCACCACATTCCTAATAAAACTTGGATTTTGGCAATAATAAACCACCAAGGAAGGCACATAACTATTTGGTACACATTGGATAGTTGGCCATTAAACTGTTTAGGAAGCACTCTAGATATTTTATTTTATCTCTCTCTTTGATATTTTTTCCAAATCAATTATTTTCACTTCAATGAAACTGATAATGCCTTTTCTAATGTATATTCACTATGTGGGATCTAATGGTGTATCATTTCCATAAAGTACTTGCTCCTTTATAACATTATTAAAAATAATACCATTATCCATTGTAATATCCTTTTTCTCCCAATCTCTAGAATTCTCTTCCTTTCCTTATTATTTTCATGCATAGCAAAAGTTAGATGGAAATAATACTAATTGATGTCCCTAAACATGTATTTCCAAACTGGCTAGATAATTCCCTTTTAATTATCTAAATATCACACATCTTATTTTCTTTTTGTAATCTTTCTTATTATTGCATATTTCTATTTTTCAACAATTCATAAAGCCACTATTATATATTTATGCACAAAATCCCCTTATTTCATTGTCTTATACCCCAAGGACCTATTTGCAAAGAAAATAGTCTCACACTCCTCACTTGGTCCTTGGGTTGCACCCATGCCACTAAGATTAGCATTATTATTTGATCCATAATACCACTGGAGAATTCTACTTATCAGTTAATATATATAATTCAAATTTAACAAAATTAAGAATATTAGGAATTTTGTCCCCAAAATTCAAATCTAGTAAGGTTAAGGTGAAAGACAACTCAATTTATTTCACAATTTAGGGTTAGAAACCCTACTTGTATTATATTTAATCACTTTTATTGATATGCTAAAAACCTCATATCATTACTAAGTTTGATACCAGAATTCAATTCGGAGTATATGCACATCTTTAGTATTTTACATGATATCATCTCTTGGTGATTACATTTCCATTTGTGATTTCAACTTTACTTGGCGACTACTTTTCAGCTAGGTTTTCAATTATTAGTATATATACTTTACTAGGTATATTTTTATTATTGAGTTATGGACTTTAGACTTGTCTTGTCTATTAGCCTCTTTCTTTAATCCCATATTTCTTACCTCAGATTTATGTTATAATCTCTTGCACTATAACAGAGAGGCATCTGCAATTGTTTTAGTCATCCAATAATAAGCCTTTTACTATTTTAGATGGTATCAGAGCACCCTGATCCTCCTTAAGATCCTCCCACCCTAACCCTATCCATTCCTCCATAAACCCCAACCAGCCACCACCCATCCCTTTTCCTTCTCCTTATTTCCACCCCCACCAGTCGTCGGTTTCTACAACCCTTCCTGTCCCTCCTCTCCTACTCCCCACCACCAACACCCACACCCTTAGCCACCTGCCACCTCCCCTACACTTGTTTCCACCCGCCACCATTCCCCCTATTCCAATCTACCACCGCCACCCTCTTAGTCCAGCCACCACCTGCCGCCACCCCTCCCTGCTCCATTATGCCGCCACCACCCATACCACCAAACAACCACATCACCGCCATTCCCTCTCCCTCCTAACAACCCTCTCTCACCCACCTCCTCTCCTTCCTCTCCTCTTTCACATTATCTCTCCCTCTAACTAGTTCCCCTCAATCTCCATGTCTCTTCCTTTCTACTCTCTAAACGTCTTCGGTAACATTCCAATTATAGACGTTCACAGGTTACTTGGTTTCTCCTGTGTATGCCTTATGGTGGAGTAAGTCTACCTCCATGTTGGTGTAGGTTTTTCTGTATCTTTTATTGCCCATTCATGGGTTTATGAGATGTGATGCATCAGATCTCCTACTACTATCTTTTACCCCAATAAGAGATATTAGCTTTGCCCATGTGTTAGGTTTTTATTATCATTTTTTTTGCTAACTGTTATGTCTACCTCATGCTTGTTGTTCCTACCTACTGCACTTGACTATTATTCTTACCTGCTTTGGCATCTTGCATACTGCGTGACTCATGGCATCAACCGACCCACTCTAGAAACTGTGTGTCACTACTATCAAGTTGGATGGTTCCAACTATCACACCTAGGTGGCTTCTTTTGAGCTTTATGTTAAGGCTCAAGGACTCTACTCCCATCTTTCTAATGAAGACCTGACTACTCCTGCTACAACTAATGATGACAAGACAAAGCAGGCATATGATCTCTGTACAAAAGAAGATTTTGGTGTTATGACCTGAATGGTCAATAGTGTTGAACCTAAAATCCGTCAATCTCTTCTACAATTGAGGAAAGATATGGTCATGCGGGTTCAACTTTCCCACGTGTATTCTCATAAAAAAAATGCAAAGAAAGTGATTGAAATATTAAAACACTTGGTGAAAAATGAGTACACTAACATTGATTCTATCAAGGACTACTACAATCAGTGTTGTGCGCTCCGGGATGAATTCAAGATCTACCACTCCCTTACAGCTGATATTAAGGAAATCCAATGCCAGTGCGATGAGCTTCAGCTTGTTTAGTTCCTTATTTGGTTACCACACTCCTTTGTTGGTGTGGTTGATCAAATCATATAAAGTGATCCCCTCCCTACCTTGAGAGATGTTTTCAAATGCGTACAATGCTTACCTTCTGTCACTCCAGTTTCCCCTAATTCCTTTGATGGAGAAACCCTTTATGTTATGTCTTGTGGTTCTTTCTATGGTTGTGACTATGGTCGTGGGCATGGTTGAGGATGCTCTACTACTAGCCTTGGTCGAGGATCATACTCGTCTGGTTCCAATTCTTCATCTACTAAACAATGCTACTACCACTTCTGCAAGTGAACCAATCATACTAAAGACCGTTGAGGGATCAAGCATGGCAAACCTACTTGGTCAAATCAAGTTAGGTTAGAATAGCCCAATAATGTTGCTTCCTCATCTGCCTCACCTTCTGCCGAATGGATCTGATCGAAGTTTGAGAAGTTGCTTCAAGCACGACTGGCTTCCTCTATTGAGACTTATACAAATGGAAGTAATGCTCTACTAGCACAGTCTGATAAAAATACATGGGTGATCAACTCTGGTGCAACCTCGCATATTATTGGCAATCATACTTTATTTTATAACCTGCATAAAACTTCTACTATTCTGCCTATTACACTTGTTGATGTTTCTTAAACACCCATTTTAGGAATACATAATATATGCACTCCTAGTCGTATTTTACTACATTCAACACTATATGTTCCTGAACTCCATAATTTTTGACCTAGATGGTGTTATCTTTAAGACTCTGTGTAAGAGGATGAAGATTGGTTCAGGCCATGATGGACCAGATGACTTATACTACCTAGACATGCCCAAGACTAATGCATTCCAAACTACTTATGTGACCAGCATACAGTGACACTATCATTTGGGGCACTCTTCACTAGCTCAGTTGAAGCACTTCATTCCTGACATTTCTGATTCAGTTTTTCATTATGAAACATGCTAGAAGGGCAAACATACTAGATCTACTTTTTCTAGAAAATGTTGTATTATCTCAAAATAGCCATTTGATATTGTGTGTGCTGACAGTTGGGACATGTGTTCTATTTCCATCATTTCTAGTTTTTGGTACTTTATGAGTTTTATTACTGATTTCTTGAGAACCACCTGGTTATTTTTGTTAAAAGATAGATCTCATATACTTAATACTATCACATCATTTTTGCTGAGATACATACTCAGTTGGATAAAATTATAAAAATCTTTCATATTGACATTGCCCTTGAGTTCGTTAAACCTTAGTTAGTCTTTTTTTAGAACGGGTACCATTAACAAAAATTCATGTGCATACATACCTCAATAGAATGGGGTTGCTGAAAGCTAGAATCATTGTCTTCTTGAGGTTACCCGCACTCTCCTTTTCCACAACCATGTCCCCAAATATTTTTTGCCGAAAGTTGTTTCCACTTCGTGTTATCTCAATAACCACATTACTTCTTCTATTCTTAGAAATCAAGTGCCATATCAAATTCTATATCCTGATGGACCTCTTTTCACTATACCTCCTCATATTTTTTGGAAGTACATGTTCTGTAAAAAAATATACATCCTGGCTTAACAAAACTGGATCCACGTGCTACCAAGTGTGTTTCCTTTGGATACTCTAGGACACAATAAGGGTACCGATGTTGTGATCTGATTACCAAGAAGCAGACGGTTTCCGTTGATGTTGTTTTTGAACATATGTCATTTTATTTTTTGGTTGGCTCTACCCTGCCTTCTGATTTACTTGTGGATACTCTATTACCTGTGATTGATGATATTGCTCCATCGAATACAACTATTGCACCTACTCCTCCACTAAAGGTTTATCAAATAAGACCAAAGTCTCCAACTCCCTCCATGGCCCCTCCAAGTCCTCCATCCTCGTCAGAAGACCCACCTACACCTCTATTACTTTCTAACTTAGATATCCCTATCACTTTACATAAAGGAACTCGATATTTCACTCAACATCCCATTGCAAATTTTTGCACTACTGATAACTTGGGAACTAATTTTGCAAACTTAACTTCTACTCTATTTGTTGTTTCTATTCCTAAATATGCTACCCAAGTTCTTCAACATCCATCATGGCATCAAGCCATGGAATCTAAAATGTAGGCTCTCATTGATCAACATACTTGGGACTTAGTTAATGTACATTTTGATTGTTCACCAGTTCGCTGCCAAAGGATTTTTACAATCAAATATCATCCTGATAAAGATATTGAATGAATCAAAGCTTGACTTGTAGCCAAAGCATACACTCATAAATATGGAGTAGATTACTTTGAGACCTTTTCTCATGTCACTCGCCTAAACTCAGTTCACATACTTATTTTTGTGGCAGTAAATTTTGACTGGCCTTTATTTCAACTGGATGTGAAAAATTGTTTCTATATGGAAACCTATATTAGGAGGTATACATGGAGCAACATGTTGGATTTATAAGTAAGGGGGAGTCATCTAGAGTTTGTCGCCTGTGTAAAGAAATGTATGGCCTTAAGCAAAGTCCTTGCTCCCGATTTGATAAGCTCAGATCCCTTCTTCAAAAATTTGAATTTCATTTTTCCTAGTCTAATCATTGTGTATTTATTAAGAAAACTATTTCCGGTCTTTTCATACTCATTGTCTATGTTGATGACATCATTTTATTTGGTAGTGACTCTACAGGAATCTAGACCACTAAAAACTACTTGGAAAAACACTTTGTTACCAAAGATTTAGGCAAATTGAGATATTTTCTAGGCATTGAGGTTTCTCAATCTTCCTCTCGTCTATGCTTGTCTCAGCAAAAATATGTTTTGGGTCTTCTCTCTGAAATAAGAATTCTTGGGGAAAAGCATGTAGTTACTCCCTTAGATCCAAATACTAACTGTGATGACGAGAATATTCCCCCTTACCCTAGCCATCATCAATATCGACGAAAGGTTGGGAAATTGGTATATGTTAATGTCACTAGGCCTGATTTCACTTTTGTTGTTGGATTTGGTTACCAAATATCTAGATAAGCCTAGACAATGTCACTAGAAAGTCGTATGTCATATTCTTAAGTACATGAAAAGCTCTCCTAGAAAAGGCCTACTTTACAAGAAACATGGGCATTGTAATCTTATTGGCTATTCTAATTCTGACTATGTTGGAAGCAAGATAGATCATATATCTAAATCTGGGTACTACACTTTTGTAGGAGGTAACCTAGTCACCTAGAAAAGCAAGAAGAAAATTTTTGTTGCCAGTTCTAGTGTTGAAGTTGAGTATCAAGCAATGGCTCATATTACATGTGAACTCTTCTGGGTATGAGGAATTTTGAAATATTTTGGTGTCTCAAATTCTAAACCTATTCCCATGCACTATGACAAAAAAAACAACCATCTTTATTGCCATCAATCCCACATTCCATGAGCACACTAAAAACATTACGGTTTATTGCCACTTTGTGTGGGAAGCTATCTTATCTAGTCAGATCTCTACGCCTTATTCACATACTTCAGATCAATTTGTTGACATCTTCACTAAAACTCTTCCAAAGACCATATTCACTACTTTGTTGGACAAGTTGGGCATGATTGATATCTATACTCCAGCTTCAGGGGGAGTATTAGTATATATATTTAACTAGGTTTATTTTTATTATTGTGTTATGGGCTTTAGACTTGTCTTGTCTATTAGCCTCTTTCTTTTATCGCATATTTCATATCTTTACTTTATTCTTTCTCTCTTGCACTTTACTCATTCAATAATAAGCCTTTTATTATTTTAGGCCAACCTATTACTCATTTATTTTCACATAAGGGTGAGGTAACAACTCACACCCTTAATTATATCATTAAAACTCAACTTAAGGTATTCATTCTCATGTGTCAATTTTTAACATAACATATGTCTACACAATCTCTCTCACTCTTACTGAGATGAAATAAGCATTTTATTTTAGCCTAAATACAATGTTCATCCCATTCCACAAGTAGAGATGGTGTATCAACACATTATCATAAAATTTCACATTTTAGTTGAATCATTCTCAACATGATTGTGAATCGTACATACTTTTTAATTTTTGATATTCTCATATTTCATGAAGTCAAATGCCTTTTTCACTATTGAGTTTGTGTACAAATCCTCTTAAGATTTCATTATTACATGACTTCTTATATCTTTTATATTTACACCATGTATCATTAGCCTTAGTCATTTCCTAAAGGTCTCTAGGGGTACATGTATTTTTTGAGTGATCTAATCCTTATCATGTAGGGAGTGTATCTTTCATTCACCCCTTGGTCCTCATGAACTCATGAAGGTGGCAAATATCTTGATTTCATGGGCCTCGAGCAAACATAGATGTTACCTCCCGACCCTATGGTCTTATGCATTTAGGGCAGAATCACCTCCTAATCTCATCAGGTTTATGTACCTTTAATCCTCCCTACTTGACCTTAGGACTCACTTAGGGTCTACCCTTGCTAAGTTTTATTGATATATCACATCTTAGCACATTTTCTTCTTATATACTTCTTTAACTCATATTTCCTTCATATCTCTTGAGGTACACATTATCCACTTTATGTCCCTTCATTGGGCTCACAGTGACCTTCACCTCTTGGTCTTGGTATTTCATAATGGTCTTCCTTACCTATCTGGACCTATTTGTGACCTTTCTTTCCCATCTTGGTCACTAGTCATTGCAATATGTTCCTCTCATATTGGCCTTCCTATCCTGGCTTGGACTATTAGTGAATTTCCTATCCCAGGTTGATCACTAGTTATTGCAATGACCTCCTACTATATCGACCTTCCTTTCTCGACTTGGCATGTTGGTTATCTTCCTATTCTAGCTTTATACTATCTCGGTTTGGACTCTTAGTGATCTTCCTATCCCAGCTTGATCATTGGTTAGTGCACTGACTTTCCTTTTGTATTGTCATTCTTATACCTACTTAGCCAATTTGTGACCTTCCTATACTGGCCTGGTCACCTACTTTTATTCACTTCCTTAGTGACTTTTCTTATGTCCCTCAAAGATTGCATACTTGGTTAAAAAATGTGTGTTCTTTCATATTTTGTATACTAAATCCTTCACACTTTAGATGACATTCATGTTTACCTCAATCTTTAAACTTATTTACGATCTCACCCTAGGGAAGGTCCTACCCTGTGACACCTTCTTGGCTCAAACGAGGACGTGAGGCTCTCTAGCCACAACCTAAACCCACGTGGTTAGGATTTTGCCTCCCCCATAGGTCCTTTTCCCACTCTTAGGTTGACCCACCCCAGGTCGGGACACCAATCCTAAAAGTTGAATTTTCATCTTTTTTGTAATCATTGGTTACTTATGTGTCTTAAAACCCTTTACATGAAAATTCATTTACATTTCCAGTTTCCTCTTACCCTAATTAGGTTTCACATGGGTAGGGTTAGTGTAACGACCCCGCCTCCCGGTAACACCCAATTAAGAGAGAGCCAGAGGTCAGTGCCATTATCCCAATAAACCAGATCAAAGGTTCGACAATTAATCAATAATACATATGAAATTCTACCAGTTAACTGAAATCTGGTATAAAATAAAAAATTTCATACCTTTTGAAAACTTTGGAAATCTACTTATATCCACAACTTAGATCTATTCTATCTAATCCTCCTTGCACTTTATTTCTTATTTTTGCAATGTGTCAATTTACTGTTTGTTCATTTCAAGGTTGCACCTAAAATGCCGACAAACAAAATGTCGGTCAGCATATCAAAACATGCTGGTATGTGGGGACAACCAAAAGTTCACAAATATGGCTAACAAACTAATTATCACAACTAAGGTAATTAACAAGTCAATTTATGTTTTCAATGTGCCAATCTCCACCACTTTTTCCCTAACCCTGGAATACCCTCTCTAGGGTTTGACATAAGGCCACCTTCTCAATCCTGAGCTTGGTTCCTGGGGTCACCTCTCATGGTGCCCATTAGTTATGCAACATAGACCACCTTCTCATTCCCGAGCTTGGTGTCTGGGGTCACCTCTCATGGTGCCCATTGGTCTTCCCTCCTGGGTTTGACCTTTTTGCATCATCCATCACGGTGGCATGTAGGTGTGAGAATACACATTTATATTACAAGTGTGATAATCATAGTGACTTTATAATTTGCAAGAATGAACATCCAACGGATAGGTTGCGTTCAATGCGATTAATCATTTGGAAAACCTTCGGGAAACTATTGCGATTAATCATGATTAACCACATACATGTCAAGCTGACTTGAATGCAGAAATAACTCAACCAAGCAAGAAACCAAGAAAGCACACACAAGTCGATCCTGAAATATGCATCCAATTTTTCTATCATTAATCATGTCATCTATTATTCCTAGTTGTTTCCTAGGGTTATTAGTCCTTTTTAGGGTTTTGATCACAATTAGGGTTCCACTTCATTTTTATTACTTTAAACCCTAATTGTATAAAATTACTTACAAATCCTAATTATTTCATCTTTCGTTCACAAAAGATCCTAAGATCATCTTTTAGCAACATGAAACCCTAATTTCGAATTATAAGTACTTTTCTTTTCTTTTTCTCTTATTTATGGTTTCTAAGCATATTAATCATCATATTAGGTTTAAAACCCTAAACCTTGCAATTTCATCTTCAAAACATGTTAAAATCCATCTTTATCATTAAACAAGTTAATAATTCTCGAAATAATTTATTTGCAAGATTAAATTTGTCCTTTATCATCAATTAGGGTTTCTAACCACAATTAAATACTTTGTCTATCAAAATTATATACTTTTGCAAAAAGATACTGATTTAGGTTCCCAAACTATTTTTAACATATCCCTCGTATTTTTCTAATCAATTTTCATGATCAACTTTCCTCATCCGAGTTTTCTATCAAAAGATACAATTTTAGTAAGAAATTTTCTTTTTTTGATTTACTTGCTAATTTTGGAAAAATGAGGATCGCCCGATCCATGGTCCGCTGGTCCACTCAGGATCCAATGACCTAGGATGCGCGCACCTCAACGATCAGGAGTAAACTAAGGATGAGACTGCCCTTACATGGATAGAAAACATGGAGGGGCAATCGGGTAATTTCGCAGGTTGTCTCCTTCAACCTCACGACACAACTGTTGTTGTGATGGTCAACCTTGTGGTTGACTTCTTGATTCCGTCGACCTACGAACACACCAACGGGCCAGGAGGCTTCGCCATCCTACGTCAAACCTGACTAGGGGTCCAATTGATCACCACAAACATGCTGTGACTCCCTCCTACTCGTCGGACTTTGGTGAGGTTTGCCAAGGGGACGGGGGAGCATGTCAGGGTGAAAGGGACAATTGGAGACACTAAATCACTCCTTGCGCTCTGCCACAGAGGTTGGGGTAGCAAAAGGATGTGCTGGTGCCCTCACACACCCTACCCTATATATAGGGTGGAGGAAGGTCCCTTATGGATTATGTACTTTCCCAAATGGCGACCAATCCCCTACAAAGTAGGGTTGGTTTTCCTCAGTTTCCTCTTCTGAGTCCAAAGGAACCAACAACGGGCTTGCACACTCACTGGATCGTAAGAAAATTTGAGAGGGAAAATCCCTCTGTAACTCATAGAGTCCCAGTCCTTGTGGAACTTAGACGATGAGCGCCAGGAATCAGATCAAGATCAAACGATCCTCCTTGCTCGCGATCAACCAAAAGAAAAAGTATATTCCCAATTGCAAAATTAATGTTATATTTTGGAGATAATTTGAGAAATTCATATCTCCTAAGCCATAGCTCCTTTTTATCTAAAAATTTAAGGGAAAGTTTTTCTTGACATTATCTAGCTATTTACGAAATTTGGGAAATAAATTCCAATGGATGAGAAGGCTTCCTTCTTTCCCAAGCTATCCTTTAATTAATCCAAAATTAATTAGTATTTCTTTTCCTTTTGCCATTATCTTGTTATTTTGGTTCCCTTGGACCTCAAGAAAACCTAAAGGCACGAATTCCCATATTGGTGAATATCTACTTGCCTTTATCCTCTTATCTATTTCTATTTCACATATTCTCCTTTTATTTAATTAAATCCTCTTCCTTCTTATTTCTCTTTGCTTTTCAATTGGGCTCAATGGCCAACAAAGCCCATTATCAATCAATTAAGGCCATTTCACACGAAATCCATCACAAATCAAAGAAATATATTTCATTTATTCTTTAAAAGAGAATTACACTTTTCATTACATACTTAGGAAATTGAGGTTATAACATCCTCCCCTCCTTATAGGAATTTTACCCTCAAAATTCGAACAATCAAACAAACAAAGCAGGGTATGCTTTCTCCATGTCCACCTTCAGCTCCCATGTGGCCTCATCCTCCCCATGGTGCCTCCAAAGAACCTTTACCATCTTTATATTCTTGCATCTGAGCTCTTTCACCTTGGTATCTAGAATCTGCAAAGGTGTCTCAGGATAAGTCAGCTTGCCTTGAAGCTCAATAGGTTCAATGCTCAGCACATGGCTCAGATCTTGCACATATCGCTTCAGGTCAGACACATGAAACACATCATGCATCATGCTATACTGATGGGGTAACGCCAAATGATATGTAGCTTCACCAATCCATTCTAACACCTCAAACGGACCCACATATCGGGGACTCAGCTTTCCTCTGTTATTAGCTATATTTCAGAGCGGTCGAATTTTCAAAAATACATGCTCTCCAATAGTGAAATGCACATCAGTCTGCTTTGCATTAGCATATGACTTATGTTAATCCTTGGCTCTCTTCAGCCTTTTCTTGATCAAAGAAACTTTATCAGCATACACTTGGAGCTCATCTGACCTCAACAGGGTCCTCTCACCCACATCATCCCAATGAAGTGGGGACCGACATGGTCTCCCGTACAGAGGCATCCCGATACTAGCTTGGTAGCTATTTTTGTAGGAAAACTCAGCTAAAGGTAAGTACTACTCCCATGAGCCACCCCAATCAAGAACACAAGCTCTCAACATATCTTATAATTTCTGAATCGTCCTTTCTGACTGACCATCCATCTAGGGGTGATAAGCGGTACTAAACATCAACTGGGTACCAAGTTCCTCTTGAACTTGCTTCCACAACTTGGAAGTAAACTTTGGGTCTCTATTAGAGATGATCGATCCAAGTATGCCATCCAAATGCACTATATCTCTAATATACAACTCATCTAGGTATGACACCTTAGTAGTGGTCTTTAAGGCAAGGAAGTGTGCTGACTTGGTAAGACAATCTACCACGACCCATATCGCATCATGACCTTTCTTGGTCTGGGGTAGACCCACCACAAAATCCATGGTGATCGGTTCCCATTTCCACTCTGGAATCTCTATCCACTGTAAAAGCCCGCTGGGTTGTTGGTTTTCATCCTTCACCATCTGGCATGTAAGACAACTAGCCACCCATGCCGCAATGTCTCTCTTCATTCATGGCCACTATAAAAACCATTGCAAGTCCTTAAACATCTTAGTAGTTCCTGGGAGTACTGTGTATTTGGATCCATGAGCCTCTTGTAGGATACACTCCTTTATCGATGAATCCATCGAAATCCATATGCGATTCTCAAACCTGATTCCTCCATCTATTCCCACTGAAAAATGAGTCTGTGGCCTCATCATCAAACATTTCATCTTGTCTATCTCTTCACTAGTCAATTGTGATGCTATGATCTCACTTAACAACTCAGATTGAATCTGGATATTAGCCAATCGAACTCAATCTTGTAACGGTTGTGGAGTCCACTCCACCAGTTCCTCCAGGCTCTTCCACTGACTGGACAAAACAGCTGCACACTTAAGTTTTTTCTGACTCAAAGCATCAGCCACAACATTTGCCTTACTCGGATGGTAGGTGATGGTGAAGTCGTGATCCTTCATATACTCCATCCATCGTCGTTGTCGTAGGTTCAGGTCTCTCTGTGTCAGCAGGTATTTCAAGCTCTTATGGTCGGTGAAGATCTCGAAGGTAGCACTGCACAGGTAATTCCTCCATATCTTCAAGGCATGGATAATAGCAGCTAGCTCTAGGTCATGTGTCGGATAATTCACCTCATTGGGCTTGAGCTGTCGGGAAGCATATGCAAACACATGACGATTATGTTCCAACACACAAACAAGTCCCATCTTGGAAGCATTGGTGAATATCATGAAACCCTCATTGCCAAAAGGTAGATTCAACACTGGGGCGGTGGTCAGCTTCTCCTTCAACTCCTGGAAGCGAGCTTCATATGTGTCAGACCACAAGAACTTCACATCCTTCCACGTTAACATGGTCAACGACAAAGCAGTCTTTGAGAAATCCTTGATGAAGCGATGATAGTATCCAGCTAACCCCAAGAAGCTACAAATCTCGAAGGGGTTCTTTGGTGTTGGCCAGTCTCGAACTGCCGATACTTTGGTTGGATCTATGTCGATTGTACCTCCTGAGATGATGTGTCCAAGAAACATGACTTGGTCCAACCAAAACTCACATTTCGAGAACTTTCCAAAAAACTTATGCTTTCTCAGGATATCAAGGACTCTACCCAGGTGGTCACGGTGTTGGGCTAGGTCATCCGAATACACTAAGATGTCATCTATGAACACTATTACAAAAGATTCAAGGAAAGGCTCAAACACACTGTTCATGAGGATCATGAAGACACTAGGTGCATTGGATAATCCAAACGGCATGACCACAAACTCATAGTCGCCATAGTGGGTTCGGAAAGCCATTTTGGGTATATCCTCACTCCTTACTCTCACCTAGTGGTATCTTGACCTCAAATTGATCTTGGAAAAGTCTCGAGTTGATTTGAGTTGGTCAAACATGTCATCTATTCTAGGAAAAGGATACTTATTCTTAATGGTTGCCTGGTTGATCATCTGATAGTCAATACACATCCGAAGCGACCCATCCTTCTTTTTCACAAAGAGGAATGGTTCTCCCTAAGGTGATGTACTGGGCCGAATAAAACCTTTATCCAACAACTCTTGCAACTAGGTTTTTAACTCAAGTAACTCTGCACGAGCCATTCTATAGGGTACCTTAGATATAGGGTTAGTCCCAGGAGCTAACTCGATGAAGAAATCTACCTCCCTCTCAGGGGGAATTCCTATTAGATCATCCGGAAACACATTTGCATACTCCTGAACCACCTCGATCTCCTCTAAGGATCACCCTTAACCTCAGATATGGTAACTATTGCTATGTAGGCTCGACAACCCTTGGATAGCATCCGTTCAACTTTCAAAGTAGACACATAAAGGCTGATTGTCGCATCCCTCCTTCCTCGAATGGTGAAGTGTGGATAGCCAGTTTTCCTAATAAGAATCTTCTTCTCTCTACAGTCAATCTGGGCTCTGTAAGTGGAAATCCAATCCATACCAATGATTACATCAAAATCATTCATATCGAGAAGGATGAAGTCAGTGGGAAGCTCATGGTTCGGATACTTAACTGGAAAAATAGGGGTTTTCAAAAGAGAGGTATAAATATGACCACTCGGGGTTGTGACATCCAAAACATAACCCAAATCCTTGATATCCAAACCAAGCATAGTTTCCAGATTTCTCAAAATAAAAGTATTAGTAGAACCAGAATCAAAGAGTGCTTTTACATTTTGTCCCATGACTTCAACAAGCCTACATAGTTTATGCCATATCAGAAAACTACTACATGATCTACTGAACTAAAAGGAAAACTCTAGGGGTTATTACCCTTGATCAACCTATTAGCAGTCGCCTGAGATTCTTCATTGTCAATGGTGAACACTCTAGCTTGCCTTCTCTCTCCAGCTGGGGGTGCTCCGGCAGGTGCTCCTACTGGAGGTGATGTAGCTACTGGTTGTGCTGCCGTAGGCTGTGACCCCAAAGGTCCTCTTGGGTCAGGCTGAGGGCAATTGGTGATGAAGTGTCCCTCTTGCTGACATATGAAACACACCTTCTTCTCAAAATGACACTTCCCAAGATGTGTCCGTCCATAGGTGTGACACTGTTGGAGGTGACCACGGGGCTTGCCTTTGTGCACATGCTTGCTTTTGTTGTGGTTGCATCCTTGTCCCTTCTTGTTTTCATTCCTCTACCCTTAAGCTCCTTCAGTGAAACCCAGGTATCCTTTGGAGGGATTCTGTGTAGGCATCACCGTCCTTTCCATGTCCAAGGCGGTGTGGTAGGCTTCAGAGAAGGTCTTCAGCTTACTAGCCATCACATGGGGCTTGATGGTAGGGTGCAGGCACTCGATGAAGTGGTCTACCCTCCTCTCTTCATCCATCATGTGACCGAAACATTCCAAGATGTGGAACATGCGACCAAAGTCCACAACTGATGAGTTTCCTTGAGTCATGTTGGTGAACTCTCGTTCCTTCTCCTTCTTGGCTGAGACAGGGGATGAAGCTGTCAATAAAGATGGTCTTGAAATCAGTCCATGCCATCGGTTCTTCACTTAGGTCTCTTCTTGTGATATGGTTCTCCCATCATATCTTGGCTGCACCTTCCAAAAGGTGAGTAGCAAACAGAACCTTCTTGTTTGGCTGCACTTCAAGCATACAAAATCCATTCTCGATTGCAAGCAACCAAGCTTCCACCTTGTCGACCACTTCAGACTTATCTTCTCCCCAAACTTCTCAATGTTCAGCTTGACGAAGTCTAAGATGGTGGCTCCCAGTCGAGGATGAACAGGAAGTGGCTCGCCATTTTCATCTCTAGCTATGTCTTTGAGGGCCAAGGCACGGATAGCCTCAGTCAGCCATTTCTACTATTCCATCCAAACCGCATTTGTAGTGTGAACTACCTGGTCAGTTCCAGACCACCAGACTGGTCCTCTCCATCTGGGCTACTTCCTCGTACACATGTTGCTCCTCATATCCTGGTCCCTCCTCTTTCTCTAGGTTGCTGAAGGGTAGTGGGTCAGGGTTGGGGCCCTCATGTGTAGTTTCTTTAGGTCTCTTTCTCTTCTTTAAGGTTTCACCACCATGGTTCTACTTCCTCTTTTCAGAAGACCCATTCTCTTTGCGGGGAGGCCCACCACCATTGGTGGCAACTGGGATAGCCACAACCTTTGTACGAGCCATCTACATAAGCACACAAATAGACCTTTAGTCTATATTTAACTATTTATACTTATGTCGATGACATCTTAATTACGTATCTTTTTTTAAAATTTGGTGGAGGATTCCTTAAACCTTATCAACCTTACCCATACCTCAAGAGGGTGAGGAAGAGAGATAAAACCCTAATCCTGAAAATCCTTAACAAAATTTGAGTTGAGAAGGGATGAACAAGATGAGAGAGTCCTAAAGGTATCTTATTTTGAGTCAAATCCTAGGACATTGGCTAGGCAATCACACAATCTGGGAATCCTCATATTCTGACTAGAGGTGCGGAAGAAAATATTGCCAGCCCCTAGACATGATCCTTTTCTATACCTCTTTCTTTCGGAAAATCCTCTAATAACTCCCTCGGTTCTATAGAATTTGTAAAATTTTATAATTATTAAAGATTAAATGAGGAACCTATGCTCGGATACCAATTGTAATGACCCCGCCTCCTAGTAACCCCCAATTAAGGGAGACCAGGAGGTCAGAGCTGTTATCCCAATAAACCAGATCAAAGGTTCGACAATTAATCAATAATAATTATGAAATTCTACCGACTAAACTGAAATCTGGTATAAAATAAAATTTTGCACACCTTTTGAAAACTTTGGAAATCTACTTCTATCTACAACTTGGATCTATTCTATCTAATCCTCCTTGCACTTTATTTCTTATTTTTGCAATGTGTCACTTTATTGTTTGTTCATTTCAAGGTTGCACCTAAAACACCGACAAACAAAACGTCGTTTAGTATATCGAAACATGCTGGTATGTGGGGACAACCAAAAGTTCACAAATATGGCTAACAAACTAATTATCACAACCAAGGTAATTAACAAGTCAATTTACATTTTTAATGTGCCAATCTCCACCGCTTTTGCCCTAACCCTGGAATACCCTCTCTAGGGTTTAACTTCAGGCTACCTTCTCAATCCCGAGCTTGGTGCCTAGGGTCACCTCTCATGGTGTCCATTAGTCATGCAACATAGACCACCTTCTCATTCCCGAGCTTGGTGTCTGGGGTCACCTCTCATGGTGCCCATTGGTCTTCCCTCCTGGGTTTGACCTTTTTGCATCATCCATCAGGGTGGCATGTAGGTGCGAGAATACACATTTGTATTACAAGTGTGATAATCATAGCAAGAATGAACATCCAACTGATAGGTTTCTTTCAATGTGATTAATCATTGGGAAAACATTAGGAAAACTATTACGATTAATCATAATTAACCACATACATGTCAAGCTGACTTGAATGCAGAAATAACTCAACCAAGCAAGAAACCAAGCAAGCACACACAAGTTGATCCTGAAATAGGCATCCAATTTTTCTATCATTAATCATGTCATCTATTATTCCTAGTTGTTTCCTAGGGTTATTAGTCCTTTTTAGGGTTTTGATCACAATTAGGGTTCCACTTCATTTTTATTACTTTAAAACCCAATTTTATAAAACTACTTACAAACCCTAATTATTTCATCTTTCTTTCACAAAAGATCTTAAGATCATCTTTTAGCAACATGAAACCCTAATTTCAGATTATAAGTACTTTTATTTTCTTTTTCTCTTATTTAGGGTTTCTAAGCATATTAATCATCATATTAGGTTTAAAACCCCAAACCTTGCAATTTCATCTTCAAAATAGGTTAAAATCCATCTTTATCATTAAACAAGTTAATAATGCTCAAATTAACTTATTTGCAAGATTAAATTTATCCTTTATCATCAATTAGGGTTTCTAACCACAATTAAATACTTTTTTTCCATCAAAATTATATACCTTTGCAAAAAGATACTGATTTAGGTCCCAGACTATTTTTAACATATCCCTTGTATTTTTCTAATCAATTTTCATGGATCAACTTTCCTCATCTGAGTTTTCTATCAAAAGATACAATTTTCGCAAGAAAATTCCTTTTTCTGATTTAATTGCTAATTTCAGAAAAATGAGGATCGCCCGATCCATGGTCCGTTGGTCCACTCAAGATCCAACGACCTAGGATGTGCGTGCCTAAACGATCAGGAGTAAACAAAGGATGAGACTGCCCTTACCTGGATAGAAGACACGGAGGGGCAGTCGGGTAATTTCGTGGGTCGTCTCTTTCAACCTCGCGACACAACTATTGTTGCGAAGGTCAACCTTGTGGTTGACTTCTTGATTCTGTTGACTTGCGAGCATGACAATGGGACATAAGGCTTCACCTTCCTTCTTCAAACCTGACTAGGGGTCCAATTGATTGCCACCAATGCACCACGACTCCCTCCTACTCGCCGAACTCCGACGAGGTTTGCCAAGGGGATGGGGGTGCAAGTTAGGGTGAAAGGGACAATTGGAGACAGTAAATCACTCCTTGCGCTCTTCCACAGAGGTTGGGGCAGCAAAATGATGTGTTGGTAACCTCACGCACCCTCCCCTACATATAGGGTCGAGGAAGGTCCCTACTGGATTGGGTACTTTCCCAAACGGCGACCAATCCCCTACAAAGTAGGGTTGGTTTTCCTCGATTTTCTCTTATGAGTCCAAAGGAACCAACAACGGGCTTGCACACTCTCTAGATCGCAAGAAAATCTGAGAGGGAAAATCCCTCTATAACTCACAGAGTCCCAGTACTTGTGGGACTTAGACGATGTGCGCCAGGCGTCGGATCAAGATCCAACGGTCCTCCTTGCTCGGGATCAACCAAAAGAAAAGTTATATTCCCAATTGCAAAATTAATGTTATATTTTAGAGATAATTTGAGAAATTCATATCTCCTAAGCCATAGCTCTTTTTATCTCAAATTTTAAGGGAAAGTTCGTCTTGACATTATCTAGCTATTTACGAAATTTGGGAAACAAATTCCAATGGATGAGAAGGCTTCCTTCTCTCCCAAGTGATCCTTTAATTAATCCAAAATTAATTAGTATTTTTTTTCCTTTTTCCATTATCTTGTTATTTTGGGTCCCTTGGACCTCAAGAAAACCTAAAGGCATGAATTCCCATATTGAGGAATATCTAGTTTCCTTTATCCTCTTATCTATTTCTATTTCACATATTCTCCTTTTATTTAATTAAATCCTTTTCCTTCTTATTTCTCTTTTCTTTTCAATTGCGCTCAATGGCCAACAAAGCTCATTATTAATCAATCAAGGCCATTTTACACGAAATCCATCACAAATCAAAGAAATAGATTTCATTTATTCTTTAAAAGAGAATTACACTTTTCATTACATACTTAGGAAATTGAGGTTATAACAGTTAGTATATCACCCACACTACACCAATTCCATATCATTAGGGTTTATGGTTAAGGTTTGGGACTACACAATCTACAACCTGTCTCTTAGGATTTCCATGGCCATTGATCCATTAGGGTTTTTCCTAATCAACCCTAGTTCTATCTAGGGTTAACCTCACTAGGAAAATCCATAAAATATTATTTCCATGTTACATGTACATTATCATTTCCACATTACATGTACATCAATTGACTAAGGATGCCTTAATATTAATTCTTCTCAAAATCCCTAACATGAGACAAGGAAGGAAGTATATTTTAGGGTTTATTAAACAAGTGGATGACAAGTGGATGAATCAATATGAGAAGAAAACCTAGAGGTATTTTACTTCTGGAAAAATCTTCATATTTTGGCCAATAAGGATGCACGAGCTCAGGAGTCCTCGTAAGCCAACTAGTGGTGCGGATGAAAGTTTTGCTAACCCCTTGGTCATGGTCCTTTCTACACACCATCATCTTTATAAAAATTCCTTAATAATTCCCTCATATTTTTACAAATTATTTGAAATTATAGACTATTAAATATTATTTGAAATTTTGGGCTTTTGATACCAAATATAATGACCTCACTTTCAGTGTCCCACAATTTAAGGAAATACCCAAAACGTTGAGAGCCATTACCTAAAATTCCCAAGGATACAAATTTTTACCAAATAATAAATAATAGCAAATAATTTTCATTAATTCAAATATTGTTTACACAATCCTCTTATAAGGATTAAATGAATTTCTCACACAATAATTGTACAAATGAGAAGAAATATCAATCTAATCCTCCTTACAAGTTAACTTTAATGTCTTCAAGTAATTTCACATGTCCATCATATCTTGATATCTTCATATTTAGAATGTACTTAAAATACCATGAAACCATAATCACCAATCACTATATCAAAATATACTGTCTATGTGGTGTGCATGCAAAAGTGTTCAAGTGCATATCAAAATATATTTAAACAATTACTTGCAAATAAGAACTAGATTTTTCTTCACATAATATTCCTACATGTGATGCTCATAGTGGAATTATAATTAAACATAATGTAAATAAAAATCCAATAGTTTAATTGTTCAATCCTTGAGAAAACATCGACAAACACCAGAGAACCATATTGTGGGTAGTCAAAATCATAACCATGTACCTCTTTTAAAACCATGCAGATTATCCAATCATACTTTAAGCATGTCATCCAATCAATTATGAAAAGTGGAATCCAATCATTTAATTAGTATGTATGTAATTCCTAATATGTCACCATCACATTAAACAAATTAAACCCTACTCGGGTCCTAATCTAGGGTTTTAGGGTTTGGATGATGAATAATGGTATAAACTCTATTTCCATCCCATGTTAACCATTAAGTGAAACCCTAATTACTATATTTAACATATCCTTTCATTATGATTACTTGGATTAATCCAAGCTCCTTAAATTTATCATCTTACACTAATTCTTCATATGCATGATTATTCACTTTAGGTACCCTAGTTATCATCATAATATTCACCATCAGCTTAAATCCCCATTATGTTTAACAATGTCAGATAACAACACAAAAGAAAGGCTTTAAATGCTTCCAACATTTTTATATCCAACTCTAGCATTTCTATGCATTATTCATCACTTTAACACATGTTAGCACCACCTTTACAATATGAAGCATAATTAGGTATTCATTATATTTTATTTGTGTTCCTCTTGTTTTCCAGATCATTTTGATATAGAATTGCATTCCCATTGGATCTATTGTTTAATTTCTACAATTTTTACTAGACTAGGGAACACACACGTGCACATGTACATATCATATTATTCATGTTGAATTTACATTAGAAATATTTATTAATTGAAAAACTCACACAATTTATTCATTAATATGATGGTCAGAGGGAAGAAACATAGGCACTAATAATGGTCAATATAGATACATTTCTTACATATATTTACATATAGTTGACAATTGGAAAATATAATTGTGATTAATTTTAGAGAGAAAGAGATAAGATTGAGGCTGAATGGGTAATTCTTCATGTTATTCTTATTATTTGTTACTATGATTGGAAATATAAGCATAAAATATTTAAACATAGTGGGGAAGGAAGGGAGTTTAGGAAAAGATATGTGATCATTGTAGATATGTCCAAACTATTTGTGTGCAATAGATTTTATTGAATTGGAGGACATCGTAAGGTAGTTGAGGAGATATATTTAGCAAATGGTTTATTGGATACAAAAAGGAAACTTGATTGGCAAGAGTGAGAAATAGAGAATGGAGCGAAAGAGAGGGGCAAATCATTCCTAACATTTGACAGAAAACATGATGAAAAGGGAGCAAATGAAATGGGAAAATGTAGGAATATTTTTATCACTTATCTCCCTTGGAAATCATAGTGGAGGCAACTAGAAGAGGACAGGCTTTTCGAGGAAATTGTTTCTTAAATTTGGATAAAAACATGGAAAGGTTGAGGAAAACTGGAAGGGAAATAGAATCATTCAATGAAAAATTAAGAACATAGAGCGACTTATATATTAAACTTTGGTAGAAACATAGAAAAAACCTAAAATCTTAAGAAGAAGTCGGTACCAACTTTTTTGTGTGATTTTGATAATCAATTTGAGGAAATTATATAATAGGAGGGAAATATGGAGGAAACTTAGGGCTAAATATAAAACTATAGAAGGAACTTATATACTTCATTGAAAACATAGAAGTACATAGGAAAATACATTTATATCCTACTATCAACATAGAGGACATGTGAAATCTAAATTTTATGACTTTAAAGTTATATTTAATGATTTCTTCTTTTCCTCTTCTTACCATGCTAACCAGACAAACTAAAATATATATCTCCTTCTTACAATTCCCCTCTCACACCTTCCCCTATTGTCCCTTTCCTTTCCATCCCCTTCATTCTTGGCATACCCATTGCATCAATATGAAAATATAAAGGTATTTGTGTGTTGTTGGAGAAGGATAGATAGATAGATGGATGGATAGATAAAAAGATTTTTTGTTCCAAAGGTACATAGATAGATATATAGAGATAGGGAGGGAGGTTTTTGGATGTGAAAAATTCACATTATTTTATGTTTTTTTTAAACATAGATTCATTATACACATGCAAATGTAAGGTTACACCCACCTTATCGTTAGATATGTATACTTATAAGTAGTGTAAAAACAATAATTCATTTTACGAGATAAGGAAATAATTAATTGATCGTTATGATTAATTATAATAAATCAAGAAACAAATTTAATGAAACGTTAGATGTTTTAAGAAAAATGTAGTATATTGTTATGATGATTTAGATTAAAAATCCACAAATGCAGCATACATTGTTATTTATGCAAAAACTAAAATGAGATAATGATCATTTCAAATTGCCTAATTTAACCAAAAATTACTTACAACAATACTCTTTATTAAGATTTTCATCTTGCATAAGGAAAAGATGAAACTTCCTTTACTGAAACATTTCGTATGTTTGATACAATAATTTTCAGAAACCAAAGTTTTATATTCCGTATTCACCATCCGGCAATATTGATAGGGACTTTGTGCAGAGCATGCTGTCTACAAGCAAGATAAGATAGCCTCAACGACATCTACCAACTATATCCAAACACGAGGGTACTTTAAAGCCTAATGATGCATGGAGATTTTCTACATTTAAGCGTCTCTTCAACCTTAAGCAATCAAGCAAACAAAAGAATTCTTGCCATAACAACATTGTTTTGTCAAAATGAAAATATTGGTGATGAAATTTTAAAACTATTACCTTAAGTAAGTGTTTGGGTTGTAAGATGACTCAGTCTTTCAAAAACAACTCTCACATGAAACCATGTAATTGGGATCATAAACAATCAATTGGTTTAAATTATATGAAACACCATATGCACTCCAGGTCATAATTCGTGATGAACGGGAAGTTGACGCAGAGTAAGTAAGAAAGAAATCTGAATCATTTTGGTAAAATATAAAACGTTAAGGGAAAAGCTATAATTTCTATTTTGGTTCCAGATTTTGACAACAGCCTTAAAAACAAAATGAAAAATAAGTTTTATTGGTGGCTTCATCCTAACTAAGTCAACCACCCATAGATTCATAGGTCTTGGCACCTAGGAGAGCATGTGACCTTCGCCTCTAATATAATATCATGTTCTGAAATAAATTGACAACATGAAAGACAGGGACAAATATTTGAAAACACAGCAAGTAGGGTCCAAATAAACTGAACGTCGACGAACTCATCCATACCTTTTGCTGAAGTAGACAAAATTAATCACCTATCTGAAACTAACACAAACATATACTAAGTAATTATAAATAGGGAGAATGGGATTGAGGACTTGCGAATAAAGACCCAAATGGTACCTGATTGAAGAGTAAGTTTGAGTAAGGTGGTGCGTAGACAGTCATATTCTATGTGAAGTCTCTAATGTCGGCATGTTTTCAACCATCATTATCCAACAATATGTAGCGGAAACTGAGAACATTATATCAAGGAACCAGAAGAAGCTGTGCAACACCATCAACTATAACAAACACCAAGAAAAGTAAATTCTTTAACATATTTCTAACCGCGTAAGACATCATTTTTTTTCTTCAAAACAGGAGCAAGGCATCTCTCAATCCGGTTGGGAGTAGCACGTGCTCGTCTAACCTGCAATGTTATCCACAGGCCAACAATGTCTAGAACGCAAGTCCTCAAATATCAAAACGAAAACCATTTATGTCAAAACATAAAAAATGTGAAAGAACCATTTTATTAATTTACAATGAGGATTCATAGTCAAATATCAACAACCCGAGGATAATAATAGAATTTCGTCCTAGAAAATTTAGTCCTAGAAATACTAACTCCTGAAATTGAAAAACTGTAATGCTCAATTTTTTATTTCTAAAGTTTTATGAAAAATAACAAAATGAGAGATATTCCAGTATCTGAATGTTACAACATGCATTTTTTCAAATAAAAACTACAAGTCCAACTAATCTAAGATACAAACAAAATTGATGCATTACGACATGGAAAGGACTTACACTAGTAATGTATGACTAAGCCATTGACTAATGGTTCGCAGGCTGTGTTGATCTGCTCATGTGAAAATGGTTGACTCCCACGATGACATAACATGCATGCAGGGAGGTGCCAAGCGGCCACAGGAGCAAAAAAGGCAGCCGCCGCCTCCCCGCCCCTGATGACACTCCTGTCCCGCATTCCTCCGGCAACGCGTTTCCAACGTCCTCTCCGCGCCTGGCAGGCGCACCAGCACTGAAGCATCTTGTGCCTTCTTCGGCCGCCGCAGATCAACCCTCTTCTCAGAATACTGCTCGACCCCTAATAGAGGATGTGTCTATGTTAATAGTGAAAAGAAAATTATTAATCCAACACTACTTACTGTTGACTAAATTGGACATTATCATAAATCCCTTTGTTTTGATTATGATAAATATTTCATTCTTGTCGATCTAACGTGCTACTTGAGTGTTGCAGGAATAAGGTAGATGACAAAGAATTGGAAAATCTATATACTTGAATTATTGTTATTTCATTAATGTAATCAATTGTAAACCTTGTACAAACATATAATTTACAAGTACTTAAACATCATGTAAATCAAGCGTTAAATCTTTTCTAGCTAATTACCACACTTAGATAAGTCATCCCCTTCAATAGTGTCACATATGCACACTCATACATACACTGAGTACTTTAATTGAAACATTGAAACAGGGTCAATCTCGGTCGACAAAATCCTCGACCGAGACACTCTCGGTCGACAAACTCCTCGACCGAGAAAAGACCCAAGTAGCCGTTAGACACAGCAGACAAGGTAGTTGGCAGTTGGATGAACGTTGCAAACACCTGCTCCAGAGAGCCTCTCGGTCGACAAACCCTCGACCGAGTAGGTGGCTTGGTCGACAATTTCTCGATCGAGATGGGTTCTGACAGCACTTGCAAAATTAATTAACTAGCCATTGCTAAAGTAATTAAAAGTGTACCTAACGGCTAGTTAAGCACTTAGAACCCCCTAGAAAGTGTCTAGAACGTCCTTAAGCACATGTAGGTCATTTCTATAAGTAGGACATGCCTTAGGACACCTAAATTCACTTATTCTACACTTGAGCAATCTTTGAGCATACACTTGCATTAGCAACCTGTTTTGAGCAATTGAGCAATACTTGCAATTGGCTACTCTTCTTCTTGCTCTAATTTCGTGTCCTATAGGCTAGTAATCTCCTATCCACAGCAATCACACTTCCACATACATTGGTTAGGAGATCTACACGCTTGATATAGGCAAATCAAGCCTTGTGCTTCAAAGGTTAAGTGTAATTTCCTTTTCCTTTCTTGTTCACTCTTATTGCTTGTACTCTCCTTGCTACTCCTAGGGTTGGAGGCTGTGGATTGGAGAGGGTTGTGATCTTCTTGGTGAAGAAGGAGGCTTTGGACTACTTCAAGAAGGCTGGTGCAACGGGAGGCTACTTCTAAGAGGAAGGCTACTTCAAGGGGGAGCTTGGAGTTACTTCAAGAAGGCTGCCTCAAGTTGGTGCATCTACTTCAAAGTGAAGGATGTCAAAAGGAGTGTAAGAAAGTATTGTATTTTATGTAAAATTCTTGAAGATGTAATAAAATAAATACTTTCAAAATCCCAGTTGGGTAAGCAACCGGGTAGTGGACTGACTACCTTAGTATTTGCTAAGGTAGGAACCACTCTAAATCCCTTGTCTCCTTCTTACTTTTTCAGTTGTGGTTGTTTGAGAGAAATAATAAATTGAATTATCTTTAAAACCCTATTCACCCCCCCCCCCTCTAGTGGTTTTTCAATTGGTATCAGAGCAGGCTTTAAGGAACTCTAACCAAGTCTTGAAGAATGGGTGACAGGTTGCTCAACAACCTCAATCTTGAAGGAACACTTGTGACTAGGCCTCCGACATTTGATGGAACTAACTACACCTACTGGAAAAGAAGAATGCAATTTTATTTCCAATGGATTAGTTGGGATCTATGGAGGATGGTGTCAACCCCCTATGAACTTCCTCAAGCGGAATATGCAGCTTGGGACACCAATACGGTAAAGTCTGCCCAAATGAATGCAAAGGCTGTAAGTATGCTTTATTGTTCAATTTCAGTTGGAGAATTTAATAGAATATCAAATTGTGAAACTGCTTATGAAATTTGGCATAGACTTTCCATAACTTATGAAGGAACTGTGCAAGTGAAAAATTCTAAAATTGGAATACTTAAACAGAAATTTGAACAGTTCCGTATGGATCAAAATGAATCTATTAGTGAAATGTATGCAAAATTCTCTTCTATTTTAAATGGCTTGAATGCTTTAGGTAAAGTGATTAGTGAGGAAGATCAGGTGGCAAAGATTCTTAGATCACTTCCTCCCAAATACAAGCCCAAAGTGACAGCCATTGAAGAAGCAAATGACCTCACCCGACTGAGGATGGAACAACTCATTGGCAACCTAGAAGCTCATGAAGCAACCCTAGAAGAAGAAGAAAGAAGAGAACGTGAACTTCAACAAGGGAAAAAGAAGGATGTGGCTCTAAAAGCTTCAAAGATCATCACACTGAAAAGTGAGGAGTCAAGTGAAGAAGAAGGAGAAGAAGCCTTGATTGTCAATGGTAAGAAATATAAAAGATTTAGATCTAACAAAACTTCTAGCTCTTCTTCTTCTCCTCCTAGGTGTTTTGAGTGTGGAAAGAAAGGACATCTAAAAAATGAATGCCCTAAAACAAAGAAAGGAAAGAAAAGATCACACAAAAAGAAGGGATAAAAAGCTTATAAAGCTGCATGGGACGAGTCAAGTGAGAGTGAAAGTGGAGAAGAAAAGGTGGAATGTGTAATGGTAAGAGAAGATGATGAAGACTCTTAAGAGGTAAGCCTTCTTGATCTTCCTAAAGAAGAGTTAATTACTAGTCTGCAAGAAACTCATGATAAGTATATTAATTGCAAAAAGAAATTAAAGAAGGTTACCAAAACAAATGATGAGTTATATGCTAAATTAAATGATCTCTCTTCTGAAAAGAACAACATTGATCTTGAGAATTTGTCTTTAAAAACATCTTTAAATGACTGCACTAGAAAGTTAATTACTCTAGAAACGAATGTTGACCTTCTTTCTCAAGAAAAGATTGTTTTGTTAGCAAAACTGAATGATTTTCAGACCCAACCAATCTTATGTAATCATCTAGACTATGATAATGTTGTAAAAGAAAGAGACTCTTTATTATCTGATTTAGATCAAGCAAGTAAAGATTTATACAAGAAGATGGATGACATTGCTAAGCTACAAAGAAACCTAAATGACTTAAAAGGAAAAGAGATCCTTAATAATATTCTAAAAATTTCCTCTAGTTTCAATGGAAGAAGAGGATTAGGATATAATCCAAAGAAAAATCAACCCAAAAGAGCTAAAGCATCCAAGACTCAGACTATGTTTGTACCTAAGAAAACAATTCCTAGAAAGAGAAATGAAGTTGATTCTATTACCTGTCATTTTTGTCTACGTCTTGAACATTATTCATTTTCATGCCCTTATAAGAACAAGGATTCCGCATTAGTTTGGGTTCCAAAACCTCAAACTTAGTAGACTTGAATGAAATTCAGTTGAGATATGATCCAATGCTCATCTTTGAAGATTATATTGTCTTATCTCAACTTAACAAAAGGTTTCATGCATCATGGTAATTTTCTGAACTGATTACTGAAACAGAAACTTATTCGGTCAAAGTATTGTCGACTGAGAATACAATCAATCAAAGTATTGTCGACCGACCAGATGTCTGTGACAAATTAAAATCTACAGCAACAACATGAGTAAAACAGTAACTACTTCGGTCGAAAAATGATCGATGGGGGCAAAAATCGGTCGAAAAATGGTCGACCGAGAAGACTTCTGTTTTCATTCAGTTTTAATATGTAATACAAGAATTTCCTCGATCGACAAATTGGTCGACCGAGAAAGATGTCGGTCGAACTTTTGTCGACCGACTGAAGTTCTGAATCAATTTTTTTATTCAGTATGTAATTAAATGCTCCTAACCATATCGGACCATCACATGGGTACCAAAACCTACATTTTAATGCAGCATTGGGTGGTCGACAGTGGATGTTCCAAACACATGACCGGAAACAAGGATGCGTTTCAAACTTTTGAAGAAAAGAAGCGTGGAACAGTCACCTTTGATAATGGTAAAGGTAAAATCGTTGGAATAGGTAACATTGGTACAAACCTCGAAATAAAGAATGTTTTACTAATTGATGGTTTGCACCATAATCTAATAAGTGTTAGTCAATTATGTGACAGTGGATATGATGTTTTATTTAACAAAAATTGCTGCAAGTTATTAATAGAAAACACTACAAATGTTGTTTATGAAGGAAAACGAGTTGGAAACCTTTATATTCTTAGACCTAACTCTATGAAATCTGTAGTAGGAAAATGCTTACTTGCAAGTGAAAATACTTTACAACTATGGCATAAAAAGTTAGGACATGCTAGTTCACATGTTATCAAAAAGTTAGTTAAATATGATCTTGTTCGTGGTTTGCCTAACTTATCTTTTGATCAAGTTGAAAATTGTGAACCATGTACTTTGGGTAAGCAAACAAAAACCTATTTTAAACCCAAACATGTACTTAGCACCTGTAGATCCTTTGAATTGATTCATATGGATTTATTTGGACCTATGAGGACACAATCTATTGGTGGAAAAAGATATTATTTTGTTATTGTTGACGATTATAGTAGATATACATGGGTACATTTTCTTGCAACCAAAGATGACACTATTCATGTCTTTATAAAATTTTGTTCCAAGATTGAAAATCTATTACAAAACAAAATATGTACCATTAGAAGTGATCATGGTGAAGAATTTGAGAACCATTTATTTGAAGAATTTTGCACATCTCAAGGATACACTCACAACTTTTCTGCTCCACGCACTCCACAACAAAATGGTATAGTTGAAAGGAAAAATCGATCACTACAAGAAATGGCTAGGACTATGATGCTCGAACAGAACACACCTAAAACTTTTTGAACACCGCATGCTATGTGTTAAATAGAATAACTGTTCACTCCTATTTGAAGAAAACACCATATGAAATAATACATACTAAGAAACCTAGAGTTGACTATTTTCATACTTTTGGATCCACATGCTATATCTTAAACACTAAAGAGGATAGAGATAAGTTTGATTCTAAATCACATAAAGCATTCTTTTTGGGATATTCTACCTCTAGCAAAGCATTTAGAGTCTACAACACTATTTCTAGAAAAGTTGAGGAATCTATTCATATTTCTTTTCATGAAGAGCCAAAATCAGAAAATCCTAAAATAGTTGATCTCACTCATCAATTCGAAAATTTATCCATACCCAATGATAGTGAGAAAAATACTACAAGCAATGACCAAGCTGAAACACAACCTATACCGAGACTCATTAAGGATCATCCTCAAGAATTAATTATTAGAAATCTTAATGATAAAGTCAAAACTCGTTCTTCTTTTAAGGATGTTGCAAACATGGCTTTTGTTTCTATTATTGAACCTAAGAAGGTATCTGAAGCTCTTAAATATGACTATTGGATAATAGCAATGCAAGAAGAATTAAACTAATTCACTAAAAATGATGTATGGGATTTAGTTCCTAAACCACAAGATAAAACCATCATTGGCACTAAATGGGTTTTTAGGAATAAACTAAATGAGGCAGGGGAAGTAATAAGAAATAAAGCTAGGTTAGTAGCTCAAGGATATAATCAATAAGAAGGAATAGACTTTGATGAAACGTATGCACCAGTAGCAAGACTTGAAGCTATTAGAATGTTACTAGCTATTGTTGTACACAAAAACATCAAACTCTACCAAATGGATGTAAAAAGTGCATTTCTAAATGGAATCATTCAAGAAGAAGTGTATGTTGCCCAACCACCTGGTTTTGAAATACCGGAAAAAGGAGACTATGTTTATAAACTTAAGAAAGCACTTTATGGTTTAAAATAAGCACCTAGGAACTGGTATGAAAGGCTCAAGACATATCTTTTTGATAATGGTTTCTCTATTGGAAATTCAGATTCTACTTTATTTTTCAAAACATATACATCTGATTTTCTAGTTGTTCAAATATATGTTGATGACATTATTTTTGGAGCTGCAAATGAATCATTGTGCACACAATTTAGTGACATTATGCAAAAAGAATTTGAAATGAGCCTCATGGGTGAACTAACTTTCTTTCTTGGTTTCCAAATTAAACAAACGCCTGCCGGGATTTTTATAAGCCAAGAAAAGTATACTAAAGAACTCTTAAAACGTTTTGGGATGGATCAGTGCAAACATGCAACTACTCCTATGGCTACCTCTATTAAAGTTGATAAGGATGAAAATGGGGAACCTATTGATGATTCCGTATATAGAGCCATGATTGGTAGTTTGCTTTACTTAACCGCTTCTAGACCGGACATCATGTTTTCTGTTGGTCTTTGTGCTCGATTTCAATCACAACCCATGCACTCTCATTTTCAAGCAATTAAACGGATTTTTCGATACTTAGCCGGCACCACATGTTTTGGTTTATGGTATCCAAAAGGACAATCCTTAGATTTTAAAGCTTATACTGATGTTGATTATGCTGGTTGTCGACTTGACCACAAGAGCACTAGTGGTGGTTGTTTCTTGTTAGGAAGAGCTTTAATATCTTGGTTTAGCAAGAAACAAAACACGGTTGCCCTTTCTACAACTGAAGCTGAATATATGGCAGCCGGATCTTGTTGTGCTCAAGTTCTTTATATGCAACAAGTGTTAAATGATTATGGTTTTTCTCTTTCATCTACGCCTATCTTTTGTGACAACACAAGCGCTATAAACTTAGCACACAATCCTATTTTACACAGCCGAGCTAAACATATTGAAATCTGTCATCACTTTTTACGGGATCATATCTCTAAGAATCATGTTTCCCTTCATCATGTTGACACGGAAGATCAATTGGCTGATATTTTTACAAAACCGCTTCCACTAGACCAATTTAACAAAATAAGGAAGCAACTGTTTATCACTCCCTTAGAAGATGTTTTCTTTGATATTTGTGTTTCTTAGAAATGTTCTTATCCGCATCATATTTGGTTTTTAAATGGACATCTTTTTCATAGGATTTGATGGGACATCAAATTAAGGGGGAGTTTTTCTGTTTTAATGGATATCTTTTTGAAATGAAAAATGGGGAGAAATAAAAATAAATCTTAAAACATAGTAATTGTGCAAAACTCAATCAATGAGTTTCATAAACTCTTGGTTTTACATTGAAAGTTGCTATATTCCCTAAAGAATTGGATTTCATGTTCCATAATTCATGGGGAATAATAAGCACACATTTTATAAACAAGAGAAGAAATTCACAAAGTAAATTTCAGGTATGAAACTAAACTTATCTTAAAGACTAGTTGATTTATATTTAGGAAATGTTTGTCATCTTCAAAAAGGGGGAGATTGTTGGCTAAATTGGACATTATGATAAATCCTTCTATTTTGATTATGACAAACATTTCATTCTTGTCGATCTAACGTGCTACTTGAGTGTTGCAGGAATAAGGTGGATGACAAAGAATTGGGAAATCTATATGCTTGAATTATTGTTATTTCATGAATGTAATCAATTGTAAAACTTGTACAAACATATAATGTACAAGTACTTAGACATCATGTAAATCAAGCGTTAGATCTTTTCTAGCTAATCACCACACTTAGATAAGTCATCCCCTTCAATAGTGTCACATATGCACACTCATACATACACTTAGTACTTTAATTGAAACATTGAAACAGGGTCAATCTCGGTCGACAAAATCCTCGACCGAGACACTCTCGGTCGACAAACTCCTCGACCGAGAAAAGACCCAAGTAGCCGTTAGACACAACAGACAAGGTAGTTGGCAGTTGGAGATGAACGTTGCAAACACTTGCTCCAGAGAGCCTGTCGATCGACAAACCCTCGACCGAGTAGGTGTCTCGGTCGACAATTTCTCGACCGAGATGGGTTCTGACAGCACTTGCAGAATTAATTAACTAGTCGTTGCTAAAGCAACTAAAAGTGTACCTAACGACTAGTTAAGCATTTAGAACCCCCTAGAAAGTGTCTGGAACGTCCTTAAGCACTTGTAGGTCATTTCTATAAATAGGACATGCCTTAGGACACCTAAATTCACTTATTCTACACTTGAGCAATCTTTGAGCATACACTTGCATTAGCAACATGTTTTGAGCCTCAAGTTGGTGCATCTACTTCAAAGTGAAGGCTGTCCAAAGTAGTGTAAGAAAGTATTGTATTTTATGTAAAATCCTTGAAGAGGTAATAAAATAAATACTTTCAAAATCCCGGTTGGGTAAGCAACCGGGTAGTGGACTGACTACCTTAGTATTTGCTAAGGTAGGAACCACTCTAAATCCCTTGTCTCCTTCTTGCTTTTTCAGTTGTGGTTGTTTGAGAGAAATAATTAATTGAATTATCTTTAAAACCCTATTCACCCCCCCCTCTAGTGGTTTTTCACTTACACCAAAAACAATACATGTATTTTGAGAATACGCAAAAAGCACTATTAGCACCGTGTCTCATTAGTGGAGGGAGACAAACAAGATAGTGGATGGAGACAAACAAGATAGTGGACGGTGACACATAAAAGAAAAAGGTAGTGTATAGAGAGAGAATATGTAATAAATAGGAAACAAGTGATAGTGTATGGAGAGATAAGATGTATTAAATACAAAGAAATAGATAGTGGACGGAGAGAAATGTTACTGTTACACAAGAATTCGTACATGTTTTGTTAGCATTGTTCAAGTCTAAAGTAGGCAATGTAATATTTATGAACCAATATTGTTTATCTTAAAAATATGTAATGCATCTGTAATAGTTATTTGTGAACACCATTTATTTTAAAAATACTCAATATAGATATATAAGTATATACTATATGGATATTATTTACAAAAATATACATAACTTATATAGTGAAATGATAAAAAAGGATAATATGTCCAACACTGTCTAACACCTTTATCAGTACAACTTTAATTTAAAATATAATTTTTTCTTCATAATGTTTTATCACTAATTATAAGTACTTGTATATTATTCTGCCCTCTCTCACATCCAAAAACATTTCAACTTCTGGCACTGTACAAAAAAATCTTTGGACTGGGTTGAAAAACATTATGTATTTTATGTTTGCGTTAATCGAGGACATGGTGTGAGATTTGGTGGAAGAGGTGTGTTGTATATCATTACTCATCGTGAAAGTAGGAGATTTTGGCAATGAGTGTTCTTGAACATGAATTGTGGGTCATTATTTAGAGAGTGGAATGGAGAGTTAGTGGTCGTGGGGATTGGCGATTCCCGTGGAAGGAGGAAAAATAAAAATATAATATATAATATCTCTAAGAAAATGAGAGAAGAGAGAGTGAAGGAGAGCACACCATTTTGAAAATGGAGTAATATGACTGGCTAGTGGCATTTTTATAATTTGTGAAAACTATTCACTCTTTTTATAGCAGTATAGATCATCTCATTCTTCAAATTGACCAATCAGCTATTACCACGTCAGCAGGATAAATCTTATCTAACTTAATGCTAAGGCGACTCAAAATAAGGGTAAAAACTAAACTACCCTTGTGTGTTCCACACAAACTAAAGGGTCTATGGGTCATTAGACCTTGTGTTTCTTTCTACTTTGTGTTGGGGGTCCAACCCTAGCCTTGCATGGTCATACGAGACACCCGTCGTACTCCAACCATCGCCCCTGAGTTTTGAAGGATCCCCTGCCTATCGTCAGACCTGAGAGGGTCCTAGATGCGGTCGGATATGAAAGGGACATGGTAGGATGAATCTTTACATATAGCTATCTAGGTGAACAACCAGGAAAACACAACCAAGGCTAGTGATTTACCTGAACAACTCAGAGAAGAATTGGGGTACCCTCACGAATTTCATGCACCACTTTGGTAGATCTGACACCCCCAACCACGGTATGAGATCTATGTCCTCTCCCTAGACCACCAGTGCAAAAGGTCTCCTGGTTGGACGGTCATCCGGTTATGGTCCTCCTGCATAGGCCTAAGCATTCGTCCTCGCCACCTCTCTAGAAACCCACTCTCGGCCTTGGCACTAGGGAAGCTATCTATTAGGAAATTGTGGTGGGTAAGTGACGATGCTTTGCAAGACTGAAGGCACAAGATTTAACGTGGAAAACTCTCCCCAAGACTAGGAAAGAAAAAACCACGGGGCAATACCGGCCAACAAGCACTAAGTAATCTGAATTACAACTCATACTACCCAGATTTAATTGCCCCTAAATCTGGAAAACTCCCCCTGCCCGAGAACAAAGATAAGGAAGAATAGAATTACACCCAATGTGTACAAACCCTCCCTTTTCACTTTTTCTCCTCACGGCACCGCTACCGCTGCTAGAATTGCTTGTTCTCGCTGTGACCATTGACTGGGTCGCCTCTTCTCCTGACGAGGTCACCTACCTCACTACCGTCTTCTCGGTACTCGTTCTAGTTGGCACCTCCAACAAGAAAGTCCACGTACCGCCACAACTCTCTCTGCCAGAGAGAGTAGATACACATCCTCCGCTAATCGGACGGACCATTGCCTTTGTCGCATCACCAATAGTGTGCCACCAACCAGTGTGCGTCTTCCACTGCTCAGATCCTCCATCGTAGTTGATGCACCACCTATGTGTCGCCGGCTGATGTGCGTCCTCAACTGACTGGATAGTCTGCCATCGTTTCTGTAGCCACCGACTGATGAGCGTCTTCCACTGCTCGGATGCACCGTAGTTGATGTCGCAACACCAACAAAGTGACACCAACTGATGTGCATCCTCCGCTACTCGGACCCACCTCTGTTGTCGATGCACTGATGTTGTTTTATCGTCTGCCAATTGCTACTTTGCCTCAAGACAAAGTCATTGGCCCTATCTCATCCATAAGATAGTTGCACTGTTGGTGCACCCAATGTGCCACCAACCGTCAGCCGCTACTTAACTTCATGGCAAAGTTGCTGACACTCTCTTATCCATAATAGGGCTACATTGTCGGTGCACCTAATGTTCCACCAACTCTCAGCTGCAACTTTGCTTCAAGGCAAAGTTGCTGACCCTCTCTTACCATAAGAGAGCATCACAAGTTGTTATTGTTTTCTGGCTCTTCTACCACAGAGGGCACCAACAACCAACAACTGGTGGGATCACACACCAACTGGTGGGATGATCTCAATGGCCTCCCTGAGGGCCTCTATTTATAGGCCTCCATGCATGTGATTGCAACTAGGAATTCTAGTCCTAGTTCAAATCTTAGTCCAACTCCATGTTGCACATAGCCACCTTCTTTTCTTCTTAGACTCAAGTCATACTAGGATTGGAAACACAACATACCAACTCCAATTAAATCCTAATCCAATTCTAATGGTGCACGTAAGGAGCCATCTTCTTTCCTTCTTGGATTTAACTTCCATTATGATTGGAAATACAAGCCAACTCCTATTAAGTCCAAATCCCAATAGGACATGGGACAGAACCTTCTGATCCCAACTGTGGCATCCAACTTACAAAACACAAGATTAACTAGCGGAAGCGAATCATTTGCAGCGGATTACTGAAAATGACTAAAAATTAAAACTTTTTGCAACGAGATCCAAACACAGGAAACTCTTACAACAAGAACCATAGTATTACATATACATCCTTGTTTGCAGTTACATTCCATGTAACATCTCTTCTCAAGGATTACATACAACAGTTGCTTTACCAAACTACACATAAGCAACATCACTTTGAGGCGTTCAAGCCAAAATCTCAAGTCGATGATAAAAGCACTAACTACTGACTCCGAGGACCTGAGAGTACAGAGACGACACATAGGACTCTCTAATTGTACAAAACTTGGCAGCCAGTTCCTCCACCTGAGTTATCACTATTGTCCCTGATACTGCTGCTACTTTTCCCTTGCTATTGGGTTCCTGCTTCTTCTTCAGCATTTACCTAAAAACATTGGATCCCACGGGGGTGAGACAATTATAAATTGCCCCAGCGGGAGATATAACTCTCCGCCAAAACATTGTTACAACAATTATTATAATAAAACTGAGTAAGAGTTCTTTCATATAAACAATAGTATTACTCATTATATGAACAAAGTAAAGTAATATCCTTTCCTAAGGAAAACATTGTATCTACTCATGGTAGATTCATGATTCACACCTCTACTTGCATTGAATGTAAAGAGATATGAATAACATTTATCAACTAGGGATGCACAAAAGAAATATAACATCAACCAATGAATTTCCGTATTCAATCCTTACGCAAACATTATATACAGTTGATTACATTTTACAATCACATGTATGCCCTGAGGAGATGAGGTATACCTCTCATACTCCAAGAGACCATTGCGAAGTCAAAATCGGTGCCATACAAGGTCAATGGTAGAGCCGGCTATCATGACCTCCCTTGTCTCGGTCAGTATGAGATCAAATGCAGGACATCTTGTGTCTCTGCTAAATAGCTTTCCAGGGTATATTGGCAACCTCGCTATTAGAGTTATAGTGGTGTGTTGCACTCTCTTTGCAATTGTGAGATTTCTTATTTATCTCCATCGATCCGGTTTTAATATTATTGGGAGATGTGTACTGCATCTGTCCCAATCATCGGGAGATTCGTGATACATCCATCCCGGTATAAGTAATGAAGAATTGAGAGGTTTAATGTTTACCTTTCCCCAATCCCCTCATTAGGACGTCAGGATATGTTCGCCCATTGCCCCCACATATTCATAATATGCGTTTCGGGTTTTGCCGCGGAGCACCCATTTCACCATCCAGCAAGTTCTGACACTGATGGTTATATGGCCAGGGCTCTACATGATATGATTTCACTTGATTAATTAAGTACATTAGCATATTCTTTTAGCATCAGTCACATTCTCAAACATAACTTATTCAAATAAATGCTATAAAGAAACATGTACTATTTTCATCAATCACTTCTCAGTCTTTATAAGACATTGGGATCTTAATCCCTCTTTTTATTTCTTTAAAAGTTCATATCCCTCAACATCATCATTATCATACTTATCAACTTTGGGTATTCATACCCTCAATTCATAACTATCACTATTACCACTTGTTAGGTAACTATTACCTCCAGGTTCTCAGACTGAGGTATACGTAGTACTTGTTACACAAGTATCTCACATGGCTCACAAGGCCTTAAGTATTTTATCACCTTTTACTAGGAAACAGTTTATTTATGGAACCCATAAGGTCCATATACCTTTTTTTACTCTTGCTAAGCAACAACAACATTAGGCACATAAGGCAATTCAACATATTTATTATATGAATATCATATCTCAGGTCTGGCTATGTTCATCATCTCATGATGTCTACATGATTAATAGACATGATAACAATCATGTAAGTCATTTGTCACATCATATGAAACATCAGTAACACCACCATCCTTTATCAGGATTAGGGTTATCTGTCAATTAGGGCTTTCCATTCCCTTTACCCAAAATTAGGGTTAGTGTTTCCCATCTTACATTAATTAGGGTTTCATGCTCACATTATTAGTTCAACCCTAATATATTGCTCCACACCTCTGGGAGTATTTAAAGATATCATAAGTATTTGCTTATTATCACTATTCTCATCATATATCATTAATGATCATCAAATCAAGGTAAGAGTTCATTTCTCATCCTTGTCATGGTATGATTACATCATACTCATTGATTTGTCTTAGTCCCATTCTCAAGGTTTATTAATCAACATTTATCAAGGTACATTGAGTTCATTACATCTTTATTGTAACAATTACATATCACACACTCCATGTGTTTCTTATCCAAGAATATTGGATTAGGGGTTCATCAAGGAATGGCTATCCTAAAATGCTGAATGTGATATATATCATGTCATGATGTATCACTTTCTTCTCATATCATTCTTACTTAAATAATTCAGCTATCTTTGTATTAAGGTATTTCCCCTCTTAATACTTTATCCACTAACTTGTCACTTTCATCATATAGTACATAGGTCAGAATTGTCCAACCATCTTTAGTGATATGGACTTATCCCATGATTAGGCATTGTTGATATAGAATAAAATCATTATCAACTATTTTAGGTGTTTCAACTCTTAGGATGTTATCCACCTTATTATTTAGTATAGCATACATCATTCCTAAGAGTTTCATGTTCTCATCATTGTAAGGTGTATAGGTTGTTACACATGTATACAGTTGATTGTATAAAGATCTAGGCATCATCTTGTCTCTTAGACCCTTATTCATTAAAATATCCACATTACCATTCATATGGTTCATCAACCTTACCCTTCATGTTTATAACATTTTCATCTTATTTAATTATATTAGCTACACCCTCTTTGGTGTACTGGTTATTAAACCATCACTAGGGTTTCACATATCATAGTATCATTACATGACATCATCCTGGACTCAGTCTTACATCACCTCATTGCATCAGGGTTCCATATAACATCATTCTAATTTAGGGTTTCATATAGCATTACTCTGGATCAGTGTTTATCATTCCATAACCCACAATTAGGATTTACTATTCACATCACATTACCCTAGGTTAGGGTTTCCCATAATATCATCCTTAATTAGGGATTCTCATAACATTACCCTTAATTAGGATTTATCATGGATTCACCCTCAATTAGGGTTTCACGTGGAATCACTCTCAATTAGGGTTTATATTCAATAACCCACGATTAGGGTTTACTATTCACATCACATCACTCTAGATTAGGGTTTATATCCAACAACCAATAATTAGGGTTTACTATTCACATCACATCACCCTAGATTAGGGTTTATATCCAACAACCCATAATTAGGGTTTACTATTCACATCACATCACCCTAGATTAGGGTTTAAATCCAACAAACCATAATTATGGTTTACTATTCACCCCAAGTAGGAGTGATCATTAAAAGTACCTTGAATTAAGGTTTATCATGTCATCATTATGAATTAAGATCATACCATCATCATGTATGAGAATTTCACCTATCAATGCCCTCAATTAGGGTTATGATTCATTAACCTTCATAATTAGGGTTTCCTGATCTCACTATGAAGGATCATACCCTAATTAGACATCTATCCATAATGAGAGTCCATTATATGATTAACATTCATGTAGGAAGTCTTCTCTCTCATCTTCTATAAGGTGATGTTTGTTTCAGCCTTGATTAGGCTAAGTCAACTTAATCTTGAAGAAGAATTGACATCATGGGTTATGTCATTATCACCATGATCATTAAAGCTTAATTATTCAAAGGGTACTAATCACCTGATCCCATTAAAGGTACCATTATTATAATCAACCTTGGTTTACATCATGTAATTGACCACTTAAACCATTGACCTTTATTCACTTTAACTGTTCATACAATTTGATTAATTACCATCCAAATGATCTTGGACTCTTAGACCTCAAACGGTCTTGACCAATCAGACCTCAAATGGTCTTGGTTGAATACTCAAAACCGTTTAGTAAAGTTGAGGTTGAAACCGTTTGCCAAAGTGAACCCTTGAGATCGTTTGCTAAAGGTGACCCTTGAGATCGTTTTCTAAAGGTGCAAACTTAAAACCGTTTGCTAAAGGTAGTCTTTGAAACCATTTTCTAAAGGTGACCCTTGAAACTATTTGCTAAAGGTGACCCTTGAGATCGTTTGCTAAAGGTGACCCTTGAGATCGTTTGCTAAAGTACCATTTTTGAAACCGCATGAACTCAACCGGTTTGGGATCGTTTGGTCCCAAACGATCTTGAGACCGTTTGGTCCCAAATGGTCTTGAGACCATTTGGACTCAAACGGTCTTGAGACTGTTTGGTCCAAACCTCCTCAAAACCGCATGGACCAAAGATAGTCTCAACTAATCAAATTGAATTAGGGTTTCCAATGTTGATTCCTTCAACCATTGAATTCATGTACTCAATCATCAATTGGACCTATCACCATACTTCAATTGAGTTAAATAGGTCAACCTTCAACTGATTTGACCCTCAATTAACCCTCAATTAATCATCAATTAGGGTTTGAATCAATTGTATTAAGGTTTGGAATCGATGATTCTTCAATGTTGATCATTGTGAAACTAATTACTTTGAAACTATTGGACCACCATCCAAATTGGACATGACCTGACCCAAAACGGTCTTGAGGTCATTTGGATGACCTCCAAATGGTCTTGAGACCGTTTGCCCATCATATCATCAAAATCCATGACATCCAATTAGGGTTTGGATCATTGGATTGATCACCAAATCATCATTTGATTGCAAATCAACTTGGTATCTTTGGATCTCCAAACACCTAACCATACTCAACCCTAGACTTCCAAATGGTCTTGGGTGACCAAAAAATGGTCTTGAGACCATTTGGATGATCCCCAAATGGTTTTTAAACCGTTTGGGTCAATCAACCTAAGTTTCAAACTCAAACAAATTGGAAATGAACACTTAACCCGATTAGGGTTTTGGTGATTGATGGACCTTCAACTCATGAACCAATTGAAACTAGTCAATTTTAATTAGTAGGTCATTAATCAACATAATTATGAAAAAATATCCAAATGGTAAACCCTGGTCAACACCACCAAATGGTTTGAAAATGTTTGCTTTCATGCGGTTTAGTAAACCATTTGTCCTTAAACGGTTTTGAAACCGTTTGCTCCCAAACGGTTTGTGAAACCGTTTGGACATTTGATTGAAACCGTTTCATCTAGATATTTGGGGAGGTGTGTGCTTATGATGATGTCATCATCATCAAGCTCTAAACCCACGAAACCTGCTGTGATTTCCATGGAGATTACATCAACTAACCAAATCAATTATTGTGAATAGAAAAATGAGCATTATTTGATGAGGAATTGAATGCAATAACAAAATTAAGGTTTCAAGTTATAAAGCCCACCTCCAATTGAGCTCCAAATCTCCAAGATCACAGAAAAAATGGTGGCTGAAGCTTTTGCAACTTCCTCTAGGATCGTCCTCAAGCTTTTGGTTGAAAAGATTAGCTAGGGTTGAAGATGGAGTGAAGAAAAGAAGAAATCAATCATTTATTTTCAATTTCCACCATGGAATCAAAGTGCAATGGGTCAAGAACCTTACCAACAGGTTGGGGGTCGTCCTACAGGTCCTCCCTAGCTCCCTTGGTCAGTTTCCAAGCAAAGAGAAGAAGTGGAAACGGAAAATCCTTTCATTTGGCTTGGAAAAGGTCTTTTTATAAGAAATTCCATGAGAGAGAAAATACTTTATAAAAGTCTTTTAAATTCCAAAATTGTTGCCACCATCTCCCCCTTGGTTTCTTGTATGCAAAGTCATCTCTATCCCCACTGAGCTCCCTTCCATTATCCAAGAATAAAGGGAAAATAAATTAAGCACCTTAACCCTTATAATAAGAATATCCATATTTGCGTGGAAATTCTTTTTCTTATAATAATGGTGTGTGGAATTTCACCTCCTTAGGATATGCTCGTGCCTTTTCAAGGCTTAAGCTCGTCCACACACACATCTGAATCCAACCATATTAATTTTAGTTGAAGGTCCTTCAAATTATTTAATTTATTTTTGTATTAAATTGAATTAGGGTTTCAATTAGGCTTAAATCTTGATTATTTTAATATCAAGATTCTCTCTCCTCCAACTTAATTCAAATGAGGCGCCCCTCTCATTTTTTTGCTCTACATGATACCAAAAAATATTAGGACCTTATTGAAGTGGTAATTTGCATATTGAACCCTAGGTTTTGGGTAAATTGCATATTATACCAAAACTAGGTTTCAATGCACAAACATTGCTCTACAAGCATTATCTTGGTGCCCAAGCTTGTGGAAACCATACCACTACATCATATTCATTCTTATGCTGTCTCAACATCATAGGAACATATTTTTATGTAACGTTTTCAAGTTAACCCCTCAACTTGGGTAATTTACACTTTAGTCCTAAATAAGCAAACATTGCTTCAACATTATTCAAATAGGATCAAAGTTGAAACATAAGTTCCTATTGAGGCTTAATTACTTTCTACAAGATAGAATTAAGAATCTAATTAACTTTCTTAATCAAAACTCCCAGGGTTAAGGCATAACCCAGGTCAAGGATGTTACACCAACAATCTCCCCCTCTGGCCCATGAGGGAGACTTTGTCTTCAACGATCATCTGGAGTATCTAATATACCATATCACTACATGTGATAGATACAATCTCCTCAAACATGTTATCACCATGTCGTCTTCATCCATCTTGGTAAAGTCCCACCATGACTTCACTCTGTTCCCAGACAACTGAGAAGAAGTATCATGCCAATGTCGCTTCTCTCCCCATGTCTGCACCTGGAACATTGTAAGCTCCCCCTGATCGATCAATCGAGCCATCTTTGATGAAGAACATATTTTTGAACTTCTGTACCAAGGCTCAGAAACCCTTTGATAACACTCCCCTGTCTATGCAACTCCTATGTAGAAGCTTGATCCTCCACTTCAGATTTAACAATTGAACACACTTTACATAGCCCTTCTTCTTCACACGCATGTTGCCCTAAAGAAGGCTTTGGAGAGACCTTGTCTGACTGGGAACCATCCTATTGCATATTGTTGTCCTTCCAGATTGAATCCCACATCTCAAATATGTGGCAATTCTTTGATCACTTCTAGTCGTCATTATCCTTCCTGTCTTCAGATGCCATCTCACTACGCCAATAAATCCTTCCAACCTTTCTCTGAAACCACTTGTTAGGAAATTGTTGTGGGTAAGTGATGATACTCTGCAAGACTGAAGGCACAAGATTTAACGTAGAAAACTCTCCCTAAGACTTGGAAAGAAAAAACCACAGGGCATTGGCCAACAAGCACTAAGTAATCTGAATTACAACTCATACTACCCAAATTTAATTGTCCCTAAATCTGGAAAGCTCCCCCTGCCCGAGAACAAAGATAAGGAAGAATAGAATTACACCCAATGTATACAAACCCTCCCTTTTCACTTTTTCTCCTCACAACACCAGTACCGCTGCTAGGATTGCTTGTTGTCACTGCGACCACCGGGTTGCCTCTTCTCCTGACGAGGTCACCTACCTCACTACCGTATTCTTAGTACTTGTTCTAGTTGGCGCCTCCAACTAGAAAGTCCATGTACCGCCACAACTCTCTCTGCTATAGAGAGTAGATACACATCCTCTACTAATCGGATGGACCGTTGTCGTTGTCACATCACCAATAGTGTGCCACCAACCGGTGTGCGTCTTCTGCTACTCAGATCCGCCGTCGTAGTTGATGCACCACCTATGTGTTGCCGATTGATGTGCGTCCTCCACTGATTGGACAGTCTGCCATCGTTTCTGTAGCCACTGACTGATGAGCGTCTTCCACTGCTCGGATGCACCGTAGTTGATGTTGATGTCACAACACAAACAAAGTGCCACCAACTGATGTGCATCCTCCGCTACTCAGACCCGCCTCCGTTGTCGATGCACTGTCGTTGTGTTGCCGACTGCCAACCGCTACTTTGCCTCAAGACAAAGTCATTGGCCCTCTCTCATCCAGAAGAGAGCTACACTATTGGTGCACCCAATGTGCCACCAACTGTCATCCGCTACTTAGCTTCAAGTCAAAGTTGATGACCCTCTATTATCCACAACAAAGCTACATTGTCGGTGCACCTAATGTGCCACCAATTGTCAACCTTTACTTCACTTCAAGGCAAAGTTGCTGACCCTCTCTTACCATAATAGAGCACCACCAGTTGTTATTATTTTCTGACTCTTCTACCACAGAAGGCACCAGCAACTAACAACTGGTGGGATCACACACCAACCAGTGGGATTATCTTAATGGCCTCCCCGAGGGCCTCTATTTATAGGCCTTCATGCATGTGATTACAACTAGGACTTCTAGTCCTAGTTCAAATCCTAGTCCAACTCCATTTTGCACATAGCCACCTTCTTTTCTTCTTGGACTCAACTCATATTAGGATTGGCAACACAACATACCAACTCCAATTAAATCCTAATCCAATTCTAATGGTGCACGTAAGGAGCCATCTTATTTCCTTCTTGGATTTAACTTGCATTATGATTGGAAACACAAGCAAACTCCTATTAAGTCCAAATCCTAATAGGACATGGGCCGGAACCTTCTGATCCCAACACTATCCATGCATATGCAGTGCGTTCTCTGACCATTCAATTGAACTGCACTTCTACAAGTTCCATCCATGAGGAAGGTGAGACACCTTATTCCTTGTGGCATGATGCAAACCCTGGGTGAAGCCAGAGGGAGTAAGAATTCAAATTTCGGGAGGGGGAGAAGGTTAGATTTGCTGGTATTATCTACATCGAGTATCATGTGGATCATATGTATATCTACATATATATAGGTGTGTGTCCATATATATATATGTTTATATATATACTAGTAAATACATGCGTGCACATGCACATGTCTTATTATAGATGTTGAAAATTTATTAATAAATTCATATCTTGAAAAGGTAAGAATTTTATTTATTTATATCGTTGGTGTGTTTGTACTGACATTTTATTATAAGAAAATTAATATAATTTACTGTAATGAACATTATCAACATTGATTCATGTACCATTACAATATATGAAAATAATACGACGTAATAGTGTCAAAGTTCATCTATCTTTGATTGAAGAGAGTAATTTCAGAAGTTAATATTTTTTATATGTTGTAATTACATACATGTACTTATGAATGTGACAACGATATGTTGTATGTATATATTTATTATCTACTCAATTTTCATCTTTTAATATAAATAAAATGAGATATCTTCAAATATTAACGACACATGAACCCTATAAGGAAACATTTGATACTTTTATGAAACTTTATATAAAAAACATAATATGATTCAAGAAAATAGATATTTACATTTTAGGATAAATAATGAATGTAACATCCCAGGATTTGAGGCCTCGGATAACATGATCTTATAAGGAATGATTGGACTACCCATATCACCAAGGTGCACCTCCTTTTCCGGGAGCCCATCTCTAAAGAACTCTGTGGTTAAGCGTGCTCAGCCCAGAGTAGTACTAGGATGGGTGACCAGTCGGGAAGTTGATCCTGGCTTGCGCGTCAGTGTGGACAAAGTGCGCAGTTAAGGCTAGTGGTGGTCTGTGGGGCCAGTCGTCATTCCTGAAACTCTACTAGAGCCTTGGGTAGTGGGCCCGGACGTTACAAATGGTATCAGAGCCATAACCCCTCCAGTAGGTGGGGCCCACATGGTCATGTGGCATGCCAGTCTTGAGCCGTGCGGTCCAGGCAAGTTGGAAAGGGCTATCCGTAGAGACGAGATGGAGCCGCCCTTGCACTGGTAGCCGTGGACGGGAGCTGGGTGTCCATGGGCCATTGTGGGCCTGCACTGAAATGGGGTCAGATTATGAGGCCATATAGTTGAGCCTTGACGAGGACGTCAAGAGTCTAAGTGGGGGAGATTGTAACATCCCAGGATTTGAGGCCTCGGATAACATGATCTTATAAGGAATGATTGGACTACCCATATCACCAAGGTGCACCTCCTTTTCCGGGAGCCCATCTCTAAAGAACTCTGTGGTTAAGCGTGCTCAGCCCAGAGTAGTACTAGGATGGGTGACCAGTCGGGAAGTTGATCCTGGCTTGCGCGTCAGTGTGGACAAAGTGCGCAGTTAAGGCTAGTGGTGGTCTGTGGGGCCAGTCGTCATTCCTGAAACTCTACTAGAGCCTTGGGTAGTGGGCCCGGACGTTACAATGAATGACATTAATATTCCATAAATTAAATGTATATAGATATGAATTATTTTCACTAAAGTTGAATAACTTATTTCTCTTTATTCTCAATCACTAAAGGGTGTTTGAATTTAAGTTATGCAAACAATTATAGAAGGTCAAGATTGACTAGAAAAATGTATATAAAGTACTTAAAGAGTGATGTATCTAAATCAATGACATTAAATCCATCATTAAGGAAAAAATGAAATTTAGATTTAAGTTTGAACATGTAATAACATAACAATATATTGTGAAAAAATTCTTATATAATAAAAATATAATAACATAACAATACAACGTGATTAATTGACTAAGACATCTTGAAAGGAAAAATTTGAAATATATGTTTAAAACTTTCACTTTAAACATCTACAATTTAGTATAAGATTAATTTAATAACTAAAACACATTCTATTTTGTTTGTTTTGATCATAATAGGACAAAATGGTGTTTAGTAAATGTTACACATCATATAAATTAATGAGAAATATACTAATTTGAAACATATCTTTATTTCTTTATTTGACCATGTCATGTTTTTAGAAATTAGGGGATCTAGAGGTATTAGAGGGGAAGTTGATAGTATGCGGTGAGAGACAAGATAGGGTGTTGGAGATAAATAATAGAGAAAATTTTGAGAAAACATTAAATTCGGTAGAGTGTTTCATCGTCAAATTTTCAGATTATAATCAATTATAGTGTTTTAACTTCTTGAACAGCTTATAATTATCATAAAATACTTCAATATAGATTTGAAATGTGTAAATAATAGAAAAGATTTGAATAAAAAAGGAAAAACAAGAGATTCAATGTGAGGAAGTAAATTTATATAGGAGAAAATAGGAGAGCGGGATGGTCAGAAAAAAAGGAGAAGACCGTTTTAACGAGGGAGAGAAAGACATGTAGATATGGGAATGATGGGCATTAGTTTGGATGATATAGTGATATAGAGAAGGTAGATGTTAGTTTGAGAGAGTGAAAGAGGATATGTAGTGTACACCATTAGGAGATAGAAAAAAAGTAATTTTGAATAAAGAAGACAATCTTGTCAACTACGAGAAATGTTCTAGTAGTTATTCGCAAGTAGGAGATGATTGAGGAAAGGAAAGAGCATATATCATTTGAAAAATGGTTCAATGTGATTGGTGAATGGTGGGTAGTGTCATTGTAATTGATGAAATCTATTCACTCTTTTTATAGTAGTTTAGGTAATTGATTAAAGGAAAACAAATGATAATCGTCTATAGTATATTAAAATGTCACGGTGAGGGAAAATAAAAAATTAATGAGAAAATTATAAAATATGCAAACAAGGTGAAAAAATCAAATCATTTAGTGAAATGTTTTTGGAGACTGCGTATAACACTGATGAGAAAAGAAAGAGAGGGCATGGGGCTTTTGAGGAAGAAAGAGAGAGGGCATGGGGTGGTTAGTTGTGGTTTAAACCAGAAATTATTATGGAAAGGATGTTAGATGAGGTTGGCGGGTTAGTTGTAGTTTGGAAAGTTAGATTATTAGAGAAAGAGAAGTTATGGAGACAGGAATGGCGGAGAGATGGTGTCAGTTTGGGGACCAAATCTTCTGTCCCCAATGGCTCCCTGTCTTTGTCCCCTATACATCCCAGCACTTCATTCGTCAAGCAATCGACAATTTCTGGATAAGTATTTGGAACTCTACACATTAGATGATACATGACAGAAAAAATAACATGAGAGTAAATACCAAATTAATTCATAAATAGTAAAGATGATGAATCACTCATTATGATAAATATAAATATACAATTCCCTTTATAGAGTAGTACGTATCACGTCTGTCTCGTTGAAATTTCATCAATCCCTTCAAACCTTCGGCTACATATTCAGTATAAATTTACAATTCTTGTATACAGTAGTAGATTTCATACTTGATTTTGTCAATATTTTGTCCAGCAATCCCTCTAGATTTTCTCCTACAATTGTAGTGGGCTTTAGCATCGTAAGGCTATGCTTCTTCATCCATCCGACCACCTCATGTTCCTTGATGTAACCTTCGATTTGCATATTCACCGCCTGCATCATTATCGACGTCCCATGTCTAGAATCTGGTGATAGTCTTATCCCACGTCCAGCTACTCAATCCCAGTCCTCGCCTCCCCAATTCCACACATAACCGCCGGTGGTGTCCATCACCATCGCTGATTATGGGCATGCAAACATAGATCCACCCATCCAATTCAAACCATTGTTCCATTACCTCAAATATGGACATAGTGATACAAAACATAGCTAGAACTACAAAACGAACAACTAAAACAAAAGAGGAAGGAAGATAGCACAATAAACCATCAAATTTAAAAATAAAATCGATACAAGGCAGTTGTCACAATGGTTGTCTTCTTAATACCTTGTGGTCATCCTAATTTAGTGAGGATACTACTCGGTCGTACCATTCTTTACCTCCTGTTATAAGAAAAGATGGGTAGTTAAATCACAGACTCGTAAGAAAAAAAATAGGAACAAATCAAAAGATATCATGCCATCCTATCGAACAACATGGTGAACAAGACTAAGAAGTCGAACTGTGCCACCAGGATTAACAAAATTGTCCAAGCAGCTCTAAAAAAAAAATTGTCCAAGTAGCTTCCCCTCAACAGAATATGAAGTCGTAGGCAGAGAATTATGATAATGATTTGAAAGAATGAAAAGGCTATAGAGATATTGCCTTTCATCCCTTGTCTCACTGGCGGGGCTGCCTATGCCTCTGCTGAAGTAGGCTCACCGCTGCATCAAAGAGCAGGAAATTGCAGTTGCCTAGTGCACATTTTTGAGGTTATCTGTTTGACATGGAAGGTTTAATCGGATAGACATAATAGAGGGAACGTGGTTTTGTTGGCGAGGTTTCCTCATATTGATATTGGCTTTTAAATTGGGATGTCAATTTGGTTGGAGAGAGAGGCCGTGGCAGTAATTAAGAAGGGAACCGAGAGTGTGGGTGTGAGATTGGTTTGGGGAGATTACGGGGAACATGGAAGAGAAAGGTGAGAGAGAGAGAGAGAGAGAGAGAGTGGGTGGGGGGAGAAAAGTAAGTAGCAGCAATAGATGAGAAGGAAAGAAAGAGAGTATGATAAAGTGATAGGAAATGTGAGTGGCCATTGGGTGTGTGTCGGAATGGTTTTGGTGTTCATCGTAGAATAAAAGAGTAAAATCTTCAAAGAAAAGGAGAGAAGAAAAACACTTAAGGAGAGACAAGGAGTTGAAAATTGTGGTGATTTGATTGGTTAGTAGTGGTATTGTAAGTAAAGAAAAACATTCACTTTTTTTATAGTATATATATATATATATATATGTGTGTGTGTGTGTGTATGGGATTAAGAGAGAAAGATTTCTCTCCCCCTCTCCCATAACCCGTGGCGGAGGCCGGACGCCCGGGAGGGTGATAAATCAAGAGATGCTTCTTCGTGTGGTTTCGAACCCGGGTCTCTTCATTGGGGACCAGCAGAATTCGCCAATCGGGCTATTCTCTTGCCGGCAATATATGTATGTATATATATGTATATGTATATGTATATGTATATATATATATATATATATATATATATATATATATATATATATACAATATGTATATATATGTATATATATATATGTAGATATATATATATATACATATATATATATACATATATATATATATAAATAGATATACATAAATATACATATATATACATATATATACATATATATATATATATATATATATTAGTATGGGTATGGCTCATTTTATATATATATATATATATATATATATATATATATATATATATATATATATATATATATATGAGTCAGGCTAGAATACACTTGAGTGTATTCAGACCAAAATAAACTCAAGTCGTTTTTCATGATGTAATATTTTTTTCAAAAATTTAATTTGTTGATCTTCTTAAACATCTTGTGAATAGCTCATATACAAAATTTGAGTACATTTGGACATTTATAGGTCATGTTATAAAGACTGCAAAAATTATAGATTTCAAATTAGTTTTGCACATTGATTTTGTTGCCCTCTGATGTGTTACTTACACTCATCCAAATGGGCTCAAAATTTTTATGTAGCCTAGTTATTGTATGACAGTGAAGATCAATGGTTTACATTTTGTAAAAAGTAGTCTTGATATGCAAACGTACTTGAGTGTATTTGTCCGATCTGTACACTCGAGTGTATTCTGGTCGGACTCTCTCTCTCTCTCTCTCTATATATATATATATATATATATATATGACTCTCTCTCTCTCTCTATATATATATACACATGCATACATATATATATATATATATATATATATATATATATATATATATATATATATATATATATATATATATATATATATATATATATATATATATATATATATATATATATATATATATATATATATATATGGATAATTCCTTGTACTTTCTTTTTCCTCTTCTCTCTTTCTCCTTTATCCTTGACGTACATAGAGATCCAAAAGTGGCAAGGTAATTTATGATGTTCGATAAGCACATCATTACTCCCTTTTCCATATCAATTAAAAAGATAGCATTTTATTCGTCAATTTGACACTAATTAATATCAGGGGAAATCAAAGAATAATCCTAGGAAATAATATATTCCTCCTTCATACATTTCAATAAAACTCTTGTCTTTTATTCTTATGAATCCAAATATCACAAAATGGGAACGCAGATTCCTATTCAGACTTGCATTTTGGCAACAATAAACCATTAAGGAAAACACATAACTATTTTCAACACATTAGATAATTGGTCATTAAACTTTTTAGAAAGCACTCTATATAGTTTCCTTTATCTTTCTCTTTGATATATTCCACTATAATATTCACTGCGTGAGATCTAATGGGATATTGTTTCCATACAAAACTTGTTCCTTTTATATATTATTCAAAACAATACTATTATCTCATGAAATATACTTTTTCTCCTAATTTCTAGAATTCTCTTCCTTTTCATTATTATTTTCAAGTATACCAAAAGTTAGATGGAAATAATGCTAACTAATGTATGAAAACATTTTTTTCCAAACTGACTAGATAATTACAATTTTAATTATCTAAAACATCACACATCTTATTTTTCTTTTTTTAATCATTCTTGTTATTTCATATTTCTATTTTTCAACAATTCAAAAAGCTAGTACTATTTATTTATTCACAAAATTTCTTATTTCTTTGTCTTGTGCCTCAAGTACCTATTTGCAAAGAAAATAGTCTCATGGTCCTCAGTTGGTCCATGAGTTTCTCCCATGCCACAAAGAATAGCATTATTATTCCATCCATAATACCATTGGAGAAATTTACTTATCAATTCATTTATATAATTTCATTTTACCAAAGTTGAGGATATTACATGTGATTTTTTTTGGTGACGTAGTTGGGGTAATCATTGGGTGATAAAAGGGGTGATTGGGTGATGGTTGCAAAGAGGAGTGGGAGAGCAAAAAAGAGAAGGAGTAGGTAGTATACCCCTCTTTTGTGGGGAGTAAAAAAATAAAAGAGTAGGTCAGTAAAGGGGAAGAGTAGAACAGTGATGCGGTATAGTAGGGAAGTTAAAAGGAAATAATGAGAAGATGTGGGAATTGAGGAGATAAACAAGAGGGAGATGAGGGAAGTAAAGAAGGATTCAATAGGAAGTGAGGAGGGAAGTAAATAAGTAGAAGAAGTGAGGATGGAAGTGATGAGGAAAACAATGGGGGAGAGAATGGAAATTGGGAGGGATGCAATGGGAAGTGAGGAGGGAGTAAGGCAGAAAAGAGGGAACTAAGGAGGGAAATTGAGGAGGGAAGTAATGCAATGTGAGGAGAACATGAGAAATGTGAGGAGGGAAAAATGAGGGAGAGGAGGGAAGTATTGCTAGTGAAGAAGGAGAAGGCATGAATGCATCAAAAATAGGTAGGGACTTTTAAAAAACAACCATAACCACAATGAAAGTAGGATCATTGAGTAGTTATAGGAGGCGCAGATGAAAAGGAGATATGGATGCACATTGGGAGGAGCATGATGCACCAAGGTGTCAAGAATAAAGTGAGGGTGCAAGTAGAAGACAAGAAGGCACTTTAAGATAAGTACGTAGTGGAACTGAGATGAGGAGGTGAATTGAGAAAATAAATGAGGGACCTAGGTATAGTTCGGAAGTGCATTGATAGGAGGCCAAATGAGAAAAAAGGTACACCAAATGATAAAAAAGTTATAAGGCACGGAGACATAAAAAGTAACTACGAATATCAAAGAAATAGGTGCAAATAGAATGAAGGTAGGCTCATGAGTAAAAATAGGGAGGTACCAAGGAAAATGAGAAGACGACGTCATGGCAAACAAATGGAGGAGCATTAGGAGTAGAATGAGATGTGAATGTATGGAAAGGAGGTACACATATAATGAAAGTAGGTACATTCAGTTTGAATATGAGGCGCCAAGTGGACAAGGAGGCACGATGGGTGAAGATGGAGGCATATTGACAAAAAAAGAGGTGTGCATGAATAAAAAAAGTGCAAATAGTAGAAAAGTAGGCACATTGAGGGAAAAAAGTTGAGGCATCAATGTATTAGCAGGCACACTGTGAGGCAAAGAAGGCCCATTGAGAAAAAATAATGAGATGAGGAAAATGAGGTATGAAGGAATAAATAATATGCATAAATATTTAAAAAATAGGTACAAACACAATGAAAATAATAAATTGAGAAGAAATAGGAGGCGCCAAGGTGAATAAAAGGAGTATTGAGATGAGAAGGAGGTAGACTGAGAACAAAAATGAGGTGTGAAGTCATAAAAGGAGATGCAACCATCATGAAACTAGGCACATTGACTGAAAATATTAATGAAAAATGAATTTCTAATGTACACAAATAAGGTGCAAATTGTGAAAAAAGAGGTATACATAAAAAATAAACCACACACAAAGAGAAGAGAAGAAGGAACCTTATTTTTGTCCAGTCATGCCATCTTTTTCATTCTTTGGAACTCATTTATTTCTCCTCGTGTGTCTATTTCTATTACTTCCTTCCTCAATTCTCTCATTTTACTACTTTCCTCCTCTTCTACTACTTCGCTCATCACTTCCTTCCTCTTCAGTAATTACTTCTATCAACTCTTGTCGTTACTTTCCTCTACCTGCATTACTTCCCTCCTCAATCCCTTCATCTCTCTCATAACATCTCTCCTCTCCTTCCATTACTTTTCTCCTCTCATCTATTTACTTCTCTCTTCAGCCTTTTTACTTCTCTCTTCTCCCTTATTAATATCCTAATCACCTCTATCCCATCCCCGTCAATTCATTGGTCATGTCTCCTTTATTTTTTTTCTTCGTAAAAGGAGAAAAAAAAGATAAATTATAGGCAAATGACAGAAGGGGTAGTGGGTGACATGTTGACAGTAGGCTCAGGAGGTGGTTCACTCTGCGTACGTGCATGACGCCCCTTAAGCGTGACAAAAATTGAACTTGATTCCATGGTTGCACCTTTGTTTACATTTACTACTATATCTACAATTTGATTTTCTAGTCAATAAAAACATGAAGACTTGGTAGGTTTTCCTTATATCGTTCGAGTATAATTTTACTTATAAGACTCTGATTGGTTTTTCGTAACTAGTCACGAAGACTCATGAACTGGAGTTCTTAAAATATTTCTTCATGACTGGTTTAAAGTAAGTGTTGGAACTTGAGTTCGTGAGTTCAAGTGACTTACAGAGTTACATACAAAACAAAGTTATTGAGTTCCCTCTTAAAATGAGTGGAAAACGAGTTCCGGAATAATTAATAATATCTTTTGTACAATTATATTTTGCATTCTTTATAAATAATATGTGTAAAATATTTATGACTAGGAATATAAGCAGTGTGGATATAGTTTTTTTATCGTGGATATGGTTTTTTGTCAAAATCATAACATAATATGACAAAACACCTTACACTACAAGTGGCACCATCACAAATATTTTACACTATAACTATCATTATCATTCTGGTCTATAAAATAAAAAATATACAAATACTATTAAAAAGTTATCACACCGCACTTATGACAAAAAATATGATTTATCTAACATATTTTTGTACTTCACATTTAAATAATATGATGTGAAAAATGATAATGAACTATAACCATATGTGAAGAATATATACTAAAAATTTATTGTTGCACATATTATTAAATAATAATGAACCAAACATATATTTAAAAACACATAAAATGTGTATATCATTACAATTATTTGTACACACAAAGTGAAATAAAAATATTATAATGTTCTTTGAACCATAATATTTTTATAAAAATTATAAATATATCACATTAAAATATTTTTAAAGGAGTGACATCCGCATCATGATTCCTTGTTGAGGTTATAGTGGTTAAAAATTATTTTGATAAGTCAGAGATATGATTCTTTTTTTACTTTTTTTGTCCTTACTTTTTATATATCACACAATAAAATTAAAATTTTTAATTGATTTCCATATTTACAATTACAACACACCAATCATATGGAATTTAATGCAACTTAAGTCCAGAAACTGAACTAGAGTTCCCAGAAAATGAGTTCCACGTAACTTATAACTTACACCAAACCAATCGGAGCCTAGTGAAACACAGTAGTGTGTGTGAGTCAGAGATAGAAAAAAAAGGATTATACTACTTTAAATTGTAACATCCATCCTTTGTCTGATATGCATAATTGTCTAACTGTTACCAACGTATTTCTAAGATGTACATTTTTGGGGTGCAAGACTCAACCTCGTGCTCTACTTTCTCAAAAATATTAATTATAAAAATGGCTACAACAATAAGACTGGATGCACTATGTGTCCCTGCTTACAATATTTACAAAAATATACTTCTCCGTGTGGTTTCGAACCCGGGTCCCTTCATTGGAGACCATCAGAATTCACCAACTGGGCTATTCCCTTGCCGACATATATATTTATATATATATATATATACATATATCGGAACTAATATATATATACATATATGTATGTATGTATGTATGTATATAGGGTGACGATCTAGTGAGAAACATCTTATGGTGACTACACATTTGGAACTATTTTTTAAAATCCAACCGTATAGATTGAAAAGTCATCATTTCATTTACCTTCTCACAAAAAATCATTACAATCAGACATTATTTTCATGTCCATATGTACAATATACATTTTTACATCCAACGGTCAGCCTGAAATTCCATACAGAACGTCAAAAAGTGTTATGTTATTGTGAATGATTTACAAATCAGATGGTGATAAAATTTTATAAGAAGGTAAATATTAAGGTATACTTGTAATCTATATGGTTGGATTATGAAAAAATGATCTATGTGGAGAGTTATTCAAATGTCTATCATGCTCTCAGCAAGATATGTTTCTCACTGGATCGTTACCCTATATATATATATATATATTGATGCGATGCACGGTTGATTGAGTGAAAGAATGAAGGACACGTCAAGAACCGTTGTTCTTGTCGTGTTGCAATAATAGAAATTTAAAAGCCAGAAGTCGTAACTGATTCAGTAAATGTCCTTTTAGTGACTGAGAGGTAACATAAGATTTTATGCACTGAGACAATAGTTCTAGACGTAACGACGACTGAGTCTAAACTTTAAACTCATCGTTGACTGCACTGGTCTCCATTTATTCTACTGCCAATCTTCTCTCTATTCCTTTTTTATTTCCTAATTTGATTATCACCTTCCTGTTCACACCCAGCGCCTTTCCTCAAATGGTATGTGTATCCACTTTTGCATTCACACCAATATACTCAAATAAACGTTGCTGGAATTCCCATAGAAAAATCTTGTTCTTGTTTCCTACGAACTAAAGATTAACGGATCGCTGTTCAAATGTAGGATGGTTTCTTCCTGGAATCTCGCAGTAGCGGCAAGGAGAACAAGCCGGCAATATTTACAAGAAATGACGCCGATCAGCAGATGAAGACTGGAACTCCGGAATGGCTGACGCTGCTTCTGAGAAAGGAGTTCTTCCAGGCGTGTCCCGGGCACAGTGACCTTGAAAACAATAGGTTGAATGCCTATTGCTCTGACTGCGACCAGGCCATGTGTCCAAACTGCCTCCCTTCGATACACTCCGAGCGCGGGCATTGGGTGCTGCAGATCCGAAGGTGTGACTACCAAAACGTAGTCTCTGTCGACGACATCCAGAATCTTGTTGACTGCTCCATGATTAAGGTTAGCAACAATTGCTTAGTCGTTCTTTGACCAATACATATATAAAAAAAATCAATTTAGTAGACTTTTACAAAAATATTATCAACATAGCACACATTGTAAAATATTTTCCAAAATAGTACACTTTGTGTAGAATCCGTCACTCAAAGTGGCATGTTCTGTATTCAAGATTGAAAACCGCCACAGCTACTGGCGTTTTATTTTAAATAAAAAAATTCAAAAACGTCACTTTGATTGATGTTTTCAGCTATTGCTTTTGTCAAGTGAAAGCTCCACTAAATGTGGTATTTTAGACTTAAAAAAAATTATTTTGAAATGAACACACAAATATTTGTGGCGCTTTTGGAACACGGATACAAAAGATCCACAGGAAGTGATATTTTTACACTAAATTGTACAATTTTGGAAAATATTTTGTAATATGTGGTAAGTTGGTAAATATTTTTGTAGAAGTGTGCTAAATTGTTTTTTTTCACTACATATATATCATAGAGATTGGCGGTTGCTGATTTTTAGTTGCTATGATCCAAACTGCAGCAAGTTATTTCGAACAGCTTCAAAGTGGTGCAGCTTAAACCTTGGAAAAATCCACAACACTGGAATAGAGGCAGGGGTCGTAGTTGTAGGATCTGTAAGAATGACATGAAAACGGACAAGTATTGCTCACTTGCCTGCAAGGTAACATGTGCTCTTGGTTCTTGTTCTTCTACGGATGCCTGATAAGTTCATTCATCTTGATTCCTTCTCAGCCAATCTATTTCTTAAAAAGTGTCTGCGCCATTGCTATTGGTCCTAATTGTGCATCTTGATTTCTTCCTATTAGATTTCTGAGGAAGTTCCTTTTCAGCCCACGACCAACAGTCAAAACAAGAACAACAACATAAGGTGTCTGTCCTTGGAAGCAAATGAATCATCCTCATCATCATTACTAGAAGAAGATTTTGTCAGCCCTGGTCTCCTAATGGAATCAAATTATAGGAAGAGGAATCGCAAAGGAACACCCAGGAGGGCACCAATGTTCTGAAAATTATGCTCATTTATTTTTAGACAAATTGTCGTCTTTGTTTAAGTCTTTGATTTTCTAGACTTTTTTCTGAAGAAAGTCAGTGTGTCTGTCCATAATTGAAGGGTTAATGTTTGTTATTCTTGTGATATTTAATTATAGAGAACCTAGATAATATTATTGGGATTATATAGTTGCACTAGAAGATTCATTATGCAGTAAGATATGGTTGGGGAAGGAATAAAAATTTTCATTTACATTTTACTCATAGTTTTTGTACTCACATTTTATTGGTTGATATACAAATACATAGTTATACTAGTTTCTGTGACATGTGTCAACCCGAGATTTAGAAATGTATCCCTTCATAATAAGTAATTCTTTTTCGCTCATATTAATTGGCGCTGGTTGTGACGGGTGGTGGTGGTTGTTGTTGCAACAATCAAATGTTTTGCATTTCTAGAAGTAATCTTGACCGACAATAATTGGAAGGGAGTAGGGGGTAAAAATGTGAGCTTGATATTGAAATGACAAATTGATGACGTAAATCACTTAATTTATAACTGATGCGAAGGATAATTATTCAATATAGTATGTGGTTTTTACCAAATTAGTTTTGTTATTGTTCATTTTATTATTTTTGAATAGAATATCATTGTTAGGTAAAACCAATGAAGTTCTATATAATCATTGCCTTGGAAATGTTTCGTAATTTCACATTGTTCAAACAGATGCTCTACAAACAGATGTTATTACTATATCAACATTACAACATATATGTATGCATAAAATTCACAGAAACACAATAAAAGTAGCAAAAATATGATCAGTTTGAACAATATCAAATTAGGACATGAAAGTATTCTTTGTGAAGAAATACGTCTGTAAACCTAAGTATGTTTAATCATAATCATTTCAAACAATCACTTTCTTTATTATCTTTCCATTCTTTTGTATCTTTTGTTGACCTCTCTATGTCTAGAGTGGAAGTGCCTTCCATCAAGAATGTTGAGAACAGTACAAAGGTTGTAGGTTGCATGAGGAGCATGTAGAGAGGTTTGTAAATGGACATGTGGGATTGAATTTTAATTTTCCATATTAGTCCTTCTAGTAGATGCAACTGAAGTTCAATGATGGAAGACACCTAGGACAATGCAGAAAGAGATGTTTTACTTCTTATGTGGTTTAAATGGTTGGGCACAAAGTTCTAAATTTGCATCCACAATGAAGTTCTAAATCATAAATCAGGAAGATTGTCAAACAAATACACAATAGAGAGAGAGTGTATGATAAATCATAAAAAGATAAATACTATCAAAATTTCATTAACTACTACCATTTATGACGCTTGATTGTATCCCTTCCCTCACTCGTACCATGTACAAACTACACTATACTATTCACAATCAATGCAAACATTGTTCTCTTGTCAGTTACCTTATTTTTCTATGAAACATATTCATGTATCACTTGCTATGGCTTACTAGAAATTCCACAAATAGTAATCGACATTAGTTGTAGCTGAAGAGAATCCACTGAACTTGTTGTGAAGGAAAGGTTTTGGCCTTGTTTTCATCGCATTAATGTTTGTTTCCTCTTTTCTTTATTGTAGTTTTGAGAATGAAAATGGAGTAAAGAGTGAATCAATATAGTATGTGGTGTTGCTAAAAGAGAAAGGGTGATCAATTTAATATGGTTCTTAAATATTAGGCATAGTACATGGGTCTATTGGAACACAACCCTATATTTCATTTGTTTTCATGATGTAAACAAGCTTCATCATTTGATATTTAACAAATATGTTTCACATTTTAGCATTATACAAGGGGAAACCTATTACTTTATGCAATATTCTATGATATGTCATGTCATGTCTTGATTCAATTGAAGTAACCCTATGCAACCCAGGTCTCCCTTATTAAATTAAAGTTGACGTGACCGAGTTCTAACATTAGCTTGATCTAACTTTAGTTTAGTCAACTTTAAGTCAATAGACATTGGATTTCTACTAATTTAAATCAAGCACTCCTATAATTGATGGTACTTATATTTTGATTCATCTCATCAAACTATACATTGATCGAGATCTCTTATCACATTACAATGGGATTGAAAATCCTTACACATGTATCTTTTATATTTTTCATCAAGAACCTCTAATTACATTGATTTGAATTCCAACTAATTACTAATGATGCTCGTCAAATTGGTATATAAAGAGTCTTCTTATTCACCTATACATCCAATTTCTATTAAAAATAGACCAATTATAGGTTGATGCAAATAAAAGTATAATAGTGTTTTGTGAATCTAGAGATGCACTAGCAATACTTTTTCAAAAAGCATGTCTTTGTTACCATATATGTAGTTTCAACTTGAGATTCTATTTCATTAAAAAAATCATCTACCAAAAACCAAAAAAGATAGACCATTGTAGTGTAGTATCCTTCTTCTAACTTTTTTTTATATTACTACATCAATGTTTTATGAGGAATGAGATGGTAAGGTCATTCGTGATTGATACTCATGATCGTGGGAATTCTTATCATTCCCCGTGGCTAGTGGTGGATTAAAAAAATTATGATGGGGTTTGAGTTAGATATTCATTATTACATTAATACTTAATGACCTGTATCTTTTTGTTTAATTAATTGATGTGTACCTATTAAGAATATTGTTTTTATTTCCAATTACTTTACTCTAAGGTCCTATACTAACACCTAAAGTAACAAATAGTAACAAAAGAATCACATCACTAATTATATTACAAGAATGAATTAAATGTGATTTTTGTATTAAAATGTTATGAATTCGGTTACATAACTTTGTGTTAACATTTTTTCGTTGTAGACATGTTACTAAAAGATATCTATATATTTATATATATATTTACTTAGTAAAAAGATATCTATACATTTTTATATAGATATAGAGAGGGGAAAAATCTTATTAACCACAATCAAATAAGATAGGCATTAAATCAATTAATTGTGACATTATTCTTAATATACATGACACTGAAGAGTAAACATAGTAACTATTAAATTTTGATAATAGAAAGATGATAATGATAGCTAAAATACATACTACTCATTTTTTAACACCCTTCAAATGCTAAGATCTTATAGAACTTGCAACTTAGATATTTAGTTTTATTTTTCTCAGCTCGATGTCTTATTCATTGGAGACAACATGTGCATATGTATGTTATATGGTATATAATAGATAATATGTAAACCTAGATTCTTGATCCATAGAACTATGTTCATTTCAACGTATCTAAATTTATAAGTAATATGTAATAGATTACATCTTTTATAAATCTTGACACACATACTGACTCATATATCCTAATTCATTTTTTTGACCTAACTCATCACTTCAGTTTGTTAATTTTTAAATACAATGAGGTCATAATATCTATATAAAAGTTTAATCATGCACTTTATATTTTTATCTATATAAAAACAATATTATAATCAAAGGCGGGTCATATATGTTAAATATTAGAAGTTTTATATCACGATAGATAATAACATATATTTCGAGATGATCATACGTCAAGTGAACAAAATCAAATGATACAATAATTTTTTTGGGTAAAGAGGAACCCCTCTCGGGTAAGACGACTATTGGACCTGACCCAGCCAAGAGTGAATGTCAGGACCAACCATGCCATTGGGGGGGACACCATGGTGCCCCCAATCATATGCCAACCACTATTGCACCACGACAGGCACCCAAAGTCAAACTCATGTCCCTTCATTAGGGATTTTCGATCCTCACCACTGGGATACCCACCACCCCACAAATGATAAAAATAATTGCAAATAAATAAACACTAGGATTCAACTTGGAAATTACTCATAATGTATTAGTGAAAAATAAAAAAACCATAAACATGAATTCAATTATTTGAAAAAGAAGAATGTATATATTTATCTAGAATATTAGACTCAAACTATAATAAATAATAATCACATGAAGATAATGAGGATACCAGAATCCATATGAATTCCTACTATGCCTATAACGACAGTCACGAAACTGACAGACAAATCATTACTAATTAAGCGGAATTAAACATAAATAGCGGATTAACAAAAATCACTAAAAATTAAAACTATTTTACAAAGAGATCCATTTCTAGGAAAACTCTTCCTAAAAGATCCAAAACCTTATATACATCATTGTTCACAGTGTTCATACCCTGTACATCTTCATCTCGAGGGTTACATATAATAGTTGTTTTGTCGAACTATACATAAGCAACATAAAATCTCAATGCATACAAGCCAAAATATCAGATCGATCATAAAACCACTAAGTACTAACTCCAAGGACCTGAGAGTACAGAGACGATGCATAGGACTTCTATCAACAAGACACAACAGACTGTACACTCAACCTGAGCTGTCACTACTACCTCAGTTGTTATTCCTCCTCTGCAGAAAGATCTTCACCACTTCTTGCATGTCCACCTAAAAAAATGTGGATCCCATGGGGTGAGACAATTGTCCCAGTGAGAGATATAACTCTCCGCCAACCATATTATTATCCCAGATTAAGCATTAATAAACTGAGCAGAGGTTCTTTTTATATTAACAGGAAGGATAATTCACTTTATGAATAGAATGAAGTAATCTCCTTTCTTAAGGAGAACATTGCATCTACCCATGGTAGAGTTATAAATCATCTATCTGCTTTTCAAGGAATGTAAAGAGCATAAATAACATCTATCAACTAAGATGTATAAATAAAGTACACATCAATCATTGTTTTCCATATTCGATCCTTAGGCAGATATGCTACACAGCTGATTACATTTTACAATCACACTTATGCTCTGAGGAGATGAGATATACCGCTCATACTCCAACCAACCATGACGGTGTAAGGCATCGGTACCATACAAGGTCAATGACAGAGCCGGCTGCCAAGACCTCCCTTGTCTCGGTCAGTACGAGAGCACAAGCAGGACATCTTGTGTCACTGCTAAATAGCTTTCCAAGGTATACTGGCAACTTCGCTATAGAGTTGTAGGGGTAGCTGCACTCTCTTCAGAATCAAGAGATTTTATGTTTACCTCCACATGAATCTGACATTCATCATCATCGGGAGATTTGTGATACATCCATCTCGACAATATAATGAAGGATTGAGAGATCTTGTGTTTATCTCACGTCAATCCCACATTAGAGTGTAAGGATATACACGCCCATCACCCCCACATATTCAAAAATATGCATTCATCGGGTTATGCCGCGGAGCAACCCATTTCACCATTCAGCAAATCCTGACGTTGATGGATCTATGGTCAGGGCACTACATGATGAGATTCCACTTGATTAATTAGGTACATTACTGTATTCTTTTAGCATCAGTCAAGTTTTCAAGCATGAATTATTATGACAAATGCTTCAAAGAAAAGAATAATACATCCATCAAGTACTTTTCAAATCTTTAGAACACATATAACATTTAGGATCTCAATCCCTTATCACATTATTGAGAATTTCTTATCTCTTAACATTATCATCATCATGATTACTAGATCTGGGTATTCAAACCCTGAGTTCATCACAGAACACTGTTAATACCTCTAGGTCCTCAGACCAAGGTATACATGATACTTGTTATACAAGTATCTCACATGGCTCACAAGGCCCATTAAGTATCTTGTCACCTCTCACTAGGCAACAATTATCACATGGGTCACAAGGCCCATTAAGTATCTTGTCACCTCTCACTAGGCTACAAATTATTCACATGGCTCACAAGGCCATTACACATCTTGTTACCTCTCACTAAGAAACAACTTATTCACATGGCTCACAAGGCCCATTAAGTATCTTGTCACCTCTCACTAGGAAACTAATTATTCACATGGCTCACAAGGCCATTGCACATCTTGTTACCTCTCACTAGGCAACAACTTATTCACATGGCTCACAAGGCCATTGATCATTATAATTTTTATACAAGTATTTAACATGCCTTACAAGGCTTATGCAATAAGAGAATTACAACCTTCCCATCATTAGGGTTAGGGTTTCCCTTTATAGTCAATTAGGGTTTCATGTTCATATTATTAATCCAAACCCTAATTCATTTCTCCACACATTTAGGGGCATACATTCATATCATAAGTATGCAATCATACTTATTTGTTCTCATCATTTATCATTAAATGATAATCAACACAAGGTATGAGTTTCTCTATCATCCTCACTAGGATATTGATTACATCATACTTCATTAACTTGGCTTAACCCTTTCTCAAGGTATATAACCTACACTTATCAAAGTGCTTTAAACATAATACATCTCAATGTAATAAATGACATAACACACTTCATGTGTTACTCATCCAAGTATATTGGATTTGAGGTGCATCAAGGTATATCAACTTTGAGGTACTGAATGTGATATTTATCATGTCTTGATCTATCACTTCCCTCATCACAGTTAACTTACTTAAGTTCATCAAGTATCTTGTATTAGGGTATTTCCCATCCTAATACTTTATGCACTAACTCATCACATTTATCATGTAGTGTATTGGTCATAAGTCACATATTTGAATTGTCCAACCATCATCAATTGATATGGACTTATATCAAATTGAAGCATTGTTGATATAAAGTTGTCCATTATCAATCACTTTAGGTGTTTCACCTATCAAGGTCTTAGCCACACCATTACTTGGTATTATACTCATCACTCCTAAAAGTGTTTGCCCTCACCTTTACAAAGTGTCTCAGGTTGGAGGTGTGCATATAGACACCACCATATCGGGTTGGAGGTGTATGAGCACTCACCATATTGGTCTATAGGTGTATGAACACCATCCATATCGGGCTAGAGATGTATGAACATCATCCATATCGGGCTAGATGTTTATGAACACCATCCACGTCGGGCTAGAGGTGTTTGTATGTGTGACCCATGTCATTCATGAGATATTAAATCATCACCATGTCGGGCTAGAGGTTCATTCAATCACCATATCGGGTGGCTCACCATCTAGGGATGGCTGTGACGGGTTAGGGTTTGCCATATCGGGCTCAACCCAATATATTCATCTTATTTCCTCCTTCAAGGGTACCATCCTATATTAAGGATGAGTAATAGGTTAAAAAATTGGTTAAACTCTTCTCAACCCATTACACAAGTCGATAGGAGTGAAGGGTACCAAGCCATATGGGGCTACACCATCCAATGTTGGGTTGCAACACCCATGTCGGGTTAGGGTTGGTTGTGACGGGAACATGGTACATGTTGGTATCGCCCATTATGTTTAAGTGGTATCAAGTCATTACCATGTCGGGCTCAAAACCAACTAGGGGTGGCCATGATGGTCTACATGTCGTCCCGAGTTGTGTATCGGGCTACCATATCGTGCAATAACACTTACTATTCTTCACTCATATCGGGTTACCCAAATTAGGGTTTCATATCAACTTACAAGTATACATTTCACCTTTTATTGTGTATGGAGTCTATACTTGACTTCCTATCGTGCAAGCATATCAGGCAAGATATACCCATATCGGGTTAGAGTTACTTGTGTATGTGCTTGAACCCGATATCACTTTTGCAAAGTGATACCATCTTCTTCAAGCTCTAGACCTCCATTCTAACAGTTATAGTTCATTGCAACAGGTCTAAGAAACTACTAGAACTCATAATTTCATCAACTACTTCAGGAAATTTCAGAATTAAAAGTAGTTCATTAAGTATAGCAATTTAGGTGATGAATAATAACATGGTTGAGTTCAAGTTATATAACCCACCTCAAGAACAACTTCAAAGCTCCAAGTTACAAAGCTCCACGTTCCCAAGGTTGCATATGACTTTATCAAAAGTCCAAGACTCGTTCACAACTCCTTCATATACAAGGAATCACCATGGATAAGTAATTGGAGAAGAAGAAAAGAAAGGAAGATCAAAACCCTAAAATCATGCTTCAATCCAAGGTTGAAGATGATCATGACCTCACCTTAGGGTTAAGTATTGAGCTCCTTCTTTATCTAGAACCTTTGGATGATACCTCACAACCCTTGCACGATATGCCACCACTTGTGGCCGATATCCCCCTCACTTGTGGCCAAAAACACTTCACTATGGTCGATATCACCCTTCTTGGATGATATCACCCTACTTGGGCGATATGATCTTTCTATGGGCGATACCCAAGGCCCATGCACAATAACACATCACTCCTGCATGATAAAGGGATCCTATGCACGATAACATAGAGAAGAAGGGTGGTAAGATCTAAAAAATTCCATTAATGGGTGAAACTAGGGGTATATATACTTGTTGTTCATGAAGGAGTGTAAAAATGAGGTGTCATCAATTTGAGCTAGTAGGTGCCACATGTCCATGCATGGGTGACACATGTACATGCATGCATAAACATTTATCTTGACATTCAAAACAGTTGAGGATAACCTAGGGATGAAAATTCATCCATTACTTATCTTTTTGAATAAGATATATCAATTAAATCATCACTTTATTCACAACCTGATACAAATTTACTAAGGAAGTGGTAAACCGATACACTTCACCTCTGATGCGATGATTTTGAGTCGCATTTATAGACCGGTTTTATATGTGTTTTATGCTTTAATTAGTCATTTCTATGGTTAATATCGAATAATTCATCTATTTTGGTCGTTGCCATCATTTTATGTCAAATCCCCTTAGTTTTATCATTTTGAGCATTAATTATCACATTATTATTATTTGTGTGGATTTATTTGATCTTGTCTTTGAATTTTAGGAAAAACAAGTATTTGCTTCCGTCGATACCATCGACGGAAGTCGATACCATCGACACGGTCACAGGTTGCCAGCCGAAAGAAGCAGGAAAAAGTCGATACTATCGACCTTGATGTCGATGGTATCGAGTCACCTTCAGATTGCTGGCGTAGAAGCGGTCGATAGTATCGACACCAAGTCGATACCATCGACACATGGAGGCTACAACGTCGCAAAATGACAGAACCGACGCCAAAAAGGGCGTCGATACCATCGACCCGAGTCGATGGTATCGAGATGATGTCGGGCGCGATAAAGGAAGGGTTTACAGCCAGCCGCTACTGTAGCGGGTCGATACCATCGACTCGCATCGATAGTATCGACGCCGTAGGATATGAGTTTGCTTTCTAATGATCTCAATCGGACGGCTGGAGGGAATGAACGACCTAATGAGGGACTTATACCTAATGACGGCCGCCCAGACAAAGGGGGCATCAGATTAGCCATTGCACAAGTGCCGAGGAGCGAGAAAAAGGAGAACGGAGACCAGAAGTCCATACCAGTCGATCCGGATGCTGCCGAAGGCGGATTTCACCATCGAGAGGCGGGAAAGCACGTGTTCTACGCAAAGGATCAATCGGTTCTTCTCCGTTCAGGGGTTTTCCCTTTCTATTCACGTTTTTCATATGATTTCCCCTATTTCTACCATGTACTTGTGTGAGATGAACATGGGGGGCTAATCCCCTACATCTTTAGGACCGGGAGTAGCCCAGAAATTCATTGTATGACAGTTTTATAATAGTAATTCATATTTTCTCTCTTAAATCCGTGGTATCGCTTCATTTTCTCCATATATTGTTATGCTTGATCACCATAATAATAATAATCTAATGCCCTTAATCACTTCGACAGAAGGATTAACGGCTGAAAAGAGACGAAACCTACATTAATCGATAAATCCCTTGAACAAGGTGGTGTAAAATTAATGGTGGATACTGAGAGATCGTTCGTAATGCACTTAGTTTAGGGGATAGGTTGCTACGACGGTGGAACCAACCTAAACTTAAGTAGTGAATTGTACCACGACAGTGGGCAATTCTGTTTTCAGGCCACTACCCGAATAGAGAGAGAAGAGTGAGGCATTATATAAAATCTAATACAATGAATACCTGCGGTGAAACCGCAATCCTAAAGATACCTTTTTGAATTGATTAAATTAACTTTTAATCGATTGTTTGCTTTGTTTTATTTATATTTTCTTTTAATTTTATTCAACAACCCCAATTTGTTATTCGGCTTAGCTGATCGCAAATAGTTAGTAGAAGTCTCCGACAATTTCGAGTATCCCTGTGTTCGACTCGGGCCTCACAAGGCCTGTACTACTCGACGCGTATACTTACATGTTTAGCGCGTAGTAAAATACACGTCAAGTTTTTGGCGCCGTTGCCGGGGATACGGCGAATTGTTGGCACTTCGAGTGCTACACGCGGCCACTCTAGGCCACAATTTTTTTTTTCATTCAATTTCAAATATTTTTACATTGTGCTTTAATTGTTTATACTCGTCTAAGTTTAATACTGAACTCGAATTTTCTTATTTCAGGTACTGTGTATGGTGCATACGCGTAGTACTGACTACGCAGAACGCGCACCTGAGATTCCATTTTTGGGACCTGAGGACGAGGAGCATTCTGAGCAAGAGTACCAAGATGAGGTAGATTCTGAATCTGAAGCAGAAGAGATGGCCGAGCCACAGACCATATGGGAGAAGATCAAAGCTTCTTCCTCATCAGCTTCAAAGGGGCCTATAAAGAAGCAGGCGATCAACATACCGACATATAAGATTGATCCAGCGTTGTTTAATTTGGTGAAATCAAATGCGTTTCATGGGCTGAAGAATGAGGATCCTGTTGCACACATCAGCCAGTTCGTTGAAAACTGCGACATGGTAAAAATAGATAGGTTTCCACAAGATGCATTGTATCTCAAGCTTTTCCCAAGTTCCTTGGCGGGAGCAGCAAGAGAGTGGGTACATAATCTAGACGATGAGTTCGTGGAGTCTTGGGACCATATGGTAGAGGTCTTCTTTGAGAGGTTCTTCCCTCCTGAGAAAACTAACGACATGATCCAGAAGATTCATAATTTCACCCAACAGGCTGGTGAAACATATTCTGAGACCTGGGAGCGATTTCAGGTTATGTTGAGGAGGTGTCCGCATCACGGGCTGGACAAGGAAACGCAGGTGAAAATCTTCTATTTTGCTCTCTCCGAGCATGATAGGAGTAATCTGGATTCAGCCGGGTCGGGATTTTTTCTAAACAACACATACACTAGATGCTGGGAAATACTCAAGAACATGGCTAGAAAGCAGTCTTGGGGAGAAAGAGAGAGAGGCCCAGTTGAGCAAGCATGAGTCGCCAGTGAATCAAAGGCAATGAGAGAGCTAAACGAGAAGATGGATCTTCTTGCAAAGAAGCTACTGCAAAAGGAGGAAAATGAGTCCGAGGATGAGGATCAAGTCAAATACATGAGACAACAGCAAGGATATAGGAACAATGACTATTCATGGAGAAAAGATAAAAAGTTCTCATGGAAGGATCCGAACAATTTTCTGCAGGATCCGGAAGCCAAGCCCACGCCGGCTGCAGAAGACAAGAGCACGGAGTTGCTCAATCAGGTCATCAAGCAAAATCAAGAGTTAATGAATACATTCGGGCAGCAAATCAAGCAACAAGGAGAATACATTAATCAATTTGGGCAGACATTGTAGAGCCATGGGGCTCAAATGAGGACCATAGAGATATCCATGGCACAGATGGCAGCCGAGATTGCCAATTTGAAGAAGCCGGCACATCCGGGTTTTCCGGGGAATACTAATGTTCCCGGGGGAAACCAGCAAGCCAAGGCTATCCTGCTTAGAAGCGGTAAGAAAGTGTTGAATCCAAGAACTGATGAAACAAGCACACCGTGAGATGAAGTTGAAGGTGAAACCAATGTGGAGCAGCCCACACAAGTCTCAGGACAAGTTGAAGACATAACCGTGGAGAGTACTGAAGAATAGGATGTTGAGGAGGAACCGCAGAAAAAGACGCCTTATGTGCCACCTCATCAAAGGGCACAAGTTGTTCCGGTCCCGTATCCGAATAGCGTGAAGGCAAGGAAGGTAGATGCACAGTTCAAGAAGTTCTTGGACAGTTTTAGGAAGCTTTCAGTCAATATCCCGTTACTGGAAGCCATTGAGCAAATCCCTTCATACGGGAAGTTTCTAAAAGATGTCATTACCAAGAAGAAGAAAATACCAGATACTGAGGTCGTTGTGCTAAAGGAGCAAGTGAGTGCCTTCATTATGGGCACTTTGCCGCCAAAGAGACAGGATTCAGGGTGTTTCAACATTTCTTGCTATATCGGGAAGTGTAAATTTGGAGAAGCATTGTGTGATTCAGGGGCAAGCATCAACTTGATGCCCCTTTCGACATTTAAAAAGTTGGGACTGAAGGAGTCACGGCCGAGAAATATGACTATTCAATTGGCCGACAACTCTGTGGTGAAGCCTTATGGAATCTGTGAAGATGTCTTAGTAAAAGTGGATCGATTTGTCTTTCCGGCTGATTTTGTGGTTATGGAGATGCAGGATGAGCATGGCAATGAGCTGTTACTTGGACGTCTCTTCCAAGGTACAGCCGACATGATCCTAGAGATGGGGAGAGGTCGCTTGACCTTGGGCATAGCAGATGACCGCTTTGAGATGGTCATGCCTTCAAGCACTGCGCCATCTAAAGCAAAAGAACAATGTAATTTGGTGAAATATATGGATCGCAATATCTCACTCTGCCTTGGAAAACCATTTCTGGACATGGCTCATGTGATGAGCAAGGTGGATAATGGAACCTTAACTGTGGATATCATGGAGCAGACTAAGGTTGTTTCTTTGTGTAAAGCTGTGGGATTTCCAAATTATGAGAATGAGGACATTCTGCCTTTTTGGGAGGATGATGCGATTGCTATTTCTGTTGTTGATGCACATCCGGAATTACCGCTGGAGGCTTGTTTGTTGAATATTACATATGATTGGATGCAGAGTAAATCACTCAAGGAGTGCGCTAAAATGCTTCAGATGCTTCCATGCTTCTATGCGAGGCACTATGAAGATTTAGGTGCACTTCCCCCACCTCTGCAATCATCTCTTATCAGCCCGCCAGATTTGGAATTAAAGCCGCTGCCCCCGCATCTCAAGTATGTCTTTCTAGCTGAGAAAGACAAGTTACCGGTGATCGTTTCTGCTTATTTGAGTGCAGAAGAGGAGGAGCAACTGTTGATAGTGCTGAAAAACCACCGAGGAGCTTTTGGGTGGTCCATTGCAGACATCAAGGGGATTTCCCCTACTCTATGTCAGCACAAGATTTGGCTCGAGGAGGGAGCCAAGCCAGTGATTCAGCCTCAGAGACGTCTAAATCCGAGCATGATGGAGGTTGTGAAGAAAGAGGTCATTAAACTTCTTGCTGCAAGGATTATCTATGCCATATCAGACTCGACATGGGTGAGTCCCACACAGGTAGTCCCTAAGAAGGGGGAATTACTGTCACTCAAAATTTACTGAATCAACCTGTCACCACCCGATTGGTAACCGGGTGGCGAGTTTGTATTGACTACCGTCGTTTGAACGCTGCCACTCTTAAGGATCATTTTCCTTTACCGTTCATTGATCAAATTCTAGAGCATCTTGTCGGGCGATCGCACTTTTGTTTTCTAGACGGGTACTCGGGATACAACCAGATCTCGATTGATCCTTTGGATCAAGAGAAATCTACGTTCACTTGTCCCTATGGGACTTTTGCTTACCGTCGAATGTCGTTTGGTTTATGCAACGCACCGGCGACGTTTCAACGTTGTATGCTCACCATATTTTCTGACATGGTAGAGTGCTGTCTTGAGGTTTTTATGGATGACTTCTCAGTTTATGGTGCATCGTTTGATGAATGTCTCTATAACCTAGATAAAGTGTTACAGCGTTGTGAGGATACACACTTGGTCCTTAACTGGGAGAAATGTCATATGATGGTGACAGAGGGAACAGTGCTAGGACACAAGGTGTCTAGCAAAGGTCTTGAGGTGGACCCGGTGAAAATTGAGGTCATTTCCAAGTTGCCCCCACCAAATTCTGTAAAAGGGGTGAGAAGTTTTCTAGGACACGCCGGGTTCTATCGGCGATTCATAAAGGATTTTTCTAAAATTGCAAAACCTTTATCCGAGCTTTTGGAGAAAGATGCGGTTTTCGATTTCAATGATAAGTGTCTACATGCATTCGATGTTTTGAAAGAAAAATTGATTTCTGCCCTAGTTGTTCAAACACCGGATTGGACAAAACCTTTCAAATTGATGTGTGACACTTCAGATTTTGCGGTAGGAGCCGTATTGGGGCAACGGGTAGATAATAATCCCGCTGTGATTTTCTATGCTTCAAAAACTCTGAATGATGCTCAATTGAATTATACAACTACTGAAAAAGAATTACTTGCCGTTGTGTTTGCTTTCGAAAAATTCCGGCAGTATTTAGTTGGATCTAAAGTAGTTGTATGGACTGACCATGCTGTAATAAAATACTTGATGGAAAAAAAAGATGCAAAGCCTAGACTCATTATGTGGATTTTGCTCTTACAGGAATTTGACATTGAAATCAAGGATAAATCTGGGATTGAGAATGTAGTGGTTGATCATTTGTCTAGGTTAGAAAGGGTAGATGAAAAATATTTACACATACCCATAACCGAGACGTTTCCGGATGAACAACTTTTGAAAATTAATTCTAAAGAGCCTTGGTTCCCTGAAATTGTTAATTATTTGGCTTGCGGGATCATCCCGGAAGAGTGGTCATATCAGGAAAAGAAGAGATTCTTTCATTCTTTAAGATACTATTTTTGGGATGATCCACTTCTTTTAAAGCAATGCAGGGACGGTATTTTACCCAGGTGTGTGCCTGAAGTGGAGTACGAGAGTGTTCTCCATCATTGCCATGCATCACCTACGGGAGGACACCACGCCAGCTCGCGAACGACAGCTAAGGTTTTAGAAAGCGGCCTTTATTGGCCAACTTTGTTTCAGGATGCCTATGATTTTGTGAGGCAATGTGATCCTTGTCAGCGAGCAGGTAATATATCAAAGCGACAGGAGATGCCCCTGAATGTATTTCAGGAAGTTGAGGTATTTGATTTGTGGGGCATAGATTTCATGGGACCCTTTGTGTCCTCAAACTCCAATTTATATATCTTGTTAGCAGTTGATTATGTGTCGAAGTGGGTGGAAGCAATCCCCACAAGGACTAATGATTCCACTGTAGTGTGCAGGTTTGTGAAGGAGAATATTTTCTGCAGGTTTGGGATACCCCGAATGATAATCAGTGATGGGGGTACACATTTTAGGAATCAGAAGTTCTCGACATTATTGAAGAAATATGGGGTCAAGCACAACATTGGCACCCCATATCATCCGCATACTCAAGACCAAGTGGAGGTCTCCAACCGTGAGATTAAGAAGATTCTAGAGCGAACGGTGGCATCCACGAGGAAGAACTGGAGTGCCTTACTACTGGATGCACTGTGGGCGTACAGAACGGCCTACAAAACACCTATAGGCACCACTCCTTTTAGGTTGGCGTATGGCCGGGCTTGTCACCTACCAATGGAGTTGGAGCACAAGGCCCATTGGGCTCTTAGAAGACTAAATTTAAGTTATGATGAAGCTGGGAGAAAGAGAATGTTTGAATTGAATGAGTTGGATGAGTTACGGATGACGGCATATGAGAATGCCCGGATATACAAGGAGCGCACAAAACTGATCCACGATCGCCACATCGAGTTGCGCACGTTCAAGAAAGGAGATAGTGTTTTGTTGTTCAACTCCCGACTCAAGTTGCATCCCGGGAAGCTAAAATCCCGGTGGAGTGGACCGTTCGTGGTGGAAGAGGTCAAACCACACAGCGTGATTCTAGTACGTGATGGTGATACCACGTTTTTGGTAAATGGACAGAGGTTGAAGCTCTATTTTGGTGAGAATTACAAGAGGAAGGTGAATGAGGTTAAACTCATTGCACTTTTGGATGAATGAGATGACCGGAAGCCGTCTAGCCTAAGACGTTAAAGAAGGGCGCTTGTTGGGAGGCAACCCAACCATCGGTACATTAGGATAGTTTAATTATAATCGTAGGTTGCTTTATTTTTGTTCAATTTTTAGTATAAAGAAGATACCTTGACCGTTTGTTCATTGTGCAGGATGAGGCAGAGTCGATACCATCGACACCCTCGTCGATGGTATCGACAAGGGTACAGGTTGACGACTACAGATTTCGTTCTGAGTCGATACCATCGACGGCCTCGTCGATGGTATCGACACACCTAGCAGGCAGGTTGCCCAACAACAGTCAATAGTATCGACACAGGCGTTGATGCCATCGAGATCTCTGGAGAAGTTCAGACCGATTTGTCTCAGTCAACTCGATACCATCGACGGCCTTGTCGATGGTATCGACATGGTTCCAGGTTGAAATGCAAAAAAGGCGGTGTCGCAATGAAGCCAAGTCGATACTATCGACACCTGTCGATGGTATCGACCATCCATGTCACCGATCCGAGCAAAGAAATTGACGGCGATCGCGGCTTCCACGTCATCGATCTGGGTGCAGTGTCGATACCATCGACCCGTGTCGATGGTATCGACACGACAGCGATCCGGGTTAAAAGATCCAGCAATCGACGACCGTCGATACCATTGAGGGGCGGATAGCATCGACCCAAGTCAATACCATCGACGCACGTCGATAGTATCGACGGGCCAACAGTAGCGCCGGTCAAGTCTATTTAAGGAGAATCATTACGTCATTTGACGTCACACCTTCAGAGTGATCTCCTCCCTTTGCGCCGAGCACTCCCCCGAGCCATCCAAGAGCGAAGACCAGCATCACCGAGCGACGATCGTCACCGAGCGGAGATTCATATCTCCATTCTGCACCGAACTCTCTCTTTCTAATCCCTTTCTCGTCGCCAACATGGCTCACGTCGCTGGAGCATCTTCTTCACGTGCGGACCCGGAGGAGATTCAGGAGTTTGTGCCACCTCCTCCCGGGTCGGTTGCACGGCCGCGCATGATGCATCCTTCTACATAGGTGAAGAAGATCTATGAGGAGATCTTAAAAAGGAAGATCGAACCCACCCGGTATGTGGACCGGGAAATGATCCAAGACCTCGGATTCGAGGCCAATCTGGCCTATGTTCTGTAGGGGTAGGCGAAACGTACAAGCAGGAGGCCCGATGAGTTACAGTACCATGCAGATGGCCAGCCGTTTTTCGGCGAGTGGCCAACCTACAAAGAGTTGGTGGCGGAGTTCATGGCGTCACTTGACGTCTGCATCGTGCCCAACGACATCGTCACCACCGACTGTGAATGGATAAATGGCCGGGTGTCTTTCCGGCTGTACAACCGTGACTATACCCTCACGCTTCGCCAATTCAACAATATCTTCAATTGGATGCATTCTCCATACGACCACCGACGACCGGATAACCGCACCAACTACGACGCTCTCTTCTCCGAGTTGGTGACAGTGCCACAAGGGAGGTCGGTGAGCTACCACAACGCTGCGGTAGCCGACTTCGAGCACCCGTTTGTTCGGGTATTGCACTGAATGTTGAGTTCCACCATCTTTGCTCGAAGTGATCTGGCGCTAAGCAAATTTCAGGAGACAGATCTTTTCTTCTTATATCAGCTCCTGAAGCGCCAAGAATGCAATTGGGGTGCATTCTTTCTACAACAAGTGTTGGTGGTGAAGAGGAGCACGAGAAAAGCCCCGATTCATTTTGGGGGGCTTGTCACCAAGGTAGCCCTCTACTTGGGCTTGAATCTCGATCAGCTGACTCCTCTTTCTACGAGAAGCAAGGTCAACTTGCAACATCTACACCGAGCCAATCTCGTTCTTCTCCGAGATGGCGTGGCTTTTGCGCATTGCCACGTAAATCAAGCGTACCAGGAGTGCGCGCTGCCGGATCCCGTCTTCAACATCGCGGGCACACAGCATTTCAGATGGCCGATCATAGCCATCGACTCCGATGATGAAGAAGGCGGCAATGACGGCGGCGACGACAGACAGGACGACGAGGCTGAGGAGGAAGAAGAGGCATTTACACCTCTTCGAGCACGAGTAGCACCCCGGAAGCATCCTCGGATGCATCCGGGTGCGTCTTCATCATCACAGGCTCCGCCGCCATCACCACAGCCCTCGCAGCAGAGCGAGGATGTTTATTCTATGCAAGGCATGTACATTATGCTCCAAGATATTCAGCAGACGCAGCACAGCCACATCGCTGCGTATGCCGGTATTCAAGATACCACCAACTGGCTTTTTGTCAACCAGCAGGCGATCTTCGAGAAGGAACGCCTTCTTTTCGCAAATCAAGAGAACATCCATGATCGGCTGCATAGGATGGAGCAGCAGCAGCAGCCATTTTATGATCATTACTGGAGCCAGAATTATTTTGGGGGGTATCCACAGCCTCCTCTGATGCCCCAGTATGATCCGACTTTCTAGGGGCAATACCCATCTTGGGACCCCACGGCGCCGCAGTACCCGCCTCCACCTCCACAAGAGTGATCGGGTATCCCTGTTCGAATCTTTAAGTTTGTTTTTGACTATGAGGCCATAGTCGAATTCAAGCTTAGGGGGGTAGTTGGAACAGCTCTATCTTTTATCGTTTTCAGTTTTTAGTGTTATTGCTTTTGTTCTCTTGTTATTTGTTGTCTTGCAATTTTAGCTTTTGTAGGATCCACATGCTATCTAGTGTAATTGAGGATGTCATAAAAGTTGTGTCATCTTGCTGTTAGTGCATGGGAAATTCAAGGGAAATTTGAAAATTTTTGTGTGTTTGGATAGCTTGTTTTGTTTGACCTTGGGCAACACATCCTATGAAAATGTTTGATTATATCAACTTTAAAACAACATTTCATACCTATACTCCTAATGATTCATAAAAGTGGCCGGAAATGGTTGTTTGAGCCTAACCTAACCAAATGGTAATGAGACCTTAATTGGATGTAAGAGAGAGAACCCTCTAAGCTACTACACAGGTCAGTAAGGAGGGACACATAATATCTTTCTAAGGTCCAGTCATCTAGTCTTGTGATCGTTCCACTTCATTTTTCTATAATCCACCTAAGAAGTGGTAGTAAAGTGCAGTTTTAATTCCTTTTTGTGTGCATAGCATTTAGATAGGACTTGCATTGGTATTTTCCATATGTTTGCATAAAAAGAAAAAAATATAGTGAATCATGCACATTACCTTTAGGTGCATGCCATGTAGTCGCATTCATGATTTTCATGCATAAAGTATATCATGTATCTCAATTTTTCCCTAATGGTGAATTAAATTGTTCCATACCTTCTAAATAGTGCAAAAATTTCTGAGTATGCAGGAAATAGCCCAATAAAATTATCTTTGAGAAATTATGGATATGTGGGCTGAAAAAAAAAGCTGAAAATCTGCAATAAAAAAAGGGAAAAGAAAAAGAATTTAGAAGAAAGTGAAATAAGAAGGAGAAAGGAACGTAATATCACTTGCATTTCAGGATAATTGAGTACATGATGTAGCTTGACTAGATATCCATCTCATTTTGAGGCGGATGGTTAGTGCATGCATCATTCCACCCAATTTTAGGCATTAGGGCATTTCTAATGTGCATTTGCATCATATAGGAGATTTTTGTATTATGCATGTTGAAACTGTACAATACTTCCACTTTCTTCCATGAGCCACCCATTTTCATCCACCCGTTGCTCGGATTGGTAGGCCACCGTGAATTTCTCCTCACTAATGAATATCAGGAGAACTGCTTCCATGTAGATGGTAGTTAGGGCGAGCAACATAGTATAGGCGATCACAAGATGCACCAATGTTGAATCGGCGAATTTTATTATGTTAACTTCCTTATGTGATAGTGTTCATCGGTTTGGAGGTTAATTTCTTTTATTGATGATTACTGTCGCCTTTAGGGTAATTACCGTTCTATGGTTAGAGATGGCCGGTTTGTGAATGTTCAGTGGGAGTCATATGGGATGTTGGGTTGGTGTGTTGTTTTTCAGTTGACATTTGCAATTCTATTCTAAGGATGAGTTGCTCGAGGGCGAGCAATGTTCAAGCTTAGGGGAGTTTGATGTGATGATTTTGAGTCGCATTTATAGACCGGTTTTATATGTGTTTTATGCTTTAATTAGTCATTTCTATGGTTAATATCGCATAATTCATCTATTTTGGTCTTTGCCATCATTTTATGTCAAATCCCCTTAGTTTTATCATTTTGAGCATTAATTATCACATTATTATTATTTGTGTGGATTTATTTGATCTTGTCTTTGAATTTCAGGAAAAACAAGTATTTGCTTCTGTCGATACCATCGACGGAAGTCGATACCATCGACACGGTCACAGGTTGCCAGCCGAAAGAAGCAGGAAAAAGTCAATACTATCGACCTTGATGTCGATGGTATCGAGTCACCTTCAGATTGCTGGCGAAGAAGCGGTCGATAGTATCGACACCAAGTCGATACCATCGACACATGGAGGCTACAACATCGCAAAATGACAGTACCGACGCCAAAAAGGGCGTCGATACCATCGACCCGAGTCGATGGTATCGAGATGATGTCGGGCGCGACAAAGGAAGGGTTTACAGCCAATCGCTACTGTAGCGGGTCGATACCATCGACTCGCGTTGATGGTATCGACGCCGTAGGATATGAGTTTGCTTTCTAATGATCTCAATCGGACGGCTGGAGGGAATGAACGACCTAATGAGGGACTTATACCTAATGACGGCCACCCAGACAAAGGGGGCATCGGATTAGCCATTGCACAAGTGCCGAGGAGCGAGAAAAAGGAGAACGGAGACCAAAAGTCCATACCAGTCGATTCGGATGCTGCCGAAGGCGGATTTCACCACCGAGAGGCGGGAAAGCACGTGTTCTACGCAAAGGATCAATCGGTTCTTCTCCGTTCAGGGGTTTTCCCTTTCTATTCACGTTTTTCATATGATTTCCCCTATTTCTACCATGTACTTGTGTGAGATGAACATGCGGGGCTAATCCCCTACATCTTTAGGACCGGGAGTAGCCTGGGAATTCATTGTATGAAAGTTTTATAATAGTAATTCATATTTTCTCTTTTAAATCCGTGGTATAGCTTCGTTTTCTCCATATATTGTTATGCTTGATCACCATAATAATAATCTAATGCCCTTAATCACTTCGACAGAAGGATTAACGGCTGAAAAGAGAGGAAACCTACATTAATCGATAAATCCCTTGAACAAGGTGGTGTAAAATTAATGGTGGATACTGAGAGATCGTTCGTAATGCACTTAGTTTAGGGGATAGGTTGCTACGACGGTGGAACCGACCTAAACTTAAGTAGTGAATTGTACCACGACAGTGGGAAATTCTGTTTTCAGGCCACTACCCGGATAGAGAGAGAAGAGTGAGGCATTATATAAAATCTAATACAATGAATACATGCGGTGAAACCGTAATCCTAAAGATACCTTTTTGAATTGATTAAATTAACTTTTAATCGATTGTTTGCTTTGTTTTATTTATATTTTCTTTTAATTTTATTCAACAACCCCAATTTGTTATTCGGCTTAGCTGATCGCAAATAGTTAGTAGAAGTCTCCGACAATTCTGAGTATCCCTGTGTTCTACTCGGGCCTCACAAGGCCTGTACTACTCGACGCGTATACTTGCGTTTTTAGCGCGTAGTAAAATACACGTCAACCTCATTGAGGTTATTTGCACGTAATAGGCATTTCCAAGAGTCCACAAAATGATATGAGACTCCTCCTTTGGCTCCGTGGCTGATGGGCACTCATATATAAGATTTTCAACTTGATACAACTCAAGTTAAGGTTTCATATTCAACCCTTTACTTGGTCATTTTGATCACCAAGATTACCATCACTCATAATTGATTCAAACATGGGTTCTCATACATTATATCTCCTCTAAATGATACATAGAGGAAGTAGGGATACTCTAGAGGTGGTAATTTTCATATCAACCCTATATTTTGGGTAAATTACAATTTGTACCAAAGTTTAGCATTTCACTTTCAAGGAAAGATCAGAGTTACATTCTATCACCCACTTGGGACTACAAGTCTTATCATACATCTATTGTGCCATCTAATCTGCTAACACAACATCAAAATTTCTTACTACTTGTACCAACTATCTCATTATTTGTACATGATCTTGTCATAAGGGGAGGTTACTTATCAATTAAGAACTTATCTTAGAGGTATGTCTAGATGTTATGTATAAGTTGCCTTAACATATCTAGATAGGGGTATTCTAAGGAATTATTTTTATCTTGATAAGCTTTCCCACAATGATTTTACAATTGTCCCTTCAATTAGTACATTCTTACCAATGTTATGTTTATGCAGAGCATAAACCCCTAACATATGATGTCCATACTATAGTATGTAACTAGACTGATTTCACAGTTGGCCATTTCAAGTAACCAACATAAATCATCTAACTATGAGTTATGTTTTTACTTTCCCATACCACCTGATATTTCTTAGATACTAGAATTCCTTACTTTGGTATCCATCACATGTGTCAAAACACATCACATCCTCATCATTTCCATTTCTCTGTTGTTATTACCAAAGCCACACATATAAAAGGATCTTTCTTTCATCTTGGGACATTACTCGTTACACATATCTTTATCTTGGAACCAAAGTCCAAGACGAACTGATACTTTTCTAAGTATCCATCAATGGATTGTTTCTAATCATTCACATCAAGTGTCATAGTACTCACTTGATTGCCATGTCCCTAAAAGGAGAGAACACAAAGAAACATATTCCTCTTATCACCCCCATCATCTCCCAGGGTTGTTTATCAAAGAGAAGAGATTATCATCTCCTCTGATTATTGCATGAACTTTCAACTATTTATGAGTCACTTACTCTTGTTTCATCCTAGGTTCCTTGCCATCAACATAGGAATTATAAGGATGATTACATGTCATCACTCCTTTCTTTGTTATTGTCTAACATGTTCATGAACATTTTGTGATTTTATCACATTTCCCATTTCCACATCAGGGGAAAAGTTCTTTACTATTCACACAAACTTTATCAAACAGGGATCATCTCCCTTGTTTTCATTCTCATTTCATGAGGATTATATTATTTTACTTCCTCATGCACATAGATTGATCTGAGATCATCTCATATTCCATTTACTGCACTTAGGATGTGATACAAATGTCCATACCATATTTTTAGTTTCATTATACTCACTAGATTGTCTCAGAATGACTACTTGATCAGAGTAATCAGAAAGATAACAATCTAGGAGTTCCATACTCACCTTATCTTCAATAGTTGAATACCTGGCCAAGGTATACAAGTACTAAGATTAGGTAGTATGCACTTTGTTTACTATCATATTCCTTACTTTTCATATCATCAAAACATAGGACTTAGTATTCCTGAATTTTCTCCAGGAATCACATGTATAACTTATCCTTTTTCACATAGATAAGAGAAAATTTAAAGCATTTAAAGGAATATTGAGCAAAATATAAGTCCTCGACTTCCTTGTGTCCTCATAGGACTAGTCAAAGGAAGCTCAATAACAACTACTTTCTTATATTTAACACATAGAATCATGAAATGACATATCAGAACGATATTGTTTCCTCTGACCTGTCTCATCTTGCGGTATGTTTATTGCCTCAGGATGATTCTTTTCATAGAATCTTGTCATTGCCTGATTCCAACGTTGTGCTCTATTGCTCGGTGCAGATGGACCTGCTCAAAACATCTATCTATGTCCTCGAATGTCACTACTAGACCACTACCTTTGAGGGTCTTGCTGACTCTGCCTCAGCGATTGGGTCATTTCCTCCTCCTTTTTGGGACAAGATGATCTAATGGACCCAATCTGTTTACATTTATAACACATCTTATAAGCATTCCTCGGCTTTTTCGGCCTTAAAATCGATGTAGAGGCCAAATTAAGAGTTCTAACTGGTGGAAGATTAGGTCCTTTACCCTTTCTGGGTAGCCATTTCCCTGGTGCACTAGACACTGGTTGTATCGGTGGTACCAAAAACTTCCCCTTTTTGGAACTACTAGACCTCTGTTCTTGAGTTTAGATAGGCCTTTTCTTAATTCTTTCCTCATTATACTTTTTTGGACAGTCTTTTCTGATATGTCCAGACTGCCTACACTTATAGCAAACCCTAATTTCAGGTTGTAACCTATTCCTTTCATCATTATTCATTGCACCAACATGCTGATGTTGAGCAAGAATCCTATTGGAATCCAAAACTGCATCATTGGGGGCTGGTAATCTGGGTTGTGTCGCTAATACCAAATCCACTAAATGCATCATTGCTGTCCTAAATTGCCCAACAGTGATATCAAAAGAAGGATTCCTTATCATAGTTGGATCATCTTGGGGATTCTCAGGAAGTTGTTCTTCTCTTTCTTGGTCCGTTGTACCTTCTGTTAGTGCAGCAACCTGGCTTTCATCCGTGTACTCCTTGGGTTCTCCAGACATCTTTAAGCTTTACTCTATCTTCTACATAGGCAGAAGTCACTATAAGATATACTGGAGGACACTATAATAGACTCAACACCTTAGCCCTATGTCTCTTTAGACTCAATGAACTTAAGCTCTGATACCAAACATATAACAACAGTCGCCAAACTGACAGACAAATTGTTACCAATTAAACAGAATTAAACATAAACAACGGATTAACAAAAATCACTAAAAATTAAAACCATTTTATAAAGAGATCCATTTCTAGGAAAACTCTTACTAAAAGATCCAAAACCTTATATAAATCATTGTTCACATTGTACATACCCTGTACATCTTCATCTCGAGGGTTACATATAATAGTTGCTTTTCCGAACTATACATAACCATCATAAAACCTCAAGGCATACAAGCCAAAATCTCAGATCGATCATAAAACCACTAAGTACTAACTCCTAGGACCTGAGAGTACAGAGACGACACATAGGACTTCTATCTACAAGACACGACAGATAGTACACTCAACCTGAGTTGTCACTGCTGCCTCAACTGTTGTTCCTCCTCTGTAGAAAGATTTTCACCACCTCGTGCATGTCCACCTAAAAAAATGTGGATCCCACAGGGTGAGACAATTATCCCAGCGAGAGATATAACTCTCCTCCGACCATATTATTATCCCAGATTAAGCATTTATAAACTGAGCAGAGGTTCTTTTTATATTAACAGGCATGATAATCTGCTGTATGAATAGAATGAAGTAATCTCCTTTCTTAAGGAGAACATTGCATCTACCCATGGTAGAGTTATAAATCATCTATCTGCTTTGCAAGGAATCTAAAGAGCATAAATAACATCTATCAACTAAGATGTATAACTGAAGTACACATCAATCAATGTTTTCCATATTCGATCCTTAAGCAGATATGCTACATGGCTGATTACATTTTACAATGACACTTATGCAATGAGGAGATGAGATATACCGCTCATACTCCAATCGACCACGATGGGGTAAAGTATCAGTACCATACAAGGTCAATGACAGAGCCGACTGCCAAGACCTCCCTTGTCTCGTTCAGTACGAGACCACAGGCAAGACATCTTGTATCACTGCTAAATAGCTTTTCAGGGTATACTGGAAACTTCGCTATAGAGTTGTAGGGGTAGCTGGACTCTCTTCGAAATCAAGAGATTTTATGTTTATCTCCACACGAATTTGGCATTCATCATCATCGGGAGATTTGTGATACATCCATCCCGACACATATAATGAAGGATTGAGAGATCTCATGTTTATCTCACATCAATCCCACATAAGGGCATAAGGATATTCACGCCCATCACCCCCACATATTCAAAAATATGCATTTATCAGGTTATGCCGCGGAGCAACCCGTTTCACCATTCAACAAATCCTGACAATTATGGATCTATGGTCAGGGCACTACATGATGAGATTCCACTTGGTTAATTAGGTACATTACTATTTTCTTTTAGCATCAGTCAAGTTTTCAAACATGAATTATTATGACAAATGCTTCAAAGAAAATAAATACATCTATCAAGTACTTTTCAAATCTTTAGAACACATATAACATTTAGGATCTCAATCCGTTATCACATTATTGAGAATTTCTTATCTCTTAACATTATCATCATCATGATTACTAGCTCTGGGTATTCAAACCCTGAGTTCATCACAGAACACTATTAATACCTCTAGGTCCTCATACCAAGGTATACATGATACTTGTTATACAAGTATCTCACATGGCTCACAAGGCCCATTAAGTATCTTGTCACCTCTCACTAGGAAACAATTATTACATGGCTCACAAAGTCCATTAAGTATCTTTTCACCTCTCACTAGGCAACAAATTATTAACATGGCTCATAAGGCCATTGCACATCTCATTACGTCTCACTAGGAAACAACTTATTCACATGGCTCACAAGGCCCATTAAGTATCTTGTCACCTCTCACTAGGCAACAAATTATTCACATGGCTCACAAGGCCATTGCACATCTTGTTACCTCTCACTAGGAAACAACTTATTCACATGGCTCACAAGGCCATTGATCATTATACATTTTATACAAGTATTTAACATCCTTACAAGGCTTATTCAATAAGAGAATTACAACCTTCCCATCATTAGGGTTAGGGTTTCCCTTTATATCTAATTAGGGTTTCATGTTCATATTATTAATCCAAAACCTAATTCATTGCTCCACATATTTAGGAGCATACATTCATATCATAAGTATGCAATCATACTTATTTGTTCTCATAATTTATCATTAAATGATAATCAACACAAGGTATGGGTTTCTGTCTCATCCTCACTAGGATATTGATTACATCATACTTCATTAACTTGGCTTAACCCTTTCTGAAGGTATATAGCCTACACTTATCAAAGTTCTTTAAACTCATTAAATCTCAATGTAACAAATGACATAACACATTTCATGTATTACTCATCCAAGTATATTGGATTTGAGGTGCATCAAGGTATATCAACTTTGAGGTACTGAATGTGATATTTATCATGTCTTGATCTATCACTTCCCTCATCACAGCTAACTTACTTAAATTCATCAAGTATCTTGTATTAGGGTATTTCCCATCCTAATACTTTATGCACTAACTCATCTCATTTATCATGTAGTGTATTGGTCATAAGTCACATATTTGAATTGTCCAACCATCATCAATTGAAATGGACTTATCTCAGATTGAAGCATTGTTGATATAAAGTTGTCCATTATCAATCACTTTAGGTGTTTCACCTATCAAGGTATTAGCCACACCATTACTTGGTATTATACTCACCACTCCTAAAAGTGTTTGCCCTCACCTTTACAAAGTGTCTCAGGTTGGAGTTGTGCATATATTCACCATATTGGGTTGTAGATATATAGACCATATCGGGCTAGAGGTATATGAACACCATCCATATCGGGCTAGAGGTATATGCACACCATCCATATCGGGCTAGAGGTGTTTTTATGTGTGACACATGTCGTGCATGAGGTATTAAACCATCACCATGTCACGCTCGAGGTGCATTCAATCACCATATCAGGTGGCTCACCATCTAGGGATAGTTGTGATGGGTTAGGGTTTGCCATATCGGGCTCAACCCAATATATTCATCTTATTTCCTCCTTCAAGGGTACCATCCTATCTTAAGTATGAGTAATAGGTTAAACAATTGGTTAAACTCTTCTGAACCCATTACACAAGTCGATAGGAGTGAAGGGAAGCAAGCCATATCGGGCTACACCATCCAATGTTGGGTTGCAACACCCATGTCAGGTTAGGGTTGGTTGTGACAGGCACATGGTACATGTCTGTGTCACCCATTATGTTTAAGAGGTATCAACTCATTACCATGTCAGGCTAGATATCAACTAGGGGTGGTCGTGACGGTCTACATGTCATCTCGAGTTGTGTATCGGGCTACCATATCGTGCAATAGCACTTACTATTCTTCACTCATATCGGGTTACCCAAATTAGGGTTTCATATCAACTTAAAAGTATACATTTAACCTTGTATCATGTATGGAGTCTATACTTGACTTCCTATTGTGTAAGCATATCGGGCAAGATATACCCATATCGGGTTAGAGTTACTTGTGTATATGCTTGAACCCGATATCACTTTTGCAAAGTGATACCATCTTCTTCAAGCTCTAGACATCCATTGTAATAGTTATATTCATTGCAACATGTATAAGAAACTACTAGAACACATAATTTCATCAAATATTTTAGGAAATTTCAGAATTAAAAGTAATTCATTAAGTATAGCAATTTAGGTGATGAAATATAACATGGTTGAGTTCAAGTTATATAACCCGCCTCAAGAACAACTTCAAAGCTCCAAGCTCCAAAGCTCCACGTTCCCAAGGTTGAAGATGACTTTATAAAAAATCCCAGACTAGTTCACAACTCCTTCATTTACAAGGAATCACCATGGATAAGGAATTGGTGAAGAAGAAAAGAAAGGAAGATAAAAACCCTAAAATCATGCTTCAATCCAAGGTTGAAGATGGTCATGACCTCACCTTAGGGTTAAGTATTGATCTCCTTGTTTCTCTAGCACCTTTGAAAGATACCTCACAACCCTTGCAAGATATAACACCACTTGCGGCCTATATCCCCCTCACTTGTGGCCAAAAACACTTCACTATGGACGATAACACCCTTCTTGGCCGATATCACCCTACTTGGGCGATATGATCTTGCTATGGGCGATACCCAAGGCCCATGCACAATACCACATCACTCCTGCACAATACAGGGATCCTATGCTTGATACCTTAGGGAAGGAGGGTGGTAAGATCCGAAAAATTCCATTAAGGGGTGAAACTAGGGGTATATATACCTATTGTTCATGGAGTGTAAAAATGAGGTGTCATCAGTTTGAGCTAGTAGGTGCCACGTGTCCATGCATGGGTGACACGTGTACATGCATGCATAAAAATTTATATTGACATGCAAAACAGTTGAGGATAACCTAGGGATGAAAATTCGTCCATTACTTATCCATTTGAACCCCTTCTCAAAATGTGGGATCCTCTCCTCATCTATGGTAGCCATATGGGGACCGAACCTCAAAATCTCCATAAACCTCACCTCATACTCATCAATCATCATGGGTCCTTACATGATCTTCTCAAACTGAGGTATCTTCTCATCTAGATAGGTATGGGAAAGTACCTACTAACAAACTCTCATATGAACTCCTCCCAACTAATCACAATGCATGGCCTCTTCTCCTCTTCTATGGCCCACTAATGGCTAGCACTCCCTTTCAAAAGATACACAACATGCTTCACTTTATGTGCCTTAGGGATACTAAGGATCTTGAAGGCCTTCTCCAACTCCGTCAACTAAAGATCTACATCTATCAGATATCCCATACCATCATACTCCATAGCCCCAAAACATCTCAAACTCTCGAAGGTCATCCCAAAACCCCAAGATTCCACATTAGGGACTGTTGCTCTCTTAAGGAATGGGCATTTTGTCTTCCATATGTGTAATTGTGGCAATAAACTATCCAAACATGGATCGGTAAGTAGGGTTCCCAACATGGCCAAGTCAAACTGGGGTACCTCAGGTGCTCGATCTTCTTGCGCCTGCTCCATTGAACCATCTCTAGGTGTGACAACACTTCTTTCTATAGTATTTATTCATGTTCTCCAGACATATCTTCTGCTCTTCTTATTTTTCTGCCTAAGAAGAACTCACTATAAGACATACTGGAGGACACCAGAACAGACACAAACCCTAGTCCTAGGTCCCTATAGACTCAATGAACCTGATCTATGATACCAACCTTAACTGTGATGCCCCGACATACCACAAATGAGATTACTCAAAACTAAATGTAGAAATAAAACTAAACATGCATATTACTAGAAATCGTAGGAAATTAAATTTGATTTCTCAAAAGCACCATAAGCCAAAAACTTATCACATATAAGTACTCAACATGAAACTTGTATCACAGAGAACATATGTCATGGTTCTTACATCACTATACATCATCATTCCTATCATCAACCTGTTATATGAAATACATGTTCCATATATATGTACATATACACATGTCAGATCTTACATACATGGCTCACAAGCCAAAAGCCTCATATCAATAACTTACCTAAGAAACACATCAAGAACACCCCCAAGGACCTGAGTGTATAGGGACAACTCTAGGACTCTAACACCGAAATACTGACAACACATCTAACCTTATCATCTACTATTATACAAGGAATCACCATGGATAAGCAATTGGTGAAGAAGAAAAGAAACGAAGATTGAAACCCTAAAATCATGCTTCAATCCAAGGTTGAAGATGATCATGACCTCACCTTAGGGTTGAGTATTGAGCTCCTTGTTTCTATAGCACCTTTCACGATACCTCACAACCCTTGCATGATATGCCACCACTTGTGGCCGATATCCCCCTCACTTGAGGCCAAAAACACTTCACTATGACCGATATCACCCTTCTTGGCCAATATCACCCTACTTGGGCGATATGATCTTGCTATGGGCGATACCCAAGGCCCTATGCATGATACCACTTCACTCATACATGATACATGGACCCTATGCATGATAACATAGGGAAGGAGGGTGTTAAGATCCGAAAAATTCCACTAAGGGGTGAAACTAGGGGTATATATACTTGGTTGTTCATGAAGGAGTGTAAAAATGAGGTGTCATCAATTTGATCTAGTAGGTGCCACGTGTCCATGCATGGGTGACACGTGTAAATGCATGCATAAAAAATTATCTTGACATGAAAAAAAGTTGAGGATAATTTAGGGATGAACTTTCATCCATTACTTATCCCTTTGAATAAAATATATCAACTAAATCATCACTTTTTTCACAACCCGATACAACTTTACTAAGGAAGTTGTAACCCAACACACCTCACCTAGTTGAGGTGCTTTGAACGAGATGGAATTTTCCAAGAGTCCACAAAATGATATGAGACTCCTCCTTTGGCTCCTTAGACAATAGGCACTCATATATAATCTTTTCAACTTGATACAACTCAAGTTAAGGTTTCATATTCAACCCTTTTCTTGGTCATTTCATCACCAAGATTACCATCACTCATAATTGATTCAAACATGGTGTCTCATTCATTATATCTACTCTAAATGATACATATAGGAAGTAGAGACACTCTAGAGGTGGTAATTTGCATATCCACCCTACATTTTGGGTAAATTACAATTTGTACCAAAATTGGTGCACAAGTCGCCAACTTTATTCAAACAGGTTCAAACTTGGAATTCAGGCTTTCCACAAGCCACCACCTTACATCATTCTCTCTATAATGATGCTAAAACACATGAGACATGTTCAACTTGTGAAATTTTGCAATATAGCCCCTCATCTTGGGTAAATTGCACATTGGTCCAAAACAAAGGAGCATTGCTCAAACAACATTCAATCAGGACCAAACTTGGCACATAAGTGCATCACCTGATAACAAAACACCTTAGAGGATTATATTAAAGTTATAAGCAACTTTATAAGCAAAAAAAAATAGGGTTACCTCATAACCCAGGTCAGGGTCCTTACATTAAGAGTTCACATAATCATTTTAGACGTAGAAGACCCACATGTGAGTTAGGTTTGAGATTCAACATCAATGTATCTTTCACATGCATGTTTCAAGATTCAAAGAACATAATCAAATCAAATTAGGATGATATAATGGACAAGTTTGAATCTTAGTTCAACATGCATCAAAAGTTACTGAAATAGGTATGATCATCAAGTTCTAGGACATAAAGGAGCAAGCTTGAGTATAAAAATAGCATTAATCACCTCCAAAAGACATAGAAAGCATGTATTTCAGTAGAGGAACGAACAAAACTAGCATTTGTAAGTATTTTTAATGGAAATATAACGTTTTTGTGATTTAAAAAGTATATAAGAAGTCCAAAAATGGATGAAGGAACCATAAGATATAAATCTTAGAAGTTTCACCTTCCATGAGTCGATATGGACTCTTGATTGCCCATTGTAGGGCTAATAGAGGGTTGCTGGATGGCACTCCCAGCTCTTCATCTTCATGGGCCTCGCCCTCAACCCTATGGCCTGTGAACTCCTTGCTAATGGCCCAAACCGACCCCGCAGTTGACCACCGATGTTTGATGCGAAGAGTAAACAGAAGCATTTCATAGTTTCCAGCCATCCCACCCAAGTATGCTTCTCCACGTGATGCAACTTCATAGAGGTTGGGCTCCAGGTCGCCGGAGCATGACCAGTCATGAGGCTAGGGCCTCAAGCGAGACTAAAAGGTAGCCACCACACTCTCAACGACTTCTGGGATACTGATGGATGCCTCAATATCGGTCGATGAGTAGTAGGGAATGAAGCCCCAAATGCCAGCCCATGGAGGTGCCCAGAGCTGGAGGAAGAAGAAAGGGGGTGGACGAGGCGGCTAGGGTTAGCAAAACTCAAGGAAAGAAGTGCGGAAAGGCCCAGAAGGGAATTTTATAGGCAAATGGGGTGTTTGTTGGGGAAAAGTAGGTGCCCAAAGGGTCTTTCTGTGGCGCCATCGAAGGTGATAGGTGGTCGCAACACCACCTTCGTCAAGCATGGTATGGAGGTAGGGGGAGAGTTGATAACCATTGGATGGTGGTCGAATTTGTGACCCAAAGATCCAATGGATGAGAACCACAATTAGGGAAAAGGTGGTTTGTGATTATTTAATCAAGCGAGAGCCAAATCGCTTGGAGAAAAAGAGAGGGCCAGTGGGCCTCATACTTTGGCACCCACATTTGGGCCCAATATGGTCGGCCTACAGATAAACTAGGGGATTAAATGGTTAGAAATTAGGATTTCAAGGTGGGAATCATCAAATAGGAATATCTTCCTGATACGAGCTCCAAATTGGATGAAATTTAATGCGTCGGAAATGTAAGAGTTCCCTCTACAAATAGGACATCGGTTTAGGACATATAACGACACATATATGAGGTCAAAGTATGAATGAAGAGGGTGGTGTATAACTTGGGTTTGACCATAGCTTCAAATTAAATTTGAGTGCCACCCCTCATCATGTGGGTGTAAGATAACCTCAAGAAGACATCAATGTAACTCAAATCATGAAATTTGATGTCATGGGTGAGAAACTAGTACAAGGACACAGTAGGTACAACATATATGTGGAGAGTGCAAATTCTAGGTTATCACCGTTTTCCATCTAGGAGTACTATTCATATTTTCCATCATAATCATATTTAGGGTTTTTGGCTAGCCTATATACATAATCAATATTACATACTTATTAGAATTTGAGTTTCTCTCTCTATCTCACACTCTGTTTCATCTCTATATCAGGGATTCCTTGGTCACACCCATGGTGGGGGATGACTAGGGTAGGGGTACGCTCCTCTGCTTCACCTGCTACCAACACCCCCTTGTCTGGCCCCTTTCCTTCTTCCTCTTTGGAGGTTTGTTGGACATACCTAAAGACAGATGTTATAGTTGGCAGATCATGGGCTGAAATACTTGCCAGAACGAGGGTGGTAGAGTGAAGATTGAAACAACTATTGATGATTGAAAATTCTATGGAACCAATGTACAAAAACTGATATGGAAAACATCAGATGAAATTCAGTGAGCCAGTGGTGATGACTATGGATGAATACCACACGTGTTTGGTCATAGTTCAAATCCTTGGCAAGATGTCTATTTTGGAGAAAGTGTATGGGTGGATGATTAGGGCATGGAAGCCGAAGGGTGAGCTCTACTTTTCCCCTCTTGTGTGTGGAATGTTCCTTGCTAGGTTCACATTCGAAGAGGATATGGATGTCACTCTTGGGTAGGGCTCTTGGTTTTTTGACAACCAACTGGTCCTAATTAGGAGGTGGTTTCTAGAGAAAGATCTCAGGAGAGAATCTCTTACTTCTACTCTGATGTGGATCACAAAGTTGGATGTTGGTTAACATTGGATGAAAATGGATACATCCATTATAGCTTATTGTATTGGAATGCCTAAGGTCATCTATTTCCTAACTAGAGGCATGTATGCATGTGTGGCCCATATTTGTGTGGAGCACAAAGAGGGTAGGAATCCCCCTATGATCATCATGGTGAACATGCTAGATGGGAGATAACTTGAGGTAAAAGTGTTGTATGATGTTGTGCCTGATAGGTGCAATTGGTGCAAGGTCTTTGGCCATGGATAGAGTGGTTTCCCAGGTGAGCGGGTGGTTCACATTGAACCCCATATTGTGTGTGTCTAGGAACGAAGTTGATATCCTGCTAACAGGAGAAATAGAAAGAAGGGTAATTGTAGGGCACCGTTGGTGACGAATGTGGTAGAGATGGTGGCTACTGTAACTACTAGGATTAATTTGGGGGAGAAGGATCAGGCTACTAGTGTTATTGACACGAGTACACCGATAGGATCTACAGGGATACATAGGTTGGATTCATACAAGGTAATGAGGTGGAGAATGCAACGCAGGAGGTGGTTTTTGATATGCCTGTGACATGCTTTTGCCCTCCTCAAATAGAAGGCACCCATGCCATGACTAGGATCACACAAAAAGGAATAAGAATAGGCAAGGTGAGGATCTAGCATAGTCCAAAAATCAATTACTCGTCTTCTTGGGGATGGAGGATGAGGACATACTCGAGGTGGTGAAGACTAGTAAGGCTCAAGTCTCTCAGAGGAAGACTAGAAGAGGAGGATCCACTCTAGGCATGTGTGGATATCAAAGATGTTTATAATGTGTATCCTCACACGTAATCTATGAGGTGCATCCCAACCGGGTAAATAAAGGAGGCTTAGGGATGTTGTTGCACTGGTCCAGGCTTTAGTGGTGGTCTTCTTCGAGACAAAGATTAGAAGGGGGTAGGAGGGAAAAATCAAGGGGTTATTTTTTGCAGGTTCGAAGGCAGCTTCTAATCTTGATCAGATCGAGGGTGGACGAATCATCATGGTAGGGAATCCTATTATATTGGAAGTGCAAGTTATATTTGAAATGGATCAAATGATCATTTCCAGCTGCATTAATCATGGAAAACTACATTTGGTTATATCATTGGTGTATGTGAATAACTTGGAGGTATGCACAAAATGCCTATGGGATGTTCTAGGCAATACCAATCAAAGGGATCTCCTATAATCTTCATTGAAGACTTTAACAACATTAGGAAGTCTCATGAGAAGATTGGGGGTTTTATGGTGTCAAACACCTATTTGGCAAGGTTTGTTGCCTTAGATGCAGCGAATCACATGGAAATCAACACAAATGGGGGATTCATAACTTGGAAGAATAAGAGAGTGATAAAGAGAAGGATAGCCAACCAACTTGATAGAGTGGTGGCTAACAAGGCATGGCTTGATGTTTTCCCTCATGCCAATGTGAAGCTGGGTGGTCACCCCAATAGTGACCATGCTTGTTTGGTGTTACAACTCATCCATGTACCACTCAAATGCAAACCCTGCAGATTATTGGTGGGATGGCTGAAAAGAAAGTATCAGAAAGGCATGGACGTAGGTGTACAAGGCAATTCTATGTTCATTATAATTGAGAAATTGAGTACAACTAAGATGGAACTCCAAGAATGGGTGTGAGCGCTCTATGACTTTAAATCAATGGCTTATGAGGGGAGGGTGGCATATGACATTGCAATGACGATGTACAGACTCATCTTGTTGTAGGAGGAAGCTATGAAGGAGGAAACCAAAGTGGAGAGGAGACTAAAATAGGTGGAGAAAATGGAGGATCTTTGTCTCTGACAATGCATCATGCTCAAATGGGTAAGGTATGGAAATAGGAACTCCAATCCCTATCATGTTCCTATTAAGAGAAATGAAGTGAGGGATGCTATCTACTCCCTACTAAAACTTGATGGCCAAGTGGTGAACTCAGCCTAGGATGTGGGGCATGAAGCAATGTAGCTCTTTAATGATCTATATAACAAAGGGGTGGGATACCATCAATTTTTGTGATCTACCTGGGAGTATAGTGACAGATGACATGAATATAGATTTGGTTGGTCTGGAAACTTATGAGGAGATCTAGTGTCATGAAGGCACCTGACCCATATGGCTTCAATGTCAGGTTTTTCCAAGTGAACAGGTATGTTATTAAAGCCTATATTTGTATGGTTTTGAGATAGTTTTTGGTGGGTGGAATGATGGTGTGAAGTGATAATCATGCATTTCGTACTCATTCCTAATAAGAAGGTCATTGAGTCCATGAATGATGTTAGGTTTAGTGCCTGTTGTTCTATCTTCTATAAGATAATCACAAAGCTCTTAGCTAAGAGATTGAAGATTGTGTTTGTGAAGATTATCTCCCCTGCTCAAACTACCTTCATGAAAGATAGGATCATAGTGGTGAATGCTCTATTGATGATGGATTTCATGGTGGATTTTAGAGTGAAAAACAACTCGACGAACACTTGTGTCAAGCTTGACTGAGCTAAAGCCTATGATAATGTCAAGTGAGATTCTTTGTGGGCTATTATGGAATCTATGGGTTTCTCTAGTAGATAGATAAACATTATTAAGGAGTGTCTTAACACCACATCGTGCTTGATGTTGGTTAATGGTGTGACCTATGGTATGTTCAAGGCTAGCAATGGCCTAAGGCAAGGGGACCCTCTTTCCCCCTTGCTTTTCACCATTGTCATGGAAATGCTTTCCTATATGGTTTTTAATGTAGAGAGTGAGAACATCATTAGGCCATTTAAATGAGGAGAGATTAAAGTCATGCCTCACATGATCTTTTCAGATGACATTTTATTCTTCCTAGCATGACGCACAAAGCCTATGAAGAATTTTCAAAATATGATGAGGGACTTTGGAGACCTTGCCAATTTATACATAAGTGAGGTCAAATCCAAGGTGTATTTTTCTTGATTTTGTTAAAACTATAGAGGCAAATTAAAAGAGGCTATCTGACTTGCACAAGGGGCTCTTCCCACTAGATACTTGGGTATCCCTTTATGCGGAGGCAAGGTCAGAGGTAAGGACTTCAATAGTTGCATGGACAACCTAAAGGATCCTATCAACAAATGGATGGGCATATGGCTATCCATGGTGGGTAGACTAGTCTTATCCAGGTCAGTCCTTGTGGGCAAGGTTAGATTATAGTATTTAAAGGCAGAAAACCCCTTGATCATGCTGGATAAATTTAGGGTAGTCATATTCTCCTTCTGTTGGGGGGGGGGCTAAGCAGCATGCCATTGCATGGTCGACTATTTCTATGAGATCTAAAGTGGTGTATTGAATATCCCTGACACCATGGATGTTGTGAGTGCTACTACTTTCAAACATATTGATTGATTTTTGAGAAATGATAATCTTTCTACATTGAGTAAATGAGAAGAAGATATGGTGGAGAATTTGTGGTGGGTACCTCAGAGAAGTGCTCTAGGACCTGGCACACCATGCGTAGAAGGTGGCAAAAAGTGGTTTCTGACTACATTGAGGAGGATGGGAACTATAGATTGAGAGACAAGGGTATCGATCTCTGGAGAATGCCATCTTTTTCTACTCCTCAGGTCCCATGGCACTAGCTGTAGTGGAACAAGTTCCATGTTTATAAATGAAGTTGTTGCACCTATAGGGGTATCCTTAATAAGCTACCCACTCTTGGTAGGATGATGAAGTGGGGATTAGAAACCCATACAAAGTTCCTTCTCTGCCTGACCAAGGATGAAACCCATGCACATTTGTTCTTTAGATGTTCATATACCAAATACATGTGGTGGAAGCTTTTCCTAAAGATGGGGTGGGGTCGCACCCCCTCCCCCTGAAACCTTGTTTGAGGTGGTGTTGTAGCTGCTGAAGAATACTAGGAGCTGTTGGGTTTTAGGGGAGATAGAGAAGGTAGCGGAAACAAAACTTTTTCTTCTCCCCAAACCCAAAACAAAGGAAACACGTCAACGTCTATAAAATAGGAAGGATGGTTTGTAGAGGCGTACCTTGTCCCGAGGCTTGCTCGGCAACATTACCTCACAGCTTGCATGGTCTTCACCTCCACTCTTGGACGGTGTCTGTGCAGCTTCGGATCTCACCAGGACTGTCAGCTCCTGGTCACACCAAGTATGTTGGGATTGACAGCTATCCTCCGAGCGATAGAAGTCTCCCGCCTCTGAAGTAGTCCACATGGACCACCTGGAACTTCGATCTCCTTGTCCCACAAGGAATCATAAGGAGTCACACCCTCCTGTTGGCGTTCTAGTCACTGACACACTCTCCTGCCACTAGTCACTTTTCTATAGTTGTCTTTCCCTTGCTGTGCCTCCCTTATCGGGTAGCACTTGCTCGGGCTCTCTCTCGATCACCAAAACCAGAGAGAATGACAACTTTGCATAGCAACTGGTGCACTGAGTTGTATTCCTAAGAAGCCCCCACTACCCCTATATATAGGAGGGTCATGGGACATGGTTCTCTACCCCAGGCAATGCAGGATTAATGCAGGAGTAGAAGGGTTCAAGATTTTCCACAAAACAACCAACTGCGCCACCTAAACCGATTGTTTCAAGCATGAAATGGCCGGTTGGGTAGCTGAGCTGACCATTTCACACCTGAAACGATTAGTTGGAGCCCCTGAGCCGATCAGTTCACTTCCCAACTGATCGATTCGTGGTCCTGGTCCAACTCAAATTGACTTCCAAATTTGTTTCCGATTAATCAAATATTAATCCTTGTCCAAATCAAATTTGTACAAGTGAAACAAATTGTATTTGCAAAATAGTCTTCTGACTTTCCAAACGATCTTGGTTCGACTAGTTGAGCTGATCGGTTCAACCCTTGAACCGATCATCTCAGCCTGTCTTGAGTCGATTGGTTCATCACATGAGCCGATCGGTTCACCAACCTGAGCTGATCAGTTCATCACATGAGTCAATCGGTTGGAAGTGCAGACTCTGCAAAATCAGTCAATTGCAGTTTCAATCAATCCGATACTCTAATCAATCGATCCAACACCTTGAATACTATGATTTTGAGCTATCAATTAATTGAGTGTTTAATTGAACTACTAAACACTTTTAGTAATCAATCTAAACATCATTTGTGGATAAACTCCTCTTCCAAGTTAAATCCTATGTGTGTGACCCTGCAGGTCCATTCCACATTGGCAGTGAAAGTCCATAACACTTATGACTTCACAAGCAAAGAGTGGTGCCTAGTCACACATCAGTGCTACCCAAGTGAAATAAAAAGTTGGAGAACAACTTTCAATCCTACAATTCATGAATGGTGTTACAGTGAATGTATCATTCCTTTATCACTGATATCCCGAATGAACTCAAGCCATGGAACAGTCATCCTATCAATGTTCATTCACTTTCTTGATCTCAGAGTAGATTGGAGGAGATATGTATGACATCAATATCACATACTGCTTCACACATGCGTACACACACCTATCTCAATCCTACTCATAAGGTGGCCATGGATATCAAACTCCCTCAGGAGGGACAAATCCCATATCTATCACTCACCCCTCAAAAGCCCCATGTGTCAAAGCCACCCAATCATCACCTTTATAACAACCCATGTTTCAGGACTATGTTTGATGATGTCAAAGTGTACCCAACGACATGTGTTGAGTGTAGTGATTTTAGGTCAAAGAATCACACTCACCACCATCATTATGAGAACTGACTGTGACTACCATGTCATGGTTCCATGTGTCAAACCCACGGTGGGTCTGTCTGGTAAACTTGTTCTCTAACAAGTACCTATGTGTTTGGTTTTATATCTCCATATCATGACTAATGAGATTCTGTCATCAACCAACACCACAATCTAGTCTTGTGTGTCATTGTTGTATATCTACCTTCCACAATGAGATCTGACTAGGGACATAATAAGAATTTACAAACTCTTAGCATCCGTATGATCTCATCATTCATGTCCTAAACCTGAAGACATATGTCATTGAGTATTGTCATTCTCTAGACATTCAATCTGTTCTATCATTATCTCATATGACTGAACCAGAAAGAATTGGAAGCTTTCCTTTGATCTTTATCAAATCAATCTTAATGTATCCCATCAATCATCCCATGATTGGCTCTCAGGGCATACATACCAACAGACTCCCACTTGCAGTGCAAGCCAATCACCCTTGAATCATATTCATAGTGATATTTAAACATGTCCCACATGTTACTGCACTCTAATGCTAACATAGTGAGTTATGGCAACACCTTTCCAAAGTCAGTATAAACTACATGGCTCTCATCTCTTCGTTGTACTTCATACATTTGAGATGGAGTTGCCATAATATGTGATCTAGTATTCCTTTGCTAACCTTTAGCCACATTGCATGACCAAGTACTTGTTACTTGTCATCAATGACTAGAATATCTATAAGTTCATCTCATGAACTTCCAGATCCATATAGTATCCACTGCTGTTCTCTAACACATGGATACTCAACTTTTCCTTTTAAACACCTTTATTGGAACATTTCCAATTATCAACAAACATTCACTTTTAATATATCCCATATATATTGCGATTAATTTTTTGTCCTTTTCGGAAGTTCACATCAGTGTAACTCTTTACAGTGAACCCTTCCTTATTTCCATATAACTAGTACTTCTAAAGTACTTATCAAGTTCTCATGGTATTCCAGTAACCCTTACTAGAACTAGACAGACATCCACTCGTCATGTCCCACATATGAGTTATCAGGATGAGAATATCATATTGTCATGTCCTACATACAAGATGATGAATGCATTTTATTCTTCCCATGTCTATACATGCAAGATGATGGGATGTTTACATACATGATAGATCCATATCTATTCTTAGTGTTCCCATTCTTCATAAGAATTGGACACTTGGCCTTGGGATACCAACTCCATGTAATATGGACAAGTTTTCTCCCACTGAATCTATGCAAACTGAACCCTTCAGTATAGATTGCCAATATATGCTCTCTCTTTTCAGGTCAAGAGGTTTTTGAGAAATATCTCTATAGATCTTTTTTTTAGGAAGGACGGGAAGCCCTATGGTTGGGACTCCCCGTCATATATTAGCTAAATCACTAATTACAAAAGGCATAAAGTTCGAAGGAAAATGCTGAGAAAAGGAAAACCTATCTACTTGGCCCCTACGTGCAGCATTTGCTACCTCGTGAGCAACCTTGTTACAATTACAACTAATATAACTAAAACTACAAAAGGAAAATAAAGTCTTCAGGTGGGTAACATCTTCAACCATGGAGCCAATGTAGTCTTTCCTAAGACAACTACTGTTGCATGCATGTACGATTGCCTTGGCGTCTGATTCCACTTCTATTCTTTCCAGGCTTTTCTCCTTTGCCCATGACATCGCTTCCCTGATTGCCATGGCTTCCGTGAGAGCCATATCACCCCCGGTCATTACCCTTGCCCCCATCATCCCTACAACTGCTCCCCCTTCATCCCTGGACACTACTCCAAGTCCCGCCGACCCCTCCTCCCCACATGAGGCGTCCACGTTAAGCTTAACGTGACCCTACGCCGGTCGTTTCCAGCTGCTCACCCCGGCGTTGCTGGACGCACCCCTACTGTCGCCGTCCATCTGCTGGCCCCACCCGTCCGCATGGCCTGTGCTGCCACTACCGCTCCCCCCTCAGTTCGACCTTCATTGCTACCGTCATTCCCGCCTCCGTCCATGTCGCTTCTAACCCAGCTCATGGCACAACGAAACAGCACGCCCATGTTGGCAGTACCCGACTGGAAAACACACATGCACCGTCCACGCCATATAGCCGTCATTTCTGCCACTACTACCTTCCTCTCTTCCAACGCCATGTCATGCAAAGCATCCTCCATAGTTGTTTGAAGCTCACCATCCTTCCTGTCCTCAATCCAATGCCAGATCTCCCTTGAAGTTTGGTCCGATACCTCCGTTGCATTCGGACACCTGAATAACATGTGAGGAATGGTCTCCTTTTCGGGCATACAAAGCGTGCATGTTCCGTCTTCCGTACAGTGCCGGTCGAAAAGTTGTCCCCTAGTAGCAAGCCCACCCGTGCATACTCTCCACAAGAAGTGAGCCGTCTTTGGACTCCAACCATCCTTCCAAACCCTCCTCCATATCCCATCTCCTACCTGATCATTGTACTTCCGAGCTTCCTCCACCCCAAGCAAACCCATCCAGTATGCTGACCTGACAGTAAACTCCCCATCCTTAGACGGCCACCACATCAACGAATCCTTTGGCTGATCGGAATTGCACATATTTTCTTTGCAATGTTGTCCGGTACACACTCCCTCACCTTGTTCTCATCCCATCTTGTCCCGTCCTCCGACATGAGCTCCCTCACTTTGTAGTAATCCAGGCTGCCTTCATGTTTGAACCTTCCAAGCGTATCCCCCTCCTTCGGAACCCACATGTGGTCCCATAAATCTATGTTCCCTCCGTCTCCCACTCTCCATTGGACTCCCTCCTTCAGCACTGCCTTAGCACCCCATAAGCTCCTCCACACATGGCTCGGGTCATACCCCCTTCTCGCCTCCCAAAACGACGTCTGTGGAAAGTATCTCGCTTTGAGCACCTTCGTGACTAGAGCCTCCGGATGGCAAACTATCCTCCATGCTTGTCGTGCTAGTAGAGCTTGATTAAAGGTATGAAAATCTCTAAACCCAAGCCCTCCTTGCCGTTTTGGTTTACAGAGCTTCTCCCAGCTCATCCATGAGAGCTTCCTCTCCTTCTCCTTTGCTCCCCACCAAAATCTCACCACCATACGTTGTATATCCTCCATAATACCCATAGGTAGTTGGAAAACACTCATAACATAGGTGGGAATCGCCTGTGCCACCGCCTTGATGAGAACCTCCCTCCCTACTTTTGACAACAGTTTCTCGGACCAGCCCTACAACTTCGTCCATGTCCTTTCTTTTATGAAACTGAAGACCTGCTTTTTTGACCTGCCCACCATTGTAGGAAGCCCAAGATAGCAAGCATGCCTATCCACTGCACGTACTCCCAAGAGAGCACAGAACTCCTCTCTTCTACTGCCTTGTACCCATTTGCTGAAAACAACCTCTTTCTTTAAAAGATTAATCTTCTGATCGGATGCCTATTCGTACTGGCTGATAATTTCAGCTATCTTCAGACATTCTGCAGTGGTTGCTCTAGCAAAAAGAATACTATCATCTGCAAAGAAGAGATGTGAGATGCATGGGCTCCCCTACACAGTTTGATTCCATGTAGTTGGGAGTCCTGAACAGCAGTGCTAATCAAAGTGGAAAAAGCTTCAACACATAAAATGAAAAGGTAGGGGGAAAGAGGGTCACCCTGGCAAAGTCCGCGTGCATGTCTCATGCTCTTGGTCCGATCTCCATTGACGGCAAAGGTATGCTGGACAGAAGAGATACATTCCTGGATCTTGTCTCTCCATTTACACCCAAAACCCATCTTCTTCATGACAGCGTCAAGAAAACTCCACTCGACTCGATCATAGGCTTTGGACATATCAAGCTTCAAGGCAAGGCTTCCCTTCTTCTTTCCTTTATCTCTCTTCATATTGTGAAAAAGCTCATAAGCTATGATGGCGTTGTCAGTGATCATTCTCCCTGGAACGAAGGCGCTTTGATTTTCAGAAACAATACTATTCATGAGAGGCTTCAATCTATTAGTCAGCACCTTGGAGGCAATCTTATACACCACATTACACAGGCTGATCGGCCTGTATTCTCCCACTGTTTTCGGCTTCTCAGTCTTTGGGATCAACACCACTAGAGTATCATTTACCATCGTCAAGTCTCTTTCTCCCTTCCACCACCCCTTGATGTAGCTTGCTACGTCCTTGCCCACCACTCCCCAGAACTTCTGATAAAACATCTCCTTCATACCATTAGGTCCCGGTGCTTTATTAGGATGCATATGTTCCAGCGCTGCCCAGATTTCCTCATCGGTAATATCTCTTTCAAGCTCATCTGCCTGGTCTCCAGAAATAAACTCCCGAATCCCCTTAATTGCCTCCTCGAAGCCCGAAGGATTGCATGACTGAAACAGCTGGGTGAAATAGTCAACAATGATGCTGCAGACATCCCCTTCATGATTTCTCATCCGACCCTGCTCATCCTCAAGACCCTCAATCCAATTTCACCGTCTCCTATTAGTAGCTTTCTGATGAAAATAAGCAGTGTTCCTGTCCCCCTCTTTCAATTCCTTCACCCTCGCCCTGGCGGCCCTGTACTCTTCATTTCTTTGCAGCTAATATTGCAGCTCCCTTGACTTTTCCTCTGCTTCCATAAGATTTGTATGATCTGGGTGAAGCGCTTGAAGGCTTTTCAGCTCATCTTCCAGTTGTTTGATTTTCTTTTGCCTATTCCTGAACTTTTCAGCAGCCCATTCTCTCAACCTATCTTTGCATAAAAGAAGTTTTGTATTCAGCTCAGAACCTCCTCCATACTCCCACGCCCCTTTAATAATATTGGCACATTCATCCTCATTCGCCCACATGGGCTCAAACTTGAAAAAACCACTTCCCCTCCTCTTCTTATGGCCTTTGTTGTCCGCTTTCAAGATAATAGGTGCATGGTCCGACTCATAGATGGGAAGATGAAGAACTCTACAAAACTTATACATATTTCTCCACTCAAGCTCCGGGAGGAATCTATCTAACCTTTCTTTTACAAGCGTTCTTTCCGTCAGCCCCCTTTTCCACGTAAACATATTGCCTTCGAAACCCATATCAATCAAGTTACAATCATTAATAACATCCCTGAAATTCTGAATAAACTTTTCATCCTTGGGTGGTCCACCCTCCTTTTCTGCATTTGAGATAATTTCATTAAAGTCCCCAAAGAAAATGACCGGTTCATTTGCCTCATCTTTCAGTCTCCTCATCAGTTCCCATGTCTTTGTTTTATTTTGTTGATCTGCCCAGCCATAGATCCCAATTGCTCTCCAAGAAACATCAGCTGTCTCATCTTTTATCAAGGCCGAGACATGTCTATTTGAGTAGCTCATAATATCCACCTCCAAGTCCTTCCACCAGAAGCCCAGACCCTCGGCCCTTCCCGTACGTGAAATGAAAATACCATCAGAAAAGCCACAACTCCTTTTAACATCTTCAAGCTGTTTGTCGAACATCATAGTTTCCATGACGAAAACTATATTTGGGCGCTCCCTCCAGGCCCAGGCCCGGAGAGCTTTGGACGTGTCAGGGTCACCCATCCCCTGACAGTTCCAACTAAATATTTTCATTTTCCTTCGCGGGACTGGTCACCGCCAGTCGCCGCTACTTGGGTTGTCACACCCTCTATCATCCCAGACCTGCTTTCATCACCTGTCCTCTGCCGTTTTTCTCCTGTCGGCTGCATAGTCTGTTCATCTAGCTCCATGTCGCAACGATCACCGCATCTGTCCCGCTTCCCTGCTGCACTTTCCCATACTACCTCCTCTTCTGGAATGCCCAGTCTAGCACCCCGACTCATTTTATACACCCATGGCTTGTGTTTCTTCTTCCCCTGACCCAGCTTGGATCCTTGCTTTCTTCTTTCTCCCGCTTCCTTCCGCCTTTGTGCACGTGTGATAGCCCTTTTCTCGCCTTTGTTCTGAGCCTTATATTCCTCCGCCCCCGGACTGTAGTGCAACTGAATCTCGGTATCAATCTTCTCACGTTCATGCGTGCTCCAAGCGTCATGGTTCTGTATCATGTTGTTCTGTTCTACATCACCAATTATGTGCTCCATCGACCTGCTACTTGTCCCCTACTGATCGCTATTAACATAGCTTTGGTCCTCATCCTCTCCATGATCCTCACACTGGTCCCTCACCTCCCTACCCATCGGCGCCGTCTCCTGGATCTTCTTGACGTGCCGCAGCCCTAGCAATTCCTCCCTCGTAATTTTCTTCTGTCCTGCACCTCTCGATGCCCCTAGCAACTCTTGCATTCCTCCATCCTCTCCCCGATACCCCTGGTTGCCTCCTTCATTATTGGTAATGATGTCCACACCACCGCCAACCCCCTCACCCACATATCCCCCTTCCTCGTCACCGGCCTTCCCCACTCGGGAGCTCCCCTTCCTCCCCGCTTCAACCCTAACACCATGCTCCCTTCTCTCTACTTCTACCTCGCTACTGTCTCCCTGCTCCCCGTCATGCGCCCCCACATTGCTCGCGCTATCTTTTATCCCTCCCGACCCCCTTCCTTCCGCCGGAACCCCTTTGAAAGTAAGGGTCTTCTTCACTCTTCCGCCCCCGGCCCTACTCTCCGTTTGCCGGCGCTGCTTCCATGGGGAAGCCCTCATCCAATCACCCCACTGGTTTTGTCTGTCCTCGTCCTCACCATACTCTTGGCAATCCTTGTCAACATGCCCGAGGCACCCACACGCGAAGAAGAACGTCGACAGACGCTCATACTTTATCTCGACATCGACGATCTTTCCGCTCTCCACCCTGATCTTCAGGGATCATTTTAGAGGTTTCATGACGTCCACAACTATCCGGACTCGTAGTGACGAGTCCCATCCCAGGAAATCTCTGTCAGTATCCAGCACTTCGCCTATTCGAGCTGCAATCTTCCTGATCGTGGCCTCCGCCCGGTACCCTAAAGGGACACCGTATAGACGAACCCAAAACGGCGAGCTATCAATCCGCATCCTACCTGGATGCTCTTCCTTGTCGATCTCCTTGAACAGAAGCAATCGCCCATCAAAGTTCCATGGCGCCCCTTCCATCACACGTTGTCTGTCTGCCCAATGAGTGAACTGCATCACGAAGACTCCACCCTCAAGTTGCTTGAACTCCACTATTTCCCGGAGACTCCATGCCTGTGCCATCGTTCTCTCCATCGCTTGGAAGTTGAAAGATCTGTCCGTCAGAAGCCTACCCACCAGCACCAGTGTTGTGTGGTCCTCCGCCTCCTCACCTTTCCCCGTCGCCTGCACATCAATGGGATCATCCTCATCCTCGGTCAGACGCAACCCAGCGTATCTCTCTGCCAGTTATGCCGCCATGATGAGACGGGACCAAGAGCCAGACCCGCTCTCTTGAACCTGCAAGGGAAAACCCTAATCTAAGGGTGGAAGACGCTCACGCCCGCTTGCCCTAATCGCCAGAGTGACAGACGCAGACGGACGAAGCGGGTATTCCTTCCTACATGTTCTATCTCTATAGATCTCTATTCCTATCACATAGGAAATGCCTCTATCTTCCTTAAAGATAATTTCCACTTTAGATTTCCATTCCAGAACATTTCCATTTCACATCAACATGTGGAATGTGAATATGCTCCCACTAAATCACATATCCCTTCTTTATCTTTGACATATCATTCAAACCCTTTGACTATATTATCAAAATAAAGATCACAGTTCTGAGTTTCTTGTACTCAATCAATCACATTGATTAGTCCATTGTAACTTATAGACTTCATTTGCATTAATGGATTCACAAACCTTATAGGTTGTGTCACGTACACATCCTTGTTTTATTCCTTATAGGAATGCAGTTTTAGTATCTGTATGCCAAATCTTTTAGTCATTAAGTTGCAATTTAACAAGCATCATCCTTCTCTAAATGTTATCCATGTGTGTTAATGCTTAAGACTCATTCACACTTATGGATTTCATCCCAATAGTTTCTACCATCAAGGTCATACCTTATGGTTCACATGGAAGTCATTTAGGATGTAATGGTCATAAACCATAACTCAAAATCCAGATCCTCATATTCATCTAGATAGTTGATTCATCACATGACCAACTCATCTCATAGATAATTGAGGTGTCTCTGTCAAGGATATAAGAACTCACAACTCCTTGTGATTCTTAATGTCCTTTATTAGTGTGGGGTATTCTTTATTTAAGAAGAAATTAGTTATTTGATAATCATCCTCTAGCACCTTAGAGTATGAATCCTTTTGATTTAGACATCACCATGCCTTAATCATGAGTTCACTATGATACACTATCATAATCACTCACAAGTTTCTCAAACATTTGGTCCAAGCATTTCATTCATTGATCACATCAAGAATTAACACTTTACCAAATTCGTACTTCATCCATGATATTCTTGAACACTTCAAGATATTCATATTGGTATTTCTCTAAACACCATATGAAGTATTATCATTTGCTCCAATATGTATGTAAATACATCACATGTATTATACCTAATAGGATAATCATTCTCCCACTACTACTAGTGAAGATTGATTAATCATGTCTAAGAGATTCATGCCCCTTACTGGTTCTCTAAACAAAAGTGTCTATATTTTATTGGGTTTTGTGGAGATAACATGCACGGGTGAAGCAATAAAAAAATTCCATCCACCCGAAACAGGATCTCGTCGACAACAACGTATTCAGAAGGAGTGTTTGTGGGATATACCTTATCGCGGAGCAAGTCTGGCGATGTCCTACTGCACAAAGGTGTACAACGCTGCTTGTCTACATGGACGTAACTTATCTCCCATTCGTTGTCGTAGGAAGATCTGGCAGCGCTCCTTTTGTGCGATGATGCGCGCCGCTCGTAACATCCACAGATGATCGTCGCTATCCTCCGAACGCAGGCGTCTCAGCATCTACATCTCTACTTTATCCATGGGGATGGACTAGAACTCCACGTCACACTTCCTAAGCTGGAGGGAAGGATTCGTGTCTATGCGGCGGCGTGCTAGTGGCACGTTGCTCTCCTTTCTCTCCTAAGGATGGTGACAACTAGGGTTTACGTACGTGAGCGTAAACTAAAAAGCCTCTCTCAATATCTTATATAGATATCGGTCGTCAACCTCCTTTAAATAGGATACGAAGGGAAGTAGGGTTTCCTAAACCCATCGGTAAATAGAAACATTGTGTTAATTAAAATGCTCATAGATTAGTTAGAATATTCTAGAATTCATTAATCAACCAAATAATCAAATTAATTGATTAATTAATATCCAACTCCATGCAATCGCTTGGGATGGCTCTATGGGCATATATACCAACAGACTCCCACTTGCACTTAGAGCCAGTCACTCCAATATTATTCTAATCAATTACATAAACATTTTAATAATCAATGTGATTCAAAGCAATTCCAATCAAATCCACAATTATACTCCTATTCCAACACATCCTATGCATGTGACCCGGTCGGCTCCAAATTACGTTGGTAGTGATATCCATAATCATATTATGATTTCACAAGCAATGATTGGTATCTAGAAAGACTTCATTACCACCCAAGTAATTGGAGAAGTTGGAGAACAACTTAACCTATTATTCATGACTGGTGTTACAATGATTGTATTTGTCGCTGATATCCATATTGAAATCGAGTCATGGAATTGTTATCCTTTTCAACATTCAATCCATGTTCCTTGAACTAGAGTAGATTGTCTGAGATATATGTAAGCTCAATATCACATATTGACTCACATCAGCATGGCCATGCATTTCTCAGTCTCGCTTGTCAAGTGGCCGGATTATCAAACTCCCATAGGAAGGACAAATTCCATCTACATCACTCACAGTCATCCCCATGTGTCATAGTGCACCTAAGAACCATCTTTATGGCAATCCTTATTCAGGACCACAGTGGATGATGTTAAAGTACAAGTACACCGAATGACATGTGATAAGTGTAGTGACTTCAGGTCTAAGAACCACAATCACCACCATCATTATGAGATATGACTCTAACTACCAATCATGGTATCCATGTGTCACTCTCAAGGTGGGTCTATCTGATACACTATTCTCTAACAAGTATCTATGTATTTGGTTTGATATCTCCATATCATGGATAATGAGATTCTTCCATCAACCAACATACATTCTAATCTTATGTGTTATTGATGTCTATGGATATTTCCACAATAACAACTGATTAGGGATAAAACAAGAATACATACTCTTAGCATACATATAATCTCACTGTTCAGGTCATCAACCCGAAGACATATGTCATTGAGTATATTATTCTATAGACATCTATAAGTTTTATGGTCATCTCACAATATAAAACACAAACATATAGATTGAAAACTTGCCTTTATTGATATGATCAATGTAGTATTACAAATCGTTTACATAGTATCCCATTACAATCATCAAATGATAGTCTCTATGGGCATACATACCAATAGATTCCCACTTGCACTTATACCCAATCACTCATGAATCTCAATCCAAGTGATCGAACATGTCTATCATGTTTATGCTGTGAAAGTGCTTTTGTGAGCGGGACAATCACATTGCTTTCTGTAGGTACTCTACAAATCTTCACATCTCCTCTTTGTACGATCTCACGTATGAGATGGAACTGCCATAGAATATGTTTGGAACGTTGGTGCGATATTGGTTCTTTAGCCTATGTAATTGCTCCATTGTTGTCACAAAACAATTCAATTGCATCACCAGTGCTTGGAACCACTTCAAGTTCACAAATGAACTTCTTGATCCACACAACTTCCTTTGCAGCATTAGATGCGGAAATATATTTGACCTCTATTGTAGAATTCACAACTGTCTCTTACTTGGAACTCTTCCAGCTCACAACTCCATTATTCAGGCAAAACACAAATCTAGATTGCAATCTGTAGTCATCTTTGTCAGTTTGGAAGATAGCATCGGTATAACCCTTTACCACGAGCTCTTCCTCACCACCGTATACCAAGAATTGATCCTTACTCCTTCCGAAGTACTTTAGGATGTTCTTTACGGCTGTATAGTGACATTCACCTGAATCTGACTGATACCGGCTCATCATGCTCAAAGCATACGACACATCAGGACGAGTACATAACATTGCGTACATGATAGATCCAATTGTTGATGCATATGGAATCTTACTCATGAGTGCCCGTTCATCACATGAACTAGGACACTGGGCTTTAGTGATTGTAACCCCATGGGACATGGGCAAGTTACCTCTCTTAGAACCCTCCATGATAAACCTCTTTAGCACCTTATCAATGTATGTGATCTGGCTTAGGCCTAGAAGCCTTCTAGATCTATCTCTATAGATCTTGATCCCTAGTATATAGGATGCTTCACCTAAATCCTTCATAGAGAAAGTTTTCCCTAGCCAACCTTTTATTGTCTGAAGAGTAGGGATGTCATTTCGCATCAATAGTATGTCATCCACATACAATATTAGAAATACAATTGTGCTCCCACTAACCCTTTTGTAAATACAAGGTTCATCTTCATTTCGACTAGAGCCAAACTTTTTGACTACTTCATCAAAACGTAGATTCCAGCTCCGAGATGCTTGCTTCAATACATAGATTGACCTTTGTAGATTACAGACTTTATTGGCTTCCTTTGGATCGATAAAACCCTCAGGTTGTGTCATGTACACATCCTCGAGTAAATTCCCATTAAGGAATGATGTTTTAACATCCATCTGCCAAATCTCATAGTCATGATAAGCTGCAATGGCAAGCATGATCCTGATGGATTTAACCATGGCAACTGGTGAGAAGGTCTCATCATAATCAACACCTTGAATTTGACAGAATCCTTTCACAACCAATCTACCTTTATAGGTTTGAACATTTCCATCCATGTCAGTCTTCTTCTTGAAGACCCACTTGCACCCTATGGGTTTTACCCCTTCGAGTGGATCCACCAAGGTCCATACCATTTTGGTATACATGGATTCCATCTCAGCTCTCATGGCTTCGAGCCATTTCTCAGATTCTAGTCCCTTAGTAGCTTCTAGATAGGAAGTTGGCTCATCTTCTATGCCCAATTCGTCACTGTATTGAGTCGCGAGAAATCAAAATCTCTCAGGCTCAAGTCGTGTCCTATTAGACCTACGAGGTTCTTGTGTTACATTTGAAACTTGAAATTCCAGAACAATTTGTGAGTCTTCATGTTCCTTATGTACCTCCTCAGGTTCTCTACTTTCTTGTTGGTCTCAAACTTCTTCGAGCTCTACATTCCTCCCACTAATTCCTTTGGAAATAAATTTCTTTTCAAGAAATACAACAGTCCTAGCAACAAACACTTTGTTGTCAGTTGGTGTGTAGAAGTAGTATCCCCGAGTTTCCTTGGGGTATCCAACAAAATATAATTTTTCTGATTTGGGTCTAAGATTTTCAGGAAATTATTTCCTAACATAAGCTTCACATCCCCAAATCTTTAACATAGACAAATTGGAACGATTCCCATTCCATATCTCATATGGTGTCTTTTGAACCGATTTAGAAGGTACACGGTTAAGTGTAAACACTACAGTTTCAAGAGCATATCCCCAGAATGATATTGGAAGTTTGGCTGAACTCATCATTGATCGTACCATGTCTAATAATGTACGATTCCTTCTTTCTGACACACCATTATGTTAGGGTGTACCATGTGGAGTCCATTGTGATACAATAGCACAATCTCTCAGAAGGTCCTCAAACTCTTGGCTTAAGTATTCGCCACCTCGATCTGAATGAAGTGCTTTAATACTCTTACCAAGTTTCTTCTCTACTTCATTCATGAAAGTCTTAAACATTTCAAGAGTTTCTGACTTGTGTTTCATAAGATATACATAGCCATACCTACTGAGGTCATCAGTGAAGGTAATGAAGTATTGATAGCCTCCTCTAGCATTTGATCTAAAAGGTCCAAATACATCAGTATGTATGAGCCCTAGAAGATCACTAGCTCTCTCACTGTGTCCAGTGAAAGGGTTCTTGGTCATCTTCCCTAATAAACATTCCTCACATGTCTCTAATGATTCAAAATCAAAAGAGTCTAGATAACCATCCTTATGGAGTCTAGATATGTGCTTCTCATTTTTGTGCCCAAGACGACAATGCCATAAGAATGTTTTGTTTGAGTTGTCAAGTTTTAACCTTTTAGTATTTACATTGTATACGCTAGTCTCAAGTTCTAACAAGTAGATACCATAAGACATAGGGGCATTCCCATACAAGATCTCATCTTTAGAAATAGAAATAATTCCATTCTTAATGTGAAATTCAAATCCACTCTTGTCCATACAAGATACAAAAATAATATTTCTATTAATGGTAGGTACATAATAGAAATTCTCTAATTCTATTACAAGGCTCGTAGGAAAAGATAAACTAATAACTCCAACTACGGTGGAAGCAACTCTTTCTCCATTAGCGACCCGGAGCTCGAGTTGGCCCTTTCGTAAAGGCTTACTTCTTATCAGATCCTGCATATTAGAACATATGTGAGATCCACATCTGGTATCCAGTACCCATGATGAAGAAGTATTTAAGTTTATATCAATAACATATATACCTGAAGTGGAGATCTCTATCCCCTGCTTCTTCTTCCTCAGTTCCTCCAGGTAGAGAGGACAGTTTCTTTTCCAATGTCCAGCCTGGTGACAATGGTGACAACTGCCTTCTTTGGAGATCCCACCTTTAGCTTTGAGCATGGATGACTTTGGCTTCTTCCCGGCTTTAGAACTTTTCTTAGCCTTTCCTTTGCCTTTTGACTTTCCCTTTGTCTTACTAATCATCATCACAGACTTGGGCTTGTCTTTCTTCATCTGTGCTTCAAATGTCCTCAACATGCCCAACAATTCTGACAACGGCTTATCAAAATTGTTCATGTTGTAGTTCATGACAAAATGACTATATGATTCAGGCAACGATTGTAGAATCACATCAGTGGCCAACTCTTGACCTAGGGGAAATCCCATCTTAGATAGGCTTTCCACATACCCAATCAAAGTGAGTATATGGGTGCCAACTGAGTCTCCCTCTTTCATCTTGCTTTTGAACAAAGCCTTTGAGACATCATATCTCTCCTATCTTGCTTGATGTTGATACATGCTCTTGAGATGTGTTACCATATCCATGACATTCATGTTCTCATGCCGCTCTTGCAACACATAGTTCATTGAGCACAACATCAGGCACTTGACATCCACGACATCATCAAGGTGCTTCTTGTAAGCATCCTTTTCAGCCTTGGGTGCATTTACGGCAGGTTCCGCTGGCTCTGGTGTTTCAAGGACATAGAGCTTACGCTCATGTGTGAGAACAATTCTCAGCGTCCTAAACCAGTTTTGAAAGTTGATTCCGGTAATTTTGTCCTTTTGAAGGACCGATCGCAATGAGAAAGTGTGAGTGTTGTTTGCCATTTGATTGCTACAAAAGAAAAAATTGCATTTAGTCCAAAACATTTTGACTTGTAAAGATTTGATAAACGAGATTAATTAGGCCTTTAATTAATTATGCTCCCACTTTTTTATTCAAATTGATAGCCCTCACTATCAACTCAGAAGATTGCAACGCACAACCTTCTAGTGAGCCAAGACCCAAAATAATTGGATCAATGCCCAGCCAATGCCGGCGTCAAAGACCAAATACTAAGGTAGGAAACTTTTTCCAATTACATCATATGCAACTCTTGGATAGATGGTCATGCACAACTCCTTACCATGATGTATCTGTGTGCCTCTAGGTACTTGATCCTATCAAGGTTCCCTAGTTAAGTCCAACCCATAAGCCAACACGATGAGTGTGCACCCTGCGGAGGCATACCCACACACCTACCATCACACTTCCACGAGATAGACAGTGTACCACGTGGAGGCGTGCCCACACATAGTAGATCAAGATTTTCATGTGTGTTGCTTTATGGAAGGCAACTAAAACTTAATATTATTAATTGAGGGATTTTATTAATACATATACATATCGATACACAACATACTTATAGTACGTATCATATACTACTATATCCACGACCACAAACGATAGACATACAATCACAAACACAAATACATCGGTTATGGACATACTATTGTAATCCTTTGGAGCAACAAAGGATTACGGTCCACCTATGGTCTTATGCATCTCATGCAACACATGTGAATCAACCTATAAGCCTGTAATGATCAACATTACAATGAACAACTTCATGGATGCTTCGTGAGGTTGGAACTTCAAGTTGCTTCTTGGAATTGGATCTTCTTGTTGCTTCTCTATGGATGCTCCTTGGAGTTGGATCTTCAGGTTGCTTCTTGGAATTAGATCTTCATGGTAGTTCTCCATGGACACTCCTTGGAGTTGGATCTTCAAGTGGCCTCCTTACATCAAGTTTATAAAAAATAAAACTAATCCTATCTCTATTACATCATATGAGTACAAATATAAAAGGAAAGAATTAATTACACTTTGAAATAAGAGATGAGGCTCGGCATGCAAGCCGAATACTTTATACAAAGGATCCATATGTAACCATTATACATCCATATAATTCAAAAACAAACATATCCACAAGATTGACATCCACATTCATCCACAACATTCACAAAAGGGGATACTAGGCCACAACTGTGCATGCACTCACCACATAAAATAGATTTTAAAGGCGACATGTATGCTATCATAGGTATATCTACATATATGTATATACATATTAAATTGCAGTACTTTTAATGTGGGACATTCACCATTAAATAAATTTTTGACTCCCATGCAAACTATACGGGGTACACAGGGGCAGGGCCCCGGTCAGAGGGCGGGGGTCGAGGGGAGGTTGCCCCTCACGGGGACTCAGGGGTCTACGGAATTTTACTTCTGTGCAGTTAGGAAAATCAATATTTTCCATAGTCGACCCCGTCCAAAACGTCAAAAATAGAAGCATGCGGCGTATGTGGAATTAGGTTTAGATTTTCACATTAGAAATTTTAATTTGCATCGTATGCAACATAGAAAATAGTATACAGTGATTCGATCATATCGAAATGAATCCAAATACACCGTAGATCGATGCTTCTCTGATACCATTGTTGGGTTTTGTGGAGATAACATGCGTGACGCAAGCAATAAAAAAAATTTCACTCAACCCAAAATAGGATCTCGTCGACAATATCATATTTGGAAGGAGTGTTTGCGGGATATACCTTATCGTAGAGCAAGTCCGGCGATGTCCCGCTGCACAAAGGTGTGCAATGACGCTTGTCTACACAGACAGAACTTCTCTCCCGTTCACTGTCACAGGAAGATCCGGCGGCACTCCTTTCGTGTGATGATGTGCACCGCTCATAACGCGCACGGATGATCGTTGCTGTCCTCCGAACACAGGCGTCTCAGCGTGTGCATCTCTACTTCATCCACATGGATGGATTGGAAGTCCACGTCGCGCTTCCTAAGCCGGCGGGAAGGAGTCGTGTCTGTGCGGCGGCGTGCTAGTGGTGCATTACTCTCCTAAGGATTGTAACAACTAGGGTTTACATACGTGAGCATAAACAAAAAAGCCCCTCTCAATATCTTATATAGATATCGACCGTCAAACTCCTTTAAATTGGATACGAAGAAGTAGGGTTTCCTAAACCCATCAGTAAACAGAAACACTGCATAATTAAAACGCTCGTGGATTAATTAGAATATTCTAGAATTCATTAATTAACCAAATAATTGCATTAATTGATTAATTAATATCCGACTCCATGCAATCGCTTGGGATGGCTCTATGGGCATATATACCAACAGATTTATCCATGATATGGAAACTAGAGATGAATTTCTCATGATTTTTGCTAATATGATTGTTTGATTTATCAATAACTTTTAGGTATCATTTTATCTTATGCATATCAAGTACCACAAGATAAACAAGGCATTGCCACAAAGAAACATCAACTTTATTAATTGCCATCATTGTCATACAATGTGCAAAAATTAAACTGTTTCTATCTATGGGAAAGTATGAAATAGCAGTTCATAACTCTATTACATGCCTTCAAGGCTGAAAATAAACTAAAGTACTCTCTATCTATGGCGGCAACATTTTCCCCATTGATCAGCATATCGCGAAGATACCGTCTCCACGACAGCTCTCTAGCGGTACACCGTCGGGGCCCTCTCTGGCTATCCAAACCTCTCTCTCCACCACCAATCCGTCCATCATCCCCCTACCCCTCACCTGTGCCTTCCCTGGATGGCTCTACCGTCCCGAGATGACCACCTGGAGAGGATGCGCCAGTGCCGGGGTCTGGGCAACCTCCTATGCCTGACTCATCTACGCCTGCTGCGGTGGGTAGGTCCTGGGCGGAGACGACCCGTAGACCTTTGTAGGTCAGACACAACTTCCGTCCGGTGGAACTACCTGAAGACCCCAAAGGACCTGTATTCAAAGAGGGAGACAAGAGGCCCTGGATGTGGTTCTCCCAGCCTGTGGTTGAGGCCATGGATGAGTTCCATCGCTTCACCATAACCATCCAGGTTATGGGGAAGATCAATCACATAGCTCAGCTTTATGGTTGGATTCTACGCTCGTGGAAACCCAAGGGAGAAGTTCAGCTATCGCCGCTTAGAGATGGGCAATTCCTGGCAAAGTTCTCCTCAGACGATGATCTGAAATGATCGCTGGATGAGGGACCATGGTTTTTTGATAACCAGCTGGTCATCACGAGAAGGTGGTCACCCGAGTCGGACACGAGGAAGGCTGCTCTCACGACGGTGCTGGTGTGGCTTACGCTTCCTGATGTGGGGCCTCACTGGACCCGCAGGGAAACCACCATTATTGCGTTTGGGATAGGGAAGCCTCTTGTTGTGGACTTCCATGCGACGGGGAAGTTTTCCGACGCTGCTCACCTCTGTGTGGAGATGTCTGCGGCGAAGCCTGCTCCCCCGGAGGTCATGCTCGAGCTGTCAGATGGGAGTGAGCTGGAAATCAAAGTGTGGTATGATGCTATGCCGGAGAGATGCGACACTTGTCAGGTGTTCGAGCATTTGCCTACGAGATGCCCGACGACCACACCAACGGAATAGACTGCAGATTTGACTCGCGGTAGGTCCAAAAGCAGGAGGCCTAGGTGTAGACGCTCCAAGCGGGGGAGACCATCTGCTGCAGTTGTGCCGGCGAACCAGGGTGTGGCTGCGGCTGCCCCAATGGTTGAACAAGTTCCCACAGCAGAGGAGGACACGTAAGTGGAAGCAGTGATCATGGCTCGGCAGAGTGAAGACCCAACGGCCTTGGTGGTCTATGGGGAGACTTTGCAGATAGTCGGGCCTGACAGTAGACCACCGGATAATGCAGGGGAGGTATCACCTATGACTAATATGTTCTCGGCACTTCAAAACTTGGAGTCTGAATTGAGCCTAGAGAACTTGGCCACCAATGCCACTAGCAGGAGTTATACAACTCAGACAGGTGCCCAAGCTACTTGGGGACGACGCTCCTTAGCTAGGATCTCCACCGCTGGAAGGGGTGGACACTCAAGTATGCGATGACCATCCTCACGTGGAATGTGAGGGGTGCCTCTCGGCCTGAGAGATAGAGAAGAGTCAAAGGAGTGATTACTAAGGAGAAGGCCACTCTGGCAATTTGCCTAGAGACAAAGATCAAACATCATTGTGTACAGGGATGTGCGAATCTATTTCCAAATGGTTGGGGTTGTGACTCCAATCTCCAAAAGATTGATGGGGGCAGGATCGTGATTATTTGGGACATCAGAGTTTGGGATGTGCAAGTCATCCAAGATACTGATCAACTGATAGTCGCTAGCTGCATTAATGAAGGCGGCTTCCACTGTGTCATTAGTGTGGTTTATGGTCTCAACGATGAGATGTCTAGAGGAAGGCTGTGGGATCAAATTACGACTTCCACACATCAAGCGTTACCTCACCTTGTAATCGGCGACTTCAACCATCTGAGGAAATCGACTGAGAATCATGGTGGGAAACCCGTTCCAGACTCTATACTTTGCAGGTTTAACGCTACGGTGGATGCGGCAAATCTGCTGGAAGTGAACATGATGGGTGGTGTTACTACTTGGCATGATAAGAAGAAACCAGAACACATGATTGCTAGAAATCTTGACCGAGCCTTGGTGAATGCGGTGTGGCTTGAGGTGTTCCTGGAACCTTCAATTGGCTTAGGTGGACATCCAAACAGTGATCATGCATGGATGAATCTGAAACTTACTGATGCTACACCATCTAACATGCCCTTTAGATTCCTCAACTTCTGGCTGGAATGGCCGAGCTTCCGAACCTTGGTGGAGAGGACATGGCAAGCCCAGATCACAGGGAACCCAATCTTTGTCGTGGCAGAGAAGTTGAAAAGGCTGAAGGAGGTGATTAAAGCTTGGGCCAAAGATCGGGCTGACATCCCCACACTGGTAAAAAAGGCCACTACTGATTTATCCGTTACAGATGTGGAGTTAACGGCCAAGCCGTTGTGCCCTGTACTCATGGATAAAGAGGAGAAGGCTGCTAGAAGATTAAAGCAATTGGAGAAGGCTGAGGAACTTCTATTTTAGCAGAGAAGTAGGCTTCACTGGATTAAAGATGGTGACCATAACATGAAAGTGTATCATGCTGCCACTAAGAAAAATCATATGAGGGACTGTATACACTCGTTGCTGAAACAAGATGGGTCTTGCACTGGTGGCCCCGACTAGGTTGCGAAGGAGGCTTTTGATTACTTCACCAAGCTGTATAATAAAAGTAGCTGCTCCAAGCCATGCGTTCTACCTCCGTGTAGAGTCACGGATGATATGAACCAGAAGTTATGTGGTCCTGCTTCTGATGAGGAGATCAAGCAGGCCGTTTTTTCCATTGGAGCTTCCAAATCCCCGGGACTTGATGGGTTTAACGGGAAATTTTTTCAAGCGTTCTGGGACATTATTAAAGAAGACATTGGGCGTGCTGTCAGATGGTTCTTGGTGGGGGGTGAATGGTGAGGAAGGTCAACCATGCCTTTATTCGCTTGATTCCAAAAAAGCCTCATGCGACATCCTTGGAGGACTACATGCCCATTGCATGCTGCTCAGTGTTATATAAGATCATGGCAAAGTTGCTGGAGATGAGACTCAGTAACATCCTCCCAGACATCATCTCAAAAAATCAGTCGGCCTTTTTTAAAGGCAGGTCTATATCTGATTGTGTGCTTCTCGCCTCTGAGTTTTTTTTTTATTTCAAGTGTAAGAACATCACTAAGAAGGCTTGCGTGAAGGTAGACATATCTAAAGCATATGACCATGTCAATTGGTTTGCTCTTTGTGCTATTCTTGAGGCTCTTGGTTTTGCCTCCAGATGGATTGGGTTGATGAAGCAGTGTGTGGAAACCATGTCTTTCTCAATGTTGATTAATGGTGTTCCGCAGGGCATGTTCAGGGCTACTAATGGGCTGAGATATGGTGATTCGGTGCCTCCCTTGTTATTCACTTTGGTAATGGAAGCTTTGTCTTTCCTTATCCAGAAAGCTGAAGGTGAAGGGGTGCTTAAAGACTTTAAGGTTGGGGGAACTCCAGTCCTCTCACACATGGTGTTTGCTGATGATGTGCTCCTGTTCCTGGCTGCATATGCCAAATACATGAAGGCTATGAGAGCAACCTTGATAATGTTTGGGAGGCTTACTGGGTTGTACATCAGCCAGATATAATCTAAATATTATCTCTCTAAATCTTATGACTCGAGGAGGGGTAGAATTAGAGAAGCGGCTGGACTGGAGGAGGGAAGTTTCCCAACCAAATACCTGGGCATTCTGATTATGGGAGGTAAATGTGTGGGAAGAGATTTCATGGAGGTTATTGATGACCTCCGAACGGCGGTGGACAAGTGGATGGGACTGAACCTCTCCATGGTGGGGAGATTAGTCCTTATCAAATCTGTCTTCATGGGTAAGGTTTCCTTCTGGTGTCGGCAAGCGGAGTTACCCGCGTTCATCCTTGATAAAGCTAGAGCCATTATCAGCTCCTTCATGTGGGCTGGTAAGGGACACGCGGTGGCCTGGACTACTGTGGCGGCTCCAGTGAACCTAGGGGGTTTAGGGGTGCCTGATTTACACCTTGTAGCCAAATAGGAGATGGGGAAATGTATTGATAGGTTTCTCCTTATTGATGGTTCTCCTTGGGTGATGTGGACCAAATGCAGGTATGGCACATCTCTCAACCAGGCGGCCTTGAATAGAGTTTCCAGAGTGTGGAAGGGGATGTTGCGCATCTAGGACCAAGTCAAATAGAAGTATTTGTTGTTGAATGGCGTATGGCAAAGAACAGTGGCTAAACCTTGGGTCATGCAGAGAATGGGGCTACTGGTGCCTTGGGCATCCCTTGTTTGGAGTCGACACCACCTGCCCAAATGGAGTTGCTGCTTCTATAGGGGTATCATGTGCAAGCTCCCCACTTTTGACAAAATGATTAAATGGGGTTTACAAGTCAACCCGAATTGCATCTTGTGTGGTAAGGAGAAAGAATCACATAGCCATCTCTGGTGGCTGTGTAACTTCAGCAGATATATCTGGGTGCATGGAATGCTGAAATGCGGCTTGGGTGGTTCCCCTCCTATTGACCTAGATACCAGCGTGAGCTGGATTTTGGACAAAACAAATAGTAATCAGTCACTGAGGTGTTTTGCTGGTCTTTGTATGACGACTATTATGTTCCATATTTTGAAGGAAAGAAACTCTAGACTACATGGTGGCCTGAACAGGGATGGGTTGGTGGTTTTTGATGATATTGTAAATAGCTTATTAGCTTTTGGTAAAGCCAGGCCTAGGCTCCTGTGTGGGATGGATATGATGATACAAAGGCACTAGGGTTTTTGTAGTTAGCTCACCCGGTGTACTGTATGTGGGGTTTTGATGTTCCCCCATACTTTTGATTTCTATAGTAATTTTTTACCTGATCCAAAAAAAACATTTGCCCCATTGAGTGTTTTACATTTTATATCTTGGTATCATATACCTCAAAAAAATGTTACAAGTTTATTTCATGACACCTTCAAGTGGAGACATTTGTCGCCTCCTTCTTCTTTAGTTCTTCCAGATAGAGTGGACAATTCCTTTTCCAATGTCCTGGCTTTTGACAATGGTGGCAATTACCTCTCTTGGTCACACCTCCTTTGGCCTTGAGAGCTGAAGACGACTTGGGCTGCTGCCTAGCATCAGAACCCTTATTATATTTTCCCTTTCCCTTGCGCTTGGACTTTCCTTTCTTACTATTGATCATCATCACAGACTTAGGCTTGTTCTTCTTCATCTATGTCTCTGCTGTCCTCAGCATGCCCAACAACTCTGCCAACGACTTGTCAAAGTTGTTCATGTTGTAGTTCATCACGAACTGACTGTAGGATTCTGGAAACGATTGTAGTATCACGTCAGTAGCCAACTCTTGGCCCAGTAGAAATCCCAGTCTCATCAGGTTCTTCACATATCCAATCATCTTGAGTGTGTGAGGACCAACTGGATCTCCTTCTATCACGACACACTTGAACAGTGCCCTTGAGACATCATATCTCTCTTACAGTGCTTGATCTTCATACATGTTCTTGAGATGATGAATCATCTCAATGACACCCATGTTTTCATGTTGTCTCTGCAACTTGTGGTTCATGGAGCACAACATCAAGAACTTTGCATCAATGGCATCATCAGAATGCTTCTCATAAGTATCCCTTTCTGCCTTTGGTGCGGTAGGAGAAGGTTCCTTTGGAACTGGAGTATCCAGGATATAGAGCTTTCACTCTTGAGTGAGAACAATTCTCAATGTCCTAAACCAGTCGTGGAAGTTAGTCCCATTCAACTTGTCCTTTTCAAGGACCAATTGCAATGAAAAGTGATTGTTGTTTGTTGTCATTTGTACTACAAAAGGAAAAATATGCAATTTAGTCCAAAACTCAATTTTCACTTATTTGGTTGATTTGAAAGTTGACAATATAATTAGGACTTTAATTAATTATCACTCCCACTATTTTGTTCAAACTGATAGCCCTCACCATCAATTTAGAAGATTGTAGCGTACAATCTTCTAGTGGGTCAAGATCCATATTTCATCAAGTCATGAGTCAACTTTGGCTGATCCCCCACAATCTTGACTATTTAGGTAGGCCATCATGCCAATTGCATCATATGCAACTCTTGATGAATGAACATGCAAAACACCTTGCCATGAACATTTCGTGCCTCTGGGCCTAGACGCTATAAGAATCACCAGTTAAGTCTAACCCAAAAGCCAACACGGTAAACATGCACCCTACTTTGGCAGAACCTACATGTTTACCCTTCACACTTCCACGAGATATATGACGCGCCACACTTTGGCATAACCTACGCTTGGTTGATCAATTTTTTCATGTGTGCCTCTAATGGAAGGCGTAAAAGACTTAATATTTAGATGAGGGATTTGGTTTTATAGGTACATATACATATCCAATCACCACAATACATAGTACATATCATATACATGCTATATCTCATAGAAAACATGTGAAATGATAAAAGCGATGATTATGTCCATCCTAATGTGATTCCTCAAGCCAAGAGGAATCATAGTCATCTAGGTCTACATCACATGCAACTTGTCCATGATGAAGTGATATAGCCATCCGAGTTGATTAACTCATCACATGAATGACCTGCTTGCCCTGGACGGTCGTCTGGGTGCCACCAGCCGATCGATTGGCTCCTCCAACCGATCGATTTGCCTGGTCGTCGTGCATCTCTTCATGGCCGCCACCCGATCATCTCGCTCCATGAACCGCTCGACTGGATCGCCAACCGATCGGTTCACACCTTGAACCGATCGTCTCAGTTGTCGTCAGGTTGTCTGCCGTTCTTTGACATAACAAGAAATAAAAGATCTATCCTATTTTACATTTGAAAAGGGAAAGCCCAAGTTACATTTAGGGGGAGCAAAGGTAGGAAAGAAATCTTGAGTTATCTCTAGTTACATCAGGAATAGGAGATAGGAAAATCGGTGCGCAGACCGAGATGCAAGCAACCACATACAACCAAGCACACACATAGGGTTTATTGGCCATAACCACACTATACATCCACCATAAAACTGGCTTAAGGGCGACACGTATCGAGTGCATTCATATTACATATCATATATGTTTATTGGGATTTGTGGATTTAGGATTGGACATGCATAAAGCCAATTTTATTCACATCGTATGAAATAAATAAAGGTGATAAAACAAAATCGATCATATAAAAAATCCTAAAGTATAGAGTAGTTGACTTAGCTCTGATACCACTATTGGGTTTTAGGGGAGATAGAGAAGACATCGGAAACAAAAAATTTTCTTCTCCCCAAACCCAAAACAAAGAAAACACATCAATGTCTATACAATAGGAAGGATGGTTTGTAGAGGCATACCTTGTCTCGAGGCATGCTCGGCGACGTTACCTCGCACCTTGCGCGGTCTTCACCTCTGGTCTTGGACGGTGTCTGTGTAGCTCCTGGTCTCACCGGGACTGTCAACTCTTGGTCACACTAGGACTGTCGGGATTGACAGCTATCCTCAAAGCCGCAGAAGTCTCCCGCCTATGAAGTAGTCCACATGGACCACCTAGAACTCTGATCTCCTTGTCCCACAAGGAATCAGAAGGAGTCACACCCTCCTGTCGGCGTACTAGTCACCGACACACTCTCCTGCCACCAGTCAGTTTCCTGCAGTTGTCTTTCCCTTGCTGTTCCTCCCTTATCGAGTAGCACTTTCTCAGGCTCTCTCTCGGTTACCAAAACCAGAGAGAATGACAACTTTGTAGAGCAATTGGTGCACTGATTTGTGTTCCTAAGAAGCCCCCACTACCCCTATATATAGGAGGGTCATGGGACAAGGTTCTCTACCCCGAGTAATGTGAGATTAATGTAGGAGTAGAAGGGTTCGAGATTTTACACAAAACAACCAACTACACCACCTGAACCGATCGTTTCAAGCATGAAATGGTCGGTTGGGTAGCTGAGCCGATCGTTTCACACCTGAAATGATCAATTGGAACACCTGAGCTGATCAGTTCACTTCCCAACCGATCGGTTTGTGGTCCTGGTCCAACTCAAATTGACTTCCACATTTGTTTCCGATTAATCAAATATTAATCCTTGTCCAAATCAAATTTGTACAAGTGAAACAAATTGTATTTGTAAAATATATAGTCTTCTGACTTTTCAAATGATCTCGGTTGGACTAGTTGAGCTGATTGGTTCAACCCTTGAACCGGTCATCTCATCCTGTCTTGAGCCGATCGGTTCATCACATGAGCCAATCGGTTCACCAACCTGAGCCGATCAGTTCATCACATGAGTCGATCGGTTGGAAGTGCAGACTGTGCAAAATCAGTCAATTGCAGTTTCAATCAATCTGATACTCTAATACAATCGATCCAACACCTTGAATACTATGATTTTGAGCTATCAATTAATTGATTGTTTAATTGAACTACTAAACACTTTTAGTAATAAATCTAAACATCGTTTGTGGATAAACTCCTCTTCCAAGTTAAATCCTATGTGTGTGACCATGCAGGTCCATTCCACGTTGGCAGTGAAAGTCCATAACACTTATGACTTCACAAGCAAAGAGCGGTGCCTAGTCACACATCAGTGCTACCCAAGTGAAATAGAAAGTTGGAGAACAACTTTCAATCCTACAATCTTTGAATGGTGTTACAGTGAATGTATAATTCCTTTATCACTGATATCTCGAATGAACTCAATGCATGGAACAATCATCATGCCAACGTTCATTCACTTTCTTGATCTCAGAGTAGATTGGAGGAGATATGTATGAAATCAATATCACATATTGATTCACACATGCGTGCACACACCTATCTCAATCCTACTCATCAAGTGGCCATGGATATAAAACTCCCTCGGGAGGGACAAATCCCATATCTATCACTCACCCCTCAAAAGGCCCATGTGTCAAAGCCACCCAATCATCACCTTTATAACAACCCATGTTTCAGGACTTCATTTGATGATGTCAAAGTGTACCCAATGACATGCCTTAAGTGTAGAGATTTCAGGTCAAAGAATCACACTCACCACCATTACTGTGAGAACTGACTGGGACTACCATGTCATTGTTCCATGTGTCAAACTCACGGTGGGTCTGTCCGGTAAACTTGTTCTCTAACAAGTACCTATGTGTTTGGTTTGATATCTCCATATCATGACTAATGAGATTCTGTCATCAACCAACACCACAATCTAGTCTTGTGTGTCATTGTTATCTATCTAACTTCCACAATGACATATGACTAGGGACATAATAAGAATGTACAAACTCTTAGCATCCGTATGATCTCATCATTCAGGTCCTGAATCTGAAGACATATGTCATTGAGTACTGTCATTCTCTAGACATCCAATCTATTCTATCATTATCTCATATGACTGAACCAAAAAGAATTGGAAGCTTGCATTTGATCTTTATGAAATCAATCTTAATGTATCCCATCAAGCATCCCATGATTGGCTCTCAGGGCATACATACCAACAGTCTGCGAGTATGAGAAAGTCTAGACTTCATGGCAAGGGAAGCAGACAATCTTGAGATTTTTGATCTTTTTGTAAATAACCTAATAAGGGTTATCAGAGCAATGCCGAATATTTGCATGGTAGTGGATATGACTATACTCAGAAACTAGGGTTTTTTTTAGTGTAAACCCCCTTATATAGAATATGGGGGCCTGCCCATTATATGCTCCTTTTTGGGTTCTTAGTAAAATTTTACCTTCTCCAAAAAAATATTACATAATCAATTATTATATTACATTTCCTCTACATTAGAACCTAGATTAATTGATAGTTCTATTTTGTTACTAGGCTTCAAGGTGTTGCTTTACGAATATACACTTATTAGGAATATATATGGTTTAAATGATACATAAAATAATATGTGAATACATAAACAATTTTCATTATACTTATGGGTAAATCAATATGGACATATAATATCACATTCAAGTTTTGGGATAAGTCATATTATAACCCTTTAACATTTTATTCCAATTAGGCCAGTCTACTTAAAAATTTACAAAATTGATATTGAATTCACACCCATTTATATATATGCATACCTAGGGTTTAAGTTCCATATACCTCCATATGTGAATGCATAACTATTCCTTATTGCACATACATGCAACTTAACATGTAAATATACTTTGGTTATGGTTCTTCAAATAGTTATATGTGCATATTTCACTTATTTATAGTCACAAATATCAATATTAGGTATTATGAATCTATTCTCTTAATAACTATCAGAAATGCAATGTCACCAATTAGACATTACTAACTTATGTGTATTAGTACCCACATGATTTACATTAACATAGTAAATTGACAATGCTATATCATTTGAAAGCCTATGTCTAGATTATTATTTCTCTTTCATATTATATATTTATATTAGTTGAATTCCTAAAATTAGGTATTAGAAACCTACTACTTATCAGTATTAATGTTCTACTAGGTGAACTAATATGGTTAGTATTAGGAAAAATGATCAAGTGATATTATTATTGTCATGTATTCATACTCTAACACCTCAATTTTCATCTAATCTCTATATTTATATGATCTTAAACAACTTCCAGGTTTCATTATACGTATATGTAGTATACAAAACATGTATCTATAAGAGTAGAATAACCCATAATATAACCAAGATAAACCTCTAATGTTATCGTCTAACTGATAACTTCTATTTATCATATTTATTGAGTTCTTATAAAAAAGAATACATAAACAATATTGACCTATGATCTCGATGGGTTGGTTGGATTTGTAGGCTATAATCTGGGAAACCAAAGTCTGGATGGATTTCCATCCTAAACTGCCATCAATGTTTCTAATTTGAAGCAAAGCTAAACCCAATGTTGTAGCTTGAGAAATTACTATACTTCCTGAATTGTAGATCTCATTAGGGTAGTAACATCACTTTGCAAAAGGGTCAATATAGGTGAAGTTGTTAAGGTTGAAGCATGTTTGACAAGGATTGGAGAGTGGGGGAAGACATATTGGTGGTGTCAGGATAGGTGGAAGGAAGTGTACAACTTAGTAGAGATCTAGAATCTTTGTCAATATTTATCGTATTGTAGGTGAGATCCTTGGCCGCGATGTTTCAAGGCTCTTTGCAAAGATTGTGTCAATTTCTGGAGTATATTGGACTAGTACTCTAGGTGGGATATTATCAATTCCTCATTAAACTTTGCAAAGGCAAGGCACAATCTAATATAGCCCTAATAGAGTTTGGAGGAGTGTACCTAGGCGGTGTTGACTGGGTTTGCAACCTTATGATGAAGTTGATTCTTTGTGTAAGTTGGATGGATGGGTTCTGTGGTGTTTTCAAGTTGTCTAGGATGGTTTGAAAGTTTTTATGCATTTGAGGAGGAAGGGGGTGGTCTGTGACTATTGGGTGATTTCTAGAACAGTTGGCATCTATGGTCATGCATGGTGGTAGAATCTTCATCCTATCATGTCTTCCTAGTGCACTTGAGAAAGGGAAGTAGAGAGGTTGATTTGACACAATGTCATAGGGTGTCATCTCCATATCATAGGCAAGAAGAGAGGGAACGGTAGCTATACTGTGTGGGTCACTAATGATACTTTTGACTGCATTGATGGGGTCTAGGAAAGGTCAGAGAGTAGAAATTATGTATGCACATCAGTGGTGGTGAGGGGATCAAGGATTCATTAGGATGTGAGGTGTCATACAGAGGAGTGGAGAAAGGAGGCAGTGTCACATTTGCAAAAAGTGTAATGAAGCATTCCTGCTTGATATGGTGGTCGTGTTGTAGGTCGTCATGCTTCTTCCATGGGTTTGTTCATAAAGGGGGTTGTCTAGGGTTACAATGGGTTCCTGGTGTTGAGGGATGGTGAGAAAGGATTTTATCAAGAGGTGCAAATGCATGAAAGGGGATTCTTTGATCGCCATTTCTAGTCAGCAACATCAGCTTACTAATGACGACTAAAATTCAATCTTGGGGCTACTATTCAAGGCTTGTCACCTATGGGAAACTTCATGGAGAAGAGAGGGATATGGGTATATACTTCTATTACATGATGACTTGTGGGACATCTTGATGTTTTCCTCTAAATTGTTGGCAGTAGTGGCGTTTAAGAAGATGAATGTGTGGCTAGGTTTTATATCATCTTATAGATATCTAAATAATATATATAAGATCCATGCTCCCTTACTATTTCGATCTGATCACATTCTTAAATATCAATAAATCTAGTTACCAAAACACTAATACACAAAGTTCAAACTCTTATTTGGATTTACTAATTATTGTCGCAATATATTGAGCAATATGTATAATTTTCTTCCATAAGTTCTAAGGGCAATATTTGTGATATTTAGAGAAATGAATGGCAAGTTACCTAGGAAAAAATTCATTGAATTTAACTAATTATAGTCCCTAAGAGCAGGCTCCCAAAAGTAGAAGTGTGATCCTAAAGGAGAATCAGAATTTTAAGTTTATAATCCAAAACCTTCAAGGATGTCCGCAACTCAATACAAGGTCAAAGTATATATACAGAGTTGAAAATAGGGATGTGGGGACATTTATTATGCTTAAGATGTCACTCTTGCATTAGTTAAGCCAAATCAATAGTTGATATATGTGGAGAACTATAAATACTCTACAAAAATGATACAAAAGAAAACAAAATAAAGTAAAGAAAACAAAGTCATGTCAATCCTACTAATCAGGAGAAGGACTTCCTATCTATGTAACCAAATGTTTGAAAGTCTATGCACCCATTCTCAGGTGTTGACAACCCTCAAACACCCTAGCAAGCGTCAAAAATTGAAATGTACCACACGTCATGGTAGATATCCATGTGGGGTTCATCCCACTTGCTCTCGCACAGTGTGACCAAAATCCCATCAAAGATCCATAACCTCTCTCAAAGATAACATAACAAAACCCATGAATATCCTAGACACCCTCTCAAGACCAGAATATTCAAAGATGTTAGGAACAATAGAGAATCAACACAAAACACAGTCGTGGACCCGAGCGGGTAGAGGTGAACTTGACCGGGTTTGATTAAACCCGACCATTTTGAATTGAGCCCGATCAGATCCCATGTTCTGGTAGGATCTCTTCCATAGGTTCTCAAGATAGATCCTCCTTGGATGTACTACTTTTAGATTTCAATCCAAACGACATTCTCTTAACTATTTCTACAACTAATCTCTTTATCTTGGTAGAAATGGAAGTTTCAACAAGAAAGAGATAAACCAAACCAACAATCATAACCAAAAAGAGACGATAGAACTAAAAACATACTAGTTTTGGAATAAACTACTTGATTAAGGTAAAAGTAATTAAACATGCCCAAAACGGGCTACGTAGATAAGAAGGAGCTCAACTAGCCATGGACAAGCATAGTTGTCACTAAAGAAAGATAGAAAAACATCCTTTGTACAAAAAAAGGAGAAAAGTATAAGGAGTTCAAAGAAGATATTTGGCCCGTGGAATTGAGGTTGCTCTCACTCCTTGGCCCTATAGAAGGCTTAATCTTGTCCCTGGATCGTCCTCCTTGATCTTCTAGACTTCTTAACCTACTTTCTCTTTGATTTCGCCCCAAATAACAACTTTGATGGATGTATGGAGGTGGAAGATAGTTGGGAATGAATGGAAGTGGATGAATGATGGTGGAAAACAATGGTAGATGAAGGCAAACTGAAGGGGAGGACGTAGAATGTACGCTTTAGCTATTTCAAACCTCATAGATCTCCCACAATGCTCTAACAACTGATGGTCATCGAGACTAAAATGTTAGAATGGGATAAAACATAACCCTTTTCTAGGTACCAAGGTGTGGGTATTTATAGGAATAGGTGGAATGTATATGGTAAGTGGGACTGAACCCAATCATTTTCAGGTAACCTGATGGGGTTTAGTACTTTAGAAGGTGGCCATTGGACTATGTTATGTCTTGAAGGTTGTTGGCATCTCAATGGTCACTGATATCTCAACGATCACTAGTTTTTTGGCGGTCACTAGTGTTTTGATGATCGCTAATGTTAATTTTGCAATATTCATAGGTGAATGTAACCAAGTTAGTTTCCAACGGTCATCGACATTGTGGGGTGACAATAGTTGTTGATGCTAATGTCTTTAACGGTCACTAATGGCTTCAACAGTCATTGAAGGCTTCAACGATTAGAGATATCTCAATAATCTCTGATATTTTTGGCAGTTGCTAACATATTTAGTGGTCGCTATTGACTTCAATAGTTGCTAACATTTTTTATGGTCCCTAACATCTTCAGTGGTCACTGACTTTAGTTGTCGCTGATGCACTATTGACGTGTCATGTTGGAAAAAGTTAGGGTTGAACCTCACCAGATTCAGGTGAACCTAAACTCGATCGAATTCTTCGGATGAAATCCAAAGAATCAGTGTCTTCTTAAGTTTGGTGCCTGTAAGTTCAAAAATTTGCTAGTTGATTTATCTTCAAAAAGATATAAACTACAAGAAGATAAGAATCTAGAGTTATTTGGGCATATTAAGGCTATAATCTATAGATAAAAACTTAGCATAAACTCCTAAATTTGAGTGTTATCAACCACCCTAAGCTTAAACTTACTTGTCCTCAAGCAAGACTATGATCAAAGAGCAAAAAGATAACATCCAAATTAAGATTTGTGATATATATTAAGGTTAATTAAAATAGTTTAAATAACATTCTCCTGATTGATGTTATTTCATAACAAAACATCATCAATCTAGAAATACATGATAAAGTAAGATCAAAGAGCATTCATGCAAGTTTTTGTGAATTCATTGCAACCTGTCAATACTCATGAGGGTTTGAATCATAATAATTCATCATTAAAGCATTGCCACATAAGTAATGAGGCAGGAATGGAGGAGAGTAATGAACTTTTAACACATATTCATGTAGACCAATTAGGAACAACACACTTCCCACTTATTAGGGTCCTAAGAAATAAAAAGAAAAAGACTCTAATGACTTATAAGGGTCCTGATCTGCTTCAGGTTGGTCCATGTAATGAGAAAACAATCCATGTAGTCTATGCCAATTGGCCCAAAGTAGTGAGACAAAATCTTCATACTATACCAAAGCCAACCTTTCTACTAGTATGATCTCATAGGTCTCCTAGTGATTCCTAATGACTCTCTAATGAGCTTTTGGGGTGGCACTACTAGGAACAACATACCCACATTCATTGCCGCAGTCATATGCCCTTTGGGTACCATCATCAACTCTCCTAAGAGAGAAAAAAACACTCATTTTTTAATTTACACTCAGTCTTTTATTCTCTACATTCTAATTGATAGGCCTAGGTCATGACTATTTTGAATATTTTTGAGATTTATGGGCGGCCAAGCCTCTATTTCATATTTTTAATTTTCATATTTTTGACTCTATCTCAGGTGAGAGGGCAAGCAAACCATTAGAGGAAAATACCCCTACTTGATTATATCTCAAAAAATCACCATTATATGCTTGATACCTATGTGTAACATAGTAATTGTGAGTCAAGGATCCTAAGGGTAGAGGTAGGTCCATCAATAATGTGGCTTGGAGTTTTGATCAAACTATATCTCCTTCCAAAAACCCCATATCATGGGTTTGTCATTCACAACATAGATCAAGGGAATAACATTTTAAAGTATAGAAAGGTGCATAACCTTAGATCGATCGTGAAACTTAAGAAAAGAGTAAATGTTCTAGTTAAGCAAGAGATCAAACAATTTAAGATGAAAATTGGACACTTAGGCGCATGGATAAACATTTAACTATAAGATTCACATCACATAGCATTGATACCAAAATAACATCTTTTGAAACAAAGTCCTACAAGGCAGTAAAGCTAGGCTAAATTGTTATAACCTTGTTTTCCCCATGTTTTATATAATTGAAATGCCATTATTTCAGTAAAAAGGACATTTTTGAAAATTTGTGTGCTTTGTTGTAGAAGTATGGTTTGCTTAGCAAATTTCCCCTTTGTTTTGAATATTATGGATTTTGATGTTTTCAATAAATCCCAACTTATAAGGTGTATTACCAAAAGTAGTGGATAAATAATAATCTACATAGGGGACTATGTGGAATTCTCAAGAAAAGTGGTGTTGAAAGCTGCTAATGGTTTGGCGTCATTTTCATATGGTTTCTAATGTGAAACTAATCAATCAGACATGGAAGAGTTAGAAAGAGAAAATAGTTAATTTGATTACTAAATAAATAAAAAAAGTTGTTACTTAAGGGGTAAGAAAAAAATATTTACTTTGTGTATTTTGCCACCAAATATTGCCACACCAAGATCTAATTATTTGAAAAGGTTCCTTAAATAGTTTGGAGCCAATAGGATATAAGATAGAGAGAAAGTATAATCTAGACCCCTAGCTATGAATGAGTATCTTAGTAGACTACTAGTCTTTTCCCAATATATGGCACATAGTCTATACACCATCCTTGATGGCTTTTTAGTTTACCAAAAGCATTACCTTTTGGGAAGGGACTAGGTAGATTCCGAAACACATTGTCATAAATGGGATGTCAAAGTATGAGACAAAGGTATGTGAATGGATTGTGACATTTAAAGTAAATAAAATACTTCCTATTTCATCAAACTGTCACCTATATCACTCCCAAGAAGGAAAACATTCCAATAACTATTTGTCTCTCTTGTGGTATGTTGTACTCCTTCATCAGAAGCCCTAGAAATTCTTGAATATTGTCTATGAAAGGAAGGGACATGGGAATACCACCCAGTTGTTCTATGGACACACTCCTAGAGCCATGTAGGGAAAACTCCATTGTGTCAAGCCTTTCTCACACCAATACAAGATGATTGACCCTATTAACAGTGATGAACCTAGCGCGGGCATGAAGGTATTACATGGACTTCAGCAGACCTAGAGATGGACATGGTCACTCAGACAACACCGCTACACCAGGGACACATGATGCTGCCTGGTGTACTTTGACCTTCAAGAAACCGCCATGACTTTCAAGCGGTTGTATGAGATCTACAACTAGTTCTCGTAGGTTCAGGTATTAACTTGGGGCCGAAGGAGGTGGCCGAGGCTGTGCCGATGTTAGGGCATCAAATGACAGAGCCATCATAGTCTCCATATCCGAGTAGGTGACTGGAGTGCAGGCTTGCATCTAGGCATGTCTTGAAGCCCTGCGGGTGGTGATGGTGGACTCTATGGAGGGATCCCCACAAGCATTGAAGTAGGCAACGCGACAACATCAAATGTGATGGCGTTCGACAAGAGATGCCCCTGATTGTAGTGCAAGCGGGTGACATACATCCGTTGTTGTGTCGACGGGCGAGGAAAGAGATGGCTAATAATCAAAAAATTAGAGAGCCCCCATGGCTCTATGTCAGTGGAAAGGGTAACACAATAATTCTTTCCCCTTCAACTTAGTCGGCCCATTGATAAATAGAAATAAGATAAGGGTGATGTGGCGATCCATGATTGGTCTGTTCTTATTTAACTTGCAAATAATGTAGTAAATAGACCATAACTTGGAATATAGTGAAAGTATATATCAAATTGATTAGAAAAATGTTTGGAATGCAAATCAAATATAATTGAGACTTAACTCTTTCTTGAATTACAAAATATCTAAAGTTATCAAATTTAACGTGTTTAGTATATAAAAACCCTAAGTTCTAAGTTTTAATGATCCTAATGAGTTTAATTATTGTTGATAATAAAAGATTAATCTTTTATGGATAGAAAGAGAAAATTGGAACTAATGTGAACTTAATAACCCATGATATGATGAATTAGGGTTTCCTTGAAATTAGAAGTACAAGTAATGACTAGTTTAGCATTTGTTGACCCAATGGTCATGGAAAGTGGAAACTAGGGTTTCGGAAGCCAAAACCCTAATGAAATCCTAAATTGAGACCCAAGTTAGTTTTAGTGATGATTTGGTTGAAATAATCTTACATGGTGTATTTCTTGAACTTTTAGGATAACTTTTCTTGGTTGATTGATTAATTGTTTTTTTCTTGGACATCTAGAACACCTGACCAAGGTATGTGGTTACGCCTATGACTAATCCCTCTAGTTTCACTACGATTTCTGAGGTTTCACCAATTTCTTAAAAATAAATTCTTGGATGAATTTTATTTCCTGCAATCTATAAAGTGACCATGATTATGAAAAAGTATGCTTATAACTTGCTCGAATCCGACGTACCAAATCTGGATGTTTGAATGGAAGGAAATGAAAAGTCATGGATAGTACCAAAGACTAGACCCTAGATTGGGAAGCTCAGACTAGGCCCCATATTAGGAAGGTCATATGAGGTCAGACCAGGCCCCAGATTAGGAAGGTCCCATGAGATCATACCATGCCACAGATTGGGAAGGTCATCTAGGTTAGGCCACATATTGGAAAGCCCAACTTGGCACATGGGCTTTAGATTTTGAAGGTGGCCTTGTTGTCCACTGTAGGGACAAGACCCCATAACGATATACCAGAGGTTGAGTAAAAATGGTTGAGAGGTTATTAAGAAAACATAAATTTTGTTTTTGTAACAAATAATTGTTGTGTCTACGTTGTTACAATTATATGAAAACTTTTGGTTTCCTCCACATACCAGTATAATTTGTTATACTGACCGACATTTTGTTAATCGGCATTTTAGGGTAACATGCAGTTATGTCTACCAGTTTATGGAAAGTGGATGTTCAATAAAAGGTGACATTCAAAAAGGAATAAGGCTAAATAATGTTTGTAGGATTGTAGTTAAGCTAGTTCTCTCCTTGGTTAAAGTTTTGAAATTCTATTTCTAAAATGTATGTAAAAGAAAAATAAAATCATGTTTTAAGCTTAGTTGTGGTACAATTTATTAGTTATTTTTTATTATTTGAAAACCATATGATCCTATTTGGCATGACAGCTCTAGCTTCTTGGCCTTGCTTGATTGGGGGTTTCTAAGGGGTGGGGTCATTACATAAATTGTTTAAAATTTTTCAAATTTATGCCTAAATGCTGGAAGTAAACATGGATGCATGAAAAATGAAGAGAGAAGGGTGAAAGACCAACCATCCCAAGCTTAAAACATTGCTTGTCCTTTAGTAAGACCTAAACTAAGATAGTAAGGAAGGAATGCATGGATGTACGTGAAAGAAATTTATGAAAGTCCTAGTATGATGCATGCATGATAGGATATATTTGAGTAGTTAGAGGAAATAAACTATATAAGAAAGAACATGAAAAATAATTTTTTTTAAGAAAGAGTGAAAAGAGAGGACTAGGAGATAGGAGGTGGCTGCCCCATGATACTGACAACGGGATCCCAAATCCTATATTTTGGGACCTGTGTCACCTATATCTTACCAATGGGGTCCACAATGTAGGAGTAAAAAAGGCAGAGATATGGGTCCTTCAAGTCTGAAGAAGAGGAATAAAATCTGGTGACTCAGTGAAGTCATCTTTGTGACAGAATTGATTTGGACTTCATTAACATGAATTTATCAATAGAGCATCCTCAAGGTACCCATCAAGGTACAAATATAGGTAGGCTGGCACTGGAGTGTCAATATAGGTTGAAATGTAGGGAAAAGGCTACAAATCTTCTAGTGGACTTCTCTCCTCCATATCCATCTCTGAACTTGAGTTTGGATGCTGAGAGTAATCTTCATTATCACTTCAAGTCATCCAATCATCATTTAAACAAGAAGTACCCCCATGTGAATCTATTTGCAGTATTACCACCCCAAGCCTATCATGTTCTGTGGGATCTGGGGTATCTTCGTGCTCAACAACCATGTTGTGATGGATCGTCCATCCTGCACCTTCAATGCCAACCACTCTTTGTAACAGAATGGTAGAGAGTGTCGACTCATGCTGCTCCAGCTCATTGTCATCAGTATACTCACTCCCCCAAACTAAAGGGTCCTTGTCATCCTCCTCAAACAAGTTATTCCAAACCATAGTAGGCATCCTAGGTGAAACAAAGTGACAATTCTCAATGTGAGAGAGATCACATTGGTTTTGGACAAAAGTTCATCCAGGCCAGTCAAATCGCTCCTCACTTTGTGAACTTGTTTGTCTGCCTTGAGGAGAGTAAAAGTGATCATCATTAAACCACTCTTAGTGGTGGTGTGTGTCTGTTACAACCCCAATTTTTGGGTTCATATGGTTGGAAATACTATTTCCCTTATAAATGTATGATTATGGGAATTGTATGATTTATGTGATGATATTTCCTTTAAATGTATGATTTTGTGGACCCAATTAAGTTAGTGTGTCCAAGATGATAAAAAGAGAAAGAAAATTGAAGGAAATCAAATAATGCATACATAAGAAAAGAAATTGAGATAATGATGAAAACATAATAAATATGTGGAAATATGTGTGATTGAATCATCATGGATGAGATTTCAAATCCACAAGGTTTCTAATGGAAAAAAAGGGATCCAAATAAAGGAAAATAAAAGAATAGGAGAGAGAAAATATGCATAAAATACACCTTAATAAGTGATAACTTGCATATGAAGAAAAGTCTCTTATACTTTCGAATTTGAGTACCAAACTTTGCACACATGTAGTTTAAGTAATTATGGACTTTCCCTTAATGTTTGGAATTAATATAATATGAGGAGAGGAAGATTTGTGTTATTTAATTAAATGTTCACATACAAATCCTTGAGAAAGAAAATAGGGAAAAAAGGGGAATCTCGTGCCCAAAATAAATGTCCTAGATAATTTTGAATAAGAGATAATCTTGATTTGAGGGCATGGGAGAAAATATAGGGGTTTCTAAGATATCTTGTAGGCTAAGTAATTTATTTGGAAAATAATTAGTATTATAGTAAAAATAAAATTTAGGGAAGGTAGAGGATTATTTCAGGAGTAATCCTTCTTCCAATTTAAGATGATATAGTAGATGAGGTTTTCGTAAGGTTTTATTAGAAAGTGAGTTATGGAGAATGAGGAATAATTATTTCTCAAATCAGGGTTTTATATTAAAACCTAGAAGAACATTCCTTTTTTTCTTTACCAAGAACCCTAAACCCTGTTAATTGATCCTCTCTCTTTCCATCACATTCAAGAGTATATAAGAGGGCATGATGGTTTTCGAGTGGAGGAAACAAAATTAAGAGAACCCCTCCTAGGGTGGTAAGTCGTATGGGAACCAGAGGTACTCACAAGACACTATTGTTTGACCTACATATCTTCACGATGAACCAGATTCATACAAGTAATATAGTCGATCCCAGAACATGGAAGGGAAGTGGAAAGCTTTCTACAAGTTTCCCCTACCTGACCAGAGTGTGAAGGCACTTGTATAGGGTCTTCTATGGACCTATTCAGTGCATCCTCCTCTACCGCGACCTGCATACATGGAGGACCGGTTTGGGTCGCCTGTAACCACCAATAGTAGAGGAATCACCCTCCTCAACTTTGGTGAGGGGTGGGCGGTTCTGCTTGGCTGTGTATGAGGCTTGGGAGCATGAGGATAGGTGGGTGGGGAGCAATCCCATGCACGTCGCCGCATCAGGCTGGTAGAGACCAACGTCACAAGGAAGGGGATTTGTCTCTTAGTGAAAAGACTCAACTACCCTTGACGCATGTGCAAGAAGGAAGGGGCAGGGAGGTCTTTCGCCTCTTATATAGTCGGTCCACTTAGAGAACTAAGATAATGATTTGTGCTGACGTGTGGAGCTGCCATTGGATACAAGGTACTTTTATTTGCAAAAATTCTAGAAATAAATTGGTAACTACGATTAAAACAAATAATATATGAAAATTGATAAAAAAACATGTAGAATCCAATAAAAATATTATTGAAGCCTGATATTGTTTGTAATTCTAAAAGTGCACTAATTTACTGATGTTTATGTATTAAACCATGACAAAACCCTAATTGTGATGGAAAATCAGGTTTAATGTCTTGATTAGGTTATTTTGAGATATAGTAACCTGTTGAGAATAAGAAGAATTAAATCTAATGAAGATGATAATATGTTTGCTTTGGGGTTTTGTACACATGAACATGCAATAATGAACTTAGAAACCCTAATTGAAGGTTAATGGTTTCTTATGTGGTTTAATTTGAAATTCATCACAGGGAAGTTATACTAAGTTGATACTAAGCCTGTTAGGAAGATGTTAATGAGATAATTAGGGTTTGCACTCAGTTTTACATTTTTAGGGTTGTGTAGTTATAATGATGAAAAGTTGTAGATAAACCCTAATGAAACCCTAAATAGGATTAGAAACCCTAGGAAGCAATTTAAAGTCGAATAGCTAGATTCTTGATAAAGTATGAAGTAAATAGGTTACATATGCTTTTCAGGATTCTATGATTGTGTTGTTGAATTGCTTGCTTAGATTGCTTGCTTGGTTGGAATTGCTTATTGCTTGTGAACTCTACTAAATAGGTATGTGGTTAAATTATGAATATCCGCATTATGTTTCTCAGCATTTCTTGAGGTATCTATCGATTGCAATGAAAACTAAACTTCTTGGATGTTTCATTACTACAATCTTTAAAGTGACTATGTGTAAAACAATTAAGTATGAGTGTGACTGTCTCAAACCTACATACCATCTCTGGATGTATGATGCAAAGACCATGCCCTAGAGGGAAGGTCTAGAGTGGTCAAGCCCCAGAGGGAAGACCCATGGGCACCTAGAGAGGTGACCCCAGGCACCAAGCTCAAGATGGAGAATGTGGCCTTAATGTCCCTTGCCAGGACTAAACCCTAAGAGAGGATATCCCAGAGTATGAGTAAAAGCGGTTGGGAAGTCACATTGAAAATGTAATTGTGCATTGTTAACAACTACTTGATGTGATTAAGTTGTTATAACTTATGTGCAATATTTGTTTGTTCCCACATACCAATAAATCCATTTATACTGACTGACATTTTGTTTGTCGGCATTTTAGGATTATCTGAAATTGGACAAATAGTAAAGTGGAACTTGTGAAGATTAAAGTTACATAAAGGAGGAGTTAGATAGATAGAATCCTACTGAGGGTAGAAGTTACAATTTCCTAATTTTGAAAGGTATGTGAAAAGTAATTTTTTTTTTCCAGTTTTTAGTTTAGTCTTTTGTAGAATTGATTAATTATTTTTGATTATTTGCAAAGCCATTGATGCTATTTTTGGGATAACGACTCTAACTTCTTGTTCTTCCTTAATTGGGGGTTACCGGGAAGTGGGGTCATTACATTTGGTATTACAATGATGGTTTTTCATTTAATCTCTAATAATTATTAAATTTACAAACTCTTTAGAACCCAATGGAGTTATTAGAGAATTTTCCAAAGATGGAGGTGTCTAGAAAAGGATCATGATCCATGGGCTGGAAATATTTTCCCCTGCCCCTCTAGTCGGTCTATGAAGAATCCCAGATCTATCTGACTGCCTAGTCAAAATTAGATGATTTGACTCAAAATAAGATACCTCTAAGTCTTCTCTCATATGTCTTCATCCCTTCTCTACCCCATTCATTAGATAACTTTAAGAGATTAGGGTTCTCTCTCTCCACCCCCTTTTGTGTTTGGGGATAAGATTAATATGGATTAAGGAATCCTCAACCAAATAATGAAAATCATGTACACAACATGTCATGGACATAAGTTTTAATAGTTTAAGCGCAAACTAAGGATTAGTTACATGCTTAAGGTTGCATGGTGTGTGTTGTCATGCCCTTACGAGAGCTCTGAGGTTGGACTTTCTTGTAGGAGGATGAGGAGAGAGAGTTAGCCTTAGAGGAAGAAGCCTCTAGGAAGAGGAAGAGACCTACCACATTCTTTGAGGATGATGCTAACCCTAATCCTAAGTGGTAGTTAGAGAAAGAGAAGACACGATGAGTTGGATACCCAATTGTCCATGCATGAGAGTATGTGGGTTGGACATGCATGCTTTACGTAAAGGATTTGAGTACACATGAGAAGAAAGAACTATGAGTGGCCGGTTGATCCCTGGTGCCTTATGGTGAACCAATCTTCGGTGGTAGTGCCTATTGAGGGTGAGGGATAACTCCCTCATTGAGAAGGTTGAGGGTGACCGTATGGAAACCCTAACGGGCATATATGAATAGAAAAGAGGTATGTACCTACATAGAAGTGAGTGGTATCAAGGCTGGCAGTAGGTTTTATATCTAAGCCAGATAGGTTGTGCCTAATAGTTTATGAGATGGGCATGTAAAGAGCTTTGAATGATCTTGACCAGATATAAGTTTTGATAGTACACTTCACCCAAGTAGGGATAGACGTGTACCCTTAAGAGCTTGACCCATCTTCTGGGAGAGAATCTCCAGTGGTAGGACCAATTGTAGGGTTAGCTCTAGGGAGAGGGCGAGACCTGATGCTGAAGGTTGGAGACCTTGACTCTGAGACATGAGAAATCATGAGCAATTGGGTATGATATGACCTGGTTTAGATAACGCTTAGCAGAATGAATGTGGTTGCCTCATGCATGATCCTTGGAGGCTTGTTGTACCTTGGTTTTCTATAGGGGAAACAAACCCTAGAAAGAGAAAGTGGCTTCTTGAACCGATGTATAGAGGTTATAAGTGCCTAACTTTTAGGTGTAGGAAGGACAGTTCCTTAGACTGTGATGACGTATGGAAACAAGTTGTGAGGCCTCTAAAAAACCACTAGAGGGGGGGTGAATAGGGTTTTATGATATTTTAATAATAATTCAACCAAATTAAGCAACCATAAAAAAGATTGGACAAGGGGATAAGGATTTAGAGTGGTTCCAACCTTAGAAAATACTAAGGCAGTCAATCCACTACCCGGTTGCTTACCCAACCGGGATTTTGAAAGATACAAATTTTATTACCTCGCAAGGACTTTACATAAAATTACAATTCTTTCACCAAACCCTTCGAACAGCCTTCACCTAGAAGTAGTTGCACCAACTTTGAAGCAGCCTTCTTGAAGTAACTTCAAGCTCCCCCTTGAAGTAGCCTTCCTCTTGAAGTAGCTTCCCGTTGCAACAACCTTCGTGAAGTAGTCCGAAGTCCACCTTCTCCACCGAGAAGAACCTTCTCCAATCTGCAGCCTCCAACCCTAGGAGTAGCAAGGAGAATACAAAAGATACAAAGGAACAAGAAGGAAAAATAGAAATTACAATACCACTTTGCAGCTCAAGGCTTGATTTCCTATATCAAGCATTTTGATCTCCTAACCAATGTATATAGAAGTGTAATTGTTGTGGATAGGAGATACTAGCCTATAGGACACGAAATTGGAGAAAGGAGAAGAATAGGCAATGCAAGTGTTGCTCAATTTCTCAAAAGAGATTGCCAATTGCAAGTGTAAGATCAAGTATAGCACAAGTGTATATGAGTGAGTTTAGGTGTCCTAAGGCATGTCCTATTTATAGGAATGACCTACAAGTGCTTAAGGACGTTCTAGACACTTTCTAGGGGGTTCTTAGTGCTCAACTAGCCGTTATGTGTCCACTAATTGCATTTGCAACGGCTAGTTAATTGACCCTGAAAAGTGCAGACATAACTCTTCTCAGTCGAAGATTTGTCGACCGAGAGTCCTTCTCGGTCGAAGATTTGTCGACCAAGGGACTTCCTGGAGCAAGTGTTTACAACGTTCATTTCCAACTCCCAACCACCTTGTCTGCTGGGTCTAACGGCTAGTAGGGTCTATTCTCGATCGAAGATTTTGTCGACCGAGAGTTTCTCAGTCGAAGTTTTTGTCGACCGATATTTTCTCGATCGACGATTTGTCGACCGAGAATATTACTGACTCAATGTACTCATTTACTAAGTGTGTGTATCAATGTGCAATTGTGATACTATCTTGGGGAAAGACCTATCTAAGTGTTGTGAGTGGATAGGGAAGATCTAAACGCTTGATTTACATGATATCTAATTACTTGTACATAATATACTTGTACAAGCTTTTACATTTGATTACAATCATGAAAATAAAGTGATTTTATCAAATTATTCTTCCAAGTCTTTGTTATCCACCACCTTATATACTTGTTCCTGAAATACTCAAATAGCACGTTAAAACCACAAGAATGAAATGTTTGTCATTATCAAAACAAAGGGATTAACATAATGTCCAATTTAGCCAACAATCTCCCCCTTTTTGAAGATGAAAAACATTTCCTAAATATAAAATAAGGAAATATAAATCATATGAGTTTCATACCTGAAGTTTACCTTTTGTAGCCATTCTTGTGTTTTGCAAGTGGGTGCTGGCTGAGATATTATGAAACTCATTTTATTTTATGTTTTTGATTTTATATTATTTCTCCCCCTTTGTCATTTCCAAAAGATATCCAAGTTTACTTTGTATTTCTCCCCCTTAATTTTATGATATGCTCCCCCTTAAAGAGATATTCAATTTAAAGTCAAGGGATTAATATAAATGTAAGCCATTTATTGTCGAATTTAGCCATAATGTATCTCTAACCAAATACACGGGATGTTAAGCCCAAATTTGTTTAGAGAATTCCATTAAGAACAAGATATATGACTTATTCATGAATTTTGTAGATTTCTTTGTTTTCATAACAAAAATTAATTTCAAGAATACTAAGGTCATAACAAGCTTCAAAGTTTTGTAAACTTATTAATCTTATAATCAAATTTGTTTTTGTGAGATCCCCTTAATCTTATAATTAAGACAATTTAAGGATTCTAAGGTCTCAAATGATTTTTAAGATTTGATTTTGACCTTTTATTAAAGCTCAATGTTTTCAATATGATAAACTCATTTTGAGACAAGATACTAAGATTAAATGCATTAAAATGATGTACAAATAAGCATTTTGTCAAGCTTATTTTAGGTCGACCTTGACTTCGACCATAACGCCCCTTGGTCAAATTTAATTTCAACCAAGAGGCAAATTCTGCAGATTTTCAATTTAAACATTCATATGCGAAGTATAATTTCTGTAGATAGCTTTAAATAAATATCAATTTGAAGCACGTTAAGAGATACCTATTATGAAGACTTAATATGGGCATCATAGTGAAGTCTTTGACCTTGATTTTTCTGAAATGTATGTTTTACATTCATTGTGAATGATGTTTCATAAGCTTTGCTATGGGTACATAAATATCAAATCCCATTTCTTCTTGTACCCTTATTTTCAGATTAATCATAAGATTCTTTAGAAATATATATCTTGAAGGCAAGATTAATATCTTAAAGTCAAGATTTTTGCTTTTGATTTCTTAGAACAAACAAATAGATAAAAACATTAATATTTTTGTTCTAAGAGACACCGTTTGGCTGGTCATAGCATCATCATTCATTTATTTCAAGTCATTCTCACAACAATCATTATCTATTATGTCAAGATGCATTTATGCCATAGAGTTTTACTGTTATGCAAAATGGCACTTTCAATGATAGAATCATCTATTTTTGTAATGTGTTGAATCACAATGATCATCCATTTATGGTTTGTATATATAGATCAAGATTATTTTAGACAAACCAAGTAAAACTGAAACACAATGATCATGGTACAATGATTTTGATAGAATAGTAGAAGCATATAATTTTAATGATTATAATCATTTGTATCAAAACACATGATTCTTATATGGATAGACCAAGAATTACTTTAGGAAAACCATGTGGATAATGATAAAACAGTAATTTCTTTTAAACTAATCATGATTTTTAGTTTTAAACTATTTAGAGGATAAACCAAAATAATCTACATTTAGGTTCATAAGTTTTTAATTTTAAGATAAGCTATATAACTGATCATACCTAATAAACTTTTTCAATCAGTCTTCATATGTTACTTTTCAGTTTTCATATGTTACTTTTTCAATATGTTTAAGGATTTTCATATTCATAATATTTATCTTAAAAAATATTTTGTTTCAAGAATGGTCTTCGGCATTTATTCTTGTTTTGCATGTAAAATCAGTCATTAATAATAAATTGATAGCAAATAGATTACTTGAAAACATATTCAGCAGATTTATTGCAGACTTGACAACAGAAACCTACTCGGTCGACGATTTCTCGACCGATAGTGTTCTCGGTCGAACAGTTTCTCGACCGAGAATGTTTCTGTACTGTTTCAGAATTGTTTTAAGTAATTGTATACAAGTAAATCATAGATCGTTTTCAATTCAATTATGCAACTTGAAACTCAGTTTAGTTGAGATAGAACATATGAGTATCAAAGGAACATTTAGATCAAATCTCAACTAATTATATACAAATCTTTATGTTTTGAAGACCCTAATTAAAACAGATTTGTAAAGATGTGTCTTTGCAGATTTTTTTAAAATGTGTAGTTTCAAGTTTATAAGTTTTAATTACTTGAATCAATTTGTTATCTCATTATATTTAAGTTGAGATAGACATATAGATTTACAACTAGAGTCTTTGGTCATATCTCAAATTTATCTTATTCATTTAGTTTGGGGGTTTTGGAACCCATACTAACTCAACATCCTTTTTCTTGTAAGGACATGAAAAGGAATAATGTCCAAGATGCAAACAGTAATGACAACATATAGAATCAACCTCATGTCTCTTTCTATGATTTTGTTCTAGGTTGTTCTTGGGTGCATATGTATATTTTCCTTTAGGTATATACATAGATTGATTTTCATGTGCTTGTGTCTTTCTCCAACTAGGTTTTTGATAAGCTTTTCCTTTAGGATTATAACCTAGTCCTCTCCTTCCAATTTGATGATAAGAATTATTTAAAATTTTATCAAGAGTACCATTGTTATTCAAACTACTAATCTTTTGTTGCAGCTTGACAATCTCATCCATTCTCTTATTGATGTCTAGCTTTTCTTGATCTAGATTAGATAATAAGGAATCTCTTTCTTTCACAATAGTATCATAATCTAGATGTGTACACAAAATGGGTTGTTTTTGAAGATCATTTACTTGGGTTTGCAAATTTATCTTTTCTAGGGATAGAAGATTGCAATCTGCTTCTACTGATTTTAGCTTAATATTATGATCTTCAATAACCTTTTTGAGATCTTCATTTTCAGATGTGAGAGCAAGAATTTTAGCATGTAGCTCATCATTTGCTTTATTTGATTTCTTTAATTTCTTCTTACACTCAATATATTTTTCATGTGTTTCTTGAAGACTAGCAATTAAATCTTTTTAGGTAAATCAAAAAGGCTTACCTCTTCTTCTTCTTCACTTATTGTAGCAATAAAGCATCCTGTATGCACATCTTCCTTCTTTTTCCTTTGCTTGTAGTTGTAGACACCACCGCCCTTCATTCTTCAAGACTCGATTAGAGCTCCTTGAAGCCTGCTCTGATACCAATTGAAAAACCACTAGAGGGGGGGTGAATAGGTTTTTATGATATTTTAATAATAATTCAACCAAATTAAGCAACCACAAGAAAGATTGGATAAGGGGACAAGGATTTAGAGTGGTTCCAACCTTAGCAAATACTAAGGCAGTCAATCCACTACCCGGTTGCTTACCCAACCGGGATTTTGAAAGAATCAAATTTTATTACCTCGCAAGGACTTTACATAAAATTACAATTCTTTCACCAAACCCTTCGAACAACCTTCACCTAGAAGTAGTTGCACCAACTTTGAAACAGCCTTCTTGAAGTAACTTCAAGCTCCCCCTTGAAGTAGCCTTCCTCTTGAAGTAGCTTCCCGTTGCAACAGCCTTCTTGAAGTAGTCCGAAGTCCACCTTCTCCACCGAGAAGAACCTTCTCCACCGAGAAGAACCTTCTCCAATCCGTAGCCTCCAACCCTAGGAGTAGCAAGGAGAATACAAAAGATACAAAGGAACAAGAAGGAAAAATAGAAATTACAATACCACTTTGCAGCTCAAGGCTTGATTTCCTATATCAAGCGTTTTGATCTCCTAACCAATGTATATAGAAGTGTAATTGTTGTGGATAGGAGATCCTAGCCTACAGGACACGGAATTGGAGAAAGGAGAAGAATAGCTAATGCAAGTGTTGCTCAATTTCTCAAAATAGATTGCCAATTGCAAGTGTAAGCTCAAGTATAACACAAGTGTATATGAGTGAGTTTAGGTGTCCTAAGGCATGTCCTATTGATAGGAATGACCTACAAGTGCTTAAGGACATTCTAGACACTTTCTAGGGGGTTCTTAGTGCTCAACTAGCCGTTATGTGTCCACTAATTGCATTTGCAACGACTAGTTAATTGACCCTGAAAAGTGCAGACATAACTCTTCTCGGTCGAAGATTTGTCGACTGAGAGTCCTTCTCAGTCAAAGATTTGTCGACCGAGGGACTTCCTGGAGCAAGTGTTTACAACGTTCATTTCCAACTCCCAACCACCTTGTCTGCTGGGTCTAACGGCTAGTAGGGTCTATTCTCGATCGAAGATTTTGTCGACCGAGAGTTTCTCGGTCGAAGTTTTTGTCGACCGATATTTTCTCGATCGACGATTTGTCGACCGAGAATATTACTGACTCAATGTATTCATTTACTAAGTGTGTGTATCAATGTGCAATTGTGATACTATCTTGGGGAAAGACCTATCTAAGTGTTGTGAGTGGATAGGGAAGATCTAAACGCTTGATTTACATGATATCTAATTACTTGTACATTATATACTTGTACAAGATTTTACATTTGATTACAATCATGAAAATAAAGCGATTTTATCAAATTATTCTTCCAAGTCTTTGTTATCCACCACCTTATATACTTGTTCCTGAAATACTCAAATAGCACGTTAAAACCACAAGAATGAAATGTTTGTCATTATCAAAACAAAGGGATTAACATAATGTCCAATTTAGCCAACAACCTCACACCTAGTTTTTTTGTCCTTATGTATAGCTTGAAGGGTTGTTCATGTGGAAGAGTGTTAAGATGTATATGCCCTTTCTAGTATAAGTTCAGTTCATATTATAACAACTAAGCATGTAGTTAGTTAACTAATGCATAAGAGGTGAACTTGGGGTTCCTAGACCAAAGAGGGGAAGTAGTAGTACCCGATGCACATGATGCTCACAAAGAAGTATGAGTTCATGGAAATCGAGCATGTCACCCGTCATGTTTAGATGAAAAGGAAACCCCCTTAGACTAAGGTATATGTTTGATGAACCCCTCACACATGTTGGTTACATATGTATGGGATTGGCCAACTTCAAGGAATAAGGAACAAGCATGATAAACCAAGGAACTCAGAGTGGTTTAGTAGGTTGTCGTCTTTCTAGCTATGTGTATCAGTAGCATGATAGGGCTATGCTTCCACATGATGATGTAAAACTTGTAAGTAAGGATGTTGTTGACCTTTGTTACTACCAATAGATAGTTTTCTCCCATCCTGGGAAGGGACCCTTCATGTAGGATGAGTACAAACTTTTTTTAGGTTCGAGGTAACCTAAAGAGTTCTCTCATAGGAGCTCGATGAGCTAAGTGGAGAACACATAATATGATCATGAATCTATAGACCGATGTGTGACCATCTCTAAGGGCAGGAGGATATGTTGCAATGGAGGTAACCTGTATGGAGCCAGACTGAGATAGGTAGGTCACCATGACTCCCATGAAGGGATGTAAGTTTGACCAAGAGTGCCCAGAGAGATGATAGAATTTTGGGTGAGGATTCAAGGATGATATGTGTTATGATGGAATTCGAAGTCAATACTAAGGTCAGGAAGGGATAAGATCGATGGAAGTAGGAGTTTTCTATTCCCTAGATGCATAAGACCATAGGGTCGGGAGGTAACAACTACCTTTGCCCAAGGACCATGGGTTAGGAGGTTGGACACCTTCATGAGTTCATGGGGCATAAGGGGTAAATGTGAGAGGCACTCCCTAGATGCATAAGGGTCAAATTACTCCAAAAGTGTCGACACCCTAGAGACCTTGAGGTAACGACTAAGGATTGTACATAAAAGAGATATGTTAAGAGCCAGAGGTGATCGGAAAAGTCTTCCCATAGGTGTAGACCCATAATGCAGATGTTCATGATGAGGAGTCATGTGAAGTACATTTCAACTTAGACTGAAAGTGTAATGTCGATGTGTGGTGCACAATCTCTACTCTGGGAATGGGATGAACTATGTATTTGGACTGCAGCCAAATGCTTATTTCCTCTCGTTATGGGTGTGAGAGATGGGGCAAAGCATATGCCATATACCAAGGATAAAAGTGATATGAGTTGAAACCTTTCTATGATATTTGAGGATGGAAGAAGTACCACAGAGTACATGGGATAGATTGTTTGAAACCACAAAGAGAATAGAGGTAATATGATGACGTACCTCTTTGGAAGCAGTTTGGAATCTATGATATATAAGTTTGGGTTTGATAACTGAGAAGATGAGCTTGAAGTTTTCTTGACTCAATTAGACCTAAACCCGAGATGAGGATGTCGCGTGGAGTATACCCAGGTTTATGTCTCCACCATCTCCTGGCATATAAGAAGTTTATGTGGTAACAAAATATTTTCAAGCTAAATATAACTCAGGTGTACAACTATATTGAATAGCCAGTAGAGAGGCTGGAAGAGGTTGTTAGGTGAACCCTAAGTTTGTTAGGAGATGAGACCTATATGGATGACACCTAGATACAACTATACCTGTTGGTCAAGTTGATGGATACATGTCGTTTAGTTTCACTGCTTCTCTAGTCACCATGTTATGTACCTACTTTAAGTTATCTATGCTTTAATAGATGCTGGCTGAGAGTTATATCTCTCATTGGGATGTTTGTTTTACCTTGTGGGTTTTCCACATCTTTTAGGTGGTCGTGCATAATGTGGTGGTGATCATGCAGCTAAGGAAGAGAAGCAACAAGAGTAGCAACTGATCAAGATGGAAGTGTTGCTAGCCTTTTGGAGTTAGAGTCCTAGATCCGTCCCTATACACTCACGTCTTGGCAGTGTTTTTGATGCATTTGTGGTTATGTATCGATACAAGGTTTTTGGCATGTGTGCCTTTTACTATATAATTATGACAGAAGTACATGTATATATGTAACAAGTATCTCATGTAACAAGTTGATGATAGGAAAGTTGAAAACAATAATGTACATAACTTACGATATGTGCTATGTGATCCAAGTGTCATGTTGGGACCTATATGTGAAGGTTTTTCACCCTATGGTGCATCTATGAAATCAATTTTAATTTCCTATATTTTTTGGTAATCCACTTGCTTAGTGTTAACTCCATGTTTGTTTTGAGTAATCTCACTTTGTGTGGAATGAGGAGCCATGTTTTTTAAAATAGACAACGAATTCGGATCTTAATATATTTTATTCATAATTTATTCTTTTTTTCTACAATTTGATATATAGTATAATTATATCACAGTCTATAGATTATTTACTAGAATGAAAACTTGATTTGCATATATGGACCAATTAGATCACACCCATGTTAGAAATTTATATTAACCAATTCCAATGAGGTATGGGGTCTCATATATTGAGATATTTCCACATCAGCGACCTTCTCTAAGAGGTCTATGCCTTAAGGAAAGGAATCAAAGACTATTTTGACCATGTAGTGAATTATATTATCACGCATACATAGGAACTCTAGTATAATGACATGGGGTTTTCTTTATTCTTCTCCACTCCACTGTTTGAGTAACTTCAATCCCTTCTTTAGGTCCTATAAGATCCAACCAAAATTTATATTGTCTTTAGATGAGGTTGGTGAGTTCATCTACATTCACAACATGATCTATGGTGACTGGAACAGTAAGTTGGAGGTCTTGGATTTAGGTATAAGAATTGAGACCATGGGTTGAGGAATTACCACACCTTGGAGCAAGTCAAGTATCATAGTGGCTTCTTGGACTAATCATGGAACATTTCCACTACTTATATGAATAAATAAGGCTTGGATGTCTCCTTCTTGAGTGTTGCTCTCATATTAGAGGGATATTAATAAGGAACCTACCATGGGCTTCCTCAAGAAATGTTGAGTGGCAAGGGCTCCTTGTAGTATGCTAATGATCCTTCAAATCAATGTATTGCCCAAAGATGCCTCATATCTTAGGTTTGTGATCATCATCATCTAACAATATGTTAGAGGTCAGAAGAGGGTTTCAAGGATACTTACGGGAAATTGAGAGTCCCTTAAATTGTCTTGGAGATGGGGGAAAGTGTCATCCACAATCTGTCTTAGAGATTTGGATAACTAAGGTTTTGGGTGTTATCTCATTATTCCTCATAGATAGGATATCTGGATTCATCTGGTTCGTCATTATCTTCTAATTCCAACAAAATTAGTTTTTTGGAAACTAATGAGGAGAGTAGAGAAGATGGAAGAGTGGATAATCTAACAATTGTGAGACATTGTCTGCATGGCTGAATGTGAATAGTGGATCACTTTATCTTATATTAGCAGTAGACATGCCAAGCTATATCTAGTGTTATGCCCCAAGGTTCGTCTAATCCATACTTTGAGGTGACATTGATATATTGATTATAAATAAATAGAACTACCCACTTTACTAGAAATATATCAATCCTCCAAAATTCATATATATCAGTAGCATTATCCAATCAACATCAAATTTTATGATTACCTACAAAACTTTAGGCAAAGTTTTATGTCAATAGGGTGAGATAAATACCCTTTCCTTGATCTTCAATTAAATTTAATCACTAAGTTCATAGATAATCATATAACTATCTTAAAACATGGAGGTATTGCAATGGTCTCACATGGGCCAAGAAGTAGGTCAGGTAGGTTTATTTGATATCTAAAATCTGGGAATCCAAGTAAAGACTAGATAATTACTCATTTAGATCTTTATCATCGATTAATTTAGAATTATTTGGAATATTTCTAATTATGTCATTATAGTTTTTCATTAAACTCACTAGATTGTTAGAATCATATTTGTATATAAAATTTTATTTTCATTAGTATATATATCCCAATAGACATATTTCCACTAAATAGTCCAGTTGGGATTGAATTGGATCCTAAGGCCCGTGATTCATACTTGCCTACTAGAGATCCAAAAGCTTTACTATTTTCTTTATTACAAAATTATGACTTGAGCTAATCTTAATATCCCATTTGAAGTCTCATATTAATGTACTCACTCAACATTTCATTGTTTATTCAAATTGCGTGCTCAACCAAGTCTAGGGCATTAGATTCTTTAGTCAAGGTGACCTCTTTTTGTATATTTCTCAACTTTGAATTCCACATAATATTATGGGATTCTATATGGAATTCCCACATTTTGAGGTTGTTACATTCACCACCTTATTGAAATTTATCTCCAAAATTCAAAGTCATTAAAATCAATGTGAATGATAACTCAACTAGCCTCCTGCATTAGAGCAAGCAACATTCCTAGGATAGGTCTTATCTAAGTTATAATTAATAGCTTTTGTTGAGGTCATAATTATCTATGATATGATATTGGAACCCAAATTTTATTCAAAGGGTATTTTCACATCCTCATTCATTGCATGACATTATCACTTGGTTCTTACCTTTTCACTTAATGATTGTATGCCCACCTAGGTTTCATACAAACTAATCATTATTTAGCTATATTTTTGTAAGGGTGAGGTAGAACCTAAATCATGTCATCAAATTCAAGTTATGGTATTCGTTTTCATATGTCAATTATATGTATCACAAGTGACTACTCAATCTCTCACACTTAAACTAAGGTGAAGTAAATATTTGGATGTCGTCCAAACACAAAGTTCACTTTCTTCTCTTATGTAAGGATGTTTCTTTCACACTATCTCATAATTCATATTTTAGGTTTTTTCATACTCCACAATTACTTAAAACCATGATTACATGTTAAATCCACATATTTTCTCATATTCTTGAACCTATGGGAGAAATGCCTTTCCAAACATTCTTGAGTGTATGCATCACTCCTTTTTAAATTCTAACAAACATTATTTCATAGGTCCTTGTTCTTTATATCTACATCTTAATTATCATTAACCTTAGTCATTACCTTATGGTCTCTAGGGATATAGGTACCTTTGGAATGATCCCCTCTTGTCCACAAGGGTCATATGTACTTATGGAGTGCCTTTCCATTGTCCCCTAAGGCTATATGTACTTATGGACGTGGTTGTTTTCTGGATCCCATGGGCTTTCTAACATGAGAAGGCTTTATCCAAACCCCATGGGATTTATATACTGAAGGCATGATTTACCTCCTAACCCATTGGGTCTTATATAGATTTAAGAATCCTTAACTAGCCCTAGAGTTGACTTAGGATCTTTCCTGGGGGTTTTCAAGATACCATAATTGTGTTTCATTTCTATTATTAGTTACACCTTATTCTAGGACAGGGGTATCTATTAGCATTATATTTCTATGTCCCATGACTCATCCTACCCAAGGAGAGTCTGTAACTCAGATGTAAGTGGTATTCTTTGTTCAAATGTCTTAACTCCCATTACACATTTACTTGGGATTTCTCTAAGAAAAGTCTTAATTCTTATATTTCTATGCATCCTTGGCATTAAGACAAATGCACACCCTTCTTTTTCTGACTTGGTGTTTGTAGGGATTATATACCTTAGATTCACCATTGCTACATACCGTTCAATGTGTTTTACTTGCCATTGCATCTCTACATGGTATTTCACTCACCAAGGTTTTTTCACATTAGTATAAGAATTTGCATTTTCAATTTTTTAAGGACAAGTATTTTGAATAGTTTGTGGTAAGAGCTTTTTTCCTTGTACCCATATCATTCCAACATATACCATCTCTTTAAGTTTAGGTCATTTAAGGATGTCCATGGTTACCTAAGATTTATAAAACCTAACTCAAGGTTGTTTAACTCATCCTTCCAAGGGAGGTCCTAACCTAGGGTTCATTCTTGGCTCTAGAGGAGGTTAGGTTTTCTAGCTACAACCTAAACCCATGAGTTTAGGGTCATGACACCCCTATAGGACTTTTTATTGGGTTATTTGGAGGTGACAAATGCAGTGAAAACAAAAAAAAATTCTCCACATATCCTAGTAGTGGATCTCATTAACAACATCGTATTCAGAAAGAGGGTGCACTAGATATAGTTCATCACATAGCAAGTCTGGCAACATCCGTTCGCACCCTCACATGAACATGTGTTCCTATCTGACGTCCTTAAACACATGCGCTCATTGTATGTGTCTCTACTTCATCCACACATATGGAGTGGATGTCCACGTTGTTCTTTGTAAGCCATTGGGAAGGAGTATCCTTGTGCTTGACAATGTGATAGCATTGTTGTTCCTCTCCTTCTCTCTCTCTCTCTCTTGCGGACGATGATGGTTGGGGTTCACGTGCATGTGCGTATCTCAAAATCTGGCCATCATGCCCCTATAAATAGTAAAGAAAAGGAAGAAGGGTTTTCTAAGAACCCTGGGAAGGCAAAATGTTGCATTTTAATTTTAAAATGGGCCACTAATGGACTTTTAAAAGAATATTCTACAATCAATTAATTAACCAATTTTAGTCACTAATTTTTGTCATTTGACTCTAGTTAATCACTCGGGATTAGCCAACTGACATAACAATTTAAATATAATTAATTGGCATAAATATTTTAACCAATTAACTCATGTTATATCCCGATATTATTCTAGTAGCTTACCGAAACATTTTAGTAATCAATTCTTATTCAGAACATTTCCAGTCATGTCTACAAATATAGTCCTATTCCAATACATCATATGTGTGTGACAGGTAGTATCCAAATTAAATTGGCTATTATATTCATAATCATATTATGATTTTATAAGCAAAGATTAGTATCTAGGAAGACTTCATTGCTATCCAAGTATTTGGAAAAGTTGGAGAACAATTTCAACCTAAAATCTATTATAAATGTTATAATTATTTTATAGTTCCTTTGTATCTGATACCTAGATTGAACTCAAGGCACACAATCATTGTCCTCTTCAATGTTCAATCAATGTTCCTTGAACTAGAGAAGATTGACTGAGATATGTGTAAGATCAATATCACAAATTTACTCACATGAAATGTCCATGCATTTCTCAATCTTGCTTATCAAGTGGCCAGGATATCTAACTCTTGTAGGAAGCATAAATACCATTTGTATCACTCACAATCATCCCCATGTGTCATAATGAACCTAAGAACCACCTTTATGGCAACTAGGATCACAATGGATGATGCCAAAATACATCGAACGATGTGTTATGAATGTAGTAATTGCAGGTCTAAGAACCACAGAACCACAATCACCACCACCAATATGAGAGATGACTCTGACCCCAATCATGGTTTCCATGTGTCACTCTCAAGGTGGGCATGTATGATACACTATTATCTAACATGTATCTATGCACTTGGTTTGATATCACGTATCATGACTAATGAGATTTTTTCATCAACCAACACACACTCTAATCTTAAGTGTTATTGTTGTCTATAAGCCTTCCAAATTAACATTTGACTAGGGACATAACAAAAATACATATACTCTTGGTATCAATATGATCTCATCATTCAGGTCCTCAACCCAAGGATGTATGTCATTGAGTAATATCATTATTTAGGCTTTATTATTTTACATCATTATCTTATAACTAAATAAAATAGAATAAATTGGAAGATTTTGTATATTATTAATCAAAGAGGTTACATGATATTCTATTTCAATCATCATATGATTGGCTCTCTGGGCATACATACCAAAACGTTTTCCATTCTTGGGTTGACCCACCCTAGGTACAGACACTACCCCAAAAAGTTAGTTGAGGGTCTTATACTCATTATTGTGTAACTACTAATTTCCTATGTTTCATGTATATATACATAGCCTTTCATGTGGATCATGCATGCATAAGTGTTAGCACCCTACATACTTGCATGCATGGGAAACTATTGGTATCTAAGTTGGAGTATTAAACTTGCTCACCCAAACCCATGTGGATTTTTTCATTCTTGTATCGCTACTTATGGTTTTCATGAGTAGGGCATTATTTTCCCATACAACTTATGTATACCCCAAATTAGGTTTTTGATTAGGGTTAAGGTTAACATATAGATCATAGGGTTTTATATTTCCTTCAACCTACTTAGGTTTCAATACATATTGGGTCATCCCAACTCAAGACTACATGGATTGTTGGGTTATCCCAACCCTTCATTATGTCTTTCTAAGGTTTACCCTCACCATAAATTACATGCACATCTTCCATATCTATATCTCTATTTAACATTATATTTACGTTAATTGGTGGAGGATGCCTAAATTGTACTTATTCCTAAATCCTTATTCAAGATTAGGAGAGAAGTGAATTTGAGGGCTTAGAAGCTAAACAAATAAAGAGGACAAAATTTAGGATGAGAAAACCTAGAGGTATTTTACTTCGAACAAAGACCTCAGACTTTGTCCAGGTAGAATTCACAGATTCCTGAGAGTCCTTGTTTACCACAAGTGGTGCATATGCAAATTTCTCCAACCCCCTGAAGAGCAATCCTTTCAATACACCATTTTCTGTAGAAAACACGATAATAATTTCCTTTTATTGTTAAAAATTTCTTAAAAATTTTAAGTTATAATAAGATATTTAATAAGTTTCTTCTCTTGTAAAAATTGTTATGACACCCTCCCCCAGATACCCACCACTGAAGTCATATTTCGTAAAATAAATTTTCCAAGATCCAGACTTAAGATATAACAACTAATTAAAATAAATCTTGTAACTTGAATAATACAAACATTTGATGATTTCTTCTTCAAAGGAGTTTACGTAATCTTTCTATAGGAAGATACCATGGGAGAAAAGATATCATCACTATGTGGAGTAATATATTAGGAACTGTTATCTAACTAATCCTCCATGTGAAATTAGCATTAATATATTAAATGTATAATCTGAATCACCAAATCAACATATCTCCTTGTAAGTCGGATACCTGAAACACTGACAAACAAATACAATAATCATTATATTTCTATATTGTGTACATTGGTGCATACAAAAGTGTGCACATACATAAATATATAACATTCAAATATTTACCCACATAAACTTATGTTTACATTTAGATAATCTAACCCATGGTTGTCATACCACCTTGAGTGTAATAACTTCTATATCAATCATTGGACTTGTTTTCTTTTGTCGTGTGTAGGTCTAACCCTTAGTTCAGATTATCATAGTTGACTTTATATGATACACATATTGGCATTAGAATTAATTGGAATTAAAGAAAAATCCAAATAGTTCATTCATAAAATCTTGAGAAATCATTGGCAATATTCGAAATTCTATAGATGTGAATATTCATAAGATAACCATGTACCTTCATTTAAGACATCATGCATTTATACTTCAAGTAGTTCATGTTGCAACCAATCCAAACAAACATAGATCCAAGTGATCGACAAGATGTGAAAGTATGATTAACACTAAGGTGACACCATGTATCCATATGATACTAATTAGGGTTGAGTTTAGGGTTCAGGTTTCCTAGGTTTAGGGTGGACATTAGGGTTAGGTCTAGAAATACTAATTCCTCATGTATATGATCAAATGACTTTAGAAACCTAAGTATATAGAATGATCATCCCAATCTTATTTCAATCTTATGATTTATTATTATTCACCAACATTAGTAAATTGTATGAGGTACATGTACTCAATGAATTCAATAAGTTATTCATTAAATTTATGGTTTTTCATATTACTCTATCATATTTATAAGCATAAAAGGAATTTATACACTTGAAGACCTATTAGTCTTGGAATGTATTTTATTTGTAATCTAATCATCTTTGGCAATTTGATATATAATACCATTATATTCTAATCTATAAATTATTTTCTAGAATTACAACAAGATTATCATATATGGAATAATCAAATTACTTCATGTCAGCAAAATATACATTATCCATTTTATCCATGGGGTTGGGTTATAGAGAATATGATTTTGGCACATCAACGATAGGCTTGATGAGGACTAAGCCTCAGGGGAAGGGGTAAAAGACTATTTTTCATTGAGATTGTGAGTACTCTCTTATCTTGTCATTGCAAGAAATCGCCATGGGCCCTTAAATAGTCTTGGGGCAAGAGAGTCATAAAAATCCACTGTAGAGATTAGGATAACCCAACTTCTGATGTTATCTCATTCTTCCTAGTAGATAGGAGTTTTACAATTCGTCAGGTTTTTCATTGTCTCCCTAATCCAATAAACTCAGTTTCTTCAAAAATGGTGGAGAGGGGATAGAAGATGGAAGATAGGAGGACCCAACTACCATAGGATTATGGCTCCCAGATTGAACACAACTTGTGGACTACTTTATCTTAAGATCAAACGTAGGGACGCACAGTCATATCACTGTCACACACTAAGGTACGTCCTATTAACTTTGGTGTTACACTGGTATATTGACTATATATGAATACAACTACCTCACTTTACAAGAAATATTTCAAGGTTTTGAAAATCCTATAGGTCAGTAAAACTATTCATTCAGGAGCAAGTATTTGGATTACCTTTATTTTCTTTTTATCTAGATTTAGGGAATGTTTGGGATCAATAGGGGCACAATAAATAAGATTTCCCTACTCTTCAAGTATTTGGAAAATGTAATCATATACGTCATAGACAACATGTAATTATCTCAAAACTTGGATTTGTCATCATTTAGCAATTAACACACATAGGACGAAGAATTAGGTCAAGTTAAGTTTATTTAATACTCAAATTCTTGCAATCCAAGTAAAGACCAGATAATTACTCTTTTACTTATGTAAGTCATTTATTAGTTTTAGAATCTCTTAGAATCTTCATAATTGTCTCATTAATAGTTTATCAATCAACTCACAAGATTATTAGCAACATACCCAAACTTTTTATATCTTTAGCATATATCCCACTGGAACTATTTTCCAATTAATAGTTCAATTTAGATTGAATTGGATCCTTTGGCCCATGGCTTATACCTTGTCCTTGTAAAGGTCTGCAAGCCTTATTATTTTCTTAATTATAAAATATTATGGATTTTTTATCCTTAATTAGGAAATTATGGCTTGAGTTAATCATAATATCTCAGTTGAAGCCTCATATTTTTATATTCACACAACATTTTATGATTTACCAATATTGAAGACTTAATTCAAGTCTAACGCAATAAATTCATCAACCAATGTCACCACTTTTTGTATATTATACAACATTGATTTCCACATCAAATATGGAATTGGATATAAAATTCCCATATTTGAGGTTGTTACATTTTGTGTCTTCTATTACCTTTGAGTGTCTCTACACAATTATTCAATGGGAGCTCTTACATCAATAATAAAATTACATATAGGAAAGAGGAAGTCATCGAGCCTCAATACTCCCCCATCTCATTCATAAGTACATTACTATATCTCACAACAAGAATATATAAAAATAAATCAATTGAGTGCCAAAGTCAAAGAATAGTTAGAGGTTTAGATAAGGATAAGAATCTTGCAAATAATCCATAGAAAAATAAGTTCTTCACTCATGGGGATCAACATGATGGAAAACTCCTTTCTACTTTGTGGAATTCCATGGAGTGCCATGCTACAAATATTATAACCTCCACACTAGTTGTAAGGCAATCTAGAATCACCTTCAACACATGTATTCAATCACCTCAAGGCATATATTATAACTGTAAACATATGAGAAGACTCTATAATAGTGATTTGGATAGATCATTCACATCACATAGAATTCAAACACTCTTGTTCCACATTACACTAATATAACCAAGCTCCAAGGACAACTAGAACATATGGTTTTCATCGAATGCATTACCAATTATTGCATGGAATAATTAGAAGTCAAAGGTGAGATCCTATTAAAAATGAAACTCCTCACTCTTTCATAGAATACCAAAGCGTCTCTCGAACCTTATTTAAGAAAGAATCTCTATTTAGTTCTCACAACAATTTCTCTACCCTTCAATCTGAGTGGAATGCCAACATATCCTCCAACATAGGACGTGTTGGAGGTGATAGATGACTGAGTCTACAAGAGTGGACCCATTCCGTCAAGAAGGATCATTTAAAAACTAGCTAAGAGTTTCGTGTCATCTACAAGATTATACCCATTTTCTGAAGAAGGGTCACAAAAAAAAATCTAAGACATTCATGTCTTTCCTCCTAAAGTCTCTATCACAAATATAATTCATTTGAATGAGTATTTTGAAGAACTCACTCATCAAACCAATATTATTTATGAAGAGTATGATGAATCGTGTTAGATCATGTTATCTCAATAGTCATATTAATCAATCAATATGCCTTAGAAGAAAGTAGCATAATATAATTTTGTCTTCTTGGGTTCTTGACTCATTCACAAAATATGACACAATAGGTAAATGAAGCACCATTTCTAAATTATTCACCACCAAATCAAGTGGATACCAAGTCACTATAGTTTATAGTTCTTCATTTGTTATTATAGGAACTAGAACTATCTCACCATTTCATCTCATTCACATGCTGTCTACTTATTCCTCCCTTTCCTTGTAATTTACTTTCCATTAATAAATTAACTCTCTCATTCGAGCACATCTTACATTTGAACAAGATTGTTGTTTTTTTATGATCTATTGACAAAAGTGGTGATTGTGGGAATATAGTCTCTAATATAAAGGATAGTGAACACCTATATAATCGCTTCACCTCATCAGATTCACAGTCGTTTAGGGCATTTATATTTTGAAGACTTTAGATGTTACAACCAAAGTATTCCAATTTTTGTAGACTTAAGTGTGAGTTATGTATACATGGAAAAAATAAAACATGCAATTTTCATACATAAGATAATGTCTATCAATTTTTCTTTTCATATTCTTTCATTGTAATGTTTCGGGCCCTAGTAGGGTTTTGTTTCTTGTATGGATATAATTTGTATATGCATGTGATTATATTTGATGGAAGATCATTTTTAAACATTCTTTTTTGATTAAACTTTTGGCATTAGAATAAAATTTCAATTTTCAAAATTCATAATTTTTTAAAATAAAATACCAAGAAATATTTTATTCATGCTCTTAATTCATTTATGTTGGACATAGGAATTATCTATGAATCATATTTTCATCATACAACCAAGCAAATGGTATTTCTGAATGGAAGAATGGGTGTTTGATTAAGATTATTAAGACCCTTATTCATGGCATGCTTGTTCCCAAGTAATATTGTAGTGATGTTATACATAAAAAAAGGCTATTTTAATCATGCTTTGTCTCCTAGTTTGAACAATTACATTCCTTTTAAAATAATTATATGCTAAAAAACCTTTATGCATTGTCCTACCAAATATTTTTGGGTCTGTCCTTTTTATCTATAAACTAGTGTTCATCATGACATGCTCAATCCTTGTGGTCCAAAGTATATATTAATAGTACATTCTAAATCTTAGAAGATTATCAGTGTTACGTCTCATTTGAAAAAATGTACTTATCTTCGTCCATGTCATGATACTCTTTACTTATGAAAATCATAAAATGTTTCTCAAGATGTTTTGGAAATTCAAGATTCCCTTTTTTCCTATTCTTAATTTTACATTACTAAATCACTTAATTTTCCATGCATAGACTGGACCTACATATATGTATCACACTCTACAATTCATCAATATAATCTATTACGAGTAGCAAATGACATGGCACAACCTAACTTTCCTTCAATTGAGGGTACTTTTGGTGATCCTCAATTCTCACCAAATCTTGATGATAGACACAATGCTCTACATAATGAGAAACAACCATGTATTATACATCCTACTTCTAACTTTATTCCTTATAACTACATATCTTCTACATATGTGGGCTTTATATCCATTTATCATATGTACCATTACCTATTGGTGTGTTTGTTTATCTAAGTCACTTAGGTTGGAGATACTTCACAAAAAATGAGATGGCCCCCATTTTTAATAAAAGTTTCATAAAATAATGTGTTTTCTCCTTCAAATAAAGTTATTTTAAATTGTACTTGGGTGTTATTCATTGAAGTAGTTTCAAATGCATTAATAATAGAAAATGTCAGACTTGTTTCCAAGGTCTTCTCCCAAGTTTATGAAGTAGATTACTTGGATACCATCTCCCTAGTGGATTAGATGTTATATGTTTGATTGTTCATCTCCTGGGATGCTTATTTTTCGATACCCTTGTGTTAGTTGGACATAAACAATGCTTTTAATTGTTGTGATGTATCTAAGGAAATGTGTATGGAGGAACGACTTAGGTTTGTTCATCACATAGAGAGACTCTAACTTTGTTTGTCATGTTCATAAATCTATTAATTGTCTAAAGTAGTCACCGTGAGCTATGATAAGGAAATGCAATCAATTTTTTTGTCTATGATGGCCTAGTCTTGGTCACACTATTATTATCAATAGGAACCTTCTCTATACATTTTATTTTTTTCCTATGTAGATGTTATTGTTATTATAAGATATGATCAACATGATTTTTTTGTGATTAAAGAATTTTCTTTAAAGTGAATTTCAGATCAAATACCTAGGTCAAGTCAAATACTTTCTAGGTATTATAATTGTATGATACAAGGATAGAATTGTTATATCTAAAAGTAAGTGTGTACTCCATCTTCTTGAATGAACAAGCATATTTGGGTAAAACCCCAAGAATTAACCTATGGATACTAACACTACAATAAAACATGAAAAAGGCTAGGGATGTGTACTCTGGAAAATGTTCCTAACCTATACTTTAAGTTTTTTAAGTCTAATCCTCGACCAATGTCTGTATGTAGTTGGCTCAATATTGAATTTCATCATTTATACACATTGGGAGAAGATTTACATAAGTGGATGCACTCCCATTATACCCCACCAAAACCAAATATTGCCCCTCGCTGATAATTTTCCCCGACCCAATCACTCCTTTGATTGTTGATCTCCCTCACACCACTAACTCCAAATTTTCCTTCTCCCTTGTCAAACCCAACCCACTATTTTTCATCCCTCATCCATCAACCCCACTTACCTTGTTACCCCTTTTTTATAGCTCACATCCATCCTCCCAAAAGACTCCCTCTGGTACCTCCTTGCATGATATGGATCATCTCCTGGAGTAGTGGCGGGGGTGAGCTTCCCTTTGAGATAACCTTGGAGCGGTTCTCAACTTTTCTTGGAGTAGATTGATGTCAAGTATCCTCTTCTTTTGTTGAGTTTCCTACACCCAATGCTAGCTTATCTTTCATTTTTGTTGTTGGCGACCAACATTTGGGTTTTAAGGCTTTTTTTGTAACTATGTTTTGGGCTCATTTTGTAACTATGTTTAGGGATCTTTGTGCACATTCTGCTTCATATTATGTAGTATGGATAACTTTATGCCTTTAGAGTTCCATATTCCTAGCCAACTCTATTTTTTGCATTATGTAACATTTTTTCTAGTACAGGTAAAACGTTGAACCATTTAGTTTCATCTTTTCCACTAGAAAATAGGGGAGCCTTGGTTTCATCTAGAAACTTGAGAGGAGTTTTCCATGGTGGTGAGTGACATGTCTACTCAACCAAAAGGTCAATATGTCACCTCTATTTTTTATTTTCACTTCTCCACATCTGTGTAGTCTTGTCAAAATGAAACATTCCATCATTTCTTCAAATATTGGATAACCTTGCCTAATCCCTTTAGGAATTGAGAAAATAGAAAAAACCATAGGCATTAAGGTTTAATATATCACAGTCACCCAAATTGATTGAAGATATCATTACTAATGCTCCAAATATTAACATACATCCTTGATTTTTTTTGTCAGTACTTAATTATTGAGGCATGTATATCAAATCAGTATGTCTTTCAAGATGTGAAATTAATAGTATAGATTGTTCATCAAGATACAAGTATTACCATCTATCTAACCTGAAAGAATAGGTGTGAAAAAGTTACTTGTGCTATCTAATAATATATGTTGTATTTAAAAGATATTGATGTATTGTTGGCACAATAGTTATTATTCCACTTTTACATTAGATTAATTTCATTGATCATATATTAAACCTGTGTAGAAAACTTAATGTGTACATCTTGAATATTGATATATAAAACTTGTTGTTCATTGTATTCTTTTGTCATTCAAATATTAAGTGGTATAATCACATTAGAATTGTACATGCATATATTATTAGGATGATGATAAAATATAAAAAATAAATGATTTTAGTATGACTTAATTGTCAAAATGTATTTTTTAACACATTTTTTGGTAGAAAAGTTTATTTTGTGTTGGCTTTGATATGTCAAGATTTTGTAGGTGGATTATCTAGCTTATATGAGGAGGATATACATAGACAAAATTTCCCTTGGTTGATATTTTTGGGAAGGGATTTCCACATTCATTTAATTTTCTCTTTCATGGATATGACCTTTATGAAATGACATTGTGTTATGCCCGTGCAAAAAAAATTACGATACTCAAACTTTGAACGTGTATATCATGATAGAAGTTTCTTGAATAACTATTTCATTTCAATTGACCACAGAAAAATACCTGAACAACTACCAGGAGGTTGTTATATCATGAATGATGCAGGGAATAATAGTGAAGATGATAATCTACAAGGGTTGTTATGTTATGTTCTTGGTGTTTAGGGTTTGAAGAGCATTGTGAAGAATGAGATAGGAGTGTATCCAACTAATATAAAGTAGTGGAGTTTTATACAGTTTGAAAAGGGTTGAAAACCCTCTTGTGGTTGTAACAATCATTAAAAAATTTCTTACCTAATTCAAATACTCAATGTTAAGACTGACTTACATTGGAGCAATTATCCTTCATCTCACTATTGAACCTATGAAAAGAGGGTTTTACAGATGGTGTAGAGACATTTCTTGATATTTATGTGTAGGAAAGAATTTTATAAAATATCTTGGTCTTTCTTATTCTAAAATAGACAGTTATTTTTCCCTATGGTCGTATGATATTTTACAAGGACAGGGCATAATTAGATTTTCATCCTTGACGTGGGTCTTCCCGATGGCAGAAGCAAACAACTTTGAGGAAGATGTCATGTAATATTGTCTCTTCAGAGTCAAATTTTCATTTCCCCATAGTTCACACGTACCAAAGGCTTTTCATGTGACCAACTACCAATGTGGATATGCAATGGCACAAAAGATGTGGAGTTTGGCATCGAGTTGATTCATAGATTGGGAAAAAAATGATGCTCCATTTTAGGAATTCGGTCGAGATCCACATAATGTTTTTTTGGGTTTAGCCAATGACGGGTTCAAACCGAGTTCAAATCCCAGCTACCTCCTTCATTTACCAACCTCCCAGGCATTCGACCTCCGCCACAGGCATGGGAGGGGGGAGAAATATGTCTCTCTTAATCCCATATGTGTTGGCTAAATGGACATCTATAAATCCCTTTGTTTTGATAATGACAAACATTTCATTCTTGTTAATCTAACGTGCTACTTGAGTGTTGCAGGAATAAGGTGGATGACAAAGCAATTAGGGAAATCCATATTCTTACATATTTATATTTTCATGAAATGTAATCACTTTGTAAAAACTTGTACAAATATATAATGTACAAGTACTTAGATTTCATGTAAATCAAGTGTTAGATTCTCCCTAGCTAAACATCACATTTAGATAGGTCATCCCCTTCAATAGTGTCACATATGCACACTCATACACATACTTAGTTCTTTAATTGAAAAATTGAAACAGGGTCAATCTCGGTCGACTAACTCCTCGACCGAGACACTCTCGGTCGACAATATTCTCGACCGAGAAAGACCCAAGTAGCCGTTAGACACATCTGACAAGGTGGTTGGCAGTTGGAGATAAACGTTGCATACACTTGATCCAGAGAGCCTGTCGGTCGACAAAAGTTCGACCGAGTAGGTGTCTCGGTCGAACATTTCTCGACCGAGATGGACTCTAACAGCAACTACAAAATTAATTAATTAGCCGTTGCTAAAGCAACAAACTTGTACCTAACGGCTAGTTAAGCACTTAGAAAACCCTAGAAGGTGTCTAGAACGTCCTTAAGCACTTGTAGGACATTCCTATAAATAGGAAATGCCTTAGGACACCTAAATTTACTTGTTACACTTGAGAAATCTTTGAGCATACTTTGAGAAACCTATTTGTGAGCAAATTGAGCATAGTGACAATTGGCTACTTCTTTTCTTAGCTCAAATTTCGTGTCCTATAGGCTAGCATCTCCTATCCACTGCAATTACATTTCCATACACTTTGGTTAGGAGATCTACATGCTTAATCTAGGCAAATCAAGCCTTGTGCTACAAAAGGATAAGTTGTAATTTCTATTTTTCTTTCTTGTTCTCTATTGTTGTTTGTACTCTCCTTGCTACTCCTAGGTTGGAGGCTGCGGGTTGGAGAGGTTGAAGATCTTCTTGGTGAAGAAGGGGACTTTGAGCTACTTCAAGAAGGCTGGTGCAACGGGAGGTTACTTCTAGAGAGGAAGGCTACTTCAAGGGGGAGCTTGGAGTTACTTCAAGAAGGCTACCTCAAGTTGGTGCATCTACTTCAAGTGAAGGCTGTTCAAGGGGTGTAAAGAAATTATTGTATTTTGTGTAAATCCTTGTGAAGGTAATACAATTAATACTTTCAAAATCCCGGTTGGGTAAGCAACCGGGTAGTGGACTGATAACTTTAGTATTTGCTAAAGTTGGAACCACTCTAAAAACATGTCTCCTTCTTCCATTCTTCATTTGTGGTTGTTTGAGTTAAATAATTGTTAAAATATTTAAAAAACTCTATTCACCCCCCCCTCTAGTGTTTTTCAATTGGTATCAGAGCAGGCTTCAAGGAACCCTAACCAGGTCTTGAAGAATGGAGGGTGATGGTGATTAAAACCACAACAAAAGGTGCAGCCTGAACAAATCTACAACATGCTGCAATTGGTGCTTAGGAACAAGCCACACAACATCTAGCTGCCCATGGAGATCAAAGAAGGAAGATGAGCACAAAGACTATCTTATTTCTACAACTAGTGAAGAAGAAGAAGAGGTAAGTCTTTTTGATTTATCTAAAGAAGAACTAGTTGCTAGTCTTGAAGAAACACATAATAAATATTTTGAGTGCAAGAAGAAATTAAAGAAATCTAATAAAGCAAATGATGAATTACATGCTAAACTTCTTGCTATTACATCTGAAAATGAAGATCTTAAAAAGATCATTGAAGATCATGATACTAAGATAAAATCTATAGAGGCAGATTGCAATCTTCTTTCTTTAGAAAAGATTAATTTGCAAACTCAAGTGAACGATCTTCAAAAACAACCCATCTTGTGCACTCATCTAGATTATGACACTATTGTCAAAGAGAGAAATTCGCTGTCATCTAATCTAGATCAAGCAAAACTTGATATCAAGAAAAGAATGGATGAGATTGCTAAATTACAACAAGAAGTAAGTAGTTTGAGTAATAATGGCATCCTTGATAAAATATTTGATAATCCCTATCATCAAATTGGGAGAAGAGGACTAGGTTACAAGCCTAAAGGGAAATCATATCAACAACCTAGTTGGAGAAAGACACAAGCATATCAATCTATATATGTACCTAAAGGAAACACATCTTTACCCAAAAACAACATAGAACACAACCATAGAAAAAGATATGAGATTGACTCGATATGTTGTCATTACTGTTTGCGTCTTGGTCACTACTCCTTTTCATGTCCTTATAAGAAAAAGGATGTCGAGTTAGTTTGGGTTCTAAAACTTCCAAACTAAATGAACTGAATTAAGTTGAGATATGACCAAGGACCTTAGTTGCATATTTCTATGTCTATCTCAACTCAACAGAATAGGATAACAAATTAAAATCAAATACCTAAACATTTAACTTGCATAATTGTGTTTTACCTGGAAACAATTAACAGTAAACATTTCAGAAATCTTGTCGGTCGAGAAACTGTCGACCGAGAGAACCTTCGGTCGAGAAATTGTCGACCGAGCAGGTCACTGATTTTCAGTCTAAAATAAATTTGCTGAATATATTTTAGATTGGTCAAATTATTATCTACTTTTCGTTAACTGTTTGCACATGCAAAACAAAGTATACATTCTGAGAATCATCTTTGAAAACTTATATTAGATCAATTTGCTTTATTCCCTAAATGCCTTAAAACTGAAAATTTATGAATCATATTAATTTAAGTTAAATTACAGCTCTTTGATTCATTGACATAGAAATCATATATTGAATCTCATGTTATTACTGTTTTATCATTACATCATGGATATATTTTCATTATTCAATCTTCTCTAGATAACATTGATGCTTGATTGATGATACATAGGCAAGCAAAATGATTTGTTGGTAATATGTTGTTTTTAATGCTTGCAACACATAAGATAAATATCTCTCTATTGGTATCCTTTAAGACCCGCAATATTAATCGTGCTTTTAGAATCTTATTAGGATACAAAAAGAAGTGAAATTTAATATTCATGAAAAATCAAGGACAAATGTTTTCATATTGAGTATTATTATTTAAAATACTTCAAATTGATATCAAATTAAATTACATGCAGACATTATACTTCATATATGAGTATTCAATTTGAAAATCTGCAAATTCGCCTCTTGGTTGAAATGAAATTTGACCAAGGGGCGCTATGGTCGTAGTCAAAGTCGACCTAAAATAGTTTGACACAATAATTATTTGAATATCATTTTATATATAAAAAATTGTGATTAAAAGAACAATTAATTTATGATCAAAAAATTGTCCAAATATTGGCAATAATAGTCACAATATTACTCCCTTAGAAAATATATATATGCTCTACAAATTTAATCTATCATTTGCATTAAAATCAGCTTAAAAATTCATACTCAGTAAGTTTGTCGGTCGACGAATTCTTCGACCGAAAACATCTCGGTCAACCTATCTCTTTCGACCGACAGACCTCATACAAAAGTAACATCGGACACACTTCCGGTCGACAATTGCTCGACCGAGCCAGTATCGGTTGACAATTGTTCGACCGAGAATCAACCGTTGGGATATGACCGTTGGAATCCGACCGTTACCGTTGGGCGGCCGACCGTTACAAGTTGACCGTTGGACGGCCGAATGGCGCGTCTGGAATATGACCGTTGCGGTCGATCGGTCAACAAATTGTCGACCGACTTGGTCACTGGATTTCTATAAAAAGGACCAAAAACGGGTCATTTCTTCACACTCTCATATTCTTGCTTCCATAGCTTCTCTCTAGTGCATTCTTGTGCAACTCTTTAGTCTCTTCATCCCCAAAACTTTCTTGCTTCTTCTCCACCTTAAAACAAAGAAATGGCTTCATCCTCTACATGTGGAAAGAAGAAAGTTGCTAGCAAGAAAGGAAGGGAGGCTACTCCACCATTGACGATCATCAACGACATCCCCTTCGTCGACGGAGATGCTGGCAATCGCTATCTCAGGCTCTCCTCCAAGACTCCTCTTCCACGACGGTCGGTTGACGTCTTGGACTTCCTCAGCATCGTCGACCTGGAAGATCTTTTTGAGGTGCAAAATTTGAAAGAATTTCTTAACCCTTCCTTCCCTTCCTACTCTTCAAAAGTTGTAAATGAGTTCTATGCAAACCTAATCTCCCATTCCGAAAATGACCATACCTTCTTCTACTCTATGGTCAATGGGCATAGCTTTCGATTTACTGAAGAGGATATTCTTGACATGCTCAACATCGACTTAGATGAATATCAAGACACTCTTGACCTCACAACTGGAAATCCACTCAATACATTTTCCCAAGGTGATCATACCGTCAGTCTTAGTAACATTAAACGAGCCATTTTTCAATCTAATACTACGTGTCACGAAGATAGGGGTACCTACTATGCCATTAATCTCAAACCTACTGCTAGGATTGTCAATCTTATTGTTTCCACAAACATACATCCTAGAGCAAACAAGTATGAAGTTCCTATTTTTCGCATGTGTTTAATTTATGCCATTATCGAACGTATTCCCATAAATTTTATCCGCATAATCCTTAAGAACATGCTTGAGTTTTCTGGCAATCCCCCATATGCTGATTTTGTATGCCAAATCACTCAACACTTTCTTAAAACACAAATTGAGGATATGGGATACACATGGGAAAGAAGACCACAAAAAATAAGCAAAAACACAGTAGAGAAAATGGGAATTGATTTTGGTCACAAGAGGGCTAGGACGGAAGGTGAGACATCTACTCAAGATATACCACCACCACCTCCTCCTACCAACCTACCCTATGATCCCATCCAAAACACCCTAACCTATGTTGCTGGGTCACAATATCATCTAAGTAAACAACTAGATTATAACCATCATGCCATGACTTATCTAAACCAAAGAATGCAAACCCTTTCTCCAAACCAACCAGACAAATATCGTTATTCTTTAAATCCTGGCATGCTCAACCCATATAATCCTTCTTACAACTACTACCAAACTCCACCTCCGCCATCTACAGATCTCACACACACTCAGTTTTCATCAATGCAACTACAAGATATTGTTGCTCATTTCCGATTTGATCGTGTTCCTACCTTCTTGGAGGCGTATGCCTTAACCAAGACAGGTGCTCTGGAGTGGCAAACTTTGGTCCAATATTATGGAGCTGAGCCTTTTCTTGGGAAAGACCCTGATATTGATGTAATTCTTAAGTCTTTCCAGTGAGATTTGGAGTTGTATTAGTTGTAATGAAATCTTTGCATAATTGTAATAAAAGGTTTATCTCTACATAATTTGGTTATCTTTCCATGTTTGTAACAATTCCATGTTCGTAATGAAATTGGTTATCTTTACTTCTTACAATGGATATCTTTTTGGCATCTTTTGAATATGGCTTATAAGACTATTATAGTAGAGCATACAAAATAAGGGGAGTAATACATAAAAATAAATCAAAAAGGATGCAATCTTTGCAAATACCTAAAATTTAAAGTTGTGGCTAAATTGACCATCTATTGCAAAGCATTCATACCTTAATTTGGGATCTCTATCTAAGGGGGAGCATAGTATAAAATTAAGGGGGAGAAGTAATATCAAATATTCCACTTGGATATCTTTTTGAAATGACAAAGGGGGAGAAAAGAATATAAAATAAAATCAAAAATATAAATAAGTTTCATAACATCTCGGCCAGCACTCACTTGCAAAACAAAAATGGCTACAAAAGGTAAACTCCAGGTATGAAACTCATATGTTTTATATTTCCTTCCCTTATATTTTGGAAATGTTTGTCATCTTCAAAAAGGGGGAGATTGTTGGCTAAATGGAAATCTATAAATCCCTTTGTTTTGATAATGACAAACATTTCATTCTTGTTAATCTAACGTGCTACTTGAGTGTTGCAGGAATAAGGTGGATGACAAAGCAATTAGGGAAATCCATATGCTTACATATTTATATTTTCATGAAATGTAATCACTTTGTAAAAACTTGTACAAATATATAATGTACAAGTACTTAGATTTCATGTAAATCAAGCGTTAGATTCTCCCTAGCTAAACATCACATTTAGATAGGTCATCCCCTTCATTAGTGTCACATATGCACACTCATACACATACTTAGTGCTTTAATTGAAAAATTGAAACAGGGTCAATCTCGGTCGACTAACTCCTCGACCGAGACACTCTCGGTCGACAATATTCTCGACCGAGAAAGACCCAAGTAGCCGTTAGACACAGCTGACAAGGTGGTTGGTAGTTGGAGATAAACGTTGCATACACTTGATCCAGAGAGCCTTTCGGTCGACAAAAGTTCAACCGAGTAGGTGTCTCGGTCGACCATTTCTCGACCGAGATGGACTCTGACAGCAACTGCAGAATTAATTAATTAGCCATTGCTAAAGCAACAAACTTGTACCTAACGGCTAGTTAAGCACTTAGAAACCCCTAGAAGGTGTCTAGAACATCCTTAAGCACTTGTAGGACATTCCTATAAATAGGACATGCCTTAGGACACCTAAATTTACTTGTTACACTTGAGAAATCTTTGAGCATACTTTGAGCAACCTGTTTGTGAGCAAATTGAGCATAGTGACAATTGGCTACTTCTTTTCTTAGCTCAAATTTCATGTCCTATAGGCTAGCATCTCCTATCCACTGCAATTACATTTCCATACACTTTGGTTAGGAGATCTACATGCTTGATCTAGGCAAATCAAGCCTTGTGCTACAAAAGGATAAGTTGTAATTTCTATTTTTCTTTCTTGTTCTCTATTGTTGTTTGTACTCTCCTTGATACTCCTAGGTTGGAGGCTGTGGGTTGGAGAGGTTGAAGATCTTCTTGGTGAAGAAGGGGACCTTGAGCTACTTCAAGAAGGCTGGTGCAACGGGAGGTTACTTCTAGAGAGGAAGGCTACTTCAAGGGGGAGCTTGGAGTTACTTCAAGAAGGCTACCTCAAGTTGGTGCATCTACTTCAAGTGAAGGCTGTTCAAGGGGTGTAAAGAAAGTATTGTATTTTGTGTAAATCCTTGTTAAGGTAATAAAATTAATACTTTCAAAATCCCGGTTGGGTAAGCAACCGGGTAGTGGACTGACAACTTTAGTATTTGCTAAAGTTGGAACCACTCTAAACACCTGTCTCCTTCTTCCATTCTTCATTTGTGGTTGTTTGAGTTAAATAATTGTTAAAATATTTAAAAAACTCTATTCACCCCCCCTCTAGTGTTTTTCAATATGGGATGTTAAACTTTTCATGTATACTTGCCTAATGGTTTTAATACCATACAATCTTCCCATGTTGCTTTTCATGAAGCATCCAAACTTTATTATGTCCTATTGGTTATCACTCCCAAAGGAATGGAACACATATTTACTTCTATAACTAGAACCACTAATAACTTATTTTTGACAATTATAGGCAACATTCATTAAAAAATATGATGCATTCTCAAAAACAAGCTTTACAATGCGAGCTGTAATTTTATGGACCGTTAGTGACTTCAAACATTTGCCAACCTTTTTGGTCATGATAATGGAGGGGAGTTTGTTTGTCCTTTCTATAAAACAAATATAGGATGGTACATACTCAAACATGTGAGGAAGGGATTCTATCTAGATCATAGGAGGTTTCTTAGTGATGGTCATACCTATGATCATGATAAAAGGAACTTTAATTAAAAAAAATGGCTATAGACATACACTGAAATCCAATAGTGGTGATATTATATGTATTTCCCAAGAAGTGGTTGATAGTCTTACATTTAGTAAGAAATCAAGATAGGTACAAAAATAAAATTCCAAATGCTAGAGATGTTCTAAAGTGGAAGATAGGATGAGTTTGTCAAAACCTTGGAAAAAATAGTATTTTCTTATCTTCCCTTACTAATAAAGTTTTTTAACAAGACACAACTTACATGTGATTCACGTAGAGAAAAATGTCTATAAAACTATATTAGGCACACTTTTCATCCTTTAGGGAATGTTTAAAAATAGTGTGCAAGGATGACTAGATTTATGTAAACTTGTCTTTTAGAAAGAACCTTTACCAATTATGTGAGATACTAGAACCTATTACATGCCACCTTATTTTTATATAGTGGGTACGAAGGAGAAAGATATCATTTATTCAATATGGGGTTCTAGGAACATTGTAGATGGTTATTCTAAAAATCCTTTTGGGTATATTAAACTATAAGATAGTAAGGTTTTTCCCATGAAAGGTTAGGATTATCATGTACTGATGCAGAAGTTGTTGGGTGTCACATTATTGAAATCATGTACAAGTGATGATTGTGGATTGATACTTCAAATATAACTTATTATAACATGGTTTCTAGGATAAAAATCATTTTGGAGGAGTTTGATAAAGTAGAGAAGTAAGTTGCTATTAGACCCTCTCAATTACATATGATTTTCTTACCTTCATTTTCATAATTATGGCTCACTTGATTTTTATTCTAGTAGATGAGGATGAAAATTTTGTCATTGGACATATTCAATTAATATATACTTTAACACCTTAAAAAGATATGTTTGTAATAAGGATTGACTAGAAGAATCAACTATTGAGGGATGTTGGGATGAAGAATACTTTAAGTTTTGTTCAAGATATGTGAAAGGAACAGATACTAAATGGTATCACAGTCTACATGATCACAATGAATTACCAATGGGAGATGTAGTTACACAGAAACTTGATCAAGTCATATTGGATCAATGCACAAAGTTATGCTATAAACAACACCATGAGTCCCGACCCCTTTAGATGTCATATATTTAGCAATATTTATTCATTTTGTAATTGTATTCCACAAAGTTATGCTATTTTCAATACAATGAGAATAGACCATTTACATGGTAGACATTTTTTATTATTATTCATTTTATATCTCTATTATCACATCAAATCAAATTTTAGGAAATATGTTGATGATATAGAGATCAATCATTCAAGAATGACTCTTTCAAATATTGAATTGACGACTATCATGAAATATCTAAGTTGTTTCAAAACCATGAAAGTAATTTAAATACTTCTTCTTGTTCTTGATGTTATAAAGAAATCAAAAGAACCTAATTGGTTGGAGTTTATATACTTTTCTATCTCAAAACTATGGTATGGTCATATCAAAGTATATTATATGTCTTGCATAAGGTCCCTATTATGACATTAAAAATATGATGGTTTCTCTATTAATAGCAATAAATTCCATTGGAAATTATTGGATGCATGTCAAAATACATATATTGTGGTATTTCCCTTTTGAAAGAGACATCTAGCTACTCCAACTCAAGGAATCACAACCCAATTTATTCTGGTTCTACTTATAATGGCTATATTAATGAGATTATAAAATTAAAAAATGTCCCCAACATGCATATTCCATTATTTTAGTGCACTTGGTTTGATGAGAGCACTACTAATGGTCATAATGTTGTTGAATATGGATTCATTCTTTCATATTTTTCTAAAAAATTGAAGATATGAATAATTATATTACATTCACCACCTAAGATCAATAATGCTTCCATTTGTAAGGTTTTTAAGGTTCCACTACATGTGGTTTTGAAGGTTCCACTGCATGATTTATAGGAAAATACTCACTTATAAGAGTTTTATGTTGATTCTTAATTAGTGAATTCAAATCTTAAATATAATAAACAAAATTCTTGAATCAGGATAGGCATGGATAGAAAAAATGGTTTCTCACAATTCTTTTGATATATGAATCAAAGAAAACTTTCCTTGTTCCACACGTTTCATATTCTTATAGGAAAGATCATGTTTAACATATTTTCCTTCTATACTAGTTTGTTAAAAGTGAGCCTCATATTATTTGTTCTTTTGATCATTACTTTAAATACTTTTATTATCTCTATTTATTCCACCATGCAAGATAAGTGCATTTTCCATTTGTATATTTCTTCAATCCTATTCAGTTGTATGCTTTCACATTAGTTTCAAGAACTAGAGCATATATTGTCCTTTTTATTTAGAGCGATGATTACATAACTCTTTACATTTCTTGATTTTTTTTAAATAAGATGGGAAGAAAGTCACCAAGAGTGTCTGAAAGCCATGTGACTCAAGTCCTGGAAGTAGTATTAGATCTTACACTCACCCTTCCACTTGATTAAGGATGTGCACAACTATACAAGAAGATGGTCATAAATGGATAAACTTCAAGCACTACTACAGAAACAACATTCAGTGTCGCTTTTATGGGCGTCAGTTATTCAGGAAAACCGACGCCTATACTATCCAATGTCAGTTATTTAGGAAAACCGATGTCTATATTCAAAGACCAGCCAGACACGGGTACCACTTTGTATTCAACGTCGGCTGGGTATAACAAACCGACGCCTAAAATCGCCCGCGAAATCCAATTTTCGAGGGAAAAATTTTGCGTCACCTACAGCGTCGGTTTTTTACCTATTCACTGACGCCTATTTAAGATGAAAATTTGCGCGAAAAGTCCCACTTTCAGTGTCGGTTATCCTTTGATAACCGATGCTGATAATGGTTCCCGCCAAATAATTTTGGGTAAAGATTGTGTAGTTGGACGTCGGTTTTTTACTGTCAACCGACGCTAAATAGTAATCGGCGTCAGTTTTGTAGATAACCGACGCCGTTGACAAACTTAATAGACCCAATCCCCCAACTATTCCCCCTTTCTTCCGGTTTCATCGCGATATTTCTCTTCTGTGTAGCTACTCGCCGTTACTCTTCCAAAATCGCCCGCCGTCAGTTGTTGCTGCTCGCCGCCGCTGCTCTGGTGCTCTTCTGCTCGCTGGCACCACTGCCCGCCGCCCACTGCTGCTGCTTCTTCGCCTACTGCTTCTCCGGCCGGCACCTGCTGCTTCTCCGGCCGCCGGTTGCTTCTTCCCGCCGCCCGTCCCTCTGCTTCTTCGCCTGCTCGCTGCCACTGCTGCCGCCGCTCGCCGCCGCTCTTCTCCACGCTAGCTCCAGGTAGCCTAGCCTCTTTGCTTCCTTCTCCCTAGCTCCTAACCAACAGCAAGAACGACCATGGCTGTGATGGCCTACCACGGCCGGGATGTCTAGCACGGCTGTAGTAGGCCAACACAGCCACAGCCGTGCTTGCTGTTGGTAAGGATATGAACAAATTTTTATGTAATGTTTTATGTAAATCCTAGGATATGAACAAATCTTTTACTTGCATATATTTGTCATATATTTGTGCTTCTAATCCTAATGTTTGGCCTAATTCAGTAAATTTTGATGCATGTTGAAATAAGATTTAAACTTGTCAATTGTAGCATCCTAATTTGATTTGATTAAACCTAACATTGATGAAACCCTAACATCAATTGTGATGAAACCCTAACATTAATTGTGATGAAACCATAACATGTACATATCTATTATTCTGTTTTTTGGCCTAGAAACCTGTCCAAGATTTACTCATTAGGAGTAAATCTTGGATAGTCCCCGATTTGGGACTGTTCTTGAACACCTAATCTCACTTAGGATGAAGTGTATAATGTGTATTGGGTTTTCGAGAAAATTTTGGTAGCATTTCCCCGTTTGTTCTCTAAGTACATATGTACTTAGAGAACATCGGGGAAATGCTTCCGAAATTTTCTTGAAAACCCAATACACATTATACACTTACTAGTGAGATTAGGTGTTCAAGGATGGGATAGGTGGTACACATTTATTATATATAAGAATGACATCACATGCATTTGTTGGCCTAGAAACCCGTTCAAGATTTACTCATTAGGAGTAAATCTTGGATAGTCCTCGGTTTGGGACTGTTCTTGAACACCTAATCTCACTTAGGATGTAAGTGTATAATGTGTATTGGGTTTTCGAGAAAATTTCGGTAGCATTTCTCTGTTTGTTCTCTAAGTACATATGTACTTAGAGAACAGCGGGGAAATGCTGTAGAAATTTTCTTGAAAACCCAATACACATTATACACTTACTAGTGAGATTAGGTGTTCAAGGATGGGATAGGTGGTACACATTTATTATATATAAGAATGACATCACATGTGTTTGTTGGCCTAGAAACCCGTCCAAGATTTACTCATTAGGAGTAAATCTTGGATAGTCCCCGATTTGGGACTGTTCTTGAACACCTAATCTCACTTAGGATGTAAGTGTATAATGTGTATTGGGTTTTCGAGAAAATTTCGGCAGCATTTCCCCGTTTGTTCTCTAAGTACATATGTACTTAGAGAACAGTGGGGAAATGCTGCCGAAATTTTCTCGAAAACCCAATACACATTATACACTTACTAGTGAGATTAGGTGTTCAAGGATGGGATAGCTGGTACACATTTATTATATATAAGAATGACATCACATGTGTTTTTTGGTCTAGAAACCCGTCCAAGATTTACTCATTAGGAGTAAATCTTTGATAGTCCCCAGTTTGGGACTGTTCTTGAACACCTAATCTCACTAAATTATATAATGTTTGAATGGAGTCCGACTTCATTGTAGATAATAGGAGTAAATCTTGGATAGGATGTAAGTGTATACCCTAATCTTGTCCTAATATATACTTGTTTTCTCTTTGATCATAGAATGGATAGATCATGGATGTCCATTCGCAATCGCTGCACCCCAGAGTTTATATCTGGTCTTGATCAGTTTATTAGATTTGCCGAGGAACATAGGAAAAGACCTACAGATAGGTTCTACTGTCTATGTAGGCATTGCGGTAACAACTTGAAAGTCAGCACTGGTGAGGAAATCAAAAGTCATGCCATGTGCAACGGGATTGTACAAGGCTATACAGAATGGCATTGGCATGGAGAGATTTCAAACTCGAAACCAGTAGATGTCGATAGCAGTACTTGGGTGGAAGAAGAAATTGCCTCTGATGACGTAGATGTGAACGAACCAATTCCAGTAGACATCGTTGATGCGATGTTGGATAGTTGTAGGGTAGAGCACACCGATCCACCTCCTATCTTTAGAAACATTGTGCATGATGCTGAGATACCATTATACACAGGCTGTGCTAAGTTTACGAAGCTCAGCGTTGTGTTGAGATTGTATAAGTTGAAAGCTAACAATAGATGCAGTGACAAAAGCTTCACTTCATTGTTGACTTTGTTGAAAGAAATGCTTCCTGAAGGAAACGAGCTGCCAATATCAACATACCGAGTAAAGAAAATGTTGTGCCCAATGGGAATGGAGGCCAAAAAGATACACACATGCCCGAATGATTGTGTATTATTTCAAAAGGAATATGTAGATTTGAAAGATTGTCCAAAATGTGGTGTGTCACGGTATAAATTGACGACTTCGGGGGAGTCCAAAATTGGTTCTCCTGCCAAGGTGTTGTGGTATATACCTATAATATCACGGTTTCAATGCTTGTTTGCAAATCCGAAAGATGCGAAGAATTTGAGGTGGCATGCAGATGTTAAGAAAAATAATGATGGGATCCTATGACATGCGTCTGATTCCCCACAGTGGAAGAAGATTGATCTATTATACCCCAAATTTGGTGAAGAACATAGGAATCTAAGACTTGGGCTTTGTACAGATGGGATGAATCTGTACGGGACATTGAGCAGCCAACATAGCACTTGGCCAGTCATGCTTTTTATATACAATCTTCCTCCCTGGATGTGTATGAAAAATAAGTACGTTATGTTGTCGTTGTTGATATCGGGCCCTAAATAACCCAGAAATGATATCGATGTTTATCTTGAACCTCTGATTGATGACTTAAAGAAACTTTGGGCTGAAGGTGTGATGATCTATAATGCTTCAGGAAGAGAGACATTTCGTTTGCACGCTATGTTGTTTTGCACTGATAATGACTTTCCAGCATATGGGAATTTGTCTGGATATAGTGTCAAAGGAGCTAAAGTGTGTCCTATATGTGAAGAAAACACTGATTCAATAAGACTAAAACATGGTGGCAAGACTATATATCTTGGTCATCGAAGGTTTCTTTAAAAATTCCATCCGTATCATAGGAAGCACAAAGCATTCAATGGATGGAATGATGAACGGAGTGCACCTAAACCTATACCAGGGGATGTTTTTTATGAAAGAGTAAAAGACATTTTTAATGAATTTGGTAAGAAATCACAATGTAGTATGGCCACACGGAGTGACAATTCTTCATTCAACAAGAAGTCAATATTTTGGGATCTTCCTTATTGGAGTTCTTTGACAGTCAGACATTGTATCGATGTAATGCATGTTGAGAAAAATGTCTGTGATAGCATCATTGGTATTCTGTTAAATATACCAGGTAAGACTAAAGATGGGATAAAATCCATACTGGACCTATGTGAAATGGGAATAAGGTCAGAATTAATAGAATTACATGAAATGGGTAATAAAAGAACATAATTACCTCCCGTTTGTTACACGTTGTCTAGAAAGGAGAAGAAATCTTTTTGTGAATGCTTGGTAAATGTTAAGGTGCCACATGGTTACTCATCCAACATCCGTAGATTGGTATCAATGAAAGATCTGAAGTTGATAGGTCTTAAATCTCATGATTGTCACACTCTAATGCAACAAATATTGCTTGTGGAAATTTGATCGATATTGCTGAAGCATGTAAGGTTTGCAATCACCAAACTTTGTTTCTTTTTCAACAGTCTATGCAGCAAAGTTATTGACCCTGATACTCTCGATAATTTGCAAAGAGAAGTGGTTGTTACCCTATGTCAGCTTGAGATGTATTTCCCTCCTTCGTTCTTTGATATCATGGTACATCTTGTTGTCCACTTGAATAGGGAAGTGAAAATGTTGGGACCAGTTTTCTTGCATTGGATGTATCCCTTTGAACGATACATGAGCGTTTTTAAAGGTGATGTTCGAAACCGTTATCGGTCTGAAGGGAGTATTATTGAAGGTTATGTGGCGAGAGTGGTTATGAATTTTTGCAATGACTTTCTGAGTGGTAATAACACTCCTGTTAATGACAAGAATATTGAGGAGGGTAAAGGAATTTTGGGATCATGGGTGAAAGTAATCAGCCGTGAGCAGTTGGAACAAGCTCACTTGTATATTTTACACAGCATGGACGAAGTGAGTGTTTATATCGAGGAACATACCAATTTCATCAAGAGACAACATCCTCAAGCAAGTTCAATGTGGCTTGCTAGAGAGCATAATAAGACTTTTACTAAGTGGTTTGAAGATAAAGTCTTACATCAACTATCTCAAACACCAAATGATATTACAGAAACTATCAAATGTCTCACCTTTAAACCAAAACTGAATGTTATGTCTTATGATGGGTATGACATTAATGGGTTCACATATTACACAAAGCGCCAAGATGATAAGAGTGTTGTCCAAAATAGTGGGGTCACTCTTCAAGCGTCGACTATGTATTTTGCAAGTGCAAAGGATAAGAGTCCACGTGAAGCTAAAATGTCATATTACGGTGTCATTGAAGACATATGGGAGTTTGACTACATAGATTTCAGAATTCCGCTCTTTAAATGTAATTGGGTTGATAACACCAAAGGAGTTATAGTGGATGATTTGGGTTTCACTTTGGTGAACTTTGAAAAGATTGGCGAGAAGGGTGAACCATTCATATTGGCATCACAGGCGAAACAAATATTCTATATCGATGATCCTGCAAATGATAAATGGTCGGTTGTTCTTCATGGTAAAAGACAGTTCATCGAAGATCCTATAGATGAAGAAGAGTACTATGATAAGTATGATGACTCCAGTCCATTCTCAGTTGGGTTGCCAACTCCACAAAATATTGAATCTAATGATGACTTATATGTGAGCGGAGATCACAATGAAGGATTGTTAATTGATAAAAGATCACAATTTTAGAGGCATGTATGTTTATATTTTTTTATTGAAGCTAAATGTTTGCTTTTTTAATATCAATATCATTTTCAGATTTGATTTTTCATTATCTTCTAGTTAATACAAATGCTAAATGTTTGCCTTTTTCTAGTTAATACAAATGCTAAATGTTTGCCTTTTTAATGACATTTTCAGATGGATGACCATGATGAGCATGATGTCCATGATGAGAATGAAGTCCATGACGAGCATGCTGTCCATGACGAGCATGGCGAGGATACCAATGTAAGTTCTAAAAACATATCCTGTATTTCTATAAAATTCATTATCTTCTAGTTATGTCATATATCCCATATTTCTATATTGCGCTAATTCAATGTGTTTATTTTTGTCAAATTTTAGGTTGATGATGCACATGTACCCACTGAAGCACTGGAGAAACTTGATGTGCAGCACCAAACACTTAACAAGAAAAGGGGCATCACTCTGTTGAAGAAGTTAATAGCGCTAAGTGGCAGTGGATCCAAATTGGTTGTGGAGTTTGATAATGGAGGAAATGCAATTGGAGTGAACCGCAATAATTTTGTAAACTATCTTGGGTGTGTCACTCGAAGCCATTATGGTGTTAAGTATGATAATTGGCATAAAGTTCCTCAGGGGAAGAAAGACTTGATATGGAAGGATTTATGTGTGAGTTGTTATTATTTGCAATTCTATTTTGTAGATTACAAATTATATTATTTGCAATTCTATTTTTGGATACTAGTTAATAAGAATTCTATTTTATAGAATCTGTTTGCATTGGATGAGAATCTGCATCATAAAAGCATGATGCAACGTGCTGGAAAGATGGTTAGGAACTATAGGACAAATCTCAACAGAGAATACATAAAAGATGGTGATAAGAAGAAGAAGTCATCCCTTGAACAGTGGAACTTCTTGGACAAAGAAGATTGGGACAATTTTGTTGCTTCAAGAAAATCTGAAGAATTCAAGGTATTAGGTGTCACTCCCAATTTAATTAATATATGTTGTATTCACCTATTCAAGATTAACATTTAGTGCTACTAACCAAATCATTAATGTGCATACTAACTAGGCCCTCAGTGACGCGCAAAAAGCAAGGCGTGCACTGAATGTGCATTACCACACTATGGGTCCAAAGGGCTAAGCAAGCGTTCGCCAAAGACTACAGGCGGAGTCTGCGGCAACTCAGGAGTCTGCTGCTACTCAGGACAGCACGGCCGTGGTAGGCCAACACAGCCACGACCGTGCTTTCTGTTGGTAAGGATATGAACAAATTTTTATGTAATGTTTTATGTAAATCCTAGGATATGAACCAATATTGTGCTTGCATATATTTGTCATATATTTGTGCTTCTAATCGTAATGTTTGGCCTAATTCAGTAAATTTTGATGCATGTTGAAATAAGATTTAAACTTGTCAATTGTAGCATCCTAATTTGATTTCATTAAACCTAACATTGATGAAACCCTAACATCAATTGTGATGAAACCCTAACATTAATTGTGATGAAACCCTAACATGTACATATCTATTATTGTGTTTGTTGGCCTAGAAACCCGTCCAAGATTTACTCATTAGGAGTAAATCTTGGATAGTCCTCGATTTGGGACTGTTCTTGAACACCTAATCTCACTTAGGATGTAAGTGTATAATGTGTATTGGGTTTTTGAGAAAATTTCGGCAGCATTTCCCCGTTTGTTCTCTAAGTACATATGTACTTAGAGAACAACGGGGAAATGATGTTGAAATTTTCTTGAAAACCCAATACACATTATACACTTACTAGTGTACTTAGAGAACAACGGGGAAATGCTGCTGAAATTTTCTTGAAAACCTAATACACATTATACACTTACTAGTGAGATTAGGTGTTCAAGGATGGGATAGGTGGTACACATTTATTATATTTAAGAATGACATCACATGCATTTGTTGGCCTAGAAACTCATCCAAGATTTACTCATTAGGAGTAAATCTTGGATAGTCCCCGGTTTGGGACTGTTCTTGAACACCTAATCTCACTTAGGATGTAAGTGTATAATGTGTATTGGGTTTTCGAGAAAATTTTGGTAGCATTTCCCCATTTGTTCTCTAAGTACATATGTACTTAGAGAACAGTGGGGAAATGCTGCCGAAATTTTCTTGAAAACCCAATACACATTATACACTTACTAGTGAGATTAGGTGTTCAAGGATGGGATAGGTGGTACACATTTATTATATATAAGAATGACATCACATGTGTTTGTTGGCCTAGAAGCCCGTCCGAGATTTACTCATTAGGAGTAAATCTTAGATAGTCCCCGGTTTGGGACTGTTCTTGAACACCTAATCTCACTTAGGATGTAAGTGTATAATGTGTATTGGGTTTTCGAGAAAATTTTGGTAGCATTTCCCCGTTTGTTCTCTATGTACATATGTACTTAGAGAATAGCGGGGAAATGCTGCTGAAATTTTCTTGAAAACCCAATACACATTATACACTTACTAGTGAGATTAGGTGTTCAAGGATGGGATAGGTGGTACACATTTATTATATATAAGAATGACATCACATGTGTTTGTTGGCCTAGAAACCCGTCCAAGATTTACTCATTAGGAGTAAATCTTGGATAGTCCCCGGTTTGGGACTATTCTTGAACACCTAATCTCACTAAATTATATAATGTTTGAATGGAGTCCGGCTTCATTGTAGATAATAGGAGTAAATCTTGGATAGGATGTAAGTGTATACCCTAATCTTATCCTAATATATACTTGTTTTCTCTTTGATCATAGAATGGATAGATCATGGATGTCCATTCGCAATCGCTGCACCCCAGAGTTTATATCTGGTCTTGATCAGTTTATTAGATTTGTCGAGGAACATAGGAAAAAACCTATAGATAGGTTCTACTGTCCATGTAGGCATTGCAGTAACAACTTGAAAGTCAGCACTGGTGAGGAAATCAAAAGTCATGTCATGTGCAACGGGATTGTACAAGGCTATACAGAATGGCACTGGCATGGAGAGATTTCAAACTCAAAACCAGTAGATGTCGATAGCAGTACTTGGGTGGAAGAAGAAATTGCCTCCGATGACGTAGATGTGAACGAACCAATTCCAGTAGACATCGTTGATGCGATGTTGGATAGTTGTAGGGTAGAGAGCACCGATCCGCCTCCTATCTTTAGAAACATTGTGCATGATGCTGAGATACCATTATACACGGGTTGTGCTAAGTTTACGAAGCTTAGAGCTGTGTTGAGATTGTATAAGTTGAAAGCTAACAATAGATGGAGCGACAAAAGCTTCACTTCATTGTTGACTTTGTTGAAAGAAATGCTTCCTGAAGGAAATGAGCTGCCAATCTCAACATACCGGGTAAAGAAAATGTTGTGCCCAATGGGAATGGAGGACAAGAAGATACACGCATGCCCGAATGATTGTGTATTATTTCAAAAGGAATATGTAGATTTGAAATATTGTCAAAAATGTGGTGCGTCATGGTATAAATTGACGACTTCGGGGGAGTCCAAAACTGGTTCTCCTGCCAAGGTTTTGTGGTATCTACCTATAATATAACGGTTTCAATGCTTGTTTGCAAATCCGAAAGATGCGAAGAATTTGAGGTGGCATGCAGATATTAAGAAAAATAATGATGGGATCCTACGACATGTGTCTGATTCCCCACAGTGGAAGAAGATTGATCTATTGTACCCCAAATTTGGTGAAGAAGATAGGAATCTAAGACTTGGGCTTTGTACATATGGGATGAATCCATACGAGATGTTGAGCATCCAACATAGCACTTGGCCAGTCATGCTTGTTATATACACTCTTCCTCCCTGGCTGTGTATGAAAAATAAGTATGTTATGCTGTCGTTGTTGATATCGGGCCCTAAACAACCCGAAAATGATATCAATGTTTATCTTGAACCTCTGATTGATGACTTAAAGAAACTTTGGGCTGAAGGTATGATGACCTATGATGCTTCAGGAAGAGAGATATTTTATTTTCATGCTATGTTGTTTGGAACTATTAATGACTTTCCAGCATATGGGAATTTGTCAGGATATAGTGTCAAAGGAGCTAAAGCGTGTCCTATATGTGAAGAAAACATTGATTCAATAAGACTAAAACATGACGGCAAGACTGTATATCTTGTTCATCGAAGGTTTCTTTCAAAATTCCATCTGTATCATAGGAAGCGCAAAGCATTCAATGGATGGAATGATGAATGGAGTGCACCTAAACCTATACCAGGGGATGTTGTTTATGAAAGAGTAAAAGACATTGTCAATGAATTTGGTAAGAAATCACAATGTAGTATGGCCACACGGAGTGACAATTATTCATTCAAGAAGAAGTCAATATTTTGGGATCTTCCTTATTGGAGTTCTTTGACAGTCAAGCATTGTATCGATGTAATGCATGTTGAGAAAAATGCCTGTGATAGCATCATTGGTACCCTGTTAAATATACCAGGTAAGACTAAAGATGGGATAAAATCCAGACTGGACCTACGTGAAATGGGAATAAGGTCAGAATTAACAGAATTACGTGAAATGGGTAATATAAGAACATACTTACCTCCCGCTTGTTACACGTTGTCTAGAAAGGAGAAGAAATCTTTTTGTAAATGCTTGGTAAATGTTAAGGTGCCACATGGTTACTCATCCAACATCTGTAGATTGGTATCAATGAAAGATCTGAAGTTGATAGGTCTTAAATCTCATGATTCTCACACTCTAATGCAACAAATATTGCATGTGGAAATTCAATCTATATTGCCGAAGCATGTAAGGCTTGCAATCACCAGACTTTGTTTCTTTTTCAACAGTCTGTGCAGCAAAGTTATTGACCCCGATACTCTCGATAATTTGCAAAGAGAAGTGGTTGTTACCCTATGTCAGCTTGAGATGTATTTCCCTCCTTCGTTCTTTGATATCATGGTACATCTTATTGTCTACTTGACTAGGGAAGTGAAAATGTTGGGACCAGTTTTCTTGCATTGGATTTATCCCTTTGAACGATACATGAGCATTTTTAAAAGTGATGTTCGAAACCGTTATCGGCCTGAAGGGAGTATTATTGAAGGTTATGTGGCGAGAGAGGTTATGAATTTTTGCAATGACTTTCTGAGTGGTAATAACACTCCTGTTAATGACAAGAATATTGAGGAGGGCAAAAGAATTTTGGGATCACGGGTGAAAGTAATCAACCGTGAGCAGTTGGAACAAGCTCACTTGTATATTTTACACAACATGGAGGAAGTGAGTGTTTATATCGAGGAACATACCAATTTCATCAAGAGACAACATCCTCGAGCAAGTTCAATGTGGCTTGCTAGAGAGCATAATAAGACTTTTACTAAGTGGTTTGAAGATAAAGTCTTACATCAACTATCTCAAACACCAAATGATATTACAGAAACTATCAAATGCCTCGCCTTTAAACCAAAACCGAATGTTATGTCTTATGAAGGGTTTGACATTAATGGGTTCACATATTACACAAAGCGTCAAGATGATAAGAGTGTCGTCCAAAATACTGGGGTCACTCTTCAAGCGTCAACTATGTATTTTGCAAGTGCAAAGGATAAGAGTCCACGTGAAGCTAAAATGTCATATTACGGTGTCATTGAAGACATATGGGAGTTTGACTACATAGATTTTAGAATTATGCTCTTTAAATGTAATTGGGTTGATAACACCAAAGGAGTTATAGTGGATGAATTGGGTTTCACTTTGGTGAACTTTGAAAAGATTGGCGAGAAGGGTGAACCATTCATATTGGCATCATAGGTGAAACAAATATTCTATATCGATGATCCTGCAAATGATAAATGGTCAGTTGTTCTTCATGGTAAAAGGCAGTTCATTGAAGATCCTATAGATGAAGAAGAGTACTATGATAAGTATGATGACTCCAGTCCATTCTTAGTTGGGTTGCCAACTCCACAAAATATTGAAGCTAATGATGACTTATATGTGCACAGAGATCACAATGAAGGATTGTTAATTGATAAAAGATCACAATTTTAGAGGCATGTATGTTTATATTTTTTTATTGAAGCTAAATGTTTGCTTTTTTAATATCAATATCATTTTCAGATTTGATTTTTCATTATCTTCTAGTTAATACAAATGCTAAATGTTTGCCTTTTTCTAGTTAATACAAATGATAAATGTTTGCCTTTTTCTACTTAATACAAATGCTAAATGTTTGCCTTTTTAATGACATTTTCAGATGGCTGACCATGATGAGCATGATGTCCATGATGAGAATGAAGTCCATGATGAGCATGTTGTCCATGACGAGCATGGCAAGGATACCAATGTAAGTTCTAAAAACATATCTTGTATTTCTATAAAATTCATTATCTTCTAGTTATGTCATATATCCCATATTTCTATATTGCGCTAATTCAATGTGTTTATTTTTGTCAAATTTTAGGTTGATGATGCACATGTACCCACTGAAGCACTGGAGCAACTTGATGCGCAACACCAAACACTTAACAAGAAAAGGGGCATCACTATGTTGAAGAAGTTAATAGCGCTAAGTGGAAGTGGATCCAAATTGGTTGTGGAGTTTGATAATGGAGGAAATGCAATTGGAGTGAACCACAATAATTTTGTAAACTATCTTGGGTGTGTCACTCGAAGCCATTGTGGTGTTAAGTATGATAATTGGCATAAAGTTCCTCAGGGGAAGAAAGACTTGATATGGAAGGATTTATGTGTGAGTTGTTATTATTTGCAATTCTATTTTGTAGATTACAAATTATATTATTTGCAATTCTATTTTTGGATACTAGTTAATAAGAATTCTATTTTACATAATCTATTTGCATTGGATGAGAAGCTGCATCGTAAAAGCATGATGCAACGTGTTGGAAAGATGCTTAGGAACTATAGGACAAATCTCAACAGAGAATACATAAAAGATGGTGATAAGAAGAAGAAGTCAGCCCTTGAACAGTGGAACTTCTTGGATAAAGAAGATTGGGACAATTTTGTTGCTTCAAGAAAATCTGAAGAATTCAAGGTATTAGGCGTCACTCCCAATTTAATTAATATACGTTTTATTCACCTATTCAAGATTAACATTTAGTGCTACTAACCAAATCATTAATATGCATACTAACTAGGCCCTCAGTGACGCGCAAAAAGCAAGGTGTGCACTGAATGTGCATGACCACACTATGGGTCCAAAGGGCTATGCAAGCGTTCGCCAAAGACTACAGGCGGAGTCTACGGCTACTCAGGAGTCTTCTACTACTCAGGAGTCTGCCACACCCATGCCTCACCATGATATCTGGATAGCTGGGAGGCAAAACAAGAAGGGTGAAATAAAGAATCCCGTAACTGCTAAGGCGGCTGCGAAAATGGTAAAATACAACTCTTAGAGCAATCGTTTGAATATTGATTATTTGTGGTGTTAACTTACCAATTTCTATTGATGGTGATTAGCGGGAGCTGCACGAGCATAGGAAACAAGGCACGTTCATCCCTCAAGGCACAAGGGATGAATTGACAGTTGCTCTGGGTAACCCAGAGCATCCTGGACGTGTTAGGGGTGCAGGCGCTGGTGTGGGCATTAAAACATTCTTTGGGCCATCCCAGTGCAAACCTAGAGCGGTACTTTCACAAGAAGAGGTAACCTATTCTTTTTTAAGAATGTTACTGCAAAAGGAAATTCAATAATAAGAAGCTAATGTTTCTTTTATCCATGTATAGGAGAATAAGAGAGTCGAGGATATAGTTGCCAAGAAGGTTAATGATATAGTTGCTGAGAAGGTCAAGGAAGAATTGCTGCGGTGGCAGGCATCTCAGGCTTCCAATCAGCCTATGGCGACCCACTCTTCTCCTGATGTACAGACTACAAGTAATCCTATAGACCCACCACCTAACATGTATGTTGTAAGTATTGTTTATGACATTGTAGCTAGTCTTTTTAAGATGATATATTTTCAAGATGATATGTATATATGTATAATATTCTTTACGTAAATTTGTAGGCATTGAAGCCATGCCGCTTAAGAATGCAAGACTATGTTGTTGCAGAGGCGCAGGCTTACCCGTCCCTTCCTGGGGCAATGTTTCACGGGACTCCAATGCCACATGGCTACGTTCGTGTGAGCCCGATACGTGTGTTACCCGATTGGAGGGAAGCTACATTGCCATATCCCCACCCGGATATTGATACACTTGTTGAGGTAGAAGGCGGGGTGATATTGTGGCCCAAAGCAGATGTCGTCTACACTACTGAAATTGTAAGATAAATTTACATTACTCTAGATTGTTAATGTGTATATATGAGGTCAACTGATCTGAAATTATATATACAGGTTAAAAAGAAGACACCCGGAGCACCTAGGCCTCCACCTCCACTTTCTGCATTACCAAGTTGGGTTCCAACTGACCTAAAATACCCGTTAGGTCCTGCTTGTAGGGGAATGGCATGTTGGCTATGGGCACATAATATACATTGCCCTATAATTTTTTCTTTAGAAGCAGATTATGCAGGTCAATCATACGGTAGTGCTTTATTTATACAAGATATTATTGAGCTATTTATGTATGATTGGCTGAATACATCAATGATAGAGACATGGATAAGGTGATATCTTGTTTATACATCCATATACCTTGTGTAAGATCCGGTGATCTGGTTTCTTATATATTAATGCATACGTAATACATGTTTTGCTGCTACTTAGTCGAAGATCAATGCAAACAATTTGCATTTGATCATGTGGAATTTTTTATTCCATCATTGATTAGTATGGTAGCTAAAGACCCTGATAGTGTTCAACAATACTGTATAGATGCTTTTACAATTTTTGGTCAGCAAAAGAAGACGATAATAATAGCTTCATTCAATGTCAAGTAAGTTTACTTTATTTATAATTTGGACTTAAGAAAATTCCATTTTTATTGTGCATTTTGAGTTATTAGTTTTTAAAATTTTTACCTCTAGCGGTAGACATTGGGAGTTACTAGTTATTGTCCCCGGGACGTTCACTGTTTATTATCTAGATCCTGTGGGAAGTACATTGAACACTAAAATTGGACACGTAATGAGAATGTCATTATTCTGGTGAGAAATATTTCATTTTTATATCCGTTAACATCTGTTATTACATTACTATTTAATTATGCAATTTACTGTGTTATATTAACATGTAGGGGTTTAGATGCATTCAAAAATGCTGGAGGAAATGTCCCAAGCAGAAAGAACCAGCCAATAATTTGGGAGAACGTAAAAGTAAGTTCCCGACTCCAATGTATATATTATTTATGTGAATTGTGCATAGTTGTATTTTTTAATATTTTGTATATTTCAATTTATAGTGCGCTACACAAGACAACAGCCGGGCATGCGCATACTATGTGATGCGATTTATGCAGATGATTATCCGACATGCCGCATTGAATATTAATACCATACATGAGGTATTATATATATTCTCATTAGTTAGTATGAAATATATCAATCTTATTTTTATATTATTACCTATATATACATCATTCTCTTTGCAGGTGTTTAAAACTGACCACACTATAGGTAAATGCTTAAAAAATGTACATGCTCCATATACGATGGAAGCATTAAATGAAGTAAGAGAAGAATGGGCAAAAGCCATACAAGCAGTGGCGATTGTAAGATATAATTGGGATGTTGATAGCGATGTTGAATGATATTTTGTAAATGAGTATTTTTGAATGTTTCTACATGTGTGAATGTGAGGATTGAATTGATGTCTAAATGTATCTACTTGTGTGAAAAAATATTTGTTGATTTTGTAGGTTTATGGCCTATTTGTAGGCTGATATCAATGGATGTCGTAAACCTGCAGTTCAGAAAACTGAACTGCAGGTTCTCATCATGCTGACCAGCCACAGCAGGCCTGCAAACTGATAAGAAAAAAAAATTAAAATATAGGCGTCGGTTATTTATAGAACACCGTCATCAAAGGCCTATAGCATCGGTTTTTGGATAAAAACTGATGCCTAATATGACAAACAACCCGACCGTGTAGGAAAGCACGGCCGTGGTGGAAAACGCGTCACTTATTCGTATAAAACCGACGCCTATAGTACTAAACATGGCCATGCAGCGAAGCACGACCGTGTCATCTGGGAGTATGGTGTCAGTTGTTCAGTTGTTAACCGACGCAGAAAGTGTCCTAGGTGGTGCCCTTTTTTGTGGCGTGAACCCTATAGATGTCGGCTGACGATATATAACTGACGCCTATAAGTCATATAGGCGTCGGTTATAAAACTGATGCCAAAGAGTTCGACCTTTAGCGGCGCCCACATAGGCGTCGCTTGAAAACCGTCGCCAAAGGGGGTTAAACAACCGACGCCAAAGGCGTGTTCTGTAGTAGTGAAGGGACTCAAGTTTGTATATCATTAGTTGATCACACATCCACCCCTATCCCTATTTCAAATCCTATTCAAGTAGAACATACAAGAAAGCCTTGAATACTAAATAAACGTTTGGGATTCAAGTTGCAGTAGAAGTGGCATATCCCACACCACTCCTCATCCTAATATAAAATCTACAAGAAAGTCATTTGGATTGTCTCAAAGCTATTGGACTCACATTCATATAGTAGCAACAGATCTGACACCCAACCCTACCCCTACTTTAGAACCTTGTTAGATATAACCTACATGAAATTTATCATTTATGGACAAAATACATGGGAGTCAAATCCATGTAAAAAATTGGATCCCGCACAAACCCCATACATGCTTTAAAACTTATTCAAGTAGAACCTACAAATAAGTCTTCAAGATTGTCTCAAATATATGTAGTTAAGTAGAGGATCCACCCACTTCTCCCCCTGATTTTGATCCCATTCATGTAGACCCGACAATGAGTCATCCAGATTAGCTCAATTGTATGTTCTTCAAGTTGAGGTAGCAACGGTACATTCCACACCCTCACCTAAATCATTCTGGATGGATGTTGAATTGAGCAAAATGTAGAAATCCTATAAAATATTGAAATTTATAAAAGTGTTGAACACATGGAAGATACTACAAATGATCCATAAAGAATAATAACTAAAGTTCCTAAGTCTACTTTAAAGATTAACCTGAAATATATTAAAAAGAATCAAGTGTTTTTTGGTGAAAAAGGATTTGAAACTAGAGATGTGGGAAAATCATTGAGCATTGTGTTTGGCCTATAAGCCCACAATCCTGAGTGCCCTGTATATTTCTATTGTTTGCAAATACTTCAATGTGCATTCAATGATACAACATCCATCATAATTTTAATGATGGCATACAATAGAATATAACTAACAAATTGCATTGCATACTTCAAATATATTTGATGTGTAAGATGTACTTTTATTTATAATGTTGATTTTGATTTGAGTGGACATCCCAAGAGTTGGGAAGGGATGTGGGCATACATAAATTATATTCTTAGCAATTAGAGGGATTTGTTGAAGCCAAAATATTGGTGTAAATATGAAGATGTTATTAGAACAATGCTGAAGGGATCTTTGAAGGATCCTTGAATCAACTTGGAAATTTTTTTTTTTTTATTTGATAGATAAAAAAATCATAAAACCCAAGTTAAGAACTTAATTTCCCAGTAAAGAATGGTTGATTTGTTGCAAAAATATATTATCTGTTATCGTTCACATTTTGGGAAATTTCTAAAATGAATAAAGTGAAGTTGATGAAAAAAATCAATTGTAGCACTAGATCCAAGCCCTTTTCAATAAAATGCCAACATCTAGTAAGAAGAATATATCTAAGACATGGTTTTTTAAGAAATTTTATATTTTCTACTTCACATGCAATATTATGATATGCTATTAATTTGGGACACACTCCTAATAGAATAGGTATATTACAAGTTATATTTTCAAAGGAATTAAATGTCTTGGAATCTACCTAATACTATATATTTCTAGAAAACAAATTATGTAGCAGTTCAATATCTAATATAATTGAAGTACATTATGATGGATTTGTCATTATGATTAATAACCTGGAGGATAAAACCATTCTTGATGTTATCAAGGCCATTAAAATGAAGAACACTCAACTGGTTTGTATTGGAAATGGTATGATGGGTGAATGGGTTGTATTTGTGCATGAGGGTGGTGCCATCTTATGGGAGGACAATAGAAATAAAATATGTATATTTTTACTTTTAGTATATTAATGTATGGTTACACTAATTGAACACTAACTTTGCCTTGACTATCTAGTTTATATATATGATGTAGTTGATGTTGTACAAAGGGAGATAAAGGAAATAAAAGTTATAATATATGAAATGTTCCATAAGAAGATAGATGAAATGCACCATAAGATGCATGAACTCATTTTTATTCCCTACTATAGGAAGTGTAAAATATGTTTCCCTGCCTTCTTGACTACATATGTTATGCATTTATTTGAGGAGGTTTTTATTGTATTTCATCATATTTGCATAGTATATTTTAGAACATTCAATGGAACATGAATACCTCATGTTCTTCATTAGGATCAGTATCCAACTCATTTACTATGCATGTATGTATCAATATTCATGTTTTGTTTGATTCTTTAGTAATTAAATTGTTCTCATAATTTTATCACGTGATAGGACCAACAAAATATTTGGTTTATGTATGCTACTTGGCTCCAATATCCAAGGATATGTCAAAACAATCATCATTTGCAACGCATGTGTGAGAGGTTGTCGTGTGTACTTTTGAATGGTCTCTTCATATTTCTAAGCATTCCTTAATTACATACAAAATACTTTTCTTCGATGGAAACAATGTGAAAGGTTCCCCATTTGGATTTATGAAAATGGATTCATGTACTTAGATGTAGGTAATAGACCATCTTGCAATGAGATACTCAATTTTATGTGGTATGTTATTGTGACTACAACTGATACACTCATTCAACAATATCGATCAATGTTTGGATAGGGTTGTCACTTCTACATGAAATAACAATCTCCTTTTAAATAGTAATGTCAAAGTGATGCATATAATTAGGGGGGAAATCTTGATTTCTAGACATAAGTGTTTTCCAATTATGAATTATATATAGACAAAAGAAATCAATTTTACTTCATAATTTTAACTGTCTAAGGTCAATTGTGAATCAAAATTCTTATGATTGTTCACATGTCTATTTATGCTTGATTTATGTATAATAGTGTTTTCAGAGGTTATCTTAATTCCTTATCTACTATTTTATTGCATGATTTATTTATGGTAAAGTTTATTGCAAAAATAAGATTGAAATACAACTAATTCAAGTATACCTCTCCTTGCATCTTGTATGTAGAGGAAATCAATTTGATGACTATTGATGTCCTTGTTATCAGAGTATCAAGCACATATTTCTACACATATTAGATGATTCATGTCAAGTGTGAATTAATTTTCTACTTCTCACTCTCGCTTGTTTGTTTAATGTAATATTTGAACACAAGAATTAGGAATTTTGGAGCCCTCATTTATGTCTAGATATGAAATAACTTTTGAAAATAATTTGATCATATGATGCTCAATTTTTAAAGCTTATTTCAGTGTGAGTGGATAAGAATGTGTTAGTCTAATATATAATGAGAGGACCGTTATCATAACATCTACTGCTTGAATTGTTTCCAAGGTTTTTTGCACGGGTTGTGTTCTATTATATTGCATGTGTTCCTATTGGAGGTTTTTATTATTTCACCTAGATGGAAATATGAGCAATCTAGGTATATTCCTCCATCTACCTAGGATGTTGGGGAAATGGGAGTGGTTATTGTTATTGTCCATGTCGTTTTATTAACAATATTTTATTTCTTCATTGGCTTAGATTTTTCATTTCAAATGTGAAGTAATGTTCTAGTGAATTCTCACTTTTCTTTTTATTGTTTCTTATTTAGGTTAATCTATATTATCCTTCTAAAAGAAATGGTGGTAATAGAAGAAATACTAGATATAGCCCCCATGCTGTAAGTTCTAGAAGCAACTTGGGAGAAAGAGTTAAAAGAATCCTCATATTAGCAACCATTATCATTGACGAACAATCTGCTAGTGTCTATTGGATTTCTTGGGAGTAAAGGGTACATTGGAAAATCAATAAAATATTATCTCTACCCACTCTAGCATAGAATTTTGGTATTGGTCATGCCCATGTAGTAAATTTCATAGTAGAATTGATTTTTTTTTTTCAAATAGAAGTTTTGATTCTCTATTTTGATATCCAAATTTTGTTAACATTGCTTCCAACTGCATCTTAATGAAACCAAACATACACGACTTGATTAAAAAAAATTAGCACAAAAGTTCAAGACAAGTTGATCAAGCTCACTCAAGTTTGTTTAGAAAATAAACCTACATATTTAATTTTAAATCTTGAAATGGATGTTGAGTCATATTTTTATGTACAAACTTGTTTCCTATGATATATGCACACCATTAAGGTGGAGTATTATAATAAATTCTTGTCTTTATACATTGATTAATTCAATATCATGTAAATTCACTCTTGGAATCCTCCCACAGTCCTACATACAAGAAATATATGTTCATAAAATATATAAGTTGGTACTCTTGTGTCATAATATGGTAACACTATAATTATTTGACGATTCTTTTAACTCTTTTGGTTATATAATGTCATATAAGTGGACATAACATTATATTGATAGCATAGACCACCAAATATCTCATGTTTAAGTGTTTTGGTCAATTTGTAATCTTTATAAGAAAAAGATTAGGAAAGAAAACAAATGGACACGTATTTTATGGAAATAATAGTTAAAATGTTATAAATATAATGTTACAGTTGCACTTGATATATTTGTGCGGAAGTTTTTTACTATGGCACTAATTTTTTACTGCCATTCTATTTTGCATTTCAATTCCAATAAGCATATGATCCATTTAGGTGTATTATCTTCTTCCCCCTAATTCACCCTTGCAAAATTGTACAATGCTTGTTAGATTTATTCTTTCATTTCTGATATTTTTCTTCACCGTGTTTTCATTTTCTGTCTTTGTAGAACTCATAGAATGATTCATGACAAAAAATCCTAAATTTAATCATCTAATAAAAATCATACTTGTAACCTCTTTTTCCTACCCAAGATGATACTCCACTATCAAATTTGGATTTTGAAATCCACCTTATGAGTATTTGATTAATTTCACTTTCATCTTGGCAATGATACTAACAAAATGTTTTTATCATTATTTTTGTTCTTCTTTATAGTGATGTCTTCTAAATCAGAATCTACATTTGGGTATGATCAAGAAATCAACATCTAGTGACTCCTCTGTTCAATAATTCAACTGTTATGGTGGATACATTCCTTTTTATGACCTAATACCTTTATGTAGATTTGTTCTCAAGTTGTTCTATACTTTAGAACCCAAATTTTTATGTAATGAAAAACATGATGGGGATCTATAGATGTCTTTTCTTCTTTACTTTATGTGAAAGATTTTCTTGGAACCCACAAAGTTTCCTTTGACATCAAAATCCCTCTTGAATAGTAGTTATTATTTAGATTTATGTTTTTGAGATGAGGTCGCTTCCAAATTGAAGCTTCAATTGGATCATTTAAAATTAATATGTTTTCTTTAGGTTTGTGGTTATGTTTAAAATTAATATGATCTTGACATCACTTCTTCTGGAGATTGTTCATTCTAGATAATTTTCTTATATCCCTTTATTCTTTATTTTATCTTAAATTGTCCCTAAAAATCATTGAGATTAGATATATCAAGAGTTAACATACCAATTTCCAAGATACTATTAGAATCTTATAGGGATTCATTTAAGGAGACTTCCACATGTTCCCGTCGCCAAGTGGAATATCACACAAACTCTTGCTTGATTAAGTAAATAAATCATTTTTCATTGTATCAAGACATGTACAAAGCTAGATAAAAGAAAAAAAATAAATGAGAGCAATCACCACACCAAGATTATTATTATCAACTTCATTGTAGTTCCTATGGAGTTGTAGTACAATGTAACATGGTTGAATTTTCTAGAGTTTCAATGATGGTTAATCAAGGTTTTGGATAAAGCAACAATTAATATAATAAGTTGATAAATAAAAAATATATCATTCGTATGATATCTAAAATAAACAACAATGATAGTTTAGGATACTTATTACTAGTCATTCAAATTAGGAAAATGTCTTGCAAATAGAAAGTTGAAGAAAAGTTGATTTGAAGATGTGAAACAAGTAATATGATATAATTTCTTTAAAATTATTAATGGAATGAATCTTCAAATGAGTATCAACTAATATACTATTGGCTACCTCATGGATAGGAAAACACATGAAATTATTTTATAGATTTGATCCTATCAAACCCATACGTGAGGACCATTATTAACACTACCTAGAGAAAAAATTACTATACATGTTTTGTGCAAATATGTATTATGCCAAATAGAGAACAAGAATTAATATGTCATGTTTAGAAATCCCAATATAATAAAATAAATATTTAGAGGAACACTATGTCATCAAGTCCAACATACCAAGCAAGATATATGTATCAATATTTCAGTATTTAATCTATTGAGTCTATTTATAGTATGGGACTAAATGTGTCTTGGCCTATTAGGGTTTTGTCTAAGCCTATAATTCTACCCCATTATCCTATTAATATGAAAGGAGTATTCCCCTATAATTATGTGCACAAGGGAATTTATACTACTTTTGTTTTCTAGAATATTGAAACATACATAATACACATTACCATAGATAGCCAAATAGGGGTGAGATGAACATACCTTTCAATTTAGAGACAATGAGACATAAGAAGGCTTCATCAAGGATAATATGTTGGTAAAGTCTATTTAATACCCTATACTAGGGCCTTATTTTACATTAAGATGATCTTCATATTCTTATTTTACGTGTATGAACACATGAAAAGATGATAAAGATCATGCATTATATCTTGGGATAAATTGAGCTTCATAAAATATAACTTACAATGTGGATCTATTTTCACCAATTATTCATATTTATATAATTATTAGACAAAATTATGTTCTAAAATTGTTATCTTGTGTAAGAGTACAGTTATACAATTTTTTCAAGTTATATCACTATATTTGAATATTTCATAGTAATCAATTATTTCTTATGATATTTAAATTATAAATTATCTTGGATATTGATTATCAAAACTATAGTTCATTTGAATAAATAGACTTGTTCCCATTTTTAACATATATTTACATTACTAGTCACTATTGTTTTAGCATTTTCCTCTAATTTTATGATGTATTATCCATTATCCTTTGTAATTGTAATATAAAAAAATGGATTTATTGTACCTTGAATAAGGAGGTCATCTCAATAAGATAAGGGAATAAATATGGGATTCTGGTTCTTTAAGCACCACATACATCTCATTGTTGAGTCAAATCTAGAGGGTGTGCCTTGATTAGCCCACATATGACCAAATCTCATTGTTGTTGGGAATTATGGAGGTGATAGAAGCGACATAAGAAATAAAAATCCCATTTTTCCCATGAGTAGGAAAGAAGGTGCATGTGATATATCTTTTGTTGAGGCAACTAAATTGAATTTCCATGCATGGTGGTGTGCATCTCTCACTGAAGCACTCTGATGGAAATTCATAACATTCTCTTGATTCAATCTCATATTCCATGTTCCATGCAAAAGGTTGGGAACACCATGTTGCATTGTATGAGCTGATGTGGAAGCATCAACCTTTCATTGGCAATGTGCTAGTGTTTTCCCCCTCTCCTCACTCTTTTCCTTAATTGTAATTACAACTAGGTTCTCATGTGTCAAAACATAAAACCAAACACTGGCTCTCTTGCCATGTTAAATATGGGAGGAAACAACATAGTTTGTAAAAGAAATTAGGAACTAGACAAGCAACAATTGATGCATTTAGGAGACCATCCGTGGACAACTAGTCATTCAACTAGCCTTCTCAGTTGATTGGGTGGACGACATCAAAAAATTATGCAACTTATCAGCTATCTTAAGGATCTTGTCTTATTGATGAAATTGACATTTTAGTCAATTCATTGTTGTAATCTTGTCCATTTGACTAATTGAACTTTCTAGTTGATCGATGTCTAATTTGTGTCCATTCAATCGGTTGGTCTTTACAATTGACTAATTGGAATCCAAAATAGTATGTCATCATTTCCATGTAGTTCCAATTTATTGCCTAAAACTTATAAAAACCACTTGAACTTGTATCCATGTAACACTCCTCTTCCATTTTCATACTATGTTTGTGACCCTATAGGCTACATATTAAATTGGTTTTGACATATACACTCATGATGACTTCATTAGAAATGAGTGATTTCTATCAACACTTCATTTCAATTCAATTTATTGGATATTTTGGAAAAACAACTTCAACTAAATGTTTTGGCTAGTGTTGTAGTGACTGTATTATCCCTTTATCTCAAATATCTAACTTTTTCTAAGGCATGAAAATGTCATTCTGCAAACGTTCGAAAGTTTTTTCCTTGACCAAGAAAATAAGTTTATGAGATACACATCATCTTAGTATCATATATTGACTTACTAAGTGACAACACCGAAATTTAGGCATTTATCATAAGTATTTATCTATTGTTTCCTGTTGTTATAGCGTTAATATGCCCAAAATAACTCTAGATACTTAGTTTTTTGCAATTTATTACTATTTGAAGATATAGTTGCTCAACTAGACAATTTTAGGATTTGTAGGCACTGAACTTAACAAAACATCAATTCCCCAATTCAGCCTAATGAATTCGGTCAAATTCTCTTGAATTCGGTTAAATTCATCCCCTACTCTATGCAGTAGTACACATTGTCACTCCCTTGAAACTTTTTATTTAGGATACAACTAAAGGAACATCTTTCAGTGGTGTCTTCATTGACACCAATCGAATGATGGACCCAAAGGTCCCTCTTATGATGGTGCCTTCTGATGGATCCTTCTTTTGAATGGATCATCTTCTAATAGTTTGTTTTGAAGGTCATAAACAAAGGCCATAAGATCACCCAAAGGAGTGCTTCCACAACCACCTTCCGTAGGAATAAATTCGGCTAAATTCAACTAAATTAACTTGAATTCAATTCCTCCCACCTCTACCATTTTTCCTCAGAAGACAACTAGATGTCTGCCTTCTGATGCTCCATCTTCTAATGGCCATCTATCGAAGGTCCCTTCAGATGACCCATCTTCTGATGGCCATCTTCCCCGATGTCCTCCTCTGTATGTGGACACTCCAACAATGGAGATTGGTGATCATCCCTTAACAACCACTTCACTGTGGGAACTAGAACTGATCAGAGAAGAGTCACTAGTGAGAGAAAGTGTTGATGCAATCACATCTTCCTTAAAACCTCACCTTTGAGATCAAGTAGATTCTCTTCAGGAGCTTCTCGAAAGGCATGATCATTATCTCCAAGTAACCATCAAAATACTAACCCGCAATAAAAATATACTTCAATTAGTTGAACAAGGTTTCGTCCAAGTGAAACAACTTGATATAGTGGAGTTCCAACAATAGTGCATGGAATATTGGAGAATCTTGTAAGCACTTCTACCTAAGTAAAAAAATGTTATGATGAGGATGTTGAACATGGTAGGAGACTTCAATACCTCATAAATATGGTTATCACACAATTACAAGTTCTAATGCATAGTCATGAAGACTTCTGTCTTCAAGACCACTCCATTGAGTCTGATGTGGAACTTATCCACCTTCCTATTTGGGATGCCAACAAGAATCACTAGGATTTTACTATAAAGACTTACCCATCCAGGGAAACCCTTCATTTTATCCAAAAGATTAAGTCAATCAACCAATGGAAGGATCAAAATGTCCACAATTTTGGTTTGATGATGGTGACTACCACCATTCTCAAGGTAGCCAAACAAATTTGAAACTAGGAATTCAGTTTGAGAAGCCCGATTCAACTACAACTCTAGACCAAGGTGATTACTCTCAAATTGAGCTTGTCACTTTGTTTCAAGCAATGTAGATACAATGGTTTTGAATAACTTGTTTGAGGATGATGATGACAACTTCTCAAATTGGGTAGGCACTAGTACAAATACCACCTTTAACGTTAGTTAAAATGGGCTTTTTACGTCGGTTTTCAAATGACACCCAAGTGTGTGACACTAAAGGTAGAATCATACGGTGTCAGTTATACAACCGACCACATAGATCTTGCCCCGATTGAAACCCAAAAAAGAAACAACACTAGTAGGACCATAGTTGTCGGTTATGTTTTAGAAAATCAACGCCTATCTCCATATCTCCAAAAAAAATCTGGTATAGTCGTCATTTTTTTTGTAGGAAACCAACCCTTATCTCCATGCTCAAACAAAAAAGTCGGCCCGAGTTAGAGCATACTTGTCAGTTTTCTATATCTAACTGACACCATTGATATTAGCTGATGGTTTTTTTAAATAACTGAGGACTATGTTTTTTTTTATTATATGTTGTAGGCCTACTGTCCGGTTGGTTAGCAGGATGCAGAATCTACAGTTCAATTCTGAATTGTACGCTTATAGCATCATATGATTTCAACTAACAACAGGCAACAAACCTGCAATAACAAGATGATCAAGATTATATATACATCATGTGTTTCACACACATGTATAATCACAATTAATTCATTCATATGATTCACACACATGTAGAAACTTGTTGTTCCATTCATTCCTCCATTTTCACATTCACAACATGTAGCAACCTGTAGTTCCATTCATTCATTTCTTTTCACATTCACACTGTAGAAGCACATTCATTCATTCATCTTCACATTCACACACATGTATATAGATCAAATTTCAATAAGACAATTAAAAAAAAGTCATTCACACATGTATATATAAGCTTGTTTTTCAAAGTTTAGAAATGTTAGAAAATACCAAAATGATTATGATATCAAAGTTTAGAAATTTCATTCTTTATCATCATTAGTACCCCAATTATAATAAAAAATTGGCTTCCTTTCAAAGGATTTTTCTTATTGTTCTCTTATGTCATCTAATTGTTCCATCGTATAGGGATCACGTACATCTAATAACTTTTCCCCTGTATTGAAGTCACTAGTTTTAAACACCTACAAAGAGAATGACGTATATATATAATTAATGAGTTTGATATTTTCATATTATCTAATGAGACTATACTTATATATGATGATCAAGACTATATAATACATGTTGTACGTTTTCGATTTCTTGTGCAGCATATCTGACAATTAGGTTCATATACTACATCACTTGGTATCCACATGCCCATTCATTATATTATACAACACACTATAAATTTCAACATACAAAATGTTAATAAATAAAAATAATCATAGTTCACATTAATAATATATGCATTGGAGTCAAGAAACTAAGTCAGGAAACTACTTTCACATTCTCCCAGACTAACACTTTCTTTTTCTTGCACATGACTCCTCCAGCTATTTGAAATCTTTTAAAGCCCTACACGTTAATATAACACATTAAATTGTATTACTAAATAGTAATGTAATAATAGATGTTAGTGGATATAAATATAAAAATTTTCTCACATGAATAATTTCCTTTTCATTATGTGTCCTGAATTGTCTAATTCCTTCCCCTCAGGGTCTAAATAATAAATAGTCAACGTCTCTAGGAAAACAACCAGTAACACACAATGATTACCACTAGAGATAAGAAGTTAAAAATATATAAATCAAAATCCACAATAAAATGTAATTTTCTTAAGTCTAAATTATAAGCAAAGTAAACTTGCTCCACATTGAATGGAGTTATTATCACACTCTTCTTTTTTTACCAAAATATTTAAAAATGATAGAGCAATATAAGGTAACTGATGAAGGGTATTTATGTACACGACTGATCAAGGATGGAATTAGAAATCCCACATGGGTAAATGAAAATTTTGTACAGACCCATTGTAAGTGGTTGCAAAACATATATTACGTGTGTATTAATATATAAGAAAATAGATCACCATATATAAAATAAGGTATATCGATATATAAATAAGATCTCACCATATCCATAGTTCTATCATACATGTATTCAGCCAAGCATAAGTAAACAACTCCAACATATCTTGTACAAATATATTATTATCGTATGATTGGCCTGCAGTAGCATCCTTAATAGAAACAATCATAGGATAATTTTTGGGATGCTCACCAATCCATATTGCCATACCCCTACATTTAGGACCAATCAAGTCGTGTAGGTCCTTTTCAAACAAACTAGGTACTTCAGGAAGAGGTGGAGATGGAGGAGGACTAGATGTAGTGGATTTCTTCCCTATGTCATGTATATATAATTTCATATCAATTGTCATGTATATACATATATACAAATTAATGTAATGTAAATTTACCATAAATGATCAGTATAGATGACATTAGTTTTGGGCCATAGGACCAGTCTGCCTTCTTCTTCACCAAGCATGTCAGCATCTGTGTTGGCATATGGCAATGGATGTTGCCTCCAAGTAGCGAACACAAGCCTCGAGCTCACACGAACCACACCATCGGGTACTGGAGTGCCATGAATCATGTGCCCTGGAAAGTGTGGGTAAGTCTCACCTCTGCAATGATGAATTCCTTCCATTTTAGACGTCATGGCTTAAACCCCTAAAAATTTACATAGTGTATATTATATAAATAAATAAACATATAATCTTGAAAACACTAGCTACTATGTCACTAAAATACTTACAGCGGGCGTGCTAGGTGGTGGGTCTACAGGATTACTCCCAACGACCTCTATAGGATCACTCCCAACCACCTCTATCGTTGGGCAAGAGTGACACACCACAAGTACTGTCGGAGTGGCAAACTAAGATGCATGTCGCTTACTTAATGCTTCTTGGACTCTCTTATCAACTAACTCATCAACCTATAAATTGACAAAAGAAACACTTTTTCATTCATGAATTCCCTTTCCAATAACATTCTAAAAAAATAATAGGTTACCTCAACTTTTGAAATTCCCCCTTTTTGGACATATTTGTGTTGTGATGGCCCAAAGAACGCTCTTAGGCCCACTCCAGCCCCTGTAGCCCTAAAACGTCTAGGATGCTCTGGGTTACTGAGAGCAACTGTCAATTTTTTCCTTGTGCCCTCAGGGATGAACGAGCTTTGCTTCCTCTTCTTGTGAAGCTCCCACTAATCATCATCAATAGAAATTGGTATGTAAACATAACAATTATCAATACTAATTACTATGAGAGTTGATTTTTACTATTTTTACAGCCACTTCAGTAGTTGTAGGGTTGGTTATATCTCCTTTTTTTGTTTTTCCTCCTATCTATCCACACATCATGGCGATGGAGAGGTGCGGGAGTAATAGTAGAGGACTCATTAGTCTCAGTATTAGTAGTAGTAGGCCATTGAACATATGACATCTATAGTTTTTGACAAAGAGTTGCATAGCGACCTGGACCCATCGGGTGGTCATGCACATTCAGTGCACGCCTTTCCCTTTGAGCATCACTCATATCCTTATTAGTAATCACATTGAATTGGTTAGTAACAATCAAGGTCAATCATGAATAGGTAAATTCATAAGAATTTATATTAATTAAAATGAGAGTGATGCTTAATACCTTGAATTCATCAGTATTTCTCCTCACAACAAATGCCTTCCACTCAGTCGGGTCCAGATAGTTCCATTTCTCAAGGGCTAACTTCTTCCTCTTATAAGCATCGCGTATGTATTTTTGATTGAGAGTTGCCCTATAGTTCCTTAGGACCCTCCCACAGTGTTGCATCACCTTTTTACGATGTAGGCTATCATCCAATTCAAATATACTCTACAAAATTTCATATATTTAATAGAGTATTCTAAAAAATAGAATTGTTAATAAGTTTAAAAATAGAATTGCAAATGATAATATCTCACACATAGTTCATTCCAAACTAAGTCTTTCTTCCCTTTAGGAACTGTATGACAAGATTCTACATTTACACTACAATGTCTACGAGTAACAACCCCAAGATATGAAACAAATGAGTTGCGGTTAACCCCAACTGGATTTCCTGAATGATCAAAATCCACAAGCAATTTCGGTCCATTTCCCCTTTGTTGTAGTAACTTGTTCATCATAGTGATGCGCCATATTTTTTCAATTTTTTTGTGCTGCTCATCAAGTGACACAAGGTTTTTGGGGGGTACATCATCAACCTAAAAATTGACAAAAAAATACATATAGGATATTACTTATAAATAGACATATATATACCTAGATGTAGGATATATTGTAAAACATACATTGTGAGGCGGAGCCTCACCCTCATGGCAAGCATCATCACGATCATCATACTCATGGTCAGCCATTTGAAAGTGTCATACAAAAAACAATCAAACATTTCAAATTTAACATAACTAAAATTAATATAACATTGTGAAGTTCACATCGATCTAACATTCAAAAAATAAAACATTTAGAAAAATAAAAGCATGCCTCTAATATTGAGATTTTTTATCAATTAACATTCCTTCGGTGTGATCTCCTCGCACATATAAGTCATCATTAACTTCAATATCTGGTGTTGGCAACCCAACTGAGAATGGACTCGAGTCATCATACTTATTATAGTAGTCTTCTTCATATATAGGATCTTCAATGAACTATCTTTTACCATGAAGAACAACCAACCATTTTTCATTTGTAGGATCATCGATATAAAATACTTATTTCTCCTGTGATGCCAATATGAATGGTTCACCCTTCTCGCCAATCTTTTCAAAATTCACTAATGTGAAACCCAATTCATCCACTATAACTCCTTTGGTGTTATCAACTCAATTACACTTAAAGAGTAGAATTCTGAAATATATGCAGTCAAACTCCCATATCTCTTCAATGACACCGTAATATGACATTTTAGCTTCATGTGGACTCTTATCTTTCACACTAGAAAAAAACAATGAAGATTCTTGAAGGGTGACCCCACTATTTTGGACAACACTCTTATCATCTTGACGCTTTGTGTAATATGACGACCCATTTATTTCAAACCCTTCATAAGACATAACATTCATTTTTGGTTTAAAGGTGAGGCATTTGATATTTTCAGCAATATTATTTACTATTTGATATAGTTGATGTAAGACTTTATCTTCAAACCAATTAATAAATGTCTTGTAATGCTCTCTAACATGCCACATTGAATTGGCTCGAGGATATTGTTTCTTGATGAAATTGGTATGATCTGTGACATAAACACTCACTTCACTGATGTTGTGTAAAATATACAAGTGAGTTTGTTCAAACAACTCATGGCTGATTATTTTCATTCGTTCTTCTAAAATCCCTTTGCCAAAATACTCCTCAATATTCTTGTCATTTACAGGAGAACTGTTACCACTCAGAAAGTCATTGAAAAAATTCATAACTTCTCTCACCACATAACCCTCAATGATACTCCCTTCAGGCCAATAACGGTTTAGACCATCATCTTTAAAAATTCTCATGTATCGTTCAAAAGGATACATCCAATGTAAGAAAATTGGTCCCAACATTTTCACTTCCCTAGTCAAGTAGAAAACAAGATGTACCATGATATCAAAGAATGAAGGAGGAAAATACATCTCAAGATGACATAGGATAACAACCACTAGTCATTGCAACTTATCGAGATTCTCAGGATCAATAAATTTGTTGCATAGACTATTGAACAAGAAACAAAGTCTGGTGATTGCAAACCTTACATGCTTTGACAGTATATATTGAATTGCCACGAGAAATATTTATTGGATTAGAGTGTGACAATCATGAGATTTAAGACGTACCAGCTTCAGATATTTCATTGATACCAATCTACGGATGTTGGAAGAGTAACCATGTGGTACATTAACATTAGCCAAGCACTCACAAAAAGCTTTCTTCTCCTTTCTAGACAACGTGTAACAAGCAGGAGGTAAATATGTTCTCCGATCAGTACTAACTACTTTTGTTAATTTTTCCCTTACTCCCACTTCATGTAGGTCCATTCTGGATTTGATCCCATCTTTAGTCTTACCTGGTATATTCAATAGAGTACCAATGACACTATCACATACATTTTTCTCAACATGCATGACATCGATATAATGCCTAACTTCCAAAGAACTCCAGTAAGGAAGATCTTAAAATATTGACTTCTTCTTGAATAAAGATTTGTCACTTTGTGTGGGCATGGTAGATTTTCATATCTTACCAAATTCATTGACAAAGTCTTTTACTCTTTCATAAACAATCTCCCCTGGTATAGGTTTAGGCTCACTTTGTTCCTTTTTCCATCCATTGAACCTTTTGTGCAACTTTTGATACAGATTGAATTCTAGATATACAGTCTTGCCGCCATGGTTTATTCATATTGAATCAATGTTCTCTTCACATCTAGGACATTCTTTGGATCCTTTCACACTGTATCCAAACAAATTGCCATATGTTGGAAAGTCATTAATAGTGCAAAATAGCATAGCATGCAAACGAAATGTCTCTCTATGTGAAGCATCATAGGTCATCACATCTTCACCCTGGAGTTTCTTTAGTCATCAATCAAAGGTTCAAGATAAATGTCGATATCATTTCCAGGTTGCTTAGGGCCCAATATCAACAACAACAGCATAACCTAATTATTTTTCATACACAACCATGGGAGGAAGATTGTATATAACAAGCATAACATGCCAAGTGTTGTGTTGGCTGCTCAATGTCCCGTATGGTCTCATCCCATCAGTACAAAGCCCAAGTATTAGATTCCTGACTTCTTCAACAAATTCAGGGTATAATAAATCAATCTTCTTCCACTGTGGTGAATAAGACGCATGTCATAGGATCCCATCATTATTTTTCTTAACCTCTACATGCCACCTCAAATTCTTCACATCTATCAGATTGGAAAACAAGCATTGAAACCATGGTATTATAGGTAGATACCACATCACCTTAGCAGGAGAACTAGTTTTGGACTTCCCCAAAGTTGTCTTTATACCTTGATGCCCCACATTTTGGACAATATTTCAAATCCACATAGTCCTTTTGAAATAATACACAATCATTCAAGCATGTGTGTATCTTCTTAGCCTCCATTCCCATTGGGCATAATAATTTCTTTAACTCGTATGTTGAGATTGGAATCTTGTTTCCTTCAGGAAGAATTTCTTTCAACAAAGACAACAATGACGTGAAGCTTATATTGCTCCATCTATTGTTAACCTTCATCTTATACAATCACAACACAACGCTAAGCTTTGTAAACTTAGTACAACTTGTGTATAATGGTCTCTCAGCATCATGCACAATGTTCCTAAACATGGGAGGTGGATCAGTGTGCTCTACCCCACAACTATCCAGCAATTCATCAATGATGTCTATTGGAACCGATTCATTCACATCTACATCATTGCAGGCAATTTCTTCTTCCACACAAGCATTGCTATCGACATCTATTGATTTCAAGTTTGAAATCTCTCCATGCCAGTACCATTATGTATAGCCTTGTACAATCCTGTTGCACATGACATGACTTTTGATTTCATCACCAGTGCCGACTTTCAAGTTGTTACCGCAATGCCTACATGGAAAATAGAACCTATCTCCAGTTTGTTTCCTATGTTCCTCCGCAAATCTAATAAATTGATCAAGACCAGCAATAAACTGTGGGGTGCAGTGATTTGGAATGGACATCCATGATCTATCTATTCTATGATCAAAGAGAAAACAAGTATATATTAGGGTTTAGGGATTACATATTAAGTTAAGGATTAATAGATAGATAAAAGTTTATTGTTTTAGATTTAGGGATAAAGATTTAAAGACTAGGGTTTAGGGTTAAAAGATTAGGGTTTATGATTTTGTAATAAATATGTGTATCACCTATCCCATTCCTGAACATGTAATCTTACTAGTAAGTGTATAATGTGTATTGGGTTTTCATGAAAATTTCGGCAGCATTTCCCGACAATTTTCCAAGTATACATATATACATGGGTAAATACCCACCAACATATCTACTTAGAGAACAAATGGGGAAGTTCTGATGAAATATCATGAAAACCGAATATACATTATACGCTTACATCCTAAGTGAGATTAAGTGTTCAAGAACAGTCCCAAACCAGGGACTATCCATGAATTACTCCTAATAAGTAAATCTCGAACGGGTTTCTAGGCCAACATATTAAATACATGTATGTTTCCATTCCTATACCTATGATCCTATTTTCATCATTCATATACTATCTTTATGTAACATCATTTAATTTAATTCATTCTTCCATTTGGATTTGTTAATCAAGGGAGAAAACAAACATATTAATTAATTGAGATAAATTAGTAATTGAAATAATTTTGGCTCAACATGTAATCAAACAAATGGTTTCTTATTTCATTGTGGCTCAACATAAGAATTAGGTATAAGAACCCCAAACCTTCAGAGGTGTGGTATCCAGCACAACAGCGACACTGGCGGTGGTGGCATGGTGTCCAATAGTAGCAACGACACTACCGACAACCACAGAAAGCTCCTACAGTGAGCACTGAAAGCTTCAGAGCACTGTGGCAGCGGCATCCTGCTAGAGCATGCGGTGGAAACGACACAACACCTTACGCTCCTTACCAGCGGAGGGGCGGTGCAGCTCAATAGCTAGGGAGGGTCACTGATGCAGCTAATCAGTAGCTCCTCAACAGCGGTGATGGCGGGGAAGCCAACGACGTGGTGGCAGTAGTGGCGAGGAATCCAACCACACGGCGGCGGTGGCAGTGGTGAGGAAACCCAACGGTGAGTGGAGGAAGACGATCGGCGGTGGCGAATGGAAATGGAATCACGGGAATCACCACAAAACCCTAATGAAATCATGATGAAATAGAGAAGGGGAAGAGTCTATTTCATGTGGGTGCTATTAAGTTACCTTTAGTCATCGGTTATTTACAAAAACAGACGCCTAATACCAATAGGCATTAGTCACACTTGAAAACCAACAACTAAGTGCAATTTAAACAAAAACGTTGCACCCGGATAGGGTTTTAGTCATTGATTTCTAGATATAACAATCGACGTCTATTCACATATCGAAACAAAAAAAATTGTTCTTGTGGTAGGACCATAGCTGTCAGTTGCCCAATAAAAACTGATGCCAAAGAAGCAAATTGGGAGGAAAATATTTTTGTGGGGAAAATGCACAAAAACACCTAGTCATCGGTTCTTTGTCAAAAATTGATCACTAATGTGGGGATAAATTTTGTCTTGTGAAGGGTGATTAGCCATTGGTTTTCAGTGAAAATCGACGACTAATTAGGGATAAAAAAATTCACAGGGACATGGAGCGAAACATGTATCGTCAATTTTGGTACAACTGACGCCATATTGAAAATTTTAGAGGTAATTTTTTTCCCTAGAAAATTGTATTTCACGGGTAATTTTAGACGTCATTTTTTTGGAAAAGAAACTGACATTAACCTGTGTGTTTTATAAATTAGACGAACTTCAAATAATGGTGACGGTTGTAGTATTTAACCGACATCATCGTATTATGGCGTCGGTTTTTTTATTTAACTGATGCCATCAAATGTGACATTATATATCATTTCTGTAGTAGTGAGATGAATAGATTGGTGATGAGAAATTGGAGCAATATGAGCCGACATCTACCACCATCCCTTTTCAAGAGGTAGTTGGCATTGACGGAGCAGGATGGACGATCCACTATGACATTGGTTGTAGATCATGAAGATACCCAGACCCCATAGAATGTGACAAGCTTGGGGTAGTAGAAATGCAAATAGATTCACCTAGGGATACTTATTTAGATCATGATTGGATGATTTCGATTGGTAATGAAGATTTTTCTAAGCATCCAACCCAAATTTCATAGGTGGATAGAGAAGAAGGGAGTCCTCTAAAAACTTACATTCACTTCCTGCCATCTCATCCTATGTTGACATCCTAGGGCTTGCCATTCAAATTCTTATCTTGGAAGGTTCCCTAAGGATGATTTGTTGAAGAATTCATTTTGGTTCATTCAAGACAATTATAGCACAAGGATGAACTCATTGAGTCATTAGATTTTATTCCTCTACTTCAGACTCAGATTGGCATATATCTTTGTCTATTCTACTCCTAGAAGGCAGACCCAATCGGCAAGACACGCGTGGCACTGGTCCCAAAACTTAGAATTTGGGATCCCACTATCAACATCATGGGGTATTCACCCCCCTCTATTACTCCTTTATTTTCTTTTTTTGATATAATAAATTTTATTTTTCATTTTCTTGCTTAAATAGTTTCTTTCCACTAACTACTTAAATATATCTTCACATACATGCATCATTCTATGATTTCAATATATGTATTTGTCTAACATCAAGCATTCCTTCCTTACTATTTAAAGTTTAGTTCTTTCTCAAGAATAAGAAAAGTTTTAAGCTTGGTTGGTAGGGCTTTTCACCCTTCTATCTCTTAATTTTTCATGCATACATGTTTACTTCCTGCATTTCAGTGTAAATTTTCAACTTTTTAGCCTTTTTTACTACTTTCTAAGACATTGTTGCTTAATTTGTAGATTTGCAATTAAGGGTATTTGATGTGAATATAATAGTTAAATTCTTATTCATGCACTGAATTGCCCAATTTTCATCTTAATTTCTTGATCTTTTGCTTTGACTAGATCATTGACTCTCTTAAATTTGGCAATCAATATAAAATTATGCACCATTTTTTATATTTTAAAACATCGTTCCCTTGATGTATGTTGTAAATGAAAAACTCTAGATTTAGGACAATTGAAAGTATCTAGAGTTTGATCAATACTCTGAGCCGCATTTTTCATGAAACCAACATTACTCTAAGGATCCTTGAATCACAACTATGGTTTTTCATACAGGTATCAAGCAATTAGTGGTGAGTTTTTGAGCTATAATCAAGTTGGAGTGTTTTTCTTTGATGGTCAACGCACCTTCCAATCTTAGAATATGTTGAGGCTTGGCCTCCCAAAAATCCTAAAATATTCAAAATAGTTTTTTTCCCAAAATTCTAAATTAGAATGCAAAGAATAAAATCCTAAGCATGAATAGAAACATGAGTGTTTGTTTTCTCTTATAAGGGAGTTGAGGATGGTTCCCAATGGGTGTATGATGGTGCTTATGAATGTAGATATGTCGTGCCTCGTATTGCCACCCCAAATGCTCATTAGAGATTTCTTAGGAACCCCTAGGAGACCTATCATATCATTGAAGTAACAAGGTTGGTTCTAACATAGTACAAGGAGTTCGTCTCACTACTATGGACTAACTGCCCCGAGATGTAGGGATTGTTACTCATTACGTTTACCAACCAGACACAGATGGGGTCCTTAGAAGTCATTAGTGTCTTTTTTCTTTTGCTTCTTCTTAGGATCCAAATAAGTGGAAAGTGAGTTGTTCCCTACTAGTTTACGTGAATACATGATGACAGTTTATTACTCAGCCTCCATCGCTTGCCTAATCCTTAACTTACAATGCCTTAATGTTCAATTTTATGATTCAAGGTCCCATGAGTATTGACAGGTTATAGTGAATTCATTTAAACATGCATGGATGTTTTCATCTTACTTAAATAGGGTTTTGCTTGTATGGAGAGGGCTTGCTATGAAATAACATGGATCTAGAGTGTTGCTGCTTTAAATTGTTTGCCTTAACCTTAACATTTATTGCTAAGCTTAATTTAGATGTTGCCTTTTTGTTCTTTGAGCACAGTCTTGCTTGAAGACAATCAAAGTTTAAGCTTGAGGTGGTTGATAACACCCAAATTTAGGCATTTATGCTAATCATTTATCTATAGTTTCATTTTGTTATACATTTGATATGCTAAATATAACTCTAGATACTTATCTTTTTGTAATTTATTACTTCTAAAGATAAAGTTACTCAGCAAGCCAATTTTGGGATTTCCAGGCTCCAAACTTAAGGAAACATCGATTCCCAAATTCAACCCAACAAATTCAGTCAAATTCCCTTGAATTTGGTCAAATTCATCCCCTACTTTTTGCGTCAGCACATGACAATAGTCCCTCTATTGTTTTTCTTCAAGAGACAGCTAAGGGATCATCTTATGATGGTGTATTCTGGTTGCACCGATCGAAGCACGGTCCCAAAGGTCCCTCTTCTGATGGTGCCTTCTGATTGACCCTTCTTCCAATGGATTATCTTCAGATGGTTTGTTTTCAATGACACAAACCAAGGCTAGCAGACTAGCTGAAGGAGCACTTCCATGAACGCCTCTCGAAGGAGTGAATTTGATCAAATTCAACTAATTTTGGTCAAATTATATTCCTCCCACCTATAGCCTTTTTCATTGGAAGACAACTCAGTATTCGTCGCCTGATGGTCCATCTTTACATGGCCATCTCTTGAAGGTCCCTTATGATGGTCCATCTTTTGATGGCCATCTTCTGAAGGTCTCTTCCGATGGCCATCTCCTCAAGGTCTCTTCTGATGGTGCCTCCTAGAGGTCCCTACCAATGGCACGCCTTCTGATGGCTATGTTCAGAAGGTGTCTTTTGAAGGTGTGCCTTCTGATGATCTGCACACTCTATACCCGCAAACTAAATCATGTAGCTTGAGAGATAAAACTTCACCTTGATTTTGAGTCACATACACAAGTGACAGTGTGTTTTAGGGAAAAGAGTTTTAACAACATTCACACTATGTTTCATCGTATCAGTTAGGATGCTTCAGCACCACCTTAAGAAAAAGATAAAGTTGATCATGTTGTTAAAAGATCATAAAAATTGTGTAATACAAGTGATAAGTTTTGCAATGTAAATGTGAGTAGACAAGAAATAAAATAACAAATTACTCATACATTCAAGTCCTATTTTGAATAACCATATATATGTTGTTTACTCAAATAATAAAGAACATCTCATTAAAATCGAACTATCATGGTGATTAATGCCCACAAATTGGGAAAAAGGAATTATGTATTTGTTGGAAGATATGTAGTGTCAAATTTATGATATAATTAAATTATTTGTTACCAAGACTTAATCTTAAGTCAGCCCAAAAGACATTCTGCAAAACACCAAGGTCATCTATATAAACAACATAGAAGAAAGAAATGTTTTGTTTTATATTCTAATGAAACAATCATGAATAGCTTGACCAACATGTATCCCAAGGCAAAGATTCAAGATGATGCAACATATTTCGTCAAGTCCTTCTGAGCAAATGAAAGATTATCAAATATTCCAACTTCTCTAATGGAACAAGTCATGAATATACTACTACAGAAACAAAATTCAGTGTCGCTTTTCTGGGCGTCGGTTATTTAGGAAAACCGACGCCTATAATATTAGACGTCGGTTATTTATGCAAACCGACATCTATATTCAAAGACCAGCCAGACACGGGTACCGCTTTGTATTCAGCGTCGGCTGGTTATAACAGACCGACGCCTAAAATCACCCGTGAAATCCAATTTTTGAGCGAAAACATTTTAGGTCACCTACAACATCGGTTTTTTAACTATTCATTGACGCCTATTTAAAATGAAAATTTGCGCGAAAAGTCCCACTTTCAGTGTTGGTTATCCTTAGATAACCGACGCTGATAATGGTTCCCACCAAATAATTTAGGGTAAAGGTTGTCTAGTTGGGTGTCGGTGTTTTACTATCAACCGACGCTAAATCGTAATAGGCGTCGGTTTTGTAGATAACTGACGTCGTTGACCAACTTAATAGAGGACCAATCACCCGACTCTTCCCCCTTTCTTCCTGTTTCATTGATTCTCCTGTGCGCTGCTTGCCGCCGCTCTCCCAAAATCGCCGCTTGGTGCCTGCTGCTTCTCGCTCACCGCCGACGCTCCCTGCTGCTGCTCTGCATCGCCGCCGCTGCCTGCCGCCTTCCTCCTTGTGTCGCCTCCGCGCTGCCTTCCTCCTTGCTCATGCCCTACTGAGGCGCGCTCCTTCCTCCCTGCTCACGCCCTACTGCGGCGTTGTCTTCTTCCTTGTCGCCGCCCGCTGCTTGCTGCTCTTCTCTCCAGGTATTAGCCGTAGCCTATGTTCTTCTTTCTCCCTAGATCTTTAACTACAACACTTCCTGACTTGAAAACCTAAGCACCTTAGCCACTTGGCTACGGTTACCTGGAAATTCAGTGAGATACCTTCTAGTTATAGAAGTCCTTACTTCACTTTCTTCCTGACTAAATAATCAATCAATTTCGTTAAAGACTAGTTAGTGTTCTATTTCTTTCACTGAGAAGAATGGCCTACCACGGCCGTGCTGCCCAGCACGGCTGTGGTAGGCCAACACAGCCACGGCCGTGTTTGCTGTTGGTAAGGATATGAACAAATCTATGTGTAATGCTTTATGTAAATTCTAGGATACGAACAAATCTTTTGCTTGCATACATTTGTGCTTCTAATCCTAATGCTTGACCTAATTCAGTAAATTTTGATGCATGTTAAAATAAGATTTAAACTTGTCCATTCTAGCATCCTAATTTGATTTGATAAAACCCTAACATTGATGAAACCCTAACATCAATTGTGATGAAACCCTAACATGTACATATCTATTATTATGTTTTTTGGCCTAGAAACCCATCCAAGATTTACTCATTAGGAGTAAATCTTGGATAGTCCCCGTTTTGGGACTATTCTTGAACACATAATCTCACTTAGGATGTAAGTGTATAATGTGTATTGGGTTTTCGAGAAAATTTTGGTAGCATTTCCCCGTTTGTTCTCTAAGTACATATGTACTTAGAGAACAGCGGGGAAATGTTGCCGAAATTTTCTTGAAAACCCAATACACATTATACACTTACTAGTGAGATTAGGTATTCAAGGATGGGATAGGTGGTACACATTTATTATATATAAGAATGACATCACATGTGTTTGTTGGCCTAGAAACCCATCCAAGATTTACTCATTAGAAGTAAATCTTGGATAGTCCCCGGTTTGGGGCTGTTCTTGAACACCTAATCTCACTTAGGATGTAAGTGTATAATGTGTATTGGGTTTTTGAGAAAATTTTGGTAGCATTTCTCCGTTTGTTCTCTAAGTACATATGTACTTAGAGAACAGCGGGGAAATGTTGCCGAAATTTTCTTGAAAACCCAATACACATTATACACTTACTAGTGAGATTAGGTGTTCAAGGATGGGATAGGTGGTACACATTTATTATATATAAGAATGACATCACATGTGTTTGTTGGCCTAGAAACCCGTACAAGATTTACTCATTAGGAGTAAATCTTGGATAGTCCCCGGTTTGGGACTGTAATAGGAGTAAATCTTGGATATGATGCAAGTGTATACCCTAATCTTGTCCTAATATATACTTGTTTTCTCTTTGATCATAGAATGGATAGATCATGGATGTCCATTCGCAATCGCTGCACCCTAGAGTTTATATCTGGTCTTGATCAGTTTATTAGATTTTCCGAGGAACATAGGAAAAAACCTACAGGTACGTTCTACTGTCCATGTAGGCATTGCGGTAACAACTTGAAAGTCAACACTGCTGAGGAAATAAAAAGTCATGTCATGTGCAACGGGATTGTACAAGGCTATACAGAATGGCACTGGCATGGAGAGATTTCAAACTCGAAACCAGTAGATGTCGATAGCAGTGCTTGGGTGGAAGAAGAAATTGTCTCCGATGATGTAGATGCGAACGAACCAGTTCCAGTAGACATCGTTGATGCGATGCTGGATAGTTGTAGGGTAGAGCACACTGATCCACCTTCTATCTTTAGAAACATTGTGCATGATGCTGAGATACCGTTATACATAGGCTGTGCTAAGTTTACGAAGCTTAGCATTGTGTTGAGATTGTATAAGTTGAAAGCTAATAATAGATGGAGTGACAAAAGCTTCACTTCATTGTTGACTTTGTTGAAAGAAATACTTCCTGAAGGAAATGAGCTTCCAATCTCAACATATCGGATAAAGAAAATGTTGTGCCCAATGGGAATGGAGGCCAAGAAGATACACTCATGCCCGAATGATTGTGTATTATTTCAAAAGGACTATGTAGATTTGAAAGATTGTCCAAAATGTGGTGCGTCACGGTATAAATTGACGACTTCGGGGGAGTCCAAAACTGGTTCTCCTTCCAAGGTGTTGTGGTATCTACCTATAATATCACGGTTTCAACGCTTGTTTGCAAATCTGAAAGATGCAAAGAATTTGAGGTGGCATGCAAATGTTAAGAAAAATAATGATGGGATCCTACGACATGCGTCTGATTCCCCACAGTGGAAGAAGATTGATCTATTGTACCCCAAATTTGGTGAAGAAGATAGGAATATAAGACTTGGGCTTTGTACAGATGGGATGAATCCGTACGGGACATTGAGCAGCCAACATAGCACTTGGCCAGTCATGCTTGTTATATACAATCTTCCTCCCTGGCTGTGTATGAAAAATAAGTACGTTATGTTGTCGTTGTTGATATCGGGCCCTAAACAACTCAGAAATGATATCGATGTTTATCTTGAACCTCTGATTGATGACTTAAAGAAACTTTGGGTTGAAGGTGTGATGACCTATGATGCTTCAGGAAGAGAGACATTTCGTTTGCACGCTATGTTGTTTTGCACTATTAATGACTTTCCAGCATATCAGAATTTCTCTTGATATAGTGTCAAAGGAGCTAAAGTGTGTCCTATATGTGAATAAAACACTGATTCAATAAGACTAAAACATGGCGGCAAGACTGTATATCTAGGTCATCGAAGGTTTCTTTCAAAATTCCATCCATATCGTAGGAAGCGCAAAGCATTCAATGGATGGAATGATGAACGAAGTGCACCTAAACCTATACCAGGGGATGTTGTTTATGAAAGAGTAAAAGACATTGTCAATGAATATGGTTAGAAATCACAATGTAGTATGGCCACACGGAGTGACAATTCTTCATTCAAGAAGAAGTCAATATTTTGGGATCTTCCTTATTGGAGTTCTTTGACAGTCAGGCATTGTATCGATGTAATGCACGTTGAGAAAAATGTCTGTAATAGCATCATTGGTACTCTATTAAATATACCAGGTAAGACTAAAGATGGGATAAAATCCAGACTGGACCTACGTGAAATGGGAATAAGGTCAGAATTAATAGAATTATGTGAAATGGGTAATAAAAGAACATACTTACCTCCTGCTTGTTACACGTTGTCTAGAAAGGAGAAGAAAGCTTTTTGTGAATGCTTGGTTAATGTTAAGGTGCCACATGGTTACTCATCCAACATCCGTAGATTGGTATCAATGAAAGATCTGAAGTTGATCGGTCTTAAATCTCATGATTGTCACACTCTAATGCAACAAATATTGCCTGTGGCAATTCGATCTATATTGCCGAAGCATGTAAGGTTTGCAATCACCAGACTTTGTTTCTTTTTCAACAGTCTATGCAGCAAAGTTATTGACCCTGATACTCTCGATAATTTGCAAAGAGAAGTGGTTGTTACCCTATGTCAGCTTGAGATGTATTTCCCTCCTTCGTTCTTTGATATCATGGTACATCTTGTTGTCCACTTGACTAGGGAAGTGAAAATGTTGGGACCAGTTTTCTTGCATTGGATGTATACCTTTGAACGATACATGAGCATTTTTAAAGGTGATGTTCGAAACCGTTATCGGCCCGAAGGGAGTATTATTGAAGGTTATGTGGCGAGAGAGGTTATGGATTTTTGCAATGACTTTCTGAGTGGTAATAACACTCCTGTTAATGACAAGAATATTGAGGAGGGCAAAGGAATTTTGGGATCACGGGTGAAAGTAATCAGCCGTGAGCAGTTGGAATAAGCTCACTTGTATATTTTACACAACATGGATGAAGTGAGTGTTTATATCGAGGATCATACCGATTTCATCAAAAGACAACATCCTCGAGAAAGTTCAATGTGGCTTTCTAGAGAGCATAATAAGACTTTTACTAAGTATGTTTATATTTTTTTATTGAAGCTAAATATTTGCTAAAGATCACAATTTTAGAGGCATGTATGTTTATATTTTTTATTGAAGCTAAATATTTGCTTTTTTTATATCAATATCATTTTCAGATTTGATTTTTCATTATCTTCTAGTTAATACAAATGCTAAATGTTTTCCTTTTTCTAGTTAATACAAATGCTAAATGTTTGCCTTTTTCTAGTTAATACAAATGCTAAATGTTTGCCTTTTTCTAGTTAATACAAATGCTAAATGTTTGCCTTTTTCTAGTTAATACAAATGCTAAATGTTTGCCTTTTTAATGACATTTTCAGATGGATGACCATGATGAGCATGATGTCCATGATGAGCATGAAGTCCATGATGAGCATGCTGTCCATGACGAGCATGGCGAGGATACCAATGTAAGTTCTAAAAACATATCATGTATTTCTATAAAATTCATTATCTTCTAGTTATGTCATATATCCCACATTTATATATTGCACTAATTCAGTGGGTTTGTTTTTGTCAAATTTTAGGTTGATGATGCACATGTATGCACTGAAGCACTGGAGAAACTTGATGCGCAGCACCAAACACTTAACAAGAAAAGGGGCATCACTCTGTTGAAGAAGTTAATAGCGCTAAGTGGTAGTGGATCCAAATTGGTTGTGGAGTTTGATAATGGAGGAAATGCAATTGGAGTGAACCGTAATAATTTTGGAAACTATCTTGGGTGTGTCACTTGAAGCCATTGTGGTGTTAAGTATGATAATTGGCATAAAGTTCCTCAGGGGACGAAAGACTTGATATGGAAGGATTTATGCATGAGTTATTATTATTTGCAATTCTATTTTGTAGATTACAAATTATATTATTTGCAATTCTGTTTTTGGATACTAGTTAATAAGAATTCTATTTTATAGAATCTGTTTGCATTGGATGAGAAGTTGCATCGTAAAAGCATGATGCAACGTGCTGGAAAGATGCTTAGGAACTATAGGACAAATCTCAACAGAGAATACATAAAAGATGGTGATAAGAAGAAGAAGTCAGCCCTTGCTTGAACAGTGGAACTTCTTGGACAAAGAAGATTGGGACATTTTTTTTGCTTCAAGAAAATATGAAGAATTCAAGGTATTAGGCATCACTCCCAATTTAATTAATATACGTTGTATTCACCTATTCAAGATTAACATTTAGTGCTACTAACCAAATCATTAATGTGCATACTAACTAGGCCCTCAGTGACGCGCAAAAAGCAAGGCGTGCACTGAATGTGCATGACCACACTATGGGTCCAAAGGGTTATGCAAGCATTCGCCAAACACTACAGGTAGAGTCTGCGGCTACTCAAGAGTCTGCTCCTACTTATGAGTCTGCGACACCCATGCCTCGCCATGATATCTGGATAGCTGGGAGGCAAAACAAGAAGGGTTAAATAAAGAAGCCCGTAACTGCTGAGGCGGCTGTGAAAATGATAACATACAACTCTTAGAGAAATCGTTTGAATATTGATTATTTGTGGTGTTAACTTACGAATTTCTGTTGATGGTGATTAGTGGGAGCTGCACGAGCAGAGGAAACAAGGCACGTTCATCCCTCAGGGCACAAGGGATGAATTGACAGTTGCTCTGGGTAACCCAGAGCATCCTGGACGTGTTAGGGGTGTAGGCACTGGTGTGGGCATCAAAGCATTCTTTGGGCCATCCTAGCGCAAACCCAGAGCGGGACTTTCACAAGAAGAGGTAACATATTCTTTTTTTAGAATGTTACTGCAAAAGGGAATTCAATAATAAGAAGCTAATGTTTCTTTTATCTATGTATAGGAGAATAAGAGAGTCGAGGATATAGTTGCTAAGAAGGTCAATGATATAGTTGTTGAGAAGGTCAAGGAAGAAATAGTGCGGTGGCAGGCATCTCAGGCTTCCAATCAGCCTATGGCGACCCACTCTTCTCCTGATGCACAGACTGTGAGTAATCCTGGAGACCCATCGCCTAACATGCCTGCTGTAAGTATTGTTTATGACATTATAGCTAGTCTTTTCAAGATGATATATATATATATATATATATATATATATATATATATATATATATATATATATAACATTCTTTATGTAAATTTGTAGGCATTGAAGCCATGGCACTTAAGAATGCAAGACTATGTTGTTGTAAAGGCGCAGGCTTACCAGTCCCTTCCTGGGGCAACGTTTCATGGGAGTCCAATGCCGCAGGGCTACGTTCGTGTGAGCCTGATATGTGTATTATCCGATTGGAGGGAAGCTGCATTGCCATATGCCCACCCAGATATTGATACACTTGGTGAGGCAGAAGGCGGGGTGATATTGTGGCCCAAAGCAGATATCGTCTACACTACTGAAATTGTAAGATAAATTTATAGTACTTTAGATTGTTAATGTGTATATATGAGGTCAACCGATCTGAAATTATATATACAGGTTAAAAAGAAGACACCCGGAGCACCTAGGCCTCCACCTCCACTTCCTGCATTACCAAGTTGGGTTCCAACTGACCTAAAATACCCGTTAGGTCCTGCTTGTAGGGGAATGGCATGTTGGCTATGGGCACATAATATACATTGCCCTATAATTGTTTCTTTAGAAGCAGATTATGCAGGTCAATCATACGATAGCTCTTTATTTATACAAGATATTATTGAGATGTTTATGTATGATTGGCTGAATACATCAATGATAGAGACATGGATAAGGTGAGATCTTGTTTATACATCCATATACCTTGTGTAAGATCCGGTGATCTGGTTTCTTATATATTAATGCATATGTAATACATGTTTTGCAGCTACTTAGTCGAAGATCAATGCAAACAATTTGCATTTGATCATGTGGGTTTTTTGATTCCATCATTGATTAGTATGGTATCTAAAGACCCTGATAGTGTTCAACAATACTGTATAGGTGCTTTTACAATTTTCGGTCAGCAAAAGAAGACGATAATAATAGCTCCATTCAATGTCAAGTAAGTTTACTTTATTTATAATTTGGACTTAAGAAAATTCCATTTTTATTGTTCATTTTGAGTTATTAATTTTTAACTTTTTTACCTCTAGCGGTAGACATTGGGAGTTACTAGTTATTGTCCCGGGGACGTTCACTGTTTATTATCTAGATCCTGCGGGAATCACATTGAACACTAAAATTGGACACATATTGAGAATGCCAATATTCTGGTGAGAAATATTTCATTTTTATATCCGTTAACATCTATTATTACATTACTATTTAATTATGTAATTTACTGTGTTACATTAACATGTAGGGGTTTAGATGTATTCAAAAATGCTGGAGGAAATGTCCCAAGGAGAAAGAACCAACCAATAATTTGGGAGAACGTAAAAGTAAGTTCTAGACTCCTATGTATATAATATTTATGTGAACTGTGCTTAGTTGTATTTTTTAATATTTTGTATGTTTCAATTTATAGTACGCTACACAAGACAACGGTTGGGCATGCACATACTATGTGATGTGATTTATGCAGATGATTATCTGACATGCCGCATTGGATATTAATACCATACATGAGGTATTATATATAGTCTCATTAGTTAGTATGAAATATATCAATCTTATTTTTATATTATTACTTATATATATACATCATTCTCTTTGCAGGTGTTTAAAACTTACCACACTATAGGTAAATGCTTAAAAATGTACATGCTCCATATACGATGGAAGCATTAAATGAAGTAAGAGAAGAATGGGCAAAAGCCATACAAGCAGTGGCGATTGTAAGATATAATTGGGATGCTGATAGCGATGCTGAATGATATTTTGTAAATGAATATTTCTGAATGTTTATACATGTCTGAATGTTTCTACGTGTATTTAAATGTTTCTACATGCGTGAATGTGAGAATTGAATTGATGTCTGAATGTATCTACTTGTGTGAAAAAATATTTGTTGATTTTGCAGGTTTGCGGCCTGTTTGTAGGCTGATATCAATGGATGTCGTAAACCTACAGTTTAGAAAACTGAACTGCAGGTTCTCATCCTGCTGACCAGCCACAGTAGGCCTGCAAACTGATAAGAAAAAAAAAATTTAAAGTATAGGCGTCGGTTATTTATAAAACACCGTCATCAAAGGCCAACAGCGTCAGTTATTAGATAAAAACCGATGCCTAATATGACAAACAACCCGACCGTGCAGGAAAGCACAGCCGTGGTGGAAAAGGCGTCGCTTATTCGTATAAAATCGACACCTATAGTACTAAACACGGCCATGCAGCGAAGCACAGCCGTGTCGTTTGGGAGTATGGCGTCGGTTGTTCAGTTGTTAACCGACGTAGAAAGTGTCCTAGGTGGTGCCCTTCTTTGTGGTGTGAACCCTATAGACGTCGGACAACTATATATAATCGACGCCTATAGATAATATAGGCATCGCTTAGAAAACCGAAGCCGAAGAGTTCGACCTTTAGCGGCGCCCACATAGGCGTCGCTTTAAAACCGTCGCCAAAGGGGGTTAAACAACCGACACGAAAGGCGTATTCTATTAGCGGGACGGACACATGTTAAGCTTAGTACAGTACTGTCTGCATTGTATATATATTTTATGATAAAAAAGGTGGTTATATTACTTACACTATCATTAAGTTCTATGCATCTTTATATGTAAATAGGGATCTCCTTTTGTAAGGTAAAATCTTGATCAAATTATCTTTATGAGTCGGTTCTTATACTTAGCTTCAAATGTGGATATGTAATATTTACCAACAAAATCCTGACAAAGTCTAAAATGAGTTGGATAGTTTGTCTTTGCAGTCGAGTTATATACTGAGAAAGAATCTTAACTTGATTTGTGGTGGGGGACTTGGCATAAGAAAATGACAATATTCTAAGAAACTTATCATCATGGTCTTTTGTAGAGTGTGTTATTATAACACTAAATCTGCATTTTGGTGTAGTATTATTTGTCTTCTTGTATGGAATCAAATGATAAGACAACTTGAGGCTTCGACACACCCTTAGAATCATGAGAGTAATGAAACCAACAAGAACATGATTTTGATACAATGACCCATAATTCATACTTGAATAATAATGATTTAATTTCAAGAAAATTTATCTATTCTAGACCATCATTAAAAAACAAAAAATGATAATGAAAGTTTGGAATCTATAACTTTGTGCAAAAATATATATCTTGCATAGATGTGGATATAGTACTAATTCATATTTGTTCCTATTCTATTTGAACGTTAGTATTGGAAGTATATGTACTGGACTAAGATACTAGATTGTTTCATATAAATCTATTTGTAATAATTCATATTTCTACCTATTCTTGATTGTAATGGTATATGGATGTTGACTAGTTAACAGACTAACTTTGTACTGGACTTACTTAAATAGGTTAACTATAAACAAAGGAAATATAACATGTTCTTGATGTGGATTTGGTATTGTTCAACAAAATTTTCGATATAGTACTAACATAAAAGAGTCCTTGACGAAGGATTCAGTGGGATAAATTATCCAAATACCATACTAATTATTAACTTATTTTTAATCATAATGTGTTATATGATTGTACAAAGTAAAGTCTATTGGAGTTGGTATTGTCAATTTAGATATTTGAATAATAACAAAGCAAGTGTTATTACTATTAAAATCCAAAAGATAGGATGCCTCTAAAGTTGGGAAGGAGAGGACCGAAGATTTCCCACATCTATTTCGCAGACGGCCTTATCCTCTTTGCCAAAGCAAGTGTTAAATAGATGGAGTCGATTAATAGGATTTTCAACAGGTTTGAAGCTGCATTCGGTCAATCCGTGTCTAAATCCAAAACAAGGATGTTTTTCTCCAGAAGCGTAGAAAGAGAGTTGAGGTGGAGCATCCAACAACACAGTGGGTTCCAAACAACTGAGGAGCTAGGGAAATACTTGGGCGTCCCCGTGATCCACAAGAGGGTTGACAAAAGCACATATAATGAAGTGCTAGATAAGATTAACGCCAGGGTCACATCGTGGTCATCTAGAAACCTCTCGCTTGCAGGTCGGGTCTGTCTGGAAAAGGCGACCCTATTCACCATCCCAACCTACCTTATCAGGAGCTTCATCTGGGGTGGCAACCACAAGTCCCACACAATGGCACTGGTAGCATGGGACAAAGTGAGCTGCAGCAAGAAAGAAGGGGGGCTAGGAATCAGAAGGATGAGAGAATGGAACCAAGCCTTGATGTATAAGCTTTCCTAGGATCTAACAGCAAATCGTAATTCTGTGTGGTGTCTTGGTATGAGACATAGATACAACAGGGTCATCACCAGAAAGTACTACAACCTATCCAGGATTGGGAAAGTAGCTTTGGAGGGAAAGGAATTCATACAGGAAAAATCCTACAAAATCCCTATCAACGGGACGAGCATAAATGTGTGGAGGGATAGGTGGTGGCGTGGAGCCCCTGCCCTTCAATATTTGACCAAGAGACCAGTTACGGAGGACATCGAAGACCTGAAGGTCAACAGTATGATTAACCTTGAGGGAGGTTGGGACGACGATTTTATACAAGCTTGGTTCCCAAATCCAGTTGCTGAAAAGATACTAAGTATGAAGCCCCCGTCGGACAATGATGGTGAGGATGTGGCAGTCTGGGAGCATACTAAGAATGGCCAGTACTCAACCAAGTCAGCATATTACAAGCTAAGAGAAGGTAAGGGAAGACCAATGCCGGGAAGGTGGAAGGAGATATGGCAAGTGAGAGTGTCATCCAAAATCAAGATGTTCACCTGGCTCCTTATGCATGAGGCTATCCTAACAAACTCTAGACAAATCCAACGGCACATGACTACCAACAACGTGTGCCCTAGATGTGAAATCAATGCTAAAACAACTTTACATGTAGTCAGGCATTGCCCGCCAGCAAGGAAGGTCTGCGAGGGAATCATACATGATAGGAACACGACACAGTTCCTCAGGGAGAGCAGCGTCTAGCTTTTGGTTGAATCCCAGCTACGTATGGATGACGATAACGTGGTGACATGCTTAACTACAAGCTAGCATATTTGGAACTCGAGGAATAGAGAAATCTTCATAAACGAGAAAGTTAGCAGTGAGCAACAACTTACCTATATAAGGAAGGAGGTCAGAGACCAATTGGAGAGCTTCAAGAAGGAGATGGTGGAGGAAAAACTCCCGAAGAACATTAAGTGGATTTCCCCAGAGGATGGAACAATCAAATTCAACTATGACACATCATCAAAAGGGCCATCCAAGTGTTGCACGATTGTAGTCAGGGACACCACTAGCAAATGGATGGGGGGAGCGAGCTCAAGAACCTCTGCTGATGACATGCTGGAAGTAGAGATCAACGCAATTGAACTGGCTATGGAGATCGCAGAGTATAATAGAGTCGAGACTATAGTCTTTGAGAATAATGCAAAAGGTGTTGTGGACATGATACAGTCACCTACAGAAGATAATACTCGATATGTGAAGACCCTCAGCAAGATTAAGAGCCTTACAAGAAGACGTTGGAAGGTAGAATTCTTTTACAGAAGCGGGAATGCATTAGCTGACAACCTGGCCAAGTGCCACCAAAAAACTCTTGAGTTGTACATCGTGTACATCCTCCCACCTATCTAGATCCAAGATCTCCTAGTTAGGGACATGTGTAATGGTAGTAGTACTACCATGTTTCAATTTGATAGATTAATTAGTGATTGTACTTTGATATTGGAGTTTGCTCGCAAGGGGAGGGCGGGAAGAATATGATTGCCTCATGACTTGTCTTAAAAAAATCCAAAAGATAGGATGATTACATGTTAAAATTAATTTTGCTAGGAAAATACATGATATATAGTGTTCAAAAATTAGAGGGTCATTAATGCATCAGTCTGGTAAATGTCTGTGGGTTACAATAAATTAGGGGAGTATAAAAATGCAATCCTTATGATCAAATATTTACAAAATCATATTTGAAAATATAAATAGATATTTTTACAATCACACTTCACATCAAAGTTGCAGAAGCTATATGTAAGATTACAAAATTAAGAATAGGCATGAATCCTATATACTCCTCAAAAGCGGACAACTCTTGTACATCTCTTCTTGGTCTTCTGTGATCATCTGTCCACAAATTCTGGGAGTAAAAAATCACACATGGACTCTTAGAAGGAAAATATGGGTCAATCAAAGGACAAGTACTAAATGAATAATTGGAATATAAAAGTATGAACCTAGCTACAATAGATTTTTATGACTAAAATACAAACTAACAAATAATATAGGCAAGTATCAAAAGTTATCAATGGATTTTCAAATTCAACAAGATTCAATATCCAATTTTTGACACTAATAATTTAAATTTCGCATAGATAGCACATGTCAATGCTTTGGGGAAGTCATGTGTTCTCTCCTATGGAGAACGACAACATGCCAATTAAGATTCTCAGTACAATGAGGGACTGTATGTCCTTTTTTTGGTAGGGACTGGATATTTAAGTATTGATTATCCCGCTCTCTAGAACAACATTAACGGCATGGCCAAGCCATGGTGATTTAATAGAGGAAAAGGAGAATGGGGTAAAGGAGTACATGGTATGTTTAACTATTGCATCAGCAATGTTGTTCAGTTGTCTTGGAATGTATAAGATAGAGAGTTGACACAACTTTGATGGCAAGAAATTTTCTCCAAATTGGTTGGAGCTTGGGTCCTGGGAAGGTTTCCTAGTTATCCATCTTAACTAAGGAACTACAGTCCGAGAACAGAATGACTCTACCCATGTTTTTGTCTTTACAAATTGAAGTAGCAATGGTAATCACCTGGAACTCAGCTTCAAGAGTTGAAGTTGCATGTAGGGGTATCCCCCTTCCCATCATGCATCTACCTAGGGTGTCAATTATGTGAATACCAATCCCGACTTTTGATGAGCTCTTCTGGTAGGCCGCATCCACAAAGACAATGTGATTGAATTGTCTTGGCTAAGAGAATTGCTTCTGGTGTTGATATGTTTATCGTTGATTGAACTAGAGTATGTTCTGGATAGATGTTGTCTTTCTTTGATGGAGGCAATATGCTCTTGAACGTTAGGATTGGTGCTCTTATGAACAAATGTGTTTTCGAAGTGCCAAATGCTACAGCAGGTAACTAGTGGAAGTATGGTATCGCCTGAGCCCGATTGTAGAATCTCACTTATCTATTCTTCTATGGTGGAGTTAAAGAATTCAGTTGGGACCTTGGACTATATGTCCTTTAACTTTTTGCATAGGCATGGAAGCACAATTTTACTAAATAAGGGGCACTAGCCTGCTCTTTTTGACATTTAAACATTATGCTACTATTTCTAGGAATTTTTTCGTAGCCTTTCAAAGAGGAAGGCTAAAGTTTCTAAAATGAATTCAAACCAACTGACCTATCTACTATGTACGATTTCAAGTGGGAATAAGCTTTCCAAATATAAAAAAGTAATTTTGTACCTTTGGATCGAAGTATGTAAATTGTGAACTTCAAGTATTCATCTCCAAGAATTCAGTGAAAATAGAGAGATCTACAAATGTAGAGAAATATTTGTCACTATATGGCTTGGAGTCAAGTTTTATTTATTTTACTTAGGATTTAGGATTTCTATATGTCATTTTTTCCCATTGTCCTCTTTTACATTTTAGTTTTATAAGATGAATATATGAATAGTTACATACATATGAGTGTCTATATAGAAAAATATCATATATATTCTTTTGCATTAATGTATTATATCATATTTGGTATTCACAATGTTATTCCATTAGTCAATTATAAATAATTTATGGACTGATTGTTACATATTTTTTTAATAATTATATTACATATAATACATATATTACATGTATATATATGAAACTTTATCTATCAAACCACCTACATAATGGTCCTTAACGCTGCACATCATCTTCCACCATGATCGCCTCTACACTTGATAGAAATGGCCATCACCAACATTATTGAACCTAGTGATAACCCAGCTACCCATCTATAACTCCTAGCTTCCCCTTCTCTTCAGATGATGACTCCAAGAAACCCTAGATGTACCCTTATATTGTATAGCCCCATTAATCCCAACCATGAATGGCCATTGAACTAAAAATCTACAACATCAAAACCACCAAAATATGTAGATCAAACTCATAACTTGCAATAGCCTAGACCTACATGACACCTCTAGTCCTTCTTATGAGTCCACCACCTTTAAGACTCCAAGATATATATTTATATTTAATATATGTAATATATTTATTAAAAAATGTCATCCATACATAGATATTCTTGATGTATTCACAATTTTCATCCTTTCCTATGAAATTTTATGTCACAAAAATGTGAATATAAGACAAGGAGACAAACTTAGTGTATGGTTGGTTCTTTCTCACATGTGGTGACTGTTCTTCTAGTCATTTCAAGAAATCAAATTTCGGTTTGATTGTTGCTTCATCATTTGGATGTATCTACCCCAATAAATATGATCCCATCTGATGAATCTTGTCTCATATTGACATCATGCCATCGATGGTGGTGAGGTTCAACCATATACGAAAAGCTCCTCATTGTCTTGTTATTGTCTGGGTACAACTGGCTTAATTAAAGATGTACTTCTCTAAGGAAGAAGAAGTAGTTCTCATAAGAGTATCCTATGGGTGTTTAATGTTGTTGGGTCGATAGAGTTGTAGGTTATTAGATTTCATTGTTGGTGAGGGAAATCGGGGTATGTGGTGGTTTGACACCCTAGTGAGGTGCGAGGGAGCCGGTGGATGCGATTTAGTTTGGCATCGCGTCTATCTTGAAGGTGGTTTACCAGATGTTGTGTTGCAGGTCAGCAATGTCCTCTTGAGGCTAGGGTGTTTGTATGGTTGCAGGTTCTGCGGAATGGTTGGGTGAATGGATTGGGGATTATGGTGTATACTAGAGCTTGACTGGAGCATCCTTCACAGGGCTTCACTGAATCCAATAGCAATCTTGGTTTAGGCCGGGTAGGGCATGAATTGAGAAGGCAAGGACAGTTGTTGGCTGGTGTATAGGGGACCGAAGCAAAGAAAATAGGGCTAGAGGGAAGGTCCCCCCAAGGCCTTTGCTTTGCTACATGTTCTTGTGGAGGGGTTCCTAGATTTGAGCTAAAGACTAAGAAGTATATATATAGGGAGAGGCTATGGGGTGGTGTCTCTGGCCATTGGCTGAGACTAACACCAATTAGAAAATTGATGAAAAATCAATATGTGATGACAAAGGCATAAAAAGGGGACGATTCAATTCTAGTTTCTTATCCAAATTCAATGGGAAAGGTTTTAGGGGTTGTCATGGATGAGAGAGAGAGGCGAAGGAGGGAAAAGGTGATACCGTATCCCAACTTTCCTTGTCTGATTGGAGGAGGAAGACAATTGGAACATTGTTGATATGAGATTGGATGGTCAGAAGGCCGCACGACATATAAAGGGGCCAGACCTATCTTTTCTTGGTCACATTAAATGTGATAGATAATATATTTATCTATTAATCACTCACTTTATGGAAACTTATAAAATCTATATCTCTCTCATCTCTTCTCTAATTTGGCCCCAAATTTTAATGGAAACTTCATAATGATGTATTCTTAGATTTGGCTAAAGTTGATGGTGAAATATGTATTTAGTTACATTTTCCTTGTCTTTCAAGTATTTACCTATTTTGATTATTTAAGTTATGTAATAACTCACCCAAACTTGGCAAGTAATCCTATTTTGATATATTCTCTTGTTGGGTGTAAGGTAGGTCTGAATTAGGCCTATTAGTTTTATTCAACTTGTCGTTCAAGAAATCTAAGACATTACCATATATTAATTATCAATTATTCATTATTCTTGGAAACTCCTATATTATTGATTTGTCCTTTATTTCTTTAACCATCAAATCAATAATGGATTATTGAAAACAATAAAATACATTAAATCCTTTCTATATGGAGACATTGCACATAACCCAAAATTGTTCAACAAGGCATAGAAATCTCAAGCTTTCTAATATGTCCTAATCAATACATTATTTGCATCCAAATATATATATAAATATATGAAAATCTGGTTGTAACACTCATGGTGCACATTATGATGGTGCTTATCCTCAAGAGAAGATGCTATCTAAATAATTTTATATTAAAAATAGTCAAAAAATGAAATATAATTATAATAAAAATGTGAAATGCACATCTAGTATTTAAAAGCCAATATGTGTGCCTCTAGTATTGGTTGGATCATTGATCAATTAATATTCATTTTTTGTAATTTCCTCATAGATATAAGTTAGTGTTAGCTTCAAAATTTGGTGTTAGTAAGCTAATGAGAATGAATTGGAGTCATCATACTTGTCATATTACTCTTCTCCATCTATAGGATCTTCATGAACTACCTGTGACATCCCGCTATCACATAGAAAACAAAATGTCATGCGAAAACATGTGGAACATCCCTAAACCACATGTTACCAGAAACACGGGTTAGTTAAAACTTATTGCGGAAAGCAAATAAATAAAGAAACTATTGCATCCAGATCTTTATCCTGTAAGGAAACATGTTATATAAACATACATAAACCTTGATAAGTGTCCACAGCTCATAGGATCTAGTTGTCACATAGGCACAAAGAGTTCACCACCTGTTTATGTACAAAATACGCCATACCAGGCCAACAACAGGATAAGCAAGCTACATCAGCTATACATCATGAAACGTCATCAAAACACCTCCAAGGACCTAAGAGTACAGGGATGACTCTAGGACTCTACTACAAAACAACCAAAACAACATCATATCCATCTCTTACCTCATACTGTTCTTCCTGCTGCTCGGTTGTAGCCTCACGACCACCACCACGTCTAGCACGATCACCTAAAAAGGTTTAAAACCAGCGGGGTGAGACACACAGTCCCAGCGATAAACATAACCCCCGCTGAAACTATAAAACCTCAAAGGAGAGCTAGAACAGATAAAGTAGATAATTGATATAAGCAGCTTGTATATACGGCATACTAAATAGAACTAACTTTATTAACATCTTACCAAGGTGTCCAGGAGGCATATACCCAGATATTTCTTTATGGAACATGATTGACAAGATAATCTTTATAAGAACTTATCACAAGATATGAGGACTGTACAAATAACTACAACATATAACTAGGGCAACTATACAAGCAAGGCCTCAACCAATGTTCTGTGTTTTGCCTTAAGCAATACATACTATACAGCTAGATTACAATTTTATTATACCCTGAGGAAGTGAGTTGTACCGCTCAAATCCAACCTTCGGCTGCGAAGCCCAAAACTGATGCCATACAAGGTCAATGGGAGAGCTGGACTCCATGACCTCACCTCCTCATGGTCAGTGCACGATATCCAAATCAGGACTGCAGTCTCTTGCTTAAGTGGCCTCAGCCACAGGGTCAGCTCTGCAGGCTACCCTTTTCTCTAGCCCACCTTGGTATTGGTCTCGGTACTAGCATACCTTGAGCCATGGGCCTATTCATCATGCTCTACAATACTGAGCCATGGGACTGTTCACCATGATCTGTAACATTGAGCCACAGGCCTATTCACCATGCTCTATACACATCTACAGTTGCACTCTAATCCTCCTATTTTCAGCTAGGAGAAACCCCGCATATTTAACAATATGCGCTCCAGGTAATCCCACAGGATAAACCGGTTTCACCATCACCAGCTACTGACGATGATGGATTTATGGCCAGGGCAAACTATATGAAAGGTTCATTTGTAATTAATTAATACATTTTATGCGGATTGCAAGATTCAACCATGTTATGTAACATGCAATAAAAACATAGAACTCATTATCTTATTTTACATTGTCACTAAGACCTTCAATGCCATCAACATCATCTTGATCCATCACAAGGATCCAACATCACATGTTACCACTTGGCCTCTTTCCAAACATCTAGATCAATCACAAGGATCATTGGGACTCAATCCCATCATCAGGGCACACATTGTCATTCCATGGGTAACACCCATCATATATCACTGGGTTCATCATAACCCTTGATGTTCCACATCATATCATTGGCATGCCATCACCATGGCCTCATCATACAAATGGTACATGCATGGTTAGCATAATTATAAAGGTACAAATGTACTCATACAAGGAACATCTTAAACTTATTACATATACCAAAAGAGATATAATTATGCTATTGGATGAGCATATCTATGAATGTCGTTATCATATATCACTTTTCCATCAAGCATTAGGGTTACCAAAAGAACATGGGATGCAACCCTTATCCTAGGCATATTGGGTAAGGGATAACCCTCACCAAAAGCATCACAACCCTCACTAGAGACATCGTGTTCCTCATCATAGGTATATTGGGTAGAGCACAACCCTCACTAAAAGGATATCAGGTAGGGCACTATCCTTCACACAAAGGTATCGTCCACTACCAAACCCTAGGATGCCAAGCCTCAGGTCGGGCATCCACCATATCAAGCAACTCCCAACAACAGGCAACACTCAACCCGTGACGCCCAAGAAACACAACATCATACCAGGCAGAACCATAACGTGCAATGCCTAAACAACACTCCTCTGTCGCCCATCTAGATCAACACATCATAATGGGCAACACACAGGCCATAACGTCTAGCTAAAGGGTCAGCAGGCATCCTATCATGCAACGCTGTTTTGTACTATCTGTATCGAGCAACGCCCCAAGACGGGCAATGTCGAGACGGGCAACGCACCTTCATGGGGTAACGGACAACACTACCCCAAAAGAGTATCGTGCAAGGTAGTTGCAACGCTTGATGCCCAAACCAAACGCATCACGCCCAAGAGGTCAACACAAAAGGGAGATATCACTCAAAGGACAAAGCCAATGTCGTGTCACCTTACTATCCCGATAACGACCATCAAACATATCAGCCAAAGAAAATAAGGAGGCAGCAAGCTACCCTATCACCCAAGGCACATCCCTATCATCCAAGCTAGGGTTAGGGCTCCCTATCGGTCAACAAGTTGTATCGCCCAACTAGGGTTACAGTGACCAAGATCCCAAATTGGGCAACGTCATATCGTCCGAAGGACATATTGCTCAACAACATCTTGGGTAAGGATCCATATCAGTTAAAAGATCAACAAGACATCCATCAAGCATATCGACCAAGCTCAACCCTAGATATGGGATATCGGGCAAACCAAGCACCCAACACACTTCACTCCATATCGGGTTAGGTAACCTTGTAACCGTGATGGCCGAGAACCACATATCCCATTGAGCATGATACCATATCGGGTTAGTCATCTTCAACCTCAGGACCGCCACCAAGAAACCCTAAAGGATCAAGAGAGTTGGCTCACCTCTCAACAACTAAGTGAGAGGGGTTTTGCACAACTTCCATAACATATCAGGCAGCAAGGTGGGTCATCACCATATCGGTCAACCCGCCAACCTCAACTAGGTCAAGACCAACCGAAGGCTCACCTCTCAAGTCCATGGCAAGAGAGGGGTATTGCCCAAACAACTAGAGTATATACTCACCTCTCAACGACCAAGGAAGAGAGGGGGTTTTCCTACACCACTAGAGCTCAAGCTCACCTCTCAAAACCCAAGGAAGAGAAAGGAGTTTTTCCCCAAGAACACACCACCCACACCATTGGATTAGGAAACCCTAGGCTCACCTCTCAACAACAAAGTGAGAGAGAGGTGTTTCCCAAAGAACCTTAATCTAATGGTTTGACCAACAAGAACCAAGAACACTTCTACACAACATAACCATGACATCATATCCCATAACGCCAAGGGTACATACTAGAGCAAAGATATTATTAACAAGATAAACATGGCCGATCAAGATAGCATATAACAAAGCCTCATGGTAAGAAAGTAATATAGTTAGGGTTAGGAGTTATGTAACCTGCCTTAAGCACACTCCTCAAGCTCTAAAGCTCCAAGGCACCAACTTTGGCCAACACTAGGAGAGAATAGAAATCCATAACCACCATGGCCGAAAAGAAAGAGAGAGGAAGAAGAAGGTGCCAAGGATAGGGAGAGATACTCACCACAATAGGAGAAGGAGCAAGGCACATCTAGGGTTTTGGACACTACTAGAGGAAGAAGAAGACTCCACGAAGGAGATCGGCCACTAAGCTCTACCAAGGGGAGATATCGGCCACCAAGAAAGAAGCGAAGCAACTAAGGAGCTAAAGGGATCCCAAACTAGCAAAGAAGGGGGTATATTTGCAAGAGGGTTAAGTGGTCATCCACTAGGGGATTGCTCCACATGTGCTCGCCCAAACCACCACTTGTCCAAACTATGCCACCTTGCTAGCACCCCAAACCACTTGTCCACGACTTGCCACCCACTTAGCAAAGCAACGGCCACTTGACTAAACAAGGGTGACACAAACGAGGCTAGGTGGAGGGGTGTGTGTCGCCCAACATGGCAACCCGTCACACCCACCAGCACCCTCTAGTCGATACACCTCCCTTGCCCGACACACCATGGCTGACACAAGGCACCAAGCTCTCCCTTTCGCGACACACTCAAGAAAGGAGAAAGGTCTTCAAGCCCAACAACAAGCCCAAGCTTAAATAAGCTCAAACGAGGCCCAATACAACTCAAGCAAGGCACCCAACCCATCCTCTCAACCCTAGAGGATGCAACAAGAGAGATAGATATCTCTCAAGGTGACAAACTTGCACACCAACCCTAGAACTTGGGTAATTTGCAAGTTGCACCTCAACCTCTCAACAAAGAACAAACAAACCCTAATCACAACTCAGGTAATTAGGCAGGCATCCAAGCATAGGGTTTAGGCATAACAAACAGGGTAAGCCCAAAATCGAGGTTAGGTTCCTTACAAGCCATAAACCCCTACACAAGGATTTTGTCCCCAAAATCCAAAGAGAAAAGTGAGGGATACTTCCTCCTCATCTCTTCCTCAAGCTCCCACGTGGCTTCCTCAATGCCATAATGATGCCAAAGAACCTCCCTGAGAACCAGGTCCTTTGTAAAGAAGTGAAACCACTCCTCTACTAGAAAGAAAAGATCACATCCCTTAAAACCAAACACCACATAAAATTTTTCACAAAAGGGATTGAGATCAATTCATTCAACATGTATGTATCATTACACAATGAGTAGCTGCAGAAAAAGAATTATTATCTAACAATTACAAAGCTTTATACAACACTTCACCACAAAAGGTGTTCTAAAGGAAAACTAAACATAACGCCAAGGACTAAGATGAGGGTCATCTAATCACCTCTTCAAGCCTCCCAAAGATCAGCTACAAGGTTGTTGTTGAAGCTACTTTCCTCGATCTAACCTTGGGTTGGAAGCATACCCCACAAAAGAGAAGAAAAGGAAACAAACAGCAAAATGCTGGTATGTGTATGTTAAAGGAAACTTTGAGCAATATGAGGATTTAAAGGACAACAAATGTATAATGCTTCCCATTCAAGAGGTAAGGACTACCCACACGGGCATAAAAGAAAATAAACATCATATTATGATAAAAGAAGATACTTTCCATAAACAAAACAAATAAGATTGTGCAATACTGGCACATAAGAAATTAGTAGGGCACACACCCCACAACATCACCAACCTGCATGCATGTGAGATAAACATAGCCCTAGAACAATATAAATAACAATTGGCGGCCAAGCACAAACTTGAACCTGATAGAGAAAGGAATACTGCCAATCTCCCAATATATAATAAGTTGAGTATGGATTACTGCCATACTCGATTACAGAGGAATGGTATACTTCCACCCTCCAAATAAACAATAGGGGATTACTGCCCCAAAACCAATGTAATTACACTACTCTAGTGCTACTGAATCACATTGCATGCATAATTTAGAGGCAAGTAGAAAAGTATAGTCAGAATATGAAAAAAAGGTTGCCATCACACAATGGACAACACCAACATATAATATCCACTTCAATGTGGCACACAACAATATAAGAGACCAACATGCAAAAGAGGTATCAAGAGAATATCCAAGTACGTAGCAAGTAAGATAGTTCACACGAACCATGATATCAAAAGATTAGACATTTTGTGTAGGCAAAAGTCAAAAGAAAGATAAGTTAGGTGAATTGCTCATTATAGAGGAATAGGGGATAAAACATACCTCAAAATAAAAGTCCAACAGGTCCAAAGCACTTCTGGATCCAAAAACTAGGTCACCAGAGCCTGTTAAACACATATACCGATTTTATGTCAATTTCATATATATAAACCAAACCCTAAAAACTACCTTTTATATATATGTCTGAATTAGGTTATGAAAACCACTCCATATTTTAGTTTATGTTATTACGAGTCTAAAACATATTTTATTATATTTTTCTGACTTATAGATTATTAGTTATGAATTATTCAAGTTTTTATCTTATTTAATTCGATCCATAAAATCACCCTTTTAAATCATCAGATTCGGTCAACAAACCCATACCATAAGAAAGCCTGCATTTTTCTGAATCCAAAGAATATTTATTTATATTTTTCTGATCATCCACTAATTAGTTATGAATTTTTAACTACAGACCAATCAGATAATTACAAATAATTCGATCGCAGATACAGAGCAGAGAAAATCCACGTGGACCTGAACAGGCCAATCAGGGCCGCCCACGTCAGTGGACCACTTAAGCCAAGTCAGAGGAACTGGGTGCAAAACTAAAAGGAAGAGGAAGGCGCGAAAAGATGAAAATACCCCCGACTGTAATACAAAGCAGAAAAGGAAGGAACGAGGGCAAAGAGGGAAATCAACCCTGGGGTTTGTTTCCCTCGCGAGGACCACCCCGACAGCTTGAGAGCAATCAGGTCTATCCACAACCCCAGATCGCAAAAGAGTGTGAATTAGGCAAAAGGTCCTACATGAACAAAGTTCCAGAGATTCCAACGAACTCAGAGAACCAAACTGCAATGAAAACGGTCATCGGTAGCTCGAGAAACTCTCTCCGCAATACCCAGCCAACACCTAGATGGTCGGGTATTGAAGAAGAAACAGCGGGAAGCCAAAAGAAGAACAGGGAAGAGACAGACACCCAAAACGGGAGTCAAAAACCAAGGTAGATCAGCGAGGTGATTATCACAGCCTAGATTTCAACAAAACGATCAAAGAGTGGAAGAAAATGGGCAAAACGTTGTTACCTTCCAATCACACAAATTGAGGAAACAGAAAGCTTCCTTACGCTTCCACGAATCGAACAACACCAAGAAAGAGCTCCTTCGTGCACCAGAACCCTCCGCCGAGGTCTCCGCCACCGAAAGAGGCAGATGGAGTAGGGAGAGTTGAAAGCAGGGCAAACCGGACCAAAAGGACAAAGGCACGAGGTTCGTAGGGGTTCGAGGATCGTATAGGATGCCCTATATATAGGGGCGAAGTCCAGGTTCAATGAGGAACCAACGGAAACCAGAGAACAGAGGAGGAAAATGAACGTTCTCGTCTACCCGGGGTTCTAGCGAGGGAAACCCTACTAAAATAGGGATCAACCAGACCGGAAAGCAACGACGATGGTAAAAAGAAAAACAGAAAACAGCGAGAAGGAAAGACAGAAGAGGAAAACGCGGAGGAAAAATCGCGTTACTGTAGCTGTGAGTAAGAGTCCTAACGGAGGTAGGAGACAACTCCTATTCCGTTGGATCCTTATCCAAGGGCTACGGTGAAATCCGAAATTAAATAGGCCGCGTGACAGCCCAAAGATAGGAAAATCGGAAAATCAATCAAAGTGAAATTCAATTAATTTATGTATATTCTCTTTCCTGATTTAGGGGTTCTAGAATAATCCAAATTAAACCATAATTTGCACATATGTTAAATTAAGCATGTAGATTCCGAATATCCAATTTGTTTTTCCTTTTGGAAAACTTTAATGGGTTAAATAAATCAAATATCATATTCTCTTTCTTTCTTCATTTATGGCTTTAGGATTATCCAAATTTTATGAAACTTGACACACAAGTCATAATTAATGTGTTGGATACGAATTTGCTTTTATTTCCAACTTTTGGTGTCATGATTTACATTTATTTATTAATTACACCTTTTAGGCATTTTCTCTCTCCTACAATTACCTAATAATCAAACATTATCCAAATTAGTTGCAAACTTGCCCAAAGGATTATTTTTATGTTTAGATTACGAATTTGGAGTTAGTTTTCCAATTTGAGGGCATTAAATATTTTGTATCACTTTATTGGCCTATTTCCTATTTTATTTAGATAAGGATATTAATATATACAATTATCTTCTAAATTAAATGATACTTGGTCCTTAAGTACCTTTTTGGTCAAGAAAACGAATTTTAGTGTCAAATTATCCTGATGGGTTTCCAATTATATTTTTTGGCACATTTTCTTCTAATTATCTTCTTTACCCATTAATTCCCATATTACCTTTAATTTTGCATTTATCTTCTCCTTTATATTTAATTCGGATTTTCTCCTATTTCTCTTATCCTAGAAAGTGCTAGAAAGTTCTAAGATGAATTATTTTATTCTTTTTATTTCTTGGTGACAAATTATACTTCAACCCTATATTAAGATTAAATGAGGAGGTATTTTTCCAACTAAGTTCCTTAATTTCTTATTATCACCTAAATGAGTTATTGTTAAGCACAAAGTATTTTGTATTCCCTTAATTACATGTATTAGTTTATTCCTGTTTGGCTAAGACAAAAGGGTAAAACTACCAGGGTAGGGTTCTAGTTCTAGTATGTTACAGCACACCACCCCTTAAAGGGATTTCGTCCTCGAAATCAGAACATCCAAAAGAAACTTATTCACCACCCCTCAAAAGGATTCAACTCATAAAATCAAACTTAACTTCCGTTATAGAAGTTTCAACTATACCCTTACATCCATTACATAAGCAACATGAAAAAGGAAACATAACTTGTAAAGACTAATCTAAGGAACTATGGATTAACTTGCTCTTGCTCAACATCATCAGCTTCTTCGCCATCCAAGGCAAAAACTCTACCAGCTCTTCTTTCCATAGGTCTTCCTCTTTTATTGTTACCATTATTGTTGCCCTGATTCTGAGGAGGTGCTTGCTGTTGCTGTGCTGGAGCTTGACCATTACGACGCTTAGGGCAATCAGGTCAGATGTGTCCAGGTTCATTACAAAAGTGACATACCACTGGTGCACCTTAGTTTCTAACATGAGGGCACTTCCCTGGAGGATGGGGTCTATTGCACTTTGCACAAATGTCTCTTCTCTGATCCTCACCTGAGGACTTCCTTTTCTTGTCGAACTCCCTATGCTAAAAACCTGGGTAAGACTCCACAACCAAAGCTTTATCAACCATCTGCTGAAAGATCAAGGGCAATTGTGGAATAAGAGAACATCCCACATTGTAGTTGAGACCTTGGAGGAAGAGATCAGCCTTACGTTCCTCACCCAAACCAACTGCATAACGTTCCAATAGCAGAAACCTTTGCACGTAAGCAGAAACAGATAAGGAGCCTTGCTTCAAACTGTAGAACTCTGCTTCTTTGTTCTTCAAAGCAGCAGTGCAGATGTACTTCCCATGGAAGAGTGTCAAAAACTCTGCCCAAGACATAGCTGAGATATTTCTAGTCCTTGTAATTCCATTCCACCAAACTCTTGCAGGTCCATCCAAAACATATGAAGCAGACCTAACCTTTTGGTGTGGAGTACAGGCCATACCATCAAAAGTCCTCTCCAAGGCTAAAACCCAATCATCTGCTTCATCAACCATCTCTATCTCACCTTCACCCTTGAAGGAAGGTGGTTGCATCTTCATGAACTCCATGATTGTGAACTCCTTAGGCTTCACAGGTACAGACGGGTCTTTCATCTTTCCCACCATAGAAGAAGCAAAGAGTTGTCGAAACATGGCCAACTCTTGCTCCGGAGTCATAGATCCTCCTGAGGTCTCCTGTCCAAACCTAGTGTTTTGAGGTGTCTCATAACCGTACTGGTTGTCAGCTGATGAGTTATCTCCCACCATTAGGGTTTTGCCTGCACAAGGCAAGGTACTAGGTATAAACATCCTAAAATAAAGGTAAACATCCTAAGGGAGACGAGTTTGAAATAGTTAGATAACCGAGTGCTAGTGGCTCTGATACCATGTTGTAAAGAAGTGAAACCACTCCTCTACTAGAAAGAAAAGATCACATCCCTTAAAACCAAACACCACGTAAAATTTTTCACAAAAGGGATTGAGATCAATTCATTCAACATGTATGTATCATTACACAATGAGTAGCAGTGGAAAAAGAATTATTATCTAACAATTACAAAGCTTTATACAACACTTCACCACAAAAGGTGTTCTAAAGGAAAACTAAACATAACGCCAAGGACTAAGCCGAGGGTCATCTAACCACCTCTTCAAGCCTCCCAAAGATCAGCTACAAGGTTGTTGTTGAAGCTACTTTCCTCGATCTAAACTTGGGTTGGAAGCATACCCCACAAAAGAGAAGAAAAGGAAACAATCAGCAAAATGCTGGTATGTGTATGTTAAAGGAAACTTTGAGCAATATGAGGATTTAAAGGACAAAAAAAGTATAATGCTTCTCATTCAAGAGGTAAGGACTACCCACACGGGCATAAAAGAAAATAAACATCATATTATGATAAAAGAAGATACTTGCCATAAACAAAACAAATAAGATTGTGCAATACTGGAACATAAGAAATTAGTAGGGCACACACCCCACAACATCACCAACCTGCATGCATGTGAGATAAACATAGCCCTAGAACAATATAAATAACAATTGGCGGCCAAGCACAAACTTGAACCTGATAGAGAAAGGAATACTGCCAATCTCCCAATATATAATAAGTTGAGTATGGATTACTGCCATACTCGATTACAGAGGAATGGTATACTTCCACCCTCCAAATAAACAATAGGGGATTACTGCCCCAAAACCAATGTAATTACACTACTCTAGTGCTACTGAATCACATTGCATGTATAATGTAGAGGCAAGTAGAAAAGTATAGTCAGAATATGAAATAAAGGTTGCCATCACACAATGGACAACACCAACATATAATATCCACTTCAATGTGGCACACAAAAATATAAGAGACCAACATGCAAAAGAGGTATCAAGAGAATATCCAAGTACATAGCAAGTAAGATAGTTCACACGAACCATGATATCAAAAGATTAGACATTTTGTGTAGGCAAAAGTCAAAAGAAAGATAAGTTAGGTGAATTGCTCATTATAGAGGAATAGGGGATACAACATACCTCAAAATAAAAGTCTAACAGGTCCAAAGCACTTCTGGATCCAAAAACTAGGTCACCAAAGCCTATTAAACACATATACCGATTTTATGTCAATTTCATATATATAAACCAAACCCTAAAAACTACCTTTTATATATGTGTGTGAATTAGGTTATGAAAACCACTCCATATTTTAGGTTATGTTATTACGAGTCTAAAACATATTTTATTATATTTTTTCTGACTTATAGATTATTAGTTATGAATTATTCAAGTTTTTATCTTATTTAATTAGATCCATAAAATCACCCTTTTAAATCATCAGATTCGGTCGACAAAACCCATACCATAAGAAAGCCTGCATTTTTCTGAATCCAAAGAATATTTATTTATATTTTTCTGATGATCCACTAATTAGTTATGAATTTTTAACTACAGACCAATCAGATAATTACAAATAATTCGATCGCAGATACAGAGCAGAGAAAATCCACGTGGACCTGAACAGGCCAATCAGGGCCGCCCACGTCAGTGGACCACTTAAGCCAAGTCAGCGGAACCGGGCGCAAAACTAAAAGGAAGAGGAAGGCATGAAAAGACGAAAATACCCCCGACTGTAATACAAAGCAGAAAAGGAAGGAACGAGGGCAAAGAGGGAAATCAACCCTGCGGTTTGTTTCCCTCGCGAGGACCACCCCGACAGCTTGAGAGCAATCAGGTCTATCCACAACCCCAGATCACAAAAGAGTGTGAATTAGGCGAAAGGTCCTACATGAACAAAGTTCCAGAGATTCCAACGAACTCAGAGAACCAAACCGCGATGAAAACGATCATCGGTAGCTCGAGAAACTCTCTCTGCAATACCCTGCCAACACCGAGATGGTCGGGTATTGAAGAAGAAACAGCGGGAAGCCAAAAGAAGAACAGGAAAGAGACAGACACCCAAAACCGGAGTCAAAAACCAAGGTAGATCGGCGAGGTGATTATCACAGCCTAGATTTCAAAAAAACGATCAGAGAGTGGAAAAAAATGGGCAAAATGTTGTTACCTTCCAATCGCACAAATTGAGGAAACAGAAAGCTTCCTTACGCTTCCACGAATCGAACAACACCAAGAAAGAGCTCCTCCGTGCACCAGAACCCTCAGCCGAGGTCGCCGCCGCCGAAAGAGGCAGATGGAGTAGGGAGAGTTGAAAGCAGGGCAAACCAGACCAAAAGGACAAGGGCACGAGGTTCGTAGGGGTTCGAGGATCGTGTAGGATGCCCTATATATAGGGGCGAAGTCCAGGTTCAATGAGGAACCAACGGAAACCAGAGAACAGAGGAGGAAAATGAAGGTTCTCGTCGACCCGGGGTTCTAGCGAGGGAAACCCTACTAAAATAGGGATCAACCAGACCGGAAAGCAACGGCGATGGTAAAAAGGAAAACAGAAAACAGCAAGAAGGAAAGACAGAAGAGGAAAACGCGGAGGAAAAATCGCGTTACTGTAGCCGTGAGTAAGAGTCCTAACGGAGGTAGGAGACAACTCCTATTCCGTTGGATCCTTATCCAAGGGCTATGGTGAAATCCGAAATTAAATAGGCCGCGTGACAGCCCAAAGATAGGAAAATCGGAAAATCAATCAAAGTGAAATTCAATTAATTTATGTATATTCTCTTTCCTGATTTAGGGGTTCTAGAATAATCCAAATTAAACCAAAATTTGCACATATGTTAAATTAATCATGTAGATTCCGAATATCCAATTTGTTTTGCCTTTTGGAAAACTTTAATGGGTTAAATAAATCAAATATCATTTTCTCTTTCTTTCTTCATTTATGGCTTTAGGATTATCCAAATTTTATGAAACTTGACACACAAGTCATAATTAATGTGTTGGATACGAATTTGCTTTTATTTCCAACTTTTGGTGTCATGGTTTACATTTATTTATTAATTACACCTTTTAGGCATTTTCTCTCTCCTACAATTACCTAATAATCAAACATTATCCAAATTAGTTGCAAACTTGCCCAAAGGATTATTTTTATGTTTAGATTACGAATTTGGAGTTAGTTTTCCAATTTGAGGGCATTAAATATTTTATATCACTTTATTGGCCTATTTCCTATTTTATTTAGATAAGGATATTAATATATACAATTATCTTCTAAATTAAATGATACTTGGTCCTTAAGTACCTTTTTGGTCAAGAAAATGAATTTTAGTGTCAAATTATCCTGATGGTTTTCCAATTATAATTTTTGGCACATTTTCTTCTAATTATCTTCTTTACCCATTAATTCCCATATTACCTTTAATTTTGCATTTATCTTCTCCTTTATATTTAAGTCAGATTTTATCCTATTTCTCTTATCCTAGCAAGTGCTAGAAAGTTCTAAGATGAATTGTTTTATTCTTTTTATTGCTTGGTGTCAAATTATACTTCAACCCTATATTAAGATTATATGAGGAGGTATTTTTCCAACTAAGTTCCTTAATTTCTTATTATCACCTAAAGGAGTTATTGTTAAGCACAAAGTATTTTGTATTCCCTTAATTACATGTATTAGTTTATTCCTGTTTGGCTAAGACAAAAGGGTAAAACTACCAGGGTAGGGTTCTAGTTCTAGTATGTTACATCCTTCCTCTTCAGCTTCTTCACTCGTCTATGAAGGATCAACATTGGACCTTCCTCGTAGGTCACACCTTCATCAAGCTCAACCTCAACCGATTGTATCACTATCTCTGTCCCCGGATGACTTTTCTTCAGCATACTGACATGGAACACTGGATGTAACTTGTGTAACTCTGGCGGTAGTTCTAACTTGTAAGCCACCTTGCCAACATGTGCTATTGCTGGATATGGCCCCATATACCTGGCTGCCAACTTGCCTTTTTGGCCAAACCTCAGCACGCCTTTCCATGGTGAGACCTTGAGATACACCTTGTCTCCCACCTAGAACTCTAGAGGTCATCGGAGATTATCTGCATATGACTTATGTCTGTCTTGTACTTCTTTCAACTATTGGTGTATCACCCTGATCATCTCTGTTGTCTGTTGTACTAACTCAGGACCCAAAAGCTTATATTCACTAGACTCATACCAACATAGAGGAGATCTGCACTTCCTGCCATATAAAGCCTCATAAGGTGCCATGTCGATACTCCGTTGGTAACTATTGTTGTAGGCAAACTCTATCAAATTGAGATGCATGTCCCAACTACCTAGGAACTACAAAACACAAGCTCAGAGAAGATCTTCCAAAGTCTGAATAGTCCTTTCAGACTGTCCATCTGTCTGTGGGTGGAAAGTGGTACTGAACCTCAACTACATTCCCAACGCTTTGTGCGACTGTTCCCAAAAATGACTTGTGAATTGGGGACCTTGATCGGAGACTATCATTGCAAGCACGCCATGCAAATGCACAATCTCATCCACATACACCTGAGCAAGCATTTTTGTTCTATATGTTGTCTTCACATGTATGAAATGAGCAAACTTCATCAATCTATCCACTATCACCGAGATGGAATCATGATTTTTAGCTGTCCTCGAAAGACCAACTACGAAATCCATGGTTATATGATCTCATTTCCACTGCGGTATCAGCATGGGTTGCAACGTACCTGTAGGCTTCTGATGCTCAGCCTTAACCTGTTGGCATACTACACACTTAGCTACAAACTCAGCTACGTCTCTCTTCAAGCCAGGCCACCAATACAGGTCCTTTAAATTATGATACATCTTAGTGACACCTAGATGCATAGCATACATCGATGTGTGTGCCTCCTCGAGTACTAACTTCCTCAAATCATCAACATCGGGAACAATCATCCTGTTATGATAACAAACTAGTCCATCCTTGGACTCATGGAAGCCATCCCGGTTCTCACTGCCAAATTGTGATCTGATCAACTAAACTGTAGCATCTACCTACTGTGCTTCTTTGATCTGTTGCCTCAACATAGGCTTCACTTGCATTTGTGCCAACAGTCCTGCCAACAAGGACTCTTCCAACTTTACATTCATCTGCCGCAAAGAGACGAACATATCCTGCCTATGGAATATCAAAGAACTCAACTATGCCTTCTTCGTAGGAAGAGAAGAAGACTTCCTGCTAAGCACATCAGCTACCACATTTGCCTTACTAGGATGATACCTGATGGTGCAATCATAATCATTGATCAGCTCCATCCAGCGACGTTGTCGCATGTTTAGCTCACTCTGCGAGAAGATATACTTCAGGTTCTTATGATCTGTAAAGATCTAACACACCTCCCCATAAAGATAATGTCTCCATATCTTTAATGCATGGACTACCGCTGCCAGCTCTAGATCATGTATCAGATAACTCTCCTCATGTTTCTTAAGTTTTCGTGAAGCAAAGGAAACCACATGATCTTTGTGCATCAGCACACAACCTAAGCCTTTCTTGGAGGCATCATAGAAAACAACATAGCCCTTCTCAGGCTCTGGCAACACCAACATTGGAGCATTAGTCAGCTTCTCCTTCAAGCTCTGAAAGGCTCATTGACAATGATCATCCCAAACAAAAGGTGCATCCTTCCTGGTCAACTTAGTCAACGACAACGCGATTACACTGAAGTTCCTTATAAACCTTTGGTAGTATCCTGCTAAACCCAGAAAACTACAAACTTCAGTCGTCTTCTTCGGTTGCTCCCAGACTGCAACTGACTCCACCTTCTTGGGGTCCACTCTGACTCCCTCTACAGATATCACATGACCCAAGAAAGTCACTTCCTTCAACCAGAACTCACACTTACTAAACTTGGCATACAACTCGTGTTAGCGAAGGAGAGTCAATGCTTGTCGAAGATGTTTTTCATGTTGTTGACTGTCTCAACTATAGATCAAGATGTCATCTTGGAAGACCACAACAAACTAGTCTAGAAATGGACGGAACACCCTGTTCATCAAATCCATAAAAGCACCAGGTGCATTGGTTAGCCCGAACGGAATAACCACAAACTCAAAGTGACCATACCTCATCCTAAAAGCTGATTTTGGTATGTCATCCGCCTTGATCCACAACTGATGATATCCAGATCGTAGATCGATCTTCGAGAACACTGTATCACCACGCAACTGATCAAACAGATCGTCTATCCTCGGCAAAGGATACTTGTTCTTGATTGTAACTTTGTTCAACTGTCGGTAATATATGCACAAACACATCGATCCAACCTTCTTCTTTACGAACAGGATTGGAGCACCCCATGGTGATGTGCTTGCTCTGATGAAACCTTTATCCAACAACTCCTGTAATTTCTTCTTTAGCTCTGCCATCTCAACAGGAGCCATCTTGTATGGTGTCTGAGAAATTTGTTGTGTCCCTGGCACTAGATTGATCTCAAAGTCAATCTCTCGAGGTGGGGGAACACTGGGAAACTCATTGGGAAACACATTTGCAAACTCTCGAACAACAAGCACCTCCTCATGGTTAGGACCCTTCTTTTGGTATCCACAACATGAGCTAAGAATGCCTTACATCCTTGCCGCAAAAAAATTTCTGCCACCATAGTTGATACCAAACATGTCGGAAGAATCTTCCTATCTCCCTGGAAGATCCACTTCTCACCATCATCAGCCAACACCACTTTCTTGGAACCATAGTCCAGCACAACCTTATACCTCTCTAGGGTATCCATCCCAAGGATTACATCGAATCCATACATATCAAATGGTATAAGATCCACTTGTGCATTGTGTCCCAAAAAGGATAGGATACAAGATGGACACACCTCTAGAAGCATCGAGGAACCATCAAGAGGATTTTCTAACAACAAGCTATCTTTCTTACAACTAATAGGTAAAAGACAACTATCAAGCATACTATGAGCGATAAAAGAGTGTGTAGCACCCGGGTCAACCAGAACATATACAAAGCAAGAAGAAGACAAATCAAAATGAAATAACTACATCTGACCTGCCACCACTCGCGGCTTGACTATCGCCTCTGCCTGACTCATAGCATAGAATCGAGCCATTGCTTTCTATCCACATCGTCTGCTTCCTTGAGCAGACGATCCTTCTTGTGACGCTTGGCCACGTCCTCACCCTCTGGTTCCACTAAATTGTTATTTGCTTGGATCTTGTTGACTTTGTCTCGGTTTCTGCATCACTTCGACATCTCTCCTTGGGAAATTTGACTTCAAATGCCCTATCTACCCACAAAGATAGCATGACATGTCCTCTAAATATGGCCTAGATGCCCCTATCACTGCTACTGAAGCTGTGTTGTAAGCTCTAGATGGAAAATAACCACACCCTCTTCCTTTACTTGGTAACCACTGTGATGGTGCACTAGAACCTTGCCTCACAGAAGGTGTAGAAAACCTCAGCTTCTTGTGGCTATCAAACCTCTATTTCTGAAACTAAGCAGGCCTTTTCTTGGTCATGGCCTCACTCTTCTCTCAGACTAACCGTTCAATCCTTCAAACAGACTCCACAAATGTGGCAAACCGCTCTCAGTTTTCTAAAGCAGCAGTAGGTGTCGACAGTTTGACACTCGAACCTTTCTCGAAATGTCTGATCATCTCATCATCTTTTGCCTCCATGTGAGGAAAAAACCTCAGTAGGTCCATAAACTTGGCTTCATACTCAGTGATGCTCAGAGATCCTTGGAACAAACGCTCGAACTGATTGATCTTCTCATCCATATACGTCTTCAAGAAGTATCGACCCACGAACTCCCGTCAGAAGATGTCCCAACAGATCACCTCACCGGGTCACTTCTCCTCCTCGATGGCCCACCAGTGGCCAGCACTACCTTTTAGAAGGTAAACAGCATGCTTGACTTTGTCTACTTTGGGGATGTCAAGGATCCGGAAGGACTTCTCAAGACCTGTTAGCCACATATCTTCATTCGCTAGATCATCCATTCTAGCATAATCCGAAGCTCTGACTCGGTGAAGCCGCTCAAAGGTCTTCCCAATACCTGAAGATTCACCATGGGGAGCCTGTGTTCTTGGCGGAGGCACTGGCAATCTATCCACCATGTGATTCATTGTTGCCATTACTTGTCCCATAAGGTGTTGGTAGACAGGATTCTCGAGAATGGCTCAGTCGATTTGGGGGACCTCAGGCAGCCGATCTTCATGTGCCTGCCCTCGTGCTCCATCAACAGATGCAGCAGCACTGTTCTCGGCAGCATGTTCTTCGTGACTTCCAGACATCTTTTAGCTTTATCTTCTATTGGGGGAAGAAGGTTATTATGAGAAAATTTAGAAAAATCACAAGAACAGACACAAAACCTAGTCCTAGATCCCTATAGACTCAGCGAACCTAGAGCTCTGATACCAAAACTTATTGTGACATCTCACTATCACACAGACAATGAAATGCCACACAAAAATGTGTGGAACATCCCTAAACCACATGTTACCAGAAACACAGGTTAATTAAAACTGATTGCAGAAAGTAGATAAATAAAGAAAATATTGCATCTAGATATTTATCCTGTAAGAAAACATGTTATATAAACATACATAAACCTTGATACGTGTCCATAGCTCATAGGATCTACATGTCACATAGGCACAAAGAGTTCACCACCTTTTTATGTACAGAACAGGCCATACCATGACAATAGCAGGATAAGCAAGCTACATCATCTATACATCATGAAATGTCGTCAAAACACCTCCAAGGACCTAAGAGTATAGGGATGACTCTAGGACTCTACTACAAAACAACCAAAATAGCAGCATATCCATCTCTTGTGTCCTACTGTTCTTCCTGCTGCTCGGCCGCAACCTCACGACCACCACCATGTCTAGCACAATTACTTAAAAAGGTTTAAAACCAGCGGGGTGAGACACATAGTCCCAGCGAGAAACATAACCCCCGCTGAAACTATAAAACCTCAAAGGAGAGCTAGAACATATAAAGAAGATAACTAATATAAGCAGCTCATATATACGGCATACTGAACAGAACTAACTTTATTAACAGCTTACCAAGGTGTCCAGGAGGCATATAACTAGATATTTCTTTATGGAACATGATTGACAAGATAATCTTTATAAGAACTTATCACAAGATATGAGGAATGTACAAATAACTGCAAGATATAACTAGAGAAACTATACAAGCAAGGCCTCAACCAATGTTCTGTGTTTTGCCTTAAGCAATACATACTATACGACTAGATTACAATTTTATTATGCCCTGAGGAAGTGAGCGAACCCGCTCAAATCCAACCTTCAGCTATGAAGCCCAAAACTGGTGCCATACAAGGTCAATGGGAGAGCAGGACTCCATGACCTCATCTCCTTGTGGTCAGTGCATGATATCCAAAGCAGGACCGCAATCTCTTGCTTAAGTGGCCTCAGCCATAGGGTCAGCTCCGCAGATTACCGTTTTCTCTAGCATGCCTTGGTACAGGTCTCAATGCTAGCATACCTTGAGTCACGGGCCTATTCATCATGCTCTACAATACTAAGCCATGGGCTTGCTCACCATGCTCTATAACATTGAGCCATGGGCATGTTCACCATACTCTATACACATCCACAGTTGCACTCTAATCCTCCTATTTTCGGCTAGGAGAAACCCTACATATTCAACAATATGCGCTCCAGATAATCTCGCAGGATAAACGTATTTCACCATCACCAGCTACTGACAATGATGGATCTATGGCCAGGGCAAACTACATGAAAGGTTCATCTGTAATTAATTAATACATTTTAAGCAGATTGCAAGATTCAACCAAGCTATGTAACATGCAATTAAAACATAGAACTCATTATCTTATTTTACATTATCACTAAGACCTTCAATGCCATCAACATCATCTTGATCCATCACAAGGATCCAACATCACATGTTACCACTTGGCCTCTTGCCAAACATCTAGATCCATCACAAGGATCAATGTGACTCAATCCCATCATCAGGGAACACATTGCCATTCCATGGGTAACACCCATCATATATCATTGGGTTCATCATAACCCTTGATGTTCCACATCATATCATTGTCATGCTATCACCATGGCCTCATCATACAAATGGTACCTACATGGTTAGCATAAGCATACAGGTACAATTGTACTCATACAAGGAACATCTTAAACTTATTTCATATACCAAAAGAGATATAATTATGCTATTGGATGAGCATATCTATGTATGACGTTATCATATATCACTTTTCTGTCAAGCATTAGGGTTACCAAAAGAACATGGGATGCAACCCTTATCCTAGGTATATCGGGTAAGGGATAACCCTCACCAAAAGCATCACAACCCTCACTAGAGACATCATGTTCCTCATCATAGGTATATCGGGTAGAGCACAACCCTCACTAAAAGGATATCGGGTAGGGCACTATCCTTCACACAAAGGTATCGACCACTACCAAACCCTAGGATGCCAAGCCCCACGTCGGGCATACACCATATTGGGAAAATCCCAACAACGGGCAGCGCTCAACCCATGATGCCCAAGCAACACAACATCATATTAGGCAGAACCATAATGTGAAACGCCTAAACAACACACCTATGTCACCCATCCAGATCAATGTAGCATAACGGGCAACACACAGGCCATAACGTCCAGCCAAAGGGTAAGCAGGCATCCTATCGTGCAATGTTGTGTCGTTCTATCAGTATCGAGCAACTCCCCGAGATGGGCAACACACCTTCATGGGGTAACGGTCAACACTACTCAAAAAGAGTATCGTGCAAGGCAGATGCAACACCTGACGCCCAACCCAAATACATCACTCCCAAGAGGTAAACACAAAAGGGAGATAACACTCAAAGGACAAAGCCAACACCGCATCACCTTACTATCCCAATAACGACCATCAGACATATCGGCCAAAGAAAACAAGGAGGCAGCAAGCTACCCTATTGCCCAAGGCATATCCCTATTGTCCAAGCTAGGGTTAGGGATCCCTATCGGTCAACAAGCTGTATCGCCCAACTAGGGTTACATCGACCAAGACCCCAAATTGGGCAATGTCATATCGGCCGAAGGACATATCGCCTAACAACATCTTAGGTAAGGATCGATATCAGTCAGAAGGTCAATAAGACATCCATCAAACATATCGGCCAAGCTCAACCCTAGATATGGGATATTGGGAAACCCAAGCACCCAACACACTTCACTCCATATCAGGTTAGGTAATATTGTAACCATAATGGCCAAAAGCCACATATCCTATTGGGAAAGTTACCATATCGGGTTGGTCATCTTCAACCTCAGGACTGCCACCAGGAAACCCTAAAGGTTCAAGAGAGTAGGCTCACCTCTCAACAACTAAGTGAGAGGGGTTTTGCACAACATCCATCACATATCAGACAGCAAGGTGGGTCATCACCATATCGGACAACCCTCCAACCTCAACTAGGTCAAGACCAACCAAAGGCTCACCTCTCAAGTCAATGTCAAGAGAGGGGTATTGCCCAAGAAACTAGAGTATAGGCTCACCTCTCAATAACCAAGGAAGAGAGGGGTTTTTCCTATACCACTAGAGCTCAATATCACCTCTCAAAACCCAAGGGAGAGAAAGGAGTTTTGCCCCAAGAACACAGCACCCACACCATTGTATTAGGAAACCCTAGGCTCACCTCTCAACAACAAAGTGAGAGAGGGGTTTTGCCCAAAGAACCTTAATCTAATGGTTCGACCAACAAGAACCAAGAACACTTCTACACAACATAACCATGACATCATATCCCATAACGCCAAGGGTACATACTAGAGCAAAGATATTATTAACAAGATAAACATGGCCGATCAAGATAGCATATAACAAAGCCTCATGGTAAGAAAGTAATATAGTTAGGGTTAGGAGTTATGTAACCTGCCTTAAGCACACTCCTCAAGCTCCAAAGCTCCAAGAACCAAGCTTCAAGCTCCAAGGCACCAACTTCGGCCAACACTAGGAGAGAAGAGAAATCCATAACCACCATGGCCGAAAAGAAAGAGAGAGGAAGAAGAAGGTGCCAAGGATAGGGAGAGATACTCACCACAACAGGAGAAGGAGCAAGGCACATCTAGGGTTTTGGCCACTACTAGAGGAAGAAGAAGACTCCACCAAGGAGATCGGCCATCAAGATCTACCAAGGGGAGATATCAGCCACCAAGAAAGAAGGGAAGAAACTAAGGAGCTAAAGTGATCCCAAGCTAGTAAAGAAGGGGGTATATATGGAAGGGGGTTAAGTGGACGTCCACTAGGGGATTTCTCCACATGTGCTTGCCCAAACCACCACTTGTCTAAACTATGCCACCTTTCTAGCACCCCAAACCACTTGTCCATGACTTGCCACCCACTTAGAAAAGCAACGACCACTTGTCTAAAGAAGGGTGACACAAACGAGGCTAGGTGGAGGGGTGTGTGTCACCCAACATGGCAACCTGTCACACCCACCAGCACCCTCTATCCGATACGCCTCCCTTGCCTAACACACCACGGCCGACACAAGGCACCAAGCTCTCCCTTGACCAACACACTTAAGCAAGGAGGAAGGGCTGCCCAACAACAAGCCCAAGCTTAAACAAGCTCAAATGAGGCCCAAGACAACTCAAGAAAGGCACCCAATCCATCCTCTAAAACCTAGAGGATGCAAGGAGCGAGAAAGATATCTTTCAAGGTGACAAACTTGCACACCAACCCTAGAACTTGGGTAATTTGAAAGTTGCACCTCAACCTCTCAACAAAGCACAAACAAACCCTAATCATAACTCAGGTAATTAGGCAGGCATCCAAGCACTGGGTTTAGGCAAAACAAACAGGGTAAGCCAAAAATAGAGGTCAGGGTCCTTACACTACCTTTCCCCAAGAATAACAAAAGACCACTTTTCATTTGTAGGATCATCAATGTATAATACTTGCTTCTCCTGTAATGCCATTATGAATGGTTCACCCTTCTCGCCAATATTTCCAAAATTCATTATTGTGAAACCCAATTCATCCACTACATCTCCTTTGGTGTCATCATCTCAATTACACCTAAAGATGGGAACTCAGAAATTTGTGTAGTTAAACTCACATATGTCTTCAATGACATCGTAATATGACATTTTTAATCTTTGTGTGGATTCTTATCCTTTGCACTAGAAAAATACAATGAAGTTGCTTGAAAGGTGACCCCACTATTTTGGATGACACACTTATCATATTGATGTTTTGTGCAATATGAAAATTCATTTATGTCAAACCCTTCATAAGACATAACATTCATTTTTGGTTTAAATACAATCAATTTGATATTTTCAGCAACATTATTTGATGTTTCAGAAAGTTGATAAGTTTTTAGTTCAAACATTATAGGGGTTAGGGTTAACAAAATAGGGTTTACTGGTTATAAGTTTTGGGTATAGGGTTAATAAGGTAAATTAATAAAAATCTTAATGCAAACAAAGTTAATCTAGAGAAACTCATACCAACTTCAGTGTATTAATTCCTAAATATGACTATTCATCCATACAAATGTTCAAATAGCTAACAATAAAAAATACACTTAACATAGATAACAAATGAATATTCCTCATAATTTTCATACTGATCAATTCACTTATTTATCCATACTAACATTCGAATTGCTAACAATAAACAATGCACTTAACATAGATAATAAAGGAAGCTTCATCATAATTTTCATAGCACATGATACACTTATTTATCCATACTAACATTTATCACAATTTTCACTATAATTGAGAAGAAATCGAGCAAGAGAAGGAGGATATCAGGAAGGAGGAGGGGATACCTCTTCTTCTAGCAACTGAAGAAGCAGCAACAACGGCTGAGGAGTAGGAGGCAGAAGTGACGACAGAGGCTCTGGAGGATGTGGTGGAGGAAGCTCTAGTGGCAGTGATAGTGGTTGTTGCAGTAGAGGCAGCATTAACATCAAAGGAATAGGAGGAGCACCAGTGGAGGACTCGGAGGATTGACAAAGGAGCTCCAGTGTTAGCAACAGTAGGGGCTAAGGGGCAGCAATAGAGGGGAGACACATGAAGATGAATCACCAAAGGAGGAGAATCTTGGGAGGGGGGAGAAAGACTAAATCATGTGATGAAACAAAGAATGAGGGAAAGAAAGTTTTGTGAGTGTAGAAAAGTGGAACTTAGTCATTGGTTGTTACAAAAAAATCCAACAATTAAGACTTGATAGGTCAGATCTAGGGGAAAATCTAACGTCATAGCTCTATCTATGTCATTGATTACCCACCATAAACTTGGTGCCACATGTACTTATCCCTAATAAAAATTGCCAACCTCTCTAAGACTTTAGTGGTTAGTTGTAGGGGAAGTATTGATGTCATAGTTCTATCTAGATCATCGGTTACCCACCAAAAGATTGACGCCACATGTACTTATCCCCAACAAAAAATGTTGAATCGTTATGACTTTAGCCTTCAGTTGCAGGAGGAAAATGACGTCATAGATCAATCTATGTCGTTGGTTTCCCAACAGAAAATCAATGCCACATGTCCTTATCCATGTTAAAAACTGCCAACCATGCTAAGATCTATGTCAAATTCTTAAAATAGGCAAATTTGGGGGGGGGGGGTTGCGGGGCACATTGTGGGAACCATATTGTGTAACTTCTTCTATAGAAAACCGACACCAAATGTTTAGAGGTAAAAATTTCACGGTGGAAGTGATCTACAGTGTCAGTTTTTCTGGAGTGAAACTGGTGAGATAGCCTTTTTATAGGAAAAACTAATTTCGTGAGAAGGCCTTTTGCGTTGTTTTTTTCTAAAATTGACACCATAGGTCTATATTAAATTTTTCTTTTGAAAATTTAAATTTCATAGGCTATCTAAGACTTCAGTTCTTCACAAAGAAACCGATGCTATAATAAAACTGATACCCATGTCTTTTCTTAATCTGTAAGACTTGACCAGTAGTGACGTTTGTGTTATATCAAACGACACCATAGGATGTAGTGTTTGTTTCCTCTAAAACTCTACATTAAGAAAAGTGACACCAAAGGTTCAAAATGTACTAGTAGTGGCATGGTGAGGCGAGGTGCACCGGTGTGTGTGTGTTGGTGTGCATTTTTTAATTCATCAAATCACAAAGCACATACGAGCCCAATCAGTCTTAAATTCAAAAGTCCAAAAAAGGATCACAAGTTTTTAGACTCCACTCCCACTAAACAGAATCCCTCTAACATTAGAAGTGAGAAATTTGGGACTAAATATGGCTTAGGTGTTTTCAAATACAATCAATATATGCCCGGAATACAACATTCTCCCACATATTTCATTAACCTCAAAAGATTGTGAAGGCAAAAGAAACGAGGACTAAAAATATGTCTTTCAGTATAGGTAGCTTGTGGTTTTGAACCTTACCAAGACATGGTTCAGCTACATCCAGAAAGATGTGGTGAACTACTTCTTGAACAAGACTCTTCGATTTCAGTTTCAAACAAATCGTACAAACATAGTGAGGGTATGAGGACATGTTCATATCAGTGTGAGCATTACGGCCTTAGCAACAATTTATTTCATGATCACTCTAGTGAGTATGTCCAACTCACATGAAACCTGACCTAGGGTTACACTCACATAGTAGGGATCTCCCAAGGGTAATCTGTCTAGTATTGCACTTTGACAAACATATGGCCTCAACCCCATTTAGAGCAAAGCTATTTGTAATTTCTCAAGATTTGAGATCTCATAAAAAGTGATTTTAAAAGGAATGAGTGGACTATCCATATCACCAAGGTGCACCTCCCTTTCAGGAATCCCATCACTAAGAACCCAAAGTTAATGTGTCTAGCTTGGAGTATTACAATGATGGGTGATCAGTTGGGAAGTTCATCCCGGATTACGCGTGTGTGAGGACAAAGCACGCAATTAAGGATAGTGGCAATCTATGGGGCCAATCTCATTCCTTAAACTATACTAGAGTGTTGGGAAGTGGGCCCAAACATTACAAATGGTATAAAAGCCATAACCCCTCTAGTAGGTGGGGCCCACATGGCCATGTGGCATGCCAGTCTTGACATATGTCATCCAAGCATGTTTGAAAGCACTATCCATGGTGATGTAGTCACCCTTGCACTGGTATTTTGTAATCGGGAGCTGGGTGACCATTGGTCATTCTGGGTCTACACTGAAATGAGGAGATACTAAGAGGCCATATAGTTGTGCTTTGAGGACATTAAGAGTCTAAGTGGGGTAGATCATAACGTCCCAAGATTTGAGGTCTCAGATAAAATGATCTTAAAAGGAATGATTTGACTACACTTATCACCAAGGTGCACCTCCTTTTTGGGGATCTGATTACTAAGAACTCCATAGTTAAGTGTTCTCACTTGGAGTAGTACTAGTCTGGATTACTAGTTGGGAATTCGATCCCAACTTGTTCGTGAGTGATGACAAAGTGCATAGTTAAGGCTAATAGTGGTTTGTGGGACCAGTTGACATTCTTGAAACTCTACTAGAGCCTTAGGTAGTGAGCCCAGGCATTACACTATTCCTCTACTATGATAGCACCAAAGCACAAAGCTCTGTAGGGAAGGGTTCAGAGTGAAACTCCAAAAAGCATGCTTCTACCAAACACATGCACACCATAGTTGTATATTTGAATCATTCCTTATGGGATCTCCAGTTTTGGAGGGGTAGGGTTACCAAGATGGTGTTCAACTCATGGGCAGAAGACCCATCCCCATTGAAACACTAAATAATACTTTTCTAGCTACACCAATTGTGAGGATTAGTAATATACTTTACACACCTAACAACCTGTAGAGATATAGAACCATGGGTATTGAAGTCTATCATCTATTCATACATCAATCTGATAAAGTTCTTTCTAGGGTTACCCTTAGACTATCAGCTTTGATTGTGGTTGACCTACTATCACAATCTAGTGTGATAGGAGGAAGTGGCTTTGAAACTACATGTAAATCAAGAAAACTATTTCAAAATCAATCCTCTTTACAATTAGACAAATTTTAGGATATAAATGCAGCCTTCATTATGTATCTAGCCCTCATAGTTTGCTTGGATGATTTTTAATAAATCGCAACAACTCCTACGAAATAATTAACCACCAATTGATCTGGTTTCATTACAGTTAGCAATCAAACTTTTGTTCATATATTCTTCTAATAGGATTGGGAAGTGAATGCAATGAAGAATATAACTCATGGTAACTTTAAGATACCTAAAAAAGCTGACCAAAGGCTTCTAGTGTTCAATATTAGGAAACCTAGTGTGCATGTCACCTACTTACAACATAAGGAATATCAAGTTTAAAATAGTTGGCTAATTCCATCAACCTTCGTACAACTTGGGCATATCTTCTTTGATCCCCAAGATTGTCTTTATGTGCCTTAAGATGTAGAGAGGTATCATAAGGAGTACAAATAAGAACACAAAAATACACACAAAATATATGTAAAGCTTTTCAACATAGTCTGACTGAATTGATGAATAACCAGAAGTAAACTACTCATTTTGATATAGAGAATAAAATCTAAAATTCCTAAATCTTTCATATCAAAATTCTTGTGAAAAAGATTTGGTATCAACAATAATAGAGGTATTGAATCCAAAGATTCTTATATCATCAACATGCATCCACATGATCACAAATATTGCATTGTGGACTATCTTAGAATAAATGAATCTATCACACTTATTTGTAGTTAAGTCATAAATAAAATAGTTTTATCTAATTTTTCATTCCACTGCTTAGGTTCTTTCTTTAGATCATATAAGAACTTTACAAGTCTACAACCATTGTGTTCTTGTCCTAGGACCACAAATCCCTTGGGATGACCTGTATAGATCTCTCCCTGAAGATCTCCATTAAGGAAGGAAGTCCTTACATCCATTTGATGGACTTCAAGATTATGGGTTGCTTCCAAGGCATCAAGGTCACAGATAGAGGTGATCATTTTTACAGGAGTGTAGGTGTTAAAACAATCGACCACTTCTTATCGGAGCATAGGCTACCAGCCAGGTCTTAAACTTATCTATGTTACCAACTTCCTATAACTTCTTTCTGAAGACCCATTTGCATCCATTGATTTTTCAACTTGGAGGAAGATCAATTAGAATCCAAGTATGATTGTTTACCATGGATTCTATTTCACTATCAATAGCTTACATTTAGAACCAGCATTTATAGATTCCATAGCATCTTCATAGGTCTTAGGGTCTTCTACTACTATAAATCTGTAGAATTCAGAACCAAATTTCTTTGTTACTTTATCCCTTACCCACTGACCAATGTCACTTGCAGGCTCAGCCATTTCAAGATTCAATGGTTCAGGTTCGGGGTATGTCACTAATAGGAGTTCAATCTTGATTGGTTTCTGAAGGTTTTGTTAGAAGGGCCCTCACCAATTTGTTTGGGAACACTAGACTTTAAGGGAAACATGTTGTCATAGTTTACAACATGTACACGTCTAATTTCTAGTGTGGAGTTTGTTCTCATGTTAGGGAAGTCTAACTTTACCACTACAAATTTGTTTGCATTGCTATTTTCAACATAGCCAATGAAAATGGTATCAACAGTTTTGGGACCAAGCTTTCACTTCTTTTATTCATTTATTTTAACTTTGATGAAGAACCCCAACACTTTTAGGTACTTCAAAATAGGTTTCCTATAAAACTAAATTTCATAATGTGTATTCTTTATGTATATGAAAGGGATACAGTTCAATAAATAGTTGGCACATAAAAGACCCTCCAATAGCATTCTTTAACGTAGACCAGATTCAGCCAACATGGCATTAAACATATCAATCAATTTTCTATTTTTTTTCTTTTGGATAAACCATTAGATTTTGGATTGTTTGGGGTGGTGGTTTAATGAATAAGGAAATGTTCTCCACAAAGCTATTTAACTTCATTTTAAGTATACTCACCTCTACTATCGGATTTAATCCTATTAAGGCTCATCTCAGTTTGATTGTCTATTTGTGACTTCTAAATTCTAGGTGGTCCACTTGTTCATCTATAGAGTTCAACAAGTGAATGCTATTTGGAAAAGTCATTAATAAATGTCAAAAATTAGTGCATGCCATTACAATTAAGAATATTAATTAAATATTATATATTGATATGAACAAGCTCATACAAACATGTAATCCTTTCTATTGGTCTTAAAGGTTTATTGGGTAATTTTTCTTGAACACATATTTGGCATATGACATTGTTGGAGATAGGAGTATTGGGAATCAAGTCCACATGAACCATATGTTTCATAATGTTCTGATTCACATGGCCTAAAAATCATGCCAAATATCACAAGAAATGGAAGTAGAAAGGGTATTGACGCAATTTTCATCAATATGAGAAGTATCATTATAAAAAGAGACATTGAGCTTGATTAAACCCCCACAGGTGTACCCAACACCTATGTAAGAACCAAATCTAGATGTTGCAATTTTGTTCCCTTGACATGAGAGAGTACAACCAGTTGACATGATTAAGACTTCATGAATAAGGCTTTTATTAAAAATCAAAACATGTCTAAGGACTTCCAGAGATGTGAGGTTCATATCCACATGTCTTTAGCCTACAATCTACTTCACGTACACATCATCAACCCAAGAGATCACATGACTATTGTGTGCTTCATTGGTAGAAAAAGTATAACAATGAACATGTATGAAATCATTGTAGAGTCCATCCGCCAATTATCATTAGAAGAAATGATCACAATAAGAATAAGAGAATCGGTGGTATCTAACCTTTCATATGAGGATGCATCAACCCCTCACATTGGAAATATTCACTATTGCATTATTAGGGGGCTAATTAGTTAGGTTTCTTTGACCCTTATGGTCCTAGCAAATAGCTACAAGATGGTCATGGTTGCCATATGCATAACAAAAGCACGTGTTCTCAAAATTTGGATTCTTATCACCAGGATGCTTGCCTTTCTTGAAAGATTTCTTCGATTAAGGATTGAATATGTTTAGTTTCTTCTTGGGTTTGACATAGGTTGACAGAGGTATTGACCTTAACATCCTTTTCCCAATGATGAAACCAATTTGAAGGTCTTTCACTAATGAGGAAATGGTTATACCATCATGCCTATGACGAATAGTCTTGGAAAAGTTCTTCTAGGATGGATGGAGATTTTCAATTAGGGCTTCCACTTGCACATTCTTCTCAAGCATATAACCATTGGAAAAAGATTTTGAGATGAGGTCTTTCTACTCAAGTACTCAGGATGAAACATCTTTATTGTTTACCATATTGTATTCATAACATTTAACAAAAGTGTATTGTCCTAGCCCAATATTTTGCATTCCAAACTTATTGTATAAATATTGAAAAATATCAAGGATAGAAGGTAGCTTGTGGTAGATGTCATAAATCTCATCAGAAGGAGTAGACAACATCCTACCATGAAAAAGATAATCTATTTCTTTGGGCATCTTGGAAGTTAGATGTAGAAAATTCATCACTATTAGTTTGCAATCAGGGTATCAAAAGCATTAGGAATGGAATTTATAGATGGTTCATACTTCTTAGGTGGTTTGATAGAAAAAACTAAACCTAAGGAAGTGATTCAAAATTTCATCTTTTGTTGCCAATGATGAAAATGTAATCACATTAACTATTTTGAGCCAAAGACTAGCTATGTCTTCCATTGTCATCATGGTTTTAGGGTCCATGTTATGTAAATTGTAAAGAATTGGATTAGCAATAGAAGCGGTGACTAGAAATTAAAATTTTATCTTCATTAGTGTTAAACATATTTCACAATTTTTTAGTATCATTTAGAAATATTTTACAATATTAATTCATCAAATAATCTAATGAAAAATAAGGAACAAATATTATGAGTTTTGAAGATCTTGTGGGATAAGGTGCATCACCAAGATCACTATTGAAAAGACAAAATATGTCACTCCCATGCATGAGATAGTCTTGAGGATTGTCTTCTAGATATAGTCACTCCCAATTTAGGAACTACCTCTCAGTGTTATTAAGAGAGCAGTGTCAAACAATATGGTGTCACTCAATGTCGTCGGAAAAAATACTTTGTATGAGTCTTGTTTAGATGTGCAATATTGGGTATTAAAAGGTTGAAAAGAAGGAAGAAGATGAGTTGGAACAAGGTGATATAGTGGGTTGATGGTAAGTTAGTTGAGGCCCAACATAGTATCTATAAGACACACATAGAAAAGATCAATTCACACACAACAACTGTCTGCTTGTTCTCAGGTTGTTCTTTTTTTTGTGGATTCGTTAGAAATAGCTCAAGAATGTCCTCTATATAATCAAACATAGGAAACAAGGTAGGAGAACGACTAGATATTTTCACTCTAATAATAATTGGTAAATAAGTTATCATGTACGTGGTTCATAGGACGTACCCTAACAAACCCAAAGGGACTCAAACTAGCTAGCCAAAAAGTTAATGAACCTAGATGGGAAAACGGGTAGCATTTTATTCAATGGGAATTAAGGAATGGGCGGCACAAGGAAATCACATTTCCAAGGTAGTTAAGTGAATAGAAAATTATGTATCTTTGGGACACTCAGTGACAACATTCAAATATCATTAAACAAATCAAGTAAAAAATCAATTTATAAATATCAAATCACACACATGCAATGCAACACAACATGTCAAATCAAACCAAACTGAACTGAATTGGGCCGAGTGGGTGTGGTGAGGTGAGGAGTGTGTGTGTGTTTAATTTGTCAAATACCAAGGAACGTACAATCCCAATAATCCTTAAATTCAAAAGCCCCCAAAAAAACCACAAGCCTTTTGAATCCACTCCTATTTAAGTGAATCCCTCTCAGTTTAGAAGTGAGCAATGTAGGACTAAAGATGGCTGAGAAGTTTTGAAATATATCCAATATGTAGATGGAATACAATTCTCCTCCACATATTTCATAAACCTCAAAGTCCAAAATAAAAGTGATTAAGACTATGTCTTTCAACATAGATAGCTTGCAGTTTTGAACCTTACCCAACAATGGTTCATTTATATCCAGAGACACATGATGATATACATTTTGAATCAGACTCTCTGATCTTGATTTCAATTAATCATGCAAACATAATGTTGGAATGAGGACATGTTCCTATCTATGTGGGTATCGTGGCCTTCACAAGAATCTATTTCATGAGCTCTCTAGTGAGTATGCCTAACTCACATGAACCCCGACCTAGGGTTACACCCATGTAGTAGAAATGTTCTAAGGGTGTACTATGTATTACTACACCCTATAAAACATATGGCCTTGACATCATTTAGAGAAAATTTCTTCCTTCTACTAAGACAGTACCAAATTGCAAAGCACCACAGGAAAGACTCTGGAGTGGAACTACAAAAAGTGTGCTTTTACCAAACACATGCAAAGATCAGTTGTCCCCATGAACCATTTATCATGGGTTCTCCATTTTTGGAATGGTTGGGATACTACTATTGTGTTGAACTCATGGATAGAAGACCCATCCCACTTGACACACTAAGTACTACCTTTCTTTCTAGACCTTTAGTGAGAGGATCATCAATATTTTCTATAGACCTATCATACTATAGAGATATAGCACCATGTGGAAGGAATTATCTCATCTCTTCATACCTCAATCTCATAAAGCACATTCTCATATTACCCTTAGGCTATTTATCTTTTTCTATGTCTGACCTACTATCATAATGTATTGAGATAGGAGGAAATGACTTTGAAACTATAAGTAAATTGAGAAAAACAATTACAACCCAAACTGCCTGACAACTAAGGCTATAAACTCAGCCTCCATTTTGTATTTATCTCTCACAATTTATTTGGATGATTTTGAAGAAACTACATCACCACCTAGGAAAAAATATAAACTCTAGTTGACTTGGTTTCATCAAATTCAACAATCTAGTTTGCATTTGTATATCCTTCTAAGACAACTAGGCAACCAGTGTAATGAAGACTATAACCATGATACCTTTAAGATACCTAAAACCTTTATCCAAAACCTTCCAATGATCAACACTAGGGCAACTATTGTACCTACATAACCTACTTATATCATAAGGAATTTTAGGCCTAGAATATTTTTCTTAGTACATCAAGTTTCCTATAACTTAGGCATATCTACTTTGATCCATGGGATTACATGTAAGTTCCTTAATATGTAGAGAGGGATCATATAAGTAATAACATGAATAGAAGAATTAATATCAAAGTCCATATAAAATTCTTTCTAAATAGTGAGATCAGATTAAGGAATAACCTGGAAGTAGATCTACTCAATAAAATACCAAGAATAACATCAACATTATCTAAATCTTACGTATCAAAATTCTTAATAAGAAAAGACTTACTATCAACAAAAATTGTGGCATTTTATTTAATGATAAATATATCATCAACATACAACCACATAATTATAAATACAGTGTCAATTGTCTTAACATTAATGCATCTATCACATTCATTTGTAGCAAAGCCATAAGATAAAATAGGTTTGTCAAAATTTTCATTACACTACTTAGGTGCTTATTTTAGACCATATAATTACAAGTTTAGAGACCTAATGTTTAGACATGTGCCCAATTTGTACCACAAAACTCTCATTTGATCCATATATATCTCTTCCTCAAGATCACCATTAAGGAAGGCAGCCTTTATAAGACCCATATCCTCGTTTAGTGATTAACCATGCTTGCTAAATTTAATTCGTTGATTATTTTGCTTTTTAAATATTAGTTAATGTTTTATATCAATTGGCAAATCTATGTGCAAACTTTGGGCTAAATCAGACCACGTTTACTCAAGTTTTGTAAATTTTATGCACTTTGTGGACTTATCTACACTTTTCCACTTTCCAGGGACCCAACTACAAATTTAACACATGAATTTTTTTTTTTCATGGTATTCTCTGGTATGGTAGAGTTTCATCTTACTTGAATTCTTTTGAACTTGTTTGCATAAAGGTATCAATCTCTCTTGTCAATTTTGTGTGGAAGTGTTAGTAATTGTAGCTTTCGATGCATGCTTAGCTTCAACAATTAGTTGTTTTGTGTGCTGACAATTGATGGTTGTTGTGCTGAAAACTAATGGTTGTTCTAGATGCTAACAATTTATGGTTGTTGTGGTTGTGCAACAACCAATGGTTGTTTTGAATGTGCAACAACTAATGGATGTTTTGCATGTTCAACAACTAATTGTTGTTCTGTACATTCAACAACCAAAGGTTTTCTACATGCTCACAAACCAAAGGAAGTTTGACACATTCATAAACCAAAGGTTTTTAAGGATGGTTGCAAAATCATGGATGTTATGGACATACAAATTGAAGGGAAACATAGCCTTTGACCTATGGTAAAGTAGTTTGTGACCTTTAACCTCATTTCTCTTTCTTCCTAGCTATATATACCCCTCTCACTCCCTTCAAATGAACCTTTCCACCCAAACACATTGTTGTTGTTGGAGACCAATGGGTAACCATTGGTTGATGTCAGGGAGGCTCATTGTAGGAGAAACCTCACAAGATCATGGATGCATGTTGTTGCAAGCCTCGGATTTTGCTCTCCTAGGACTGTTTGAAGCCTTGTAGCCTTGTTCCTTGTTTTGTACATGTAAGATCTTCTCTCCTAACCTCTTTTTATTGTATCCTTCTTCTATCCTTCACCATGGTCGAGATCCATGGTGCTTTTGACTAAGAACTCATGCATATGGATAAAGAACCCTCCTTTCTTCTCTCTCTGCACTAGATCCACCCTGTTTATAAAGATATAAGCTTTCTTGGAGCTTTTGAAGGTAAAGTTTGGGTCCTTCCTTCTTTTTTCCATGGTTAATTTCTATTTAGACATTTTCTTCACCCTTAGGTTGAGTCATACATCTTTTAAGGCATTTCTTACCTACTTAATACATGCACGACTATAATCTTTTCATAGAAATTCAGATAATGCTAAAAGATGTCCTTTTATGCACTGTTTTGTATAAGTGAGATGGTACAATTTCTTAAGATTCCCTTAGACTCTATGAATAGTTTCTTTTGTAATATGAGTATTTCCATGGAACATACAAAGTCAAAAATTTAAAATACAAGTGAAATTACTCGTAAAGATGTTATTTTTATGATGTTAACGCAACCAAAGATGTGGATTTTGACACATATGTTAAACCTTCCTGCATGGTGGTTATACTATGGAAAGTAATAGGGATATTATTTATTTTATGGTGTAATAATGATAGTTTTATGAAAGTCCAGTGTTGATAGTAGCTCATCCATGTTATATTTTGAGCATATAATTGCCAAATTCGTATAAGTTACATATCTTTTATATCCAATGGAGTTTGAAGCTGAAATTCTAGGCGCCATCATTTTTATTAGTCATTAAGTTATTTGGAGAATTTTGTATGCTAGTGATACTCCTATAGTAAGTTATTACTATCTTGTTCCATGTGACATTTTGGGATGTTATTTTCCCTAACTTGAAGTTATGTCCTCCTTATGGTTACGATGGATGAATATACCATGATGGAGTAAAATGAAACATCTTTCATACATTTTACATTTTCTAAAGTTGCAATCTACAAATTATTTTATAAGAATAGTTTAGGTACTTGTATGTAACTTAAATAATGTAGTCAAAATTACCTAATTGAATTAATTAATCAAGTGTAACCTTAACCACGTGGTTCCAGGAGACTGTAAACCTATCCCAGTGCTAGAACTTACTAGATAGTGAAATGACTAAACCCAAAAGGAGCTTGAAGACATATATTGTTGAGTATATGCAGGTGTAGTGAGGGTATATCACTATCATATTGATTCCAAGGCTCTATAGAACCGTTGAGGTCGTGTCTTGGATTTAACATGATAGAGAGTGATAACGATCGTAACTTAGATGTGAGTTTTTATACCCTAGTTTGGTATTTTGGTCTTTGTACCTAAGACAGACCATGTTTGATGTTATTCATTTGGGTCAATGAGACACTATAGTTTGTCACTCGTGCTGACCGAGGGGAACAGATCTTTAGGATTCCGGTCATCATTGATCTTATAAGGGGATGATTGCAAATTTGCAATGGTCGACTAGTAGCTTGAGTGGTACGCCTATAACTACCCAGGGCTTAGTTAAATATGCAATTCATTTGTGACCTATTAGGGTTGTCTAGCGAATCACATTGGATGATAATCAATGCTTGCTTTTTCTTGCTAGCGTTGTGTGTGATTCATACTTCTTAATGTGTAGTTATTTGTACCTATAACTTTATCTATTCTTGACCATTGTATTATACTTCTCAATTTACTTATTTGTAATAGTATCTTAATTGCTTTAATTTCATACCTTACTTTTAAGCAATAAATGTTATTAGAAGATTATATCATATCGTTGGGACATGGATCTCACCTCGTGGGTTTCCAAAACCTTTTTAGATATCCAAAAACATGGTCAATGTTGTGGTGGTGAGGAGGCCTAGTTTGGAGATGTGTAGAGATCGAGAAGTTGGTGTGGTTTGGTGTAGAGCTCTACAGTAATCATTGCACTCTTAGGTCATGGAAGGAGGATTTGTATATTGTGTATATCGATTCAAGTTTTGCGTTGTATATCATGAATAGTGCAAATTTTGTAATTATCAAAGAGACACCCTTTTTGTATACATGTTGTGGTTGAGGCCACTAAACTTATGTAAAGGTACCTGATATGAATATATGTGAAGTTTGACCTTTATGTAGATGCTTTTCCTAGAATATTTGAATAAAAAATTCAATTTTAATTAAGTACCTTTTTGGTAATATGTTCAATTAGTGTTTGATCAATGTTCTAGTTTTGATTAATTTTGTTTAGTGTGGTGGATTTCCACATTTAGTGGTATCAAAGCTTTAGGTTCACTTAATTTATAGGAACATAAGTCATAGGATGTTAGACGGGTACAAGAGGGGAGGGTACCCGAGAGCTAGAACAACTTGTCATGCATCCCTTCAACCCTAAATCCATAGTTGATCCAAATTTTTAGTCTATTTTTGGACTGATAATGGCGACGATCACAAATCTAGCTGACAGGGCACTTGCACCTAAACCAAGGGTACCTTCCGTACATGTTGAGTCACTAGATCCAGGAAAGAACTTTGAGAGGTTAAAATGTGTGGGGGACACATAGTATGTGGGCACAACAGACACAGATACTGAGTTAGAGAAGGCATTCCGGATCCTAAATATCTTTGAGGAGAATGAGATGAAGCATGCAATCTACCTTCTGAATGGTAGTATTGATCATTGGTGGTCCATAGAAGAGGAGAAGAGGCTAGGTGAGTTGATCGGTTGGGAGGAGTTTTGGTGGGAGTTTGTTAGCAACTACTTCCTAGAGACATATTTGGAAGAGAAGATGGCTTAGTTTGAGATATTGTGCCAAGGATCATGGTTTGTGAATGACTACAAGGAAAAGTTTATGGATTTTTTAAGGGTCTATCCTCACATGGCATCGGTAAAGAAGGATAGGATTAGTAGGTTTGAGAAGGGCTTGAATGATGAGTTGGAAAGGACGACAACAACTTTATAGTCCTATGAAAAGTTTTCCACATTTGTGGAGTCTGTGAGGAGGATAAAGGGGACAACAGTAGATTAATGAGAGGCTAGTGTAAGGAAGAGTTTATCCCAATTCTAGGGATAATCGTCTGGTAGTTTCAAGAAGCAAAGGTTTTATGCCCCATAGTATCAACAAATAATCACAGCAACGATCGACTTTCTGAGCCAAGGACACAAGTATAATCACAATGTTCTCCTAGCAAAGGGAGAGGTCACAGTTTTAGGCCAACTGGAGTGAATAGTTATGGTTCAATGTATGTGATAAGGCCATCTAGGGTGCAGTCTGAGATGAGAACCTTTTTTAAGTGTGGTTAGGTAGGGTATGTGAACTGGCCTTGCCCCATGAAGAACTAATAGGTTAACCAACATCTGAGGAAGATTTAGTAGGTCTAAAAATAGAAGTAGGATAGTAGCCATAGTGGTAGAGGATGTGGAGAGACCAGAAGGTAGAGGTTGAGGATGACAATGGACAACAACTAAATTCAATGTATGAATCATCCAAAAGGAGTGGTCAACCTATGAGTCATGACAGGTTAGATGGAACTTTTTCATTCTGACATATCTACATCTATGTTTGTATCTATTTTGGTTAAACCATATGCAATGTTCTCATTTATCACTAGAGATATGATAAAAAGTTGTAACTTGCATGCATGTAGTAGAGATGATAACCTATTGTTAGAAAATCCTTTAGTTGATTCTATCATATTGCAGGAGGTGTGTCCATCTTGTGTACTTTCTTTATTAGGACACATTTTTCAAGTGGATTTTATGCCACTTGATATGCATGGACTGGACGTGATACTAGGGATGCATACCTTGGAGAAGACAAGGTGATTTTGAACTGTGGTTCAAAAGTTGTGACTTTTTGTGATGGTGATATCTCTTGGACTTTCCAAGGAGATAGGAAGATTCTTCCTACATGTCTGTTGATAGAAGTGATATTAAAGAAGTTGATGAGGTAAGTGTGTGAAGCTTTCTTGGAACACTTGGTGGATACCAAGGTGATGAGTCCTACTATCCAGGATCTACCTATGGTGCATGAGTTTGAGGATGTTTTCCTTGATTAGTATCTAGGTGTTTAACCCCCGAGAGAGATTGATTTTGGAATCAATCTAGTTCCTGGCACACAACCCATAGCACAAGCACCTTATAGAATGGAACCAACTGAGATGAAGGAGTTGAATAAGTAGTTATAGGAGTTGTTGGACAAAGGCTTTATATGTCCGAGAACATCCCCTTGGGGTGCTCTAGTGCTTTTTGTAAAGAAGAAGGATGGTTCCATGAGGCTTTGCATAGAGTACCGGTTGTTGAACAAGTTCACAGTGAAGAACAAGTATTTGTTATCAAGCGTAGATGATATGCTTGATTATTTGAGGGGCGCTAAAGTGTTTTCCAAGATAGATCTAAGATCAGGGTATCATTAGTTGAGGATAAAGGTATATGGCATACCTAAGACTGCTTTTAGGACTAGATATGGTCATTATGAGTTTTTGGTTATGCTTTTTGGGCTAACTGATGCATCGATAGTGTTTATGGACTTGATGAAAAGAGTTTTCATATTGTATTTTGATCAATTCATGTTTATGTTCATAGATGACATCTTGATATACTCCAATAATAGTCACCAACATCAGCAATATCTCCGTTGGGTGTTGGAGTTTTTGAGGAAGCATAAGTTCAGTAAGCATCAGTTTTGGCTGACTAAGGTGACTTTTCTTGGTCATGTTATCTCTGCAAAAGGGTTCTTGTACAGACCGTAGGAGGTGGAGTCGGTAATATAAAGGGAGCAGCCCAAGACACCGATTGATGTTTGAAGCTTCCTAGATTTATCTAGCTATTATAGGGGATTCATCAAGAACTTCAATGTCATAGCTTTGCCTTTAACCAGGATAACTAGGAAGGGTGTGCCTTTTGTTTGGGATGAGTAGTGTCAGCATTCTTTCCAGTTGTTAAAGAAGAAGTTGACAAGTGCTCTAGTGTTGATGTTGCTAGAGCCTGAGAAAGGCTACATCATTTTCTTTTATTCTTTGAATAATGGGTTGGGACGTGTGTTCATTCAAGACAAGAATGTCATTTCTTTTTCTTCTCGAGAGCTTAAGAAGAACACGGAGAACTACCCAACTCAAGATGTAGAGTTTGCAGTTTTGGTTCTTGCTTTGAAGATTTGAAGACACTATTTGTATGGAGAGATTGTCAAATCTTCACGAATCACAAGAATCTTCAGTACATTTTCTCAAAGTAGGAGCTAAACATGAATCAAAGGATACATATCGAGGTTATATGGGACTAGAATTGTACGATATACAATGATCCAATAAAGGCAAATGTAATTGATGCATTAAGTAGAAAGTCATCCTCGTCTACATCTTCTGATGAAGTACAATTATACTCCATGGCTTGTCACAAACAAGACATGTTAGAGTCACTTCAGCAGATGAATGTACAGTTGGAGGTCACCTTGTAAGCATGTATGTTGTCATAGTTACAGGTGAGGCCAACATTGATACAACAAATTAGAGATGCACAAAAAGTTGAAAATGTGCTACAAGATATCAGGTCAGAGATTGGCAGTAGGAAGTAGGATGGATTTCATTAGACTGGTAATGGGACAATGTGCTTCCACAATCAGGTGGTGGTTCCAGATATTGGGGGTTTGAGGGATATAAACTTGAGGAGGCTCATTTTTTAATGTATGTGATACATCCTAGAAGTACATAGATGTATCATAATCTAAAGGACTTTTATAGTGGCTAGGTTTATAGCATGATGTGGAAGAATTTGTGTCCATGTGTCCAGTTTGTCAGCAAGTCAAAGTGAAACATCAAAAGCCTATAGGGACATTGCAGAGTTTGTCAATTTCATTGTGGAAATAAGATCACATAATCATGGACTTTGTGGTTGGTTTTCCTAGGTTAGCCAATGGTCATGATTACATTTGGGTGATTCTTGATCGATTGCAAAGTCATCTCACCTTTTTCTAGTCAAAACCACTTACACTACAAAAAAGTTGGCACAGATCTATGTTGATGAGGTAGCTCGGCTGCAAGACATACCAATTACCATAGTAATAGACAGAGGTCCTCAGTTTACAAGCACATTCTGGGAGCAGCTTCATATGACTTTGGGAACATAGTTGAGGTTCAATACAAACTTCCATCGATAGATTGATGGTCAGTTAGAGAAGACCATGAGAGATTAGAGGATATGTTGAGAGCATGTGTTCTCTAGTTTTTTGGAATTTGGGACATTCACCTTAGTCTGATTCAGTTTGCTTGCAACATAGTTACCAAATAATCATAGACATGATAAAGTAAGAGGCTTTGTATAAGGCATTGTAGGTCACCTCTTTGTTTGTATGAGGTAGGTGAATACCAGTCGTTGGATCTTGAGTTGGTTCAACAGACTATAGAGAAGATCAAGGTGATCCAGTAGTAGTTGAAGAATGCATAGGAAAGGCAGAAATTGTATATAGATTCGAAGTAGACCTCTACAGTTCCATGTTGGGGACCATGTATATCTCAATATCTCCTCTTGGAAGGGTGTTTTGAGGTTTGGAAAGAAAGGAAAGTTGGCCCCTAGGTTCATGGGACCTTACCCTATTATAGCTCAAATTGGGTAAGTAGACTACAAGTTCGAGTTGCCACTAGAATACATAGGTTGCACAATGTTTTTCATGTTTGTATGTTGAGGAAGTGTAGGACAGACAGAGAGCAGATGATACATCCAATGGAGGTGGAGTTGTATGATGATGTCTCATATGTTGATCATTTGGTTTTGGTTTAAGATAGATGTGTGCAAAAGTTGAAGAAGAAGGATATACCTTTAGTTAAGGTGTTGTGGCATAATCATGGTGTAGAAGAAGCCATGTGGGAGTTAGAAAAGGATATGCATAAAAAGTACCCATCCTTGTTTGCATAGGGATTTGGGGGTATAATCCCTATTATGGGTTTATGATTGTAAGACCCTTGACCTTCTTTAATGATTTAGAAAGTTTTTTTGATTTATTGGGTGGTTAGTTTCCATTTTAAATATTAGTTTAAGTTTTGATATCAATCAAGAAAGTTATATTTCAAATTTGGGCCAAATCGTACTTTGTTACTCAAGTTTTGCAACTGTTTATGCACTTTGTTGACTTATTCACAATTTTCCCTTTTTTAGCACTACAGGAAAAATGCCCATTAGTGGCATTTATTCTAGTGGCTTTTATAAAAAAAAAAGCCACTATATATTTAATTTACATTCTTTTTTATGTAAAATGCCTATAAACCCCCTACTATATAGTTTCTCAAAAAGAGTAAATTTTAAAGGCATTTATGCATATGATTTGTGGCAATTCAAAATTGCCAATTTGGTAGCGGGCAGTCAACTAGCAAATTTCATTTCCCGCTTGGCCTTCGTGGTATCGTTTGTTTTTTAACTTTTCCCAATTAGTCTTCCTGATTGTGCACTAGCCTGGGATGACTTCCCTGATTTTGCGCCAGCCTGGGACGATCGGAGTCCAACTGATTATCGCCCTAAACCATCTGGTGCCCTATACAGGAGCTCGAGAGAGACTCGACGGCTATGCAGACTGCTGTCAGCGGCTGTGTAGAGGAAGGAGGCTTGGAGAGGAGTGTGGGCACGATGACTTTCTAGGCACGATTAAGGTACTTCATTCAATTCTGAAACATTGGTTCCCCGTCGAATCATGTGTAGACTGGATGTGTGCGTCATCCTCTTAGGGCTCATTTAGTTCTACTACAATCAACACGTACAATTCCAACTCTTAGACCTCCTATTGAAAACTGCAATGCTCACACAAGATGACCGGCTACAGCAAGTATTGACAGTATAGCTACAAACTCAATCCACATCCAACCAAACCGATTACAAACCATTTTCATTAACTATTTTTGTTTTTATGTTTTGATTTCCATAGTGCTAGTTCCAACTATGCACAACCAGACAGGACCTTAGTCATTTTTCAAAGCCTTGATTATTTCCATTTATATTGACCCTATATCATGTGAATATGGTGATTTGATTACACAGTCTACAATCCATGAAAACTACCTGTGAATAGGCATGTGAGTAGGATATGAAGAGGTAAAGAGAGAAAGGACTCTTGTGGTTGTTGAGGTTATTCTTGAATTATAGTGGAAGGATTGTAATAGTACCTCTTCAAGATTCAACTATAGCTTCACTTGTGTAGTGGCCAACAAGCTCTTTCGAGGGTCACTATAGAGGCACCGAAAATAGTAATGTGTAGGCATAGGGCAGGCTCTGGGAGGCCAAGAAGACAAATCAACTTTAAGTTGAACTTCATTTTCATTACCAAATTTTCAATCAGTTATTGTCTACCTAGGTTGCTTCTTAGCATCCAGAACAAACAACTCCAGATCATTATCACTAAACTTCATATTCATTATTGAATTATCAACTAATCATTGTCTACCTAAGTGGATTCTTACCTTCTAGAACCAACTATGCCACATTTTTATCACACGGTGGAAATTTGGTTTGAATTAGTTCAGGCTTCCAGTTCAGTATCATATATCTAATTTTGGCTTCTTCTCTTTGAAACTTCTAGTACCATGAAAGGCAATGTGAGGGTCAACAACTTCTAAAATATGTATGCAACTTTTGGCTGTGGCTATATCCCTTTCTCACAGAAATGGATGTTTGATCTATGATCTTTGAAGTCATGGGTGTATAGCTCTATATGCTCAATTCCATTGTTACTTCTTGTAGTGGTACAAGCTCTAAATCGGTTAAATCTTACTTATTTCAAAAAAGTGACTTTGTATATCATTTCTTGAAGTCTGGGAGATGTTGTTAAGGCACAACTAAATGACTACAATGTTCAAATTACTTTGATTTCTTCTTCTTTTGTGATACGAGCTCTAACTCGGTTAAAGCCACCTGTTGAACAAAACCAAGCATGTATATCTTTACTTAAATCTAGATCAGGGACAAAAAAATCTTTGAAATGTTACTAATGTCTGATAAATTTAAATATCTGAAGTTGAGGTGAGATGCAGACTTAGTAATTGTCACTACATTTTATTAGTACTTAGTTATGATATTGTATTTCTCTCCTCCATTATGTTGATAGGCAAAGTTTGGGGACAATATGTAATCAAATTTATAAGAATGGTTACTTTCTTTGATTATACCTACCTTCACACTCCATCATTGAAAATAAAACTCAGTTTGATCACTATCCTTAGTTAGTAAACTAATGTCTTTAGTTATAAATCAGTCCTCTGATATTCCAGTTCTAGATGCAGGGCCATGACATGTTGAATTGTTGAGGAAGACTCGTTCATGAGTCTCAAACTTATAAGAATGCCAAGATGAACATAGGAAAATATATACTCATTTGTGATGAGATTTTCTTATGGGAGGATAGAGGATCTGGTTAGTAAGGTGGGACATCATTGCAATACATTTCATTTATTCAACCCCTACAATTTCCTTTGGGAGTAAAGGTCACGTATGGGGATCTTCTAGTAAACAGCTATGATGGAGCTATTCTTAAGTTTATTGCTTCTACATATTACTCCATTCATCATGCAATGTACAAAAGATGAAGATTTATCGAATCTCCCAGTTTCTTCTTTGCCTCACTCCATTCCTTTCTAAATACTCTAACAATCTCCTCTAGTTTCCTTCTTTCCTATGGTTTTGTCACTTGCACTTTCTAAACACAATGAATGGTCTATCGACTATTTGAATTCTATGAACTTGGTCTAATAGACTTTAAATTTCATCAACTATTTTCTCTATGAACTAAGAAGTACATCCTCCTCACTTTGTAGAATTGAAATATCTACTAGTTCTCGTCAGATGCATACAATAAATGTATCCTTCACTATATTGTTGGGTTTGATCTTGTTCATTTCTCCCATTAAACATTAATGCAATAATCTTTGTGTCTTTAGAGCTGTGTGGTTTTGCAAAAAGGATTCCCTCCACATTTTCTTTGACTGTACCACTACTGAAGGCCTGCGGCAGGCTATTAACACTGGCTCACTACCTAGTGGTGTTCCTAGATCCATCATGGCACTATTGGAAATGGATTTTGAACAAGTTTGAGACTGGTGTTATTGTAAAGATCATTAATGTATGTCTCACAACCTGGAGAATAGAAACGAATTCATTTTTAGTTGTGTACGGTAGTCTCCACCTTAAGATATTCTCCAACTTGCTTGCTTGGGCTAACAATCATCCATTAGCTACCTAAGAAGTGGTCCAGATGTTAGGATGTTCACAGGGGTTTTCGGTGAGGAATCTGAAAAAATGGCATTGTACTTGTTTCGATCATTGGGATATCTTTTATAAGTATCTTGTGCTAAATAAATCACTTGCAGCCTACAAGTTCTATTTCTAGCTAGGTTATATTCTATCCTTTAGGGGATATCTTTCAATACCTCTACAACAACAAAACCTACAGTCAATAACCACAAAAAAAAATTGTTTCTGAACTTTCTGTCCATTTTAAAAAAAACGATACCACAATGAATACCACAAGACAATCCACCCCAACCCAAAAGTAAATTCACACAATAACTTATAAGGCCAGTAAAAGCAAATGGAATCAGTGACCACAACAAAAACTAGAACCCCACACCCTCAATCCCCCTCCCCCCACAAAAGCATATGGCTTGAATATCTTTCTACATAAACTTTACATGCAAGCAGAGTGGGTGCCTTTCAGAATTTATGGACCGTGTCTACTGCCTGAGCTTTTACAAAAAAAAGAATCACACAACAACCAAACATTGTACTCTAATAGCTTTCAGCCTTAACCTTATTATAGTGCTTTTATAGCTTTCATCTAGAGCCTAGTCATCAAATCAAAAACTAGAATTCACACCCTATACAAAACATTTTACTTTTATAGCTTTCAGCCCTAACCTATTAGTCAAAGAAAAAAACTTAGATCACACCTCAAACAAAAATTGGTGCTTATACATCTTTTAGCCTGAACCTAGCAGGCAAATCATATAGTGGATGCCATTTCCAACTAATAGAAAACTCAATATTATGTTTCTATTTGAGTCATTCCTGAAACCATATTACTTCAATTGTTATTTATGACAAAGATAATGGCAAGCCTCTAGTATCCATCAAAAAAATTGATGAAGAACTAGAAGTTAAACCATCTATAAGAGTTGCAACAATAACATTTCCAACAACAATAGCAAACCCAGGGTTACTACAAATACTATCATCAAGTTTCAGTCTAAAAAACACTAAAAACACATATCACTTGGGTTCCCGAGAGTCAAATTTCATGTGTTCCAGAGATGACATAGAAGGCTTTGATGTAATTAGTAGGGAATATGGTCTTGGGGTTGATGAAATGTAGAGTGGCTCTGACTATTATGTCTATACTATAGATATATATATTAATGGTTGAAGTTATATCTAATGACACCTTGGAAACCCAACAACAACAATTAATAGACATATCCAATCCTTCAGACACCATCATGTCAAATGATATATATTAATGGTTGAAGCTATATCTAATGACAGCTTGGAAACCCAAGAACAAAAAGAAATATACATATCCAATCCTTCAGACACCATCATGCCAAATGAGTAGTATCATCCATTAAGATACAAATATGGATCTTGGTAATTGTGTTTGGTATCAAGGATCAAAAATTATATCAAACTACTAGCTTATCATATGATGCATTATGTTACAAAATAGTGATAAATTTCATTTTAATTAATGTTCTTTTATCCTTATTATAAGTATGTTCTTTTATCCTTATAATAAGTATTTCAAAAATGCATGGGCGCCCGCCTTGACTGGCTAGGCGCCTAGGCGGGATAGGCTCACGTGAACTTCATTTGCATGATTACACTAGTATTTTCTCATATTGTATAGTCTTTTTTTGTATGACATACTTACTCATATATGTTATATGTTTTACAATTTTTATAGAATGGATAAGTCTTGGATAATAGAGGATGACCGAATGAGTAGTAAATACTTATGTGGAGTATCAAAAATTTTGGATTTTGCTTTTGAACATTCTGCAATTGGAGACAAGATCGTATGCCCTTGTAGAAAGTGTGATAATGTATACCAAGTCACCAAAAAGATTGCATTGAGTCATCTATTGTGGCATGGCTTCTTACCAAGCTATATTTCTTGGGTTTTTCGTGGTGAAGATGTCAATGTTCAAATGGATGCTTCGACTGATCAGGGTGACTGCCTAAATGCTGAAAATTTACAAGATATGTTGCATGATGGTTTTCTGAGTTTCAGTGAAGAAAAATATATGGAAGGAGTAGATTCGACTAGTGATCAACATTTCAATGCTGACAAATTTAATATCTTGTTAAAGGATTTTGAGATAGAATTGTATCCAGGGTGTAAGAAATTTAGCAAACTTGCTTGCATCCTAGAATTCTATCACCTGGTTTGTCTTAATGGCTTGAGTAAGAAAGTATCATCTATGTTTCTTATGTTCTTTAAGAATATGCTACCAGAAGGAGAACAGTTACCTAATTCCTTTTATGAGCTAAAAAAGACGATTAAGGAGTTGGGCTTAGATTATGTGAAGATTCATGTTTGTCCAAATGGTTGCATGTTGTTTTGGAAGGATTTTAGTGATAAAGGCATCTACAATACATGTGGATCATCAAGATGGAAAACAATTACAAGCCCGGATGATGACGATGAGCATGCAAAACAAACTAAGAGAATACCTATCAAGGTGCTCAGACACTTTCCTCTTATACCACACCTAATGTGTTTGTTCATGTCATCAAAAAACTCTTCCTTAATGAGGTGGCATGCAAAAGAATATAAAAAAGATGACAAGTTAAGGCACCAGGTAGATTCACCTGCATGGAGAACATTTGATGTTATGCGTCCAGACTTTGTTGCAGATGCTAGAAATATTTGATTGGGACTTGCAACTGACGGATTTAATTCTTTTGGGACAATGAGAACTTCTTACAGTACATGACATGTTGTGATTATTACATATAATTTACCTCCTTAGTTGTGCATGAAGCAGCCATATTTTATGTTGTCCCTACTCATTCTTGGACCAACTGCACCAGAAAACATAGATGTATACTTGCGTCCATTAATTGATGAGTTGAAACAACTACGGGATACTGGTGTACATATATATGACGCTGGAACCAAAGAATTCTTTCTGATGTGTGATTCCTTACTATGGACTATTAGTGATTTTCTAGGATATGCCCATCTCTCTGGTTGGAGTACTAAAGGCTACAAAGCATGTCCTTATTGTAATAAAGATACCATCTCACATTGGTTGCCACATAGCCGTAAAGTTTGCTACAGAGGACATCGTAGGTTTTTGCCAAGATGCCACAAATTTTGAAAAGAAGCAAAAGCATTTGACGGTGAGCAAGAATTTAGAAGTGAACCTAAACCACCTTCTAGAGCTCAAATATTATCACAATTGGAGGATGAAAGAACTATAATTGTCAAGAAAAGGCCAAGAGGTAAAGATTCAACACACAATTGGGATAGGAAAAGCATATTTTTGAGCTACCATATTGGAAGTCTAACACTGTAAGGCACAATCTCGATGTCATGCTCATTGAGAAGAATATATGTGAGAGTATTGTTGGAACATTGCTAGGTTTGAAGGACAAAAGTAAGGACAACTTGAATGCAAGGAAGGATTTGGAGGATATGCAAATTAGATTTCCGCTTCATCCAAAAGAAGTTGGTAAATATACCGTCCTACCTCCAGCTTGCTATACAATGAGAAAAGATGAAAAAATATTATTTTGCAACCTCCTACAATCTGTCAAAGTTCCAGATGGGTATGCATCTAATATATCTAGATGTACACGACCAAAGGATCAGAAGATGCCACCAATGAAAAGTCACGATTATCACGTGTTTATGCAACAACTTCTGCCATTAGTTGTCACTGTGTCTTTGCCCAGTAAGAATGCTAAGTCATGTATTATTAATCTTTGTCACTATTTTCAAAGGTTGTGCACTAAAGACATAGATCCAAATGATTTTGCTGTATTGGAATATGCAATAGTTGTGACACTTTTTGAGATGGAGAAGATATTCCCTCCATGTTTTTTTGACATAATGGTGCATCTATCAGTCCATCTCACTTATGAAGCTAAGATAGTCGGCCCTGTTCAGTATTATTGGATGTATCCAATTGAAAGGTAACTTTTCATATGTCGTGATGATTTTACCTATTGGAATGTAATTTGTGATATTATTTTCCTCAACTTTGTTATCAGGTATCTGATGACTCTAAAAGGATATGTTCGTAATAAAAGATATCCAGAAGGATCAATAGTAGAAGGATATATAGAGAAAGAGTGCCTAACTTTTTGTTCAAGATACTTGTATGGAGTTGAAAGAAAATTAAATCAGCCAAATAGAAATGATACTGACAAAGAAGATTTGGAAAATGAGCCAACACCTGACAATGATGATTGGTCTATTTTCTCGACAGTAGGTCATGGTGTTGGTAAAATGGTAACATGTATCTTGGATGAACATACAATGCAACAAGCCCACAAGCATGTATTGTTCAATTGTGAAGCAATTGAACCCTACATTAAGTAAGTTAGTGACAACTATCTTCTATTATTAAAATTCTATAACATATTCCAATTGCAATTATTTTTTATTCAGGATGCATTATGATATCATTAGGCAAACACATCCTCAGAAGTCCTTAAAGAGGTTCAGAGAATACATAGTAACTCATTTAATGGATGGTTTAAAGAACATGTAAGTTTATTCGGGCTATTTTAATTTGTAATGCTTCATGAATAAAATCTAATAAGCTTTTGTTTTGTTAGATTGAGACGCTCACAAGAACAGAGATGGTGGATGATAAAATCAAGTTTCTTTCTCAAGGTCCACATCAAGTGGCCATTAAGTAAAAGGGTTATGTTGTCAATAGTTATAGATTTCATACCAAGGCAAAAGATGTGAACCGAACAACACAAAATAGTGGAGTGTTTCTGGTAGCTAAGACTGATTGTTATTCTAAAATGACTGACCGCAACCCAATTACTAGGTATGTTACCTACTATGGTGTTTTGAAGGATGTTATTGTGCTCAATTGTTATGAACACTTTAAGGTGACATTATTTAAGTGTGATTGGGTGGACATATACTCAAAGAGGGGAATCAAGCATAATGAACATGGGTTGACTCTTGTTAATTTGAGATGACTTCAGACTACAGGAGAACTGTTTGTAGTGACATCTCAAGTTGGACAAGTATTTTATGTAGAATATCTCACTGCAAAAGGTTGGCATTTTGATGTAAAGATTGCCCCACGAGATATGTTCAACATGGAAGAACAATCTTATATTGAGAATATCGAAGCTTATGTGCAAGGTGAAACTAGAGATGGACCATCAATGACATCAGAGGATGAAGATGCTAATTGTGACATAGTTAGATTGGATATGGAAGGAATTACTGTTGATAGTTCAACAATAGAAAAAGACCAATCCCAAGTTCAGCATGATCATAAAAGTGAATATGAAAGTGGTGATGACGACAGTTTTGATTGAGGAGATTACAAAATAGTAGTGGATGTTTCTTTTAGTTTGTCATTCTTATTTCACTTGTACAAGCAATTTTTGGCTTGATGTATCTCTTTCATTTTCTTTCTCATATTGTTCTCTAGATAGGTGTATGCATTTTGTTGGTCTGACATTCTTCTTAATCAAATTTATCCTTGTCTCTGTTGTTGTTTATTATGATGTAGTGTTTGTCTTTAGTATCTGTGCTTTTTATTATATGATATATATTTGATTAAATAACTATGCTTAGTTTTTAAATATTGATTACATAATTGTTAATATGTGGTTCAATATTTTTTTAAATGTCTCCTAATATATGTGATTTGATATACTCAGGATGAGAGAACAGTATAGTGACATCTGCTATAACAAGACAGCCACAAGGAATTATAAAACCAACAACAGTGACTCTTGTATGGTGAATCATTTACCTAGAATTACTCGACATGGTTGTTGGCAATCTTTGAACCTGTCATCCTCAAATTGCTCCAAAAAAATTTAGCTTCCCTTCCAGCTGAAATTCAAAATGATAGAGCAAAGAAATTCAATAAAACTCAAGCTAGCTCTGCAAAAAATAACCAATCAGCAACGTCTCCCCAAGAGTCTAATATGGTTGGTGGTTCCAAATCCTCTCAAACATGCACAATTGAAAAGGAGATGGGAATAAGGTTCCAAAATCAGCACAACAATGAAAGTGGTGATAAAGTTACAAGATTAAGAAATTCACAGCTATCATGTGTGCCTAATGTCAATGATTATGTGTCTATTCATTCAAGATCTGTAGAGAATAGAGATGCCAATAACCAAAATAGCAATGAATTTCCTGATAACATGGACCAAAATGACGTCTCTGATCACCTTATTGAATCATTGAATGTTACAACAATACCTTCTGATGGGCTAGGTAATTATTTTATTCATATCATTGCATTTATAGTTTAGCATTAATGACATATAATTTTCCATATATTTTTTATCTTTTATGATCGAATGCTTAGGTCAAAAACATTGAGCATGTGGCTGAACACAATGTTTGAAAGTCTGGAAAAGAAAGCCCGACGATCCAATTCCCATTGAGAGAAATCAATTTGGGCAACCAGTAGGTGAAAACCAATGTCACTTATCAAGTTTTCTAACAATTATTGTAAGATATCCCAATCTTTGTCCACTAAACTATGAGGACTGGAGATAATTTCCAGCAAACAAAAAATATTCTATATGGAATTTTGTGAAGGTATATTATTAAATTTTATTTTTGAATGGTTAAATGAAGCTTCTAATTGATATCTTTTATGTGGGTAGAGTAAATTCACAATGGATTCAGATCTAAAGGAATGGACAAAGAAGAGACTAGGAAAGAAATGGAGGGACCACAAGTGGGAGTTATGGAGACTTTACTTCCAAAAAGATAGTTCGTATGAACAATAGCTTGAACATGTTGTTCCCCACGTGGACAAGTATCATTGGAAATTTCTTATGGATTATTGGAGGAGTAATAAAGGAAAGGTAATATTTCTTTTTCTATTCATTGATACTTAATTTACCTCACAGATAATTAATATGCACAAATATGCAATATTTTTCACAGAGGAAGTCTATAACTAACAAGACAAGCAGAAAAATTCAAAAGCTTAGCCACACAATAGGAACCAAGTCATTTGAATGTCTGAAATATGAAGTAAGATTAGTAATTTTTGTGATCCATTTGGACAAATTGATGACATCCTTTTATTTGATATTTAAAATAACCTTGTTTGTCTAATAAAGATGGAGAAGGAAATAGGTGGAGAAGTGGATCCCATAATGTTTTTTGAGAAAACTCATTGTAAAAAAGATGGGAGCATAGTTGATGTTGAATCCGCCAAAATTTTGGTACAAAAAATCCTATCCTATAGTGCTATGTTACATATACTAATTGAAAAGATGTATATGTTTGGTATAAAATTTATCTCCTATGATTTATTGTATGTAGGAAAAAATTTCTAAGGCAGGAGAAGAGCTACGAAGAAAACAACCTGATGTTACTTCAGATGAAATTTATAGGCATGTTATGGGAGAAGAGAGACCAGGATATGTTTGTGGTCATGGCCTTGGACCATCACCTTCTGATATCTGGGGCAAGAATCATAAATCCCGAGAAGATGAAGAAGCGCAAAGGAAGCATTTTCAGGATTAGCTTGAAGAGCAACGGTTGGAATTTGATGCCAAGCTTCAAGAAAAAAAGGATGAATTCAACCATAAGTTAGAGGAGTTACTTTCCTTAACTAGAGCAGGAAACAGTCAAGCACAACATGTTGGCACTCGCCAAGTATGAATACATTTTTTACATGATGTGTAATAACAGTTATTTTCCATGCTGACTTATTTGGTCTTATGTCAAAAATAAAATAATTGTGCAGACAAACTTTTCAAGGAAAACTTCACTCCAAATAAGACATTCATCATTTAAGAAGGGACAAGTGTGTTTGTATTTGTGTAAATTTATCTTCATTTTACATTTATATAAATTTTTTATGTAAACTGTATTTTGTTTCTAAGATGTGTATCTACTGAGTTTCACAGATCCAGATGCTAGAATTGCATTCGGTCGAGTATCTGAGGTTGACCCCATGAAAAGTGTGGGAGGTGCAATATTAGGATCATAATTTTTTGGTGTTTTTGTAGAGGTTTCTTTGTTGGACAACGATCCTCTAGTGATACCTTATGAGCAATATCAATATATTGATGATGTTGTTGGCAATGTCATAGCATGGCCGAAAACACATATATTGCCATGGCGAGCATAAAGTCTTACTTATAATATTACATAATTGAAACCAAAAGTAGTATCTGAATTCATTTCCATTTGCTACAGGACATGAAGTATAAAGATAATTGCATTCTTGGATTCTATCTAAAGAGATGACATAGTTTTTTTTCTTTAATACAATTTTTTATTAGTACATGACGATCCAAATAATGTTGTTGCATGTCCATTGTCATAGACAATGTTGACAAATGACAATCCTAGTTTATTTTGACCTGCTTTTGATTTTATAATGGAGAATCATAGTATTATGGACAATACATGCACTATAAATTATTGGTGGTTTTTAGATATGAATAGTGTTTGAGCATCTTGTTTGTGAGATTTACATATGAGCAATGTTTGAGTTTATGGGTTAGGTTTTCAAAACCTAGATCTGTAGTGAAAGTGTTTTATTTCTCTGTGAGATGCTTCAGTTTGATACTTGCAGGTCATTCTATGCTTCTCTATTAGATGATTCAATTGCTTCAGTTTTTGTTGTGGTTCCCTGGCTTCTGGGTGTTTAGTGGATATGAGCAATATTTTAAAAATGTACATGGAGTTTTTATCTTGGAATTCACTTCTTTTTAAGCTTCCACTTGTTGGGGTCGAATATTTTGTTTATCTTCTATGGATTTTGTTCCTCTGGTAGATGGTCAGATTGGAGTTCTTATCCGAGGGAACAATATCTCATTTTTATCTATTTACTCAGATTTAACCTTGGTTCTTTTTTCTTGGAGAGATTCTTGTTTTTTCTGATTGGATTCTAAACTAATATCCAAACTTGATGGATTATCTAATATCTCTCTAAAGTAGTAGGCATCACGTATGATGATATTCTATCATGGCTTGATTCTCCTCATCTATGTTGATGACAACCTCTGTCATGGTCCTCATGGGTTAGTCAACTTTAGAATTCTTTGTTTTGTGCATTGAAATTATCTAAGTAATGGTTAGAAATTAGCTAGGGCATTAGGAATCTAACCAAGAGAATCTCCGAGACTCTAACACCAATGAGGAGCTGGAGGAGATGGACAAGTAGGTCGCAAGAGGACTACCAATTCTGGTGAGGGCTAAGGCTTTGGTGGGATTGAAGAAGTACTCCGCTACTAGCTTGACATATGTCATTTGATCAGCACTTGCATTATACTAGCTTCTAGATGTTTATTGATTTCTGTTGTAGGTTGTTCAAACAATTATGCTGAGGCCTTGCTTGATTTCTGTTGCAGGTTGTGCAAACAATTGCTTCCAATCTTCTTAGTCCAACTCGACTACCTGATGTATGTAGGTAAGTTTAAAGCTAGAATTGGTTAATTTCTTAAGATTTATCTCAGTTTATAGATCTTTTGTAGACTCTGTAAAGTTGCATATCATAGTCTTGGTATGATATTATAGTCTCGCTGTCCTCCTACTCCCTCTCCATAGTTGGGTGCTACAGTAGCAAACCCCAACACTACTCCCTTTGTGCAGCAGTAGGCTTCCAAGAGCACCTTCACATGCTCTTTCAAATCACTCTTCGACCAAACCTTCAATCCTCACTTTAATTGAGAAGCTTTACATGTTGTGATGTCATGATCATACCTTGGAGATAAAGCTTTGGGTATTCTCTAGCTGCTAAAAGTGTTGAACCATTCATAAAAGCAGATCTTACTCAGTTGTAGATTATTAGAATCTAGACTAGCATTTCAATTTAGATCTAACTGTGAAGCTTCCCAAATGCGATCCAAAATGGAACTCCATTTTCATCTTAAACACAAAATAGTATTTCATATTTAACACAAATATGTTTTTATTCATAATTTCCTAATTTAAAATGTTGAAAACACTTGTATTTCTTGATGTGAGGGAACTTCATTTATCTTCAGTACATCTTTAGGGTCATTGCCTCCATCTTCTAGAGAACAAGTCCTCAAGTATGCAAACTCCAAATATCACATATTAGATATGAATATAGAAATATAATAGTTATACCTTCTTTGAATGTGCTTACACCACATTCCTTGTCTTTAGGGTGCTCACACAATCATGATTCCAATCCTTGATTACATGGCCTCTACCCAGCTAAAAGTCAATGAGATCGCTACTTTCAAAGATATATTTGAAAACAATTCCATCTGTCATTTTTCCTTAATAGTGGACTTTCATTTTGTTGCCTTTTATGGGACCAAATGTTGCAAGTTTCTGGCTTGGATAGTTCAATCTACAACAACTACATTTTATCAACCAAAAGATGTTAAATTTCACTATTCTGACATGGATTACATATTAATATCTTGGTCTTATTATTTGCAAGACGATTTCTTCAAGATAACGATTGTTATTCACATACAATCTACATCGATCTCATTTTGTTGTAGGTGTATTACATTGCGGAATTTGAACTGGAATTCTCATACTCCACACATTTTAAATATGAAGTTTGATAATCGATGAAGTTATACCTTATTTTTTCAAGTGTTGTTGAGTTTTTTTAGCAGTTTTCATTGTTTGTAGGTGTTAAGACATTCAAAACTATATTGTCCTCTTCAAATTCTCAAGTGAAGGATCTTCATATTCTCAAGCAAAGAATCTATATTTCACCAAATGGATGACCTTTTAGGCTTTTCTTTCATATGTGTGAGGGTGAGTAATCTTACATTATGGTTAATCCATAACTAAAATTGTCTATTTGTCCTGGTTGCTTTTGTTACTACCTACTCATATCAACTTATGCATGTGTTAGCATCCATGACCTCTTCTACTTTTATATGCCATGACATTTACCTTTAATGTGGTAATCTATGATCTTTCTTACCAATAGATGACACAGTTGAATCAAAGTCGGGTGGGATTGGTTATTTTGTTTGGTCATAGTCCCTTAAGATCTTCGGATGATGAATAGTGCAACCTATTATACCCAATGAGTAAAATCCATGATAAAGATGAGATAGATGACTAAGCCACTCATTGCAACTCTAAAAACAGATTGTTACAACATCAATTTTTGGGTTCATATGGTTGGAAATGCAATTTTCCCAATAAATCTATGATTATGGGAATTGTATGAAATATATGTATTGAATGGATTCCCTTTGTAATATTTTCTTTGTGCATGTGATTTCATGGATCATAATATGTTGATGAGTCCAATATGATTAAAAGAAAAAGAATAAATCAAATAATACATTATTAAGAAGTAAATTTGAGATACTAATGAAAATATGAGAAATGTGTGGAAAGATGGGTGCTTGACTCATCATGGATGAGATTTCAAATCCACAAGGTTTCTATATGTAAAAAAGAACCCAAATAAGGAATATATAAGAGTAAGAGAGAGAAAATATACATAAAATATGCCTTAATAAATAATAACTTGCATATGAAGAAAAGTATCTCATACTTTTGAATTTGAGTCCAAAACTTGAAACAAAAGTAGATAAAGTCATCAAGGACTTTCCTTTAAAATTTGATGTTAATTGGACATGTGGTTTAGGAGATATGAATTTTGTAATGATTCCTAAAGTAAATGGATAATCCTTGAATCGTATTAAATGTCACAATATATCCAGGATATATATATTGACATGGGTAATCAGGACTATTGATTAGAAGATCAATGGGGGACAAGTCATCCCCTAGCTCTTGCTGAAATAGGAAATAGAAACCATGGGAACTAAGTTTCCCCATCGATTTTCTTGCAATCCAAGACACATCAAAATTCGAAATTGTTCCCAATAGATTCGGGGGATCAATTTGAGTTGATCTACCCCTAGTTTCTCGGAGTGTCCTCGTGTCTAGGACTTTTGCCCAATATCGAACTCAGCAGTTCGCGGAAGCCATAGGGAGGCCTATATATATAAAGGGCCTTGGACTCCCAACGGAGCGGAAAATAGATTCCTTGGCTTCGGTCGAGCATTGCAGGTAAAGTAGTGCAAGCAATTTTGGATACGGCCATGGCTACTACTCCTGATGACGCAGGGACCTTGCCGGAGGGTCGGAAGTCGGTTCTTCCACCACTGATTGTGATCGGTGCAATTGGAGCCCCGGGCGGCTTCAGAGGAGCATGGCGGAGGATGCACAACTTTCACCTGGTGAGTAGGGTGAGGAAACGACGGAGTCAACTGAAGAGTTGACCGTCCGTGGGAGCTGCTCCGTGCGTGAGGACCTTCATGAGGAAGAAGAGAAATGGGGAAAAGACCCCTTTGCCCCCGACTCTAGTAAAGAATCTTAAGGGTAGGAGTGTCTTTCTTGTGTTGATTGGGCCCAACCCGCATGAAAAAGAAAAAAGGCTCGATTGGCTGACGTGGCGGCCAATGGTTGGCCCAAAGGTAATTAACCTTGCTAAAATTGTAATTATTTATTTCTAGCTCTGATTGTGACAAATTGTATATGAAAATTGATCAAAAAATTTCAAGGAACCCATTAAAAATAATATTGAACTCTGAATCTATTCATAGTTCAAAAAGTTCTTAAAGATATCACCTTTAATGGTGTTATTAATGGAAAACCCTAAATTTTGATGATTAGTGAATTTGATAATGTTCCTTAGATAATCTAAGCCAATATTTGCCTATTGATAATGAAATTAAGATTTGTATCTAAAAAGATGATCTTTATGCATAATTTGCTTAAGTTTGGGTTCCATGTACATGAATATGCATTAATGGTCCTAAAAACCCTACTTTTGGTGATTATGACTTTTAATGGTTTTAATTGTGAAAATCCATGAATAAGACAGAGACATGATGTCCTAAAGTTAATTTGAGTATAAAAGATCCTCAATGTGGATAATTTTTGTAATTAGGGTTTTTATAAGAAGAAAAGTAGTTTTAGGGTTTGTTGACCTAAAAAAAGATAAGCTTTGAGAAATTTATCTAAGGAACCCTAATGCATCCTAATGAGACTTAAAAACCCTAGAAAGGTATCCCAAGTCAATAAAGAGTTGTTTGGGATATATGGTAACAATTAGGTGTTGTACATATTTTTAGGATCAAGATTGCTTGATTGCTTATCTTGCTTGATTGGACATCTTGATTGGATTGGATATCTTGCTTATATTTTAGACACCAAAACATGTATATGGTTACGCTTATGGTTAAATTGCTTTAGTTTCACGGTGATTCCTGAGTTTTTATCAGTTGCTTTGAAATAATTGCTTTATTGACTTTTATTTCATGCAACTATAAAGTGACTATGGCTATAACCATAATTATACGTGCATGACTAGCTCAGATCCTGGTCCTCCTCTGTAGCTTTGTTAATGATGAGATGGATGACCTAGTACATGGTCTACCCGTGAGGTAGGATCATCAAGATATCAGATGACCTAGTACATGGTCTACCTGTGAGGTAGGATCATCAGGTTATCATGAGTTGATGTGTTGGTCTACCCTTGGGTAGGACCATACAACTCCACGACCCTATGTATTGATCTACCTGTAAGGTAGGATCATGGGGGTTAGTTGAGATCTACCATATGAGAGTTAGTATCCATGTCCACTGCAGGGACAACACAGAGGCTAGGGTATGTAAGGATTGAATAGTCATGTTTAAAGTGTGAAGTTTGTTTTTTTAAATCATAATTGATTGTAATATCTTTTTACAATTAAATACACAATTATTGTTTCCCCCACATACCAGTATAATTCATTATACTGAGTGTCGTTTTGTTTGTCGGCATTTTAGGTTTATCAAGAAAATGGATATTCCTTTAAAGTGACAATGATGGAATAAAGCTCAAATAAAGATTGGAGGATTTTAGATAGATAGATGTTATATGGGGTAAAGTTCCTTAGCTCCTATATTTTGCAAGGTATGAGAAAAGAAAATTTTGATTCATTTTGAAGCTTAGTTATTGTAGAATTTAATAATTAATGATGATTATTTGCAAAACCAATGATCCTATTTTGGGATAACGCCTATGACCTCTTGGTCTCCCTTAATTGGGGGTTACCGGGAAGTGGGGTCATTACATTTGGTATCAGAGTCGTGGTTTTCCATTTAAACTCTAATAATTATTAAATTTTACAAACTCTATAGAACCCAAGGGACTTATTAGAGGATTTTTCAATGATGGAGGTGTCTAGAAAATGATCATAATCTGGGGGCTGGCAATATTTTCCTCCGCCCTACTAGTTGGTCTACGAGGACTCCCGGATCTGTGTGACTGCCTGGCCAAAATCTGAGGATTTGACTCAAAATAAGATACCTCTAGGTCTTCTCTCATCTGTCTTCATCCCTTCTCTACCCCGTTCATTGAATAAAATTTAAGGGATTAGGGTTTCTCTCTCTTCACACCCCTCTTGTGTTTGGGATAAGATTAATAAGGATTAAGGAATCCTCCACCAAATCAATGAAAAGCATGTAAACAAGATGTCATGGATATAAGTTTAATATTTTACATGTAAACTAAAAATTAGTTTCATGCTTAGGTTGCATGGCATGTGTTGTCGTACCCTCAGGAGAGCACTGAGGTTAGACCTTATTGTAGGAGGATAAGGAGAGAGAGTTAACCTTGGAGGAAGAAGCCTCAAGGAAGAGGAAGAGACCTGACGCATCCTCTGAGGACGATGCTAACCCTAAGTGGTAGTTAGAGAAAGGGAAGACACGATGAGTTGGATATCATATTTGACCATGCATGCACATACATGGGTTAGACATGCATGATTATCCATGAGAAACGTGAACCATGTATGGTTATTTGATCCCTGGTGCCTTATGGTGACCCGACCTAGGGTGGTCGTTCCTGTTAGGGTGAGGGATAGCACCCTCATTGAGGAGGTTAGTGGTAACCATATAGGAACCCTAACAGTTGTTTATGAGTAAAGAAGAGACATGCACTTACATAAAAGAGAATGTAAGAAAGGACGATAGTAGGTTTTAGACCTAGAACCGAAGGGTTATGCCTGATGTTCATGAGATGAGCATGCATAGCTTTGGATAATCTTGGTCGAACATAGGTTTTGGATCATGCTTCACACCCAGGTAGGTGTAGAAATCTAACCTTAAGAGCTTGAGCCACCTTCTGGGAGAGAACCTCCAGTGGAAGGACCAGTTGTAGGGTTATCTCTAGAGGAAGGGTGAGACCTGATGAAGGAGGTTGGAGACCTTGACTCTAAGACACGAGGAATATTGTGAAGTTGGGTATGATATGACCTAGTTTTGACGACCCTGAGTAGACAGTTGAGGTTGCCTCATGCATGATCCTTGGAGGCTTGTTGTACCTTGGATACCTTTAGAGGAACCAAACCCTAGAATGAGAAAGAGGCTTCGTGAACAAATGTACAGATGATATGAGTACCTACCTTTTAGGAGCATGAAGAAGAGTTCCTTAGACCCTGAAAAGGGTATGGTAACAAGTTGAGAAGCATCATACCCAGTGGACGCTAAAGGTTGTTCACATAGAAGAGTGTTATGATGTGCATGTTATACTTAGTATAGGTTTGGTTTATGGTTAAACAGCTGAGCATGTAGTTAGCTAGTTGATGCATAAGAAGTGAATCTGGGGTTCCTAGACCAAAGAGGGGAAGTAGTAGTACCTGATGCACATGATGCTCACGAGGTTGATTGAGTTCATAGTATTTGAGTATGGAACCCCTCATGTGTTAGAGCAAAAGGAAACCCCACTTGAACTAATATATATGTTGATGAACCACTCTCACAGGTTGGTGACATATGCATGGATGATATTGGTTTGACCTTGAGGAATGATGAATATGTATGACATAGCAAGAAACTTAGCATGGTTTAGTATGTTGTCTTCTTGCTAGATGCATGTATAAGTAACATGATATGGCTAAGCATGCACATGATGATGTAAACCCTGGGAGTAAGGAAGTTTGTGACCTGTGTAGATATCAAGAGATGGTTTTCTCCCATCCTAGGAAGGAACCCTTTACGTAGGGTGAGCACCAATTCTTGTTTAGGTTCAAAGTAAACTTAAGAGGACACTTATAAGAGATTTATAAGCTAAGTGGAGAGAACATAGTATGAGCATGAATCTATAGACCCATGTATGACCATCTCTAAGGGGCAGGTAGATATGTTGCCATGAAGGTAACCTGTATTGGGCCAGACCAAGGTATGAAGGTTGCCATGATCCCTTTAAGGGATGCAAAGTTAGCCCTGTATGCCCAAAGAGAGGATGGAGATTCGGGTGAGGATTCAAGGATGAAATGTGCATGAGTATCAACACAAAAAGCACGAGCTATAGTAGAATCCTAAGTCAACACTAAGGTCAAGTAGGGATAAGACTGAGGGAAGTAGGAGTTGTTTGTTCCCTGAAAGCACAAGACCATAGGGTCGGGAGGTAACAACTACCTTTGCCTGAGGCCCATGAGTTATGAGTTTGACCACCTTCATGAGTTCATGAGGCCCAAGGGGTAAAGGTGAGAGGCACTCCTTAGATGCATAAGGGTCATATCACCCTAAAAGTACCGGCACCCTAGAGACCTTGAGGTAATGATTAAGGATTGTACGTAAGAGTGATGTGAACACCCAAGAGTGTTTGAGAACAACCTTTCCATGGATGTAAACATATATTGGAGATGTTTATGATGTGGAGACATGAGAGGTATGTTTCAACTTAGTTTGGAAAGTGTGATGGCATTGTGTGATGCACCATCTCTACTGTTGGAACAAGATGAACTCTATATTTGGACTGTAGCCAAATGCTTATTTCATCCTGTTACGGGTGTGATAGATAGGGCAAAATGCATGCCATATACTAAGGATGGAAGTGATATGAATTGAAACCCTTCTACGATGATTGAGGATAGAAGAAGTACCACACCTTATGAGAGTATGTTGGAAAGATGGTTGAAAACATAAAGAGAACAAAGGTGATATGAAGAACGTACCTTTCTAGAGGTAGTTAGAATCTATAAGTTAGGTTTGATAATCGAGATGATGAGTTCAAAGTTTCTTGAGATGAGGATGATGAGTAAAGTATATGAGGGTTTATGTCTTCACCATCACCTAGCATGTAGGTATGCTTATGTGGTAACAAGATGTGCTCAGCAGAATACATCACAGGTGTACAACTATCTTGTATAGCCAGTAGAGAGGATGGAAGAGGTTGTTAGGTGAACCCTAAGTTTGTTAGAAGATGAGACTTGTATGGCTAACACCCAAATACAACTAGAACCGTTGGTCAAGTTGGTAGCTCGGTTAGCCAGCCCAGAGCTTGATAAGATAAAAGGACTGTTATAGGAACCTCAAATACACCTCTCTGGAGAAGAAGGTGGCAAAATGCACTACTATAGTGTTTTAGGGTTTCTGAGGAGTCAATCTTGAGAAATCAGGTCATGCAAATAGCTCATGATTTTAAGTACGCCGTAAACCATGGTAATACTAAGATGGTTAAGGTTTGTGGTGGTACCTAGAAGAAGGATATAGAGTTGCATGTAGCTAGTTGCCATACATGCTAGAGAGTGGAGGTCGAACACCAGTAACCCAGTGAGTTGCTACAGATATGAGGAGTCCCTGAGAGGGAGTGGGAGTACATCACCATGGATAGTGTGGTATGTCTCCCCTGGACCAAGAGAGGTCAAGATGCAATATGGGTTATGGTAGATCGCCTTATTAAGTTGACCTAATTCCTTGACTAAGAGAGAGCATTGTCAGTGTGACAGTTTTGGTTGAGTTATATATATAAAAGATAGTTCAACTACATAGTGATTCGAGTTCAAATGCTCTTGAGTATGACCTCAAGTTCACTTCAATGTTCTGGAAGTAGGTGTAAGAAGAACTCGATGCTAGTTTGAAGTTGAGTACAACTTATCACCCCTGACTAATGGACAGTCGAGAGAGTATGATCCAAACTTTAGTGGGTCCGATGAGAGCATGTGTGCTCGTTCAGGGGGATACATGGGAGAAATTCCTACCCTAGAAGAGTTTTCTTGTGATGATAACCACCATAGCCAGTATCGGGATGCATGAAGCTCTGTAAGGGAGGTTGTGTCGGTCACCGCTTCACTTGGATGATTTTGGTGAGAGGACCTTGTGAAGGTCAAAGAGACCATAGTGTATGCAGAAGAAAACGCTTTGATCGAGCAATGTTTGAGAAAGCCTAGGATCGACATAAGTCGTGAGCTGATGCAAAGCAGACTGACATGCAATTCACTGTGGGTGAACATGTGGTATGAATCCCCGACCCCTCTGAGCTATAGCTGAGAAAGTTGAGTCCCCGATACATGGGTCCATATGAGATGGATTGGTGGAGTTGCTTATGTTTAGCCTTACCCCTCAGGATAATATGATGTATGATGTGTTCCATATGTCTGATCTAGAGCACTATGTGAGGTACCTGAGCCATGTGTTGAGCATTGAACCTATTGAACTCCAAGGGAGGCTAGCCTACCCTGAGTCACCTATGAGGGTACAAGATACCGAGGTGAGAGAGAGCTCAGGAGTAAATAATAAAAGATGATAAAGGTTCTTTGGAAGCACCATGGAGAGGATGAAGCCACATGGGAGCCAATGATGGACATGGAAAGGTCTTCTCATGAATTGTATGTATGCTTGCTGGAATTTTGAGGGAAAAATTCTTATAAGAGGGGAAGGATGTTACAACCCCAATTTTTGGGTTTATATGGTTGGAAATGCAATTTTCCCAATAAATCTATGATTATGGGAATTGAATGGATTGGAAGCATATGTATTGAATGGATTCCCTTTGTAATATTTTCTTTGTGCATGTGATTTCATGGATCATAATATGTTGATGAGTCCAATATGATTAAAAGAAAAAGAAGAAATCAAATAATGCATTATTAAGACATAAATTTGAGATAATGATGAAAATATGAGAAATGTGTGGAAAGATGGGTGACTCATCATTGATGACATTTCGAATCCACAAGGTTTCTATATGTAAAAAGAACCCAAATAAGGAATATATAAGAGTAAGAGCGTAACATCCCTGACCTGGGTTATGCTTTAACCCTAGGTGTTTTGATTAAGAAAGATTATTATATGCTTAATCTCATCTTGTGAAAAGTAATTAAGGCTCAAAAGGAACCTATGTTTCAATTTTGGTCCTGTTTGAACAATGTTGAAGCAATGTTTGCTTATTTTGGACTAAAGTGCAAATTACCCAAGTTGAGGGGTTAAATTGCAAATGTTGCATGATAAGATGTTCATCTGATGTTTAGACATCATAAGAATGAATATGATGTAGTGGTATGGTTTCCACAAGCTTGGACACCAAGATTAAGCTTGTAAAGCAATCCTTGTGCATTAAAACCTAGTTTTGGAGTAAAGTGCAATTTACCCAAAATCTAGGGTTCAATATGCAAATTACCACTTCAATATGGTCCTTAATGTTTCTTGGCATCATGTAGAGCAAATAAAATGAGAGGGACTCCTCATTTGAATTAAGTTGTAGGAGAGAGAATCTTGACATTAAAATAATCAAGAATAATGCCTATTTGAAACCCTAATTCGATTTAGGGCAAAAACGAATAAACATAATTGAAGGGCTTTCAACCAAAATGTTTTGGATTGATTTTGAATAAGTATGGACGTTCCTTTAACAAGATAAGGAACGAAAATATCTTAAGTAGGTGAAATTCCACTCACCTTTTTATAAAGAAAAGTAATATCCACTCATATGTGGGATATTATATTATAAGCATTAAGGTGCTTAATTTGCTTTTCTTTAAATTGAGGATAATGAAGGAGAATTAAAGGAAAGGAAGGTGCCTCGTACCCAAGGTAGTTGAGGGGGAAGAGGCGGCCACTTTATTGGGATTAATTGGATTTTTATAAGGCATTTTCTCTCTCATCAATTTCCTTATAAAAGTGCCATTTCTAAGCCCAAACCAAGGCCTTTTTCGGATTTTCTTCTTCCCCTTGCTTGCAAAACCGACCAAGGAGCTAGGGAGGAGCAGGGAGCACGTCCCCAACCTGTGGGTAAGCCCTTGACCTTCTTTCTCCATGATTTCATGGTGGAAATCGAAAATAAATTATGGATTCCTTCTTATTTCGATCTCCTCTTCAACCCTAGCCAACTTTTACAATCAAAAGCTTGAGGACGAGCCTAGGGGGAGTTGTAAGAGCTTCATCCACCATTAATGGCATGAGATTGGAGCTTTGGAGCTCAATTGGAGGTGGGTTTTATAACTCAAACCCTTAATCATTGCTATTGCATCAATCCTCTATGCTTTGTTGATTATTTTCTTCAATTTGTTACAAACTTGATTCTTTGCTGCAATTTCCATCAAGAATGGTTGCTTTTCTTGGGTGCACGAAGTAAGATGATGATGAAATCATCATAAGCAAGCACCTCACCAAATATCTTGGGAGCAAACGATCTCAAAGGTTGGGACAAAACGGGTTTACCAAAACCGTTTGGTGACCAAACGGGTTGCAAACCGTTTGGTGGAAAACGGGTTCAAACCCGTTTGAAGGAGTTGACCAAGCGTTGACCGTTTGGGAATCTCGTTCCTAATTATGTAGGATAATGACCCTCCAAATTTGAGGGGTTAAATTCAAAGGAATCGTAGGTTGAAGGCCAATCAATTAGACAAATCGAATTGAATTAAGTGCTGATTTTCAACCTGAATAACTTGACCTGTTTGGGAAAACGGGTTCAAGACCGTTTGCGATGGTTGACCAAGCGTTGAACGTTTGGGATTCCTGTTCATAATTATGTTGGTTAATGACCCTAAAAATTTGAGGGGTTAAATTTAAATGAATCGTGAGTTGAGGCCTAATCAATTAGGGAAACCTAATTGGATTATGTGCTGATTTTTCAATCTGATTAATTGAACTTTTTGGGCAAACGGGTTCAAGACCGTTTGAGTGCGTTGACCAAGCGTTGACCGTTTGGGATTACTGATACCTATTATGTTGGCTAATGACCCTACAAAATTTATGGGTTAACTCCCAAGGAATCGTGAGTTTAAGGCTAATCAATTAGGCAAACCCTAATTGAAAACAGTACTGAAATTCCAATGAGTTAAGTTGAGATTTTGGGTTGATTAGCCCAAACGGGTTCAAACCCGTTTGGGGATCACCCAAACGGTTTCAAACCCGTTTGGGGATCACCCCAAGACCGTTTGGAGGTCTGGGGTCAAGTATAGTTGACCAATTGAAGGTCCAAAGGTACTAATCATATTGCAATGTAGTGCTGATTTGTTGATCAACTCGATAGACCAATCCATGATGATTTTTCACTAGAATCCAAAGGTTGGATGGGCAAAACGGTCTCAAGACCGTTTGGAGCTCATCCAAACGGTCTCAAGACCGTTTGGTGGTCACCCAAGACCGTTTGGAGGTCTAGGGTTGAGTATGGTTAGGTGTTTGAAGGTCTAAAGGTACCAAGTTGTTAAAGAATGTAATGCTGATTTGGTGATCAATCCAATGAACCAAACCCTAATTGGATTGATTAGATTTGAGTGATATGATGGGCACACGGCCTCAAGACCGTTTGGAGGTCATCCAAACGACCTCAAGACCGTTTGGGGTCAGGTCATACCCAATTTGGATGATGGTTCAATGGTTTCAAAGCAACTAGTCTTACTTTGATTAGTGTTGTTGAATCATCGATTCCAAACCCTAATTCAATTGAATCAAACCCTAATTGATGATCAATTGAGGGTCAATTGAGAGTCAAATCAGTTGAAGGTTGACCTATTAAACTCAATTGAAGTATGAGGGTAGGTCCAATTGATGACTGGTTCCATGAATTCAATGATTGAAGGAATCAACATTGAAAACCCTAATTCAATTGGATACCCTATGTAATGGAGGTCCAATGTGATTGAATCTCTTGAGAATCAAGATGATGAATGATCCACTGATCTAATGTTGATTAGTAATGATAATCAAAGAAGGTACAAAGGTTGAAACCCGAATAGTACCTAAGGGATTAGTGCCAATTAAGGGATGAATTCCTAATTGCTTATAGGGTCAATGACTTGATACACTATGTTAATCATAGTTGTATGTACTCAACTAAAGGGTGATATGACCTATTCAAGTTGAGAAGTTGATATCATGAATTCATACATGAATATGATTCATGTGGTGGTTAAGAGTTATGATCCTTAAGTAAAGAGATCACGAAACCCTAAACATGAACATAAACCCTAATTGACAGGGTTATTGAACTCAAACCCTAGTTGAGGGTGTATCCTTATGAAACCCTAGTTGAGGGTGTATCCTTATGAAACCCTAGTTGAGGGTGTATCCATGTGAAACCCTAATTGAGGGTGATTTCATGAGAAACCCTAATTGGGAATGATTAGCAAACCTTGAATATGGGAAACGTGATATGAAACCCTAATGAGGGGTGATGTTATATGTAATCCCTATTCTAAAGAAGGGAGATGGTATGTGAAACCCTAATCCCTAATGAAAGAATAGAATTCATACTTGAATATGATCCATGAGGGGAACTTCTGTAGCACGACCGTGGTAGCTTCACTTTGCACGACCGTGAAAGGTAGCACGGCCGTGGTGGCTTCCCTTTGCACGGCCGTTCTTGGTTGCACGGCTATGGTGCTCTATGCTTGATTTAGATGTGATTTAAAAGTGACCTCATATAATCGTATACCTTGATATGATTATAAGTCCAATATAATTGGATGAAGGATACATAAGATATGTGATGAGAAACCCTAGTTGAGGGTGTATCATTGTGATTGTTTATAAGCAACTTTATAATAAAGTCATGCCTTAAACTAAGATAAGTCCATATCATTGTGAGATAGTTGTACAATTATAATGTGTGGCCTTTGCATTATATGCTAAAGGTAAGAGATTAGTGATGGAATGTATTAAGAGGGAAATACCTTAATACAAGATAAGATGGATAACTCAACAGAGTTTGAAATGATGAGAAAGTGATACATCAAGATATGATAGTTATCACATTCAACATTTCAGGGTTTATATGCCTTGATGTACTTCAAATCCAATATAATTGGGTAAGAAACATATGAAGTGTGTTATGCAACTATTACAATGAAATGTAATGAGTTGTTACACCTTGATGAGTGTTAATTAATGTACCTTGAGAATGGGGTTAAGCCCAAATGATGTGTATGATATAATCATACCATGATAAGGATGAGAAATGAACTCATACCTTGAATTGATGATCATTAATGCTATATGATGAAAGTAGTGTTCTAGAATAATCAAATATGATATCCTTGAATGCCCGAGAGGTATGGAATAATGTATTAAGGGTTGGACAGATAATGAGATCATGAACTCTTTATTAATGAGAAATGGGGAACCCTAACCCTAATTTGGGTAAAGGGAATGAAAAGCCCTATTTGATAGTAAACCCTAATTCCTGGTAGAGGAATAATGGTGTTACTATCACATCACATGATGTGATGAATATCTTGTATGACTGTTATCATGCCTAATAACCATACAGATATTATGAGATGATGTATATAACTACTGTGAGCTGTGACATTTATATTATAAATGTTGATTAGCATTATGTGCCTTAATGTTGTTGTTGCTTAGTAAAAGAAGCAATATGCATGGACTTTTATGAGTCACATGAGTAGGTTGTTACCTTGTGAGAGGTGACACGATATTCCATGGCCTCGTGAGCCAGATGTGATGCTTGTGTAACAAGTATCATGAATGCCTTGGTCAGATGACCTGAAGGTGGTAGTTACCTGAAAAAGGTATAATAATGCTCAATGATGAGTTAAGGGTTTGAATACCCAGAACCATATGATTATGGTGATGAGAAAGTGAAGGGATGCTAATTCCCAGTATTGAAATGAGGGACTGAGTTCCCAGGGTCTTTGAAAGACTGATAAATATATGATAAAAGTAGTACATGTCTCTTTATAGCATTGTTGTAATAAGTTATGTTTGAGAACTTGGCTGATGCAAAAAGAATATGAGAATGTACTTAATAAATCAAGTGAAATCTATTCATGTAGTGCTCTGACCATAGATCCATCATCGTCAGGAATAGGTGATGGTGAAACGGGTGGCCGCGGCAAAACCCGGAGCACATATTTTGAATATGTGGGGATAAATGGGCGAAAATATCCTTACGTCCTCTTGAAGAGATTGTTGGAAGGTAAACAAGAAACCTCTCAATCCTTCATGAATATGTCGGGATGGATGTATCATGAATCTCCCAATGATACTTAATGTCGGATCGAGGAGATAAACAAGAAATCTCTCGATTGGCGATGAGAGTGCAGTTGACGCTGTAACTCTGTAGCGAAGGTGCCAGAATACCCTGGCTAGCTAGTTGGTAGAGACACGAGATGTCCTGCATGTGGTTTCGTACTGACCGAGACAGATGAGGTCATAAGAATCCGGCTCTTTTGATGACCTATGTATGGTACCGAGGTGATTTCGTAATGGTCAGTTATAGTATGAGCGGTATATCTCATCTCCTCAGAGCATGTGTGATTGTAAAATGTAATCAGCCGTATAGCATGTTTGCTTAAGGATTGAATACGGAGATTCATTGGATGATGTTGCATTTCTTTGTGCATTCCTTAGTAGATAAATGTTAATTATGTTTCTTTATATTCTCTGCAAAGTAGACAGATGAATTACTTATCTACCATGGGTAGATGCAATGACCTCCTTGAGAATGGAGATTATCTTATTCTGTTCTATGATGAATAATTCTGCATGATAATGTAAAAGTAACCCCTACTCAGTTTTAATTTGATAAACTGCAATAACAATGTCTTTGGCGGAGAGTTATATCTCTCGCTGGGGCAATTGTCAATTGTCTCACCCTCGTGGGAAACATTTTTAGGTATGCATGGAAGGCAGAGCAGAAACCCTAGAACAGGGAAAGAGCAGCAGCAACAGCAGGGACAGCAATAAGATCTCAGGTGGAAATATTGTTTGTCTAGTCATATAGATAGTAGTCTTATGTGTCGTCTCTATACTCTCAGGTCCTCGGAGTTTTAAATGTATCAATCTGAGTTTTGGCTTAGTGCCTCAAAGTTTTTATACTGCCTGTGTATATTTGTTAACAGGGCAGTCAATGTTGTTATCCTTGAAAAGGAATGGTACAGGTTGTGTACTTGTGAACCATGATGAATTTGGAATACTTTGGTTCATGGTTAAAGAGTTTTCCTGTGAATGGATCTCTTTGCAAAAAGTTTTAAATTTTCAGTGATTTTTAGTAATCCGCTGCAAATAATTTGCTTCCGCATTAGTTAATCCTGTTTTCGCGAGACGGTTGTTACAATTAGTGGTATCAGAGCTCTAGGTTCGTTGAGTCTACAGAGACATAGGACTAAGTTGTTGAGTCTATGTTAGTGTCCTCCAGTATACCCTATAATGATTTCTGCTTGTGTAGAGAAAGGGTAAAGTTTAAAATGACTGGAGAGCACAATGAACACATTGCTTAGGGCAATGTTGTTGCACCAAGAAGAGGTGCAAGGGATCATGCAAGAATAGAATGAGTGCCTGAGAATCCCCATTAAGACCTGATCAGGATAGAGAATCCTATGATCATGCTCTTGTTGGGAATATTAGGGCAACAGTAATGCATATGAGTGGACTGGATGCTAGGCTTACAACCTAGGTTATCAGTCCTTAATACAGAAAGCTAGAGCTTTAAATGAGTTCCTAAATGACTTAGTCATGTTGGAACAAGGGAAAATATGGAAAAGATTAACTTATAGCAAGAAAGTGGACTCTGCCATGAGTTCAGACAGATAATAAATATGTGATGGTAGTGCCCAAGAAGGGGCAATAAGCTGAGAAGTAGGGAATGGTCTCTATAATTCTAGAGACATTTGCCTAATGGTTTTAAACGGCCAAGTTTTTGGTACTAATAGTGCAATAAATGCCTAGTGTACCAGAGAAGTAGCCACTAAGTAAGTGCAAAGGTCTTAACCTTTCACCTGTAAGATTCTATGGCTTAGTTTTTGCTTCAGTAATAAGACTAGTAAGACCATGATATGAGTACAAGGCATGTTATAAATGTGTACATGTTGAGTACTCTAAACCCTTTTTGTTATAAAAAGGAGGATTGTTGATATTGTTTTCCCCATTGGTTGCTATATAGGGATGAAATGATGAGAACTAGAATTTGAATTATGTTCAATATTCTTTTAAATGCTCTATATTGATCTTACCTCCATGAAGGAGGAAGAGGTATAGAAGAGATGCCTGGATAAAATCCAGGGATGTTAAATCTTATGTTATGGTAATATGAAAAGAAAGGAATATGATAGCATGTAAGTGCATACTACTTGATCTCAGTACTTGTAAACCCTGATCAGGTGTACAACTATTGATGATAAAGTGAGTATGGAAACTCTTAGATTGATATCTTTTTGATTGCCCTGATCAAGCAATCACTCTGATACAATCTAAAGAGTATCATGAAATTGGAAATATGATATGGATAAATGTATCATATCTTAAGAACAAGAAAGAAGGATCTGATAGGAATTCAGATCAGTATGTGTATATGAGGAAGTAAAAGTATGACCCTCATATGATGAGAAAGAGAACAAGGGAGGTGATCCCTATTCTATAAAGTTGTAAATATGATAAAAGAAAGATGAGAATATAATGTGTTTTCAACACATGCGACTGATACCAAGGTAAGAGATTCTGGTATCTGAGAATTATCAGATGGTTTCGATTGGCTACCTGGAATGGTCAACTATGAAATCAGTCTGATTATATAAAATGATATGAACATCATATGTTAGGGGTTTATGCCTTGCATAAACATAACAACTAAATATGTCTTTAAGATAAGTTCTCGTTTGAATCTATGAGAATATTGTGTGAAGGAACTTTGTGCTAATCAAAGTTCTATGATGTCTCCATAACAATGAGGTATTATGAAGAGACATGATAATATGATGAATGAATAATATATGTTTCCTTTATCTGGGATTTCAGGGACGAAATCCTTGTTAGGGGTTTATAATTTGTAACATCCCTGACTTGGGTTATGCTTTAACCCTAGGTGTTTTGATTAAGAAAGATGATTATATGCTTAATCTCATCTTGTGAAAAGTAATTAAGGCTCAAAAGGAACCTATGTTTCAATTTTGGTCCTGTTTGAACAATGTTGAAGCAATGTTTGCTTATTTTGGACTAAAGTGCAAATTACCCAAGTTGAGGGGTTAAATTGCAAATGTTGCATGATAAGATGTTCCTCTAATGTTGAGACATCATAAGAATGAATATGATGTAGTGGTATGGTTTCCACAAGCTTGGACAACAAGATTAAGCTTGTAAAGCAATCCTTGTGCATTAAAACCTAGTTTTGGAGTAAAGTGCAATTTACCCAAAACCTAGGGTTCAATATGCAAATTACCACTTCAATATGGTCCTTAATGTTTCTTGATATCATGTAGAGCAAATAAAATGAGAGGGACTCCTCATTTGAATTAAGTTGTAGGAGAGAGAATCTTGACATTAAAATAATCAAGAATAATGCCTATTTGAAACCCTAATTCGATTTAGGGCAAAAATGAATAAAAATAATTGAAGGGCTTTCAACCAAAATGTTTTGGGTTGATTTTGAATAAGGATGGACGTTCCGTTAACAAGATAAGGAACGAAAATATCTTAAGTAGGTGAAATTCCACTCACCTTTTTATAAAGAAAAGTAATATCCACTCACATGTGGGATATTATATTATAAGCATTAAGGTGCTTAATTTGCTTTTCTTTAAATTGAGGATAATGAAGGAGAATTAAAGGCAAGGAAGTTGCCTCGTACCCAAGGTAGTTGAGGGGGAAGAGGCGGCCACTTTATTGGGATTAATTGGATTTTTATAAGGCATTTTCTCTCTCATCAATTTCCTTATAAAAGTGCCATTTCTAAGCCCAAACCAAGGCCTTTTTCGGATTTTCTTCTTCCCCTTGCTTGCAAAACCGACCAAGGAGATAGGGAGGAGCAGGGATCACGTCCCCAACCTGTGGGTAAGCCCTTGACCTTCGTTCTCCTTGATTTCATGGTGGAAATCGAAAATAAATTATGGATTCCTTCTTATTTCGATCTCCTCTTCAACCCTAGCCAACTTTTACAATCAAAAGCTTGAGGATGAGCCTAGGGGGAGTTGCAAGAGCTTCATCCACCATTAATGGCGTGAGCTTGGATCTTTGGAGCTCAATTGCAGGCGGGTTTTATAACTCAAACCCTTAATCATTGCTATTGCATCAATCCTCTATGCTTTGTTGATTGTTTTCTTCAATTTGTTACAAACTTGATTCTTTGCTGCAATTTCAATCAAGAATGGTTGCTGTTCTTGGGTGCACGAAGGAAGATTATGATGACATCATCATAAGTAAGCACCTCACCAAATATCTTAGGAGCAAACGATCTCAACGGTTGGGACCAAACGGGTTTACCAAAACTGTTTGGTGACCAAACGGGTTGCAAACCGTTTGGTGGAAAATGGGTTCAAACCCGTTTGAAGGAGTTGACCAAGCGTTGACCGTTTGGGAATCTCGTTCCTAATTATGTAGGATAATGACCCTCCAAATTTGAGTGGTTAACTCCAAAGTAATCATAGGTTGAAGGCCAATCAATTAGACAAATCGAATTGAATTAAGTGCTGATTTTCAACCTGAATAACTTGACCTGTTTGGGAAAACGGGTTCAAGACCGTTTGAGATGGTTGACCAAGCGTTGACAGTTTGGGATTCCTTTTCATAATTATGTTGGTTAATGACCCTCAAAATTTGAGGGGTTAAATCTAAATGAATCGTGAGTTGAAGCCTAATCCATTAGGGAAACCTAATTGGATTATGTGCTGATTTTTCAATCTGATTAATTGAACTTTTTGGGCAAACGGATTCAAGACCGTTTGAGTGCGTTAAGCATTGACCGTTTGGGATTACTGATCCCTATTATGTTGGATAATGACCCTACAAATTTTATGGGTTAACGCCCAAGGAATCGTGAGTTGAAGGCTAATCAATTAGGCAAACCCTAATTGAAAACAGTGCTGAAATTCCAATGAGTTAAGTTGATATTTTGGGTTGATTAGCCCAAACGGGTTCAAACCCATTTGGGGATCACCCAAACGGTTTCAAACCCGTTTGGGGATCACCCCAAGACCGTTTGGAGGTCTGGGGTCAAGTATAGTTGACCAATTGAAGGTCCAAAGGTACTAATCATATTGCAATGTAGTGCTGATTTGTTGATCAACTCAATAGACCAATCCATGATGATTTTTCACTAGAATCCAAAGGTTGGATGGGCCAAACGGTCTCAAGACCATTTGGAGCTCATCCAAACGGTCTCAAGACCGTTTGGTGGTCACCCAAGACCGTTTGGAGGTCTAGGGTTGAGTATGGTTAGGTGTTTGAAGGTCTAAAGGTACCAAGCTGTTAAACAATGTAATGCTGATTTGGTGATCAATCCAATGAACCAAACCCTAATTGGATTGCTTAGATTTGAGTGATATGATGGGCAAACGGTCTCAAGACCGTTTGGAGGTCATCCAAACGACCTCAAGACCGTTTGGGGTCAGGTCATACCCAATTTGGATGATGGTTCAATGGTTTCAAAGCAACTAGTCTTACATTGATTAGTGTTTTTGAATCATCGATTCCAAACCCTAATTCAATTGAATCAAACCCTAATTGATGATCAATTGAGGGTCAATTGAGAGTCAAATAAGTTGAAGGTTGACCTATTAAAATCAATTGAAGTATGAGGGTAGGTCCAATTGATGACTGGTTCCATGAATTCAATGATTGAAGGAATCAACATTGAAAACCCTAATTCAATTGGATACCCTATGTAATGGAGGTCCAATGTGATTGAATCTCTTGAGAATCAAGATGATGAATGATACATTGATCCAATGTTGATTAGTAATGATAATCAAAGAAGGTACAAAGGTTGAAACTCGAATAGTACCTAAGGGATGAGTGCCAATTAAGGGATGAATTCCTAATTGCGTATAGGGTCAATGACTTGATACACTATGTTAATCATAGTTGTATGTACTCAACTAAAGGGTCATATGACCTATTCAAGTTGAGAAGTTGATATCATGAATTCATACATGAATATGATTCATGTGGTGGTTAAGAGTTATGATCCTTAAGTAAAGAGATCATGAAACCCTAAACATGAACATAAACCCTAATTGGCAGGGTTATTGAACTCAAACCCTAGTTGAGGGTGTATCCTTATGAAACCCTAGTTGAGGGTGTATCCTTATGAAACCCTAGTTGAGGGTGTATCCATTTGAAACCCTAATTGAGGGTGATTTCATGAGAAACCCTAATTGGGAATGATTAGCAAACCTTGAATATGGGAAACGTGATATGAAACCCTAATGAAGGGTGATGTTATATGTAGTCCCTATTCTAAAGAAGGGAGATGGTATGTGAAACCCTAATCCCTAATGAAAGAATAGAATTCATACTTGAATATGATCCATGAGGGGAACTTCTGTAGCATGACCTTGGTAGCTTCACTTTGCACGACCGTGCAAGGTAGCACGGCCGTGGTGGCTTCCCTTTGCACGGCTGTTCTTGGTTGCACGGCCGTGGTGCTCTATGCTTGATTTAGATGTGATTTGAAAGTGACCTCATATGATCGTATACCTTGATATGATTATAAGTCCAATAAATTGGATGAAGGATACATAAGATATGTGATGAGAAACCCTAGTTGAGGGTGTATCATTGTGATTGTTTATAAGCAACTTTATAATAAAGTCATGCCTTAAACTAAGATAAGTCCATATCATTGTGAGATAGTTGTACAATTCTAATGTGTGGCCTTTGCATTATATGCTAAAGGTAAGAGATTAGTGATGGAATGTATTAAGAGGGAAATACCTTAATACAAGATAAGATGGATAACTCAACAGAGTTTGAAATGATGAGAAAGTGATACATCAAGATATGATAGTTATCACATTCAACATTTCAGGGTTTATATGCCTTGATGTACTTCAAATCCAATATAATTGGGTAAGAAACATATGAAGTGTGTTATGCAACTATTACAATGAAATGTAATGAGTTGTTACACCTTGATGAGTGTTAATTAATGTACCTTGAGAATGGGGTTAAGCCCAAATGATGTGTATGATATAATCATACCATGATAAGGATGAGAAATGAACTCATACCTTGAATTGATGATAATTAATGCTATATGATGAAAGTAGTGTTCTAGAATAATCAAATATGATATCCTTGAATGCCCCAGAGGTATGGAATAATGTATTAAGGGTTGGACAGATAATGAGATCATGAACTCTTTATTAATGAGAAATGGGGAACCCTAACCCTAATTTGGGTAAAGGGAATGAAAAGCCCTATTTGATAGTAAACCCTAATTCCTGGTAGAGGAATAATGGTGTTACTATCACATCACATGATGTGATGAATATCTTGTATGACTTTTATCATGCCTAATAACCATACAGATATTATGAGATGATGTATATAACTACTGTGAGCTGTGACATTTATATTATAAATGTTGATTGGCATTATGTGCCTTAATGTTGTTGTTGCTTAGTAAAAGAAGCAATATGCATGGACTTTTATGAGTCACATGAGTAAGTTGTTACCTAGTGAGAGGTGACAAGATATTCCATGGCCTCGTGAGCCAGATGTGATGCTTGTGTAACAAGTATCATGAATGCCTTGGTCAGATGACCTGAAGGTGGTAGTTACCTGAAAAAGGTATAATAATGCTCAATGATGAGTTAAGGGTTTGAATACCCAGAACCATATGATTATGGTGATGAGAAATTGAAGGGATGCTAATTCCCAGTATTGAAATGAGGGACTGAGTTCCCAGGGTCTTTGAAAGACTGATAAATATCTGATAAAAGTAGTACATGTCTCTTTATAGCATTGTTGTAATAAGTTACGTTTGAGAACTTGGCTGATGCTAAAAGAATATGAGAATGTACTTAATAAATCAAGTGAAATCTATTCATGTAGTGCTCTGACCATAGATCCATCATCGTCAGGAATAGGTGATGGTGAAACGGGTGCCCGCGGCAAAACCCGGAGCACATATTTTGAATATGTGGGGGTAAATGGGCGAAAATATCCTTACGTCCTCTTGAAGAGATTGTTGGAAGGTAAACAAGAAACCTCTCAATCCTTCATGAATATGTCGGGATGGATGTATCATGAATCTCCCAATGATACTTAATGTCAGATCGAGGAGATAAACAAGAAATCTCTCGATTGGCGATGAGAGTTCAGTTGACACTGTAAATCTGTAGCGAAGGTGCCAGAATACCCTGGCTAGCTAGTTGGCAGAGACACGAGATGTCCTGCATGTGGTCTCGTACTGACCGAGACAGATGAGGTCATAAGAATCCGGCTCTTTTGATGACCTATGTATGGTACCGAGGCAATTTAGTAATGGTCGGTTGGAGTATGAGCGGTATATCTCATCTCCTCAGAGCATAAGTGTGATTGTAAAATGTAATCATCCGTATAGCATGTTTGCTTACGGATTGAATACGGAGATTCATTGGCTGATGTTGCATTTCTTTGTGCATTCCTTAGTAGATAAATGTTAATTATGTTTCTTTATATTCTCTGCAAAGTAGACAGATGAATTACTTATCTACCATGGGTAGATGCAATGATCTCCTTGAGAATGGAGATTATCTTATTCTGTTCTATGATGAATAATTCTGCTTGATAATGTAAAAGTAACCCCTACTCAGTTTTAATTTGATAAACTGCAATAAAAATGTTTTCGGCGGAGAGTTATATCTCTCGCTGGGGCAATTTTCAATTGTCTCACCCCCGTAGGAAACATTTTTAGGTATGCATGGAAGGCAGAGCAGAAACCCTAGAACAGGGAAAGAGCAGCAGCAACAGTAGGGACAACAATAAGATCTTAGGTGGAAATATTGTCTGTCTAGTCATATAGATAGTAGTCTTATGTGTCGTCTCTGTACTCTCAGGTCCTCAGAGTTTTAAATGTATCAATCTGAGTTTTGGCTTAGTGCCTCAAAGTTTTTATACTGCCTGTGTGTATTTGTTAACAGGGCAGTCAATGTTGTTATCCTTGAAAAGGAATGGTACATGTTGTGTACTTGTGAACCAGGATGAATTTGGAATACTTTGGTTCATGGTTAAAGAGTTTTCCTGTGAATGGATCTCTTTGCAAAAAGTTTTAAATTTTCAGTGATTTTCAGTAATCCGCTGCAAATAATTCGCTTCCGCATTAGTTATTCCTATTTCCGCGAGACGGTCGTTACAAAGAGAGAGAAAATATGCATAAAATATGCCTTAATAAGTAATAACTTGCATATGAAGAAAAGTATCTCATACTTTTGAATTTGGGTCCAAAACTTGGTACAAAAGTAGATAAAGTCATCAAGGACTTTCCTTTAAAATTTGTTGTTAATCGGACATGTGGTTTGGGAGATATGCTTTTTGTAATGATTCCTAAAGTAAATGGATAATCCTTAAATCGTATTAAATGTTACAATATATCCAGGATATATATATATATATATATATATATATATATATATATATTGACACGGGTAATCAGGATCATTGACTAGAAGATCAATGGGGGATGAATCATCCCCTAGCTCTCGTTGAAACAGGAAATAGAAACCGTGGGAACTAAGTTTCCCCACCAATTTTCTTGCAAACCAAGACACATCAGAGTTCGAAACTGTTCCCAATAGATTCGAGTTGATCTACCCCTAGTTTCTCAGAGTTTCCTCATGTCTAGAACTTGTGCCCAATCTCAAACTTAGTAGTTCACGGTAGCCATAGGGAGGCCTATATATATAGGGCCTTGGACTCCCAATGGAGCAGAAAATAGATTCCATGGCTTCGGTCGAGCATTGCGGGTAAAGTAGTGCTAGCAATTTTGGATAGGGCCATGGTTGTTGCTCCTGACAACGTAGGGACCTCACCGGAGGGTCGAAAGTCAGTTCTTCCACCTATGGAGCCCTGGGTGGCTTCGGAGGAGCATGGCGGAGGAGGCACTGCTTTCACCTGGTGAGTAGGGTGAGGGAACAACATACTCAACTGAAGAGTTGACCGTCTATGGGAGCTGCTCCGCGTGCGAGGACCATCGCGAGGAAGAAGAGAAAGGGTGAAAAGACACCTCTGCCCCCGACTCCAGTAAAGAAGCTAAAGGGCATGAGTGTCTTTCCTGCGTTACTTGGGCCCAACCCGCATGAAAAAGAAAAAAAGGCTCGATTGGCTGATGTGATGGCCAAAGGTTGGCCCAAAGGTAATTATCCTTGCTAAAATCGTAATTATTTATTTCTAGTTGTGATTGTGACAAATTGTATATGAAAATTGATTAGAAAAATTCAAGGAACCCATTAAAAATAAAATTGAAGGCTGAATCGGTTCGTAGTTCAAAAAGTGCTTAAAGATGTCACATTTAATGGTGTTATTAATGGAAAACCCTAAATTTTGATTATAAGTGAATTTGATAATGTTCCTTGGATAATCTAAGCCAATATTAGCCTATTGATAATAAACTTAAGATTTGTATCCAAAAAGATGATCTTCATGCATAATTGGCTTAAGTTTGGGTTCCATGTACATGAATATGCATTAATGGGCCTAAAAACCCTACTTTTGGTGATTATGACTTTTAATGGTTTTAATTGTGAAAATCCATGAATAAGACAGAGATATGATGTTCTAAAGTTAATTTGAGTATAAAAGATCCTTAATATGGATAATTTGTGTAATTAGGGTTTTTATAAGAAGAAAAGCAGTTTTAGGGTTTGTTGACCTAAAAAAAGATAAGGTTTGAGAAATTGATCTAAGGAACCCTAATGCATCCTAATGAGACTTAGAAACCCTAGAAAGGTATCCCAAGTCAATAAAGAGTTGTTTGGGATATATGGTAACAATTAGGTGTTATACATATTTTCGGGATCAAGATTGCTTGATTGCTTATCTTGCTTGATTGGACATCTTGATTGGATTGGATATCTTGCTTATATTTGAGACTCCAAAACAGGTATGTGGTTACGCTTATGGTTAAATCACTTTAGTTTCATGGTGAATCCTGAGGTTTTATTGGTTGCTTTGAAATAATTGCATGATTGACTTTTATTTCATGTAACTATAAAGTGATTATGGCTATCACCATAATTATACGTGCATGACTAGCTTAGATCATGGTCCTCCTCTGTATATTTGTTAATGATGACAAGGATGACCTAGTACATCATCTACCCATGAGGTAGGATCATCAGGATATCAGATGACCTAGTACATGGTCTACCTACGAGGTAGGATCATCAGGTTATCATGAGTCGATGTTTTGGTCTACCCTTGGGTGGGACCATACGACTCCACGACCCTATGTAATGATCTACCTATAAGGTAGGATCATGGGGGTTAGTTGAGATCTATCATATGAGAGTTAGTATCCATGTCCACTACAGGGACAACACAGAGGCTAGGGTATGTAAGGATTGAGTAATCATGTTTAAAGTGTGAATTTTGTTTTGTTAAATCATAATTGCTTGCAATATGTTGTTACAATTAAATGCACAATTATTGTTTGCCCCCACATACCAGTATAATTCATTATACTGACTGTCGGTTTATTTGTCGGCATTTTATGTTTATTAAGAAAATGGATATTCCTTTAAAATGACAATGATGGAATAATGCTTTAAAAAGATTGGAGGATTTTAGATAGATAGATGTTATATGGGGTAAAGTTCCTCAGCTCCTATATTTTGCAAGGTATGAGAAAAGAAAATTTTGATTCATTTTAAATCTTAGTTGTTGTAGAATTTATTAATTATTGTTGATTATTTGCAAAACCACTGATCCTATTTTGGGATAATGCCTCTGACCTCTTGGTTTCCCTTAATTGGGGGTTACCGGGAAGCGGGGTCATTACACAGATCATATCAACCCAATCATTATCAGTAAACTAAACCATTAGGAAATAGACACGACTCTCTTGAATAACAGAAATCAGCATGCCAACTATCCTCCTCCTGAGAAATCTCATAGATCCAAGGAACCAGTCACCCTTTCATATGAATATTACAAAAAACACTAAAAGTTTGTCTAGCTCTCATCTGTAGATAGAGTTAACCAAAGGCAGTAGTACCATGACACATACCATGTGTACTGAATTAATACACGCTCCTCATGTCCAGCAGAATCTGATTCTAGGTAGTTAAGGCATTGCATTTGTGATTCCAAACCTCATTCTTAATTTGTCTGAAATGAATCTATTTAGTAAAGATGAATAATCATTGTAGGGTATAGATCCTACTTTCTCTACTTCTCTGAAGAAATGGACGGAGGTGTATGGATGTAATGAGAGTGAAAAGAACTTGCCAGTTCTTAAAGAGGAGGATATCCAAATATTCAATGGCAACTTGGTGTATCCTAAATCTGAAGCGAAAGCAAATGTTATGAAATGGAGCAATAGTCTTGTAGGGTGCATTTTGGATTTTATACCTCATCTTCCCACACTTTAACATTACTTGAAATGGCTTTAGAATCCTATTGGTACAACTAAAGGTCTAAATCAGGACGAAGGTGTGTACATATTGAAATTCTCTAAGGAAAAGGATTTGAAGATGACCTTGGATGGATCTTGGCGAGTTAAGAATAGGCCAATGTTCTTATCCAGGTGGAAACTAGGGGATGATGATGTCAAGCATAGTGTAATAGATGTTATAATATGGGTTCAGTTGTATCATCTTCCTTGATTTCTATGTAATACAACCATGCTTGAACTGATATGATCCTTTATGGGTAACTCAACATGTTCTGATCAACCAACTTGACTCTATCCTAGGCTAGAGTTCACTCGCATTCAAGTTCCTATCCCATCTGAATATAAATTTTTGATACTATTAGTCTTTTTAATGATGAACGCAATTCTCACACAATTGATGCATGCCTCTCATGTTCTGGGGGGAGTCATTATTATTTGGAAATATAATGTTCGCAATATTTTAAAAATTTATGAGGATCAAGTTATTCATGCTAAAGTTAACATTAATGATTTCTCTTTCTATGTCTCAGCCATTTATGGTCGGAACTATGATGCAGGCATAGTGAATTTATGAATTATATTGATGACTTGTTCTTCAAGTTCATGGTTGATAGATTCGAATGGGTGACTTTAATTGTATTTTTGAAGTCTGTGAACATGTTCAAACAATTTTTTTGAGGCCTTGCTTGATTTTTGTTGTAGGTTGTTTAAACAATTGCTCCTGATCTTCTTGGTTCAACTCGACTACCAGATGTATGAAGGTTAGTTTGAAGCTAGAATTGGTTAATTGCTTAAGATTTATCTCATTTTATAGATCTTCTGTAGACTCCCTAAAGTTGCATATCATAGTCTTAGTATGATATTATAGTCTCTTTGTCCTCCTACTCCCTCCCCATAGCTGGGTGTTGTAGTAGCAGACCCCAACACTGCTCCCTTTGTGCAGTAGTAGGCTTCCAAGAGCACCTTCACATGCTCTTTCAATCCACTCTTCGACCAACCCTTCAATCCTCACTTTAATTGAGAAGTTTTACATGTTGTGATGCCATGATCGTACCTTGGAGATAAAGCTTTGGGTATTCTCTAGCTGCTAAAAGTGTTGAACCATTTGTCAAAGCAGATCTTACTCAGTTGTAGAGTATTAGAATCTAGACTAGCATTTCAGTTTAGATCTAACTGTGAATTTTCCCAAATGCGATCCAAAATGGAACTCCATTTTCATCTTTAACATAAAATAGTATTTCATATTTAACAAAAATATGTTTCTATTCATAATTTCCTAAATTACCATGTTGAAAACACTTGTATTTCTTGATGTGAGGGAACTCCATTTATCTTCAGTACATCTTTAGGGTCATTGCCTCCATCTGCCAGAGAACAAGTCCTCAAATATGCAAACTCCAAATGTCACATCTTAGATATGAATATAGAAATATAATAGTTATACCTTCTTTGAATGTACTTACACCACGGTCCTTGTCTTTAGGGTGCTCATACAATCATGATTACAATCCTTGATTACATGGCCGCTACCCAGCTATAAGTCAATGAGATCACTTCTTTCAAAGATATAATTGAAAACAATTCCATCTGTCATTTTGCCTCAATAGTGGACCTTCATTTTTGTTGCCTTTTATGGGACCAAATGCTGCAAGTTTCTGGCTTGGACAGTTCAATCTACAACAACTACATTTTATCAACCAAAAGATGTTAAATTTCACTATTCTGACATGGATTACATATTAATCTCTTGATCCAATTATTTGCAAGATGATTTCTTCATGATAAGTATTGTTATTAACATACAATCTACATTGATCTCATTTTGTTGTAGGTGTATTACATTGCAGAATTTGAACTGGAATTCTCAGACCACACATTTTAAATATGAAGTTTGATAATCAATGAAGTTATACCTTATTTTTTCAAGTGTTGTTGAGTTTTGTAAGCAGTCTTCATTGTTTGCAGGTGCTAAGACATTCAAACCTATATTCACCTCTTCAGATTCTCAAGTGAAGGATCTTCAAATTCTCAAGCGAAGAATCTATATTTCACCAAATGGATGACCTTTTAGGCTCTGCTTTCAGATGTGTGAGGGTGAGTAATCTTACATTATGGTTAATCTATAACTAAAATTGACTATTTGTCCTGGTTGCTTTTGTTACTTCCTACTCATATCAACTTATGCATGTGTTAGCATCCATGACCTCTTCTACTTGTCTATGCCATGACATTTACCTTTAATGTGGTAATCTATGATCTTTCTTACCAATATCTGACACACTAACATCAAAGTCGGGTGGGATTGGTTATTTTGTTTGGTCATAGTCCTTTAGGATCTTTGGAAAGGAATAGTGCAACCTATTATACCCAATGTGTAAAATCCATGATAAAGATGAGATAGAAGACTAAGACACTCAGTGCAACTCTATAAATAGATCATATCAACCCAATCATTATCACTTAACTATTCCATTAGGAAATAGACATGACTCTCTCGAATAACAAAAATTAGCATCCCAACTATCCTCCTCTTGAGCAATCTCGCAGATCTAAGGAACTAGTCACCCCTGCATATGAAGATTACTAAAAACACTAAAATTTTGTCTAGCTCTCAGCTCTAGACAGAGGTAACCAAAGGTAGTACCATGACACATACCATGCGTACTGAATTAATTCACGCTCCTCATGTCTAGCAGAATCTGATTCCAGGTAGTCAAAGCATTGCATTTGTGATTCCAAACCTCATCCTTAATTTGTCTGAAATGAATCTATTTAGTAAAGATGAATATTCATTGTAGGGTATAGATCCTACTTTCTCTACTTCTCTGAAGAAATGGTGTATGAATATTTGATTTTTAGTAAAATGTTCCTTAGTGTTCTGACTGTCAATGAACAATTTTATACATATTTTTTCTGGATAGCATTTGTTTTCTTGCATTTGAAAAAGAGTTTTGTTTAAATACATGCTTATTAATTCATTACCAATAATTTTGATATGATCTTAGCATTAGTTCCTTCATGAGATTTTTTAGATGTGAACACTATTGGGACTATCAAAGTTTTTCAGTTTATATTTTATATGATACTAAAATTGTTCTCTCAGTATTATAGAGTTGTTTCTTTGGCTATAAATCATGATGTTAGTAGGGAACCAAGTGATCACCCTTCCTTATACCTTGATTGTGTCAAGACTGTTGTGCATTGTAATGCACCACACAGGATACATAGAATGATGGATGCAAAGATTTGGAACCTACAACGATGGAGATCAAGAGCTAGGAAGACCAAAATGGAGATCTGGAGCTCAACCACACTGCTATGATAGTGATTTGAATAGGGAGTTGGTGACTGGAAGGTACATTGCCTTCTTACTTGTTTTCTTTCTTCTCTATTTTACCATGATCATATTTCCCTCTTATTCTTAATCAATAAGGGGTAGTCATTGATACTTTGGATTTTGTTTTGCCTTAATTGTTTAACTTGATAATGTGATTGAGGTGATAGACCTATGTCATATGTCATTGTCTAAAAATTAAATTGGTTTAGCTTCATCATTGTGATTGAGGTGATACACCCATCCTACATAGCACAGTCATGTGAATAAATTGTTTTGCCTATTTTGTGTAATATATAGGAAGATCTGGGCCTTCTGTAACATATTGAAATCTCCTATGAACCTCTTTGTACTCTTTTCTATAAGTTTTGTCCTTCATTTTCGTTCCATTTGTCCTTGGTTTTGATTTAAAAGAAATTAAGATGGTTATTGGATAAATGTTTCCCATATATTCTTATTTCAAGGTTGCATGCACAAATAGTCCAGTTAGAATTAGATAATGGGTCTAAAATGCAATTTCACATTAAGTAATAAAAAGAATAAAATAATTCGTTCTAGAACTTTCTAGCATTTCCTAGAATATGAGAGATAAGAAGAAAATCCGAATTTTATATAAGGGAGAAGATAAATGTAATAATTAAAGGTAATATGAGAATTTATGGGTAAAGAAGATAATTAGAAAGATTTTTGCAACAAATATTATAATCTGAAACCATCATGATAATTTGATAATTAAATTCGTTTCCTTGAGCAAAAGTAACTTAAGGGCCAAGTATCATTTAAAATGGAACATAAATATAAATATTAATAACAATATCAAAAGAATATAGGAAATATGCCAATAAAGAGAAATAAAATACTTAATGTCCTCAAATCAGGAAAATAACTTCAAATTCGTATTCTAAACATAAAAATAAGCCTATGTACAAATTTGCAACTAATTTGGATAATGTATGAATAATGAGTAAAATAGGAGAGAGAGAAAGTGTGTAGAATGTTCTATTTATTTAATAAATATAAAGATAATTTCAACTTGTGAAGATAATTTCAAAATCGTGTTCCAAACCTTTAAGGAGATTTATGGGTGAAGTTACACTAATTTTAGATAATGTTATCACCTCTTTTGAAGGAGGAAAGAGAAAATGATATATTAATTATTTCACCTATCAAACTTTCTCAAAATGCAAAACTAACTCCATATTTGGATTCTACGCGTCGAAATAAGTCAGGATATAAAATTTGATAATTTTTGGACGACGTTTGAGCCTCTAAACGAAGAGAGAGAAAAACCTTTAAAAATTTAATAGATTTAATCGACTTTTGCTGAGGGTTGTTTTCCTAATCTGAAGCGAGATCGGACGGCTCACAATCCTTGATGGACTCGGGTCCATCGATCGGACGATCCGCGATCGTCTTCCACCTCTAGCCGAACAAGGAAACAGGTCCCTTGTTTTCGTTTTTTTTAAATCGACATATCTCGAGTTTTACTCAATGATTTTCGCTCAAATCAGTTTCGTTGGACTCCTTGCGAGTTTCCGCTCCGAATTATCCTAAAAAGTTTGGGATTAGACGCGTTTTTGAGTAATGCCTAACTCGGCCGCCGACCTCCTTACGTTGTTCCTACCTACATCCTAGTTTAGGGTTCCTTGCCTATAAATAATGCAACCCCAGCGACCGCCATCAGCTTAGCAACTCGTTCGTGTTCTTAATTTGGAGTTTCGTGGACGAACCGACCCCCAACAGGCCGCCGAAGACCCCTGGCTTGCGGCGCCTCGAGTGCTCTTCTCCGTCGACCTCGTTTCGAATTAAAGGTACCATTAGCTTCGTCGTTCTCTCCTCTTTCTTTCGAGTATCTGGTTGTCGAGTTTGGTCGCGTACTGCGGTTTTGCCCAAATTGGGCCGAGCAAGCTGCTCGCGTTGCTCGGGCGAGGGGAGGAAGACGACCCCTGTCGTTTTCCAATTTTGCCCCTGGTCGTCTTCTTCTCTTGAGTTTCCGCGCGAGGGTGTCCTCGTCTTTTCTTCATCCGCCTGACCGCACCGCACGACCGGTAGCGAGCGACCGCGGGGCGCGGGTCACCGCTACTGAGCGCTCGCCACCGCTCGGCCATCCGGCCTTGCCTACGTGGCAGGCTGTGATTGGTCGAGGTAAATTATTTTCTATAAATTAATCTGTTGGTCAAAAATTAAAAACAAGTAGTGTTTTGAAATCAGGAAAACGAGATCTATCTAATAAAAATGTTTTTGAGATCTGGTTTTGAGGTTTGCGAAAATGTGTTTTTAAAGTCGATTTAATTATCTTAAAATCACTAAAATTAACCCTAAGAATCCATATTTCCAAAATATACAATATTATATGTTATTTTGATCAGGAAAACCTAACTAAGATGGTTATGAGGTTTTTGAAGTCTGAATCGAGAGTTTGCGCAAAAAGTTAGTGAATTAGGGTTTTTAATCTTTTAAATGAATGTGTGTAATTCTAATTTATGATTATAATGATGTATTAGGGAAATTGGGTTTATAATTTGTGTGAAGAGTTGAAAAGGGGAATTCTAGAACACATGAGGCTAAGGTATGTGTTTTGATTGTGCATCTACCTATCAGTTGGGAAATCATTAATCCATTACCTATATTACCTTATGAGGTTTAACTTGATCTAAACCCTTGAATCTTGAAACCTGAATTTGCTTATTTGCCTCAAAAGTAGATGTAGTATTCTCTTGTTTGGGTATTCATACCCCACTGCCATGTTATATATTCTTTTGCTTATCCTTGCCATAAATCTTTTGTTAGCATGAAATTAAATGTTCTATTTAATGTTTAAGTAGTGGTACATATGTACAACCACCCATAGAGGGCATGTATAAAATCGCCCTAGGGGAATGTTTATAATTCTCCCCATTAAAAAATTGTAGGTTATTGGAAATGTTTTTATTCTTCCCTCACCTAAGGTTAGAGGTCAGGTAGGTGCCTCAACCCTACTTAGTTAGGTAGACATATTAATTGACATGCTAAAACCTTTATTTATTTTGTTAATGGCAAGTTTCCTTATAAAAACCTCATACTCTGTGATATCTCTTTTTACACCAAATGTCTAGCCTAATTTACTTGTTATAACTTTCTTTAACATTGTTAGAATAATCTTGTAACACATACTTTCTTTGTTTTTCCCTCTTGCTGGGTGTCTTCCCAACCACCCAGGTGTTGGTGCTGAGCAAGGAGAAGGAAGGACTTGAAGAAAGGTTCCTCTGCTGTTGATCGTTAGCTTGTCAAGAAGGATGGCTAGGTTGCTATAGCTAGATCCTCTTATCTATCTTATCTTTTCTTTTAGAAAGCTATTATGTAATAAACAATGAAGCCATTAGAAGGCTTATTATTTCTTTCTTTCCGCTGCTATTGACATTTTATTATGTATCTGGAATCATGCTTATTTACTTGGAATATTACATCCTCAAAGTCTAAAATTTTGTTAAAAATTGTGGATGTTGTATTTCCTTTAAAATTTTAGTAAAGGGGTGATCTCGCCCATTTACAGCATGGTATCAGAGCCTTTAGGCGACTGTTAGGGCATGCAGTTGAGGCAAGGGTGTCTAGAAAGGATCAGGGTATCGGGGGCTGGCAAGATTTTCCTCCGCCCCACTAGCTTGGTATACGAGGACTCCCGTGCCCATATGATCCGGCCTGGCCTGCGCCGAAACGAACTGCCCGAAATAGTATGCTTTTAGGCAATAGCATTCTAGTTATCCTTTTTCTCATCTCTATTTTTTTTCCTCTCATCTATGATTCTTTACTCCTGAGAATTTAATATGTTAACCCTAATTTCAGGAGAGGTGACTTGTTTGACAACACCAACCAGGAGTCAACCACTGACAACCCCGACACTCCTGCGACTCCTGTTGTTAACCAACCAACTTCTGGTGTTCCCGCCTTCACACCTGAGAAAGAGCTGGCGATGTTGCGACAGTTGTTGTCCTCCACCATGATGGGACAACTCAACACCATTGCTGTTGTTGCCGCAAAGCCGAGGGAGTTCACCCTCACTGATTTCATCAAGATGCAGCCACCCTACTTCAAGGGTGAGAGTGAGCCTAACATGGTGGACAAAGCTGACGACTGGGTGTTGGCCCTGGATCGGACCTTCGAGGGTATGGCGTGCCCTCCTCACCAGAAGGTTCGGTTCGCGACGTACGTGCTGGATGGACATGCATGTGTTTGGTGGAACGGTGTTTCCCGCACTCGAGACACCTCCTCCATGGAGTGGACCCAGTTCCTGAAGTTGTTCAGAGAGAAGTACATCTGCCCTGCATTCCTGAGGAAGGAGGCTGAGTTTTACAGTCTCAAGCAAGGAAGCATGAGTGTGGCCGACTACGTTCAGAAATTTCTACTGTTAGAACGTTACGCCACCGACCTTGGAGCTGACAGAAGAGCGACCTTATTCTTGGAGGGCCTGAACTATCATGTTGGTCGAAGCCTCATTCTACAACTGCCACTCACGTTTCAACAAATGGTGGACAAGGCTCTCGCCATTGAGTCTTACCTGGGGTTTCAAGCTTCCAGTGGCTTCAACAACAACAAAAGGAAGAATCTGAACCAGCATGAGAACCGTGGATGTGATCGCTGCAACAGATGCAATCGCTACCATCCTCCTGGAAGATGCCCCGCCAACAATGCACCTGCTCGTATTGGCAACCGTCCTCCACCAACCTGCCATGAGTGCGGCCAGGTTGGGCATATCCGACCCAACTGCCCCCGTTTCCAGCAAGGGCAGAATAATGCTCTGCAGCCGCAACAGCCGAGACAGAACCCGCCACCGCAGAACAACAACAACAATAACAACAAAAACCAGAACCTGAGGCATCCGCCAGCTGAGAGGCGGAATGGGAGAGTGTTTGCTCTCAATGCTGAAGAATATGGTGAAGGCAATGAAGTGATTGAAGGTACACTACACCTCAATATGCATCCCTTAAAAGCTCTGTTTGATTCTGGTTCCTCCAATACCTTCATATCTAGTCAGTTTGCCTCTATGCTTGAAATCGAATCTGAGTTTATGGATCATGTGTTAGATGTAAAAACTCCTAGTGGAAAAATCTGCTCCTCGTACCTCCAAACTCCTACCTTGAACCTAAGTATATCCGGAATAATGTTTCCCACAGTTTTTGTCTTGCTTGATATGACCGTCTTTGACATCATCCTGGGTATGGATTGGTTAAAGAAGTATAAAGCAGTTTTGTACTGTGAGGAATCCAAGGTTAGTCTGTTTCACCCTATTGAAGGAAGAGTGTGTTTCAAGGGCAAGAAGCGTGGAGAGCGACAGTTCGTCATCTCTGCCATCAAAGCTGAAAAACTCACCTCGCAAGGGTGTAGAGCCTTTCTAGCCTCCATAGTTCTCGATGCTACACCTCCTGCTCTAGAACATGTTGATGTGGTGAAGGACTTCCCAGATGTCTTTCCTGAGGAGTTACCCGGGTTGCCACCAACTCGCGAGGTGGAATTCTCCATCGAGCTCATACCTGGAACTTCACCGATATCGAAGCCACCTTACCGCTTGGCTCCTGCTGAGCTGGCGGAGTTGAAGAAGCAGCTTGAAGAGCTTCTTGACATGGGCTTCATTCGCCCTAGTGTTTCCCCTTGGGGAGCCCCTGTCCTGTTCGTGAAGAAGAAGGATGGCTCTTTGCGGATGTGTATGGACTACCGCATGCTCAACCAGGTGACAGTGAAGAATCGTTATCCGTTGCCACGCATCGACGACCTATTTGATCAGCTGAAGTCAGCCACCGTGTTCTCCAAAATGGATCTGCGAAGTGGCTACTACCAGATGCATGTGAAGGATGATGATGTTCCGCAGACAGCGTTCAGAACTCGCTATGAGCATTATGAATTTATGGTCATGCCTTTTGGGTTGACGAATGCCCCTGCTGCGTTCATGGACTTGATGAACCGAGTATTCCGCCCATACCTCGACAAGTTTGTAGTGGTGTTTATTGATGACGTTTTGGTTTATTCCGAGACGTTGGAACAACATCGCGAGCACCTGCGGATTGTACTCAACACATTGCGAGAAAATCAATTGTATGCAAAATTCTCAAAATGTGAGTTCTGGATAAAAGAAGTGATGTTTCTTGGTCACGTGATTTCTGCCGGCCATATAGTTGTTGATCCTGCAAAGGTAGAAGCTGTGACAAAGTGGAATACTCCGAAAAACCCGTCAGAAATTCATAGTTTCCTTGGTCTAGCTGGTTACTATCAGAAGTTTATCAAAGGGTTTTCTGAGTTGGCCTTACCTTTGACCAAGCTGACTCGGAAGGAAGTCAAGTTCTCATGAACCCCTGAATGTGAGGACAGTTTTCAGAAGTTGAAGATGAGTCTGACTTCTGCTCCCGTGCTTGCTTTGCCTGTTGAGGGCATACCCTATGTCATCTACACCGACGCATCCCGATAAGGCTTAGGGTGTGTTCTGATGCAAGACGGAAAGGTGATCGCCTATGCTTCTCGACAATTGAAACCTAACGAAGCTAATTGGCCTACGCATGATTTGGAGTTTGCTGCCATAGTTCATGCTTTGAAGATCTGGCGACACTACCTCTATGGCGAAAAGTTTGAAGTCTTTTCTGATCACAAGAGTTTGAGATATCTGTTGACTCAGAAGGATCTGAACTTGCGACAACGTAGGTGGATGGAATATCTTAAAGATTACAACTTCACCATCACCTATCATCCTGGTAAAGCAAATGTCGTAGCTGATGCTTTAAGTCGCAAGAAGGATGTTGTTTGTGCTGCTCTGAGATGTTCTGTGTGGGAAAACCTTGAACATGTGGCCAGTTGGAGACCTCAGCTTGTCGATTCAGTGGATGAAGATAAGTTGTGTGTTCATATGGCCAGTTTGACCGTTACACCAACCTGGATCTCAGAAGTCGTGTCTGCACAGTTGGAGAGTTCTGAGCTTGAAGAGTTGAAAGCTTTATCTGAGAAACCGCAATCTGACTTCTCTGTCGGAGTAGATGGTGCTATCCGCTTCAGACAAAGGTTGTGGATACCCAATGTTGGTGATCTGAGACAGAAGGTTCTGAGTGAAGCTCATGGGTCCAAGTACACTATTCACCCTGGCACAACCAAGATGTACAAGGACTTACAGCGAAGCTTCTGGTGGAAGAACATGAAGAATGATATAGCTTTATTCGTGGCGAAGTGCTTGACATGTCAACAAGTCAAGATTGAACATCAACGACCCGGTGGTCTTCTTCATCCTCTTGAGATTCCAGAATGGAAGTGGGAGAAGATCACAATGGACTTTGTTACCGGTTTCCCTAAGTCAAAGAAAGGTTATGATGCTGTCTGGGTGGTGATTGATCGGCTTACAAAATCTGCTCATTTTTTGCCTTTCAAAACCACGTATAAAGTTGCTGAGATGGATCAGTTGTATGTGGAGTGGATTGTTCGTCTGCATGGTATTCCTGCTATGATAGTTTCTGATCGAGACCCGAAATTCACTTCTCGCTTGTGGGGTCAGATTCAGGAAGAGATGGGTTCTAATCTGCGTTTCAGCACTGCTTACCACCCACAAACTGATGGTCAGTCCGAGAGAACAGTTCAGATTCTGGAGGACTTGCTACGTGCTTGTGTGATGGATTGGGGTGGTGCCTGGGATCGATATCTACCATTAGCAGAGTTCGCTTACAACAATAGCTACCAAGCCAGTATTGGTATGCCACCTTTTGAAGCTCTCTATGGTAGACCTTGTCGTTCACCTTTGCACTGGGATGATGTGGGTGAACGTTCCCTAGTGAAGACTGATGACATGCAGATGATGCTTGAGAAGGTACAGTTGATAAAGAAACGGATGAAAGCTACTCAAGACAGACAGAAGATGTATGCTGATAAAAAGAGGTCTGATGTAAGCTTCTTAGTGGGAGACTATGCTTTTCTAAAGATCAAGCCTATACGTTCTATTGCAAGATCTAAAGTAAAAGGCAAGTTGAGTCCTCGCTATGTTGGACCATTTGAGATCTTAGATAAAGTGGGGGATTGTGCATATCGTCTAGCTTTGCCTCCTGCTTATGATAAGATTCACAACGTGTTCCATGTTTCTGTGTTGAGGAAGTACGTTATGGATCCGTCTCATGTGCTCACCTTTGAACCTGTGGAGATTAATGAGAATTTGACTTATGAAGAACTACCTGTGAAGATCCTTGACTCCCAAGTAAAGCAGCTGAAGAGTAAGGAGATAGAGTTAGTGAAGGTGTTGTGGAGATACCATGGTTTAGAAGAAACCACTTGGGAGTTGAGAGATGAGATGTTACGTACTCACCCTTCAATCTTTGTATGAGATTTCAGGGACGAAATCCTTTTTAAGGGGTGGAGTGCTGTAACATACTGAAATCTCCTATGAACCTCTTTGTACTCTTTTCTATAAGTTTTGTCCTTCATTATTCATTCCATTTGTCCTTGGTTTTGATTTAAAAGAAATTAATATGGTCATTGGATAAATGTTTCCCATATATTCTTATTTCAAGGTTGCATGCACAAATAGTCCAGTTAGAATTAGATAATGGGTCTAAAATGCAATTTCACATTAAGTAATAAAAAGAATAAAATAATTCGTCCTAGAACTTTCTAGCATTTCCTAGAATATGAGAGATAAGAAGAAAATCTGAATTTTATATAAGGGAGAAGATAAATGTAATAATTAAAGGTAATATGAGAATTTATGGGTAAAGAAGATAATTAGAAAGATTTTTGCAACAAATATTATAATCTGAAACCATCATGATAATTTGATAATTAAATTCATTTCCTTGAGCAAAAAGTACCTTAAGGGCCAAGTATCATTTAAAATGGAACACAAATATAAATATTAATAACATTATCAAAAGAATATAGGAAATATGCCAATAAAGAGAAATAAAATACTTAATGTCCTCAAATCAGGAAAATAACTTCAAATTCGTATTCTAAACATAAAAATAAGCCTCTGTACAAATTTGCAACAAATTTGGATAATGTATGAATAATGAGTAAAATAGGAAGATAATTGCAAAAGGAGAGAGAGAAAGTGTGTAGAATGTTCTATTTATTTAATAAATATAAAGATAATTTCAACTTGTGAAGATAATTGCAAAATCGTGTTCCAAACCTTTAAGGAGATTTATGGGTGAAGTTACACTAATTTTAGATAATGTTATCACCTCTTTTGAAGGAGGAAAGAGAAAATGATATATTAATTTTTTCACCTATCAAACTTTCTCAAAATGCAAAACTAACTCCATATTTGGATTCTACGCGTCGAAATAAGTCGGGATATAAAATTTGATAATTTTTGGATGACGTTTGAGCCTCCAAATGAAGAGAGAGAAAAACCTTTAAAAATTTAATAGATTTAATCGACTTTTGCTGAGGGTTGTTTTCCTAATCTAAAGCGAGATCGGACGGCTCAGAATTCTTGATGGACTCGGGTCCATCGATCGGACGATCCGCGATCGTCTTCCACCTCTAGCCGAACAAGGAAACAGGTCCCTTGTTTTCGTTTTTTTTAAATCGACATATCTCGAGTTTTACTCGATGATTTTCGCTCAAATCAGTTTCGTTGGACTCCTTGCAAGTTTCCGCTCCGAATTATCCCAAAAAGTTTGGGATTAGATGCGTTTTTGAGTAACGCCTAACTCAGCCGTCGACCTCCTTACGTTGCTCCTACCTACATCCTAGTTTAGGGTTCCTTGCCTATAAATAATGCAACCCCAGCGACCGCCATCACCTTAGCAACTCGTTCGTGTTCTTAATTTGGAGTTTCGTGGACGAACCGACCCCAACCAGGCCGCCGAAGACCCCTGGCTTGCGGCGCCTCTAGTGCTCTTCTCCGTCGACCTCGTTTCGAATTAAAGGTACCATTAGCTTCGTCGTTCTCTCCTCTTTCTTTCGAGTATCTGGTCGTCGAGTTTGGTCGCGTACTACGGTTTTGCCCAAATTGGGTCGAGCAAGCTGCTCGCGTTGCTCGGGCGAGGGGAGGAAGACGACCCCTGTCGTTTTCCAATTTTGCCCCTGGTTGTCGTCTTCTCTTGAGTTTCCGCGCGAGGGTGTCCTCATCTTTTCTTCGTCCGCCTGACCGCACCGCACGACCGGTAGCGAGCGACCGCGGGGCGTGGGTCACCGCTACCGAGCGCTTGCCACCGCTCGGCCATCCGGCCTTGCCTACGTGGCAGGCTGTGATTGGTCGAGGTAAATTATTTTCTATAAATTAATCTGTTGGTCAAAAATTAAAAACAAGTAGTGTTTTGAAATCAGGAAAACGAGATCTATCTAATAAAAATGTTTTTGAGATCTGGTTTTGAGGTTTGCGAAAATGTGTTTTTAAAGTCATTTTAATTATCTTAAAATCACTAAAATTAACCCTAAGAATCCATATTTCCAAAATATACAATATTATATGTTATTTTGATCAGGAAAACCTAACTAAGATGGTTATGAGGTTTTTGAAGTCTGAATCGAGAGTTTGCGCAAAAAGTTAGTGAATTAGGGTTTTTAATCTTTTAAATGAATGTGTGTAATTCTAATTTATGAATATAATGATGTATTAGGGAAATTGGGTTTATAATTCGTGTGAAGAGTTGAAAAGGGGAATTCTAGAACACCTGAGGCTAAGGTATGTGTTTTGATTGTGCATCTACCTATCAGTTGGGAAATCATTAATCCATTACCTATATTACCTTATGAGGTTTAACTTGATCTAAACCCTTGAATCTTGAAACCTGAATTTGCTTATTTGCCTCAAAAGTAGATGTAGTATTCTCTTGTTTGGGTATTCATACCCCACTGCCATGTTATATATTCTTTTGATTATCCTTGCCATAAATCTTTTGTTAGCATGAAATTAAATGTTCTATTTAATGTTTAAGTAGTGGTACTTATGTACAACCACCCATAGAGGGCATGTATAAAATCTCCCTAGGGGAATGTTTATAATTCTCCCCATTAAAAAATTGTAGGTGATTGGAAATGTTTTTATTCTTCCCTCACCTAAGGTTAGAGGTCCGGTAGGTGCCTCAACCCTACTTAGTTAGGTAGACATATTAATTGACATGCTAAAACCTTTATTTATTTTGTTAATGGCAAGTTTCCTTATAAAAACCTCATACTCTTTGATATCTCTTTTTACACCAAATATCTAGCCTAATTTACTTGTTATAACTTTCTTTAACATTGTTAGAATAATCTTGTAACACATACTTTCTTTGTTTTTCCCTCTTGATGGGTGTCTTCCCAACCACCCAGGTGTTGGTGCTGAGCAAGGAGAAGGAAGGGCTTGAAGAAAGGTTCCTCTGTTGTTGATCGTTAGCTTGTCAAGAAGGATGGCTAGGTTGCTATAGCTAGATCCTCTTATCTATCTTATCTTTTCTTTTAGAAAGCTATTATGTAATAAACAATGAAGCCATTAGAAGGCTTATTATTTCTTTCTTTCCGCTGCTATTGACATTTTATTATGTATCTGGAATCATGCTTATTTACTTGGAATATTATGCAATCATCCTCAAAGTCTAAAATTTTGTTAAAAATTGTGGATGTTGTATTTCCTTTAAAATTTTAGTAAAGGGGTGATCTCGCCTCTTTACCCCTTCAGTCAACCAACTCAGGACATTTGGATACAATTTGAAGAACCTAAGGAGGTAACAACAACTTATCAGACATTCATTAGGTTTGCAGTGCCTTTTTTATAGTTGTTGATCAAGTCTTATCCCCTTCACACGTCCTTAGGTCTGATAGCATCCCAAACTCAGATGGCAGCTCACAAACAGAACCAAATCCAAGGAAGTTCCTTGAACCAGATCATATCTCCAAGCTGAAGCAAAGGCTGGTGTTTTAATAACTACATTCAAATAACTCCAAATCATATATACAATTTGAAAATTTCTTCATATCTAACTCTTTAGAGTTCTAATGGTGTTTACTATATTTTTTATGTATGTATAGGTAAGTGAATATGCTTCAGCTTTTAAAATCATATTGATGCACTCCAGGGAAGACCAGCAACATATTAATCAATTGGTTAATGACATTGGGAAATTGAGAAAGGAATTTCATTCTTTGGAGAGGCCAGTATCGGACGTGGAGATTCCACCAAAACGTAAAGTTATTTCCTGAACGAGCTCTGAAGTCGGCATGCAAAAAAGTAGATATTCATATCATGGAAGAGTCATATCCAATGATGTAGAAATTATTGTATTGAATAGAAAAATGTTGTATGAAAATATATCATTGGTGTTGTATTCAATATAAGGGGCAAGGTCAAATGTCCTCCCCATGTAATTCTCAATTGATTATAAATAAAAAATATTCATACTTTCATAAAAGTGAGTTCTTCTACAATTGACATTCATTTAGAAATCATGATAATGAATTGAAAACTAAATGACTAAAAGCCATGAAAATGTATTCATACAGAACTAGTAGTCATTAGTGGCTTTTTTATACACCATTAAACTCAATAAGAACATTTTCATACAACAATATAATATAAAATAGTGGCATTTGTATAAAAGCCAATTGATGGATAGTGGCATTTTTATATATGCCAAATGATATTTTAGGGGCATTTATTTTGCATTTATTGGGAGCCACTAAATCCAAACCTTCAGTGGCGTTTACAAATTACGCCACTATCTTTCTAGTGGCATTGGTACTAGAGGCATTTTTTAAATGCCAAAAAATGCCACTAAACATGTTTAGTGGCATTTATTTTTTTTAGTGGCATTTCTAAAAGGCCACTGATGTGAATGATTGTTGTAGTGTAGGAACCTAACTACAAACTTAAGACATGAATATTATTTTTTAAGGTATTCTCATCTGTTAAAGTTTCATCTTACTTCAATTCTTTTGAACTTGGTTGCATAAAGGTATCAATCTCTCATGTTAGTTTTGTGTGGAAGTTGGTAAGTGCACCTTCTGAGGCTTGCTTACCTTCAATAATTGATGATTACTTTAGGTTTTGACATCCGATGATTCTTCTAGGTGTGTAACAACCGACGATTGTTCTGAGTGTGCAACAATCAATGGTTATTCTAGTTGCTAACAACAACTTGTTGTTCTAAGTGTGCAACAATCAATGGTTGTTCTTGGTGTGCAACAACGGATGGTTGTTATACAAGTTCAACAACTGATGGTTATTCTGAGCATTCAATAACCAAAGGTTTTTCTTTGTTCTCACAAAACAAATGAAGTTTTGCATGCTCACAAACCAAAGGGTTTTCTGGATTATTGCAAACTGATGGAGGTTATGGACATATAAACTGAAGGGAAACCTGGCCTTTGACCGATGGTAATGTAGTTTTTGACCTTTGACATCCTTCTTTCTTCCTATCTATATATAACCTTCTTACTCCCTTCAAATGAACCTTTCCACCAAGTCATGTTGTTTCTGAAGACCAACCATCAATTGACAAGGCTCCTTGGGGGTGAAACTCGTAAGAGCATGGATGCATGTTGTTGCAAGCCTCAGATCTTGCTCTCATACGACTGTTTGAAGCCTTATTGCCTACTTCCGTGCTTTGTACATGTAAGATCTTCTCTCTTGATCTCTTTTTCTCATTGCTTCCTTCTTCTTTCTTGCATCATGGTCGAGATCCATGGTGCTTCTAGCTGGGAACTCGTGCATATGGATGAAGAACCCTCCTTTCTTCTCTCTTTGTTGTAGATCCACCCCGATCTTGAAGATAGCAGCTTTCTTGGAGTTTTGGGAGGTCAAAGCTCAGGTTCTTGCTTCTCTTTTCCTTGGTTCATTTTTGTTTCAACATTTTCTTCACCCTTGGTGCGAGTGATATAATTTTTAAGATATTTCTTGCCTACTTAATACATGTGGGACTTAATCTTGTTCTAGGAATTTGTAAGATGCTAAAAGATTGCCTTTTTTTCACTATTTTGCATAAGTATGATAACATGAGTCATTAAGATACCTTTAGACTCTATGAACGTTTTCTGATATGAGTATTTTCTTTGAACATGCAAATTCTAAAATTCAAAATACAAGTGAAAAGACTCCAAAAATGGTATTTCTATGATGTTAAGGCACCCATTGTTGTTGATTTCGATCCATATGTTAGACCTTGATTTATGGTGGATACACTATGGAAGTAATATGGATTTTATTTATTGTTATGGTGCTGTAATGATAGTTGGACAGAAGTCTAGTGCTGAAAGTAGCTCATCCATGTTATATTTTGAACATATGCTTGTCAAATCCTTTGAAATTACATATCTTTTACATTTTATGGAGTTTGAGGTTGAAATTATGGGTGTTATCATTTTTACCACTCATTAAGCTCTTTGTAAAATTTTGTATACTAATGATACTCCTATAGTAGGTTATTACTATCTTAGTCTAAGTGACATTTTGGGCTATTATATACCCTAATTTGAGGTTATGTTCTCCTTATGGGTAGGATGGATGAATATACCATGATGGAGTAACATGGAACATGTTTCATACACTTTATATCTTCTGAAGTTGCAATCTACAAATTAATTTATAAGAATAATTTAGGCGTGTGTATGTAACTTGTGACACACTTCCACACCAAATGAGATTACTCAAAACAAAACATGTGAATAACAACTAATCAAACCACATTACCAAAAAATGAATACATTAAAACTAATTTCAACATTACTATCAAGTTCAAAAAACATTACATAAAAATCCAACATGTATCATATCTCATACCATATCAGGTATTTACATGCCTATCTAGTGGAATCAGCCACAACATGTATACAAGAAAGATGTTCCACATACACAAGATATATGTACAACATAGGCATATTGCCAAACCACGTGTCGATATACATATCATCTACAAAACATCCCTTGCTCGAACCTGAGAGTACAGGGACAACTCTAGGACTCTATGACTACTATCCAGCCTTCTTCCTCTACTGCTCTCTAAGTTGTTCCTCCTCAATACCACGATCCTGACCACGGTGCTGAAGACCACCTAAAAAGATGTGGTGACTCACGAGGTGAAACTCATGTCCCAGCGAGAGAGACAACTCTAAACCAATAATTATTGATTACAACATATATCCTTATTAAATAGGATGATCAAATTCATCTAACTAAGAAGGTTAAGCAGATTAAGGAGATTAAATATTTTAAACAATTTAAGTTGGCTAAGTAGCTAAAAGAGATAAATCATGAATAGCACAATATATAAGGAAATGGGTAAAACTACCACTTTCTATACAGTTGATTTCTCTTACTGCATTATATAAAATGAAACATTGTAAGAAACAAGGCAAGGGTTAACATTCAATGTGAAGCATGCTGAACTGTCAAAATATATACTACACAGTTGGATTATGTCTTTTATTAAGCCTTGAGGAGTTGAGGTATACCACTCAACTCCAACTGACCACTACTAAGTCAAAATCAATGCCATAGAGGATCTAGGAGAGTCGGAATCCTATGATCTCATCCACCCTCAGTTAATACGAGTCTGTTGCAGCAAAATATAAGTCCATCTACAAAACAGCCTAGTTTGTATTTGGTATATAGGTCATAGAACTAATGAACCAGGGTATACAAAGACCCAACATTTGAGGTACAATCGTAGTTGTCCTCAATCTCAACATATACAGAAATCTCTGAGATACGCCTGCAGTCGTTCTCCTACAAAGATATGACTGGATCAATCCTAAAAAATCTTGGGATCACGATGACAAGGAGACATAGTCTGAAGCACCCCACATACTATATAGTATGCGATCCAAGATTCCCTTAAGAGTACTCCTTTCACCATCTAGCAAGTTATGACACTGGAATGGATCTATGGCACAAGTCACTACATGATTAGGGTTTTACTTGATTAGTTAATGCCAATTGGGTATATTTTAAATACATCAATAAAGTCACATACAAACCCTAAAAGAATTCTACAAAAATATGGGTAGATTTCAACTTCAAAAGATATAAAATGTATGAGGCATAAAGTTTATTACATTGTAACATGGTATTGTTTCACTTCCAAACATGTAGCTCGAGGATAACACCTCAAATAGAGCACAAAGCCATGTCCAAGGTCATAATACCATTCACATTATTTCCTACAAGAACATCATTATCTTTCCATGCCTCACCAAGTATCATCATACCATCACTATACATGTGATACATAAGATGATACAACATTACATTTATGGACCATGATGTTCATATGACAATAATGAGGGTTACAACAACACTAGGAGAGAGAAAATATTATATCATTTTACTAGTCACATAAGGAACTATGTAGCATCATCACTTGCTTGTATTAGGGTTAGGTTCATTGAGAATGGTTGGATTAACATTACCAAACAACATGTTACTAAAACCTTAGATTTGTATTCATTCAAGGAAAAAGGTAAGACTAGTAGGTCATGTGAAACCAAGCACCAACAAATTAGGGTTACATAAGTTACAAAATCAAAACCACCATCAATCATAGACCAGGAAACATAGAGACCATATCTAGGAATTCTCATCGACCACCAAGGGTCAAAAATGTATTTGATCGTTGAACATCAGAAAGGTTTGCAACCGCAGAACTAGGGTTCACCATCTTCATCGGTTGTTGAGGTTAGGTGACTTCAACAACCACTGAGGATGAGCAACATTGGTGACCTATGAGAACATAAAGCATTGGCGACCACTTAGGGTTAGGGTTTTCATAGACCACATAAGTTATAAAAACCTCTTCAACCGCTAGGGTTCCAAAGCATAGAAACCACCAAAGATAGAAAACATTGTGACCATAGCAAGGTACAAATCTCATGGACCCATCCATGGAGAGATCCAAACTTGGTGACCCAAATCAAAGTTTAAAGCTTAGCGACCTTCATAGAAAAAAATCCCTTTGACCACATTGACTAAGACTTGGCGACCATTGAGAGACCAAAATGGGTGGTAAGTGCTAAAAATTTTGAAGAGTCATCATGATGCATCACTAGAAAGAAGATCAACTCCAAAACCCTAATTAACAACCATCATAAGAGAGAGAGTAAAACCATCATTTCTACAAGCATGCATGAACCAAAAACTTGCATCGCCAAAGACGGTTCATGCATAAAGATTAGGGTTCATCCCAAGGAGAGTTATCTACTCAAGATCACAATGTAATACACAAACCCTAGTTAAAGGATATTATCTTTTTACTTGTCACCACATTTTAAGGCAACATTAGGAGCATGCCAAGGAGGAAGTAAGCAATAATCGTGGAGAAAGTTATATAACTCGCCTTAGATGATGTAGAAACTCCAAACAGGAAGGTATCTTGAACAAGAAAGGGCATAGAAACCCTAGCTTGAGCATTCCACTCGGCCAAGCTAGATCCATCTCCAACAAAGAACCAAACCTTAGGTTTTGGAAGAAAAGAAAGGGAAGTTCTTCAAGCTCTAACTCAAGCACTACCATGGAACACCATGGGTTTGCCCAAGAAGAGAAAGAAGAAGAGGAAGAATAGAAAGGAAAATTAAGGTGTAGAGATATCTCGCTTACCAAGGCCAAGAAGAAGAGCAAGGATGCACCAAATGATCACATGAAGGGTAATTCCAAACCTTAGACCTGCATGCGAGGAAGATCGACCTCATTCTTCAACCTTGAGCTCCTCCTTCACCACCAAGAAAGAGGGTAAAATATCCAAGAGAAACTAATGAAGAAGAGTGAGGAAACTAGGTGTGTAAATAGGTTATTTGCATGCAAAGAGAGGGTTCTATATAACATGGGGTTGGAGAGAGGGAAAGAGGGTTAGGTGTCAAACTAAACCTGACATGTGTCCAAGAGATCTCACCCATGTAAGAACCACACTCATCCATGCAACTAGTGTTACCCCACCAAGAAAACCCATCAAACAACTTGGTCCTAGAAAAGCAAACGAGCACTGAAAAGTACTTTTGGTGACCAACATGGATCAGAAACTTAAACGATCACTAACCCTAGAGGTGTTGGCGACTGTGATGAGTGGAAGATCTCATCGACTGCCAACACTAGGGTGACACACAAAAACATCATTGACAACCAAGACTAAGGACCAAAGGAAAACTAAGCAATCACCAAAACAAGGGCTCAACACCCAAGGTCAAACATCAATGTAGAGCATCCATGCCAACCCTAATCTCAACATGAGATGCTACAACTCAAACCAAGGTGTAACAAGGCGCATCAAAGCTCAACTATGTCAAACATGATGTGAAAACATGTGAAGCACAACAAGAATGTTACAAATTGCAAGAAAAACCTCAAACATGGGATAATTGCAGTCAAGTCCAAAACAAGCACATATATGCATAGCTAGCTCAAACAGTGTCCAAACTGGACCAAACTTGAAACATAAGCTTGTCACATGTTATCAAAGCACATCACAAGGTTTTATTAAGGTTTTAAGCATATAATTATGTTAATCAAGCATGTGAATCCACAAATTAAGGTCAGGGGTCATACAACCATAAACCCCTAACAAGGATTTCGCCCCCAAAATCCTACGTGAACGAAGACGAGTACTTCCTAGGCATCTTATCCTCTACCTCCCACGTGGATTCCTCCACACCACAATGATGCAACAAAACCTTAACTAAAAATATATCCTTCTTCAACTTCTTCACCCTCCTATATAGGATTAACATAGGACCCTCAATATACAACACATCCTCCTCCAACTCAACCTCTACTTGCTGCAACATCTGCTCTGAATCAGGGTGACACTTCCTCAACATGGAAATATGAAATACATCAACATGTGCAACTCTGGCGGTAACTCTAATTTGTATACCACCTTCCCAATACCTGCCAAGATAGGGTATGGTCCCATATACCTTGGAGCCAACTTACCCTTTTCACCAAACCTCAGAACACCTTTCCAAGGAGAAATCTTAAGGTACACACAATCTACAACTTGGAACTAAGCGGCCTACGACGGTTATCAACATACGACCTTTGCCTGCCCCGGGCTGCCTTCAGCTACTGATGCAGCACTTTGATCTTCTCTGTAGTCTTTTGCACTAGCTCAGGACCCAAAAGTTGATACTCACTTGTTTCATACCAACAAAGCAGTGACCAACAATCTCTTCCATGCAACGCTTCATAAGGTGACATGTCTATACTCCTCTGATAGTTGTTGTTGTTGTTGTTGTAGGAAAACTCTATCAAACTCAGATGCACATTCCAACTACCAAGAAACTACAGGACACAAGCTCTCAATATATCCTCTAATGTCTGAATGGTCCTCTTAGATTGACCATTTGTTTGTAGATGAAAGGTTGTATTAAACCATAGTTGTGTCCCCTTAGCTCCGTGCAGATGTTTCCAAAAATGACTCATAAATTGAATACCATGCAACTGAACTATCTCATCAATATATATTTGTTCCAACTTCTCTACTACATACATTGTCTTGACTGGAAGGAAGTGGGATGACTTGGTCAACCTATCAACTATCACCCAAATGGAATCATGACCTTTGGTTGTCGTAGGAAGACCAACCAACAAAGTCCATGGTAATATGATCACATTTCCACTACGATATCGGCCAAAGTTGTAATGTTCATGTAGGCTTCTAATGCTTTGTCTTAACCTACTAAAAAATTGGACATCTAGCAACGAACTCTACCACATCACGCTTCAAACTAGGCCACCAATACAGATCCTTCAGATTATGGTACATCTTATTATTGCCAGGATGCATCACATACATCGTGGAATGATCCTCCTCAAGAACCATCTTCCTCAGACCATCAACATCTGGAACAACCGTCCTATTGTAAAAGAAAACTATCCCATCCCGCTGACTCATGAAAGCCATCATACCTTTTACTGCCAAACTCTGCCTTGATGTTCTGTATCAAGGTATCATTATGTTGTGTTTCTCTGATCTGTTGCATCAAAGTAGGCTTCGACTGCAACTGTGCCAACAACCATGCTAGCAAGGAGAACTCCAACTGAACATTCATCTGCCGCAACTACACCAACATGTCATGCTTATGGCACACCAAAGAATATAATTGTACCTTATCAGTAGATGACGATGAAGATGACTTCCCATTCAATGCATCATCCACCACATTTGCCTTCCCTGGACGGTAGTATATCGTGTTATTATAGTCCTTGATGAACTTTATCCATCTCCTCTGTCTCATGTTCAACTCCTATTTCGAGAAGATATACTTCAAGTTCTTGTGGTTCGTGAAGATCTGAAACTTCTCTCCATATAGGTAGTGTCTCCAAATCTTCAAAGCATGGACCACATCTGCAAGCTCCAGATCATGTGTCAGGTATTTTTCGTCATGTTTCTTAAGTTATCGGGAAGCAAAAGAAATTATATTCTTGTCCTACATCAACACGCATCCCAAGCCATTCTTTGATGCATCACAGAAAATGATGTAGCCTTTCCCTCACTCGATTAGAATAAAAATTGATGCACTGGTCGCCTTCTCCTTCAACAACTAGAAAGAACACTGACACTTACCATCCTAAACAAAAGCAACACATTTCCTTGTCGACTTGGTTAGGGGTAACACTACAGAGCTAAAATTCTTAATGAATCTCATGTAGTAACCTGTTGAGCCTAGGAAACTTCAAACTTCTGTCAATGTCTTGGGCTATTTCCACTCCATCACTGAGTGTACCTTCTTAGGTTCCACACAAACACCTTTAGCATATATGACATGTCCCATAAAAGATACTTCTGTCAGTCAAAACTCACACAAATTGAACTTTGCATACAACTTTTGTTTCCTCAACAACGTCAATGCACGGCGAAGGCGTTGCTCATGTTGCTGACTATCCCTGGAATATATCAAGATGGCGTCTATAAACACAACCAAAAAATTGATCTAGATACGTCCGAAACACTCCATTCATCATATCAATAAAATTTATCGACGCGTTGATTAACTCAAACAGCATAACCACAAACTCATAGTGTCAAAACTTATTCCTGAAGGTTGTCTTCAGTACGTCATATGCCTTGATCCTCAGTTGGTGATATCATGAACTCAGATCTATCTTAGAGAACACTATGGCATCTATCAACAGATCAAACATATCATTTATCCTCGGTAAAGGGTACTTGTTCTTTATCGTCACCTTGTTAAACTATGTGTAATGTATACACAACCTTATGGAACCATCTTTACTCTTAACCAACAACATGAAAGAACCTTGAGGGGAAGTACTCGATCTGATGAAACCCTTCTCCAACAGCTCATGCAACTGCTTCTTCAACTCCTACATCTCTTTTGGTGCCATCATGTAGGGTGAGTGCACTACGGGTTGTGTTCCAGGAACAAGATTGATCTCAAGGTCAATCTCTCTAGGAGGGGGGACACCAAAAAATTATCCAGAAATGACATCCTCAAAGTCATGCACTACAGGAACCTCCTTCATACTAGGACTCCTCACCTTGGTATCCACAACATGTGCCCAAAAGGCCTCACACCCTTGTCTCATCAACCATTCTGCTGTCATAGATGACACCAAACACGTAGGAAGAATCTTCCTATCACCTTGGAAGATCAATGGCACATATCCACATTGGAATGGAACCACCTTGGAACTAGAGTCCAAAACAACCTTGTACCTCTCTAAGGTTCCATCCCCTAGGATCACATCAAATTTGTGCATAGAAAGCGACATAAGATCCACTTGAATGTTGCATCCTGAGAAAGAAAAACACACGATGGACACACCTTCTGCAACTCAACAGAGTCAACCAAAGAGGTTTCTAGACGAAGACTGTCATATCTATTATAAATAGGCATATGACAACTATCTATCACCTCTCTGGTAATAAAAGAGTGTGTCACACTCGGGTCAAACAAAATATGTACAAAAGAAGATGCAGATAAGTCAAAATGAAAAAGTTCTATTTGACCTATCATGACCCATGGATTGACCACTCCCTCCGGCTGACTCATAGCGTAGAATCTAGTCATCGCATGTCGTCATCCTCATCCTCTACTAGTTGGTCCAAAAGACCCCGCCTGCAATGCCTAATCGCATCCTCTACGACCATCACTATTGAATTATTGTTGTTGAGAACCCCATTGATTCTACCTCGGTTGTTGTGTCACTTCCTCATCCTTCATAGGGAAAGCCCACCTAATATGCCCTACTTTCCCACACTTGTGACAAGTCCTCAAATATTATTGCGGCCTAGACAACCATATCACTATCACAGACGTTGTACTACGAGCTCCAGGTGATGGAAAACTATGACCTCTTCCCTTACTTGGAGACCACTATGATGACACTCCTGATCTCAACTCAGAGAAAGTTGACCTCTATGGTGACTGAGGTGAAAAAAACCTTGGCTTCCTTAAGACACCAAACTACTTTCCCTAAACTGAGTTGGCCTATTCTTGGTGTTAGCTTCATGCTTCTCGATAGCAGATCTCTCAATCCTTCCCAATGAATCCACGAAGGTATAGAACCTCTCCCTGCTCTCCAAACTAGACATTGTCGCCGACAACTCTATGCTCAGACCCTTCTAGAGCCTACAACATTTCCTTCTCTATCGCTTCCATATGAGGACAGAACCTCAAAAGCTCCATAAAATTCATTTCATACTCATTGATGGTCATGGATCCTTGTCGTATCTTCTCAAACTGCGCTATCTTCTCATCCAGATACGTCTCAAGGAAGTATTGGCACACAAATTCTCGCCAAAACTCTTCCCAACCAACCACAACTCCAGGTCTCTTCTCTTCCTCTATGGCCCACCAATGGTCAGCACTACCCTTCAACAGATAAATTATGTGCCTCACCTTGTCCTCTTTCAGGATATTAACGATCTTAAATGCCTTCTCAACCTCCATCAATCATATATTTACATCCACCAAGTCTATTGTACCAGCATACTCAACCACTCTGACACGTCTGAGTCGCTCAAACTTCTTTCTATAACCTAGAGATTCTGCATTAGAAACAACAACCCTAGCTTGAGGTAGGGCGCTCTATCCGGTATATGCATAATTGTTGCCATAAGCTGACCAAACATGGACTGAAAGGCATGATTTTCCATGGCTCTAGGGTCAAACTTAGGTATCACGGTCTGCTTGAACCCCATCTCAAGCACTCTATCATCACATACCTACCTCCTAGTACCACCTCCTAGCACAACATAACTAGTCTCAGCATGTTCTTCATGGTCTCCAGACATATCAGCATAAGCATAAGCTATAATCAGATATGTTCGTTTACATAAAATAGCCACAAACCTAAGTCCTATATTCGTGTAGACTCAATAAACCTTGAGCTTTGATACCTACCTTTTGATGTGATATTCCACCATACCAAACGAGATTACTGAAAATAAAACATGCGATCGACAACTAATCAAACCACATTACCAAAAAAATGGATATATTAAAACTGATTTCAACATTATTATCAAGTTCAAAAAATATTACATAAAGGTCAAACAACATGTATCATGTCACATACCATATCAGGTATTTACATGCCTCTCCAGTGGCATCAGCCACAAAATGTATACCAAAAAGATGTTCCACATATACAAGCTATATGTACAACATAGGCATACTGTCAAACCACGTGTTGATATATATATATATATATATATATATATATATATCATCTACAAAACATCTCATGCCCAGACCTGAGAGTACAAGGATGAATCTAGGACTCTACAACTGCTATCCAACCTTCTACCTCTACTGCTCTCCAAGCTGCTCCTCCTTAACACCACGATCCTAACCACACCGATGAAGACCACCTAAAAAGATATGGTGACCCACGAGGAGAGACACGTGTCCCAGTGATAGATATAACTCTCAACCAACAGTCATTGATTACAACATCTATCATTATTAAACATAATGAGCAGATCCAGTTAACTAAGAAGGTTAAGAAGATTAAGCAGATTAAATAGTTTAAATAGGTTAAACAGGCTAAGTAGCTAAAATAAATAAATCATGACTAGCACATTATATAAGGAAACGGGTAAAGTTACCACTTTCTATACAGTTGATTATCTTACTGCATTATATAACAACTAAACATTATAAGAAACAAGGCAAAGGGTAACATCCAATGTGAAGCATGTTTAACCCTTAACATATATACTACACGGGTAGATTACGTATTTTATTAATTCTTAGGAGTTGAGGTATGCCACTCAACTCGAACTGACCACTACTAAGTCAAAATTAGTGTCATACAAGATCTAGGAGAGTCAGACTAGTCTGTCCTTGGTTAGTACAAGTTTGTTGCAACAACATATAAGTTCAGATGCAAAACAGCCTAGTCCGTCCTTGGTATCTAGGGTATAAAAAAACTCAAACATCATAGGTACAACCACAACTGTCCTCAACCACATCATATACACAAATATCTGAGATACAATCATATACACAAATATCTGAGATACAATCACAACCATTCTCCTATCGAGGTATGACCGTAGCCATCCTATAAAATCTTGGGATCACGATGACAAGGACACACGATCTCAAACACCCTACATACTCAACAATATGTGCTTTGAGTTTCCCTTAGGAGTACTCATTTCACCATCTAGCAAGTTATGACACTTGAATAGATCTATTGCACAGGGCACTACATGATTAGGGTTTCAATTGATTAGTTAATGCCAATTGAGTATGTTTTAACTGCATTAATCAAGTTACGTACAAACCCTAAAAGAATTATAAAAAAAATGGGTAGATTGAAACCTCAGAAGATATAAAATGTATGAGGCATTAAGTTTATCACATCATCACATGGTACTATTTCACTTCCAAACATGTAGCTATACTCATCATCATACCATCACATGATATAAGTCCTTTTCACATCCATAGATGATAACACATCAATTAGGGCACAAAGCCATATCTAAGGTAATAATACCATTCATATTATTCCCTACATGAACATCATTATCTTTCCATGCCTCACAAAGGCTCATCATATCATCACCATACATGTGATATAAAAGTTGATACAACATCATATTCAAGAGCCACGATGTTCATATGATAGAAATTGGGGTTACATTCTATCATTTTACTAGTCACACAAGGAACTATATAACATCATCACTTGCTTGTATTAGGGTTATGTTCATTGAGAATGGTTGGATTAACATTTCCAAACAACATTTTACTAAAACCTTAGGTTTGTATTCATTCGAGGGAAAATCTAAGACTACTAGGTCAGATGAAACCAAGCACCAACGAATTAGGGTTGCATGAGTTACAAAATCAAAACACCATCAATCATAGACTAGGAAACATCTTCATAATATCTAGGAATTTGTTGGTATGTAAGCCCTGAGAGCCAATCATGGGAATATTGGTGGGATACATTAAGATTGATTTGATAAACATCAAAGGCAAGCTTCCAATTCTTTCTGGTTCAGTCATATGAGATAGTGATAGAACAGATTGAATGTCTAGAGAATGACAGTACTCAATGACGTATGCCTTCAGGTTCATGACCTGAACGATGAGATCATACGGATGCTAAGAGTTTGTACATTCTTGATATGTCCCTAGTCGGATGTCATTGTGGAAGGTAGATAGACAGCAATGACACACAAGACTAGATTGTGGTGTTGGTTGATGACAGAATCTCATTAGTCATGATATAGAGATATCAAACCAAACACATAGGTACTTGTTAGAGAACAAGTGTACCGGACAGACCCACCGTGAGTTTGACACATGGAACCATGAGATGGTAGTCACAGTCAGTACTCACAGTGATGGTGGTGAGTGTGATTCTTAGACCTGAAATAACTGCACTCAACACATGTCGTTGGGCACACTTTGACATCATCAAACGCAGTCCTGAAACATGGGTTGTTATAAAGGTGATGATTGGGTGGCTTTGACACATGGGGCTTTTGAGGGGTGAGTGATAGATATGGGATTTGTCCCTCCTGAGGGAGTTTGATATCCATGGTCACTTGATGAGTAGGATTGAGAAAGGCGTGCACGCATGTGTGAATCAGTATATGATACTGATGTCATACATATCTCTTCCAGTCTACTCTGAGATCAAGAAAGTGAATGAACATTGACAGGATGACTGTTCCATGCCTCGAGTTCATTCGGGATATCAGTGACAAAGGAATTATACATTCGCTGTAACACCATTCACGGATTGTAGGATGAAAGTTGTTCTCCAACTTTCTACTTTCACTTGGGTAGCACTGATGTGTGACTAGGCACCGCTCTTTGCTTGTGAAGTCATAAGTGTTATGAACTTTCACTGCCAACGTGAAATGGACCTGCAGGGTCACACACATAGGATTTAACCTGGAAGAGGAGTTTTGTCCACAAAGCAATGTTTAGATTGATTACTAAAGGAGTTTAGTAGTTCAATTAAACACTCAATCAGTCGATAGCTCAATATCGTATGGTTCAAGGTGTTGGATGCATTGATTGGAGTATCGGATTGATTGAAATCGCAATTGACTGATTTTGCCCAACCTGTGCTCCCAACCGATCGGTTCATGTGATGAACCGGTCGGCTGAGGTTGCTGAACCGGTCGGCTGGAGTGTCCAGGCCGATCGGCTCATGCCCAGGTTGAGACGACTGGTTCAAGAGTTGAACCGATCGGCTCAACTGGTGCAACCGACCAGTTGGGAAAGTCATGTCGGCAAGAATTTTCCTTTCGTTTAAAATTGCCCAATTCGATTGGGAATAATATTGGTATTCGATACCAATTGGGAAAGAAACAAGGAAAGTCTTTTTGAGCCGGATTAGGACCATGAACCGATCGGTTCAGGGCACCAACCGATCGGTTGGAGTACCCCAAACGATCGGCTCAGGTCCAACCGATCGGCTCAATGGCCGAACCGATCAGTTCAGTTATGAACCGATCATTTCAAGTTGTGAACCGGTTGTTTTTTTGTGGAAAATTCTCGAACCCTTCTACTCCTGCTTTAGTCCCGCATTGCCCGGGATGGAGAACCCTGTCCCATGACTCTCCTATATATAGGGGTATTGGGGGCTTCTCATAGTACAGCTCAGTGCAACCAGTTGCTCTGCAAGTTGTCGTTCTCTCTGGTTTTGGTAACCGTGAGAGAGCCCGAGCAAGTGCTTCCCGCAAAAGGGAGGTGCAGCAAGGGAAGGACAACTGCAGTTGCAACAGGAGGCAGGAGAGCGTGTTGGCGACTAGTACGTCAACAGGAGGGTGAGACTCCTTCCACTTCCTTATGGGACAAGGAGAGTGGAGTTCCATGTGGTCCGTATGGACTACTACAGAGGCGGGAGGACACTGCCGCTTAGGAGGACAACTGTCATCCGACAGTCCGATTCGAGTAGGAGTTGTCAGTCCTGGTGCGACCAGGAGCTGCACAGACACCGTCGAAGTCCGGAGTTGAATACCGCGCATTGCGCGAGGTATTGTCGCCGAGCAAGCCTCGGGACAAGGTATGATTCCACAAACCATCCTTTCCTGTTATATAGACGTTGACGTGTTTCCTCGGTATGGGTTGGGGAGAATTTTTTGTTTCCGCTGCCTTCTCTATCTCCCCTAAAACCCAATAGTGGTATCAGAGCCACGTCAGTTGTTCTATATTTTAGGAATATCGATATGATCGATTTTGGTTTGTCGCCTTTATTTATTGCATGCGATGCGAATAATATCGGCTTTATGCATGTCCAATCCTAAATCCACAAATCCCTAATTACATATATGATATGTATTATTAATGCACTCGATACGCGTCGCCCTTAAACGAGTTTCGTGGTGGATGTGTGTAGCATGATTATGGCCTATAAACCCCTATCTGTGATTGGTTGTATGTCGTTGCTTGCATCTCGATCTGCGCACCGATCTTCCTTCTCCTATTCCTGATGTAACTCGAAATAATTCGAGATTCTTTCCTACCTTTGCTCCCCCCGAATGTAACTCGGGGTTTCCCTTTTAAAGCAATGTAATAAATAGGATAGATTTTTATTTCCTGTTATGTCAAAGACCGGCGGACATCATGACGACTGCTCAGAAGATCGGTTCAAGGAGTGGACCGATTAGTTGATGACCGATTCTAGGAGTGAGACGAGCGGGTGGCGGACATGACGAGATGCACGACGACCAGGCAAAACCGATCGGCTGGTGGCACCCAGACGACCGGCTGGAGAGTACAGATCATTCATGTGATGAGTTGATCTACTCGGATGGCAAGGCACAGAGTTCATCTTGTACAGGTTGCATGTGATGTAGACCTAGATGACCGTGATTCCTCTTGGCTCGAGGAATCACATTAGGATGGCCATAATCATCGCTTTTTATCGCTTGTGCATGTTTTCTGTGGGATATAGCATGTATATGATATGTACTATGTATTGTGGTGATTGGATATGTATATGTATATAAAAACCAAATCCCTCATTAAAATATTAAGTTTTAGATGCCTTCCAAATGCGACACACGTGAAAAGCTTGATCGACCAAGTGTGGGCACGCCCTAGCGTGGTGCACCGTCTATCTCGTGGAAGCGTGAAGGATGAATGTGTGGGTCTGCCCTAGCAGGGTGCATATTCATCGTGTTTGCTTTGGGTCGGACTTAACAAGGTGATCTAGATGGGATCTAGTACCTTGAGGCATGGAGATGATCATTGCAAGGAGTTGTATATGACATCTTATCAAGAGTTGCATATGATGCAATTGGCAAAAGTTGCCTACCTGAGAGATCTATGTTGTGGGTGACAGCCCTAGCTGGTCCATGACTTAGAGGATTTCAGGATCTTTCCCACTAGAAGGTTGTACGCTGCAATCTTCCGAATTGATGGTGAGGGCTATCAATTTGAAGTAAAATAGTGGGAGCGATAATTAATTAAAGGCCTAATTATATCGTCAAACTTTCAAATCAATCTTAATGAGTCAAAAAAAAATGAGTTTTGGACTAAAATTGCATATTTTCCTTTTTGTAGTTCAAATGGCAACAAACAACAACAACTTTTCTTTGCGATCGGTCCTTGACAAGGACAAGCTAAATGGGACAAACTTCCACGACTGGTATCGGACATTGAGAATTGTTCTCACTCAAGAGCGCAAGCTCTATGTCCTGGATACTCCAATTCCAGAGGAACCCGCTCCTAATGCACCAAAGGCAGAAAGGGATGCTTACAAGAAGCATTCTGATGATGCCATTGATGCAAAGTGCTTGATGCTATGTTCAATGAACCATGAGTTGCAGAGGCAACATGAGAATATGGGTGTCATAGAGATGATTCAGCATCTCAGGAACATGTATGAAGATCAGGCACGGCAAGAGAGGTACAATGTTTCTAGGGCGCTGTTCAAGTGCGTCATGACAGAAGGAGATCCAGTTGGTCCTCACACACTCAAGATGATTAGGTATGTGGAGAACCTGCAAAGACTGGGATTTCCACTGAGCCAAGAGTTGGCTACTGACGTGATACTGCAATCGTTGCCAGAATCTTACAGTCAGTTTGTGATGAACTACAACATGAACAACTTTGATCGGCCACTGTCAGAGTTGTTGGGCATGTTGAGGACAGCCGAGTTACAGATGAAGAAGGACAAGCCTAAGTCCGTGATGGTGATCACGAGCAAGAAAGGCAAGTCCAAGCGCAAGGGCAAGGGCAAAGCTAAGAAAGGTTCTGAAGCTAGCCAGGAGTCCAAGCCATCTTCAGCTCTCAAGGCCAAGGGAGGCGTGACAAAGAAAGGAAATTGCCACCATTGTCAAAAGCCAGGACATTGGAAAAGGAATTGTCCTCTCTACCTGGAAGAACAAAAGAAGAAGGAGGCGACTGAAACCTCTACTTAAAGGTGTCATGAAAGTAAACCTGTAACACTTTTGAGATATATGATATCAAGATGTAAAGTGTAAAGCATTCTTACTTGGGGCAAGTGTTGCCTTTATAGATAGGAATACTTTAGTTTATTTTCAGCCAATAAGGCATGTAATACAGTTATGAACTGCTATTTCATACTTTCCAATAGATAGAAACACTTTATTTTTGCATATTGTATGACAATGATAGCAATTAATAAAGAGATGTTTCAATTTATAAAGATGTGATCTTTGTGGCAATGCCTTATTTATCTTGTGATATTTGATATGCATAAGATAAGATGATACCTAAAAGTTATAGATAACTCAAACAATTTAATTAGCATTAATCATGAGAAATTCATTTCTAGTTTCCATGTGATGGATAAAACTAGACTCTTTTGGTTAGAGAACCAGTAAGGGACATGAATATCTTGGACATGATTAATCAATCTTCACTAAAGTAGTGGAAGAGTGATTATCCTATTAGGTATAATACATGTGATGTATTTACATACCTATTGGAATAAATGATAATACTTCAAATGGTGTTTAGAGAAATACCAATATGAATGTCTTGAAATGTTCAAGATTATCATAAATGAAGTACAAATTTGGTAAAGTATTAATTCTTGATGAGATCAATGAATGAAATACTTGGACCAAATGTTTGAGATCCTTATGAGTGATTATGATAGTGTATCATAGTGAACTCATGATTAAGGCATGGTGATGTCTGAATCAAGAAGGAATCATACTCTAAGGAGTTAGAGAATGATTATCAAATAATTGAATTCTTCTTAATAAAAGAATACCCCACACTAATAAAAGAAATTAAGAATCACAAGGGTTGTGAGTTCTTATATCTTTAACAGATACACCTCAATTATCTATGTGATGAGTTGTTCATGTGATGAGTCAACTATCAAGATGAATATGAGGAACCGAATCTTGAGTTATGGTTTATGACCATTACATCCTAAATGACATCCATGTGAACCATAAGGTATGACCTTGATGGTAGCACTCATTGGATCATATCCATAAGTGCAAATGAGTCTTAAGTGTTAAGACACATGGATAACATTTTGAGAAGGATGATGCTTGTTGATTGCAACTTAATGACTAAGACATTTGGCATATGGATACTAAAACCGCATTCCTATGAGGAATAAAACCAGGATGTGTACGTGACACAACCTATAAGGTTTATGAATCCACTAATGCAAATGAAGTCTATAAGTTACAATGGACTAATCAATGTGATTGATTGAGTATAAGCAACTCAAAATTGGATCTTTACTTTGATGATATAGTTAAAGGGTTTGACTGGTATGTCAAAGATAAAGAAGGGATCTGTGATTTAGTGGGAGCGTGTTCACATTCCACATATTGATGTGAAATGAAATTGTTCTAAAATGGAAATCCGAATGTGGAAATTATCTTTAAGGAAGATAGAGATGTTTCCTATGTCATAGGAATAGAGATCTATAGAGATAGTTCTCAAAAATCTCTTGACCTGGAAAGAGAAAGCATACATTGGCAATCTGTACTGAAGTGTTCAGTATGCACAGATTCAGTGGGAGAAAACTTGTCCATGTTACATGGATATTAGTATCCCAAGGCCAAGTGTCCAATTCTTGTGAAGAATGGGAACACTAAGAATAGATATGGATCTATCATGTATGTAATCATCCCATTATCTTGCATGTATGACATGGCAAGAATAAAATGCATTCATCATCTTGTATGTGGAACATGGCAATATGATGTGCTCATCCTGATAACTCGTATGTGTGACATGACGAGTGGATGTCTGTCTATTTCCAGTAAGGGTTACTGGAATACCATGAGAACTTGATAAGTGCTTGTGAAGTACTAGTTCTATGGAGATAAGGAAGAGTTCGATGTAAAGAGTTACATTGATGCGAACTTCCGAAAGGACAGAAAATTAATCGCAAAATATATATGATATGTATAAAAGTGAAAGTTTGTTGATAATTGGAAGTGTTCCAATAAAGCCATTTAAAAGGGAAATGTCGAGTATCTAGGTGTTAGTGAACATCAGTGGATACTATATGGATCTGAAAGTTCATGAGATGAACTTATATTCTACTCATTGATGACAAGTCTGGAATCCTTGATCATGCAATGTGGCTAAAGGTTAGCAAAGGAATACTAGATCGCATATTACGACAACTCCATCTCATATGTGCGACGTACAGCGAAGTGATGTGAGGCATGCAATTTGTACAGACTTTGGCAAGGTGTTGCCGTTACTCACTATGTTTGCACTAAGAGCACAGTAACATGTGGGACATGTTTGAAGATCACTATGAATATGATTCATGGGTGATTGGCTCGCAGTGCAAGTGGGAGTCTGTTGGTATGTATGTCCTGAGAGCCAATCATGGGATGATTGGTGGGATACATTAAGATTGATTTGATAAACATCAAAGGCAAGCTTCCAATTCTCTCTGGTTCGGTCATATGAGATAGTGATAGAACAGATTGAATGTCTAGAGAATGACAGTACTCAATGACGTATGCCTTCAGGTTCATGACCTGAACGATGAGATCATACGGATGCTAAGAGTTTGTACATTCTTGATATGTCCCTAGTCGGATGTCATTGTGGAAGGTAGATAGACAGCAATGACACACAAGACTAGATTGTGGTGTTGGTTGATGATAGAATCTCATTAGTCATGATATAGAGATATCAAACCAAACACATAGGTACTTGTTAGAGAACAAGTGTACCGGACAGACCCACCGTGAGTTTGACACATGGAACCATGAGATGGTAGTCACAGTCAGTACTCATAGTGATGGTGGTGAGTGTGATTCTTAGACCTGAAATCACTGCACTCAACACATGTCGTTGGGCACACTTTGACATCATCAAACGCAGTCCTGAAACATGGGTTGTTATAAAGGTGATGATTGGGTGGCTTTGACACATGGGGCTTTTGAGGGGTGAGTGATATATATGGGATTTGTCCCTCCTGAGGGAGTTTGATATCCATGGCCACTTGATGAGTAGGATTGAGAAAGGTGTGCACGCATGTGTGAATCAGTATATGATACTGATGTCATACATATCTCTTCCAGTCTACTCTGAGATCAAGAAAGTGAATGAACATTGACAGGATGACTGTTCCATGCCTCGAGTTCATTCGGGATATCAGTGACATAGGAATTATACATTCGCTGTAACACCATTCACGGATTGTAGGATGAAAGTTGTTCTCCAACTTTCTACTTTCACTTGGGTAGCACTGATGTGTGACTAGGCACCGCTCTTTGCTTGTGAAGTCATAAGTGTTATGAACTTTCACTGCCAACGTGAAATGGACCTGCAGGGTCACACACATAGGATTTAACCTGGAAGAGGAGTTTTGTCCACAAAGCAATGTTTAGATTGATTACTAAAGGAGTTTAGTAGTTCAATTAAACACTCAATCAGTCGATAGTTCAATATCGTATGGTTCAAGGTGTTGGACGCATTGATTGGAGTATCGGATTGATTGAAATTGCAATTGACTGATTTTGCCCAACCTGTGCTCCCAACCGATCGGTTCATGTGATGAACCGGTCGGCTGAGGTTGCTGAATCGGTCGGCTAGAGTGTCCAGGCCGAACGGCTCATGCCCAGGTTGAGATGACCGGTTCAAGAGTTGAACCGATCGGCTCATCTGGTGCAACCGACCAGTTGGGAAAGTCATGTCGGCAAGAATTTTCCTTTCGTTTAAAATTGCCCAATTCGATTGGGAATAATATTGGTATTCAATACCAATTGGGAAAGAAACAAGGAAAGTCTTTTTGAGCCGGATTAGGACCATGAACCGATCGGTTCAGGGCACCAACCGATCGGTTGGAGTGCCCCAAACGATCGGCTCAGGTCCAACCGATCGGCTCAATGGCCGAACCGATCGGTTCAGTTATGAACCGATCATTTCAAGTTGCGAACCGGTTGTTTTTTTGTGGGAAATTCTCGAACCCTTCTACTCCTGCTTTAGTCCCGCATTGCCCGGGATGGAGAACCCTGTCTCATGATTCTCCTATATATAGGGGTATTGGGGCTTCTCATAGTACAGCTCAGTGCAACCAGTTGCTCTGCAAGTTGTCGTTCTCTCTGGTTTTGGTAACCGTGAGAGAGCCCGAGCAAGTGCTTCCCGCAAAAGGGAGGTGCAGCAAGGGAAGGACAACTGCAGTTGCAACAGGAGGCAGGAGAGCGTGTTGGCGACTAGTACGTCAACAAGAGGGTGCGACTCCTTCCACTTCCTTGTGGGACAAGGAGAGTGGAGTTCCAGGTGGTCCGTGTGGACTACTACAGAGGCGGGAGGACATTGCCGCTTAGGAGGACAACTGTCATCTGACAGTCCGGTTCGAGTAGGAGTTGTCAGTCCCGGTGCGACCAGGAGCTGCACAGACACCGTCGAAGTCCGGAGTTGAAGACCGCGCATTGCGCGAGGTATTGTCGTCGAGCAAGCCTCGGGACAAGGTATGATTCCACAAACCATCCTTTCCTATTATATAGACGTTGACGTGTTTCCTCGGTATGGGTTGGGGAGAATTTTTTGTTTCCGCTGCCTTCTCTGTCTCCCCTAAAACCCAACAGAATTCTCATCAACTACCAAGCGCCAGAGATGTCATCGATCACTGAACATCAAAAATGTTGCCAAACGCAGAACTAGGGTTCACCGTCTTCATCCACCGCTGAGGTTAGGTGAATTCAACGACTGTTAAGAATGAGTGACATTAGAAATCGATGAGAACCTAAAGCATTGGTGACCAATTAGGGTCAGGGTTTTTAGTGGCCACATAAGCTAGGAAAACCTCTTCAACCACTAGGGTTCCAAAGCATAGCGACCATCAAATCTAGAAGACATTACGACCATGGCGAGGTACAAATCTCATCGACCCATCAATGGAGAGATCCAAAACTTGGAAACCCAAATCAGAGTTTAAAGCTTAGCGACCATCATAGCTCAAATCCCTTAAACCACACAGACCAAGACTTGGCGACCATGGAGAGACCAAAACATGTGGTAACTACTAAAAATCCGAAGAGTCGTCATCATACATCACTAGAAAGAAGATCAACTCCAACACCCTAATTAATAACCATCATGAGAGAGAGTAAAACCATTATTTCCACAAGCATTTAAGAACCAAAAACTTCCATCATTGAAGAAGGTTAGTGCACAAAGAGTAGGGTTCATCCTAAGGAGGGTTATGTACCTAGGATCAACATGTAAACATAAACCTTAGTTAAAGGATATTATCTTTTTACTTGTCACCAAGTTTTAAGGCAAGATTAGGTGCATGCAAAGGAGGAAGTAAGCAATAATCAAGGAGAAAGTTATATAAATCGCCTTAGAGTTGATGTAGAAACTCCAAGTAGCAAGGTAGTTTAAATAAGAAAGGGGAAAGAAACCCTAGCTTGAGCACTCTACTCGGCCAAGCTATCTCGACCTCTAAGAAAGAAGCAAACATTAGGTCCGGGAAGCAAAGAAAGAGAAGTTATTCAAGCTCTAACTTAGGCACTAACATGGAACACCATGTGTTCGGCCAAGAAGAGGAATAACAATAAGGAAAACGAAGGTGTAGAGAGAACTCACTTACCAAGGCCAAGAAGAAGAGCAAGGATGCACCAATCGATCACAGGAAGGGTAGATCCAAACCCTAGACCAGCATGAAATGAAGATCAAACTCCTTCTTCAACCTTGAGCTCCTCCTTCACCACCAAGCTAGAGGGGACGATCTCTCAGAGAAACCATGGAAGAAGATAGAGGAAACTAGGTGTGAAAAGAGGTTATTTCCATGCAAAGAGAGGGGTTTATATAACATAGGGTTGGGGAGAGGGAAAGAGGATTAGGTGTCAAGCTAAACATGTCATATGTCTAAGAGATCTCGCCCATGCAAGCATCGCACTCATACATGCAACTAGGGAGATCCCACCAGGAAAACCCATCAACCAACTCGGTCCAGAAAAGTAAACGACCGTTGAAAACTACTTTTGACGACCAACATGGATCAGAAACTGAAACAGACGTGAACCCTAGAGGATGTTGGCGACCATGATGAGTGACAGATCTCATCAACTGCCAACACTAGGGTGTCACAAGAAAACATCATCGACCACCAAGACTAAGAACCAAAGGAAAACTTAGCGATTGCCAAAACTAGGGCTTAACACCCAAGGCCAAACATCAACGTAGAGCATCAATGCAAACCCTAATCTCAACATGAGATTCCACCACTAAAACCAAGGTGTGACAAGGCGCCTCAAAGCTCAACTATGTAAAACATGATGTAAAAACATGTGAGGAAAAACAAGCATGTTACAAGTTGCAAGAAAAACCTCAGATTTTGGTAAATTGTAATCAAGTCCAAAACAAGCACATATATGCATAAATAGCTCAAATAGTGTCCAAACTGGACCAAACTTGAAACATAAGCTTGTCACATGTTATCAAAGCACATCACACGGTTTGATTAAGGTTTTAAGCATCTAATTATTTTAATCAAGCGTGTTCAACCAAAAACCAAGGGCATGGGTCTTACATAACTTGATTAATGCAATTAAAATAACCTAATTGACTTAAATAATCAAGTGTAACCTTAACCATGTACTGCCCTGAGTCCATAGAACTATCTTAGTGTCAGAACTTGTTGGACAGTAAAAGTAGTAATCTCAAGAGGAGCTCAGAGTCATATATTGTGGAGCAGGTGCTAGGAGGGTATATCTATGTCATCTTGATTCCAAGGTTCTAGAGAGTGGTTGGGGTCATTTCTCAGATTTAACATGATAGAGAGTGATTGCGGTCGTAACTCGGATGTTAAGGTTTATACCCTAGCTTGATTTTGTGGCTTGTGTACCCAAGATGGACCAAGTTTGATCTTAGTAGTCTGGGTCAAAAATCCAGTACAGTTTTTTACTCGTACTGAGTAAGGGGAATAAATCTTTCAGATTTCGATCATCCTGGATCTTATATGAGGTTGATTGTGACTTCTTAGTGCTTATCTAGTAGCTTGAGTGGTACGTCTCAAGCTACCTAGGGTTTAATAAAATATGTAATTCAGTCATGTAGTATACCTATTGGGATTCTTTGGCGAATCACTTTGGATGATAATTGATGCTTGCTTTTCTTACTAGTTCTATATGTGATTCATATTTCTTCATGTATATTTATTCATACTTGTAACTTTAGCTATACTTGATCATTTTATATACACTACTCAATTTCTTAATTTTTGATACTATCCATCTTAACATCTTAATTCTATAACCTACTTATAAGCATTAAATATTGGTAGACAATTATATCATATAGTTGGGACATGGGTCTCACTTCATGGGTTTCCATCGCTTTTAGGTGATCAACAGCATGGTTAGATTCGTGGTGGTGAGGAGGCCCGGTTTGGAGATCTTTACAGCTCAAGAAGTTGGTGTGGTTTGGTGTAGCGTTCCAAATTCGTCCCTATATTCTCAAATCTAGGCAGGGGATTTGTATATATGTGTATATTGACTCAAGTTTTTGGTTGTATAACATGGACAGTGTAGATGTAGTAAATATTTAGGCAACACCCTTTTGTATACATGTTTTGGCTAAGCCCAGTAAACTCATGTAAAGGTATCGAGTATGAATATATGTGAAGTTGGACCTTTATGTAAATGTTTCTTTTTGAATAATTGAAAATTTGATTCAGTTTTAATTTTTATCTTTTTGGTAAATGTGTTTAATTAGTGTTCGATCTTTGTTTTAGTTTTGATTAGTCCAATTTAGCATGGCGGGTTTCTAGAGTCTTTATATCCATTTGTTGGATTTTAAGATTGTGGGTTATTGCCAAGGAAACAAGGACATGATAGAGGTGATCTTTATTATAGGAACATAGGTGTCAAAATAATCAACTCCTCATTTCTAACCTTTGGTTGTCTGCCTAACCTCAAATTATCTATACTACCAGCTGCCATTAATTTCTTTTTAAGATCCATTTGCATCCAATGGTATTATAATTTGGAGGAAGATTAGTTAAAATCCAAGTATGGTTTTTCATAATGGATTCTATTTCACTATCAATGGCTTCCTTCTAGGAACCAACATCTTTGGATTTCATATCATCTTAGTACTTTTTAGGGTCTTCTTCTAGTACAAAGTTGTAGAAGTTGAAACCAAAGTTCTCTTTTACTTTAGCTCTTATATGCCAACCAAAATCACATGGAGGCTCAACCACTTCAAGGTTCAAAGGTCAAGTTTAGTTATTGATTTTTTGGTAATAGGAATTAAATCTTGATTGGTTTCCGAAGATTCTAAAAAACACCATTTGAAGAAACTCCACAAACTTGTTTGGCATCACTAGACTTGAAGGGCAACATGTTTTCACAGTATAAAACATCTAAAGCTCTAATTTCTGGTGTGGAGTTTGCAGGACTGTTAGGGATGCCTGCCTTTATCACCACAAACATTTTTTGCATTGCTATTTTCAACATAGCATGTGGAAACTGTATCTACGGTTTTGGGATCAAGCTTTAGCTTCTTGTATTCTGGGATTTCAACTTTGTCTGAGGACTCCTACACTTTAAGATTTAAAAAAAATCATGTTAAACCAAAATTCATTAGGTGTCTTCTCTATGTATTTGAAAGGGATATTGTTCAACACATAGATAGTGGTCAAAAGAGCATCCCCAACATCCTTTGATGTAGACTAGAATCAGCCAACATGGCACTAACTATATCAATCAATATTTTGTTCTTTCTTTCAGCTACACCATTAGATTATCGATTGTATGGGACAATGGTTTCAAGAATAAGGTTGTGTTCGTCAAAGAATTATTTATGTTGATTTGAAGTATACTCACCCACCTATCAGATCTAATCCTCTTAAGGTTCATCTAGGCATGATTATCTATTTGTGACTTATAAATTCTAAGTCTTATCATTTATTCATCTTTAGATTTCAAAAAGTAAATGCAATAGTATTTGGAAAATCATAAATAAATGTCACCAAGTAAAGCATGTCATCATGAGTAAGGATGTTGTTTAGATCACATATATTGGTACGAATAAGTTCAAGCAAAGATGGATTTCTTTCTATTGATTTAAAAGGTTTCTTTGGTAATTTAGCCTGAAAGCGTATCTGGCATCTAACATCATTGGAGATAGGAGTCTTGAAAATCAAGTTCATGTGAACCATAGATTATACAATGTTCTTGTTCACATGTCCTAAAAGAGGATGCCAATTATCACAAGAAATGGAAGTAAATGGGGTACTACAACAATTATCATTAATATGAGAAGTGCCATCATAAGAGGAGATAGTGAGCTTAATTAAACCCTTGTATGTGTACCAAGCACCTACCAAATTACTAAATCTAGGTTTCCATGACACAAAAGAGTGTAGCCAGATGATATGATTAAGATTTTGCTAATTTTTTCTTAATACTAGGAACTTGTCTAAGGAGTTCACTAAATATGAGCTTCAGATCCAAACATCCATATCCTACAATCTCCTTCACAGTCACTTCATAACCCCCACAAGATCACATGAATGTTCTCTGTCTGATAGGTAGAAATAGCATAACTATCATAGCAGATGTAAGGAACCACTTCATAGTCTACTGACCAATTATCACTAGAAGAGTTTGGGCAAAGTTCTTCTAAGATAGAGGGAGTTATTCGATTAGGGTTTCCACTTGCACAATTTCATCAAGCTTATAGCCACTGGTAGTAGATATTGATATGAGGTTTTGGTACTCAAGTACTTGGTTGGAACATGCTTCTTATGTACCATTTTTTATTCATACCATTTGATGAAAGCATATTATTTTAGTCCAACATCTTACATTCCAAACTTGTAGTCTAAAGCTTGTCAAAGCTTAAGGGCAAAAGGTAGCTTGTGGTAGATGTCATAAAGCTCATCAGAAGAGAGGACATGATCCTACCATGATAAAGATAATCTATTTCTTTAGGTATCTTGGCATGCCAAGATGGAGAAGAGGAATCATTATAATTTGCAATCAAGGTATCAAAAAAATTATGAACTTAACTGATAGATGGTTCATGTTCCTCAGGTGGGGTAATAGTGGAAATTAAACCAAAGGAAGTGAGTCAATATTTTATCTTTTGTTGCAAGTAATGAAAATGTAATCCAATGAATTTTATAGACCTAACTCTAACTATGTATTATATGGACATCATGGTTTTAGTGTCCATTTTATATAAATTGTTAAGAATCATATTAACAAATAAAAGCATCAACTAGAAATGAAAATTTTATCTTCACTAATGTTGATTTCAATATTTTAAAATTTTTAGTTTCTGTTTGGCAATCTTTTACTAGATTAGGAAAGTAAAAAAATATGACAAATATAAGAAACAAAGATCATGAGTCTAGAAGAGCTTATGGGAGAAGGCACATCGCGAAAATCACTATTGTGAAACAAAATCTAGCGCCCCTATGCATAGGGCTACAAATGGGTACATGTAGACCCGCGGACCCGCAAATCTGGACCCTTCAAAAACTCGTCACGGGTCTATTTTTTTTATACATGCATATCCTTGGACCCGTACACTCTTGGACCCGCATATAAGCGGGTCCAATAATAGGTATGCTTGAACCCATACCCGCTAGACCCATATACCCGCTATACATAAGTAACTACTCAAATAATATGTTATACATATCATACTTTACTAGTCTAACTAAAATAATTCTTGAGATTATATCCTACTCTAACCACAATAAGGTTGAGACTAGTCATATAATTAAGAATTAAGTATTCTAGTTACAATAATGAACATCATATGTAAACTTAAAATCAAAATGTCTACTAATTTACATTACTTTCTACATAAGTTAAACGTTATGATCATGTAAACAATTACTCAATTAATGTTAATGTATAAAATATAGCATTGTCTAATATAACTACTACATGTTAATATATTATATAATAACAATATCTTGTTCTATTAAATATATATTACATAGTCATTTTTCTTACATAAACAATATGATGTTTTATAGAACCGCTTACCTGCATACTCGCACCGCATATCCGTTATTATTGCGGGTACGGGTATGGTACAGGTCTAAGTTTTGTATTATGCGGGTCTAGAATCGAAACCGGACCCGTTAAATTAGATGGGTATGGGTCTGGGTATGGCCAGACCCGCACCGTTTACACTCCTAACTATGCATGAGTTTGTCTAGCGGTTTGCCTCTCAGGGTGTCAGGCGGGGCGTGGCCTGACGAGGCAAGGTGAATTAAGGTTTGGGCGGCTCAATAAAATTGCCTTTCAAGGCTATTAAGTGAATAGTAAATTGCACATCTCTAAAACTCCGAATGACAACATTAAAAAAGAAAATAAAATAAAAAATTAGTTTATAAAAATATCATATTGCCCGCACGCAACACATCGAAAAGATGTCGGGTTAAATGTAGCGTGACTAGGTGGGCACGTGTGTATGTTTTTAATTCATCAAAACGCAAAACATATACAAAGTCCAATCAGCCTTAAATTCAAAAACTCCACAAGTCTTTGGACTCCACTCCCATCTAAGTGCATCCTTCTCACTTTAGAAGTAAGCCATGTGTATGTGGCCGGAATACAACTGAACCTAGGAGGTCTATTAATCCTATGTCGATTTTTCTTAATACATATTCTGAGACACTGGTCTCTGTCTAGTCAGTTGTGATGCTTGGGTTCTATAGCCAAACTTTCCCAGAAAGGAAAAGATAGAACATAAAGGCCATTACTGTCGTTCCTAGTTCCTACATGGTGCTGGTAGTTCCAGTGACTGTCTTACTGATCTCCTCCCTCGCTTTGGTGCCCCAAGCTCATGGCAGTAGTTCTTCTAACCCTATCAAGCGGCAGAGCGTCCATCTGTATGGGTATCTAAGCCTTGCTGATAAATACTAGGGATTGCCTCACACGCAGGTCTTTCGAGGTTGAAGCCCAGATGGCTGAAAATTTGTTTGATAACAACACATTCAGTCAGATTACTAACGAACTTCCTATCAAATGTATATTTTCGTTTATCATACAGAGAATGGGAAGATACAAGTTAACATCCATGTATACAACTCTAATCATGTAAATTGACTTAACGAAGAAACACGCCTTTTGCTTTTATCTGATGAAAGGAGTGCAGAGTTGCACAGCTTGGAGGTCAGGCGTATTGGATTTAGTGCGACGATTAACTTTTATCAAAGAACGAAAACAGCCTAGTTATAAAACCACAACAAAATTTCTTCCGAAAGCTAGTAATGGCTCTAAAAATATGGTCTTTTTTTTATCGCTTACAATGTCTAACGGCTTAACCATATTTCCCTCAATCAGATCTTATCGCTTACATATATGTCGAATTCGTGCCTAAAAAGAAAATTTCCCGCGAGTTGGAGTAATACACAGATTTCTGTTTTAATTTACCCTCCAGATCTAAATAAAAAAGAGCAAACCTTGTTAGCAGAATATAATCCTGACATTATATTGATAATTTTCAATTCCAATCCCCTCATTATAGAATCAGTAGCAACATATTTTAGTCTTAAGATTAAGCATATATACGGTAGGTGTGGGATTTGTTGGGAGCAACATCGCGCACAAACAATGGAAATAAGAAAGAAGATCACGAATACCAACCAAACGAATCCATCATTAACAATTAGATATAATAGAATTCTCACTGTACCATAGTATTGTTTCAATTTGCAGAACAAGGGAAACAGCAAAAAGAGATGATCGACAAATATACACACAAATCGAGCTCTGTAGTTCAGCAAACAAATGTCTAGGATAAACCAGCAATACCTCTTACATCTATTCGCAGGGCTGCTTGATCATCAGCCTCCCCCGTCATCAAACGCGCAGTCTTTTATATGCTGCAGCCGCAGCAGATGAAGAAGCAACCAAGCATCCCGACCAGCACAACGGACTCGACGGCCATCACCACCGACCACACCACGTCGTCCACCACGGAGTAGACGGCCGGGGGCGTCGGGACCCAGTCGAGCGACACCGTCGGCACCAGGCTCCAGACGTCGAAATCCGGCCACCCGACCCACTCTAGCCGTCGATCCGCGCTGTCACCAGTGAGGAAGCTTGGGAGGCTTAACATCCCAGGAAGCAGCTGCGATGGCCAGCCCCTCGCCATAGCGAGGCGCGCCTTTGTGCCTTCCCAGCCCTGGTCGCCTTGTACCTTGCTCGCTTCTTCCTGTGACTGTTAGTCAGGATTTTTTCGGCGAAACAGAAGCGGCTTGAACATTTGGCCTCCTCTTTGTTTCCAGTCCTGTACTTTAGGTGGGTCTCGGTGTCTTACATATCTGATGGCGACATTTTGGAAGATGTAAGCCACTTCTTCTTTCAGCTAAAACACAGTTTTGTTCTTGTACGCCTCAGTTTCTACCTTTTTTTTAAACTACAAGTAGAGGAGTGATATATTTGAGAAACAACAATCTAATTCGAGTCGGAAGCCAAGCCGAACAAAAATCATTCACCACCCTAACCCTCTAGTTACAAATTTCCATTATAGCATTTCTTATTGCGGTCGGATGGATGGTAAGTTAGGATGTCCCCCCTCAAGCAACCCTCTTCTATTCCCCTTGTCTTCCCCCGTTCTTTTTTTATATATATAAAATATAGTGATTACACGAAAATTAGGAAAGTCAACTTTACAAAAAAAAGTTGTTCCTTTTTTGCATTTATGATCTTTGCTATATAAATAACATAATTGAAATTGTTTCATTTACTATATCATTCTATTTTTTTCAATGAAGAAACACGAAAATTAGAAAAGTCAAAATTACAAAAAAAAAAAGTTGTTCCTTTTTTGCACGTATGATCTTTGCTATATAAATAACATAATTGGAATTGTTTCATTTATTTACTTTAACGATATATCATTCTATTTTTTCAATGAAGAACTTAAGATTAATTTGTTTCTTACATCACTTTATTGTATCTAAATATGAATGTCTATTGTGTTACCTTCATAAACAATCCTCTTATTTACCATCAACATCCTATACATGTTTGAATGAGCAAATACAAATTTATGAAAAAAATAGAGAATCTTACAATGATTTTTCTGTAACGGTTTTCATAAAAGTGCATTGTTATTCAAAGATCATTGTATGTCTTATTTTTGGTCACATTTTTATGAATTTATTTTCACTCTCCCTTTGGTAGGGAATAGTGATTGGTCTAGTCTAAAAAAATTGGATTGGCTCATAACCTTGAAATTATATCTCATCTTGTTTCTACTTTTCTTGTGATTATAGATATAATTATCAAATATTAGTTTTTAATCATTCAAACCGTTCATATACCATAGTTGTAGTCATGTCACATTCAAGAAATGACTGAAGAATTCATGTGATCTGTTGATAGATTAGTAATAAGCTAAAATTGTTTCCTTGTGCAGTAATAAATAACAAAGTATTTCATTATGACTTGCTATTTATGTTAGATATATGGCAGCTAGCCATTCATTTAGCACGGGTTAAGTTGAATGTAGTACATCTCGTACATAGAGGAATGTAGTTTTGTTTCTATTGCAAATGGGGAAGAGTTTTATCCCACATTGCTCACTCCTAGAACTTTTTTGATCCTTAAATCACATGTGGCACATGTCCAAAGGGTCCTAGGGGAGAGTATGCTCACATCCTTGGTGGATATGGTTACCATAATACACATGCACGTACGTACGTGTGTGAGCCACACCATGTCTCGCCTCAGCTGGTCGGGCTAGGCCGGGAACGGGGTCAGGTTCGGGCTTGTAGCTTGTGAATTGTGGAAAATATTTTCTGCCTTCCATCTTCTATTTACACAGGGAGACGACTATGTAATTAGTTATTAATTTAATTAATTGTTTCTTTCTGAATCGAATTTATTAATCCTAATTGGAAAATATTTGTCCTCATACATTTTTCTGCAATGTGTACAAGAGAGATCGAGTGATTGCATCTTAATGAGAACATAATTTGGTGTGTGTAAGGTTATAAATAAGCATTCGCTCATTAGGGTTAAACACATCTTTCGAACATACAACCGTCAGCATTCAAGTATTTGTTTGCAAATCCTAACTGGTGTCTTTTCCATCCCTCACTTCTGATTTGTGTGTGGAGATCTTCTCCTGGGCATGGTGAGTTCATCCTTCATCTCCCTTCAGTGACGTGATCTGTCAAACGGTGGTTCCTGCAATCGCTAGGCTGCACTAGTAGTGTAAGTCATTTGTCGTCGACATCGTTGATCTTTAATATGAGTGAGACAATTTCTTCTACAGGTTCGTGATTGGGTAGACTAGAAGAACGAATCTACCCACAAGGGTTGCGGGCTACTGATTTCTTTAAGTATAACACGTTCATTTTCCAACGAATGATCTGGCCTTTGTTCCTAATTTTTCTTCTATTGTTCTCCTGAATTGATTTATTCTGCATTTTTTTGTCTGGATCTGCCTAAATACGCTAACTAAATTGCACCTACTGTTGCTGCATGTGAACATGTAATTAAACTTAACAATGGTCTTAAAAATCATTATCTGTCATTAGTTAACTATAACTGCTCAAGGTTCTGACATGAAAATTGATACGTCTAGTATGCCTGAAAAGTTTACTGGAAGTAATTTTTCTCATTGGCAAAGTAGGATGTAAATTTTGTTTAACATGGTAGGATATGATCAATATCTAGAAGAGGATGAACCCAAACTTGATGAAACTGTCCCCAATAATGTTAATTTAATTGTAACCTGGAAGAAGGGTGATAAGACGTGTCAATGGTTGATTTTATTTGCATTAAACAACAAGATGTATGACATATACTCAAAGTCTCCTATTACTACATCTAAGGTTTTTTGGGGGCATTAGAAAATAAATACAATACTGAAAATCAGGGAACTAGAATATATCGTGTCTCAAAATTTCTAAAGTTTTATATGGCTAAGGATAAATCTATTTCTGATCAAACACATAATTTTCAACTCTTGGTGCAAGAGCCCGATGATGCGGATATGGTACTTCCTGAAAAGTTTGTTGTGATGTCAATCATTAAGAAATTCTCAAAATCTTGGGAGTCATTTGGAATGACCCTTAAGCATCACAAAGGATAATGTCAATGCACGATCTCATGATGGACATCAACATACATGAAGAGAATCAAAAAGAGAAGACTATCAAAGTACCCACTGATGTTCATGCTATTGTCACTTTTAATAGTGCTAAGAAAAAAGATAAGAAACCAAATAATTCACTTAAACCTAAGGCTAAGATCTAGAAGAAACTAAAAAACAAATCTTGTTGGACTTGTGGATAGGTCAGCCACTAGAACAAGGATTCTCCTTCAAAAAAGGCAAAGAAATTTGCCGCATCTTCAATTAAGGAAGTTGTGGTCAACATGATGACTGCATCCTTAAACCTCAATGATAGGTATGTGTCTATAAAACTTGAAGTTCTTTCTATTTTTGAACCACTATATTGGATAATAGACACTTAGACTAATGTGCACGTGTGTACTAACAAGTCCCTATTTGTGTCTTACTAGGCCTCTAAAGGTCGATCAGTGACTTTGGGTGATTCCAGCGTTATAGAAGTCAAAGGCAAAGGGCGAGTGGACTTAGAGTTTCATTTGAGAAAGGTTCTGACACTACATAGAGTCTGACATGATCCATCAATTTGATGCAACATACTTAGTGGCACAATTTTAGTTAGAGATTGTGACGTCCCCAAATTTTCTAAAAATTAATCTGATGTGTGACGTCCAAATTGAAACCTCACCTCAGTGAGAATCCCAATTTAAACACCCCACACCAGGCTAAGAAAGAGAAAATCACGGGAGTTAGAAGGAAATAATCAGTAGCACATGTACATGAACAATAATAAAACCATACACACATGTTCATCATTCAACATATAATTACAACATGAATTGTTACAACATTTGATATTACATATTGAACATCAAACTTATACATATACATGTACTACCACTAAACTACAGGATCTTAAGACAACATGTCCACCTGTACATTAGCTCGCTACACAACTCTCTCTATCTTAGATCTTCAAGAGCATAACCACAACCTAAATAAAAGATTACATGCGGTACACGTCAGCACAATATTCAAGAATATTGTACTGAGTACGCCTTCGTGTCTTTTATTTACCTCTCATCATATCTTGGCAATAAGATAAAACTAATATACTTGGCAGTAATAGAGGAATATAAGAAAAGTGTATACTTGCACAAAGATATTCATTAACAAAAGAGAACACATATTTTAAGCACATTTCCATCATATATCTCGTACATCTTCCCCCAAGGGCTCTGATGTCTTTAGGCCTTATGATCTACTACCAAAGAGTTTGATATTATTTAACGTGTGATCTACTACCAACGAGTTTGAGATCTAACACATGTGATCTACTACCAAAGAGTTTGAGATCACTTCAAAGCACACTGCCAAAGAATTGGTGTTTTCATATAATGGAACAGATATATTATGTTTGATGTGTTCATAGCAGTAAGTATAGAAAACCCACCAACATATCATACAAGAACAATCATTTCAATCAATACCATATGCCAAGTCTTTACTACCATATACCACAAGCATAATGTATAATAAGCCAAGTAAGAGGTAATGGTGTACCTTGATCAAGAGAAACCTAATCATCACATATACTCATGATGTCAACCATATCCTTGGTCAAACCTTGATTAAGATAAGATCACATACTATGATCAGGTTCTCATCATCTTACATCTCAACTTAACCCTAATCGTGTTCATATTAGGGTTTCACTTAGTTCATTGGATTATTCTCATTGTTACTTGTATTCTTGTCTTAGAATTATCTGATAGATGTCATATTATAGATTATAGTTCATCAACTAGATATACTCATGTGTCACATTATTACGTGAACATATTTAACATTATGTGACTTTCATTAACCATATTAGGGTTACATCACATGTATTAAGGGTGCTCTTCATATAACATGAATTTCGTGCATATAACTGATCTCAAACTTATATATTATCTTCCAGTTATAGATATGAGGGTTTCTTGTAAATTTCATCATTTATTGAGCATGCAGGTATTAATTACATTATCTTTAGTGCTAGTAGCCCTAATTAGCCACATTAATCAAATTATATGCTTTGGTGCATCAACATGACCATATCTGACATCATATTATTCTAAACATGATTACAGACTTACTAACATTTTTCCATATTTTTATGTCATCATTTGTTATTTATTATCCCTTAAACAAGCATTCAACATCTTACATGATATCACTATTATTAAAGCATTAAAAGGCTGATATTATGCTTCTGTATTATTCTACGCATTTTTCTGAGAATTTCGATACCTTACTTGTATTTTTTTGACAAGTAGACTATTTATTAAGATTTGTCTAAGATCTACAGATTATGAGAATATTTACCTTTTTAAGCCAATCAGCATCTGCCACATGGGCCCTGAGGGTGCACTTTACTCCCAGCTTGCCTGGTTGAGCCGGTCGGTTCTTAGTGGTTCACTACCTCTGGACCGCCCGCTCTTCCCCCTGACGATCTCAGAGTTTAACGCCATCCCTTGCGATGTGCGTCACCTCTGGTTTGCGTCTGAGAACTGCCGTTGCGGCTAAGAGACCCAGCGAGGGATCGACTTGGAGTCCTTAGGTGGAGAAGCTACTAAGATGAGGAAGTTGACCTCTCCCATCTCTGGTATGTCTGCTGTGAATGAGGCATCGGTATGATCCCCTCGTCAAAGAGCACACATCTGGTCAAGCAAAACCGCTCCTCATCCCACGACCTCGTTCATCATGGCATTGTGGTGAGTACCCTTCTTGAAGGTTGGTCGTAACTGCTGCTACGAAGACAACGTTCATTGCGGTTTGATCATATCTGACACCTGAAATCAGGGATCTCACTAGGCCAATCCACGGCTCGTAGGACAGTGGGCCACATGACAAAGGGTGATATAGCTCAAGGCTAGGAACAAGTGAAACCTTAATATATGATATGTAAATATACTCAATAATTCATCATATTTATACTTTGATATCTTTCTCTAGGTACCTCTGAATTTCATGAAATTTTAACCATAGAATCATCAATATTGAATATACATTTTGTTAAATTTTGATACCAAGACACAACTATTCGACTCATCAATTAAATAACTCAAAAGGGAATAATCTTAGGGATTTAATCTTAATATCAACATTCACCGCCATCCAAACTTTATCAAAGCACTTATAGCTCTTAAGATAACTCAACATTCGTGAATTCACTTATGTCATTGTACATTTAAAGATTCCAAAAGTGCATTCCATCACATCCTACACACCTTAATAGAAATTTTGTCCTCAAAATTAAGCCATTCACGTACTCCTAGGAAAAACCAAAAGGTCTTCATACACAACTAGGGCACTACTCTAGGTGCAACATTCCCATAAACAACATGTCCAAAACATATATGTACCACTACTAGGAGGCTATTAACGCATCTAGGGTGAACTACCCCTTCAAAAGGGTTTGGAAACTCATGTTCCGTCATGACGTATCTCATATGTTGGGGTTGCATCATTATCTTTACCCATTCATTAGGGTTCCCACATCATATTACCATGTTCTAAAGGAGTTAACCAACGTCATCCCATTATATCAAGGTGCCATAAACTTTATGTTGAGCTAATCGTCAAACTATATATTTCATCTTTATTGAGCACTTAGATTAACACCTCATGTAACATGTTTCATTCATATGATCTTATTTTATTGTTCATAATAAATTGCAACATTTACTAGTGATTTTATCACAAGATTAACCAACGATATAACATTGTCATCATTATTCATGTATATGGTTAACCATTTATACATTGATATCAATTAAACCATCTCTAGGTTTTCATCATATCATGTCCACTATCATATCTCAAGATTAGATCACATCCTTACAATTATTATATCATAGTTGTGCTAAACAAACTTATGTGAGTGGCTCGTTAAACATATATCAAAACGTTTATCTAATCCAACTGAGGTTCTTCTAACCCATACCGCGAGGGTAGTATCGTGCTCAGTCTCTATGAGCTAACTCAACCCTATGAGTATCTCATATGCATATACTTTATCTTTCCTCTCTTAGTCTAGGGTTCTCGGATTACCTCAATGGCACTAGTGATAGCCTTATAAGCTCTAGCCACATAAGCACAAACCAAAACATGACATGATATACTCTTCATAGATCTCTAACCATGAAACATCCTTACACAAAACTTTTATATACACCACTAGATTCCTATGTGGGAAACCACCAACCTGAGCATGAGGCTTCAGAGAAACTAACATAGCTACCTCCTCCAGGGTCTTGGGCTCTCTCCCTCACCCAGATGGTAGGCACTCATATCCATGTTCACATATACACATATAACCAGCCTCTCTCTATCTCTAGGGTTTGGTCCTCCCAAGGACATCTATGGTTCAAAAGGACTATAGGAATCATGCATTAAGCAACACAACTCATTCACTCAGGAGTATTCTAGTTTAGGACATATCATATCACATATCTCATAATTCTCATATCTTGGAGTTTAGGTTCTCTAACCTTCTCCCAATGGGTCTCACTCTCTCTAGAGTTAACCCCGAAACTGGTCCTAACACTAGAGGTCCTCCTTCGTAAAAGAGCTTGAGGCTCATGCTGACTCACATCCTTGTCTTAACTTAACATATCTTATCTCATAAAAGAACTCATACTTGCATCAACAAAACTTATCTCAAAACCTCAAAATTGAACTCATGTCCTCAAAGACAAACATAGATCATCATAAACTGTCTTATATCATCTATATAAGACTTACATCAAAGCTTATCAAAAATTATTTCATCTATCATATATTCCAACAAGGCTCTAGACATCTAATCTAGAACAACTCTCTCTTCTAGACTGATGTCATTCACTTTCACTCAGATTGCATGACCACCTCCTACTTGTACATGTGTGGGGACACATTTTTGTAATACATATACATAATAAAATATTATATAGTTTTTCTCCGATAAAACAAGCGTCAGAGAAAACTATCGAGGTTTGATCCATTTGGAATCAAAAACCAAATCCTGAAAACGAGTGTCCCACACATAGTAGAGAGTATAGTGTCATGAAAACTAGTGAAAAGGGTGAGAACAAGGGGTAGACTAGTGTAGCTACTCTAGACAATGTGTGCAATATGTCTAGGGTTTCTCTTCCCTTGATGCACGTCATTTCCAAATAGTGCAACGTCCCATACCGCTGCACTACAAGGAAAGAACGACATCTAAGGACTTGCTACTCAACAAGCACTAGTCTAGACCTAGTTCTCAGACATCTAGGTGCTAACCTAGAGGCTAGGTCAGATCTAGTCTCTAAAAGACGACTAATCTAACCCTAAAGATTATTAAGTTCAAGTTTCTTTAGTTTTGAGTTGCATAATGAGCAAATGTCAGGCTTTGCTATTATTCATGCTCTGATACCACCTGTGACGTCCCCAAATTTTCTAAAACTTAATCTGATGTGTGACGTCCAAATTGAAACCTCACCTCAGCGAGAATCCCAATTTAAACACCCCACACCAGGCTAAGAAAGAGAAAATCACGGGAGTTAGAAGGAAACAATCAGTATCACATGTACATGAACAATAATAAAACCATACACACATGTTCACCATTCAACATATAATTACAGCATGAATTATTACAACATTTGATATTACATATTGAATAGCAAACTTATACATATACATGTACTACCACTAAACTATAGGATCTTAAGACAACATGTCCACCTGTACATTAGCTCGCTACACAACTCTCTCTATCCTAGATCTTCAAGAGCATAACCACAACCTAAATAAAAGATTACATGCGGTACACGTCAGCACAATATTCAAGAATATTGTACTGAGTACGCCTACATGTCTTTTATTTACCTCTCATCATATCTTGGCAATAAGATAAAACTAATATACTTGGCAGTAACAGAGGAATATAAGAAAAGTGTATACTTGCACAAAGATATTCATTAACAAAAGAGAACACATATTTTAAGCACATTTCCATCATATATCTCGTACATCTTCCCCCAAGGGCTCTGATGTTTTTATTCCTTATGATCTACTACCAAAGAGTTTGAGATCATTTAACGTGTGATCTACTACCAACGAGTTTGAGGTCTAACACATGTGATCTACTACCAAAGAGTTTGAGATCACTTCAAAGCACACTGCCAAAGAGTTGGTGTTTTCATATAATGGAACAGATATATTATGTTTGATGTGTTCATAGCAGTAAGTATAGAAAACCCACCAACATATCATACAAGAACAATCATTTCAATCAATACCATATGCCAAGTCTTTACTACCATATACCACAAGCATAATGTATAATAAGCCAAGTAAGAGGTAATGGCGTACCTTGATCAAGAGAAACCTAATCATCACATATACTCCTGATGTCAACCATATCCTTGGTCAAACCCTGATTAAGATAAGATCACATACTATGATCAGGTTCTCATCATCTTACATCTCAACTTAACCCTAATCGTGTTCATATTAGGGTTTCACTTAGTTCATTGGATTATTCTCATTGTTACTTGTATTCTTGTCTTAGAATTATCTAACATATGTCATATTCCATATTATAGTTCATCAACTAGATATACTCATGTGTCACATTATTACGTGAACATATTTAACATTATGTGACTTTCATTAACCATATTAGGGTTACATCACATGTATTAAGGGTGCTCTTCATATAACATGAATTCCATGCATATAACTGATCTCAAACTTATATATTATCTTCCAGTTATAGATATGAGTGTTTCTTGTAAATTTCATCATTTATTGAGCATGCAGGTATTAATTGCATTATCTTTAGTGCTAGTAGCCCTAATTAGCCACATTAATCAAATTATATGCTTTGGTGCATCAAAATGACCATATCTGACATCATATGTATTCTAAACATGCTTACAGACTTACTAACATTTTTCCATATTTTTATGTCATCATTTGTTATTTATTATCCCTTAAACAAGCATTTCACATCTTACATGATATCACTATTATTAAAGCATTAAAAGGCTGATATTATGCTTCTGTATTATTCTACGCATTTTTATGAGAATTTTGATACCTTACTTGTATTTTTCTGACAAGTAGACTATTTATTACGATTTGTCTAAGATCTACAGATTATGAGAATATTTACCTTTTTAAGCCAATCAGCATTTGCCACATGGGCCCTGAGGGTGCACTTTACTCCCAGCTTTCCTGGTTGAGTCGGTCGGTTCTTAGTGGTTCACTGCCTCTGGACTGCCCGCTCTTCCCCCTCACGATCTCAGAGTTTAACGCCGACCCTTGCGATGTGCGTCACCTCTGGTTTGCGTCCGAGAACTGCCTCCGCCACCAAGGGCTCTAGGGATCTCAGCGTCGCTGCTTGGGCCAGCTCCAGAAAGGATTTCAGTGATGGACCTTGCCTATTCTTCTCCTTCCTCAGTGCTCAACTTCTTTTCTTCAGCGCGATATGCATCGCTACCACTGGCCTCCTCGTTGGTGTGTGATTAGTGGCGTTTCCAGGTCTCCCGGCCGAGGTGGCTGCACCGCAGCCTGCCACCGCCATCACTGCCATGGCAGAGCACGAAGGGCAAAGGCATCCTGCTTGATGTTGCTGGGATCCGCGAGCTCTCGGTGCCTCCTCCTAACCATCGATTTATGCTTCTGCTAGTTGCGTCGCAGTGGTCTCTCCTGCGACAACGTTGCCGCTCGTATTGCTGTGCTCTATGAGCCGCGTCGGCTCCTCTCACACGACCTAGAACGATGCCACCGAGCTAAAGGGGAGCGCTTCCTCCAGGAATCCGTGCCGATGATCGATCAACAGAGCAGAGCTCCTTCTCCTCTCTGGCGACCATACTAGATGATGCCTCCCATGGCGATCCTCGTCAGGTCTCGGGCGCTGACAGCCGCTGCGGCTAAGAGACGCAGCGAGGGATCGACTTGGGGTCCTTGGGTGGAGAAGCTACTAAGACGAGGAAGTTGACCTCTCCCATCTCTGGTCTGTCTGATGTGAATGAGGCATCGGTATGATCCCCTCGTCAAAGAGCACACATCTGGTCAAGCAAAACCGCTCCTCATCCCACGACCTCATTCATCATGGCATCGTGGTGAGTACCCTGCTTGAAGGCTGGTCGTAACTGCTGCTATGAAGACAGCGTTCATTACGGTTTGATCATATCTGACGCCCGAAATTAGGGATCTCACTAGGCCAATCCACGGCTCGTAGGACAGTGGTCCACATGACAAAGGGTGATATATCTTAAGGCTAGGAACAAGTGAAACCTTAATATATGATATGTAAATATACTCAATAATTCATCATATTTATACTTTGATGTCTTTCTCTAGGTACCTCTGAGTTTCATGAAATTTTAACCATAGAATCATCAATATTGAATATACATTTTGTTCAATTTGGATACCAAGACACAACTAATCGACTCATCAATTAAATACCTCAAAAGGGCATAATCTTAGGGATTTAATCTTAATATCAACATTCACCGCCATCCAAACTTTATCAAAGCACTTATAGCTCTTAAGATAACTCAACATTCGTGAATTCACTTATGTCATTGTACATTTAAAGATTCCAAAAGTGCATTCCATCACATAGATGGTTTTAGAATAGACTGCAAATGTAATAAGGCTATTATTACTCGCCTTTGTGACTCTTTATTTTTTGACAAGGGGTATCTATGTGATATGGAGAACTTGTTTAAGATTCTTGTTGAACCTATTTCAAATGCAATTTTAAATTTGAATGATAATAGTTTTGTATGTTGGAATCTTGTATCATCTAATGTTTGGCATTCATGTTTTGAACATGTTAATGTTAACTCAATGAAATATATGTTGAATCTAAATTTAATCCTTAATTCCATCATTAGCAATAATAAATGTGAAATTTGTGTGCAAGCTAAAGTACCTAGGAAATCTTTTCATTATGTGAACAGGCATTCGAAAATATTGGATTTTAGGCATGCGGATATCTATGAATTTAATGGGATTGCTACTAGGGATCAAAAATGTTATTTTATAACTTTTACTGATGATTCTAGTAGATATTGTTGTCTATTTACTCATAAGTAAACATGAGGCATTGGATAAATTCAAAATTTATAAGAAAGAAGTTGAAACTCAAACAAGTAATGTACTTAAGCAATTTGGGTCTGATACGGGAGGAGAATATACCTCAAACTTGTTTCTAGAATTTTGTCAATTCCATGGTGTAGTTCATGAGGTTACCACTCCTTATTGACCACAGTCTAATGGAATTGCGAAATGTAAAAACCGAACCCTTATAGATATGGTCAATTCTTTACTCCAAACCTCAGGTATACCCAACTTCATATGGGGGAAGCTTTGAATACGGCTTGCCATATTCTGAATAGAGCTCATAAACATGTATAAAGTAGTCTGTTTGAGTTATGGAGAGGGAGAAAACTGAGTCCCAAATATCTTTAAGTGTCGGGGTTCCTTGCTAAGGTACTTGTCCCTAAACAAAAGGAAGAAATTGGGACCGAAAACAGTTGATGCTATATTCTTGGGGTATATAGGGACAAGGTATGCCTATAGATTCTTAATTGTAAAATCTGACATCTCAGACATTGAGGTCAATACAATTGTGGAATTATGTGATGCTACATTCTTTGAGGATGTTTTTCCCATAAATTCTAGTGTGCCCAATGAAGTACCTCGAAAGCAATCATTCACCACAGGTTCCATTCCCGATCATGTAGAAAGGATGACAAATGTGGGGGGGGGCGACTCAGAACAAGCTATTTCTGAATCTGATGATCTGAAGAAATGGTTGAACCAAGGAGAAGTAAAAGACCTAGGACATCCAAATATTTTGGAAGTAAGTTTCTCACTTACTATGTTGAGGATGATCCTATAAATTTCAAGCAATCTATGGAATCCCCAAAAGCTGAGTTTTGGAAAGAAGTTGTTAATGATGAAATCCAATCAATTCTCTCAGATGGAACTTGGGAATTGGTGGATTTTCCTCTTGGTTCTTCTGTATTTGGATGCAAATGGATCTTTAAGAAGAAACTTAATGTAGACGGGACAATCAATAACTATATAGCTAGGCTAGTTGCTAAAGGTTACACACAAAAGCAAGGAATAGATTATTTTGATACCTATTCTCCTATTTTCTGTATGACCACAATCTGAGTGCTTATAGCATTGGCTTCCATTTTATATTATATATATCCATCAGATGGATGTGAAGATTGTGTTCTTACACAATGATCTTTAGGAAGAGATATATCGGGAAAAACCTGACAGATTTGTGGGTCGTGGGAATGAGTCCAAAGTGTGTATACTTGTTAAGTCATTATATGTCTTGAAACAAGGCCCTAGGAAATGACATGAGAAGTTTGATTCTATGATATCATCGTTTGGCTTTGTTTCTAATGAATTTGATAAGTGTCTCTATTGTAAATCATCAATGATGGATTCATTTTTTTATGCTTATATGTCGATGATATTCTGCTTTTTGGTTCTGATATGAAAGCAGTAAATGAGACAAAGACATTCTTGTGTAGCAAGTTTGAGATGGAGGATATGGGTGTCACTAATGTGATTTTAGGGCTTAAAATCATAGGGTATACTGATGGTATAACTATCTCTCTCTCTCTCAGTCTCACTATATTGAGAAGATACTGGAGAGGTTTGAGTACACATCACGTAAATATGTGAAGACTGTGCATGATTTATCCAAGGCCTTGTTCAAGAGTGAGATAGGAGTTCTAGTGTCTCAATTACGATACCCTCAAATTATCAGAAGTTTGATGTATCTTATGAACTGCACATGTCCAGACTTTGCGTTTCTTGTGAGCAAGTTAAGTAGATATACTAGTTGTCCTGAAAAGACCCATTGGGAAGCTCTTGATAGAGTTTTGAGGTATATCAAGAGAACCTTTTCCCTTGGGTTGGATTATGGAAATTATCCTTCTGTAGTCGAAGGACATAGTGATGCAAGATGGATTTCCATGAACTCTGGGAGTAATGGTGTCTCATGATATGTATTCATGTTGGGAGGAGGAGTTATTTTGTGGAGGCCTAAGAAATACACCATATTATCTTGGTCTACTTTTGAGGCAGATCTGTGTGCTTTAGATGAAACTGGATTGGAAGCTGAATGGCTACATGGACTTATGTCCAGTTTACTTATGGTAAAGAAGCCAATTCCTGCAATTTCAATTTATTGTGATAGCACTACAACTATTGCTAAGATAAAGAGTCACAAGTAGAATCAAAAGCAGCGTAGACACATCCAAGTCAGACTCAAGTCTGTAAGGGAGTTAGTGTCTAATGGGCTCGTGGATGTGGACTACGTTGGTACCAAAGATAATATAGTTGATCCTTTTACTAAAGGTTTTACTCCATCCTTAGTGGAAAAATCTAGGTTGGGGATGGGACTGAATCCCCTCATTATTTGCAGGTAGTAGTAACCCAACCCAACAAAATGGAGATCCCACAAATTGGGTTCAATGTGGTAATAACAAGCCGTCAGGTGAATTAGATGACACTATGTAATTTCTTTTGATGCTTATTGCATCTGTGTCTATCCCTGGTGAAACTTGTTAGTGTCATTACTACAAGTTAGTAAGAGATTACTCTCTGAATGGTGTCAAGTCTTAGGACATGATGTTAGTAGTACATCCTTGGAGACTCCAACTAAATGATTGATGTTGTGAGACTGCAACAGGGGAATTGGGTTGTTTCCTTATTTCAATCATGATATATATTTTTGGATGCATGGCCTTAATGCATCAGATTTCTTTTCTACCATGTCTTTGTTGTGCAACCAATACTATTGCACCCAAGGTTCAGTTTCAATACTTTTATTCACCTAGTTTATTTGAGGTCACAATTAGATAACTCATGTAGATTCAAATCGAAAGGTATCTATTGAAAGCAAAATATGGAGACTGATTAGAAGAGCACACTACACATTGGACTTTGTGGGGAATTGTTAGATATATGGCAGATATCCATCTATTTAGCATGGGTTAAGCCCAATGTAGTGTAGCTAGTACATATTGGAAAAGTAGTTTTGTTTCTAATGTAAACAGTGAAGAGTTTTATTCGGCATTGCTCACTCCTAGAACATTTGTGCTCCTTATATGTAGGATCACATGTGACACTAGTGTCCAAAGGGTCCTAGGGTAGAGTATGCTCACCTCCCTGGTGGGTATGGTGACCACAACACACACGCACACACGCGTACATGCGCACCACGCCACACCTCACCTCGCCTGGCCGGGCATGGGCTCGGTCTTGTGGCTTGTGTCTTTTAGATTGTGGAGAATGTCTTTCATCATCCGTCTTCTATTTACACTAGGACACAACTGCATAATTAATTGTTAATTTAATTAATTATTTCTTTCCAAACCATATTTATTAATCCTAATTGGAAAGTGCTTTTCCTCATAGATTTTTCCACAACGTGTACAAGAGCGATTGAGTGATAGTGCCTTAATGGGAATATGATTTTGGTGCATGTAAGTCTATAAATAAGCCTATGAACATTAGGGTTAAACACATCTTTTGAACATACAACCATCAGCGTTCGAGTACGTGTTTGCAAACCCTAGCTGGTGTCTTCTCCAGTCGTTGCTTCTGAGTAGCTGTGTGGAGATCTTCTCCTAGGCATGGCGAGTTTGTCCTTCCTCTCCCTTCAGTGATGTAATCTGTCAAGCTATGGTTCATGCAGTCGCCAGTTTGCACTGGTAGTGTAAGTAATTTGTCGTCTGCATCATTCGTCTTCAACACAAGTGAGATGATTTCTTCTACAAGTTCATGACCAGGCCGACTAGAAGAACGACGCCTACCCACAAGGGTTGCAGGGTGTTGATTTTTGTAAGTATAATGCGTTCATTTTCCAACAAACAAGCTGGTCTGGGTTCCTAACTTTTCTTCTTCTGTTCTCCTGCATTGGATTATATTGCATTTTCTGATCTGGATATGCCTGAATATGTTAACTAAATTGCACCTGTTGTTGTTGCATGTAACAACATAATTAAACTTAACAACTATTCATACTTGTTCTTACTCTTAAAAATGTACTTACTAGCCTAACATTGTAGAGGAACAAAAGTGAAATATGGCTTATACAATGTATGGAAAGGTGTCTATTTGTCCCTTCCCCATCTACCTACTCCCCAACCTAGAGTACACATATTAAGAAGTGTAGTCAATAATGGCTCAGAAATTGATTTTTCAAGTACAAAATGGGCCACAAAAAATAGGTGTGTTGCTCCAACTAAAAATACAATCATTCTAACATGGGGCTTATCGACATGCTCAAATACACCACTATAAAAAGTGTACACCCAAGTCGGCAAGGGTGTGGATAGTGCTCACACAAACATGGAGTAAGATGAAATGATCCATGTGTATGGGTGTGTATTCTTTCAGACGTGACAAATAGGAGAATCATCTAGAAGGAAAAAAACTCATAACAAGAACAAAATAACTATATCTACTTTGCCTAAATGTGGTAGGATAGAAAGGTGAACTAATCTCATGCCCCATTTTCGTTTGTGTTTTTAGTGGAAATGGAAACAATGGGTAAGGAGCCATATGTACTTAGAACATCCACCTCCTACATCATGACGAAGGCTCTATGTGGAACTTTTCTCCTGGGTGTAGAGGTTGTGTCATTTGAGACAAAAAGAATTGCAAGAAAAGGTATGTCAATTATAAAAAATATAAATGATATCGATAGTTGAACTACATGAATTGAATTGAAGGTTTGCTAATGCACCCAGAAGAACTAAAGAGACAATAATTTACAATTCACTAGGATTAATATGGTTGTGACTTCCATAGATAAAATTCTACCATAATAGAAAATGGATGGAGAAATGAGGTGAAGTGTAATCAACATTTTCAAAGTAAGCACGTCACAAAAGGAAAGTGGAAGGACTTGATCATACTATTTTGTTTAAATTTGATAAGATTAGAAGTTGATTGTGTCCAAAGATGTCGCGCCCCAACCTCACATTAAGCACAAACCACCGGATTAGGGCACGGCAGGTGGGATCAACGCATAACCAACCATTCATTACTTTTTGAAACATTTAAAGATATTACTGCAAATGAAGACTAAACAAACTGCGGAAGCATTTCTATTAACTGATAAGAAATTAAACAAGTCTACAACATAAACATTGTTCAACATAAACTAAAACACAACAGTTAATTTACATCAATATACATATTCTCTCTCTCACTCACACCTTGTCCCGTAGATCGAGGGGAATGGACTAAGAGACCTTCTAACTAGACTAACTACAAACCTTCTACTTATTAAGCGTTGGGATGAAACGATCCTTCTGATTCCTGAAGCTGGTGCTGACCTGAAAATGTTTGAGTAGAGGGGTGAGCCTACTCGCTCAGTGAATAACATTTCACATAGCTATCAATAATTAACTCGTCAGGTTTATTAACTGGAAATAGAGAGGTATACAGTTTAAGCAGGGCAGTTCTATGGACATAGCAGTTGTACAGATATAAATTCACAATTCTATGCATTATCAGATATTTCGGATAAATAGACAGATTCATAAATTTACTGTGAATCCTAAGTGAATACTCAATCATTTTATTATATGCCCTAAATATATGCAGTGTACTCTGCATATAAAGATCCGTAACAAGTCCATGCTACGATCCCACCGTACAAGACTTAGCGACACACCCGGGAAATGCTAAGTCTGACATCAGCCCTGCTCTGCTACAGGACCCCTGGCTCCCTGGCCAGAAACATAGGCTCTACGGCCTCAAAGCACTTCTCTGAGTGCACCCGACTTCTCCTTAAACCTGAGTACACCGGCGGAGAGTCACAGGGTTACCTTCGTGACGCTGCACGAATTGTGTTAGATAACCATGTTTTCATTTGCCCAGTGCCATCGTGACACAAGCACGATTGTTGTTAAACACTGCATTTTCTCTTTCCTCGTTTGTCCGCGACACAAGCACGGATGATGTTGCAATACGAGTTTCACCCCTAAGAAACAGACCTTCTTTTAGGGGTTCTACGGTGTTAGGGCATCTATTCTATTAATTAATTAACAGATAAACAATTTAACAGAGATATCATAGCACAACAATAAAACAATAAAATTCCTCTCTTTTCATCACTTAGGTCACACATTCCAAGTTCCAATGAACTTATCATACTATTACTGAAGCAATTAGGCATTTAAAATGAGTTAAATAATGATTTCTAAATGAACTGCCACTCACCACTTGAAACTCGGCCGAACACTATGAAACTCGGCCGATCACTTCCCAGATCCTGAAACTCGGCCGACCAAACTCGGCCGACAAACTCACCGCTTGAAAAACCTACAAAGGAAACTCGACCGATCAGAACCAAACTCGGCCGACCAAATCCCTGTTCGCATATCTAATTCAGGAAACTCGGCCGATCCAAGACGAAACTCGGCCGATCCGGAAAACGTTGTACAAAAGCCCTAAATAAGAACTCGGCCGACCGATTTGGAAACTCGGCCGAACCGCGCACAGACAGAATAGAAAAACGACCTGCAGAAGTCGATTTCTCACGAATCGACGGGCAAACTTCGCGCAAACAACACCAAACGATCACAAACGATCCACACGACTAAACCGTACCTGAAAGGAGCAAGAAAACGAACAGGGGCTGCACCGTGCACCCCAATTCCTCAGCCGTTTTCTTCACAAACGCAGCTCCAGCTGCGAATTGGTTCGAATTGACAGAGAAGATGATCTTTAGGGAGAAGGGACGATTCACCGCAACCGATCGGAGCAAAACGAAGCTCCACAGCTTCCCTCCTCAGCTCCCTCTCTCTTTCCCTCTCTTTCTCTCTTTTTCTCTCTCGCAGGAGCTGAACGCTTCTTGTGTTCTGCGGTTCTGAGAATGAATCGAGAAAAGGGAGAAAGGAAGATAAGGAAGAAAAACTTAGGGGCCAAATCGCAAATTTCGAACTTTTTGCAAATCGCAATCGGGTCCCTAGAAGCCCAAAAACATGCAACTTTTGACTCGAAGGTCGGATTCGAACGATTTCTCTGGCAACGTTTCAAGCGTAAGATTTTACACACTTTAGAAGCTAGAAAATACACTAAGCACATATCATGTCCATTTTAAGCATTATTAACAAAAACAGGCTTATAACTTAACACATTAGCTAAACACGTGCTGAACAACTCACTTACGGGATAAGCTCGACGCGGGTCGTAACAATTCCTTTTACCCTTATAAGAATTTCGTCCTCGAAATTCCTAGAAGAGAAAAGGGAACTTGTTACGCATCTTAGACTCTAGCTCCCACGTAGCTTCTTCAAGATTGTGGTTTCTCCACAAAACCTTCACTAAAGGAATCTCGCGGTTCTTAAGCTTTTTGATCCGGTAATCGACTATCTGCACAGGTCCTTCAACATAGGACACATCTGTCCTAAGTTGCACCGATTCTGAATCTAGAATCTTATCTGTACCAGGGTGACACTTCTTCAGCATAGATACGTGGAAGACATCATGTAGATTTGCCAACTCAGACGGCAAATCCAACCTGTAAGCTACAGGTCCAATCCTCTCAACAGTAGGATATGGACCCATATATCTAGGGGTCAACTTACCCCTCTTGCCAAACCTCAGAACTCCCTTCCACGGCGAAACTTTCAAGAAAACCTCGTCGCCAACCTCAAACTCAAGAGGTCAACGTCGTCTATCCGCATAACTCTTCTGTCTATCCTGTGCAGCTTTTAACTGATCCCGAATCACTGATATCTTTTCAGTAGTCACATCGACTAACTCAGGTCCGAGAATTTCCTTTTCACCCACCTCATACCAACAAACTGGCGATCTACACTTCCTGCCATAAAGAGCTTCAAATGGAGCCATTCCCAAGCTAGAATGGTAACTGTTATTATAAGCAAACTCTATTAGGCTTAAGTGTTCTTCCCAGTTGCCTCTAAACTGTAACACGCATGCTCTCAGCATGTCTTCAAGGGTCTGGATGGTCCTCTCAGATTGACCATCTGTCTGAGGGTGAAACGCCGTACTGAACTTTAACTTTGTGCCCAACGCACGATGTAACTGATTCCAGAATCTAGATGTAAACTTTGGATCTCTGTCAGAAATAATAGAGACTGGAATCCCATGCAACCTGATTACCTCATCCACATAAACTTTAGCCAGCTTAGAAACGTCAAAGGTCGACTTGACAGGAAGAAAGTGAGCAGACTTAGTTAGTCTGTCCACAATCACCCATATCGAGTCGGAACCCTTAGGCGTTCTGGGTAGTCCTACCACAAAGTCCATCGTGATGTGTTCCCATTTCCATTCTGGTATAGGAAGCGACTGCAAAATACCAGCAGGTTTCTGGTGTTCAGCCTTAACCTGCTGACACACCCCGCACCTAGCTACGTATTCAGCCACATCCTTTTTCATGCCAGACCACCAGTACAGCTCTTTGAGGTTCCTGTACATCTTTGTGTTACCTGGATGCATGGCATACATAGAAGTATGTGCTTCTTCAAGAATCTGTTCCTTCAACTCACTATTCCAAGGTACACACAGCCTATCATGAAGATACAACATGCCTTCATCAGAAAACCTGAACTCTGTCCTCTTACCCTCTGACATCTCCTGCATGATTTGCCATAAATCATTATCACTTTGCTGCAACTCTTTGATCTGACTATAAAAAGTAGGTCTAACTTGCATCTGTGCAATCAGCCCACTCTGTCTTGTCACCTCCAAGTCCAAGTTCAACCTTCGCATATCTACAAGCAAGTCTCTCTTGAAACATGCCATAGAAAATGCATTGGCTGAAGAACTTGACTTTCTACTCAAAGCGTCAGCTACAACATTTGCCTTACCGGGATGGTAATCAATTGTCACATCATAGTCTTTAATCAGTTCTAGCCATCTGCGCTGTCTTAAATTCAAGTCTTTTTGAGTGAAGATATATTTCAAGCTCTTATGATCAGTGAACACCTGACATGTCTCACCATACAAGTAATGACGCCATGTCTTAAGAGCATGAACTATTGCAGCCAATTCCAGATCATGAACATGGTAATTCTCTTCATTCTTCTTAAGCTGTCTAGATGCATAAGCAACAACTTTACCTTCTTGCATCAGTACACAGCCTAAACCTCTTCTAGAAGCATCACAAAACACCGTATAGCCTTTTTCTGCTTCTGGCAGAACCAACACTGGTGCTGAGGTCAACCTTTTCTTCAAAATATGAAAACTTCTCTCGCAGTTATCAGACCAAACAAACGACACATCCTTCCTTGTTAAGCGTGTCAAAGGTGATGCTATCTCACTGAAGTTCTTTATAAACCTCCTATAATAACCTGCCAAACCCAAGAAACTTCTGATCTCAGTAGGAGTCATAGGTTGTTCCCACTGAAGCACAGACTCAACTTTCTTAGGATCCACGCTGACTCCATCTCTCGAGATAACATGCCCAAGGAATGCTACCTCGGCCAACCAGAACTCACATTTGCTAAACTTAGCAAACAACTGGTGTTGTCTCAACAACTGCAACACTACTCTCAAGTGTTGCTCATGCTGTTCATCGTCTCTAGAATAGATCAGAATATCATCTATAAAGACTACAATAAATTGATCTAGAAAAGGTTTGAAAATCCGATTCATCATATCCATAAAGGCTGCTGGGGCATTGGTCAGCCCAAACGACATGACCAAAAACTCATAATGCCCATACCTGGTTCTGAAAGCTGTCTTGGGAATATCAGAAGCCTTTATCCTAAGCTGATGATATCTGGATCTCAAATCAATTTTAGAAAAGATCGTTGCTCCACGCAACTGATCAAACAGATCATCAATTCTCGGCAAGGGATATTTATTCTTTATTGTGATCTTATTCAGTTGCCTGTAATCTATACAGAGACGCATGGTTCCATCCTTTTTCTTAACAAACAGAACTGGTGCACCCCACGGTGAAGAACTGGGTCTAATGAAACCCTTATCTAACAACTCCTGCAACTGCACCTTGAGTTATTTCAACTCTGCAGGTGCCATTCTGTAGGCCGGCAGCGCTACTGGATGACTACCTGGATATATCTGAATTTCAAAATCAATGTCTCTGACAGGAGGTAAGCCTGGTAACTCTTCTGGGAAAACGTCAGAGAACCCACGAACTATAGGTACATCATAAACACTGGCAGTGCTCTTCTCTGCTCTGGTGTCAACCACATGAGCAAGGAACGCTTCACATCCTTTCTGTAACATCTTATCAGCCACAGCAGCTGATATTATGCACGTAGGCAGAACTTTCCTGTCTCCAGTAAAGACACAAGAAAATTCTCCCAATTGAAAGGTAGCTTCCTTTTTCCAGCAATCGAGTTGCACTCGATATGTCTCAAGACAATCCATACCCAAGATGACTTGAAAAGTATTTACATCCAAGGGTATGAGATTAGCAGCAAAGGTAAAACCTCCAAAAGATAACAAACATCCGGGACAGAACTCAGACAAAACTGTCGGTCCACCTAGTGGAACCCTCAACACTAACTCATCTGCCAACTCTTGAGTTAACAGATTAAGCTCAACAACCAAAGAACGTCGTATAAAAGAATGAGTAGCTCCCAGATCTATCAAAACTGAAACTGGTATACTATTAAACAAAAGCATCTCTCCTGTAACAACTTGTGAAGAGATTATACCTTCCTGAGGTGTCAAAGAAAAGAAACGTGCTGAAGCTCTCCCTCTGCCACGTCGTCCTCTCTGACCACTCCTGCCACTGGGCGCTTCACCACCTCTAGAACCAGAAGCCACAGAGGAACTCGGAACATCCTGGTATTGAGGCTGGAAAGCTTGCGATGCTGCTTGTCGAAACTGAGGACATTCCTTTTTGAAATGTCCAACTTGTCCACAGATAAAACAACCTTGAGGATTTACACCCCAACACTGACCAGAATGAAACTTTCCACAGGTATTACATACTCGCTTTTCCTATTTCTGTGGACTAGATACTGACATTGACGACCCAGATGACTGTCCCCTGTCGGCACTACTCCATCTTCCTGGGTTATAACCTCCTCTGCCTCTAGAAGTAGTGGCATCCTCAGATCTCTGCCTGCCAAAACAACCCAAGCCACGCCCAAGTTTAGAAAAGAAACCTCTACCTCCACCTCTGTATCCACCACTGGACTGTCCCCCACTGAACTCTGCAGATCTCTTTTTAGACTCAGGCACCCTGTCAGCATTCACAGATTCTTCAACTTGTCTGGCGGCCTCAACAAACTCACCAAAATTCTCTCTATTCCTCCTACTAGTAGCAGAAACTGTATGTCGGATCTCTGGCCTTAGCCCTTCCTGAAACCTTCTGCATCTCTCTATGTTGTCAGGAACAAGCTGTGGACAGAAGTTAGCCAACCGTGTGAAAAGCGCTTCATATTCTGTAACTGTCATATTCCCCTGCTTGATATTCTGCAACTGCCTGATCTTCTCATTAAGGAAGGTGGGTGGATAGAATTTGAGATGAAACTCCTCAGAGAAATCCTGCCAGGAAAGCTCTGTGCCTCTCCTCTTTTCTTCCACACCACGCCACCACAGCTCTGCATCACCTGTCAGAAGGTAAACTGCATGATTGATCTTCTTGTCTTCTGGAAGCTCCATCAGACGGAAGACCTTCTCAATCTGTCTAAACCATTCATCAGCTTCTGCGGGATCTGTGGTGCCACTGAACTCTGTACCACCAAGCTTCTTCACAAGCTCATATGATCGCATCAGATCTTTACTGCTAGTAGAGGAAGATTCTCGCCTATCCGCCTTGTATTTCTCTTTGGTTTCCAAGAACATCCTGTACATCCGAGATGCTTCATCCACGTGGTCACCACCACCTGGACCCAAGTACCGCGGATCAGGGCCAACATGGCTCTCAGCTTGATCATCACGATTAAAACCTCTTCCTGCCATCTGCAATGATATAATAGAATATTTCCTATTAGAAAATTACAGATAGAGGAAGGACACTTAAACCTTACTCCTATTGGTCTCTTATCGTCCCCTGACCTTGAGTAACTAAGTACTCAAACCTAGGCTCTGATACCAAAAGTTGTCGCGCCCCAACCTCACATTAAGCACAAACCACCGGATTAGGGCACGGCAGGTGGGATCAACGCATAACCAACCATTCATTACTTTTTGAAACATTTAAAGATATTACTGCAAATGAAGACTAAACAAACTGCGGAATCATTTCTATTAACTGATAAGAAATTAAACAAGTCTACAACATAAACATTGTTCAACATAAACTAAAACACAACAGTTAATTTACATCAATATACATATTCTCTCTCTCACTCACACCTTGTCCCGTAGATCGAGGGGAATGGACTAAGAGACCTTCTAACTAGACTAACTACAAACCTTCTACTTATTAAGCGTTGGGATGAAACGATCCTTCTGATTCCTGAAGCTGGTGCTGACCTGAAAATGTTTGAGTAGAGGGGTGAGCCTACTCGCTCAGTGAATAACATTTCACATAGCTATCAATAATTAACTCGTCAGGTTTATTAACTGGAAATAGACAGGTATACAGTTTAAGCAGGGCAGTTCTATGGACATAGCAGTTGTACAGATATAAATTCACAATTCTATGCATTATCAGATATTTCGGATAAATAGGCAGATTCATAAATTTACTGTGAATCCTAAGTGAATACTCAATCATTTTATTATATGCCCTAAATATATGCAGTGTACTCTGCATATAAAGATCCGTAACAAGTCCATGCTACGATCCCACCATACAAGACTTAGCGACACACCCGGGAAATGCTAAGTCTGACATCAGCCCTGCTCTGCTACAGGACCCCTGGCTCCCTGGCCAGAAACATAGGCTCTACGGCCTCAAAGCACTTCTCTGAGTGCACCCGACTTCTCCTTAAACCTGAGTACACCGGAGGAGAGTCACAGGGTTACCTTCGTGACGCTGCACGAATTGTGTTAGATAACCATGTTTTCATTTGCCCAGTGCCATCGTGACACAAGCACGATTGTTGTTAAACACTGCATTTTCTCTTTCCTCGTTTGTCCGCGACACAAGCACGGATGATGTTGCAACACGAGTTTCACCCCTAAGAAACAGACCTTCTTTTAGGGGTTCTACAGTGTTAGGGCATCTATTCTATTAATTAATTAACAGATAAACAATTTAACAGAGATATCATAGCACAACAATAAAACAATAAAATTCCTCTCTTTTCATCACTTAGGTCACGCATTCCAAGTTCCAATGAACTTATCATACTATTACTGAAGCAATTAGGCATTTAAAATGAGTTAAATAATGATTTCTAAATGAACTGCCACTCACCACTTGAAACTCGGCCGAACACTATGAAACTCGGCCGATCACTTCCCAGATCCTGAAACTCGGCCGACCAAACTCGGCCGACAAACTCACCGCTTGAAAATCCTACAAAGGAAACTCGGCCGATCAGAACCAAACTCGGCCGACCAAATCCCTGTTCGCATATCTAATTCAGGAAACTCGGCCGATCCAAGACGAAACTCGGCCGATCCGGAAAACGTTGTACAAAAGCCCTAAATAAGAACTCGGCCGACCGATTTGGAAACTCGGCCGAACCGCGCACAGACAGAATAGAAAAACGACCTGTAGAAGTCGATTTCTCACGAATCGACGGGCAAACTTCACGCAAACAACACCAAACGATCACAAACGATCCACACGACTAAACCGTACCTGAAAGGAGCAAGAAAACGAACAGGGGCTGCACCGTGCACCCCAATTCCTCAGCCGTTTTCTTCACAAACGCAGCTCCAGCTGCGAATTGGTTCGAATTGATGGAGAAGATGATCTTTAGGGAGAAGGGACGATTCACCGCAACCGATCGGAGCAAAACGAAGCTCCACAGCTTCCCTCCTCAGCTCCCTCTCTCTTTCCCTCTCTTTCTCTCTTTTTCTCTCTCGCAGGAGCTGAACGCTTCTTGCGTTCTGCGGTTCTGAGAATGAACCGAGAAAAGGGAGAAAGGAAGATAAGGAAGAAAAACTTAGGGGCCAAATCGCAAATTTCGAACTTTTCGCAAATCGCAATCGGGTCCCTAGAAGCCCAAAAACATGCAACTTTTGACTCGAAGGTCGGATTCGAACGATTTCTCTGGCAACGTTTCAAGCGTAAGATTTTACACACTTTAGAAGCTAGAAAACACACTAAGCACATATCATGTCCATTTTAAGCATTATTAACAAAAACAGGCTTATAACTTAACACATTAGCTAAACACGTGCTGAACAACTCACTTACGGGATAAGCTCGACGCGGGTCGTAACAAAAGAGGTGCAAAAGTAGGTGAAAACAAGGTGGACATTTAAATATTGATTTTTTTTTGTTAGAAATTGAGATTAAACCCTCAAAAGTATGACCAACAATTTTGATATAACTCTCCAAGTACAACATATATCATTACAGTGATTTGATCACGTTGTTCCATACTATCAAGTGTCAATATTGGTAAGAACCTTATTCCCTATGAAATGCTTAAGATGGCTACTACATCTATAAATGTGAAGACATAAAGCTTAGTTAATTCTTAGATGATTGGGTACATTTAGAATATTAGGGTCTTGGATCAATAAAATTAAGTATGCCTATGTACCCCCGCACTCAATCACCTTATTCCTTGCCTTATTCCTCATGTCATCTATTATTCAGGCTTTTTGGAAAAAACATAGTATCTTGGGCATTTGCTACCCCCCATTGTAGTGCTCTACTTTAGTCAATCCTTAGAATCATACATGTTTGATGGTGACATTTTGGAAGATGTAAGTTGCTTCTTCTTTCAGTTAGAAGAAAATGGTATACAAGTACACCTCAGTTTCTAACTTCTTAACTAAAAATAGGGAGTAACAAAGAGACTTGGAAAATCACAATATAAAAGAAGTCCAAAACCATATCTCAAAAAGGTTATTCACCACATTAACCATCTAGTTACAAATTTTAATATCTTATTTTCTTCATGTTGCCAAGTAGTCAATAAGGTTATCCCCCTCAAGTTAGCCTCTTTTATCCCCTTCTATTCCTCAAGCTCTTTTTTCTTAAAAGATTCAATGATTGCATGTGCAATGATTGGGAATTCTGATGTAACAAGATATGATACAAATATGAGGATAAAATAGGCATTCATAGGAGGTCTATAATTAAGATGAAGAAGGTGTGGCTAATGTTCACAATAATATGAAGTGTGATCAAATGTTACATGTTATGGGGCGGGTTCCCCTTATGACATCCCACATCAAAGGATGATGCAAAAAGGAAAACATTAACATTATAAAATGAAAAGTTTCGTCTATTGTTGTTTGAGGGTGGTTGGATGGAATGCAGATCTATATTCAAGCGTCATCATTTATTCTTTGATCAATAGTGGAAACAAAAGATAAGAAACCATCACTCCACAGTACATCTACATCATTTGTTACAAAAAGGATCCTCGGTAATCCTTTGATCATTAGAATAGATGCCATATCTATGAAACACTAAAAATTGAACAAAAAGATTATAGATCACAAATAAAGGCGATGATTTCATTAATGGAACTTGAAAACTAAATGAATGACCATTTAGTGTTTTTCATTATATTTTACTTATGATACAATATGGAAGGAAACTTCATAAAAGGCAAAAAGTTTTGTCAATGCACTCGAACAACTGAAGAAGAAATTCTTGAAAAGTATCTAAAATATCAAATTTGTGGATTCCTTAACAAAAATGATTGCATAAGTGAGTGAAGAAATAGTAATTGAGAAGTGTGTAATCAATATTTTTAACACCTCCTTTAAGCATACATATAACAATGGAAGAAACTCCCATGTTTTCCATAACACGAGATATTTTCGCTCAAAGGGATGTCACAATTATAATAATCATTGCAAATAAAGTAAACAATAACCATGCATTAATATTGAGCTTGATATATATACATTGTTTACAATTGAATTCTTAAATTGAAACTAACTAAGATATACATTATTAGACATTATTGAAGACATACTTGAAATTATCTAAACTCATTAGGATCTTCTATTGTAGATGGCACCCCACCATATATGTATTTTTGAAACCTTGATCTATTCCTTAAACTGATATTTGTGTGATCTATCCTTGACATTATCTCTATACCTTCGGGAATCATGCCCCCAACCATGTATATAATAAAAAGCATGTTAGAGTAAGCAGAATTGAGTATCATTTATAACAACATAATAACTTGGCGATAAGGAAAAGCATGAAACTAATTGAACAATAGATTTGGATTCTCATAACTTAATATTGGTGGTTGATTAAAGTATCCTTGATACTTATGCACCAAAGGTTCTAATAAAGCCCGTAGGCTCAACAATAACATGATGAGGATAAAGTAATCCAACCCACTACATGATTCATCAATATCTTGTAAGTAATTAACTTTACTTGGATTTCATATGAACCTGACATGGATTCTTGAGATAGAACTTGAATGAATAAGCATCATACAATAACATTGATTCAAGATTTATTCAAATTGAAGTACATGACTACACATATAGTTTAACTTGAGCATCATGATACAATAAACATAAGGCAATTGAAAACTCATACTGAATATTTAAAGTGCATGGACCTGCTTACCTCTCTCTTAGAGATGGCCTTGTTTACACTTCTTAGGTTGGTTGAACCCTAATTGTTTCCTGGGTTGGTTGGACCTAATTATCCTATTGGATCAATTAAAATCCAATAATGAATAGTTATTAACTTGATGTTTAAGGTTTCATGTTTCTTTGAACCCTAACTAAGTCTGATTCTTTGTGAAAACCAAAACACAAAATGCACTGAAACCTAGTCCATCATCTAAATCTCAAAATACTAAAAAAAATCATATAAGGATCGACCCCATACAATCTACCAATTAAAAGATATGGGTTTTTATGCATTGGCCAATCAGAAATGAGGAAACTCCACATGGGTGATATCCAAAATTGTGGACCAGCCCTGAGCTGGCCCAGGTGGAGCCAGCCACATGGCCTGGCTCATGCTAGAAGCCTGCATAGTAGGTCAACCAAAATGGAAGGCTAAAAGGACTCAACTTCCCCTGAGAGCGTGACAAATCATACAATCCACATGGGGGCAGATTTGACAATATATCCCTAGGGTTCTTCTTGCTCGAGATGAAGAATACATAGTACACCGAGGCTCAAATTTAAGGAGACAAAATCAAACAACCAATGGATTCATCGAGAAATAACTACAAAAATAGATTCTTGGGATCAGCACGGTCTCAACGACCTCTAACTCAAACAAGCTCACAGTAGGAACACCAAAAATGACACCTTTTGCCATGGTTGGGAGAGGAACCATGCTACGAGATGTCATGAATGCCAAACACCAACACAAATGCACTCGGAGCATTCTTTGAAGACTGATGCTTAGGAGAAAAACATACATGATCGAAAAGAGGACACAGATTGATGGAATCACGGTGGAGGTCTAGAAATAGGAAAAAGAGGGGAACATGACATACCGCATAAAGCCTCGAATTTCTAGAGTTATAAGGTTATGTGATGACCGTCGATGGGTTCAGTTGTGTTCTCCAAGGGCTTTGACTGTTGGAAGTCTACAACACGGCTTTAAAGGCTTGCAAGCAAAGTAGGAAGTCGGTGACAAGGTGCAGTGAAAATGAGGGAATCTAGGTGCTTGGGAAACCCTCATAGTCATCCTCTAATTGATTCCAAAGGATACAATATATAGATGAAGTCTTGGGGAGGCTCGAATGCCCCTCAGTAGTTGAAATAGGTGAGGGCCTCTTGCGGCTCTATGAGTATGAGGATACTAGGGCATAAAACCCTAACAAATCCAATGTAGAAAAGATCAGGCTGACGCAAGGATTGCGGAGGTGAAGAGAACACAGTCAGAGGGACTCTATAGAGAGAGATTGAGGTGACAAAGGATCATGCTCATCACTTAGTCCAAAAGGGACTAGACTCCAGGCAGAAGGGATGAGCGTTGCGATGCATGAACCCACAAGTACAACCTATATCGGCCACATGACAGATATATGTACACAGAACTATAGACCTGGTAGGTTGAACGATAATATTTTGATTAAAAACTATTAATAACTTTATAGGAAGCTTTCCTAATCATTTGAAAGGGAAAACAAAGTCGGATTGGCCCCAAATTTTAACCATAGGTGCATATTAGGGTTTACAACACCTTTAAACAGTTATATCCCAATTCGGTGATCATAAGATGAATTGTTCTAAGAATAGGATTTAGTATCATTTATGTATATTTAGTGGCTTATCATTGCTACCCCACTCAATGTATTTTCTATTTATGGCTACATAGGGCCAAGTTTAGCTTTTTTGAGTTTATTGAATGAAATTACCCCAAAAAAGGCTCATATCCCTACTAATGATAGTATGTTACCTAGAAGAAAGAGAAAGTGCATTATACTTCAATGTGAAAGGATATTTAATTAACAATCATCATAAAGAGCAAACTTTGTTTAATTTAGTGCTCTTTTATTTAAACATTAGATTTGGGTATACAAATCATGTTGTGTTCTAATAGATGTATTCAATCCCTAAATTTGAAAATTGGGGTTTCTGATTAGAGATTAATTCATAAGTTTAAATTTTTAGAATGTTACAATTCTACCCACCTTATAAAAATTTCATCCTCAAAATTTGCATCTACTACCCACCTCAGGGCTTCACATATTCTATATATGCTAACTCTCTACTATTACCTTAAAGTCTCATTATCATACTTACAACATGACTTACTCATAGTTAACATAATTACATGAGAACTTGATGATTTCATATTAGACATGAATTTTACTTGAGTTGATATAGTCACTCTCCTGATTTGCACCCACAGTGCTCATAAGGCCATTTAAGGCTCACATAATGCTCCCACAGAGCTCCATAAGGCCAATTAAGGCTCACATAAGGCCAGTAAAGGCTCACATAATGCTTCCACAGAGCTCATAAGGATAATTAAGGCTCACATAAGGTCGGTAAAGGCTCACATAATGCTCCCACAGAGTTTATAAGGCCAATTAAGGATCACATAAGGCTGATGAAGGCTCACATAAGGCTGGTTAAGGATCACATAACATGATGGAGAGGAAAATATCAACTTAACATGATTTCTTATACTTAAACATGATTTTCATAATTTCATAATTCATGAGAATAGAAGTAATACTTGATGTTCAATTTAACACATAATCATAAAATAGTAGAGAACATTAGCATGTGCATGATTTTTCAAGTTGTCTACTCTTTATATGCATGCTTGGTCTTATTATGTAACTAATTAAGTTTAGGTGACTATATGTCTCAAACTTTAATGTCAATTCTAATTTTCTATGTCACTTTCAAATGCATGCCGACCGATCATATAATCAGAGGTGACATGTCCTATCACACTTAGCTTAGCACCTCTCTCATGCACATGTCCCATACTACATGCACTTGAAAGGACTAGACAAACATGATATTATGCACATACCATTTTCTCTACAAAACCCCATAAGCATGTGTCTCATACCACAAACAAATGGGAAAAAGAGAGAAAATTCTACATACAATTCTAGGGTTAACATAAAAATCCAAAACATCTAGGCACAAAACCCTAATTCTTATTTAAAGTTATGTTTCTTGGTTAGTCCTCTACTTTGAATTTTCATCTCTTTCCAGTTATTTATCTATACCACATAACCCCAAAATCTTACCTTACTTATCTATATCTAGGGTTAGATCATGTGATTTTTTTTCGTGGTGGCCATCTACTTATTTTCTATGATATCATTTTTGTAAAAACCCCTTTAAGCATACATATAATAATGGAAGAAACTCCCATGTTTTCCATAATAGTGGATACTTTAGCTCAAAGGGATGTCACAATCATAATAATCTTTGCAAATAAAGTAAATAATAACCATGCATTAATATTGAACTTGATAAATATACATTGTTTAGAATTGAATTCTTAAATTGAAACTAACTAAGATATACATGATTAGACATTATTGAAGACATACTTGAAATTATCTAAACTCATTAGGATCTTCTATTGTAGATGGAACCCCACCATATATGTCTTTTTGAAAACTTGATCTATTCCTTAAATGGATCTTTGTGTGATCTATCCTTGACATTATCTTTGTACCTGCGGGCATCATGCCCCCAGCCATGCATGTAATAAAAAGCAAGTTAGAGTAAGTGACATTGAGTATCATTTATAACAACATAATAACTTGGCGATAAGGAGAAGCATGAAACTAATTGAACAATAGATTTGGACTCTCATAACTTAAATTTGGTGGTTGATTAAAGTATCCTTGATACTTATGCACCAATGGTGCTCATAAGGCCTATAGGATCAATAATAACATGATGAGGATAAAGTAATCCAATCCACTACATGATTCATCAATAGCTTGGAAGTAATTAACTTTACTTGCTTTCATATGAACATGACATGGATTCTTGAGATAGAACTTGAAATCATAAGCATCATACAATAACATTGATTCAAGATATATTCAGATTGAAGTACAAGACTATACATATAGTTTAACTTGAGCATCATGATATAATAAACATAAGGCAATTGAAAACTCATACTGAATATTCAAAGTGCATGGACCTGCTTACCTCTCTCTTAGAGAAGACCTTATTTTCACTTCTTAGGTTGGTTGAACCCTAATTTCTTCCTGGGTTGCTTGGACCTAATTCTCCTGTTCGATCAATTAAAATACATTAATGAATAATTCTTAACTTGATGTCTAGGGTTTCATGTTTCTTTGAACCCTAATTATACTAAGTCTGATGCTTCATGAAAACCAAAACACAAAATGCACTAAAACGTAGTCCATCATCTAGATCTCAAAACAATGAGTAAAACTCATCTAAGGATCGACCCCATATGATCTACCAATTAAAAGATATGGATTTTTATGCATTGGCCAATCATAAATGAGGAAAAATCCACATGGGCGATATCCAAATTTGTGGACCAACCCTGAGCTGGCCTAGGTGGAGTCGGACACATGGCCTGGATCATGCTAGAAGTGTACACAATAGGTCAAAAAAATGAAAGGCTAAAAGGACTCAACTGCCCTTGAGGGCGTTACACATCATACAATCCCCATGGGGGAAGATTTGACAATATACCCCAAGGGTTCTTCTTGCTTGAGACGAAGAATACATAGTACACCGAGGCTCAAATTCAAGGAACCGAAATCAATCTGGTGATGGATTCGTCAAGAAATAACTATAAAAATATATTCATGTGATCAACACATTCTCAACGACCTCTAAATCGAACAAGCTCGCATCAGGAACACCCAAAATGACACCTTCTACCATGGCTGGGAGAGGAGCCTTGCTACAAGATGTCATGAATGCCAAACACCAACACAAAGACACTCAGAGCATTCTTTGGAGATTAATTCTTAGGAGAAAAACATACGTGATTGAAAAGATGACAATGATTGATGGAATCACCACATAGATCTAGAAATAGGAAAAAGAGGGGAATGTGACACACCGCATATGAGTTTATAAGGTTTTGTGATGACCGCCGATGGGTTTGGCCATATTCTCCAAGGGATTCGACTGTTGGAAGTCTACAACACGGATCCAGTAGACTTGCAAGCAAAGTAGGAAGCCGGTGACAAGATGTAGTGAAAATGGGGGAATCTAGGTGGTTGGGAAACCCTCATAGTTGTCCTCTAATTGATTCCAAAGGATACAATATATAGATGAAGTCTTGGGGAGGCTCAGATGCCCCTCCGTAGTTGAAACAGGGGAGGGCCTCTCGTGGCTCTACGAGTAGGAGGATACTAGGGCATGAAACCCTAACAAATCTGGTGTGGAAAAGATTGAGCTGACGCAAGGATTGCGGAGGTGAAGAGAACTTAGTTAGAGGGACTCTATAGAGAGAGATCGGGGTAACGGAGGATCATGCTCATCACAGAGTCCAAAAGGGACTGGACTCTGGGTGGAAGGGATGAGCGTTGCGATCTGCGAACCCGTAAGTCCGACTCGGATCGGATGCATGATAGATATATGTACACAGAACTATAGACCTGATAGGTTGAACGATAATATTTTGATTGAAAACTATTAATAACTTTGTAGGAAGATTTCCTAATGATTTGAAAGAGCAAACAAAGTCGGACTGGCCCCAAATTTTAACCGTAGGTGCATATTAGGGTTTACAATACCTTTAAATAGTTATACCCTAATTTGGTGATCATAAGATGAACTGTTTCAAGAATAGGATTTAGTATCATTTATGTATATTTTTTGTCTTATCATTGCTAACCCACTCGATGTATTTTCTATTTATGGCTACTTAGGGTCAGGTTTATCTTTGTTGAGTTTATTGGATGAAATTACCCCCAAAAAAGGGATCATATCCTTACTAATGATAGTATGTTACCTAGAAGAAAGATAAAGTGCATTATACTTCAATGTGAAAGGATATTTAATTAACCATCATCATAAAGATCAAACTTTGTTTAATTTAGTGCTCTTTGATTTAAATATTAGATTTGGATATACAAATCATGTTGTGTTCTAATAGATGTATTCAATCCCTAAATCTGAAAATTTGGGTTTCTAATTAGAGATTAATTCATAAGTTTAAATTTTGAGGATGTTATAATATCATAAAAGTAATAAGAACTCATGAGTGAAATAAAAGAACCATAAAGTCCTTATTTGTTCCATATTTCAACCATAAAAAGTTCATCATGTTCAATGATACATAAAAGGATGTGAATTTCAAACGGGAAACTTATTTTCAATGAATCTTTTTGTGTATTTGAGTAAAACCGTTTTAGGGAAATAAAATTTGAATACCATACCAATTATGGATCTATATTATGAAGCCCAATTGATACCTTCAGAAGAGAATGTATGTTAAAAATATGTAGTAAGAATAAAAATGTGAATATCTTTTATTCCCTTATACTCTAAATGACACATTAGCTGATTAAGGTGTATCAAAATAAGAAGCTTTAAATCCCCATCATGCCTTGGTGATTGACATTGAACAATATATTAGGGTTAGGTCTCAATAAGCTTAACAATTTTAAAGATTACCAAGGGTCATGCAAGAATATGTGGGGTCTTTTGACCCTGATGGACAAATGATGGTAGACCTTATAATGTAGTGTGTGACCAAAAAATATAACATACCATAATCTTTTATCCTAACTATAGAAAGCCAAATTCCATAGGTCATATGTATGTATATTTGGTTGACTAGAAATCACTAATACATGCTTAAGATATACCCTAATACACCTCTTTATACACAAATTAACATATAATGAGTAAATCAAATGCAAACCCTAACTCTGGTTACCTATCACTCTCGCCATACTTTTAAACAACAAACTTAAGAAGTGACGATAAGTTTGGAATGATGAATAGTAATTGTAGATTTTAGAACTTGATGATGGCTATAAAATGAATAGTGTGGTTAGACATAAAGAATATACTATAGTATACTAGATCTAGCATGTACACTTTTCATATATGAAATAGTCGCAAGCTTAGGTGCTAAAATTCCATATGATATATAAATATGCTTAAAATTGACCTAATAAACTAATGTGACACAATATGAAAATTTCATGCATAAAATTTGTAGTATATGCCAGGTTATTCATTAATTTGTAGTATTAGCTTACTTGGGACTAAAAGGTAATTGGATGTGATTAAACATGCAAAAGTAGTAAGTGTGGCTTGAATTTTGTTTGTAACATATATAATATTAGCACTATCTTAGTGTATTTAAGCTGGAATAACCATTGTGCCAATGTCGTAGATAATTTTGGAGTTCATGTACCTAATGACTTAATCAAATAAAATATCTTATTTTGAGAAAGGTTACATGATATAAATATGATAATTATAGATGATGACTTCATGATTTTAAATATTAAATGTTGACAACAAAAGTTTTATGTAGCAATAATTGTTGGAATAATGGGGTTAAATGCTAGACTAATTGGAACACATAGAAAGAAGTCTTACAAGATAAATATAACTTCCAAATTGTTTTATGCACATCTTATTTGAGTATGATTTCTCATTTCAACCTAATTGGATAGTATAGCTACATAATTTATTAAAAGAATTTTAAAAATCATAATTAAATCCTAGTAACTTGGATCTTGGTTGCAATCGACTAATATATTGTGAGTATTCTCATAGTCACATGTTACTCTCTTTGTCTCACTCTTTCTTTCATGATCATAGTCAAGCCATTAATAGGATACATATTATTAGTCCAATCCTTTCCTCCAAACTTAATTCCTCATCAATCTAGGACACAAAAGTCTATGTGGTCTATTCCTTTATCACTCTCTCTCCATGTTCTTACTTATCTCTTACTCATGCTCTTCATGTGTGACACCCAATGCCACACCCAACGAGTTTACGCAAAATAAAACAAGTGATCAACTACTAAACATCTAGATTACCAGACAATAGGGTAAATTAAAATTGATTTAGACATTACTTGTAAGAGAGGAAACATTTACATAAAGGTCCATAAACTTTACAAAGAAACACATACCATATCAGGTATTTACATATCTGTTCAGTGTCCTTAGACACAACATGTATACAAAAGATATATTGTTCACATATACATGCCACATATATACAAACCAAGGCATACTGCCAAAACATGTGTTGGCATACATATTATCTACAAAATCACCCCTGTCTGGACTTGAGAGTACTTGGATGACACTAGGACTCTATTACGACAATAGCTAGAAACTATTCAACCTTCTGAGGCTACCGATCTCCAAGATGCTCTTCCTCAATAGCACAAACTTGGCCACACCGCTGACAACCACCTAAAAAGATGTGGTGACCCGCTAGGTGAGACCCATATCCCAGTGAGAGATATAACTCTCAACCAATAGTTATTGTTACCACAAACATAATACTATTCAATAGGATGGGAAGATTCAGCTAAATGAATTATTTAAACTCATTACATAGGTTAATCAAGTTAAGTAACTACAAGAGATAGGTATATCATCTAATAAGAAGGAATATGGACAACATGTATAACAATGTATTTCTCTTACCACATTATATAACAACTAAGCAGTACAAGAAAAAAGGCAAAGGCAAAAAACCAATGTGAAGCATGTTCAACCCTAAGTAATTATACTACAAGGTCGTATTACATCTTTTATTACTACCCTGGGGATCTGAGTCATACCACTAAAATCCAACTGATGACTGCTAAGTCTAAATCAATACCATATAAGATCTTGGAAGAGCCAGAATCCAAGATCTTCTCCCCACTCGGTCAGTACGAGTGAAACACCATAGTGACATATTAGTCAAACTATCACCAACAAATATAGTCAAGATGAAAACACCTAGCCAACCTTAGTACATGTCATTGCTCTAGACACTAGGGTATGAAACCCTGCCATTGAGGTACAACCGTAGTTGTCCTCAAATCACATCAAGTATTTAATCACCAAGACATGACTATAGACATTCTCACAATATGGTATGACCATGGCCATCCTCAAAACACCTGAGGTCAATATGACAAGGACATATAGTCACTTGCACCTCACACACTCAATAGTATGCACTCTGAGTCTCCCTTAGGAATTCTCATTTCACCATCCAGCAAGTGCTGACACTAGAATGGATCTATGGCCCCGACAACTACATGATTAGAGTTCCACTTAATTAGTTAAAGACAATTGGGTGTCTTTTATTGCATCAATTAGGTTACAAGAAAACCTTAAACGAATTCTATAAAACATAGGTATAGTGCAACTTCAGAAGATATAAAATGTATTAACATAAAACTTATCACATCACTACATGGTATTGTTCACTTCCACTCATAAGACCATCATCGTTATCACATCACCATGGGATACCAATCCCTTGACCAAGGGTCATTAAGACCACCACATCATAATCACCTAAAAGAACATCATTATCTTTCCTCACCTTAGAACAAGGCTCAATAGACCATCACAATACTTGTGATACACATGTTTAGCATGACATTGTATTATAATGCACTTAGAACACATTAGGGTTACAACAACCTTGAGGAACTCTTCCATTACCACACTAGTCATACAAGAGAGTTGAGTATAACTAATCACCATTGTTGGATCACATTAGGGTTAGGTTCAACAAGCTAGATTAAGTATGATCAACTATAACCACTTGGTTGTATTAGGGTTTACTATCAAAGTAAGCTAGTAGCATTACACATAATCTCATTAAGGCAATCATAAGTTTACATTCATATGAGGGAAATGGTAAGAATACATGATTATGGACACATCCCATCAGTTCTACATCATCAAAAAAAAAAATTCCATGGGCATTACCCCAAAACCATCAGGTGTTTAGTAGGTAAAACCATTGCTTGTACACATACGAAAACACATCTAGAGAAACTATCGAATTGTGACCTACAAAGAGTCACCATCTAGACCTATTCAAGCGACCATTTGATAACATAGAAAGAACTATCGGTTGTGTGTATACAACCCACCATCAGTTGTAGTAGAATGGATCACCATCGGTTGTGGTGTCTAGTGCCACCATCAGTTGTGGTGTGTAGAGCCACCATTAGATCTTGGAGTCAAAACCTCCATTGGTTGACACCATTGATTATTGAACTTGCACCATCATCAGTTGATGATCATAGGTCAATGGAACATCAAATCTTGGAGTCAGAACATCCATTGGTTTATGGCCCAGAAGGGCCATTGGTTGTGAGACCCAATAACTTCATTGCTTGTCATCAACAGGTGGTAAAACAAGGAAAAAACAAGGAAAATCCATCATTTAGTGAAGGGAAAGAAACCATCAATTGAATGTATCACTAGAGCACCAAGACTATCAATTCTTGAGAACCAAAAGAATCAAAATAGAACATAAGTTAGGACATCGGTTGGCATGAGAAACAGAAGAAAAAATAGCACCAAAAGCAAGTCCATCGGTTCTAGCAAGAAGGCAAACCATTTGATGTATGTATAAGGTAGAAAACAGCTCAAAAACCATAAGTGAAACTCAATGCTTGAGAGACACTAAGAGCCATCGTTTGCCATGAAAGCAAGACTTAAAAATTCCTATACCAAAGGAAAGTCTTGAGCAAGATATAGAGCACATACAAGAAGATAAATGATCCAATAAACTAGCACCTAAGATCAAACCCCAGGCAAGATAGGATCTATCTACTTAGTACCTAGTTTTAGAGAAAGATCTAACACATTCAAGCTATAAGTAATAAATAAACGTGGAGAAATTTATATAAATCACATCTAAGAAGAAGAAGAATCTCTAAATAGCAAGGTGGTTTGAGAAAAAGAGAAAGAAAGCTTAAGCATTCCACATGGACAAGCAAGCTCCTTCTCCAGGAAAGAGAGCAAACCCTAAGTCAAGGAAGTAGGAAAGAGACGTTCTTAAGATCTAGAGAAAGCTCTACCATGAGAAACAATGTCCACAACCAAGAAGAAGGAAGGAGTTAAGACACGAATGAAAACAAAGGGAAAGAAGGGTAGCTTAATTGCTTAGGTCAAGAACAAGCAAAGGAAGCTCCACAAGCTCCACAAGCTCCAAGAGAGGGTAGACCTAAATCCTATCAACACATGCAAGGAGAACGACCACATTCTTCTACCATAGGAACCTTCTTCTCCACCTAATAAAGGAGAAAGAGACAGAAAGGAAGAGAAAGGATTCCAAAATATTCGTTTGCATGGAAGGTAGGAGGTTTATATATCTATGGGTGAGAGAGAAGTGAAGGTTTAGGTGTCCTAACATGTTTTCCAAGTGTCCATGGTCAAGGGACATCACGTCCATGCTAGGAGAAGCTTCATTGGATGTGGAGCCTATAGGGCCATCAGATCTTGACCCTTCCGGGGTGTCCATCAAGTTTCATCACTTGGTGACCATCAATTCTTGAAACCCTAGGTCACTAGGTGGATTACCATCGATTGATCACCCCATCCAAGCAAACCATCGATCCAAGGGACCTAAAGTGAGAAGACCATAAACCCTCACCATATCGAGACCAAAATTGGTTTTCCCCACCTGAGGAGGACCATTGTATGTCACCCATCTAGGGAGAACCATCGGTTGATGTCCTCGCAAGGCAGGTCATCCAAGAGAGCAAAACCCCAACTCAACCTTAGAAAGGTATCACCACCAAACCAAGGTGAATCTAAGCGCCCCAAGGTACAACCAACTCAAACATCATAAGAAAACATTTTTGGAACAAATAGAATGTGACAAATTGCAAGATAAACCTTGGATATTGGTAAATTGTAGAGAAGTCCAAAATAAGCATCAAATTGCATAACTTGGTCAAACAATGTCCAAACTAGACCAAACTTGAAACTTAAGCTTCTCACATGATATCAAAGAACATAAATGGTTTATATTTAAGGTTTAAGAACTTAAATATGGTAATAATGCATGTTCAACCACTAATCAAGGTCTAGAGCCTTACAACCATAAACCCCTAATAAGGATTTCACCCCCGAAATCCTACGTGAACAAAGACGGGTACTTCCTACACATCTCATCCTTCAACTCCCAAGTGGCTTCCGCCACAACACGGTGATGCCACAAAACCTTCACTAAGACTATATCCTTCTTCTTCAACTCTTCACCCTCCTATCCAGGATCAACACAAGACCCTCAACTTATGGCACATCCTCCTCCAACTCAACCTCCACTAGCTACAACACCTACTCTATATCTAGATAACACTCCCTCAACACAAAAACATGGAAGATAGGGTGTAACATGTGCAACTTTGGTGGTAACTCAAGCTTGTACACCACCTTCTCAACACATTCCACAACATAGTAAGTTCCCACATACCTAGGAGTCAACTTATCCTTCTTACCAAACCTCAACACACCTTCCGAAGGGGAAACCTTAAGGTAGACATGGTCTTCAACAAGGAACTCCAACGACTTGTGGTGGTTATTAGCGTACGACTTCTATCTATCCTGAATTACTTTGAGCTGTTGTTGTATCATCTTAATCTTCTATGTAGTTTGTTTCACTAGCTCAGGACCCAAGAGTTGATACTCACATATCTCATATCAATATAGCGGTGACCGATAACATCTCCCATACAACACCTTATACGGTGCCATATCTATACTCCTCTGACAACTGTTGTTTTGGGTAGACTCTATCAAATTGAAATGGATGTCCCAACAACCAAGAAACTACAAAACACAAGCTCTCAACAAATCTTTGAGTGCGTGAATGGTCCTCTCTGACTGACCACCTTTCTATGGGTGGAAAGTTGTAATGAACCTTTGTTGTGTCCCCATCGTTGCATGCAAACGATCCCAAAAATGACTTGTGAACTATGGACCTTTGTTGGATACTATAGTAAAAGGAATACCATGCATGCATAGTATCTCATCAACATATATATGTACCAACTTCTCTATGGTATACATCATCTTAATTGGCAAGAAGTGAGTTGACTTGGTCAAGCTGTCCACTGTCACCTATATGGAATCATGACCTTTGGCTGTCCTAGGAAGACCAACCACAAAGTCCATGGTGATATGATCCCATTTCCACTATGGTATCTGCAAGGACTGCAAAGATCCTTCCAGTTTTTGATGCTCATCCTTGAATTACTAATAGACTCGACATCTAGCAATGAACTCTGCCACATCATGCTTAAAACCTAGGCACCAATATAGATCCTTTAGATTATGGTAAATCTTGGTAATTCCAGGATGCATCACACACATCAAGGAATGAGCTTCCTCAAGAACCATCTTCTACAGGCCATCAAGATATGGAACCACTGTCATGGCATGGAAACACACTGTCCCATCCATTATCTCATGAAAACCATCATACTTCTCAATTCCAAACTCTAACCTCATCTTCCATATCACAATATCATTCTACTATGCATGTTTGATCTACTACATCAATGTTGGATTAACCTGCAACTGTGCCAATAGTCATTCCCACAAGGAAACCTCTGACTTCACATTCATCTAGTGAAGAGACACTAACATAACTCGCTAGTGGCACATCAAAGATGACAACTCTACCTTATCTACAGATGGTGATGAAGATGACTTCCTTCTCAACTCACCAACCACCACATTCTCCTTGCCTAGATGGTAGTTTATCGTGCATTCATAGTCTTTGATCAAATCCATCCATCTCCTCTTCTACATGTTTAGATCTTTCTTCGAGAAGATATATTGTAGGTTCTTGTGGTTGGTGAAGACTAACACTTTTCTCCATAAAGTTAGTGTCCCTAAATCTTAAAAGCATGGACCACACCTGCAAGTTATAGATCATGCATCATGTAGTTTTCCTTATGTTTCTTAAGATTCCATGAAGAAAAAGAAATCACATTCTTGTGATGCATCAGCACGCATCCCAAGCTATTCTTCAAAGCATCATAGAAGATGATATAGAATTTCCCTTATTCTGGCAGAACCAACACTAGTGCACTGGTCAACTTCCCCTTCAACTTCTAGAAAGATCACTGACACTTGTCATCCTAGACAAAGAAAATGCCTTTCCTAGTCATCTTGGTTAGGGGTAATGTCACATCATTAATGTTCTTGATGAATCTCTTGTAGTAGCCTGCCAAACCAAGAAAGCTTCAACTTCTATTGGTATCTTTAGATGCTCCCACTCCAGCACTGACTGAACCTTCTTCGGGTCTACACAGACACCTTTAACAGATATCACATGACCCAAAAAAGACACATCCACCAACCAAAATTCACATTTGTTGAACGTAGCATATAACTTGTGATGCCTCAAAAATGTCAATGCTTGATGTAGGTGATGCCCATGTTGTTGAGTGTCTCTAGAGTATATCAAGATGTCGTTGATAAACACTACCAAAAATTGATCAAGGTATGATCTGAACACTCTATTCATTAGATCCATAAAATTGATAGTGTGTTGGTCAACCCAAACAACATAACCACAAACTGTAGTCACCATACCTAGTCCTGAATGCAGACTTGGGTATGCCATTCGTCTTGATCCTCAATTGATGGTAACCTGACCTCAGATCTATCTTTGAGAATACTGCAACACCTCTCAACTCATCAAATAGATCTATCCTCGACAACAAATACTTGTTCTTGATAGTGACTTTGTTCAACTACTGGTAATCTGTGAACAATCTAATAGATCCATCCTTCTTCATGAACAACACATGAGCACCCCAAGGAGAAATTCTCGGCTTGATAAAGCCTTTCTCTAACAGCTCCTGCAACTACTTCTTCAACTCATGCATCTCTTCTAGTGCCATCCAATATGGTGCTTGTGCTATGGGTTGTGTTCTAGGAACAAGATTGATCTCAAAATCAATCTCTCTATGAGGGGGAACACCAGGAAACTCCTCAGGAAAGACATCTGCAAACTATCAAACCACAAGCACCTCCTGAATAATAGGACCTCTCACCTTGGTATCCACAACATGTGCCAAGAAAGACTTAAACGCATATATCATCAACCTTTCAGTGGTCATATGTGACACCAAGAATGTCGAAAGAATCTTCATATATCCTTGGAAAACCCACAAAACATCTCCCACATGGAATATCAACACCTCGAAAATACAGTCTAAGACCACTCGGTACTTCTCCAAGGTATCCATCCCAAGGATCACATAAAATTCATGCATGTCAAGTGGCATAAGGTCCACTTGAATGTTGCTCCCTGAGAAAGAAAGAACATAAGATGGACACACCTCCCGCAACTCGGAAAACCTTAAAAGAGGGGTTTCTAACCAAAGACTACTAGATCTACTAACAACGGGAAGATAACAACTATCTATCACCTATCTAGTGATAAAAGAGTGTGTCGTACCTAGGTCAACAAAAACAGATACAAAAGAAGAACTAGAAATAGTAGAATGAAAGAGTTCCATTTGGCCTATCATGACCACTGGATTAACTATTCCCTTCAGATGACTCATAATGTAGAATCAAGTTGTCGCCTATTGTCATCCACGTCCTCTGCTAGCCTATCCAGAGAATCCTTCATGTGATGCCTGACTATATCCTCTGCCACCACCACTACTAAATTATTGTTGCTAAGAACCCCGCTGACTCTACCTCGGTTGTTGTGTCACTTCCTCATCCTTCATAGGGAAGAACAACTTGGTATTCCCAGTCTGTCCAGACTTATAATAGGTCTTACTCTTTTACCATGGCCTCGATGGCCCTGTCACTGACACCGACTCTGTACTGCAAGGTCTTGTAGGAGGAAAGCTACGACCTCTTCCCTTACTCGGGGACCACTGGGATGACATCATTGATCTTAGCTATGAGAAAACTGATTGTTGTTGTGACTATAGTGAAGAAAACCTTGGCTTCTTAAAGCCACCAGAAGACTACCCCTAAAACTAAGCCAACCTCTTCTTAGAATTAGCTTCACAGTTCTCAACCGCAGACCGTTCGATCCTCATCACCGACTCCACAAAGGTATAAAACCTCTCCCTGTTATCCAAAACAGACATTGATGTCATCATATCCTTACTCAAGCCCTTCTAAAATCATTGGATCCTCTCCTTATTCATTGTTTCCATGTGAGGACATAACCTCAACAACTCCATAAACTTTGACTAATACTCATTGATGGTCATGGATCCCTGCCTGATCTTCTCAAACTGCATTATCTTCTAATCTAGATACGTCTTTGGGAAGTATCACCTCACGAACTCCCACCAATACTCCTCCCAACCTATCACCATTCTAGGTCTCTTATCCTCCTCTATGACCCACCAATGGGCATCACTACCCTTCAGCAAGTATACAACATGCTTCACCTTGTTCTCTTTTGGGATATTGAGGATCTTGAACTCCTTCTTAAGATTCATCAGCCACATATCCGCATCTACCAGGTCTACTATACCAACATATAAATCTCCCCCACATGTCTCAACTGCTCAAAAAGTCTTCCCAAAACCATGGGATTCCACATTTGGGACAACTTCCCTAGCTTGAGGTACGGGCGTTCGATCCTTCAAATGTGTAATTGTGGCCATAAGTTGTCCAAACATGGACATGAAACAAGGATTGGACATGGTTGTTGGGTCAAACTATGGCATCACGGGGTGCTCTGACCCCATCTTCAAAACTCTATATTCATGTACCGGCCTCCTACCGCCACCTCCTAGCACAACAAAGCTACTCTCAACATGTTCTTGTTGCTCTCCAGACATATATGCATAAGCATAAGCTATAATCAGATATGTTGGATGACAAAAGAACAAATACAAACCCTTGTCCTATTCCCCTGTAGACTCAATGAACCTAGAGATCTTATACCAACCTAACTTGTGACATCCAATGCACACCCAACGAGATTACTAAAAACAAAATAAGAAATCAACTAGTAAACATCCAGATTACCAAAAAAGGGTAAACTAAAACCAATTTAGACATTCCATGTAGGATTAGAACATTTAAATAAAGGTCCATAGATTTACAAAGTAGCACATACCATATCAAGTATTTACTTATCTATTCAGTGCCTTAGACTCAACCTATATACAAAAGATATCATGTTCACATAGACATGCCACATATATATAGACCACATCATACTACCAATACATGTGTCGACATACATATCATCTACAAAAAACACCCCTTCTTGGACCCAAGAGTACATGGATGACACTAGGACTCTAGTATGACAACAACTAGCAACAATACAACCTTCTAAGGCTACTAATCTTCAAGCTACTTTTCCTCAACAACACGATCTTGGCCACATCATTGATGACCACCTAAAAATATGTGGTGACCCGTGAGGTGAGAACCATGTCCCAACGGGAGATATAACTCTCAACCAATGGTTATTGTTACCACCGACATAATATTATTAAATAGGATGAGCGAATTCAGTTAAATGAATTATTTAAACTGTCTGCACATGTTAAGCAAGTCAAGTAACTATAACAGATAGGCAAAGCATCATGATAAGAAGGAATATGAAGAACATGCATAATAGTTGATTTCTCTTACCACATTATATAACATCTAAGAAGTATAAGAAAAAAGGCAAGGGTAAATATCTAATGTGAAGCATGCTTAAACCTAAGTAGATATACAACACTATTGTATTACATTTTTATTACTACGTTGAGGATTTAAGTCGTACCACCCAAATCCAACTAACCACTACTAAGTTGAAATTTGTGCCATATAAGATCCCAGAAGAGCCGAAATCCAAGATCTTCTCCCCACTCAAACAATATGAGTGAAACATCATAGTGACATATTAGTCAAACTGCCACCAACGACATATAGTCAAGTTGAAAACACCTAGTCCACCTTGGTACAGGTGACAACTCTAGACACCATGGCACAAAACCCTATTATCAAGGTACAACTATGGTTGTCCTCCAATCACATCAAGTATATAATCACCAAGATATGACCGTAGACGTTATTACCCGAGGTCTGACCTTGGCCATCCTCAAAACACCTAGGGTCAAGATGACAAGGACACACTATCACTTGCACCTTGCATACTCAATAGTATGCTCTCTGAGTCTCCCTTAGGAATACTCATTTCACCGTCCAACAAGTTCTGATGTTGGAAAGGATCTATGGCCAGAGCAACTACATGATTAGAGTTCCACTTGATTAGTTAAAGTCAATTGGGTGTTTTTTATTGCATCAATCAAGTTACAAGGAATCCTTAAAACAATTCTGCAAAACATAGGTTGAGTGCACCTTTAGAATATATAAAACATATTAATATAAAGCTTGTCACATCACTAAATTATATTGTTCAATGCCCCTCATAAGACCCTCACCATGGGATATGAATCCCTTATCCAAGGGTAATTAAGACCACTACATCAGAATCTTCTATAAGAACATCATCATCTCTCCTCACCTTATAGCAAGGCTCAATAGACCATCAACATACTTGTGATACACCTGTTTAGCATGCCATCATGTTAAGATGTTCACTTAACAACACATTAGGGTTACGACAACCTTGAGGAACTCTTCCATTATCACAGTAATCATACAAGAGAGATGAGCATAATTAATTAACAACATTGAATTACATTACAGTTAGGTTCAAAAACCTAGATTAAGTATGATCAACTATCACCACTTAGTTGTATTAGGGATTAGTATATCAGAATTACACATCATCTCATTAAGGTGATCATAAGTTTGCATTCATACAAGGGCAATGGTAAGGCTACATTATTATGGACACATCACCAATGATTTTACACCATCAAAACCAACTCAACATACCATGAGAATCACCCCAAAACCATCAGATGTTGAGTAGGTAAGACCATCAGTCGAGATAAGCAAACACATTGGACAAAACATCAAATTGTGACCTAGAAAGAGTCACCATCTAGATCTAGTCATGTCGTCATTTAATAACATAAAAAGCACCATCATTTTTTGGTATGAAACTCACCATTGGTTGTAGCACAATGGATCCATTGGTTGTGGTGTCCAGTGCCACCATCAGTTGTGTAGAACCACCACCAGGTCTTGGAGTCAGAACCTCCATTTCTTGACACCATCAAGTGTTGAACATGCACCAGCATTGGTTGATAATCATAGGTCAATGGACCATCGAGGCTTAGAGTCAAAAAATATGTTGGTTGATGGATCAAAAAGGGGATCAGTTGTCAGACCCAATTCTTGCATCCATTGTCATCAATAGGTGGTAAAATAAGGCAAAACACAAGGAAAAGCCATCGTTTGGTGAAGGGAAAGAAACCATCAATTGAAGCCATTACTAGAGCACCAAGACCATCAATTCTTGAGCACCAAAAGAGTCAAAAATATAACTTAAGTGAGGACCATCACTTGACATGAAAAACACAAGCAAAACAACACTGTAAGCAAGTCCATCGGTTCTAGCAAGAAGGAAAACCATCGAGTTATGCACAAGGTAGATAATAGCTCAAAAACCCTAAGTGAAACCCATCACTTGAGAGATACCAAGAGCCATCGTTTGCCATGCAAGAAAGACCTAACGATTCCTCTACCAAAGTAAAGTCTTACACAAGATATATAGCACATCCAAGAAGATAAACCATATAAGAAACTAGCACATAAGCTCAAACCCTAAGCAAGATAGGATCTATCTACTTAGAACTTAGTTTTAGAGAAATATCTAGCACATGCAAGCTATAAGTAAGCAATAAACGTGAAGAAAGTTATATAAATCTCCTATAGGAAGAAGAAGAATATCCAAATAGAAATGTATCTTGAGAAAAAGAGGAAGAAAACCTAGATTAAGCACTTTACCCAGCAAAGAAAGCTCCTTCTCTAGGAAAGAGAGTAAACCCTAGGTCAAGGAAGCAAGAAACAAACATTCTTAAGCTCTAGAACAAGCTCTACCATGAAAAACCATGTACACGACCAAGAAAAAGGAAGAAGGGGGTAAGATAGAAAGTAAAATGATGGGAAAGAAGGATAGATTACTTGCTTAGGTCAAGAACTAGCAAAGGAAGCTCCATAAGATCTAAGAGAGGGTAGACCCAAACCCTATCATCACATGAAAGGAGATCGACCACCTTCTTCTACCTTGGTCACCTTCTTCTTCACCTAAGCAAGTAGAGCAAAGCTCTAGATAGAAAGGAAGAGAAAGGAGTCTAAAAGGTTAGTTTGCATGGAAGGTAGGAGGTCTATATAGCTATGAGTGAGAGAGAAGAGAAGGTTCAAGTGTCCTAACATATTTGCCAATTTCCCATGGCCAAGGGACATAACGACCATGCAAGAAGAAGCTACATTAGTTGTGAAGTCTATAGGGCCTTTGCGTGTTGACCCTCCCAAGGTGGCCATGGAATTTCATCACTTGGTGACCATCAGTTCTTGAAACCCTAGGTCACTAAGTGGAAAACCATCGATCAATCACCCCTTCCAAGCAAACCATTGATCGAAGGGACATAAAGAGAGAAGATGTTACACCCCGATCTCACAGTTTCCACTAATCATGAGATTAGGGCATAAATTGAGGATTTAACGTAATACAAAGATCACCCTTAACTTTTTCTTCTCTTTTAAAACTCTTTGTTTTCTCGCATTGAACCACATAAACCAACTTTATAAGGGAATCTAAACATTGATTTCTCTAATGTGATTTCAATAGTAAAAATGCATGTATGAACATTCATTATGTTCCTCATACTTTTAAGCACATAAGAGTTGTTGATTGTCGCATATTGATAAAAGAGGAATAATGTTATACATCATCATTTACAACTCTCTCTTATTTCTTTACAAGGACCTAGAGTGATAATGACCGACTGAACTTAACTATACTTAGACTTAACTCTTGTGACAGATCTACTCTGATGCAATGATATCTTCTTCAAGTCCATGTGATTTCCCTAAAAATTGTGAGTAGAGGTTTGATCCTACTCGCTCAGTGAATGAGTACTTCAAAGAAATAGTCTAAAGCACTGATATAATTACACATATACTTTTGAACAATTGATATCAATTATAATAACAGTAAGCTTTAAAGAGTCTAATAATTGACAATCATAAATATGGTAGGATACTCTAAATATCTATAAAAGTGAATCAATAAATGGAATGCTTGATTGATCATAAAGAGAATTAATAATTCAGAAACATACACAGAATAATTGAATAATTGTACACACTTATTTGACCTCTCATTCATTTTATTATGCCCTGATCATATGCAGTGTACTCTACATATGAAGACTTGTAGTGTACTACGATCACACCGTAAGACTAGGCGGACACACCCAGGAAATGCTAAGTCTGACTACTCTCCTGGTCTGCAATAGGGAAATGGCTCTCTGGCCTAAACTGGACTCCTCCTCTAACTTGAGCACACAGGTGGAGAGTCAAGCCACCTCTTGGATTTTCTGTACTCTAGTGCCACCATGACTTCTGGTTGATGTTGGACACTGCAAACTATAATTTAAGGAGACTTCCACTAGGGCTTTGTCCCCTGTGCCACCTGATAGCACGTTTTTCCCCTCATATACTAGATGCTTCTAGGGTTAGGTCATTTCACCCCTAAAGTACAGACCTCACATAGGGGTTCTACGGTGTTCAGGGCTCCTAAGTCTATTATTTTATTATTCCTAGAAAGATCTTTTCTACATTGTACCCTTCTCTTACTTATACTTGACTCGGGTTTCTCTATGGTGTTGCTTCTACTTATTTGAAGTTATAATACAACATGTATATCATTCTAAACTTGGAAGAGCAGTATATTCAAAACATTGTAATATATTGAGTAATCAACATACTATACATGCGTGCAGACTAAAATTCTTAAATAAACAGATTACATGTCCACTTGGCACATACACACTAGAATCGTGCAATTTATCATCTTATTACACTGATAAGAGTTAATTACTTAACATATGAGTAATCATCAATAGCACCTGCAACTTATCTATAATTTCTCAAAGAACGTGCATATCAACCCAAATCTTGAGTTGTGCATCTCATAACTCAATTAAGAGTTAATTACTTATCATGACTAGAATTATTAATAATAACTGAGAACATTGATATCACAATACTTGATTCATTGAACACCCTACCCTTAGGGTTTCATTTAATCACAACAAATGCTACATAGAAAGGTGTAATACATCTATCATGTACTATTTAAATATTTACAACACATGATACCTGGGATCTCAATCCCTTATCACATTACTGGGATTTCTCATCCCTTCACATCATTATCATAATTACTAGATCTGGGTATTCAAACCCTTAGATCATCACATAGCATTGTCACCTCTGTAATAGGTAACCATTACCTCTAGGTCCTTAGACCAAGGTATTCATTTCACTTGTTGTACAAGTATTCTCATGGCTCACAAGGCCATCACACATCTTGTCACCTCTCACTAGGCAACGACTTATTCCCATGGCTCCCATAAAGATTTCATGCGACATAAACATTCACTGAATAAAGACTACTATCAACAAATCATATAAAATCAATATATGTATAAAACCTTGGAACTGAGCTGAATTTGGGTTTCCATGCCATTCACTGGGATATCATGCATCAATAATAACATTTAATAAATAAAGTCTATCATGTCAAGAAAATCCCTTCAAATGGATTTCACGATATCTATTCACAAATATCCAACTTTCCTCGCATCTAGGGTTTCACCCTCTTCACTGAGATACCAAACAAACACTACTCACTTTAAATGAAATCCAAGATAGTATCTAACATATATGTACTATGAATTTAGATAAACAATCATTCAAAACCAAGGGGATCTAGATAAGAAACTTTCTCTATTTACTTATACAACAAATTTCAGTCATAGACAAATTCCCTATATTTCAATTTACTCTTATAACCTCTACGAATACTTAGGGAATTCTCATTAGAATGCATTGTATACATTTCTAATATGATTTTATCATCTGAAATTCATTCAAACAAAGGAAGAATCCATTTCATATCATTTTGAAACAACTTAGAACAAATAGACAATTCAGGGTTTGTAGTTGCATACTAAGCAATTAAAGATTATGGTTGATTTAACCCATTTTCATGCAATATACTATTTAAAGGAAGTTCCCACTCACCCTAATGTGTGAAAACACTTAACAACGTATCCCATATCTGAAACCTTTGAATCCATATCAAATCCCTAGCAATTCACCCAATTCTTCTTCCTTTCAACTCAAAAACCCTAAAAATGAGGGATTATGAAGAAAGAGTGAGAAAAGGGGAAGTTTTGATACCAGTTTGGATCAAATCAGAGGAGGGACGGAATTTTTACATGTGAGATAAGATTCACCATGAAACTATATCCAAAGAAGCTAAACTTACATAATTTCATCATTCCTCAGACCGCAAAACCCTAGGTCAGCATCTCCGTCAATTTCTCCTCTCAAACCCTAACTCTCTCTCTCTCTAGGATTTCGTTTCTCTGGATTGAATCATGAATTATGAGAGATACATGTGTGTTAGGTTGACCATATAGAGAAATTGAGCTGCTTGGGTTAATTGCACATTGACCCCTCACTAAACTTTTTCTTATTTTAGTTGATTTTTCTATCATAAAAAGGTTTCTGTGAATTCGTGTATTTCAGAGATCAAACCTTCTTAAAAAATTATTATAATTTATAATTTTGTGTATAATTTCGTTACAAAGATTTAGTTAAAATTTTAGATCATTCCAAGCTTCCATTAAATAAATAAAAATCGAATAGTGCACACTGCTAGCTAGAATTCTATAGAAATGTGAGTTACTGTAATTCGTCTACTGATAAGGTCTAAATGCATCCAAAAATTATGAAAATTTTACATGTTATTTATGATTAAGTTTAAGATCTGAAGTTAAAATTTCAGATCAATTGGTGTTACCAATAAATAACTAAAAATAAAACACTACACTATTGAAAAGCACTCTGTCATCATTTTGGTCAAAGTATAGTTCGACCGAGAACCACATTCAAAGAACACTCAAGTATTCTGATATTTTTCTCCAATATGCATGATTGATTTATACATATTATATTAAAAATTAAATTACATAAAAAATTTGTATAAAATATGAAAAATCATTTACCACACTGCTATCCTGATCAAATTCCATAGTCTTGTACCATCAAAACCCTAATTTCAGACAACTAGGGTTTATATTTATCAAACCCTAATTTCTCAAACAATAGAAAACTTAACATTCTTATTAGGTTTCAAAAATAATAATTAAATTATAATCATTAATTATATTTAAGCAATGATCAATCCCATTAGCATATAATCATCCAGGTAAACCCTAGTTTACCAATTAAGCTCAGATGCCGTCATAATAGAAGACCACTGACCCTCACCATCTAGAGACCACCATTGGTTGTCCCCACTAAAGGTGGTCCATTGGATGTCACCCATCCCAGGGGAACCATTGGTTGTTGGACTCCTAAGGTAGCTCATCCAAGAGAGCAAAACCCCAACTCAACCTTACAAAGGTATCACCACCAAACTCAGGTGCATCCAAGCACCCCAAGGTACAACCAACTCAAACATGACAAGAAAATATGTGAGGAACAAAAAATTTGTGAAAAATTACAAGATAAACCTCAGATATATAGAAAAGTACAAAACAAGCATAAAATTGCATAGCTTTCCAAACAATATCCAAATTGGACCAAACTTGAAACTTAAGCTTGTCACATGATATCAAAGCACCTCAAAGGTTTATATTAAGGTTTTAAGCACTTAATTATTCTAGGAAATCATGTTCAACCACTAATCAAGGTCTAGGGCCTTACATCATGGACTTCTTAAGACACTAGATTGCTTGATCACTAACTCAAATGGGATTCATCTCTTCAACTATCTATTTGAACCTCAACTTCCCTTTATCACTTGATTATCTTTTAGTTTGGAATATTTCTTATAGAGTGCCTTAGTACCTATATGTAGGAGTCCCTAAACATTTTTGAACCTCTAGTTGTGGTTTTTAATCAGTAATATTTTCTTGTTTAGTCATGCATACCCTCTCCCAACTTCACCTTATTCATTGTGATAACTCAACTTTGTAACCAATCTCTTAAGTGTTGTGAGTGTTCGACACAAGGTATGCCAATTGTTGGTGACCCCTTAGAGGGGGTTTCGACTTCTATACTGTTAACAATAATATTTTGGCTATTCTAACTACATAACTAGTTCCATTTTCCCCTAGAATAAAGAGAAATTAATATCTTCATAATCCACCTAAATTTTGATGTTACTTTAGTCATGTGCATATTAAAGAAAAAATCACTTTTTGACTTGAATATGACTACAATATGGGGCTCATTAAATTACTTGGTCATAGCCGTTCTGCAAGCCTACTTTGGTACATGAACAACTCGTGACACCAATGAAGAAGCCCCATCAATACGATACAGACTGCCATCACCTGTCTATGCTATTCAACCAACTGAGATTCTTCACACTTGAGTAGACACCAAACATACTTGACTTCTCTAAGGAAAGGATATTTTGAGTAATTGAAGACTAATTTACAAGCTTCAAGTATCAACAACTAGTTTGACTACTCAAAGGTTATCCTTCCAATGAGGAATGACCCCAAAATCCATCAATGATTGGATAATCGCTTCTCATTTGATTTAATCCAAAATTTATAAGATCATCACATGTCTTTGATACCATGTACAAGTGGGACTCGAGTGGAGATCCACTTCTTACATAATTGAGAAATAAATTCATCTAATCAAAAAGCACTGATATATATGATGGAAAAGATGAAATCTTACTATTTCAAGTATGATGTTTCAAAGAGTCTATAGTAGCAGCGAAAAATTGATCTATTACATAATCCTCATCATAATTCATAAATTGTTCCTCACCTCAAGTGTGGTTTTACAAAATCTAAAAGTACATCTAATTTATTAGTAGGACCAAAATAGAGGGAAACCTATCCATCCCAAGATATACTCATCTTCAGGCACCTTAAATGATCTTCATGAGTCATTGTCCTCTAAGATAGATACAGTTGGATGGCTTGGGAATAACACCTAAAATGAGATAAATGAAAGGTTTGGGCCAGTAAACACTAAGTATGTGCATAGTAAAATATTTAGGCATTTTAGGATAGAAGGAATATAACAAGGGGGATCACATTCAATAATAGTTATTAACAAATAGGTAAGTTCAAAAGAATTAATCATAAGGATGAAATTAAAAAGAATGAGTCATTAAAGTATAACAAAAATCTATGAAGGGTATTTCCATTAATCAATTCATAAAAAAACAAATACATGTTGTTAAAGTAGACTAGGAATAACTAAACTAGGGCTAAGAAACTAAGGATTATTGGCCTTAAATAAAAGAGCCTACTATTCGACCGCCCCTATTTTAGGTCCATGACCCTTGGTATCTTTGTCCTGCTTTAGTTATTTCAAGTCTACTTTATCTACATGAATTTTTTATTTTATGAATTAATTAATAGAAAGATCCTTCATGGGATTTTGTTATTCATTAATGCCTTATTCTTTTGAAATTCATACTTCCTTAATTCTTGTGAACTTACTTACTATTTAGTAGATCTCTTTTAAATGGAATACACATTTTTATATTATTGTTACCATGAAATGCCTAATTATTTTACTATGCTCATAGTCAATTTTTACTAACCCATATTTTTTAATATCTTACTAGGTATTATTCCTAAATCATCCATGTGTAGGTATCATAGAATATCGTGACTCATGAAGAGTGTTTAAGGTGTCTAGATATGAGGATACAATGGGATGTCTAGGTTTCCCTTTACATTGGTCCTTGTGATAAATTAGATGTACTTTTAGCTTTTGTAAAACCACTCTTGAGGTGAGGAACATTGTATGAATTATATGAGAATTATCACGTAGTAGTTCAATTTTCTATTGCTACTAAATAATCCATTTGAAGTATCTTACTTAGGATACTAAGATTTTATATTTTCTATGTACATATAAGTGTTTGGATTGGATGGATATATTTCTCAATTATGTAAGAAGTGGATCCCCTCTCGAGTCCAACTCCTTATAGTGTGGTATCAGAGTTAGTGTAACATCTAACTATTTTAAGTTATCCTCTACTGATCCTATAAATATACCCTGATTTAGTAGATAATAACATGGTACGTTAGAGAGACATAACTAACAAGGTTGGCCATTAAGCCTTTGATCTTTTGACTCTTGGTCATTGATAGTGAAGGAGGTTGGTCTCAGTGATGAGTTGAATGTTGTCCTTGGACACCTATAAGACTAATCAAAGGTAGTATAGAGGGTCTTTCTCTTTGAGTAGGTAAAATTAGGTCTAGGTGGATCATGAAGGCATGATGATCAAGATTGGAAGGGGGAAGAAGAATCTCTATAGAATCGAGTGGGGGCGGTATGCACTAAAAGTGAAGGCATGTGAGGATTGAAGTGATGTTTGATGACATTAGAAGTTGTCGATGTGCCCTTTTCAATATGAAGAAACAACACCCCTTACAACTAGAGTAGGTGGAACAATGAAGAGAAAGAAAAGCAACTAGGACCTAGAGTAACAAGGGAGAAAGAGGAAAGAATAGGGATGGAAGAGGAAGACAAAAAGAAGGGCAGTTAAAGTCTTCTTACCGCAAGGTCACAAGGCCTACGGGGTGGCATGGGTTTATATACTGTTTGACAAAAGAAGGAGGAGAGGAAGAATAGTCAAGGAAGAGAGGGAGAGTGGAACAAGAGGATGAGTAACATACTTCCCTCACCCATCCTGATTGGTGCTCATCGCCATAAAAATTAGACAACACATAAAGTGTGAGGGGGAGGGGGAGGTGGAGGGGTTGCGCCAACAATTAACGTGAGGAAACCAACAATCAAATAAAGAAACTAAACTTGAGTAATAAAGAAAATTGATGTAAATCAATGTGAATAATATTTTTATCCACAAAGTCGGGGTCAAGGAATGTCTAAAGGAGATGAAATTTGTATCTAGACTACTTAAGATAGGAATTACCTAATTTGAAGGTCACACCCTCATTTTGAGAACTTTTGATAATTTATTTATCTACATGGGTGATACATACTGATTTAATGTGTTTGTTCTCTCCTATTAATCAATTTGATACATTTATTCATAATTCATTTATTTTCTTTCTTCAAAAGGCTTATGAATATCTTCAAGTGTAATAGATTGGGCATGAAAAATAAATTTATGAATTTTTATATTTGACTCCACAAAAAATTAAATAACTACTCTAATACTTCATATAAAAGTGTTTTGCTAACCTAAAAAAAGTGTTTTGCTAAAGAATTATATTTGTTGACTTATACTAATCCTTATTAAATATAATATTCGAGAAAAAGGCATTCATATTAAAATAATCCAAAAGGTATGAGGAAAGGGAAATATTAAATTCGATACCAAGATCTAGTTATGTTACATATCATCTTCTCAATATTGAATTTCACTCCAATGTTGGTGAAAGGTCTCTTATACCCTTAGATAAGACCCCATGCCTATAAATAGAACCCCTCCAAACACATTCCAGGGGTTTGAAACTCTGCCCAAATTCGTTCCACCTTCCACACCATGCACTCTCCATCCACCCTTCTGCCAAGTACAACATGAAATTCCCAAAAACACCTTCCGTGTAGTTAGCCACACACTTCCATACCACTCTATCACCTTCATACCACAACACTAGAGATAGACTATTTAACATGGTTGTGGTCATGCTACAATGTTGTAGAATTATGGGTGCTTGTCATTGGCCCTTCCCTTAAAAACCTTCAATTCAAGTCTCCCAATAACCTTTATCCACTGATAGACTTGAGCTAAATCTTAAAGCACTGTCAAGATGACTCATACATGAGTGTCTCATTTTTGTTTTTGGATCGGAAGTCCATATTTCTCAATCTTTCTTTATGTTTAACTATAACTATAATTTTAATACATATTTTAGCTACTTTATGTAAGACATCAGACTTGTATTAGACTATATCTATGTTTGGTGATCATAATTGAATGCTTGATGGAGTTTATAAATCAAAATTTTAAGTGAAATCTCCAATTCAGTGCATTTTACATTTATCTATCTTGATTTCATGTTTTCTTGCAAGTTGTGGACATAATTGAAATTTCACCATAATATGAGGAATGAACTTCAATTTGTTTGAAAATTATCAAATTTCACCTATTTCATAATTATTATACCTATTTGGATGTGATTTGGATGCTTTAGAATTTTTGTTAGTTAGGGTTTCTACCTTGGGTTCAAACCTCATCCATAATCTTGGGATTAATAGCTTGGTGGTTGAGGCTTGATAGCCTTTATCCTATAAGGATCTACCCCTCTCCAAACAAAATAGAATGTATATAGAGGGTCTGTTGATAGGTAGGTGTTGAGGTGGTCCCCTATGGGGTTCGGTGGTGAGAATATCGATAGGCTTAAGTGGGTCCCTCCATAGGTGGAAGTAGTGGTACCATGATAGGTCTAGGTTTGAGCTTCTATACATGACCCCTTTGGGCCTCAATAGGACTAAATTGGCGCCTTCACATGCCTTGGGGGAGTGACCCTCGATAGGCCACACAAGATGGGTCACCTCCATGTCTTGCTGTCCAAGTACTTCAATGCTCTTCATTTGTTTTCCCCAAGTATTACTCACTCATGTTGGGTTGTATTAGACATTTCACCCCTTTTCCAGTATGTAACCATATCCATCAACCCCTTACCTCATTTGGAAAACTTGGGACTTTGATTTACATGAAGGTGAAATCCAAGGATTGTTATAGCTCCCCTTAAGGTCAATAGTTTGAGGTTGAAGCTTGCTTGTATTTGAATCTTGAAGATCATGGCTCGTTATGTGGATCTAAGGCTTGGTAGCTTGGTCTTTCTTGCATTATTTCTTTTCTAATTATTTCCCTTATTCTTCTTCTCTTTACCAAATTCTATGGTGTTCCATAGAGGAACATGGTTCATATATTTAAAGAACCCTCTTTTCTTCTCTTTTACCATAGTTTACCCCAAGTGATTCTTGTAGGTACTATTATGGATCCTTCAAAGGTCTATTTGAGGGTTTTGGTGCTACTTTTGTAGTTATGTTGTGTGTATATCGATTTCACTTCCCTTTGAGGAAAGTGGTATGACAATCGGTAGTACCTTGTTGCATACAAATCCTATTCTTACCAAAATTATGCTTGTTAAGCCTTAAGATGAAATCTTTATGGACTATTTTGTTACAATGGTATATGAACATGAATTTTCATGTATTATTTTTTCCTTAATAATGAACCATGGTAGTATTAACATTCTCTATTAATTGTATATGGGATGAAATTTCTAACTTCATTCATTTATGCCCTAAAGATGATCTTTTTACAATATTTTGATACCATGTTGGTGGAAAATGAAATACAAACACTACTCATTATTTTAATGTGTTTCTAATATGAAAGTAGGATGATTTCCTAACTATTATGCTGGTGAAATTTTGTTGAAATCATATTTGATATGAAAAAATATCTCATTTATTCTTCAAATGGCCTTTCTGTGCCTACACATTCTCGAAGTGAAACTCCCACATACTTGTAGGTTTTAATATGAAATTATTCATTGCAATTTTATTGTACTATTTGAAGAGAAATGCATAGTCACATGTAGTTGTGGAATCTGTATGTGGGTTTGGCCTTCATGTGTCCTAAATTGATGAATCAAACATTGGTATTGCCTGAATTGTGAATTGCACCATGGTTGGGTAACTTCATACAATTATGATACATTTTATATATTTTGAAGTTGTTTATATTTGAAAAGGTCATAATACACCATTATACCTTGTTGGTAACTTTGTTGAGTCATGCAATATTAGTAATTGACATAATTAAACAATTATAAGACTAATCATGTAGTATCATATGACAATAGGAGGTATACTAGTGTTTAGAAGGAAGAATAGAAGATTGGGAATCCTTGTAGAAACTTGAGCATTGTTAGAAGGTACTTGGAGTCATATACTTTTAAGTATACATGCATGACCTATGCTTGTTTTTACTGGTATCCTACTATATGATATGAATAGGTGGTGTCAAAGCCATAGCTCATGTAACATGTGATGTGATATGATGATATGAGTTTTTGCACCATAGTGAGAAGTATCATGACCTGAGTACCCAAGATGAACCTAGTTTTGTGGACTATCGTTTGATTACTCAATGAGTAGTATGGCCTATGTGCCCTGCACTCCTTTTGTACTCGCATCAGATGAGGTTTCATGTGGTGTTATGGACACTGATAATCCTAAGACCTTACAATGTTAGATAAGGTACTATACAAGCACTACCTAGTGGTTTAACTAGTACACCTCAAACTACCCATGTCTTAATAATAAAAATAGTAATTCATCCGTGTAGTATATCTACCTAGGGTTTACAAATGATTCACATTATGATTATTTTTGTACTCTTCTACACCTAGAAAGAATGTCTTGTCATTCTAGAATTGTAATTACTTCTATATCTATATACAAAATTAGCATTGTCTTTTATTTGTGCATTTATTAATCTATAAGAAGTAGACTTGTAAGCATGATAATTTTATATTGTATCTCTAGGACATGGGTCTCTATTCATGATTATATACATCTTTTTTATGACAAACAACATTATTATGGCTTAAGTGGAGAGGTGCCTTTCTCTAGAGGTTAGCACTGGTTGGAGGTTGGTGGTATTTTTTATGGTATGTCTTCATTCATCCCTATACTCTCATGTCTGGGAAGAGTAGATGTGATTTAATGTAGCTATGACTAGTGTTTTTTTCTTGCATTCATAGTATAGATGAACATGTTGTAAATATGTTATATGTATTCATTTATAATATAGGTGGTGATAATGGTCATTGAGCTTCATCTTGTATACTTACTGGATAAGATTGAATCAAAGTTTGGACTTTATGTTCAATGTTCTAGAAATGAATTTGGATTTCTTATCTTATGTTTCTCATAATTTATTAGTTGTGATGTTAAGTAGTGTATTTCAATTTTTTGATTTTGTTAATATTGTCATGGTGTGGTAGGACGTCTAAATTTGGTGGTATGCAAGCTAAGGTCTATTGAGCCTATAGGGACATCAGATTTTATGTCCATTCCATGCATGTTTTGTGCCATATTTATGTCTACATAGTATAGTTGATTGATGTGAAGAAAATGTGAAAACTAGTTATGTAGCACAAAGAGGTGGCAAGCGGAAGAGGATACATGAGGTGTGAGTACTAGAGTTAAGAATAGAGCATTCCTTACTACATCCCTTGAACCTAATGGGACTAGTTGATGTAACTTTTTAGATAATGATCATGTAACTAATGTCGACGTTCATGCATTTGGAAGAGAGGATACCCATCCCTCTACCTAGGCTTCTCCCACAAGATGTAGAGTCTTCATAGGATTCCTAGAAGACCTTTAACAGATGAAGAGGGTTGGTGCCACATATTATGTAGGAATAGTGAATATGATTGATGCAAATGTTATCAGAACTGGAGAAGATTCTTAGGATTTTGTATATAGTAGAGGATGATAATATCAAGAATCTAATCTACCTTTTGAAGGGTAGTTCTAGCCATCAATGGTCTATAGAGGAGGAGAATAACCCTACAGAGGTGATCATATGGGATGATTTTCTCAACGAGTTAACAAGATGATATTTTCTTTAGTCTTACCTGGAGGAGATGATGAATTAGTCTGAGATATTGGCTAGAGGTTGTTTTCGTGAACAATTATGAAGTGCACTTTATGGAGTTGCTCGAGTTTTGTCCTCACCTAGGTTCTATAGAGAAGGATAGGAAAACAAAGTTTGAGAAGGGTTTCAATATGGATTTGGCTCAATTTTCATACACTCTGGAGTCATGTGAGTAGTTTTTTTTCCTTCATAGAAGTTGTAGGAGGATAGTAAATATGACGGTGAACCATGCTGACACTGCTTCAAAGAAGGGACCAACTCAGTTTCAGGGTCATCTACCATGATGGTACAAATAATAGAGATAAATGACACCACATTAACTTTAACAATAGCAAAAGAATCAACATAGGTCAACAATTTAAAATCTAAGGCCATAATTTTAGTCACAATGGTCTTTTTTAAGGCAAGAGGTCGTGTGTTCTCCACCTTTAGAGAAAAAAGATCAAGATTGTTGCCAGTAATAGGTAGCCTAGTCTAGAAAATCAGAGGTAGGGAAGGATCTATAATAATAGTCACTCAAGTCTTTATTAGTTTTATGTGAGGATGTACTATCTCTATGGATAGTATGAACATGTGAAGAAATTTCCCCACATTTTAAGAAGGAAGTGATAGAATAGCAGAGTCAGGGCCAACAAAACTCGTTGTAGTATTTTGGCAATGGAATGGTACACAGCTAGGGTTCTCAAGTAGAGTTGTTAGGACCAACATGGAGAGGTCAAGGTCATGGAATTCAACAAGCAAAAATAAGGTTTTATTTGATGACATTGTCAAAAGTAAGTCATTAATATGTGGGTGGTGACATGTCAGATGATACTTCATTCTAGCTTATCAACATCATCATTTGCATATATATTAGTTGTGAGTTTTGATTATCATATTTTAGTAAAGGGGTGATCACACTCCCTTACAGTCCGCATGACTAAGTTGATCATTGGCGGCATCCCCAGAGGCCACCTCGAGCCTGGCGCCTATCCTTCCCCTGCCCACCGGTAGGCGCGGGAGCTGTAAGAGTGACCCTTGTTCCTTCCCTGTCTCGAACAGGGAGAATGAACAAGGGGCATGAGCGGGCCACAAATCGGTTAGGGTCTGAGCCGGGTTCAGACCAGTAGCTAGTGGAACAACCACATGGCCCCATCATATATACATGGTAATTTCCCTCCTCAATTCCATGTAGTGCTTGGATCAAATTTCTAAATATCATAACTTCTAGCTCATTCATCCAAAATATGCAAAATGATATATCATTTTGATCATCTCGATGAGCCCTACATAGTGAACATGTTCTCATACGACCCACTTGTTTATTAAAGTAGACGTGATACATCTTTGTAACTTGTCTATTAGTCATAGAGTTGTGGATTTGTTGATGGAGACTCCTTTGAAGGAGTTTGTCAGTTTATGGGAGGCTTGTCCATCCTATGTCCTTAGTTTCTAATGACATGACATTTGTATGGGCCTCATGTCACTCGAAATGAATGGATTCAATGTGATCCAAGGAATGGATAGGTTAGAGAAGTATAAGGTTTTTTTAGACTGTCGATCCGCGGTTGTAGAGATTAGGGATGATATACCTTTTGGACCTTTTAACAAGATAGAAAGATCCTTTTAACATGTTTATTGTCTACAAGTATTTTCAAGAGGTTGAGGAGGCAAGGTTGTGCAGATGAATTTGTGCTTGTGGTTGAAACCTAGGTGAAGAGTATAAGGATAGAGGACTTTCTAGTAGTGAGGGAGTTTATTTACATGTTCCATGACGTTTCTAGGTGTTCCACCCCCTAGAGGGATTTATGTTGATATCAATCTAGTGTTTGATACACAACCTATAGCACAAGCACCTTATAGGATGTCACCTTTAGTCATAAAGCAGTCGAAGAAGAAATTTTAGGAGTTTTTGGGTAAGGGTTTATCCAGCTGAGTAGTTCCCTTGGGGTGCTCTAGTGTTGTTTGTGAATAAGGTTCGGTCTATGGGTTTGTGCATATACTAGTTGTAGTTGAATTAGGTGAGAATACATAATAAGTATCGATGATAGTTGATCTCTTTGACCAGGTGAAGGGTTGTAAAAATAATCTAGAAGATAGATATGAGGTTAAGGTATAACAACTTGAGGATCATGTCTAATGACACACATAAGACAATTTTTAGGACTAGATATTTTCAGTACAAGTTCATGGTTATGTCATTTGAGAAAACCAATGAACCAACAAGATTTATGGATCTTACAAACAAACTTCTTAGGAAATATCTAGACCATTTTTGGTGGTGTTTATATATAGTGTCCTAATCTAATATAAGGATAGTGTGGATCATGAGAAAAATCTATATTAGGCTTTAAAGGCTTTCAAACTACATTGGTTGTATGCTAAGTTTAGTTTGTGTGAGATTTGGTTGATAGAGGTGTCTATATTTGGTCATGTCATCTCTATAAAGGGGATCTATGTACATATCAAGAAACCTAATACCCTTACATAGTTTTGGAATTTCCTAGGATTAGCTAGTTATTATAGTTTTGGAATTTCCCAACATTAGCTACTTATTATTATAAGATGTTCATCAGGATCTTTAGTTTAATGGTTTTTCCTTCAAATAGGTTATCCATGAAGGATGTGCCATTCATGTGAAATGAGAAGTGTCAACAATGTTCAAAGTAGTTAAAGGATAAGTTGATTTTAGTGTCGATGTTCAGTCTTATAGAGCCTAGGAAATTCTAGATCATCTTTCATGATGCCTCAAAGAATGGGTTGGATTTTGTGTTGATGCTAGACAAGAACGTAATCCCCTTTGCCTTATAAGCATGAGGAGAAATACCCAACTCAGGATCTAGAGATAGAATCGATGTTATTACCTTTAAAGGTATGTATGCATTATCTATCTAAAGAGAAGTGCCCTATCTTCACATATCACTAGAATCTTCAATATATCTTTTTCAAGAAGAATTTGAACGTGGTGTGAAGGAGGCAGATGGAGATGATGAAGGATTATGTTTATATGATTGACTTATGATATAGGAAGGGAAAATATAGTGATGATGTAGTTGAGTCAAAAGTCATATTCCTCTTTCTTTGATGAAAAAGCATATTTATACTACATGACTTGCAACAAAAGTGACATGTTGATGTCTCTTTGGAAGATGAACATGTATATGGAGGTTTTCATATTAGGAGGTTTTCTGGCACAATTGGGAGTTAAATTTTATGTAGATGTATCATATTAGAGATGCATACCAAGATGACATTATGATTAAGAATATCACTACATAGCTTGTAGATAAGAAGTATGATGGTTTCCATAAGCTTGGGTATGAGATAATATGTTGATGCAATTTGATAGTGGATATTGATGTTCGAAGGTTGAGGAATATGGTACTTGTAGAATTACATTATTTGATGTATGTTATGCATACTATAAGTACCAAGGCGAACCACAACTTCAAAGGTGTTTACTAGTGGCTAGGGCTGAAGTGTTTTGTAATAGATTTTCTGGCCAAGTGTCTGGTGTGTCAATAGGTCCATGAGGAGCTAATGGAGACCTAGTTCGGGTCTCCACCTTGTGTTTTTTCTCCTTATCCACATCAAGGTTAATAGAATGCACATGTCTTAATAAATATCAACTTATGACAAATGCACTTATTGATGCTCATGCATGTTTTTATAAGTATAATATCAATATGTACCACAATTTCAAAGGTTTGTATTGGTGGCTAGGGCTGAAGTGTGTTGTGGTAGAGTTTGTGGCCATGTATCTGGTGTGTCAATAGGTCCATGAGGATGGAGACATAGTTTGGGTCTCCACATTGTGTTTTTTTTCTCCTTATCCACATCATGGTGTTTAGAATGCATGTCTTAATAAATATCAATTTACAACAAATGCACTTATTGATGTTGTTGCATGTTTTTATAAGTATTTTGTCACTAATTGATGGAAAGGGGAGAAGGAAGTGATCTTAAGACTTCTCCATCCATGGCATATATAAGAGTGTGGAAAAAAGTTAACCCAACCTACCAAAAGTGACTAAGGATTGAGTTGAAGCTACAATAACTATAGATGGACACTTAAAAGAATTGATTGCACGCCAAAACTCCATAAAAGGCCATGCTATTAGAGTAAAAATATTATAACACGATTAAGTTCTTCAAAAACCAAGACAATCAAACCACTATGGTCATGACCATATAACATTCTTTGTAGATCCCATTACATTTGTGTTGCCAACATGGTTGTGGAAGAAGGCTTGAGGGATAGCCATTCCCAAGTCCATTAAATCCTCCTACCTCCTTCACCACATCCATGGCACGTGACATAGTCGTGCTACCCTCAATCTACCATGGCTATGATTCCCACCACAACCGTTCTACCTCACATCATTAAACAACATTTTAGTATGGTCTTTTACCTTCACCACCACGACCATTCTTCACCACCATGGTTATTGTTAGACCTGCTCACCACGGTTGTGGTTACCATCATGGTAGTGGTACCCACCTAACCCCAATTGAAGTACCACCCTTATCACTTTACCCCCACTTCATTCTTTACCTCCTATGCCACTATGTATACACTATTTGCAACTGGGACTCTATGGCTAGAAATTTTTAGGCATAATAGCCACCAACCACTCCTGCCTAACTCATTTACTACATTTCCTCCTGTCTTCTACCACAAAACCCTAGTTTTATAGGATTTTGACCATTCCACTTCCAAATTTCATGCCATTCAATTAGCTTGGAAGAGGAGGTAGGCTTGGAGCCATTGGTGGTGAAGACTTTAGCTTCTCCACCTAAATTCATGGAGTGTATACCTTTTTATCCTTCTTCTTTTGTCATTTATCTAACCATGAGTAGCTAAGCCCCCTTGTGGAATGTTTGGGGGGAAAATATGTATCTACCATACCATTTTTGGAAATATTTATGTTGTTTGCTCTAATTTTTTCATCTATTGATATATTATTAATTATCTTCCTTACTTATCTCTTGATATGGTCGTTTGGACTCTAAAATCACATAAGGCATAGAAAAAGGGGGTGATTTTGTGAGTTTTGGTGGGATGGTTCCTAAGTTTCCTAGAGGAGCCTTAGACAATTTCTCCCCTCCCCTTTCCCTTTCATTCCATCAGCCCAAAAGGAGAGATCTAAGTGATTAGGTATGATAATCCAAATGAACTTATAAAAAAATATGTGTTTAGTGGTTAATTGGGGTTATTGTAAGGTGAAGTACCTTTTTCCTACACCCACTCCACTCCTTTCCACTTAGTGTATAAGTAGAACCAACCTAGAGGCCTAGACTTTGATAAATTAGATTGATGTCTACCTACACCTAGGTAAATAGATCCTTGTAAGGTTGGATGGAAAGTGATTGGGACTGATTCTCCTATGCACCACCATACAACCCATGGCCAACTAGCATTTTAGGATGAATACCCGACATTATTCCTTATTCATTGTTTAATAGCATAAAGGTTGTATGTATGTGAATGAGTAAGACCCTTGCACATGGTTGATGGTTTAATACCCCCCATCCCCCCAAAAAAAACTACCCACTATCCTAGCTACTTGCTAGAACTCTAAGTTGATCCCTAAATAGCTAGTTGTCTTTTGCTTACTTAGCCCATATACTTATTCATGCTAGCAAGTTCTTTCTAGAGTAATTAGTTATTTCTTCTATTCTCTTCAGTTAGGTTTTTTAGTCAACTGATTAGTTAGTCTTAGCTTCCCTTGCTTATTTGATTGCCTTGATTAATGTCAATTAGCGTTTCTCTTGCTTAGCTAGTGTTACCTTCCTTCTTTGCTTAGTTAATTAGACATAATTTCTAGTATGAATTATATTCCATTATTTCTCTCTTTACTTTCTTTTACCCTTAGTTTGATCAGCAAAACCCCCATTTAAACCCTTTCAACCCTAGTCTCTACTTTAGAAATCCAAAGAAATAGTCTAGATATAGTTTCCTACCCACTCCATGAGGATTGAGCTATGACTTGGCTATTCTACTACATCCCAAGCACATGCACTTACACATGTGTGTAATAGAGTATGCTAATTATGGTTACAATTTTTAATCCCAGAATACATGCATGGGAGAAGCAAAATCTTGTAGGCTTGTTACATCCCTTTCCAACCCCTGAGTGTAAGTGGAATCATGTCACCTAGGATACCCAAAGGACATAATTATATTTACCAATCATTGACCATTTAAAGGAGTACACCCACTTCATACTAGTTAAGAAAACCTACACTATAGAAAAGTTGGCACAGATCTATGTGGGTGATATTTTTTTTGGAATAGAGTATGATCTTCGATAGTGTCTCATTGAGGACCATTGTTGACAACAAGGTTTTGAGAGTGTATTCATGTAGCTTTAAGGATGTAGTCAAGGTTTGTTTCATCTTTCCATCTTTAGGTATATATTTAGTCAGAGAGAACCACTCATATAGTCAAATATATTTTTAGAGAATTTGTACTATAATTTTTTGGGTAGTTGGGATATCAACCAAGTCTAGTCGTGTCTCTACAAGAACACCTATCACAAGAGAATTTACATGGAATTGTACAAGTATCCATATAGAAGGCGTGAAAGATGAACTTTTTGTTGGTTTAAACTAGATGAATATCAACTTATGGGTCCTGAGTTGGTACAATAGATGGTATAGAAGATCAAGGTGGTCAAACAATAGTTCAAAGAAGCTTAGGAAAGACTAAAGTTGTATTCTACAAAACCATTGTAAACTCTTGGATTCTACGTTGCAGGCCATGTTTATCTGTAGGAATCACCAATGAAGGGTAACTTGTGATTTGGGAAGAGAAGAAAGTTGTTGTGATAGAGTGGACTTTAGGAATCCTAAAATGTCCAATGACACAAGTGAAGTCATACATGGTGAGTTGTTTTGAGAATCCCAAGTGTTCTAGTGAAGTTGGAGTGTCGTTTGAGGTTTACATAATGATTTGGATCCATAAGTTTATTCCTATTTGAGGAATTTAATTGGATGGTCTAACAATAGGTTTTGGACACCAAATTCGTGTACAAGGTAGACTGAGTTGTGAAGAAGCTATGGTTTAATTTTAGTGGCTTTTGGAAGTCCCTAGAGGAAGTTATTTAGGTTTAAAGATGATAACATAATGCACATAAGGATGCCTTAATTAACAAAGTTCAGATTATTTATGCTAAGCCTTGAAATAAGGTGTTGTCACGCAGCTCTAGTCCAACTTTCACTGCGGATTGGTGACGTGAAGCCTTAGTCACCCTCAGATGGTCCTAGCGGAGGGCTAAGATATGGTCTCCTAGCTTGAAGTTAGACAAGGCAGTGGAACATGTTGGCACTGCGGTCTCCCCACTACCGCACGTCAAGGATCGTGACCTGACGAAGAAAGTTGAGTGGGTGGTTGTCTTAGACCTTCGATTACGTACAGGATGACCATTCACATGAGTTTTTCTGAGGTAAGATGAGTGAGAATGAGGAGCCTCATACCATGGCTCCTCCACCGCCACCTGCAGGAGCACATGCCATGAAATGAAGCAGAGGCGACACCAATGATCACTGATGAGGAGGACGAGGTTGAATCACTCACCGGAGACAAATCCAGTGGCGTCGGCTTCATAGAACTCACGCAGGTGTCGTGCAGATCATGTTCACATGAGGAGAAGAGAGAGGAGCTAATGGAGCCCCATCTTTCTCACTGAAGATGATCTTCACGGCGGCCGGGTAGGAGCACGCCAAGCAGGAGAGATGCCATCCAGGCGAAGGCGAGCAGAGCGGCAGTGGCGGCGGCTTGCCCGAGGACTCATGCCCAGATCGAGAAGGAAGGTGATGCACTGGGGCACTAGGTCGGCGGTGACCCAAGAAGATCTGGAGGTGGCAGGCTTTGCCACCGTTCCTCCAGCCACGACAGCGGCTGCAAGGCAGGGAGCCACACGGTGCAATGCTGAGGGAGTAGGGCTGAATCCTTTGGCCCTACTGTCGATCGTACGTCGGAGAAGATCCCATGCGGATGGTGGACGGAGCCGAAGATGGGAGTCTCGCTCGGGACTCTGGCGGCGCCCGCTGTTCCAGCAGACGACGCACACAATCGCGAGACAGGGAAGAAGGCATTTTGGACAAACCCATTTGAACCGGGTTCATCAGATGAGAACCAGTAGGCCTAGTGCGAGCCAGGAGAGGGAACCGGCCGGTCACAAGCAAAGAAACGCCAACCCTGAGAGCCACGTGGCAGTCCCCGATTGGCTGCAAAAGGTAAAATCCTCATATATGCTCAGATCTTAGATAAATCATAGAGAATAGCTCCGATGTCCGAAAAATACAAATCATATACCAAAATTCTCAGAAAAATGTGTAGAACAATATGAAATTGTAATATCACTCTTTTGTTGCACTAATATTAGAGATATCTTGTTAGTTGTGAAATGCTTAATTGATGGATAATAAATATCAAAAAGTGGCCTAAAATTATGGAAAAATGTCAGTAACTCCATAATAACGTTTATAATGCATGTGATGTTAGATAGGGCCATGGTGATGTACGAAATCATGTAATTTGCTTAGAATGGCTAATTAGGGCTAATAACCCTAAATAAAATGTATTAAATACACACGAGCTCTATAAATGATGAAATTCACAACTTAAGCTCATATCAGTATCTGGAACCTCAGAATTAAATATGAGATCAATATGATACACATAATCTATGTTATACGATGATGTTTGCTCTTAATGTGATATAAACCCTAATTTGAGTAATGCATGTAACCTAGGGTTAACGTGTGACATAATGTTAATATGTTCAGATGATGAACTTTGATAATGAGATGTAATCTGGAAAATGATATCAGTGAGATAAACATAAGACAAGAATACAAGTAATCATGAGAATACCATAATGAACTAAGTGAAACCCTAATGAACACAAATAGGGTTAAGATGAGATGTAAGAAGATGAGAACCTGATGATAGTGTATGGTCTTGTCTTGATCAGATTTAACCAAAGATATAGTTGACATGAGGGATATATGTGATGATTAGATTATCTCTTTGAAAGGTACACCATTACCTCTTACTTGGCTTATTATACAATATGCTTGTGTTATGTGAGTAGTAAAATACTTGGCATATGGTATTGATTGAAATGATTGTTCTTGTATGATATGTTGCATGACTTTCCATACTTATTGCTATGAACACATCAAACATAATATAAATGTTCCATCATAAGATAGCTCATAAACCACTCGGTGGTAGAGTGCATGCATAATGATCACAAACCACTTGGTGGTAGATCGTATGATGTTTGTATAATGATCACAAACCACTCGGTGGTAGATCATAAGGCCTAAAGACGTCAAAGCCACTTGGTGGCAGACGCACGAGATGTATGATGGAAATGTGCTTAAAATATGTGTTCTCTTTTGTTAATGAACATCTTTGTGCAAGTATATGATTTTTCTTATATTTCTTTACAACTGCCAAGTATTAGTTTTATCTTTTGCCAAGATATGATGAGAGGTATATAAAAAGACACGTAGGCGTACTCAGTACAATATTCATGAAATATTGTGCTGACGTGTACCACATGTAATCTTTTTGTTTAGGTTGTGGTTATGCTCTTGAAGATCCGGGATGGTTGAGAGTTGTGTGGCGAGCTGAGGTACAGGTGGACCTGTTGTCTTAAGATCTTGTTGTTTAGTTGTAGTACATGTATATGTATAAGTTTACCTTTCAATGTGTAATATCAAATGTTGTAACAATTCATGTTGTAATTATATGTTGAATGGTGAACATGTGTGTATAGTTTTATTATTGTCCATGTACATGTGCTACTGTGTTTCCTTCTGACTGCCTTGATTTTCTTCTTCTTAGCCTAGTGTGGGGCATTTAAATTGGGATTCTCGCTGAGGTGAGGGTTTCAATTTGGACGTCTCACATCAGATTAAGTTTTAGAAAATCCGGGGACGTCACAGGTGGTATCAGAGCATGAACAATAGCAAAACCTGACATTTGCTCATTATACAAATCAAAACCAAAGAACCTTGAACTTAATAATCCTTAGGGTTAGATTAGTCATCTTTTAGAGACTAGATCTGACCTAGCCTCTAGGTTAGCACCTAGATGTCCGAGAACTAGGTCTAGACTAGTGCTTGTTGAGTAGCAAGTCCTTAGATGTCATTCTTTCCTTATAGTGCAGCGGTATGGGACGTTGCACTATTTGGAAATGACGTGCATCAAGGGAAGAGAAACCCTAGACATATGGTGCTCGTTGTCTAGAGTAGCTACACTAGTCTACACCATGTTCTCACCCCTTTCCTTAGTTTTCATGACACTGTACTCTCTACTATGTGTGGGGCACTCGTTTCAGGATTTGGTTTTGGATTCCAACCGAATCGAACCGTGATAGTTTCTTTGACGCTTGTTTTATCGAAGAAAACTATATAATATTTTAATATGTATATGTATTACAAAAATATGTCCCCACACATGTACGAGTAGGAGGTGGCCATGCAACCTAAGTGGAAGTGAATGACATCAGTCTAGAAGAGAGTGTAGTTCTAGATTAGATGTCTATAGCCTTGTTGGAATATGTGATAGATGGAATAGGATTAGATGATGATCTAAGTTGTATAGAGATGATATAAGATGGTTTATGATGATATGTGATTGTCTTCAAGGACTTAAATTCAGTTTGAGGATTTGATATAAGTTTTGATGATGCAAGTATGAGTTCTGTTATGAGATAAGATATGTTAAGTTAAGATAAGGTTGTGAGTCAGCATGGGCCTCAAGCTCTTTTACAAAGGAGGACCTCTAGTGTTAGGACCGGTTTGGGGTTAGCTCAAGAGAGAGAGAGACCCACAGGGAGAAGGTCAGAGAACCTAGACTCCAAGATATGAGAATTATGAGAAATGTGATATGTCCTAAACTAGACTTCTCCTGAGTGAATGAGTTGAGTTGTCTAATGCATGATTCCTATAGTTTTGTTGAACCCTAGATGTCCTTGGGAGGACCAAACCCTAGAGACGGAGAGAGGCTGGTAACATGTGCATATGTGAACATCAATATGAGTGCCTGCCATCTGGGTGAGGGAGAGAGCCCAACACCCTGGAGGAGGTAGCTATGTTAAGTTTATGCGAAGCCTCATGCTCGGGTTGGTGGTTCCCATATAGGAATCTAGTGGTGTGTATATAAGAGAAAGAGAGTTGAGAAATAGTTTTCATGGGTATAGAGACGAGAAGAGTATATCATAGCATGTTTTGGTTTGTGTGACTAGAGATTGTAAAGCTATCACTAGTGCCAATGAGGTAATCCGGAAACCCTAGATCACAGAGGAAAGATAAAGTATATGCTTCGAGTTGAGTTGGCTCAGAGAGACTAAGCATGATATTACTCTCATGACAAGGGTTAGGACCTCAGTTAGACTAAATTAAGTTTTAGATATATGTTTAACAAGCCACTCACATAAGTTGTTTAACACAACCATGATATAATATATGTAAGGATGCGATCTAATCTCGAGACGTGATATATGGACATGATATGATGGAAACCTAGAGATGGTTTAATACGTATCAATGCATAAATGGTTAACCATATACATGAATAAATATGATAATGTAATATGGTTGGTTAATCTTAGGATGAAATCGCTAGTAGATGTTACAATATACTTTGAATAATGAAATGAGTTCATATGCATGAGATAAGTTACATGAGGTGTTAATCTTAGTGCTTAATAAAGATGAAAAAAAAATATAATTTGAAGGTTAGCACAACATAACATGTATGACACCTTGATATGATCTAGATGGATGATGTGAGTTAATGATTGTTAACTCCCTCCTAAAAGGCATATGCTAATGTGGAACATGTTCTAACAACTGAGCTCAATAAAATGTTAATGAAACCTTGTTGCACGAGTTAATCTTAATGAACTCCTTTAGAACATGATTATATGATGTAGAAACCCTAATGCATGGATAAAGATAAGGATGCAACCCTAACATATGAGATATGTAATGACATAACCTAAGTTTCTAAACCTTGAGTTCAACCCTGAATGGAGTGTTTGTGCACCAAGATGGTTGTAAAACCCCCCTAATAGTGCTTTGGATACATGGTAGTTTTCCTTGGAGTATGAGTATGGTTTACTTTCGAGGACGAAAGTTCTTTTAAGATGTATATGATGTGACGAAGTGGGTTTTCTGGTTTAATTCCGAGGACGGAATTTCTTTTAAGGTGTGTAGGATGTGATAGAGTGGACTTTAGGAATCCTAAAATGTCCAATGACACAAGTGAAGTCATACATGGTGAGTTGTTTTGAGAATCCCAAGTGTTCTAGTGAAGTTGGAGTGTCGTTTGAGGTTTACATAATGATTTGGATCCATAAGTTTATGCCTATTTGAGGAATTTAATCGGATGGTTTAACAATAGGTTTTGGACACCAAATTCGTGTACAAGGTAGACTGAGTTGTGAAGAAGCTATGGTTTAATTTTAGTGGCTTTTGGAAGTCCCTAGAGGAATTTATTTAGGTTTAAAGATGATAACATAATGCACATATTGATGCCTTAATTAACAAAGTTCAGATTATTTATGCTAAGCCTTGAAATAAGGTGTTGTCACGCAGCTCTAGTCCAACTTTCACTGCGGATTGGTGACGTGAAGCCTTAGTCACCCTCAGATGGTCCTAACGGAGGGCTAAGATATGGTCTCCTAGCTTGCAGTTAGACAAGGCAGTGGAACATGTTGGCACTGCGGTCTATCCCCTACCGCACGTCAAGGATCATGACCTGACGAAGAAAGTTGAGTGGGTGGTTGTCTTAGACCTTCGATTACGTACAGGATGACCATTCACATGAGTTTTTCTGAGGTAAGATGAGTGATAATGAGGAGCCTCATACCATGGCTCCTCCACCGCCACCTGCAGGAGCACATGCCATGAAATGAAGCAGAGGCGACACCAAGGATCGCTGATGAGGAGGACGAGGTTGAATCACTCACCGGAGACAAATCCAGTGGCGTCGGCTTCATAGAATTCACGCAGGTGTCGTGGAGATCACATTCACATGAGGAGAAGAGAGAGGAGCTAATGGAGCCCCATCTTTCTCACTGAAGATGATCTTCACGGCGGCCGGGTGGGAGCACGCCAAGCAGGAGAGATGCCATCCAGGCGAAGGCGAGCAGAGCGGCAGTGGCGGCGGCTTGCCCGCGGACTCATGCCCAAATCGGGAAGGAAGGTGATGCAATGGGGCACTAGGTCGGCGGCGACCCAAGAAGATCTGGAGGTGGCAGGCTTTGTCGCCGTTCCTCCAGCCACGACAGCGGCTGCAAGGCAGGGAGCCACACGGTGCAATGCTGAGGGAGTAGGGCCGAATCCTTTGGCCCTACTGTCGGTCGTACGTCAGAGAAGATCCCATGCGGATGGTTGACGGAGCCGAAGATGGGAGTCCTGCTCGGGACTCTGGCGGCGCCCGCTGTTCCAGCAGACGACGCACGCAATCGCGAGACAGGGAAGAAGGCGTTTTGGCCAAACCCATTTGAACCGGGTTCATCAGATGAGAACCAGCCGGCCCAGTGCGAGCCAGGAGAGGGAACCGGCCGGTCACAAGCAAAGAAACGCCAACCCTGGGAGCCACGTGGCAGTCCCCGATTGGCTGCAAAAGGTAAAATCCTCATATATGCTCATATCTTAGATAAATCATAGAGAATAGCTCCGATGTCCCAAAAATACAAATAATATACCGAAATTCTCAGAAAAATGTGTAGAACAATATGAAATTGTAATATCAGTCTTTTGTTGCACTAATATTAGAGATATCTTGTTAGTTTTGAAATGCTTAATTGATGGATAATAAATATCAAAAAGTGGCCTAAAATTATGGAAAAATGTTAGTAACTCCATAATAACGTTTATAATGCATGTGATGTTATATAGGGCCATGGTGATGTACGAAATCATGTAATTTGCTTAGAATGGCTAATTAGGGCTAATAACCCTAAATAAAATGTATTAAATACACACGAGCTCTATAAATGATGAAATTCACAACTTAAGCTCATATCAGTATCTGGAACCTCAGAATTAAATATGAGATCAATATGATACACATAATCTATGTTATACGATGATGTTTGCTCTTAATGTGATATAAACCCTAATTTGAGTAATGCATGTAACCTAGGGTTAACGTGTGACATAATGTTAATATGTTCAGATGATGAACTTTGATAATGAGATGTAATCTGGAAAATGATATCAGTGAGATAATCACAAGACAAGAATACAAGTAATCATGAGAATACCATAATGAACAAAGTGAAACCCTAATGAACACAAATAGGGTTAAGATGAGATGTAAGAAGATGAGAACCTGATGATAGTGTATGGTCTTGTCTTGATCAGGTTTAACCAAAGATATAGTTGACATGAGGGATATATGTGATGATTAGATTATCTCTTTGGAAGGTACGCCATTACCTCTTACTTGGCTTATTATACAATATGCTTGTGTTATATGAGTAGTAAAATACTTGGCATATGGTATTGATTGAAATGATTGTTCTTGTATGATATGTTGCATGACTTTCCATACTTATTGCTATGAACACATCAAACATAATATAAATGTTCCATCATAAGATAGCTCATAAACCACTCGGTGGTAGAGCGCATGCATAATGATCACAAACCACTTGGTGGTAGATCGTATGATGTTTGTATAATGATCACAAACCACTCGGTGGTAGATCACAAGGCCTAAAGACGTCAAAGCCACTTGGTGGCAGATGCACGAGATGTATGATGGAAATGTGCTTAAAATATGTGTTCTCTTTTGTTAATGAACATCTTTGTGCAAGTATATGATTTTTCTTATATTTCTATACAACTGCCAAGTATTAGTTTTATCTTACTGCCAAGATATGATGAGAGGTATATAAAAAGACACCTAGGCGTACTCAGTACAATATTCATGAAATATTGTGCTGACGTGTACCGCATGTAATCTTTTTGTTTAGGTTGTGGTTATGCTCTTGAAGATCCGGGATAGTTGAGAGTTGTGTGGTGAGCTGATGTACAGGTGGACTTGTTGTCTTAAGATCATGTTGTTTAGTTGTAGTACATGTATATGTATAAGTTTACCTTTCAATGTGTAATATCAAATGTTGTAACAATTCATGTTGTAATTATATGTTGAATGGTGAACATGTGTGTATAGTTTTATTATTGTCCATGTACATGTGCTACTGTGTTTCCTTCTGACTCCCTTGATTTTCTTCTTCTTAGCCTAGCGTGGGGCATTTCAATTGGGATTCTCGCTGAGGTGAGGGTTTCAATTTGGACGTCTCACATCAGATTAAGTTTTAGAAAATCTGGGGACGTCACAGTTGTCTCCTAAGTTTATAGGCACCTTAACCTATCATGGATACATTTTAAAGGTGGAACAACAATTAAAATTGCCTCTAAAGTTACACATGTGACAAAATGTGTTTTGTGTTTCTATGTTTAGGAATTGCCATCCAAACATAGATGAGACTATTATTTCTACAAATGTGAAACTTGATGATGATATATATCAAGTTTAAGGTCTAGTTTTAATTACGGATCGGCTTACTTAGAATCCCATGAAGAAACATATACTCTTAGCGAAGGTTTTGTGGCATCATCATGGTGTAGAGGAAGCTATGTGGGTGTTAGTAGATGAGATGCATAGAAATTACAAGTTTGTTTCATAAATTTTGGAGAAATATCCTTTTCAGGTTTTGTTTCTAAGTACCCTAACCTATATTAGCCTATTATGATGGTTGATAATTATAAATTAATGCTTGATTATGATTTTAAATCAACTTATTAAAATTACTATATACTTTTGTTCCTTTAACACTTTGTTTGTCCCAATTTCATGTTTACTAGGAAGTTCTAGACTTATTTGCAATATTACAATAATATGAGGATGTTATTTCCATTTTAATTCATATTATCTAAGTTCTCCTTTACCTTTATGAATTTTACTATTTGGATGTATTTTTGAGATTTTGAACTTTGTTTGATTAGGGTTTTTATCCTAAGTTCAAACCTAAACCCAATATAGGGTTTAATAGTTTGGTGATTGAGGATAAAAATATTCACCCTCGATAAAGCTACCCTTCCCATATTTAGAATGGTTATAGAGAGTGCCTGTATACATAGGTTTTTAGGTGGGCCTCAATGGGGTTAGGTGGTGACAGTCATGATGGGTTGAAGCGGGTCTCTCAATAGGTGGAAGTAGGGGTACCTCCATCGATTTAGCTTTGAATTTCAAAAGACGATCCCTTTAGATCAAGATAATCAAAGAATTAAGATTCTTTATGTCATGGGAGAGTGACCCTTGACAAAAATCCTTGATGGGTTACCTTGATGGTTTGGGGGCCAATTGCCTCGATAGTCATTGCTTGTTTTTCCCCTCGATATCTCGCTCAAGTTGGGCTAGTTTAGAATTTTCACCCCCTTCCTTATATGTAACCCCTATATATCAAACATTTACCTCATTGGTAAACCTATTGACTTTTTTGGAGGTGGAGGATAAACCAAAGATCATTGATATCCCTACTTGGATGTAAATAGATTGAGTTTGAAGCTTCCTTATTCTTATATCTAGAAGATCATGGCCCCTTTAGTGGATCTTACGCTTTGTAAATTCATTTTAGGGTTCAATCATGTATGATGCTTATTCCATTCCAACTTTTCTACGTATTTCCCCCTCTTCTTGTTCTATTGGCGGATTTACATGGAGTTCCATAATGTAACTTGGTGCATATAGATAACCAATCATCTTTTTCTCTTTTTCCCTAGATCTTTCTTGCATGTGATATCCTAGAGCCTTTAGATGATTTTTTGAGGTTTTTGGTGCTTGGTTAGTGGCTTTCATGTGTAGATATCAACTTGATCCTCCTTGTAGGTAAGCGATACAACTTCTGATATCTTTTTTTGCCTAACTTGTTGAATGTTAGGCCTACTATTGTCTAAATCATTCTTGATATACCTAAAGTTGAAATTGTGATGGAATATTTTGTTTGAATGGTATACAAAATTTTCATGGCTTATTCTTATGTTGAACCATGATGGTGTTTATTTCTCCCTGATTGTATATGGATTGAAATTCCATGACATGAAGTTATGTCCTAAAAAGCTCTTTTTATGGTATTTTGGTACCATTTTGGTTGAAAACAATATATGAAAAATTATGTACAATTTGGAAGTGCTTTTAGGACTAAATTACATTGAATATATATACATTATGCTAAATTTCATTGAACTTAGATTGATATCTAATTGTAATCCATTTAAGGTTATTTGTGACCCTTTTTATGCCTAATCTTGCTATAAGTGTGACACCCACATACTTAAGAGTTTTAATATGAATTTGCTCATGGGGTTTTGTTGCTTTGATGTGAAACACAATGCATATTCAAGAAGGGAATCCTTATATGGGTTTCTCATTGATGTGTCCTATATTGACGAATTGTGCCATGGTGTGGCCAAAAAGTCTACAAGTGAACCATGATTGGGTAAGTTGATATATTTTGATACGTCTTATATCTTATAAATTTATTTTTATTTAATTTAGTGTAAGGCCCCTGACCTAGCCTAAACCCTTTTGATGCCAAATTTACCTAATTAGAGGCTTATGATGCTTAATTAAACTTTATCCTATTCTTTTATATTAGTTAATTAAGATATGTTTCAAGTTTTGTCCAGTTTGAACACTACTTGAGCAAGTTATGTAATTTTGTGCATATTTTGGGTTTTTTTTGCAATTTACCCATATCCGATCCTTTTTCTTGCATTTTTCAATTACTTTTTGTGCCTTAAATATTTTTATATCATTCTAAAGTTAGTTGTGACATGGGGATCCTAGTTGCACCTTGGTTTTTGTGCATCACATCTATTTAGGATTTTCCTCTCTTAGATGGGCTATCTTGTATGATATATTTGGATTGGATACTTTGTGAGTGGGGCCAACAACTATTTTGGTAGCCAAGTTATGGTGGACCTCTTGATTCCCAATATCTATGGGTTTCATGCAATTAATGGTCTTGACCATGGACACTAGGCAGAATTGGCTAGACACCTTACCTCTTCCTTCTCTCTCCCTTTTAGCTTTTATACTTTCATCCTTGCTTGCAAAATGATTTCTTATACTCTTAGGATGCCCTCTCTTCTCCCCCTGCTGCTGGATCTCGTCCCTCTCTATTGAGGAAGTAAAAGAATCTCAAGATAGGAGGAGCTTGGGGAAATCTACTTGCATATGATCATGGGATTCAGATTTAGTTCTCTTTCAAGATTTCAAAGCTTCCTTTTTTTTACTCAAGCAAGTATTATGTTCTCCCATAGCTTCATTTCCTTGCTTATCCTACCCTCATTTCTTTTCTTCTTGGTCGGATCCCTAGTCCCCATGGTTGAGTTTGTGCTAGAAACATGAAAGACACTCTTCTTCGTGCTACTTCGATCTAGGGTTTCTCATTCTTGGAGATGGAACTAGTTTGGACGAATGGAGAAGCTCAAAGTTATAATCTTCTTCCTTCTATCTCAAGTTTCTTTCTATTTGGATCTGCAACTCCATCTTAGAGGCATGTTATATAACTTTCTCCACGTTTATTGCTTACCATTTAACTTGTCATGCTAAATCTTGCTCTAAAACCTAGTAATGAGTAGCAATTTTGAATCCTTAGCTAAGTTATGTATATATGTGATGATTTTTGAGTAGATATATCTCTTGTTGCTCTCCTTAATCTTGTTCACACTCTTTGTGTGGGGAGATGAGCTTCATACCTTTATTTTCCTTGAATTGATTGAGTTGTTATGGTGGGAATTGATGGTTGTCCTTGACCTAATTGAGTTGATTTCTACCTCGCTTCATGATCCGATGACTAGTGTTTTCTGTAGAACTATGGTGGTGACTTTCTATAGTTATGATGACCTTATTAGATGCCTAATAACCCATGGTCTTAATATTTTTAGCTCTAGTTGTTTGATGGCATCCTTATCATAATAATCTATGGTGTTTGAATGGTCAAAACTAACTATGGTTTATTTGGTGCCTTGAAAATGGGTTGGCCTATAGGAAGGAATGATTTTGGTACTTTTCCTACTATTTTGATGAATAATGAACTCAGGAAATGATGGTTATATGTTCTTCATAACTGAATAATTGATGGTTATCTAAAGTCCCATGAACATTGATTTTCCTAGAGTTTTGAGCAGATTTTTCCTCCTTGTGTTTCAATTCAATAGTTGGTTTTGATGTTGTCGGATTTGACCATTTTGTGCCAATTAATGGTCTGGATTTATCTTCTATTTTGTACTCTCTTATGTTTGAGAAATAAATCTCATGATGCTATCCCAAGTGGTTTAAGTCAATGGTCTTGTTTCTTTCTCAAATGATGATTTTTTTCTAAATGCTTTGAGCTAATTTTCTCATGTTTCCATAACTCTATGGTTGAACTCTTGTGTCAACTGATGAAGGTTACTTAGTTTCTATTTTGGATCCTAGATTAAAAATTATGGCATTTTTTCCTCTCACAATCGATGATTTTGATGCTCTCACAATGGCTATTTTGATGGTCTCACTAGATTCACAATCGATGGCTTTTCTAATTGCTGATTTCTCTAAGTGTTAGATCGATGTCACTTTTGAGGTTCACAACTCATTGTCATCCTGAGAGGTCATGGAATGTTTTCTCTTCAATATTAGATCGATGGTTTCACTTAATTGATCAATCGACGATTTTCTTGGCTAAGATAAATGATAATTTAGCTAATATCTAATTTGAGGGGTTTCAATGCTCATGAAACCAATGGCAAGTTTAGGACTTACACCTGATGGTGATACATGGTTTTTCTAAGTCATAACATGATGGTTTTCCTAAGAGGAATGTCTCAAGGTTTTACATGTTTTGCATCTGATGGTTTTACCTACTTAACATGCGAAGGTCTTGGGTGAGGATTTATACTTGAAAGATTTGGGTTTTATGCTCTAAATATGATAAATTATGTTTTATGCAACTGTGGTTCAATTGTGATGATTCATATACACGATGCACTTGGTTTAATTGCCTTGAATCCAATGGTTTGATGTGTGGTCTATGATTCTATAGGTTGTGTTTATTGGACCTGATGTTGGGGGATTTGATGAGGTGGCTTTGAGCCCAATGAGTTGTTAATCTTATCCTTCCCCTCAAATGAATATAAACCTAAGATTGTAGTAAAGTGTTGATTCACAATGTTAAGATAACTTGCGTTGTTAACTCTATTCCTAGTATAATTAAATGAGGTGGATAATTATACCTAGTTCCCTTTCATATTGTGATAATAAAGGAATGTCTCTATTTCTAAGATTTGTTGGAAATAAAAAGAACTAGGGATTACATATAATTGCTATTTTGGAAACCCTAAATTGGTAAAGTTGTTGAACCTTAACACTAATTCAGGAACACAAAGATGTTTCTTAGTTTCCTTTTGTAATTAGTGTAATGATGGAGAACTTTCCCTCTCCACACTATTCTAACTCTAATTTGTTGTTAAGTGCAATGTTAAGCCAAACATTATATATTACATGTAGGTGATGGTAGTTGAGCCTTGATGAGGCATGGAAAGGTAATGATGTTCTTGTCGGAGATAGTTTGATGGTCTTAATGATCTTTGGGCATGATTGAACCCTAATGGAGGTGTGGTCCTCTTCATGATGTGATAGGGTTGGTACCATGGGATAATGTGATAAGGATTATATATCTCGTGTTGGTGTGATGATGAGTAAAGTCATGAATGATAGTGAAATAGTATCATGTGGTGTTGTAATAAAGAATATGTCTTATACATTTTATATATATTGGATTTGTTACATATCAAATGTCTGCTAGAAATGAATTAGGATTTCTATGCCCACTTCTTTGATTTAGCCTTAATTTACACAATCCACTTAACTAATAAAAGTGAAATATTAATCATGTAGTTGCCTTGTGACGTAGATCCATCTTCAACATCAGTACTTGCTGGATGGTGAAACAGGCTTTCCCTTAGTGGAAGCTCAGAGTCATTTACTATTGAGTATACACATTCACATGATTGTTTGTGGGCCATATCCTGGAAGGAGTGCGGCTACATGCCGTAGCTAAGTGATTTGATTTAGTAAATACTTGTGATATTTCACATGATTCTCTAAGGGACATACCTTGGAAGGAGTGTGACTGTAGGTCGTAACTTAGTTTTCACTAGTATCGTGACCTATATACCAAGGGTAGACTAGGATGTTTTACAGCTTGACCTTATGTGTCATTGCGGCGAACCCGTACTGATCAGGAGCAGATGAGACCGTAGGAGTCAGAGTCCTCCTAGATCTTGCATGGCACTGATTTTGACTTAGCAATGGTCAATTGGAGTATGAGTGGTATACCTCATCTCCTCAGGGCATTAATAAAATATGTAATCAGCCGTGTAGCATATTTGATTAGGATTATATACAACACTTCACATTGGATGATAACCCCTATTTTCTCCTTCATATAATAGATGATGTAAACTTCTGTACGATAATGTAGATATGTTTATGTTGTTAGATCAATTTATGAAGTAGGTATGCTTACATGCTATATTGTTAGATATGCTTATATTGTTAGATATGCTTAGATTGTTAGAGATTCTTATATTGTTAGAGATGCTTATATTATTAGAGAAACTTATGTTGTTAGTAGTGCTATTCCATTAGACATGCCTTAAACTATTAGACATGCTTATACTACTAGCCATGCTTACGATTTAATAATGCCTATGTAGTTGGATATGCTTATGATATTAGAATTGCTTATGATGTTAATCATGCCTATGTAGTTGGATATGCTCATATTGATAATTATGCTTCAGTTGTTAGCTCTATTCAAGATGTAGATATAATTATCCTATTGGACATATTAGATTGTAAAGATATGTTATGCTATTAGAAGTGCCTATGTTGTTATATATGGTATACAATTAGACATGCTCATATTGTTAGTTTTATTTGTTACTATAGACATGCTATATTGTTAGACATGTTCCTACTATTCAAATATGCTTATGTTGTTATCGATATTTATGATTCTAATTAGGCCCATAGTGATGGTTATGCTCATGGAAATATCTACCTCTAGTAATTGAGAATAATGCTACATTTTAAGACTCTGATTAGAATTTCTCTTAATAAAGCTCTTATGGTGGATAGTTCCGATCTGTTTCTTAATCTATCTATATGCCTAATTTGATTAGTCTACTGAACCTAATTAATAACATAATCTGTCATAATAAATAAGTGTTGTTGCGAGTTATATCTCTTGTAGGGACATGGGTCTCACTCGTGGGTAACCACAATCTTTTTAGGTGATCATCAATAGCAGTTGCGGACCCGTTCCAATGAGGAGGAGCTGATGTGATGGATCATATCTAGATAGTTGTTTAGATGTCTAGTATGTCCTAGATTCGTCCCTATACTCTTAGGTTCGGGTGGGAATGTTTTGAATATAGTGTTTTTATCGACTCGAGCTTTCCTAGTGTTCTAATGTTATACATGTGGATGTTATCTCTTGTGTATATGAGGTGGTTGATGCCACATAGTCAATGTAAGATATTTTTGGTATGATTTATGAAATAATCTGAGATGTTGGGCTATTATGCTAATGTTATTAAGAAAAATTGTGAAAAATTCATTAGTTTTAATTAACCCTCTTTTTAGTGATGTGTTTTATTAACATATAATCATGTTTAGGTTTTGAGTAATATCACTTTGTGTGATGGGTTGTCACATCTAGACAGTACTGTATTAGTTATTACTTATTGGAATCTTAGTTAAGTCATAAAAGATGAGTAATTGACCTAATCAACTCAAGCTTATCACTATTTGTGTTGTTCTCCATGACAATACGAGCTATTCTAGTGTTTAGATGGTGGAATAGCAAACATGTATCCTTGTAGAGGCCCAAGGGTTGTGAGAACATACATGAGGTCATATACTTTGAAATATACATAAATGATTATGCATGAGTGTGGTTGGGGCCATAGCAATTGTGATATGTGATGTTTGGTGTGGCATTTTTGTACTTCTCATATTCCTAATATGTTAAGTCCTTGTTTTTCAAAAACAATAGCATGAAAACACTACTCACAAGTAGATTAGTCTTATCATAGTATAGATACATATCGAACCCAAAGGAAAACTCTTTGAAATTGAGTTAGATATTTATTCTAAATAGGAAAAAGTACTTAGTAATGATATTTTTTTGCAAGGTTTGTTTAATTAAGTAAATTAACAAGGAAACTATTGAAATAAAACTATGATGGAAATGATTTTTAATAATAGTAATATCAATGGGGAAATGAGTTTCACTAATTGCCTACATATCCACTATCTTACATTTCATCACTAACTCGCATAATTATTAGATTGGATGAAGGAACTCCCATATTCTTTTAGAGAATGGAATTCTAAAGGACATATTTTCTCATAGGTTCTAGGTCTTATTATCTATGAATCTTGAATAGGTTACCCCAAGAACTCATTTCTTGATCTCATCCTAGGTTGATTAAAAACTAATAGATATTCTAATCCTAAGTTTCAAGGTATCCATGCTTAGAATTGCAATAGAAATGTAAGATTGATATATAATCCATAGAACACATTAAATAGTAAATAAAAAGTCCAACAATTCAAGCAACCATTAATATACATTTTAAGATTACATTACAAATAGCAAGGCTAACCCACATGTCCCAGCATAAAATCTACTTTGTACTCATGATAATGACATAATAGAAAATATAGAATAAGAGAAAGCTCATGGATAAAGTAGAACCATAGAGGATAAGCTTTGTGATCATGCCACAATTCCCAAACGATGGATGCAATCATCGTTACATCCTTTGATGGGGCGGGTCTCCATGTCAACCCATCAAGTTCCTTCTTTCACTCTCCTTGTTGGTAGCTATAGTTGTAAATGGGATATATAGGTCATGAACCCTTACCCTAGATGTCCTCCAAGTTTATTTATATTAACCCACAAGCTATCACATCCATACAAATTAATCCATTGACTTTCATCCATTTTTGTAGATATCAATCACATGAGTTTTAGGAACATGTAGGGTCATTTGGATGACATGAAGTAGTCCATAAATATTTTACTTGTGTAGATAATCTAATTATTCTTCCAATCCAACTTGAAATGCTCAATTCTATCATTGGTTGTGGAATCTAGTGTTGTTTTAGTGCCATGGTATATTTTTAGTTGGCTGACTCATGGAATGATCCGGGTGACTCACTAACTATTAAAGATTTTACATAGAGACGAGCTAGATGAATCATGTGTGCGTTGGTCAACTGTCCAATCACAAAAAATCCCATTGGTTGTTGACTTCAAAATCAATTGAAGATGATTTCTAGTCACCCAAATCACTTTATGCATGTTCATCAACCTACAAGCCCAGTTGCTCGAATATCAAAGAAATTCAAGCGTGAGTCTATCAACTGACATGTACTCTATCGACTGACATGTACCATATACATTCATACTTTGTAGGAAATTTCCTTCTACATACAATGGCTTTTAATTCTTCTAATTACAAGTTTTTATGCAAAAGTTATGTCCATTTGAGTTATTATCTATACTTTAGTGTTCCTCACTTTAACTGTTAGAGTTGGGCAGTGAGAATATGTATTCTGATCAATTTCTTAATATTTTCATGTAGGAATGATTGCGTCTCTCTTTGATGAACCAACATTATAGATGAGACATAAATATCTGTTGAATACCAAACAAATTGTATGAACTACTAAACTCCTCAAAATTGAAATATTGAGTAAAATGTAAGGGAAATATGCAAAAATACATCTAAAATGCAACTAAGAAACATGATGAATAGACATTCATCACAACCCCATGACTGAATTTTACTTGTCCTCAAGTAATGTAGAATCCGAAACACTATCCAAATAATTACTTTCAACAAACATACATGCCTGATACTCACATCATGGTTAAATATCTATACCAAAAAAGGCTAAGCAACCTCAATTTTATAAAATCACATAAGCCAACTATCAGTATTCTCTATCCTAACTTAGCTTCACACACCTTTTTCTATTTCAAAAACCTAGTGTAAACAAGATGCAATGTTCTTGATGCTTCAGATAATATTGCACAATCCTATGATATTTTTGCACAAGAATAGTGTTTAGCTTTGGAAGGGTGTTTTTGTAGTAGTTATTTTCCCTTGGGTAGAATATAGAGTGAATGGATATACAAAAGAAGATTGTGAGTCTCTTCTCTATCAACTCAATATTTCTCTTTACTGATGCAATTAAATTGATTACATTTTTTTTTTATTTTGTGTGCACATTGACATCTTTTCTATACTAGTTGTGATACACTCCTATTACTGATGAGGGGTATGGCAAAAGTGACTATAGAGGGAAGGGCTGGAATCCCCCCCTGTGGTTGGGGTTTCACACACTTTTTGACTTTTTGATTATTTGGCAAAGAATGGGGATGACATGCAAACATGAATGCAAACTAAACCCACTAGATAATGTCTTCAACTAACATTGCAAGGATTAAGATCTGGAGAATAGATTAAGCTACTATCTTGTTGTTGTGGGTATGTATAAATGAGTGGGCTAACAAAACTTGTAACCCTAATGGACACACTCAAATTCTAAAACACTTGGCCTCATAAGCATGGGTTTGTATCATATCATAGAAGGTGACAAGTTAGAGGTCAATCCGTAGGAAGAGAGGGGGCATAGAGATTAGTTAGTTTTGTCTAGGTTCCTAAATTAGAGTCTAAGGTTGAAGGGTTTGACTTTGGATTTGCTAGTTATACTAGGTTGATGAAGCAAGCAAATTAATAAAATGAAAAAAGAGAAACCTTCTTTGACGTAGGTAGATAATTAAAATTAATAAGGAAAGAGGCATGTAGTAAATTACATTGTTTCAAGCAAGATCAAGTTAACACTAGAACTAAAATAACAAATCAATTTTACTTAACAAATAAAGAGCAGAACTAGCTAAATTATGTAGGTCACAATTTAGGTAAAATAACAACTAAGAGAATATATTAGCAATTAACTAGCCAAGACCATAAACAAATCACAAATTTAATACTAACTACACTTGCAAGGCCTATCTACCATGGGTAATTCCGTTGACTAACTAAGCAAGTGAAAAGAATAACTAAGTAACACTAGATAAACAAAAGAGCAATTAAGGTTTAAATCAAATAATAGGAGTGTAGGTCATTTGGGGTAATGTGACTATCACTTAGATCAGGGGTCATAACATGCAAACATTACTCATTCATTTAGATTATCAAGCTAAACAATCAATATATATGTAATAGAATTAGCCTAAGCAACTAAGCATGGATGGAATACAGTATGTTTAGGGGAATTAGTCCTTATCACCCCCTATCCAGTCTTAAGAGGCCCATTAAAGTAGGGTTTAGGTGGACTTTGACTAAGATCCAACAAGTCTAGGTTTCTAGATTAGAAGCTCTTAGGGAAATTGGGGGCGAAGGGTAGTAATGGAGGGTGGAAATGGGGGGTTTGTACATAATGTCACCTACTATCTAGCATTTAGGTAGCACCAAGCCAGTTGCAATAAACACTTCTAACTGGATACCTAGATTTCTCACCTAGGTGTAGGAGAGTGGGTTGATATGTAGGAAGATAAGTATCTAGATAGGGATCCACTTACTGGAGTCAGGAGCAAATCCCAATATAGCTACATATAAATAATTTCCTCTAGAAACTAGGTGATTTCAAGCATAAACCACAATTAATCCATGGGAAATTAGATAGAAGTAGAGGAAAATACTCTATGAAGTTTACATATCACTTTCTCTCAACAAGGTGTGAAAGTCACAATTTTAAATATAAACATATCACCTAGGGCCTTAGCTACTCATAGAAAAAGAAATGGAGAAAGAAAAAGAAGTAGAGGAGTAGATACACATGAAAAATCAGTAAAGGCTCCTCATTCACCTCCAGTTTAGGGTGCGCGTCCTCCTTCCTCCTTGATGGATTCCTGACATGAAATGGTGACTGGAAGTGGCCAAAAACCTAAAGAGCTAGGGTTTTGAGGTAGAAGATGATGGAAATTTTGTGGGGGTAGGAGGGAGAGTAGATGGCTCAATAAATGCTATGATGGATGGGAATAAGTGCTAGACCAGCTCCTAGCCTCCACCAAGGTATACATAATTCTTGGGAAGCATTGGGTTAAGTTGTGGTAGAATAGGAAAATCAGTGGAAAAGATGAACTACGATAGCTTCCCAGCACAACTATTTTTGGGCACCACATACGTGGTTGATAGGATGATGTAGGCCGTGGTGGAGTGGAATGATGAGGTGGAACATAGTAAAATATGGCTGGAGTTTTTGAGGATGATAGGATTGAATGTCATAAATATGAAATGATCAGATCATCTACTGAACTGACCAGTTCAAAAGTATGGATCTATCAGTTCAGGTTACGAATGGACTGGTTGGAACATCAATAAGTCTGTATCAAGGATTGATGTTAAGGTCGTGTTGTGCATTAATCAAATATTAAAAGTCAATATTATTGTAACTAGGAAATATAGTGAACCAATCGATTCAAGTGTTGACCCAACTTCTCACATGTGAACCAACCGGTTAAATGGCGAAATAACAGGTTCATGATTTGCAAGTTCTAGAAAATTCATAAAATTTCATTTCTTTGATTCCAACTTGATCTGTTTCTGACCCTGTCCCTCCTATAAATAGAGGGGTAGTCAAGGATTTTAGTGGACACAACAATAATCTATGACAATTTTTATCTTCTCACGATTGTGACAACTTGAGAACCCAAGTAAGTCTTACCCATAAAAGAGCTAGACATTAAGGGAGAGACAACAAGAGAGAGTAGTCATCCTTACCACATTGACATAAAAGGGTAAACTCCTTTGTCTATTCTAAAAGAATGATAGGAGTTCCCAATAGTCTACGTGGACTATGAAGAGGTGTGGGGGTCTTTGCCAACTGCTAGGTGGGCATCATCAATCACCATCTGTGGTGCTACACTAGGAGGCCACCGTTGACAACCACCTGAGTGCCACTTGTGAAAGAAGCACACTTTTGCAAGGATAGTTGATGGACTTGCTCTAGTACCAGGTATATGCCTAGCAACCTTCCTTCCCAATCTATAGTTGTTTTTGCGATCCACAATTCAGGGGGAATATGGCAAGAATTTTTTTTCCGCTGCCATCTCTTTCTCTATATTTTCCTATAGTGGTATCAGAGCCACATCAATTTATTATGTTTTGGGACTTAATCGATATGTTCATATTTATTTTTCATTTATTTATTACATGCGATGTGAATATTTAAATTATTAATGTGCATATCCAATTAAATACCACATACAATCCATTTATATCTATATGATATGATACATATGCAATTTATAAGCGTTGCCCTGAAATTGTGTTGATGGTGGATGTAAGCATGGTTATGGACAACAACCACTAAATATTTGTACATGGTTGAATGTTTATATTCCAGACTTTTAAATTTAGTTTTTATATCGAGCATCTCTCCCTTTTTCCATATGTAAGTTAATGTTTTCCTTCCTATGCTCCTCTCAAATGTAACTCAAGATTTCCCTATTACAATATAATAAGTTCAATAGGGATAGGATAGTTTGTTTTCCTATTTTCACAGAGAGAAGGTATTCAACACTAGATGAGTCAAGTGACTCAGAAGTCAAACGAATTGACTAGAGGATCAAGTAGGTCAGAGGAGAGTAGGAGTCAATCGATGGATTGGTGGCCCAACCAATCAAGTAGAGGAGTCCCTATGCTGCTTGAACTAGAGGCAAGTCAATTGATCCAAGAGATCAACCGACCGATTGAGAGGCCAACAGATCGACTCAAGAGTTGAGACCGACCAGACTAGTTCCAAATAATTTCATTAGTATGACTGTAACCATTGATCATATTTTATAAGTGTATGTTTTATTTATGGGTATAATATGTATATGATACATATTATAAGTATGTGGTGATCGGATATATATATATATATATATATATATATATATATATATATATATATATATATATATATAAATATAAATCCTAATAAACTAAGGGTGGGCATGCCAAGTGTGGTGCATCATCAATCTCATAGAGGTGTGATGGTAGTTATGTGGGCCTACCAAGCAGGGTGCATTACTGTTGTATTGGCTTTTGGGTTAGGCTTAACTAGGTGACCTTAGTGAGTTAAGTTACTAGAAGCATGCAAATGGATTATGTCAAGGAGTTTTGCATACCATCTATCCTAGAATTGCATGACATGCAATTGGAAAATGTTTCTTACTTTTATAACTGGTTATGAACGCTAGCACTTGCTGGGTAATAATTTAAATATTTTGGGTCTTGGCTCACTAGAAAGTTGTGTGTTGCAATCTTCCAAATTGATATGTGAGGGCATTAATTTGAAAAAAATAGTGGGAGTGATAATTAATTAAAGGCCTACTTTAATATCATCAAATTTTATTTTAATCAAATCAAATCAAATCAAATCAAAGGTGTTTTGACAAATTGTAAATTTTCCTTGTAGAATAAAATGACAACAATAATATGTTTTCTTTTGTGACCAGTCCTTGAGAAGGAAAAATTGAATGGGAATAATTAGAATCGTTCTCACATAAGAGCACAAGCTCTATTTCCTGGAGACCTTCTCCCTCTACACCTAAGGATTACATGGATGCTTACAAGAAGCGCTCTGAAGATGTCATAGACGTCAAATGCCTGATGCTATTTTTCAATGAACTATGAGTTGGAGAGACAACATGAGAACATGGATGTTATTGAGATGATAACACATCTTAAGAATATATACCAAGCTTATGCAAGACAAGAGAGATATGATTTCTCCAAGGAATTGTTCAAGTGCAACATGGTAGAAGGATATCCAGTAGGTCCCCATGCTCTCAAGCTTATTTGGTATGTGAAGAACTTTGCTAGACTGGGACTTCCCATGGGTCAAGAGCTGTCAATAGATGTGATTCTGCAGTCACTGCTAAAATCATACATCCAGTTTGTCATGAGCTACAACATGAATGATTTTGACAAGCCATTGTTAGAATTACCTAGAATGTTAAGAGTAGATGAAGTGCAGATAAAGAAAGCCAAGCTCAAGTCTGTGATCATGATCAACAGAGACAATGGGATGTCCAAGGGAAAAGGCACAGCTAAGAAGAGTTCTAAATCTAGCCAGAATCCCAAGTCTTATACACTTAAAGAAAAGAGAGGGGTGACCAAGGGAGGCAATTGCCACCATTGTCACCAGTCTGGATACTGGAAAAGGAATTGCTATCTCTACCTAGAGGAATTAAGGAGGAAGATGGAGGGGATAGAGATATCCACTCAGGTTTATATGTTATTGATATAAATATATCTACTTCTTCTTCTTGGGTACTAGATACTGGATGTGGATCTCACTTATGTTCAAATATGCATGATATGAAAAGAAGTAAGTCTTTAATAATAGGCAAAGTCAAACTGTGTGTTGAGCATGGAGCAAGAGTTATTATCACTATAGTTGGAACCTATGATTTGTCTCTACTCACAGGGCTTGTAATAGAGTTGGAGAACTGCTATTTTGTACTTACCAATAATAGAAACATTATTTCTATGTGTTATATGGACAACAATGGATTTAAATTTCATATAAAGAATGGTCAATGTTCTACTTCATATGATGAGATCAATCATTCCAGTGACCCGAATGTCCTATGGTCCTTATTTGTTAGTTCTAGATACAAAAAAATTATAATTTAAATACCAAAATATTATAACTCGATAACTCAAATAAAACATACCTTTGGCATTGTCGGGTATGTCACCTCAATGAGAAATGCATATCTAGTTTCCACAAAGATGGATATCTAAACTCCTTTGATTTCGAATCAATAGAGACATGTGAGTCTTGTTTTTTGGGCAAGATCATAAAGACTCCCTTCACTGGTAACAGTGAGAGGGCAAATGATCTATTAGGACTCAATTCATATTGATGTGTGTGACCCTTTTAGAATAAATGCTAGAGGTGGTTATCAATACTTCATTACCTTTACTGATGACTTTAGTAGGTATGGTTATATTTACTTGATGAAACATAAGTCAGAAACCCTTGAAAAGTTCAAGGATTTCATGAATAATGTACAAAACAAACTTGGTAAAACTATTAATACATTTCATTCATATTGAAGTGGAGTTGAGGACCTTCTGTGTGACCATGGTATCATATCACAATGAAATCCATATGGAACACCACAGTATAATGGTATGTTAAAAAGAATGAATCACATAATGGTAGATATGGTATGATGAATGATGAGTTTTGTTGGTCTTCCAACTTCCTTTTGGGATTATGCTCTAGCAACCGCAACATTTACACTAAACCATTTACCATCTAAATCAGTTCCAAAGACATTGTAATAGACATGGTATGGGAAGTGTCCCAATGTGTCTTTTATGAAGATTTGGGAATGTGAAGCTAATGTGAGAAAGCAGTTTCTTGAAAATCTTGAACCCAAATTAGATAGATGTTATTTTTTTGGATATTCTAGGCAAACCCAAGAATACTACTTTTATACTCCATCTGACAGCAAAGTGTTTGTTTCCAAGGATGATGTATTCTAAGAATATGAATTCATTTCCATAGGAATTCGTGGGAGGAAAGTATAAATCAAAGAGGTTGTAGATCAACAAGAAAACATTGAACATTTAGAGGTACACGAGGAAAATGAAGAATCATAAACTATTATGGATCTTAAATTCCTCACGTAACACATGAACCTTGCAGATCTAGTAGGACATGCCTTGAGCTGAAAGATTTGGTTATCTTGTGACTCAAGAAGGCAATGAGTTGGTAATTGATGATGAGTCAACAACCTACATAGAAGATGTTAAGGGACCAGAATATGAGAAATGGCTTGAGGCCATGAGATATGATATTGAATCCATGTACACCAACAAGGTATGGACCTTGGTGGATCCACCTGAAGGAGTAAAACCCATAGGGTGCAAGTGGGTCTTCAAGAAGAAGACTGACATGGATGGCAATGTACAAACTTCTAAAGGTCAATTGGTTGCAAAGGGTGTCAAACAAGTTCAAGGTGTTAACTGTGATGAAACCTTTTCTCTATTTTCCATGGTTATGTCCATCAGGTTCATGCTTTCCATTAGAACTTATTATGACTTTGAGATCTGATAGATGGATGTTAAAACCACATTCCTTATGGGAATTTTCTTGAAGATGTGTACAAGATACAACCTGAGGGTTTCATAAATCCAAAGGCCGCAAATAAAGTATGTAAGCTACAAAGGGGAATCTATGGATTGAAGAAAGCATCTCAGAGCTACAGTCTTTGATTTTATGAAACACTCAAAGAGTGATGACTTTAGTCAAAATGAAGATGAACCATGTGTTTAGAAGAAGGTTAGTGGGAGCCTGATTGTATTTATCATATTGTACATATATGTCATACTATTGATTAGGAATGAGATCCCTACTTTATGATGGTAAAAATCTAGATAGGAAATAAATTTACTATGAAGGACATAGGTGAATTATCCTATATCTTAGGAATCAAGACCTGTAGAGATATATCTAGAAGGCTTCTTGACCTAATAACCACACACATACATTGACAAAGTGCTTAAAAGGTTCAACGTGGAGAGCACAAAGAGTGGAAACTTACCAATGTCTCATTGTGTTAGTATCTCTAGATCTCAATGTCTTAGTTCTTGTGAAGAATGGGAGCACACGAGAAAGATTTCATATGCATCTACAATTGGATCTATCATGTACACAATGTTATGTACTCACCTTAATGTCTCATATACCTTGAGTATGACTGGCATGTATCATTCAAATCTTGGTGAAAGTCACTAGAATGTCATAAAAAACATCCTTAAGTACTTGAGAAGAACTAAAGATCAATTCCTTGTCTACAGTAGTGAGGAAGAGTTGGTGGTAAAATCTTACACCGATACAAGCTTCCAAACTGATAAATATGACTATAGATCACAATCTGGAATTGTGTTTTGCCTAAATAATAGAGTTGTAAGCTAAAAGAGTTCCAAGCAAGAAACAATTGTTGATTCTACAATAGGGGTTGAGTATATTGTTGCCTCCAATACAACAAAGGAGGATGTTTGGATCATGAATTTCAGTTGTAAACATGGGTTGGTTCCAAGCATCAATGATGAAATAGAGCTATATTGTGACAACAATGGATCTATTGCACAAGATAAGGAACCCAGATCACATCAGCATTCCTAGCACATCCAAAGGTGGTTTTGTCTCATATGAGAGATCATACATTGAGATGTGAAGATTTGTAGAGTACCAACTGAAAGCAATGTTGTTCACCCTTTGACAACAACACTTTTGTAGTAGAAACATGAAGGTCATGTTAGCTCACTTGGGATTAAGTTCATGGGTAATAGGCTCTAAGTGCAAGTGGGAGTTTTTTGGTATGTATGCCCAAAGAGCCAATCATATGATGATTCTAATGGCATATCTTGTAAACGATTAGATTAACAATAAACACAATCTTCATGTATATGTTTGTTTAATTATGAGATAATAATATAACATGATAGATGTCGAAAAAATGATGTTACTCAATGATGTATGTCTTAAGTTTGAGGACCTTAATAGTGAGATCATACGAATGATGAGAGTAGATACATTCTTATTTTGTCCCTAGTCGGATGTTATTAGGGATGCTAATAGAAAACAATACACATAAGACTAGAGTGTGTATTGGTTGATGACAAAATCCCATTAGTCATGATATGTGATATCAAACCAAACACATAGGTTCTTGTTAGAGAACATTGTATCAGATAGACCCACATTGAGAGTGATGCATGGAAACCATTGAATGGTAGTCAAAATCAACTCTCAAAGTGATGGTGGTGATTGTATTTCTTAGATATAAAGTTACTACACTCATCACTTGTCATTTGATGTACTTTGAAATCATCCAACGTGACCCTAAAAGGATTACCATTAAGGTGATACTCAGATACATTGTGAAACATGGGTAATGATTCTGAGTGATATAGATGGGATTTCTCCCTATGACCGGAGTTGATATCCTAGACACTTGACAAATGAGACTGAGAAATGTATACCCATACTCATGTAAATAAATATATATGATATCTGAGCTCACTTGTATCTCAGACAATCAGCTCCAGTTCAAGGAACATGGATTGAAGGTTGAGAAGATGACGATTCAATGACTCAAGTTCAATCTGGATATCAGAGAGTTGAAGATGTTCTCCAACTTTCCAATTACTTTGGTAGCAATGATGTGCTTCTCGATACCTCTCATTGTTTGTAATGTCATAAAGTAGTTGTGGACATTCATTACCAATGTAAGTTAGGACCTATGGGGTCACACACATATGATAAAGTTTGAAAAGGAGTTTACTCATGAATGGGGTATAACTTAATTATTAAAGAGTCCAGAAAATCATTTTATACAAGATTGGCTATTAGAGATCTGAAATAGTCGGTTTAGCTAGTGAACCAACCAATTCAGAAGTATGAACTGACCGAATTCAGGTTGTGAACCAACTGGTTAAGAAATCAGTAAGACTGGATCAAGGATTTATGTTGAGATCATGTTGTGCATTAATCGAATAGTAAAAGCCAATATGGTCATGAATAGGAAACATAATGAACTGATCAATTCAAGTGTTGAACCAATCATCTCACATGTGAACTGACCAATTCAATGGTGAACCAAATAGTTCATAGTTTGCAAGTTTTGGAAAATTCATGAAATTATGTCTCTTTGACTCCCAGTTGATCTGGAAACCCCCACCCTCCTATAAATAGAGAGGTATTTGAGGCTTTCAGTAGACACAACAAAAATCTCTAACAATTGTTGTCTTCTCACAGTAGTGGTACCATAATAACCCAAGAAAGTCACCCATGAAAAGGAGAGATAGCAAGGGAGAGACAACAAGGGAGAGCATTCAATGCTAATAGGTTGACATCAAAGGGACAACTCCATTCTTTCTGTACCAAAAGAACGATAGGAGTTTCTAGTGGTCTGCATGGACTATGTAGAGGTGTGGAGGCCTTTTTCACCCACTAGGAGGATGTCGTCAACTTCCATCCACAGTGCAACACCAGGAGGAGGCCACCAACAACAATCTAAGTGCTACTTGTAAAAGAAGCATGTTGCTACAAGGATAGTTTCTAGACTTACTCCAGGACCAGGTATACGCCTTACAACCTTCCTTCTCAATCTATAATTTTTGACACGGTCTTCTATTTAAGGGGAATATAGAAAGAAGTTTTTTTCCTATGCCAACTCTTTCTACATATTTCCCTACACCACAGCCTTGGCAAAGTACCACATGCCTTTATGAGGTCTCTTATGTACAATTCAGCTACATAGTCCTTTTTAATGCTGCTCTTTGTCTTAGATCAACTATTGATCACATGTGATAGGTTGGGGAAGATCTAGGGAACATCCATGTGTATAGAGACCCTAGGATCCTCCTCTTTATCTCCCTTCAATTCAGAGCATGATTCAAGTGATTGAAAAATATGAAAAGAAAAACTATAAATACATTTGATAGTGATATACTTATTTAGGAAAGTAACATGCAATCTGATATGTTTATATGTCATTAAAGAGTAAAATAACAAGATTTGACACCCTTAATGAGGGATTTTTCACCTATATGCAATGTATGTAATCTACATGAAGATCTAATATGCTAAAATAAAACAAGAAAATAAAAATAGATAAGTATGGGTGGAAAGAAGTATATACCACCCAACTTTACCCCAATCTTAGAAATTTTCTTATACCTAAGCAAACACTAAACAAAAGATGGAAGGGAGGAAATACTCAACTCTTATCTAGGTGGTCCTGAAAACTTGAAGGTCCAATTGAAAGGAATATGAACAAGGGATGGATCCTTGAACCTGAGAGATCCATGGTAAAATATGTGATCAAGTGACCATTGCAGCTCAAAGGTACTATTTGAATATTTGGAGTAGTAATGCCTTTCACCCAAAATCCATCCCGTAGGATCCATGAATACCCCTTCACTGGTAGCGTTGTGTAGAAGCTGTGTGTGGATCATGAAGAAGTGGAACAATGTAGTAATGGTGCCTCATTGGTGACCTAATATTTGCTCATCTATGAAGACTGGAGGCTGAATACCTTCTTATATGGCTAAGATAGTATGTAGAAAATCTATAACCTATCCTGCCAACTATGCCAAATTATATGGATGATCTAGCCCTAGCTTCTTCTTGTCACCAAAATCATCAAGGAAATATAGCACTGTCAAAGGAGAATCATTCTCATATGTAAAGATACCATGGTGAATATTTTTATGTGGTAGTATATTCTCTAAGTATACCATCCAAAAAGCATTGGGATAAGAAAACGCAATGAGATCCCTTACAATCTCAAGATGTGGATAAAAATTTACAAAAAGAAACTAAGAATTACAAAAAATAAACCAAGGAATTGAACAAAACAAAAAATTACAAAAACAAACTAAGATATAATAAAATAAAATAAAAATTACAAAACAATCTTATAATTACAAAAACAAACTAGGAACGGAAATTTCCAATTTTATCTTAATAGACTAAAAATCTAAGAATTTTTTTTCCCTGGACACAACGTTAAAATTTTATTTGGTATTTTCATACCCATCAAATTCATTAAGATATGAAATCTAGGATTTACCAAAATATAATACAGAAAGACCACTGACAAGTAGATGGATCATATTGTGGTATAATTAGATTTTAGTCAAATTAAGAAAAAATACTTAAAAATTATAGTTTGTTTGATTAACTAAATTAAAAAAAAAGAAATGAAATAAACTATGAAACAATTCATTTTTAACAATGGTAAAATCATCAATGCGATAGATTTCATTGCGACTACATGTGTATCTGCTCATTCACATTGTATCATCGACATAATTATTAGATTGTCGATAAAAAATATGTATCCTTTAGGAGTATGGAATTCGCACAGACACATTTCCCCATTTGCTCGAGGTTTATTCACTTACGGATCATGAATCTGTCACCCTATAGAAACTTGTTCATAATCTCATATGGGGTTCAACAAAGACTAACTAATAATCTAATCTTAAGTTTCAAGATCTCTATGCTTAATATTCCATTGTATAGATAAGGTGGGTAGCTAATCCATAGAATATGACGCAAATAATTAATCAAAATCCAATAATTCAAGCAATCAATAATTTATAATATATTATAGTAAAAACATCGGGGACTAATCCCCATGCCCCAAAAAGAAATCTATTCTCTATTCATATAATGATAAAAAGAAAAGAAAGAAGAAGATAATGCTCATGAATAGTGTAGCACTAAAGAAGAGAAACTTAGTGGTCTCGTCACAATTCTCCGAAACAATGGCTGCAATCTCCAATCACATCCTCCAATAGAGCACATATCCACATCAATCCATCGACATCCATCTTCAAATCTTTTTAGTGGCGTTTAGGTCTATGGATGGAAGAGATATGTCATGAACCCTTGTCCTATATGTTCCTCAAGTGCTTGTAGATCAGCCCACAACATATCAGATATATCCAAATATATCAATAACATATTAGCCTTTTGTTGTAAATTCACATCACAAGCATTTTGGGTGACTGAGGGACCAAGTGGCTGACAGGAATCTGTCTACAAACATACTTCTTCCATTCAAAATCAAATTATATTCAAATACAACTTGAATCATTCAATACTGACATTGGATGTGGAATCTATAACCGCTTTGGTGTCTGAGTATATTTTTCAGTCGACCGACTAATGGAACAAGTTGGGCAACTTGTTAACTAATACAAATTTCCATCTATAGGTGTGTTGGGTGACTCATGTGTGAGTCATCCGACTAACGGGTCACCCAAAATCATGTTAGTTACTTACTTCAAAAGTAATTTAAGATGAATTTCAATCAACCGACTGGTAAATTGAGTGGACCAACTTACTTTTATGCATGTTCTTCAGCCTACAACTTAGTCACCTAACTTATAAAGCAATCTAAAGATGAGTCAATGTACTAAACAACACCATATATATATATATATATATATATAGAGAGAGAGAGAGAGAGAGAGAGAGAGTCAGGCTAGAATACACTCAAGTGTATTCGGAGAAGAATACACTCAAGTAGTTTTTCATGATGTAATATTTTTTTAAAAAATATAATCCATTGATCTTCTTAATAATCTTGTGAATAACTCATATAAAAAAAATTGAGCACATTTGGATATTTATAGGTCATGTTATAAAGACCACACAAATTATGCATTTCAAATTAGTTTCGTGCATCGATTTTGTTGTCCTCAGATGAGTGACTTTCACTCATCCAAATGGGGTCAAAATTTGTATGTAGCCTAATTATAGTATGACAACGAAGATCAATGGTTTACATCTTGGAAACAATAGTCTTGATATGCAAACACACTTGAGTGTATCAATTTTTTTTCAAAAATCCAATACATTGATCTTCTTAATCATCTTTTGAATAACTCATATAAAAAATTTGAGCACATTTGGATATTTATAGGTTATGTTATAAAGACCGCACAAATTATGCATTTCAAATTAGTTTCATGTGTCGATTTTTTTGTCCACGGATGAGTGACTCTCACTCATCCAAATGGGCTCAAAATTTGTATGTCGCCTAATTATAGTATAAAAATGAAGATCAATGGTTTACTAATAGTCTTGATATGCAAACACACTTGAGTACATCTGTGCGATCTATACACTCGAGTGTATTCTAGCCTAACTATATATATATATATATATATATATATATATATATATATATATATATATATATGTATATATATACATAATTGCATTATGGCTTTTATATCATCTAAATCAGAGTTTGTATGTAAAAGTTGTCCATTTGAGTGGTTATCTATTATTTAATAATCCTCCCTCTAATTGTTGTAGTTGGGGAGTGAGGATATAAAGTGTTCGATCAATGGTTTACATCTTGAAAAAAATAGTCTTGATATGCAAACACACTTGAGTGTATCCATGCAATCTGTACACTTGAATGTATTTTAGCCTGACTATATATATATATATATATATATATATATATATATATATATATATATATATATATATATATGTGTGTGTGTGTGTGTGTGTGTGTGTGTGTGTGTTTATATATGTATATATATATACATAATTGCATTATGGCTTTTATATCATCTAAATCCGAGTTTGTATGTAAAAGTTATGGCCATTTGAGTGGTCATCTATTATTTAATAATCCTCCCTCAAATTTTTGTAGTTGGGGAGTGAGGATATAAAGTGTTTGGTTTTTTTTCTTCATCTTTACATGAGAGGATAATTTCTTCTCTCGTTGACTTGAGCCAACCTTACAAATTAGATGTAAAAATGCATGAAATGCAAAAAAATTACAGAAAATAATAAAACAATAAAATATGTGATTTAGTAAAACGTAAGAAAAATATGAAAAATTAGACCAAGAATTGTAAGACCTTACATGGCTATATAGGGTACTTCTTAGTCACTAGCTAGTAGTTTTATTAGTAAACCTTAAACTACCTAGGGATTAGTTATAAGACAATAAAACCATTAGTGTAGTATATTTTCCTAGGATTCTTTCAAATTGTGATTCTCTTATTTATCTCTAACCGAAAAGTAATCTTATCATTCTTATAATGTAACCACTACTATTTCATATTCTATAAATATTAATGTTGTATTTTATTTCTTCCTGTATTATTTTAATAGTAGGCATGTAATCCTAAATTGTCATATCATTTCTTTGGGACATGGTATCACCTCGTGGTTATACACAACTTTTAAGTAACGAACAAAAACCCAGGGATTTAGTAGAGAAACTTATTTCTTTCGAGGTTAGTAGTATCTTGGAGGTTGGTGGTGATCTTTTACTATGTGTCATATAGTTTTCCCTATAAAATTAGGTCTAGGAAGTGTGGATTTGATTGTATGTTTCTACAACTAGTGCTTCAGACTTGTATGTGCTTATTTAGATGCATATGATGTATCTATGTTAGCTATATGCCTTTTGTATATAGGTGGTGAAAGAGGTCACTAAGATTCATCTTATAAAGTTACCCATTACAAATGAAAGAAAGTTAGGACTTTATGTTATATATTTTGGAAATGAATTCAGAAAGTTCATAATACGATTTCCTAATATGTTGTTTGATGATATTGATTATTAAAATTTCATGTTTTCTTTGTCCCTAGGATGTCACACTTTATCCTTATATGTATATTTCTATATTGAAAGCATCTCTAGGCGTTTGTCATATATGCAGTCTATTGATGGACCCTGGTTGAGAGAAGATCATCCTAGTCCTAAAGGAGGAGGACCATATTAGATCTTTTGTTTCTCACTCTATGTTTCATAGATACTAACATTTAGCGCTAATAGAGGTGGTTTCTACTAAGTTTACATGTTCCTCTTGTATTTGGGAGAAGGCTTAGTTGAGAGATCATGACAATTGACCCAGTACAACTAGATTTATGTGTTTTCCTGGAGGTAAGTGGTTTGATCAGGAAGAAACTGGCTTTGTCATATATTTTAACCTCTAAATCATCATTACAACCTTTGGTTTGGTATGATTTATCTAGTTTAGTATGAATTTCTTTCATTTGTAGATCTAGTTTACAATAAAATCATCTAATATTCACCTTTTATTTGATAATATAAAGGTGACAACGATTTATAGTGTTTACCAATATCCCCTGAACAATCTTGACTCCACTATAACAGAACCCGAACAATTGCAAGTATCAAATGATGTCTGATTATTCTATAAATTTATAGTGTCTCACCTAAAGGCAAGTGTAGTAGATTGTCAACTCATATTCAACAACAGTGTTATCTCAACTCAAACTGATTAGAATTTGTCCTCTAACTATTTCACACATGCATCAATAACATCTTGAAGGTTTTCTTCTAGTTACCTTTTTTTTAACCATGGACTATAATTTGCATATCATCACCTTGTTCTTGTCTATTTTACCTCATACAAATCTTCACTTGAATGTGGATATATATTTAATGAATTTTTGGACATGATTGGCTCAATGATGATTTACCATATACCCCATCCTCACGAGAACTGTCATGCTGGGAGACTCCCCTAGATCTTCCAATCTTCAAAAGACCCCTTCTTGTACTAAATGAGATAGGCAACAGATGGGGAAGTTTATATGACCTTTTTCTCATGGTTTCTCCAGGTGATTTTTTTTCTTTTTCAACATAAACATTCACTAAAGCTCTCATTTTTTTCACAACCTAAAGAAGTCACAAAGCATGGCTTGTCATTATTTTACAATTTTGCCATGGTTTTATTTTATTCACACACTATGTAATGTATTTTGGTACTTTTAACCCTCTATTAATTATATGATTTTAAAGTATTGACTTTCCCTTCTCACATAATATGATTGTAAATATAATGTCAGTAGTTGACTAGTGGGATTTTTTATGAATTATTACTACACTACACTTGATTCATAACTAATTTTTTGACTTTAGAAATTGCAAAAATATATGTTCCTTAAAATCATAAGAAATATTCTTTACCTAATTAAATATCCATTCGATTGAGTGATGATAAGCGTTAACATTCTAGGTTCTAATTCATACTTTGAAATTAATAACCTTACTATTTAGTATAATGTTAGGTGAAGGAATGCCATATGTGAACCTAGATTTTTTTATTGAGATAACTAATGCAAATATTTAAGTATGTTGCATCTCTTTACATTCATTCCATATTATCAATTTATTATGTCTATATTTTTTTATTAATATGACATTCTTGATGCTATTCTCTTGAAATTATATGTCAATATATTTTTATTTTGATGTGAGTTTAATTCTCTAAAATTTAATTTGAGTTATTTTCTTTTAGACAAATGAAACTCTGACATATACACCTTATTCATATTTTTTTAATTGGAAACCAATTTTCCTATTTTGTTTAATTTTCTCCATTGTGTGATCGAGACCATAATATGATAGAAAAATAATTATAAATTTACTACATCTTATTTTTTGTAATAATATATGCAATATAAATTATAAGTACACACATTTAATCATTATACATATAATGGTATATATAGTAATTTCTTGGTCAAAGATTTTATATGCAATTTATATAAGATTTTTAAACTCTAGTACCTTAGATGATTGAATGAATTTGGACCATATATCATATTTTGTTATGTCAAATTCATAAATAAATTTAATTACAATAATTATATATAGTATTAGTGAATCTAATTTTTGTATATAAATATAGAAATATAAACATATACATATAATTTAAAAAATAGTAATATGTCACATATTTATTAATGATAATGTACTATTATTTGTTTAGATGTAATTGTTAATTTGAGTCAGATTGTATATTTAATTGATCACAATATTACATGTATAAATAAATAAAATAATAGGCCAACAACACACAACAACTTCTTAGCAAAGAAACCAAATAGAATGGACTTTTCAAGGAGAGGCCGCTACATGTGCAGACCAAGTTTGAAAAGTTTAAAAAATGCCTCAGCCATTGGGAGGGGAGACGCCAAATCAAGTGGCATGTCTATTCTCTCTCTCCTCCTCAAACTAGTTTATTTTGGAATTAATTTAAAAACTAAGATAGTTGGGTAATTATTGTATATAAGTAATTTTTTTTACTCATTACCTTCCTTCCATGTACAATTCTAGTATAATTCCGTATGGCATCATGAACCCTAAGGAGATCCCCTGGGGCAAGGTATGTGTCGAGTTCGTTGTGGAATCCACCAACTTCTTCACTATCCAGCACAAAGTTGTTTCCCATCTTAAGGTGCATTCCTCCAAACTAATTTGTTGAACGTTCTCATTGTCAATGCTTAGAAGAAAATCACTCTCCTTTTGTATATTAGTTTTCATGCTCATTTCTAAATGGCCCAAGATTTTATTGACATTTTAGGGATGAGCCAAGAAAGTTTTCATCTTAGCTCCCAACAAAGATCCACCGATGTTCATAGTTGGCGTCAACGACACGAAGCACAAATCGGATCTCAATGTTATCTTTAACTCAAGTTGTACTACCAAACACTTGGCTCCCCTAGCTAAGATTTTCATTTTAAGAAAAACCCTCTATCTATTGCATCCAAGGTTGGTACAAAATTACCTTCTTTGATTTTTTTTCCTATTGATGTTGTATTTCAATATTTTAAATTGTTGAGGGCCTAATGAAAATTATACATGCCATCATTGGTAGTTGAAGGAAGACTCTGTTTCTTTCATATGGGCTCATGAGTATTTTTGTAACATCCTCAATTTCATAGCTAAAGTAAGTCTTTAATGCGGGGTTTTGAGTAAAGGCATGCCAAGGGATGTAATGAATGTAACCATAGCTAGGTATGTAATTTAAGTTCACAAAATGTGTAATACAAGCCATCTGATCAACCAATACATACATAATGACTTAAATGTGTATGATTGTAGTCGGTTGTATATGAATATAAATGAATTACTCCTATGAACAATAAGGTGACGAACATATAATATGATGAGTCCAGTTCATGACTTGAGCCTTAGACCTAGCTTAGGTCTTCATGTTATGTAACTAAAGAAATATTGATCACATATGTCATACATGAGCTATTATATTGGTTGAAGACTTATTTTCATGATTTGAAATACAATCAAGCTCATGGACCCTTTAAAATACTAAGGGGTTGGCCATGTGCCCTAGAGCTCAATTCCAGCCCTATTGGACCAATTGAGTTTTACAGATAGGTCCTTCGAGTATAAATTTAAAATTATGTATTTAGTGGTCATAATAAATGCTCAAAACATTTTTAGTAGAATAATAATTAAAATATAAGATGGTGGGAAAAAAAATTTAGATGATTGTGATGTATATAGTGGCCTAGGTAATTAAATTAGTAATTATAATGTTTTTATTTAAATAACATGTTTGGAGTGGTTTTATAGCTAGTTTTTACTTAAAATCTTGCTCATGTGAAGTTGATGATAATATATCGGTTACCCCAAAATTTGAGTTCAAATGGGGTCATTTAGTGGTCTGTAGAAATATTTCTAAAAATTGGAGTTTTATGCAAAAGAAATTAAAAAAAAAGAGAACCGGGTTTCCTTCCCCTCGCACGAATAGAGCCGCACGCAGGGGTGTACAACGACTGAACAGATTCCCCCCTAAAGAGGGGTACTTGCCCAAGATTCGGATGATAAAAGGCTATAAAAGTCTTAGAATCTATGAAGATAGGGTTAGAAGAGTCCATAGCTAGGTTTTGGCTCGAAGTCAAGAGACAAGAGAGAACCAACAGAGAGGTTTAAGCGGCGGCCGGAGGGGGGCGGCTGTGAGTTCCGTGGAGCCAAGAAGCTTTGACTTTGACCACCCTGCACGCGTAGATGGTGTCTCCGAGATTAGGGAGGGTCATTCGGAGTCGTTGACAACTGGATCTTGCACGGTGGTGGTCTGAATAGGGTGCCCATGGCTGACGCCACCATGCTCTGTTCCTGAACTCGGAACAGGGGATTCACGAGGTAGAAGACGACGGGAGGATGCGCCGGCCCTAGATGTACATGAGGCCCTGGCCGCCAGATCAAATCTTGACGGCCGAGATTGGCCAAGGTTAGATAAGTTTCTAAAAATCATATCTTGAGATTCAAAACTCAGAATTTAACAAACAGGGTACCTATGGAAAGCTATTCGAGTGCACTATCCTATAAAAATAGTTTCAGTGTATGATTTTGATGTCTGCTATTTTTTATATTCTGGGTAGACAAAACTATATGATTTTGATGTTTTGCCAATTAAAATAGTAAACGCTTTTAGAAATTCATACAAATTTAAATGAATGTGTATTTTGATATATTTAACATTAATTCAGATCCTGATCTTTCATGTATGAAGTTTTATTAAGGTTTTTGATATAAACCCTAATAAGGGTATTTTGGGTATTTCGCCCATGAGATGATTTTTTTTAAATGACCTAATATTTTATACATGATCTTACTACATTGTGTGATTAATTTTCTAAAGCTTTGATGGATTTTCTTGTGTTATCATATTTGTATTAAGATTTGGACCTGAGTGACCATTATGTGAGGGTAATAGATGATTATCTTGACAATAAGTGGTATATGTATGGCTGATTAGGTCTAATATTATTAGCATGATGGTATTATATTTTGATTTTCTAACCAAGTCAGTAATTTTTCTAATATGTGACTACGTTTAGTAATTATTCTCATTATATGAAGTATATGTTCATATTAGTGCATAAGACGATTTATGTTGAGTATAAATATTATAGTAACTACACAATAAGAGTTTATTTTATTTTAAAGCCAAGATTTTATGGTGAGTATAAAGTTATGTTTAAGAACCTGAAGTTGGTATATATAGTTAGGAAGGCGGGGTGTGAGATTTAGAAATAGAAAGAGGGAATATGCTCTTGGACTAATAAAACTATGATGATATCGAGGTTATTAAAGTTATGGAACTTAGAATGGAGACTTCCTTATTGATGCCATCTGTATAAGAGGTAAGTGGTTCATGCCCATGAGTATTTATGTTTATCAAACCAAGTACATTTATATGCTTCTTAGATAAGACCTTCATGTCCTACATTCTGAGTTAAATATGTAAGAAATATTTTATGTGCTTATGATTGTAGAAATTCATATGCTCAATGCCTTAAGTAGTGATGTGTCATGGAATTATTCTAGATCATGAAGTTAAGTTCATAAGAAGGATAAGAAAATATAGTTCTATCATATCTCTTAAATATAGATGTAACCATGTATTGAGATTTCAAATAGGAACATGTCATCAATGTTTCTCGTATATGTAGCGATCTAAGAAATTAAGAAGTGATATAGATTCCTTAATAAGGTTGATGTTTAAAAGTTAAGTATTATGTGAGAATATGGGTGTCGCACATGGTAGACCATGGCCCAATTTCTAGGATAAGTGTACAAGTGGCATTAAAGATATTGTAAGTTCACAAAATGTGTAATACAAGCCATCTGATCAACCAATACATACATAATGACTTAAATGTGTATGATTGTAGTCGGTTGTATATGAATATAAATGAATTACTCATATGAACAATATGGTGATGAATATATAATATGATGAGTCCAGTTCATGACTTGAGCCTTAGACCTAGCTTAGGTCTTCATGTTATGTAACTAAAGAAATATTGATCACATATGTCATACATGAGCTATTATATTGGTTGAAGACTTATTTTCATGATTTGGAATACAATCAAGCTCATGGACCCGTTGAAATACTAAGGGGTTGGCCATGTTCCCTAGAGCTCAATTCCAGCCCTATTGGACCAATTGAGTTTTACAGATAGGTCCTTCGAGTATAAATTTAAAATTATGTATTTAGTGGTCATAATGAATGCTCAAAATATTTTTAGTAGAATAATAATTAAAATATAAGATGGTGGGAAAAAAAATTAGATGATTGTGATGTATATAGTGGCCTAGGTAATTAAATTAGTAATTATAATGTTTTTATTTAAATAACATGTTTGGAGTGGTTTTATAGCTAGTTTTTACTTAAAATCTTGCTCATGTGAAGTTGATGATAATATATCGGTTACCCCAAAATTTGAGTTCAAATGGGGTCATGTAGTGGTCTGTAGAAATATTTCTAAAAATTGGAGTTTTATGCAAAAGAAATTAAAAAAAAAGAGAACCGGGTTTGCTTCCCCTCGCACGAATAGACCCGCACGCAGGGGTGTACAGCGGCTGAACATAGTCCCCCCTAAAGAGGGGTACTTGCCCAAGATTCGGATGATAAAAGGCTATAAAAGTCTTAGAATCTATGAAGATAGGGTTAGAAGAGTCCATAGCAGGTTTTGGCTCGAAGTCGAGAGATAAGAGAGAACCAACGGAGAGGTTTAAGCGGTGGCCGGAGGGGGGCGGCTGTGAGTTCCGTGGAGCCAAGAAGCTTCGACTTTGACCATCCTGCACGCATAGATGGTGTCGCCAAGATTAGGGAGGGTCATTCGGAGTCGTTGACAACTGGATCTTGCACGGTGGTGGTCTGAATAGGGTGCCCATGGCTGACGCCACCATGCTCTGTTCCTGAACTCAGAATAGGGGATTCACGAGGTAGAAGACGACAGGAGGATGTGCCGGCCCTAGATGTACATGAGGCCCTGGCCGCCAGATCAAATCTTGACGGCCGAGATTGGCCAAGGTTAGGTAAGTTTCTAAAAATCATATCTTGAGATTCAAAACTTAGAATTTAACAAACAAGGTACCTATGGAAAGCTATTCGAGTGTACTATCCTATAAAAATAGTTTCAGAGTATGATTTTGATGTCTGCTATTTATTATATTCTGGGTAGATAAAACTATATGATTTTGATGTTTTGCCAATTAAAAATAGTAAACGCCTTTAGAAATTCATACAAATTTTACTGAATGTGTATTTTGATATGTTTAACATTAATTCAGATCCTGATCTTTCATATATGAAGTTTTATTAAGGTTTTTGATATAAACCCTAATAAGGGTATTTTGGGTATTTCACCCATGAGATGATTTTTTTTAAATGACCTAATATTTTATACATGATCTTACTACATTGTGTGATTAATTTTCTAAAGATTTGATGGATTTTCTTGTGTTATCATATTTGTATTAAGATTTGGACCTGAGTGACCATTATGTGAGGGTAATAGATGATTATCTTGACAATAAGTGGTATATGTATGACTAATTAGGTCTAATATTATTAGCATGATGGTATTATATTTTGATTTTCTAACCAAGTCAGTAATTTTTCTAATATGTGACTACGTTTAGTAATTATTCTCATTATATGAAGTATATGTTCATATTAGTGCATAAGACGATTTATGTTGAGTATAAATATTATAGTAACTACACAATAAGAGTTTATTTTATTTTAAAGACAAGATTTTATGGTGAGTATAAAGTTATGTTTAAGAACCTGAAGTTGGTATATATAGTTGGGAAGGTGGGGTGTGAGATTTAGAAATAGAAAGAGGGAACATGCTCTTGGACTAATAAAACTATGATGATATCGAGGCTATTAAAGTTATGGAACTTAGAATGGAGACTTCCTTATTGATGCCATCTGTATAAGAGGTAAGTGGTTCATGCCCATGAGTATTTATGTTTATCAAACCAAGTACATTTACATACTTCTTAGATAAGACCTTCATGTCCTACATTCTGAGTTAAATATGTAAGAAATATTTTATGTGCTTATGATTGTAGAAATTCATATGCTCAATGCCTTAAGTAGTGATGTGTCATGGAATGATTCTAGATCATGAAGTTAAGTTCATAAGAAGGATAAGAAAATATAGTTCTATCATATCTCTTAAATATAGATGTAACCATGTATTGAGATTTCAAATAGGAACATGTCATCAATGTTTCTCATATATGTAGCGATCTAAGAAATTAAGAAGTGATATAGATTCCTTAATAAGGTTGATGTTTAAAAGTTAAGTATTATGTGAGAATATGGGTGTCGCACATGGTAGACCATGGCCCAATTTCTAGGATAAGTGTACTAGTGGCATTAAAGATATTGTAACATGAGTTCATGATGATATTATCAAATTATGAGATATTAAGTCATGATTGAGTTTCACGATGGGAATCTATATGATTGCTACCTTAAGGTTTAAGATTTAAGTTCATACAAATGTATTGAGATCAGACTTAATGAGATTAAATTGAGTACGATTAAGATGCAAGTTAATATTTTCTAAGATTTCTATTATATGGTTTATGATTTTAAGACTTAAGTCCATTAAGATTAGATTTTGATGAGGTTTTAACAGAGAATGAGTTATCTTGCCAAGAATCAGATATCATACTTTAGCTATACACATTACTTAAGTTACTTTTGTATATTTAGTATTTTTATACTCATTTCAGATCTTGTCTCATAAGACATTAGACTCATGTGTGATATAATTGGTATAATGAAGTAATCTTACCAAATCAGAGTTTTAGAATAAAGTTTACCTTGATAATGAGATACATGATTAAATCCGATAATGGATTGAGTTTTAGAACTCAAGAATAAGAGATTTAGATTCAGACTTAGACTACTCACTGTGTGAGTAGCCATATTTTGAATAAAAGATACATGATAAGGATTTTAGACCAAATCTCAATTATGAAGTAATTGAGATCCATATTCACATTCAGTTGTAGATTCAGTTTATCACTTAAGAATAAAAGATTCAGATTTAGAATCTAGTACATGCTCAGTACTCAGTAATCAGTAATCAGTTTCAGATAAGTTCAGTTTTCAGTATTCAGTAAAGCTATCAGTATTCAGCTTCAGTTCAAATTAAGAATTAAGTAAGTTTAGACTTAAGATAATTAAGTCAAAACCTTCACATAATACATTATATGATAAGTCCTCATTCAGTTAGTCCCGGGACGATTCAGAGGCATCTGTTGCCAATTCAGAGGAGTGTTTACTCCAATTCAGAGGTGTTGCGGCACCAATTCAGGGCGTAGTCACGCCAATTCAGAGACACCTTAGTGTCATTCAGAGGCATGTAGTGCCATTCAGGGTACCTTGGTACCAAGCAGGGCGTAGATGCGCCAATTCAGGAGGACTTATTGTATAATGGTGGCCACAGTCAGATACAAATCGTAAGTAAAAGATACCATAGATTAGAGATGCCCATATTCTCATCTATGAGTAATGATGAGAGGGTATTAGATAAGATAAGTAAGACCTAGGCACTTTGGCGTAGGTCGTGAGATCCATGTACCAGGGTACATGTCTCTAGAGAAAGATAAGATAGAAAGATATAAATTTCAGATTAAGAAATAAGAGATTTTATGTTTTAAATTTTACTTAGAGCTTGATAGTAATTTGTCATTTATAATGTCAATTTCAGATTATTGGTCATAAAAATTTTTAGAATACTCGTGCCACTTACTCTAACAAATGTTTTTCCCAATGCATGGCTGGGGACGCGATGTCCGTAGGGTTTGGAGCAGCGGAAGATTTAAAGAACAAGAAAAGGTGTAGCAGGTTTTCAAGCTTGCCTAGTGAGGTGCCATCTACCTAGATGATCCTGAGTATTGACATCTTTTATGATGAACTTATGTATAAACATGATGTAGTTTTATGTTGATAAAAGCTATGTATGAATCAGTTTTACTAGTTTTTCAAAGTATTTCGTTTACTTTTATTGCAATGGTTATCATGTTTGTGACACTCCCAGATGAAAAAAAAATTATTGCTTCCGCTCATGTGTTATGAAAATCTGGGTGTTACAATTTTTTTGCAATTGATTGCTTTTTTATTTGTTGAGGTGATAATATGGCTTTGCTTTTCACAACACCACATATAATTGTTGACGGGCCATCAAAGTTTTGATCTGCTGACATGATAATATGGATTTTCTTTTCACAACACCACATACAATTTTGATGGGCCATCCAAGAAGGATGGAAGGGGAGGGAGAGTTACTGGTTGAGACATCATTCTCAGAAGCAATAGAGCTTCCGAGTTCCACCACAATAGATCTTTTTATTACATGGCCATGGACATATGGGATTTACCAACTTTTGGATATTATCAGAAATTTGGACTTGTTCCTTTGGAAAATTAAGGATTCAAAGAAGTGGTATCAAACACACATTTTTGTCTTTCCAATTTTTATTCCTAAGTTATCTAGAAATGGAAAAAGGAAAATTAAATATTCTTTTGATATATTTACTTAAAAACTTGTAGCTATTAATATTTCTATAGATGTCAATTTGTCTAATTAAGATGAAATTTGGCACTTGAAATTCATATTTTCTATTTTTCTTCCAAAATTTGTTGCTTGTAACATATGATCTTATAGCTACATATTAAACTTTATACTAGTCACATTATTGATTAGTTCCTCATGCATAGGATGTATATACAACATGTGACATTTTTTTTGGCAAATATTCTTGTTGTATTCTGTCGACTGCATCAACATTGAAAAACTCAAAAATGATTCCATGTTGTTTATGTTTGTTGTGAAAATTTCATTTGAATATGGATGTTGGGTTGTCAAAACTAATAACGATGGTATATTCTCCATTGACTTTACAATTATTAGTCAGATAATGTAGGATGTAATAATTTACTTTTTCTTCGCTCTTGTCTCATGCCATTAGACATATTTCATGTCATCATTGCTCTAATCTTTATTTTTTAGAAAGATTTTTCTTGTAATTGCCATTCTTTCATGAAAGGAGAGAGACTATTCATATCATATTGTATTGTCTCCTTCATCAATTATATCTGTCTTTTCTTGAGTTGTAATGAGTATATTGGAAAGTCAATACCTTCTTTGAATGGCAAGTTGACTGGTATGGCTTTTGATGTTCTAACTATTAATGTGTCAGTGGTGGGATTGACTGTGAGGCTGGAGAAGAAAGCTATGTATAATCATATCAATGTAGTTATCAAGGAAGTGATAAAACGTTCTAGATAACTAGAGGAAGCAAAGGAAATAACAATGTCAATTAGTGTTTGACTTCATTAGCTATATTATAAACTTAAGGGTGTATTCCATCTCTTGATTATTATATCCGTCTTAGTGACATGCTAAACTAAGTCTTATTAACTTCTTTGGATGGGATCACATAGAAAATAATACATCTACAAATGTCAATTGTTTTGTCTTTGATTGCATGGAATAATAAGAGGGGAACCTAAAAGAAATATTTGACTATGTTGAAGAAGATCAGATTTGCAAAGACTTTCTTGGTGACAACTGGTACAATTAGATAGCTAATTCATCCCAATTTGCTAGCCTCAGAAATAAACATCCAAATTAGTTTCTCTCTATGGATATCCTTTTCTAGTGTCCATCTATTTTTCATTTTTTTATAGACATTGCAGAGATATGCCTGTTCCGAGCTTGTTTCCTATTCAACTTTTAAATTTATTATCATCAAGCACCTATAAATTCGGCTATTTTCATTTTCTCTATTTCTTGCTAAGAAATTTAAATTTCATAATATACTCTGGTTTGTACTTAACCATTCTAACAAAATTGATGGAAAATGACGTGTAAATGCAAGTAGAAACTAATATCCATGTTCAAGCCGTGATGACCAAGATGGATATGTAGACAGTTTTGGTTCCGGATCTAATACGTGCAAATCCATGTGAAAGAAAGAGTGTGGATGCAAACACATAGGAAGGTGGCTAGATGGTAAATGGTGCTTAGAGGTGGGGTGTAATGGAGATGGTTAGTAACATAGGGAGCGAGTGGTCTTTTCCGATGAACATAGACGTAGAGGATGCAACTGGTAAAGGCTATGTTTGGTGGAAGCAGACACAAAGGATGCAGCTGGAAAAGACATTGATGTCGATGTTATTGTCTTTGTTGTCAATGCTGAATCAACGAAAATGTAGTGGTATTGGGTGTCATTGTTATCCAAATAGTCTCAACCTTATCAACAAGGATAAAGACAATGGTAAATTTTAATATTTACATCAAGGTTGGTTTGATATATGTTATTTACTTATGACATCAAATATGAATAGGTAGTTTCATTTCATTTTTATATTTTTAGAAACATCTTCTAGCATCACTTTACAATTTACACCAAATGGACATGGATACCTAATCCAGGTTATAAGGCACTAACAATGGTGAATATGTAAACCAACCAATATTATAGAAATTTCTTACTCATTAATATAAAATGTATACTTGCACAAAAGGTTAGCAACCACGTGCCCTGTTGTTCATCTATGTTGATTTGTAACTGCCTCTTGCTTTTCAAATTCAAGTAAGAGTATGATCAATTTCACATCTTTATCCTTATATTTTGTATGTGATTTATGGTGGATCTTGGCATTTAGAGTTGTAGCGTGCTAGTCAAACTATACTATAAATGCCTCCCTCCTAGAGAGCACCCTGAACATCACAAACAGATTAACTAAAACTCAACTTTGCATAAAAGTATTCAACAAACTCACTTAATTGATTTGGAGTCACACTTATTGCATGGACTTTTTGTAGACACTAATGAAATTAGATTTATTTTATTACTAATTATTTAAAATTTACGGTGGTCCTTTTTTAAGGAAATAATCTTAAACTACCCAAATATTCTTCTCAAGTCAGTTTGTAAATATAAATATAACATGAATGAAGTTGGGTGATAGGTTCCTATCATCAAGAATCGAAATAACTTGGTTTCCATGGACCGAGGGATCTTAAGATCCATGAAATATATTAAATGGAGAGAATAAACTTTTCTATTTTCACATAAAAATATAAATCAATAGTAATGACATGGAGGTTTTTCCTTCAATTATATGTGATGCAAAGGGAAAGCAGTCGCCATTGTCTGTCAACCTACTCATCCACATTGACCCCAAGGTGGAGGGAACTAGGTGCTATGATATTATCGTGAACAATATGCTTCAGTTGTTGATTGTATTTTATCTTTTTCATTCTATTGTTACTGGTTATTTTAGTTATTATAGATCAGTACAGTAGGTCTATTAGGCTGGTAGTTCTTTGAATTTATCATTAATGCAAGGTATGTGTTCTCGTTGAGGTGAACCTGACATCAGGAAGATCTTACAACATTAAGATAGTCGTTTAGATTGAAAAGTTCCTTGGTGTCAGTAGCTGATTCAACAAATTACACCAAGGGAGACTGAAATCAGTGTATATATAAATGTACTTTCATTTTAGCACATGGGAAAGCTGAATCAAAAAAATTATCGTAATTGAGAATGAAACCCACACACTTACAATAAGAAACTAGTCTTGAAGTACTCGAGCTAGACACTTTCTTTGTAAATCTATTGACAGTTCACATTATATATATATATATATATATGTGTGTGTGTGTGTGTGTGTGTGTGTGTGTGTGTGTGTGTGTGTGTGTGTGCCTGTGTTTGTGTATTTTGAGCTTTGTTTAATATTTTTAGAGGGGGTAGGGGGTGCTAATGCCCCGACAACCACCCCTGGATACACCCTTGCGTGGTGTAATATGACCCACATACATTGAGGTGGATCTGATTTAAGAAAGTAGTAACCTATTAATCTAAATCAAACATAGACAATGTGGTTTGAATTCATTCCTTCAACTTTTAGGTTTTAAAATTTCTGGTATAGTTTAGTTCCACTTCCTTCATGCATGGGAGGGTGATGTATTTTAGATATTTAAACTTGAGAGCTGAAGGCACAACAAGGAGCAAAATGATTGTGCATAAATTCAAGAAAAGTAATAATGATGAATAACACATCCTCAAGCTCCGCTTGGCTTTCAGTAGTTTGGGTTTATGTCAAAGCAATTTTTTCCTGCTTAAGTATTTATGTGATTGTTTCTTCTAATTAATTAATGTTTTTCATTTTGTTTTAGGATGTCTTTTGTGGGTATACGTGTAGTAGGAAGAAAAGGGTAACAAGTGGAAGAGGATCATATTGTTGTATTTCCTTGTTTCAAGAATCATATTTACATCCATCAACTTCGTCTCATATTTTCTTTTCATAAAATAAAATTTATTTTATTTGTCTATAAGTGAAGGTATTAAATTAATTAAATAAATATTACAATGAAATAGAAGGCAGACAGGAAACAAGTTACACTGCTAGCCCCTTTTAGATAGCAAAATCAATTCTCCAAAATACTACATCCATTGACCTAGGGGTCATAACATTATTGTGCATAACTTTTTAGATCCTTTTGAGGAGCTCCACTACCTCTCGTGCTAAGAATCTAAAATTATCAAAGCCAAATGGTGTAAATACATCTTGATTCTCAATGCATACTTTTTCGTGCTTAACCATTTTGGCAGCAACAACTTTCAGGGCAACATTCCCCACAATAAAGTCTCCATTTTTCAGACCCACCAATGGGAAGACTCCTGTTAGATTGATATACACACATTTTCCTCTAGACCGGTCAAAAATTAAGATATCTGTTGGTCTAGGTGTCGATCTCCCTTCTAGTGGGACAGCAAAAAAATTCACATGCGCCTCTTTTTTAGTAGCAACTTCAGCATGTCTAAGTACATCATAGAGAACATCTCTAACAAGATCATATCTATACTTAAAGCCTAGGAGCTCCCTACAATGAACTGCATACTCCCCAAAGGTATCTAAACACTCATTGTGACAAATAGGACATGGCTCATCAACTAGAAAAATAAGAATCATAAAGTGATATTCGAGGATTGTACGATACTCTACTGGTGACATATGTAGTCCAAGCCCATCAACATGATTAGGCAAAAGAAAATCTTGAGCGTGCTCAGCTTGCAAACACCTGAAAACTGCTTTTTGTCTAACGGTCATGTCAAATGTAACATCTATATCCTTATCAATTTTGCTAAAAAGGGCACTCACCAAAGCATTTTGGGTTTTAGTGGGGACGATGTCCTTATTAGCAAAACAACTAAGATCAATTGATGGAATAATGACACATAAAGAAAATAAAGCATGGTCAAAATAAGATTCCAAACCATGTATCTCGCTGTCTCACAAAATATGATCTTGGAGCGCCCAAGATTGGACCCTAGATGCCATAAAAGCATATGAAGAAGCCTCTGTTGCCGAATACAAGCCCTGACCACCAAGTTTGATAGGTAAGGAAGCCAACCTCCATTGAAGGTCCCCAAAGAAGGGACCTCCACATACCCACAATATCTTCAATAGACCCACGTAGTCCCCTATCAAAGTAGGTTGCAACCTCTTCCTTGTATGCAAGTTGACAAGTCTTTAACCGAACATAAATTTGGCAACACCCATGCAGGACCGTAGAAAAAGTAGCTCACTTTGTGGATCATGTAGTTGTGGAAGAAGATGCATCAAGTCAACAACCTTTGTAGCCCTACTCATGGATAAACCCTCAATAAAACCTTTGTGCCTGCTAAAACCCCTCCCATTAGCTTCACTCCCAACAAAGGCCTTGCAATGTCTCTGGAAAAAAGTCTCTTGTCAAGTTTCCTCCCATCACAAGTAGGCCAAAAAAGCTCAGTTTTACGAATATTCAAATTGAGTCCCAGCCCAAGACCCATGCACTGAATGATGCCCAACGCCTTTGACACATCCCTTGTGTCCCCAATGATAGTCTCATTATCAAGATACCAAGCATGGAGCAAAAATGGATGCTGGGAAGACCAACAATTGCAAGGTAAGACAACAACAATTTAGTTTTTATTTTACTTCATGTGGAGGTTGTTGACAACCTTTAAGGAAATATCAGTTACCCTCTCTTTGACTACCATTAAAGTCATCAATTATCCTAAAAAATTAAAATGGACGTTGGGAAGACCAACAATTACAAAGTAAGGCAACAACAATTTTCCTCTCTTTGACTACTATTAAAGCAGCTCATTAACCGTGACAATTAAGAATCACGTTAGGAAGACAAACAGTTACAAAGTGAGCACCGTGTGCGGGTTGTTACTGTGGGGTGTGACCGAGACACTTCCTTATAAGGAGGCGCCCACTCTCAGTTGGAGATATACCAAAATACAGAGCAATAGTTGCACAAACAGAGAAAAAGTATATTTTTTGTTCTAGTTTTTCCTTGTTGGAACGCTCCAGTTTCCTTCCACAACTATAATAGCCTATGTTCATCTCCAAATCTTATTTATGTGCTCTTGTTCTTGCATCGGTAACGATTCACGACATTATTTTTCTTATTTGTGACAAAAGAGTAAAGGAATGAGTTCGACACAGTTCTTTCATTTGCACTAAACGGCTATACTAAAGTTGGGGTGGCTAAATCTTGGAGACAGACCGGCAGAAAAATTTATACTAGGAGCGACGAAATCCGTCTTCAAGACAATATTTTACATACATTTGTCCCAACTTTGGAGTTTACATCTTTTAACTAATCACTATTTTCTCCGAATCCATAACTGTTATTATTACTGTTGCATATATAGTGATTAATTGTGTGTCTTTAGTTAACTTCTGTTTACATATCCAACACATATTGACATGATCAAAGTTTTACAATGGTGAACAGTGGGGCACATGTTGCTCGCAATGTGTTACACTCTTTCGTCATGGTTTGGAAAACTAATGTTTCTACAAGATCGGTGTATCTTCATGCATGTTAATTTTTTTCAAAATTGTTATATCTTCACGAATGTCATGGTCTTCTAATACACTAAGACCTTTTTTTTTCATCGTCTGTTGAGAATATAGGATGTCAGTGGGTGGGTATCAAAAAACAAATATAATTCTGGTTTTTTTTTCTAACATCGGTAAATTTATATGTTGTGGATTTACATCTGCCTAGATCTTTCGAACTCTTGCCTCTCGTATTCCAAAAGTATCAAAGATTATTTTGTTAAGATTACATAGACTTCAATCTTGCGCCTTATCCTTAGACCTTTTATTAAAGAGTCAATATGTAACTGTGTACAATGTATAATGACGCTACACAACCTGTACCAAAATTTAACAACACATATGTTATCTATATATTTCTTTTTTTATGAACATATGTTGTATATATATATCAATAAGTTAGAATTAGTAAAAACGGCCATGAGGGTACGAGATAGGTCGATCTGAACTACATAATTGACAATCACTACATCATAACAAGCATCATAGGCACAAAGGTGTTAGTCTCCAAATTAAATTTTGAATATGCATGCTACACTAGGGTGCATATAGTAACTCGTGCTACACATTATGATGTTTATAAGTCCTAGTTAGTCTATAATATATCTGTTTAAAACACGTAATTGATGTACAGCTTGACTACCAAATTAAATTTCTCAAAACCTTTCTGTTGCCATACGCTAGGCAACATGTGAAAAGTTTTATTAAAATAAAACATCGTATTGAACTTATTTATGCTTTACATTTTATCAAGATATAATCCTCGATATTTTTGCGGTCTTTTATGATATTATACTAATAGTAAGTGCAAAGACTCAACGTTGTCCGACTTGTTTAATAAAATAAATCTTAGTATTGTCCGACTGCAGTGAACGAAAATGATAGAACAAGTATCAATTAGTAAATTTTTGTATGTGCATTGAAATCGATGGGTTATTACCGCTAGAAAATAAAGAATACATAGTAAAAGTAAAAGAAATGAAGAGTTTATATTAAATCAACATATTAATAGATGGCGCAATAAGAAAAGATAATTGATTCCATGGTTTTTTTTGTAGTTTTTCCTCATTTTTAATTATATCTCTCCTTAATAATATTATATTTACTTGAAGTACTAATTTTTATAATGGAATTTAGATTCAAACACATATAATTAATTATTCAACCAAAAATTATCACTTTCATATAATTTATTAACACCTACATAAGTTCTACTTCTAAAAAATTACAATCCTACAAATTTAAAATAGGTCTATAAGTCAAACTACAATTATATAAGTGTTCAATGGGATTTATCACTTAATTATAATCTAAAAGGGAGCTACGTATTGTGGCCCCTAAAATATATAAAATCATATGCATTTATAATATTCCAAGGATACATGAAATGTTAGTTTTGTACAAATCTTTGATTCAATATCAAATTTGTCGAACATTATGAAGTGGGATTTTAATGGAATATTGTTGGGACACATATTGTACACATCCTAGTAAACCCACACGTGTACATGCACTTGTCACCTATATCGCTGTAATTTCTATTGTAAAATATTAAAATAGACAAAATAAATATAAGATGATGTGTTTTCTATTTTTCAAATATGCATAAAAAGAATATTTATAGCAATTTTGACAAACATTTCCAATTTTATTTGAACTTAAAACTTAAGTAAACGGTCAACCAAATATATGTATGACATAATCAATATTTTAATGAAGCTTATTAACATGGAAGAACCTATATATGAAAAAATACAACAACCATTCATGTGAGATTCCCATCAAATAAAAAGTGAAGCTAAGATATTACATTTCTGAACTAGTAAGTAAAAAGGTTTGATGAGGATAATTTATGTAAAAAAGTATGGATAAAATCGTCACTTTTAGCTTTGCTACACTTTCAGATAACAAAGACATTATATATTTTACGATATTAGGCAAAAAGAAATCTTATTAATCTGTGCAAAATACATGCATTTGTTGTAGTGTATTCATACAACCTCATTAAGTAGGTCGTGCATAATATATTATTGTCCTTATAACATGGTGCTTGAAGGATTGGAGTCACCCCTTAGAACAATTATATTTTATAGTATTTATTTGGCATCAAAATATATGAAAGGATAGGTCATTAGTAGTTTGATATAGAAAATTGAGTGAAACATTATGCATCCTACAAAAACAACTAGTGCATGGGAAAATTGATGTGTATATATATATAATAATCTTTTTTGAAGGAAAATGTAATGTACAATGATTGATATATGAAGTTCTTACTCTTTTCTCTATCTAAAAAAATCATGTGGTTAATCATTGATTATATAAATTCCGGTATATACATCACTTAGAACAACCATGTTCATTGAGGAAATAAGAATAACTAAGGCTACAAATTATAACTAAGAGTATGAGATAGCTCAATAATGTTAGATTATTGTATAAATTAAAATTGTGTTAAATTGTTAATATGAACTAATAAAGTAGTATTTCGACACAAATTTCAAGAAAGTACATACTAGTTTTTGCAATGCTTTTTGTGACACCCATTGCCACACAAAGCGAGATTACTTAAAACAAGCACAAAATTATCACCAATAACCACATTACCACAACACAGGGTAATTTAAAACCGATCACATAAAGGCACCTCAAACTGAATTTACCATATTTAAAGCCCTTATATTTCATTCCTGCTAAAAGATGTTACACATCGTAGTTCACTGGCTAACTAGCCACAACATGTTACATATGATAACTTGTTCACATATACAAATCATGTTTGTACCATCATGGTATAGATCCAAAAACTCAAACTGATGTACAACATCTACAAAACACCCCCAAGGACCTGAGAATACATGGATGACATATATGACTCTATTACTAGACACTAGCTGCATAGCCATGATCCAACAACTACAACTCCTCTTACTGTCAGCTTCAACAGCACGATCTCTATTTCAACGTCCACGTCCACCTAAAAGATGTGGAAACCCATGGGGTAAGACCAAATGTCACAACAAGAGATATAGCTCTCGCAACGTCTATTAAAAGCACAAATAAATAAACAAGTAGATTAAATACTTAGTAGGTTGAGCAGATTTAGCTAAACAATATGTATTAAATTGATAAAATAGATTAAACAAACTAGGCAGCTACAACAGAGCAGTAGAACAGTTAATATTATAAGAAGGAATATGAAGAACATGTATAACAATTGATTTCTCTTACCCCCATTATAATTCAAGAAATTAGTACAAAGATAAGGCAAAGGGTTCAACCAATGTTATTCACATTTGATCCTAAGCAAATATACTACACAACTATGTTACATCTTTTATTATACCCTGAGGAGATGAGGTATACCACTTATGCTCCAACTGACCACTGCTAAGTAAACATTAGTGCCATACAAGATCTAAGAGGATCCCGTCTCCTACGATATCTCCACACCCTCGGTCAGTTCGAGTCCACTATAGTGACATGTCAAGTCCAACTACAAAATAGCCTATCCCGTCTTGGTATATAGGTCACGAAGCTAGTGAAACTGAGCACAACCATAGCTGTACTCCTACCGAGGTATGACCATAGTCATCCAAACAAGATATCATATATACACACTATATCACATCATTGAGATACGACCTCAACTGTTCTCCTGCCAGGGTATGACCATAGCCAATCCTATGAAATTCATATACTCAATGGTATATGACTTTGAGCTTCCACTAAATGAGAACTCATTTCACCATTCATTAAGTATTGATCTTGAAGATGGATCTATGGCACAAGGAAACTACATGATAAGGTTTTCACTTGATTAATTAGTCCATTTTGGTATCTTTTCACATCAATTAAGTTACAACTCTACAAAGATAAGGGCATAAAGCAACTTCAAAAGATATAAAATGTATAACGTGTGAATTGGTCACATCATCACATGATAGTTGTAGCATTGCCAATCTCATGGCCATCATCAATGTCACATAATTGTGGGATATCAATCCCTCAATTACATCAATGGAGGATTACACCTCCTACTAGGCATTAAGACTCTTCCAGGTCATAATACCCATCACATCATTATGATCTCAACATTCCTCATCAAGACTCATAGCCATCACCCTGTATCATATGATCATCACCATAGCATACAAAAGCTATGACATTTATTTCACCTGCATGGTTAGATTTGCACAAGTAGGAGAGTGAAAACATTATCACATGCTAACCATCCATGAAATATCAATAAGCATAGCATACCCTAGGATTAGGGTTAGGGTTTCAAACACATATCCGATTAGGGCTCCATAGCATTATTCAATCACCAAACACTAATTGTGTTGTCTCCCACTTTCTTGGATCACACTTTGATTAGAACACCATCATTATCGTGGTTAATCTACTATCTAAACAACATTAGGTATCAACCCCTATTTACATGCACATGTGTAACAACCTTACAAAGTCCCACATCGTAGCAACCATGTGCCCTTATGACTATATCAACCATCCATCAATCACGTGTCACGTCCACTCTCAAAATAGGTGTCTTGACCACATATAATCAAGTGTCTCGACCAAGACAAAAGCAAGAGTCTTTACCACAAACAAAGCACACATGTCGACCATGAACAAACAATATGTGTTGACCATCCACCAAGACATGGTGTCACGACTGCAACACCCACATGTCTCGATCAACCAAGGATATAATAGTCTCGACCAAAACAAAAAGAAAAACACATGTCTCGACCTTCAAACATGGTTATGACTGAAACACAATTCTTAGATGATCACAACTGAAACAAGAACCACTAGCACATGTCTCTTGACTGTAAAACCACTAGAGTTAGGGTTTTGACTGAGACAAGCTCAAGGGTGACAATCCAAAAGCAAGAACCACTCAAGGTATCGACCATAACGTCAAAGAATGTCTCAACCAGCATCAGAACATGCTATAACCAAAACACCATCAACCCAAACACACACATGTCTCGACCAAGCCAACTCAAAGGTGTCTTGAACAAAACCAACCCAAGGCATCACGACTAAAAACCATGGTCAATGATGAGTGGATCGAGACCAAAACAAAGGTGTAGTGACCACCAAGGTCAAGCTACCACCAAGGCACATAACCACCTTCAAAATAGGGATAAACCTTAAGCAAAATAGGAATATACCACGCCCTAAAATAGAATATAAACATTAAAGGAAACCATCATCAAAAAGATGCAAAACTCCAACCCAAGGTGAACATCAAGACCTTGAAAATTGAACTTCAACATGCACCTTCAAGAAACCATCTAGGTGGAAGAAAACCAAGCTTCGTCCCCAATAAAACCAACTCAAAATCTCAAGAAAACACAAGGTGGAACCAAATCATGGTGATATAACCAAGAATCATGTTGCATGTAACAACTCACTACATCATCACTTAGAAATCGGGTTCAGGGAATTACGTTTTAAAAAAGAGAGCAATCTTCATGAGAATAGTATAAAGTCTTAAACCTTAATTCATGATAACTTCATATAGCACATTATCATCAAGTTAGAGGTCAAAACTGAAGATTACCATCAAGGGAAACTTATCACCAACTTGGTTGAAAAACTCCATACTAAGGTGGTCACCAAAACTCTAAACATGTACCATGAAAATCTCCATGAAAGAGCCTGATGTAAGTGAGATAAATCATAATCAACACATTCAAAATAGAATCTAATCTTCATGATACGTCAATGTACTCAAAACATTTGCATGTTGATGGAAATTTGTGATCCAAAAATAAGAGGAAAACATTTATCTCATAACTTCCTCAAAATTGGGTATCAAGGTTAGGGTTTAAAGAAAAGGGAAAAAGTCATGGGATCCTCATCAAGATTTTAACCCTAGGTTATGTCACCATCATCTATCAAGTTAAGATCATGTTTTATAAAACAAACAACAACATGCATGTAAGATTATAAGTGTTATAATAGAAGAGAGTAGAGAGTTATATAACCCGCCTTAGGTAGAGAACCAAGATCCAAGATCTCGATCTCCAAGAGAGAAAAAGAACTTTACCAAAGAGCCTTTTGGCCACAAGGTTACCTCACAAGGAGAAAACACAAAGGTCATGATATAGCTCAAGGAAAGGGGATGAAGAACCATAGGTCGAACTAAAAAGAAGAAGAAAGAAGAGGGCTCCTTCTCACTAGGGTGTCACCATGTCAAAACATACTCTATGACCCTTGTGATGAGGAGTTTCTCTCAAGATTATAACCAAGGATGGCCATGGTATCATGGCTGAGAAAGAATAAGGGGGATACGGCTCCAAAGGTAAAAACATGATCAAGAAGGTAGGACCACTTACCATGAAGTGAAACCACCAAGAATTACCACAAGAAAGGTGATTGAGCTCAAGAACACCACATGCAAGGTTGCTCAGACACCAAAGCTCCAAGGTCAGCCCTTCTTCACTCCAACAAGCTCCAAGGTCGGCCACAAGAAAGAGGGAGAAGAAGGAGGTCTGAAAGGGATACTTTCAAGAAGGAGAAAGGGGTTATATACCCAAAGGAGGAGAGAAGTAAGGTAGGGATGAGGTGTGAACACCTAAAGGTACCAAAGGGACACTTGTCCACCAAGAGAATGATCATGCAACCACTATATGCATGCATGGACGAGATGGTGCTACAACCAATGTTGGGTATTGACCTATTTAGGTTGCCAACACATTGGTTTCAGTCGAGACACATCAAGGGAGGTCAAAACGAACATTAAAGCACTTGTCTAGATCAAAATGAAAGGTCACCAAACACACAAGGTTGAGACACATCACAAGAAGCCAACTGTCTTGATCCAACCACACCAGGATCATCACGGTAAAAAAAAACCACCCAAGGAAGGTGTCTTAGTCAAGATGCACCCAAAACTTACCAACATGGTAGAGACATAGGTTGCAACACTCAGCCATGCTCAACATGGTTGACACCAACAAAACCTTAGAAACTCTAATCACATCTAGTGATGTCACTCCTCATCTAAGGCTCAACCAAGGTTCCCCAAAGCATCACTATATCTTTTATAATGCTAAAGCACTAAGGGCAGAGTCTAACTGTGGATAATTGCGAGATAACCCTCTCAATTGGGTAAATTGCAAAATGACCCAAAACAAGCACAAAAAGCACAAACGTCATCCAAACATGATCAAACTAGAAACTTAAGCTCTCCACAAGCTCTAAAAGCATCTCAAAGGACTGGAGAAAATTTCTAATCACAAAAACAAGACAAAACAAAAATGGGTAGCTTAAACCACAGGTGAGGGGTCTTAGAAGCCATAAACCTCTAACAAGGATTTCACCCCCAAAATCCTAAGCAAAACGAGATAGGTACTTCCTACACATCTCTTCCTCAGGCTCACACTTGGCTTCCACAATGCCATGGTGATGCCACAAAACCTTAGCCAAAGGGATATCCTTCTTTTTTAACTTCATGAACCTCCTATCTCGGATTAACACTAGATCAACCACATAGGACACATCCTTATCTAACTCCATCTCCACTAGTTGCAAAGTCAACTCCATATTCAAGTGACACTCCTTCTATGATGAACCTGAATTTGGGATTTTGATACCTAACATAGTACTTTAAGGTGATGAATGTTAAGTAGATGATTGATGCCAAGTTGAGTAATTATGTTTCAATGGTGGATCCTTATCGTGTAAAAGGTGTGCTTGAAGTATAATTTATGGTTATCAAACCTTTTTGAGTTCAATTTTGATGAACATATTGGTTTAATAGATTTGGATATTTATGAGGTCAAGGTACCCATTTAATAGTCTTAGTGAACTCAGGTGATATATTAATGAACCTTGAGGTTACTACATCATAAAAAGTCTTTTGGGGATTTATATGGTCAATATATGATGATTAAATAAAATTATTTATGGTTCATACACCTAATTACAAGGGTTGTTGAGGAATCATTTTGCATGGCCAAACAATGGAGTTTGTGTCCCAAACTTTGATAGTAGATAAGTTACGATATTATAAGCCCGTATCTAAAGTTTCATGATTAAATGAGTTTCCCTAAATACAATCACTCAGGTTTGAAATTCTTAGATTATTTGATAAATGAGTCATCTTGAGACCATAGTCAAATAACATTAAACCAAGATCTTGGTTTCTGTATTTGTTACCGACAATATCTTGTTTGGTTCTTTGAGAATCCGCTATGCTGATATTAGGGGATACTAAGGGTGGCAACACGACTGTATCACAACCATTGATGAGATTCAATGATGTAAGGATCATTTTCAACCTCTGAAAATATTGGAGTTATTAGAGCTAAGAGCCCGATGGCTGGTAAGCCTAAATTACAGGGATATATCTTCATCTGACCGAGCCAATCGCTCCACAATATCAGGATCTGCCAAACCACCCCCAGATATCGGTATCTGATGGCAAGGTGAGAGAGTTCCAACTCTCGACTTCACAGCCCTCTTCACCTGAATTTGTAGACGAGGTTGAGTGTGGGGTGTCTGGCATCACCATGGAAATTAGTTATGTATCTACAATTCCTGGAAACCATCGTAACCACCAAAAAAATTGGTATTGGGGCCCGCTCACCACCTTTGGTGCATTGCAACAACAATTTCAACCGTGGAGTAATGGTGGGAACCAACAGAAGAAGACGAAGGCCTTAGCAGTAGACCTTCTCCCCTCCCTACCAAGAATATCAGGCTGGAGGTTGCAGGTGTGATGCTTCCTCCCTGCGGCAGCATGGACCCAACGATCTAGCAGGATCAAGACCATGAGGTCTGTCCGAGGAGCCATGGTGACAGGGGCTTCTTAGATCGACAGTGAGTTTGAGATACCAGCCAGCCCATTAGGTGGGTGCTGGTAGCTTGCAGGATTTCCTCATTGGGAGCCAAGCCACTACACGGTAGCGCTCACACATGGTAGAGAAATAGGCAGTGCCCTGATCCGGAGCAGTAGACTCTCGTTCCTGAGGTAAATCGCCTGTGATGAGGTAAACGGGGGACCTAGATGGCCCAGGCTCCTAGCTATTCACCGGAGTATGGCCTTGCTGATGAGTGGTGCCCCTGATCAGAAGAGTGGAGGCTAATGCTAAGAGACAGACTGCAATAGTGAGGACGATGCTTGACGAGTCTACGAACCTCAGATCGTCAATGAGGAATAGAGCCGACCCAACGGATCCAGCAACAAGATCGTGTTGTCAAGCTGGTTGGGGCAGAACCAGTAGGAGTTGCGACCCTATTTAGGGGAGGGGGTCACATGGCACAATCTGACCAACCAAGGACTTCCACCCAAGACCTGGGACCTGTATCTCATGGTAAATCAATTTTATATCTTAGAAATAACAATATTTTTGGAAATACCTAATAAATAGGTCCTTTATCCAATAAATTCACCAAACAATATCCCTAGACTTAGAAAAATGTCTTGTACATTACTGGACCCTTAGATCAGACCTTTGATGAACAAATAATGATGATATTTAATGTAGATGATAATGCTTCTTTTTGAGATCATATTATTGGTATAATATCCTAAGATGTCGAATTGGGATACATATATAAATATCAAAACTTTAGTACTTAAAAGTGGTGACCGTTATGAAGTTGGACACTTTGATATCACCTTAAGCATGCCATTAGTTGAATTTTAAGGATGAAATTCTATATAAGGTAGGGTGAATGTGATGATCCTAAATTTAGGATTTTGATACCTAACATAGTACTTTAAGGTGATGAATGTTAAGTAGATGATTGATGCCAAGTTGAGTAATTGTGTTTCAATTGTGGATCCTTGTCATGTAAAAGGTGTGCTTGGAGTACAATTTATGGTTATTAAACCTTTTTGAGTTCAATTTTGATGAACATCTTAGTTTAACCAATTTGGATATTTATGAGGTCAAGGTACTCATTTAATAGTCTTAGTGAACTCAGGTGATATATTGATGAACCTTGAGGTTACTACATCATAAAAAGTCTTTTGGGGATTTATATGGTCAATATATGATGATTAAATAAAAATATTTATGGTTCATACACCTAATTATAAGGGTTGTTCAGGAATATTTTTGCATGGCCAAATAATGGAGTTTGTTTCCCAAACTTTGACAATAGATAAGTTACGATATTATAAGCCTAGGTCTAAAGTTTCACAATTAAATAAGTTTCCCTAAATACAATCACGCAGGTTTGAAATTCTTGGATGATTTAATAAATGAGGCATCTTGAGACCATAGTCAAATAACATTAAACCAAGATCTTGGTTGATGTATTTGTTATTGACAATATCTTGTTTGGTTCTTTGAGAATCCGCTATGTAGATATTAGGGGATACTAATGGTGGCAACGCAACTGTATCACAACCATTGATGAGATTCAATGATGAAGGATCATTTTCAACCTCAAAAAATATTGGAGTTATTAGAGCTAAGAGCCTGACGGTCGGCAAGCCTGAATTATAGAGATCTATCTTCATCTAACCAAGCTAATCGCTTTGTAATATCAGGATCTACCAAACCAACCCCAGATATCGATATCTGATGGCAAGGTGAGAGAGTTCCATCTCTTGACTTTGCAGCCCTCTCCACCTAAATTTGTAGATGAGGCCAGGTGTGGGGCATCTGGCATCACAATGGAAATTAGTTACCTATCTACATTTCCTGGAAACCATCGTAACCACCAAAAAATGGTACTGGGGCCGCTCACCACCTTCGGTGCATTCCAGCAGCAATCTCAACCATGGAGCAATGGTGGGAACCCGCAGAAGAAGACAAAGGCCTCAGGGGTAGACCTTCTCCCCTCCCTACTAAGAATCTCAGGCTGGAGGTTGTAGGTGTGATGCTTCCTCCATGCGGCAGTATGGACCCAACAATCTAGCAGGATCAAGACCATGAGGTCTGTCTGAGGAGCCATGGTGACGACGACTTCTTAGATCAGTAGTGAATTTGAGATACCAGCCTACCCATAAGGTGGGTGTCGGTAGCTTGTAGGATTTCCTCATTGGGAGCCAAGACACTACATGGTAGTGCTCACACATGGCAGAGAAATAGGCGGCACCCTGATCCGGAACAACAGACTCCCATTCCCGAGCTAAATCGCCTATGATGAGGTAAATGGGGGACCCGGATGGGCCATGATCCTAGTTGTTTGCCAGAGTCTGGCCTTGCCGAGGAGTGTTGCCCCTGATCGGAAGAGTAGAGGCTAATGCTAAGAGATGAACTGCAATAGTGAGGACGACGCTTGACGAGTCGACGAACCTCAGATCGCCCGTGAGGAATAGAGTCGACCCAGTGGGTCCAACAGCCATATCATGTTGTCAAGTCGGTTGGGTCAGAACCAACAGGAGTTGCGACCCTATTTGGGGGAGGGAGTCACATGGCACAATTTGACCAACCAAGGACTGCCACCCAGGACCTGGGACCCACCTCTCATGGTAAATCAATTCTATATCTCAAAAATATCAGTATTTTTTGAAATACCTAATAAATAGGTCCCTTATCCAATAAATTCACCAAAAAATATCCCTAGACTCAGAAAAATGCCAGGTACATTACTGGACCCTTAGATCAAACCTTTGATGAACAAATAATGATGATATTTAATGTAGATGATAATGCTTCTTTTTGAGATCATATTATTGGTATAATTAGCATATCATGAAAATTACATCAGAGAAAAATATTACTGAACCCTAGTATAATGTGGAAACCAAATATGAACTCAGATTTGACCATTATGTCAAAATAATAGGCCATTTCTCATTAAAACCCAATTCCATGTTTGTAACCTCATTTTAATTCTAGAAAATAGACCAGTTATCAGAAAAATATGAAAATCATACCAGAGCTTTTTAATGACATAAAGATCTAACTAAAACACCATGCTAACATCGCGTTGACCTAGGTTTGGCCTAAACTCTAGTTTGGAGCTAAATATCATTAATAATGGTGAAAATCATGTTAATGATGATTATTGTTATTAATTAGGTGATGACCAGAGATGTAGATGATCCATAATGTAAATAGGAATCTCTGAACTCAGGTACGTGGGTTTTATTTAAGTATATGACTATGGTTTTCTTGGTTGACTCATGATATCTATGTATGCTCTTTTATTTTCAAATATTGGATGTAGTATTACTGTAAGTACTCGATGTTTTGTCACTTAAAAACATAAATGATGATTAGATGTTTTGTAGTTATTAAGGTGTTCATTATCCCCAGAGTACATGGTGTATGGGGAGTTTCCCTAGAGTACTTGGTATACGGGGATGGGCCCAATATATATGTTTTAGTACTAGTCCACCTTGATAATGAAAATCATCTAGGAAAATGAATAAAAATTAGTGTATTTCGCTTAATGAAGAAATGTTTTCTATGATTTTCTTCCTTTCTTTCTACAAGTCTTTTCAAATCATGAAAACCATAAATATATGTATCTTTCTACCCATGTACACAACACATTGTGTTGATTCATTGTTTCACGTATGTTTTAGGTTCAGATCTAGCATGGGAGAAGAGATAGGAAGTGAGCAATGTTTAGGTTGTACCTATTGTGTTAAGATCCTATTAGCATACATGTTCATAGACTTGTAAAATTTTCTTCAAATTATGTAAATGTAAGTTGTAAATTTAATTCATGATTGTAATTTAAATATGTTGAATGTTGAGAATGTTATGGTGTATGTTATGTTGAAAGTTCATGTATACGCATATTGCTTCCGCAACACACTTTGATACAATTGCTTAATGTTTTTGGATTTTGTCTTCTCATCTCCATGGGGTTTTGAGAAGGTGAAAATTTAGGGACGTTACACCTTCAATATAGAAACATGAAACATTGGACTCAACATTGGTAACTCAGGTGAAAACTCCACTTATAGCTTACTCACCAGTCTCATACTAATGTAACAAAGATCTACATTGTCTCCCATGTTAGTTATTTTTGTAAGAAAACTTCTATCATACTAAAACAAAGATCTCCACTGCCCCAAACTACAAACATAGTTACTTAAATAGATCCCTGAGGTTTGTATCGTTCTCTTAGACTATCTGTCTGTCAATGGCACATGTATCAATCATAAGGCTCATGCACATTTCTAATACACCATCTTAACTTATTATTGTGTTGTGCACTTATTTACTACCCCAACTTCTTCATGTTTCATATATGGACACTAATATAGATTCTTTAGATCCTAATACATCTTGGCCTTACTAAGATGCATAGGTATTCAGAAGAGTGAGCCTTTTCCAAAACCAACTTCTTCAGGGTATCACCTCTGGAACAACTACTTTGTTATGGTAATATACTTATATAATCCTCTAACTCATGGATGTCATCACGGTCCCACTGTGCTACTCTGATATGCTAGATCAACATCGATGTTACTAGTGACTATGTCATTAGTCCTACTAATAAGGGTACCTCCAATTGTTTATCCTTCTGATACAAGGAGACCATAATGTCTCCCTTATGGAGCACTAAGGAACACAACTGTGCCTTATCCACAGATGTTGATGAAGAAGACTTCCCGCTTAAAATGTCTGCAACTACGTTCTTTATCTTGCATCAGCACACAACCCAATATGTTTTGTTGATCCGTTCATAGAAAACTATGAATCCTTTCCCTATTCCTACAATACTAACTCTTGTATATTGGTCAACTTCTCCTTCAAAAGCATGAAGGAATGCTGACACATGTTGTTCTGTATAAACATAAAACCTTTCCCTCATCAGCTTTATTAGGGGTAATGCCACTACGCTGAAGTCCTCAATAACCTATTATAGATGTCTCAGGCTATTCTCACTCTAACACTGGATCCAACTTCTTCTGGTCTTACACTGACATCACAAAAAGATACCACATAACCACATAAAGATACCTATGGAATAGATTGAGATATCAGTCATCTTGATCTGCAACTAAAGCTGACCTGACTCCAAGTCTGTCTTGAAGAAAACTATGGTTGTAGCATCCCCAAGTGCAATCCATAAAACAACATCACAGAAGCATGGATCATAAAGATCACACTCGGGGAACGTCACAAATATCTTATATCATTTATTTCCCTAATAAAAATTACTCTACAAAGATTAATAAGTGTGTTTAGAGAACTATTCACTTTTAGTATGTTCAGAGGACTATTCACTTTTAGTGTGTTCGGTATGCTTATGTTCTTATTCACTTTCATTGTGTTCATATGACTGTTCACTTTTAGTGTGTTTAGTATGCTTATGTTCCTATTCACTTTTAGTGTGTTCAGATGACTAATCACTTTTAGTGTGTTCAATATGCTTATGTTCCTATTCATTTTCAGTGTGTTCAAATGACTGTTCACTTTCAGTGTGTTCAGTATGATTATGTTCCTGTTCACTTTCGGTGTGTTCATATGACTGTTCACGTTCAGTGTATTCAGTATGCATATGTTCCAATTGGGTATCTTTTAGCATCAATCAAGTTGCAATGTACAAACCCTAAACAAACTCTACAAAGATAAGGGCATAAAACAAATTCAAAAGACAAAAATGTATAAGGTGTGAACTCATTACATCAACAAATTATACTTGTAGTATTGCCAATCTCAACGTATAAGGTATGAACTCTACAGATGTCTGTTCACTTTCAGATGACTGTTCACTTTCAGTGTGTTCAGAGGACTGTTCAATTTCAGTGTGCTTGGTATGCTTATGTTCCTATTCACGTTCAGTGTGTTCATATGATTGTTCACTTTTAGTGTGTTCAATATGCTTATGTTCCTGTTCACTTTTAGTGTGTTCAGATGACTGTTCACTTTCAGTGTGTTCATTATGCTTATGTTCCTGTTCACTTTCAGTGTGTTTAGATGAATTTCACTTTCAGTGTGTTCAATATGCTTATGTTCCAATTGGGTATCTTTTAGCATCAACATTTTATCAACATATAAGGTGTGAACTCTACATATGACTCTTTACTTTCAGAGGACTGTTCACTTTCAGTGTGTTTGATATGCTTATGTTCCTATTCCCTTTTAATGTGTTCATATTACTATTCACTTTTAGTGTTTCTAATATGCTTATGTTCCTGTTCACTTTTAGTGTGTTCAGATGACTGTTCACTTTCAGTGTGTTCAGTATGCTTATGTTCTTGTTCACTTTCAGTGTGTTCAGATGATTTCTCACTTTAAATGTGTTCAATATGATTATGTTCCAATTGGGTATCTTTTAGCATCAATCAAGTTGCAACATACAAACCCTAAACAAACTCTACAAAGATAAGGGCATAAAGTAAATTCAAAAGATATAAAACATATAAGGTGTGAACTCGTTACATCACCAAATGATACTTGTAGCATTGTCAATCTCAATGCCATCATCAATGTCACATCACTGTTAGATATCAATTCCTCAATAACATCACTTGAGGATTACACCTCCTACTAGGAATTAAGCCTCTACTAGGTCATATGACCCATCACATCATTATGATCTCAACATGCCTCATCAAGGCTTATAGCCATCACCCTGTATCATATGATCATCACCATAGCATACACAAGCTATGACATTAATTTCACCTCCATGGTTAGATTTGCACAAGTAGGAGAGACAAACCATGATCACATTCTAACCATCCATGACAGCTCAACAAGCATAGCATACCCTAGGATTAGGGATAGGGTTTCAAACACATAGCCGATTAGGGTTCCATAACATTATTCAATAACCAACCTTTTATGTGTTATCTCCCACTTTCTTCGATCACACTTGGATTAGTACATAATCATTATATTGGTTAATCCACTATCTAAACATAATTAGGTATCAACCCCCATTTACATGTACATGTTTAACAACCTTACAAAGTCTCACATATATAGCAACCATGTACCCTTATGAGTGTATCAACCATCCATCAATCATGTGTCACTTCCACTCTCAAAATAGGTTTTGGGTTTTGTCGAGCCTACTTATACGACAACGAAACTAAGTAATTACTCAATATCCATGAAATTTTGGGCCTCTCTGATTTAACTAGTATCATAATTCTAGAAATTTATACATGAATCAAGATTCAGGAAAGGAAGTTTTCGAATCACTATAACCAAGTGTCTTGACAAAGGCTAAAGCAAGTGTCTTGACCATAAACAAAGCACATGTCTCAAGAACAAATCATGTGTGTCGACCATCCACCAAGACATGGTGTCATGACCACAACACCCACATGTCTTGATGAACCAAGGATCTAATAGTCTCGACTGAAACAAAAAGCAACACATATGTCTCAACCTTCAAACATTATCACAACTAAAACACAATTCTCATATGATCACAACCGAAATAAGAACCACTAGCACGTCTCTTGACCCTCAAACAACTAGGGTTAGGGTTTTGATCGAGACAAACTCAAGGGAAACAACCCAAAAGCAAGAACCACTCAAGGTATCGAGCATAACGTCAAAGCATGTCTCAACCAACATCAAAACATGTTATGACTAAAACACCATCAACCCACATACACACATGTCTCTACCAAACCCACTCAAAGGTGACTCGACTAAAACCAACACAAGGCATCACGACGAAAACTAAGGTAAATGATGAGTCAATCGGGACCAAAACAAAGGTGTAGAGACCACCAAGGTCAAACTACCACCAAGAAACATACCACCTTAAAAACAAGGATAAACCTTAAGCAAAATAGGAATACACCATGCCCCAAAATAGAAGATAAACATCAAAGGAAACCTTCATCAACAAGATGGAAAACTCTAACCCAAGGTGAACATCAAGACCTTGAAAATCAAACTTCAACATGCACCTTCAAGAAACCATCTAGGTGGAAGAAGACCAAGTTTTATCCTCAAGAAAACCAGCTCTAAATCTCAAGAAAACACAAGGCCAAACCAAAGCATGGTGATGAAACAAAGAATCATGTCACATGTAACAACCCCACTCCTTCCATCACTTAGAAATCAGGTTCATAGAATTAGGGTTTAAGAAAGAGAGCAATCTTCATGAGAACATTATAAAGTATTAAACCTTAATTCATGATAACTTCATATATCACATTATCATCAAGTTAGAGGTCAAATCAAAAGATTATCTTCGCAAGGGAAACTTATCACTAATCCAGTGGAAAGACTCCATACTAAGGTGGTCACCAAAACTCTAAACATGTACCATGAAAATCACCATGAAAAAGCCTTATAAGAGAGATAACTCATAATCAACACATGCAAATGCTACGTCAAGGTACTCAAACCATTTGCATGTTGATGGAAAACCATGATCCAAAAACAAGAGGAAAGCATCTATCTCATAACTTCCTCAAAATTAGGTATCAAGTTTAGGTTTTAAAGAAAAGGACAAAACACATGGGATCCTAATCAAGATTCAAACCCTAGGTCATGGTAACATCATCTACCATGTTAAGATCATATTTACAAATAGAAACAAAAACATGCAGGAAAGATTATAAGATCTATAATAGAAGATAGTAGAGAGTTGTATAACCCGCTTTAGGTAGAGGACCAAGCTCCAAGATCTTGATATCTAAGAGAGAAGAACTCCACCAAAGAGCAACTTTCAGCCACAAGGTTATCACACAAGGAGAAAACACCAAGGTCATGATATAGCTCAAGGAATGAGATGAAGATCCTAGGTCAAACCAAAAAGAAGAAGAAAGACAAGGGATCCTTCTCACTCAAGTGTCACCATGTCAAAGCACAATCTATGACCCTTGTGATGAGAAGTTTCTCTCAAGATGACCACTAAGGATGATCCATGGTCTCATGGTTGAGAAAGAAGAAGAAGGGAGGTAGGGATCTAAAGGGAAAAACGTGATCAAGAAGGTAGGGCCACTTAACAAGAAGAGAAACTACCAAGAATCACCACAAGGAAGGTGATTGAGCTCAACAACACCACATGCAAGTTTTCTCAACCACCAAAGCTCTAAGGTCAGCCCTTCTTTGCACCACCAAGCTCCAAGGTTGGGCATAAGAAAGAGGGAGAAGAAGGAGGGCCAAAATGACACTTTCAAAAAGGTGAAAGGGGTTATATACCCAAAGGAGGAGGGATGTAAGGTAGGGGTGAGGTGTCAACACCTAAAGGCACAAAAGGGACACTTGTCCCACCAAGAAAATGACCATGCAACCACTATATGCATGCATGCACAAGATGGTGATACAACCAATGTTGTGTATCGACCTTTTTAGGTCACTGACACATTGGTTTCAATCGAGACACATCAAGGGGAGTCGAAATAAACATCAAAGAACTTGTCTTGGTTAAAACAAAAGGTCGCCAAACACACAAGGTTGAGACACATCACAAGAAGCCAACTGTCATGACCCAACCCCACTAGGACCATCACGGTCAATACAAAACCACTCAAGGAAGGTGTCTCAGTCGAGACACACCCAAAACACACCAGCATGGTCAAGAAATAGGTCAAAACACTCAACCATGCTCAACATGGTCAACACCAACAAACCCTATAAACCCTAATCATTTCTAGTGATGCCACCACTCATCCAAGGTAACCCAAAGAATCACTCTCTATCATGATGCTAAATCACTAAGTGCACACTCTAATTGTAGCAAATAGAAAGATTACCCTCTCAATTAGGTAAATTGCAATTTGACCCAAAACAAGCACACACTTCATCCAAATAGGATCAAACTAGAAACTTAACCTCTCCACAAGATCTAAAACCATCGAAAAGGATCAGAACAAAGTTCTAAGTACTTAATCAAGCAAAAAAGAAACACGGTTAGCCCAAAACACAGGTCAGGGGTCTTACACCTTTGGACTACATAGTGTGTTTGAATTAATAGAATTAAATTATATTAAGAGATAGTGAACAACTTGTGCTGCTACACCTGTTATGAAGTACTTGTGCCTTGGGTTGGCACATGATGACTCCACAGTGTAACTTTGTGCCAACTATTTTGAAAAACTTAATTCTTATGTTGCATCTCTTTCATTTTTCCACCCACCATTGACCCCTACTTCAAGGACGGTCTCATACTCTTTGTATGACCAATAAAAGATGATTATACCATCCACCATGTTCTCTCACTGAAAAATTATCACTTCTGACAATACCAGGTATTCGACATATGGATGCCACTCTTTTGACAAAATAACGACCTTGATTAGTCACCCTTAAGGTTTTCTTTTTGTTTGGTGGTATGTTAATAACAAATAAAACAGAGATGAAATGAGGGGTTATTGTTGTGAACTATCATTTGTTTATATGGGGAGGTGGGATATCAAATAGAATGTCGAGGTTTTGAACATTGTGGATAGAGACGGTTGAAGAGATTTAAAATAAGTGAAAAAGAGTTGAAAAGGAAAGTTTTTTATGATGACTAGAGATGAACTATCAAAGAAAGAGAGAGTGAAAAGATAAAAATTGTGAAGAGAAAAGGGACAAAGCTATGCAGGTGGAGGGAAGAGAAATCTTCATATACAAAATTATAAGATGTGAAAAGTTGAGTGATACACATGGCTCTATCCATTTTTACTTTTGTTTGATTATATAATGTTTTCGAAAAAGAGGGAAGTCAAACAATCATGATCTGGAAAGTAATAACATAAAATATTTCCATTTTTCTATTTGACTAAGCCATGTATTCAAAAGGTAAGGAGTTGAATCAATATGATTATTATGGTTATCAATCGGAGGGAGAGATAAAAAATAGGCTATAGATGAAAATGAGTGAGAAAAAATAAAAGAAAAATATGAAGAAAATAGGTTAGAAAATAGAGAGAATTAGAATTATTATTCTATTTTTCTAGATAAAATGAGGGATAATAAGAATGGAATTTTATTTAAATATACAATGTACTGGTGGCATCTTATTATTTAATTGGATAGATAGAAGATACATATGCGTTAACCTCTCTAGAGTCTCTACTCTATCGACTATTTTTTCAAGTAACTTTTAAAAAGGCCAGTCAGCTGGAAATGCTGCTACACACGAGATACAAAAGTGTGGTACAACTTTTATGGTAGATCACCTCATTCTTTGCCTTTTACTTTGATATCTTTGGAGGATTTGTTGATAATGATGTTTATCTTTTATGACACCTTCAACTCGTCATCAATAGAAACTTTATTCATCATCTCATAGTTTTGGTTTTAGATCTACATACTTACAATCCCATTAGCTGTCTTGTATTTTTGTGAAAGCATTTTTGTAACTTTTTATAAAAAAATGTTGAAAACTTATTTTATGTTAAAAATATTATACAAGTAACATAGGAAAATTTATAATGTCTTCACAGAAATAAGAACAAAAAATGAGATTGTCATTATACCAAATTATATTTTGAAATCTAATAGTTGAGTTTATAATAGAAATATATATATATATATATATATATATATATATATATATATATATAACTTGTTATAGATGATACAAATATCATATTAAGTCAGCTATCCAAAGGAAAATTATTGGAAGAACTGCAGATGAGAGGAGAAAAGAGAAAAAAGAAGAAGGTAGAGATATATTTTAATGAGGGAAAGAAGGGAAGTTTGGAAATGAAGGGATGCATAATATAAAACTATGGTAAGGAGAGTAAATGTATGCTTGGGCATATGAATAGGATTATAGGGTGTATATTAAAGAAAAAGGGAAGGAAACTGAATAGTGAATAGAGATGAAGGTACTTTAAAGAGAGACATGAAAGTTAAATAACAAGGGTTAAGAATGGATGGCCGGAAATTGGAAGGAGGGTAAATTTATGTATTGATATTTTCTTTTGGGGAGTTGGTTAAGAATTTCATCTTAAATGATGATAAAAAAAAACTAAAAATGAAAACTATAAGAGAAAACATGTAGGAGGATAGATGTAACGCCCGAGCCCACTGCCCAAAGCTCTAGTAGAGTTTTGAGGAATGACTGGCCCCACAGACCACCACTAGCCTTAACTGCACGTTTTGTCCTCACTCATGCGCAAGCCGGGGTCAACTTCCCGACTGGTCACCCATCCTAGTACTACTCCAAGCTGAGCACACTTAACTATGTAGTTCTTTAGAATCTCCCCCACTTAGACTGTTGACGTCCTCGTCAAGGCTCAACTATATGACCTCATAATCTGACCCCATTTCAGTGCAGACCCACAATGGCCCATGGACACCCAGCTCCCGATCATAGAATACCAGCGCAAGGGTGGCTACGTTAACCATGGACAGTCCTTTCCTACATGTCTGGACCGCACAACTCAAAGCTGGCATGCCATGCCCAGGTGGGCCCCACCTACTGGAGGGGTTATGGCTCTGATACCATTGTAATGCCCGAGCCCACTGCCCAAAGCTCTAGTAGAGTTTCAGGAATGACGACTGGCCCCACAGACCACCACTAGCCTTAACTGCGTGCTTTGTCCTCACTCATGCTCAAGTCGGGGTCAACTTCCCGACTGGTCACCCATCCTAGTACTACTCCAAGATGAGCACGCTTAACTATGGAGTTCTTTAGTGATGGGCTCCCGGAAAAGGAGGTGCACCTTGGTGATATGGGTAGTCCAATCATTCCTTTTAAGATCAACTTATCGAAGGTCTCAAATCCTGGGATGTTACAATAGAGTACTTTCAAAACAAATATAGGAGGATAGAGAGGCAAGGAGAATGGAGAGTTTTAATTTTTACATTTTGATTGGTTAGAATATGATATGTGTGAAATAGTAACAAAATACAAATAAATAAAATTGGTATAAAAAATAGATAGAATCAGGAAAATTATAATATTTTTTAATTTTTGCATTCAAAATTGTTTATCATCTATAAAAACATTATAATAAGTCATAACTTGAAATCTATGATGGTTTATATTAAAGATATATACATATATAGGTTATATGTTATAGATGATAAGAATAGCTTATTAGGTCATTAATGACAAATGATTTTGGTCATGGGCATCACCAATGCCTTACACTTATTGTAGTTGGTGACAGTTTGGGATTTGGAAATCTATAGTGGTGCTTAGCCAGTCTTCCAATGCATCTAGGGGGTTTGGAAATCAAGTCTTTCTTTGATATTTGCTAGCTTCCTAATATTTTGTATCAGATTCACACTTAGGATATTCAAGTTCATAGCTTGGGAGAGTCTAACTCTATTTCTGGTGATATCTTTTTCACTTCTGCACATGCGGTCATATGCAATATCTTGCCATCTTTTAGTTGATCCAAAATTGCATGTACACCTTCTACAACCCAGAGACCCAATCTATTTTAGCAGACTCTTATTATAAAATAGTTATTCACTAAATCACTATAAGTGACTTATCTCTGTGGCAATGAGCTATTCCAACTTCTCTACAAGGTGATCATGCATAAAATTTCTTTCTTGTTGTTCCTATTCATGACCTAGGCTTGTCCATGTCTCCAGATGAGTGTTAAGCTATCCTTCAATATCATCCTATGATTCTTTATATCATGGTGATGATTGTTTAGCTCTCTAAAATATAGTAGACTTTGACATCTTTGGTGATCACATTGTGCATTATCGCACACGACCTAGATATAAGTTCCATGATGATGTTATTGGTGATGTTCTTTTTGACCTTGCCTCACGTGCTGGGATAAAGACCCACAAGGAAGTCTTTATTTCCTTCATTGGCATATGTTCTTATGGTCTCTTTTCACAATGACCCACTGATATCTTATTATTTAACCGGACTGACGGAAGCCACACATGTGTTAACCTCATAGGTGTTTCCCCATTGACATGCACCCTTTCAAATAAATTTAAAGTTGGCCAAGCAGCTTCTGACACTGCTGCACAGAAGGTCCATAAACATAGAACTAGGGGTGAGAGAAATTCGGTTAATAACCGATTAGCCGAATGGTTAATTCTGAATGGTAAATTTTTTTTAGACAATTTGGTTAATTTGGTTAATTTATTTTGGTCAATTGGCTAAACGGTTAATTTATCGATTAAAAGTATTTTGTGTTTGGTTAACCGAATTAACCGCATAGTCACAATTTATTCAAAAAAATATCTTGCTCATGTATATACCTATATAATTTTACTTTTATTTTAAAAAACCGCCATGTTTATAAACTAATCAAGCTTTTATGAACTATATATCACTATGTTTATATGTAATATTACTATAATATAATAATTGTTCAAAATTTTATAATTATTTTTATAATAGTATTGTTTGGTTAACCAAATTAACCGACGGAATTAAGCATTAACCGATTAACCATAACCAAACTAACCGACACTAATTTGGTTAGGTTAACAGTTAAAATCTTAAACCATAAATTAACTATTTAACTGAACCAAATTAACCGTAACCGACCGAATTAACCGAATGCTCATCCCTACATAGAACTACTTATGAGGTTAATCGCCATTATTTTCTACCCTTCGCCTTTGATACATTTAGTGTACTGGCTGATGACTCGATTTTCCTCCTTCGATGGTTATAACGCATAACCAATAGAAGACTTATGTTGCATTTATATAAATCCAATAATATTCTATTTAGATCTATTAGTTTTTCCATCTAGAAAGGACTAGAAACCCAATTTGTTGCCCATGCTTTTTGAAGAGATTTGCGGAAGCTTCAAGCCCAAGAAAAACGTCACACGAGATACAACCCAAACATGCACAACAAAAGTCACGACCACCCACGTCGACAAAGCCAATAACCACCAAATAAATAACCAAGCAGAGAACATGATTGGCAAAGAAGACCGCAGAATTCTATTAAGCAACTCCAAGAAGATTACAAGGATTGTCGCTCCCTCACAATCCCATACCCACAATAGAATTTTGGAACCCACTCTCGTTCTCTCCCTCTTTGGCTATCCTTTGTGGCTTTCTATTTTGACACACGATGGTGTCCTACGTTGGTACACCCAAAGTTACCACACGTTGGAACCCCCACACATTGGTACACCTTGACACACAATATACATCGGTGTCTATCCTTATTTATAGATAGGGACTCCCGGTTAGACAATACGAGAGGATACGAAAATTCTATAGGGATTAGGAAACGACAATACAAAAGGATAAGAAAATAATGTCTTGGACTCCAAGTCTAACATTAATTGCACTTTCCTAATATTGTTAGATATTATTTCTTATCCAATTAGGATAAGAGACAAAATCCTAACAATCTCCACCTTAAATCTTTTCCGATGTAGTTTCTCCTCCAAGAAGTCTGCTCCCGTTCTTCTTTTATGCTTCCTCCCTCGGAAGATGCTCCTGTTACCAGAAACATATCACCATGCACGTCTGCATGGAGTGTGCGTCCAGACATGACTGTCCAGACCCTTCATGTGAGATCTTATCGTATTGTATAGTTTGAGAAATTGTATCACCTCCACCTGCAGTTGGAAGAACTGCATCCTTCGCACCTTTGGCCCCCATGCCATAGGATTGTGTTTTCTTTTAGTCACACCCACTTGAAGACACTATGTGGTCGGTCTAACCACGACTTCCTCTTTCCAATAGTTGACAGCTTCACCTATGCATCTGTTGAAATTTGCAACCGAGTTTGTAATCTCACACCAGACTGCCCGTGAGAGTTGAATACATGTAGCAACCTTCGGGTTCATAACAACCGCCACCCATGCTAGTGCTTCATCTACACCTTCCGAGTTGGTAGACTTCTCATCAGCCGCTCCTCTTCTGGTTAGACAAAATCCAACCAGTCGATAGAACCAGCTATCCTCCGTTGTCGCTTGCCCCTTGCAAAGGAATTGCACGACTCCACCTCGCGTTGATATTTCACAACACGTGGATTCGCTCCCTCCTGGTTGCATAACGATGTTGCCATCAAAATTTACTATCGGATGACCTCCAACGGTATTTGTCAACATCGTCATATTTTTCTGTGCTTCCAATACTTTCTGATCGTCTCGCATGAACCCTGCTCTGATACCACTTGAAGAGATTTGTGGAAGCTTCACGCCCAGGAAAAATGCCACACGAGATACAGCCCAAGCATGCACAAAAAAGTCATGACCGCCTACGTCGACAAAGCCAATAACCACCAACTAAATAATCAAACAGAGAACATGGTTAGCGAAGAAGACCGCATAATTCTATTAAGCAACTCCAAGAAGATTACAAGGATTGTCGCTCCCTCACAATCCCATACCCACAATAGAATTTTTTAACCCACTCTTGTTCTCTCCCTATTTGGTTATCCTTTGTAACTTTCTGTTTTGACACACGATGTTGTCCTACGTTGGCACACCCGAAGTTACCAAACGTTGGAACCCCCACACATCGGTGCACCTTGGCACACAATATACATCGGTGTCTATCCCTATTTATAGATAGGGACTCCCTGTTAGACAATATGAGAGGATACGACAATTCTATAGGGATCAGGAAATGACAATACAAAAGGATAAGGAAATAATGTCTTGGACTCCAAGTCTAACATTAATTGCACTTTTCTAATATTATTATCCAATTAGGATAAGAGACAAAATCGTAACACTTTTAAGAACAGATTTTTACAATGGTACTAGCTCAAAATGTTACTCAAAACATTGAATTATCCTTATTATAAAATAGTTAATGCAACCATTTCGTTAAATAGTTGAGAGACGAGGAAATTGGAGGAGAAAAAGGATTAAAAGAGAAACAAGGAAGATATCTTATTGAGTAGAGGGAAAAAATCTAAAAAATGAAAAAATGGTGAATAGTGAACACATATAGTTTGGGGAGTAAATGCATGTGTGGGTGTGGGGATACATACAAAGGATGTATGCATATGAGAAGAAAAAAGGGATGTGACGAGGGAAAGTAGATGAAGGTGTTTTTATGAGAGAAAATAAAAGTTGAAGTATGAAGGGTTTAACTGAGTTCTTTTTATAGTAATATATATTACAATTTTATCAATATGTACTATAACTATCTATTAAATTCTGATATATATTTCTTAAAATTTGAGAAAAAATAAAAATCTATTGTAATATTTTCATGATATCTCTATAAATTGATTTAAAATACTATAAGGGTTGATGTATGAAGGGTTTAACTGAGTTCTTTTTATAGTAATATATATTACAATTTTATCAATATGTATTATAACTATCTATTAAATTCTGATATATATTTCTTAAAATTTGAGAAAAAAATAAAAATCTATTGTAATATTTTCATGATATCTCTATAAATTGATTTAAAATACTATAAGGGTTGATGTTTTGATAGTAAATAATAGCTTGGATTTCACTTGATGGGAAATGGACATACGGATTGTGAGGTGGCTCTTAGAAGATAAAAATGAAATGAACACTATGAATATAAGAATGCAAATATTGGCATGAATGAATGTTGTTGTATATAGATATTGTATCACATTTAAGAAAAAAACACTAACATTGTCCTAACCAAGGAAAAAGTAAATCTCAATATCTAAATGTCATAAATTAAATTCATGAAGGAAAATAAGAGAAATAAAAGTAGCATGTATTGTGTCAATGAGGATTGGAGACTGATAAATACTAAGACCCCTTAAAATTTATCAATAATATAATTGACAAAGAGGAAAAAGAAAATCGATGTATCTCATCGATCAGATTTGAAAAGGAAAATCTATTCTTAACATGCAATGCATATCAAGTCGATATCTTACAACTCTCTTTGTTGGAAGAGTTTTCAACAATCTAGCCATATTACATTAGTAATTTCAATTAAACTACAAATATTGAATCTCTTGTCATTCACATATCACCAACAACAAGTTCTGCATTAACTAATCAACAATTGAATTGCAAATTTAAAAAATAATGGAGAGAAACATCGTAACTCACATATTCTCAATGATTTTCATGTACACGTTGGGTATTGAATCAGAGATTTGGTTACCAATCTATTAATCTAATTTTTCATTTTTGATAGCTTTGGTTGTTGCAATATATGGAATAGCCCTCCACTTCCCGTTAGTGTTTGAAGAGACTTATTGTGGCATGTCCACTGGTTGTTTTTCACATTTATACTTAACACCCATAATGGGATCTACAACCTTAATTAGATGTCGTATTAATATATGATAATGATTTCAAAACTAATGACTTTGCAATTATAAATTCATATTACTTGTCATCTGTTGTATTTGATTGCAAATCTTCCACTTGTGACATCACTTGTGGGCATGGTGGTTTGTGATAGTGGAGTTAGTAGTGGATAGTACCAAGTAGATTATATATGGCCACGTCAAGCCCCTGATCGATACTGAAACAGTGAGCTCTACTACACCAGTACGACATATAACAATGGTATTCCTATGTCCATATGGATTGTTTGGAGACCTCAAATGCGGTTTAATATTTGACTCACTCACCAAATAGAATGTTGATATGAGTATGATCCTTGCAGGATTTATACTTGATATTGGCAGAACAATCAGGTAGGCGACACCGTATATTAGGAGTGGTCTTGAGGAAAGTGGGGACATCAGTAGAGAAGTGGTAATAAAATGTGGTTCCAGAGAAGGAGGTGAAGTAGTAGGTTAGAAATCAAAAGAAGTTGCAATGCATGTGCCATCATATGGTGATAGATAGCCAGATGTACAGTCGATAAGAACAAGAGGGGAAATGTTATTTGGAGGATTCCAAGGGAGCATAGAGACGATATGGACATGTGATGTGAGGTGTAGATTGATCCCATCAGTGAGTTCATGGTTGGTGTAAAGCTTCTTGTCAATCTGTTCACGATGATCTCTCATTATGTTCTGCATATAATGCCACATGGTGGGAGTCTGTTACCATAAAGTGAAGGTTCAAGATTGTGGTCCCTTTTCTTATGTTGTGGTTGGAGATACAAGACACCATGATCTCATAATTTGTTGAGCAAGGATAGGAATTATTGGGTTGTATAGTTGGAGGTTCCATGTGTGCATAACGTTTCAAAACCTTGAGAAAGAAAATAGTATTTTTGAGAAGAGAGTGAGTGAAGGAGGTCATAACATTTTGAATTTGCTGCAACTTGATGATCATAATTTTTTTGGAAGAGTTGATCAAGACTAACTTGTAATTACTTGAAAAGACTCTTTCTTTTTATTGTAGTATAAATTTTGTATTGTTATGATGCATGTTATAACATACTACAAAATACTTATGATATGATTTATAAGTTGAACCTATTGAAATTGCATGTGCAAAAAAAGTTATATTATGAGATCTTGTTGACCTTTTGAATATTAAACTTTTTAAACCTATAGTTATTCAGTATGTGTTAAAATATGACTCATAGAATTTTATCACTCAAATGTGAGTTAAAATCGCTTCAATATGAGATGACAAAAATAATCATGTTATAAAAGCATTTTATACTAATGTATAAAAGTTGAGCACAATTTATAAGTAACATAACATCTTCATATTCAAACTTCAAATTTGTGAAGCCATTTGTTTTTTTTACTATTTTTGTTACATTGACTATTCCATGTTGACCTTAAAATGTTTCAGCATGGTAAAATTTATGTTAATGGGAAAGCCTATTTTATCATAGATCATTTTTTATTTACATCAACTTCACTTTTATTTGAAAATTGGTTTGCTTTTAAACTATACCAAAGAATTTGATAAATAAAGTTTTTTTAAGTTTTTAGGATTATAAAATGAAAAATTTAACATGTTTAATTCGACACGTGTATGTATACATGTGCTTTACTTGTCTTGGAACTAAAAAGAACTTGTTGTGTTTTCATAACTTCTTTCGAGTTACAAATCTAACGTGTATGTTGCATGTGAGAAGATATTTTTTTGTTTGCTGTTAGAAATGGATTGTGGAACCCTTCAATGGGTTGGATGGTGTGTCCTTACAAAATGGAAGATGTGGTTAGTTATGTACGATTTTCAACTGGCCCACCCTTGTCTCAGTAGTCATTAGTGACTAGTGAGTGGGGCTTTGATGAGATCCGCATGGATCGGTAACCTTGTGGTCTCGAGAGCAACCAGTAGAATTGTTGTCTAATGGACAACATTGATGCATCCGTAGAAGGCTTCATGTCTAGGTATATAAATCATTTTTCCTTTTGTAGGACTCCTCCTACGTGATCAATAAAGTACCAAATATTGCTTCACTTGGGTTAATTCTTTTCCATTCTGACACAACCTATTTATTCCTCAACTTCCAACGCTAGACGATGGCCAAGGTCAAGATCAGGATCAATGGGTTCTGACACATTGGACGGCTCATAGATAGGGTGGCGCTCCAAAGGGACGATGTTGAGCTCGTCGCTGTCAATGACCCCTTCATCACCACTAACTACATGGTATATTTAATTATTGTAACATATTCTGCTAGAAACATTACACTCTATACCCATAACCTATTTTTTAATTGAGGAATGAATCTAACAACTCATTGCCAATCTATGGCATTTGAACATACCTACATTGTAACGTCCGACAATCAAATCGTTACTAATTAAGCAGAATTAAACATAAACCACAGATTAACAAAAATCACTAAAAATTAAAACCATTTTTTCAAAGAGATCCATTCTAAGGAAAACTCTTACGGAAAGGTCCAAAACCTTATATACATCATTATTCACATTATACATATCCGGTACATCTCATCTCAATAATAAAATATAACAATTGCTTTACTAAACTATACATGAGAAACATAAAACCTCGAGGAACGTAAGCCAAAATCTCTTATTGATCATAAAACCAGTACGAACGAACTCCAAGGACCTGAGAGTACAGAGATGACACATATGACTCATATCTACAAGATATGACAGACAGTACACTCAACCTGAGCTGTCACTGCTGCCTCAGCTGTTGTTCTTCCTCTGCAAAAAGGTCTTCACCTCCTCGTGCACGTCCACCTAAAAATTTGGGTCCCACGGGGGTGAGACAATTGTAATTGTCCCAGCGAGAGATATAACTCTCTGCCGACCATATTATTATCACAGATTAAGCATTTATAAACTGAGCAAAGGTTCTTTTTATATTAACAAGCAAGATAATTCACTATATGAATAGAATGAAGTAATCTCCTTTCATAAGGAGAACATTGCATCTACCCATGGTAGATTATAATTCATCTATCTGCTTTGTAAGGAATGTAAAGAAACATAAATAACATCTATCAACTAGAATGTATAATTGTATTGCGCATCAAGCAATGTTTTCCATATTCGATCCTTAAGCAGATATGCTATACGGCTGATTACATTTTACAATCACACTTATGCCCTGAGGAAGTGAGCCGTACCGCTCAAATCCAACCACCATTGCGAAGTCAAAATCGGTACCATACAAGGTCCATGGAAGAGCCGGACTCCATGACCTCCCACGTCTCGGTCAGTGCGAGACCACAAGCAGGACCGCAATCTCTTGCTTAAGTGACCTTAGTCACACAGGGTCAGGCTACCCTCTGCCTATCCCACCTTGGTACAGGTGTCGGCGCTAGTGAATCGAGCCACGGGCCAGTTCACCGTGCTCCCTGAGCCATGAACGCATTCATGCTCTATCACACTGAGCCATGGGCCTATTCACCATGATCTTATCACACTGAGCCACGGGCCTGAAACCGTGCTCTGGAGTCTACAACTGAAGTTGTACTCTAACCTTCCTATTTGTGGCTAGGAGAAACCCCGCATATTCAACAATATGCGCTCCGGATTAACCCGTAGGAGAACCCATTTCACCATCACCGGATGTTGACGATGATGGATCTATTGCCAGGGCACTATATGATAAAATTCCACTTGATTAATTAAGTGCATTACCATATTCTTTTAGCATCAGTCAAGTTTTCACACATGAATTATTATGACAAATGCTACAAAGAAAGGTATAATACATCTATCACGTACTTTTCAAATATTTAAAACACATGATACTTGGGATCTCAGTCCCTTATCACATTACTGGGAATTCTCATCCCTTCACATAATCATTATCATGATTGCTGGATATGGGTATTCAAACCCTTAGATCATCACATAACATTGTTACTTCTATAACAGGTAACCATTACCTCTAGGTCCTCAGACCAAGGTATCCATTTCACTTGTTGTGCAAGTATTTACATGGCTCACAAGGCCATCACACATCTTGTCACCTCTCACTAGGAAACAACTTATTCACATGGCTCACAAGGACATTGCACATCTTGTCACCTCTCACAAGGCAACAACTTATTAACATGGCTCACAAGGCCATTGCACATCTTGTCACCTCTCACTAGGCAACAACTTATTAACATGGATCACAAGGCCATTGCACATCTTGTCACCTCTCACTAGGCAACAACTTATTAACATGGCTCACAAGGCCATTGCACATCTTGTCACCTCTTACTAGGAAACAACTTATTAACATGGCTCCCAAGGCCATTCCACATTATACTTTTATACAAGTATTTAACATGCCTTACAAGGCTTATGCAATAAAAGAATTAGAACCTTCCCATAATTAGGGTTAGGGTTTCCCTTTCTTATTAATTAGGGTTTCTCTTACATATCATCACCCTTCATAGGGTTAGGGTTTTCCATTATTAACCATTTAGGTTTTCAAGATCATATTATCAATGATCAAACCCTAATTCATTGCTCCACACATCTAGGAGCAAACATTGATATCATAAGTATTCAATCATACTTATTCATTCTCATCATTTATCATTAAATGAATCATCAACACAAGGTATGAGTTCCTCTCTCATCCTTACCAGGGTATGATTACATCAAACTTTATTAACTTGGCTTAACCCTTTCTCAAAGTATGTTAGCCCACACTTATCAAAGTGCATTAAACTTATTACATTTCAATGTAACAATTGACATAACACACTTCATGTGTTACTCATCCAAGTATATTGGATTTAAGGTGCATGAAGGTACATCAACCTTGAAGTGCTGGATGTGATATCTATCCTGTCTTGATGTATCATTTCCCTCATCACTTTTAACTTTCTTAAGTTCATCAAATTATCTTGTATTAGGGTATTTCCCATCCTAATAATTTATGCACTAGCTCATCACATTTATCATGTGATGTATTGGTCATAAGTCACACAATTGAATTATTCAACCATCATTAATGATATGGACTCATCTCGGGTTAAGCCATTATTGGTATAAGGTTTTCCATTAACAACCACTCTGGGTGCTTCATCTATCAAGGTATTAGCCACACCATTACTTGGTGCTACACAAATCACTCCTAAGAGTGTCTTACTCTCACATTTACAAGGTATATAGGGTTAAATCATATGAATGTGTTCACCATATCGGGTTGTAGGTGTCTAGATACCACTGTATCGGGTTGGAGGTGTATGAACACTCACCATATCGGGTTAGGATTTGCACTTGTCTCCATATCGGGAATGAGGTACCTTCTTGACCTCATATCGGAAACAAGGTATGTGTATGTGTCTCCAATGATACTTGTGAGGTATCAACCCATCACCATGTCGGGCTAGAAGTACATTCAATCACCCTATTGGGCTAGTCACCATCTAGGGTTAGCCATGACGGCTTAGGGTTACCATATCTTCTAGGGTTGTATATCGTGCAACCCTATCGTGCAACCATGTCGTGCAACCATGTCGTGCAACTATGTCATGCAAGGTCATGTAGGCCTCATGATACTAAGTATCAATGATGTATCATATGCTCATATCATGCAATAGCACTTGTTACTCTTCACTTATATCGGGTTACCCAATTTAGGGTTTCTTGTCAACTTACAAGTATACAATTGACCATGTATCGTGCATGGAGTCTATAATAGACTTACTATCATGAAAGAGGTGTATACTACACCCCCATATCGTTCAATAAGGTTTACAAACCTATTCATATCATTTTAGTGAAATAGGTGCATCATCATATCGGGTTAGAGGTGCTTGCTTATGTGCATGCACCCGATATCACTTTTATAAGGTGATATCACAATCTTCAAGCTCTAGACCTTTATTATAACTATTATAGTTCAAGTCAACAGGTCTAAGCAACTACTATAACTCATAATTTCATCAAATATTTCAGGAAATTTTGGAATTAAAAGTAGATCATTAAATACAACAATTTAGGTGATGAATAATAACATGATTGAGTTCAAGTTATATAACCCGCCTTAAGAATCACTTCAAAGCTTCAAGCTCCAAAGCTCCATGTTCCTAAGGTTGGAGATGACTTTATCAAATGTCCAAGGCTCGTTCACAACTCCTTCGTATACAAGGAATCACCATGGATAAGCAATTGGTGAAGAAGAAAAGAAAGGTAGATCATAACCCTAATTCCATGCTTCAATTCAAGCTTGAAGACAACTATATCTTACCTTAGGGTTAAGTTTTGAGTTCCTTAGATCCTTGGCCGACACCCTACCACTCTTGGGCGATATGGACTTCATCTTGGCCGACACAACTTTGCTTGTGGCTGATACCCCCTCACTTGTGGCCAAAATCACTTCAATTGGCCGATATCAACTTGCTATGGGCAATATCAACATGGTATGGCCGATATACTTGCTATGGCCGATACCCAAGGCCTATGCACGATACCACAGAATCCCTTCACGATATGGGAGCTCTATGCATGATACCTTAGGGTAGGAGGGTGGTAAGGGTCGCAAAATTGCACCAAGGGGTGAAACTAGGGGTATATATACTTGTTGTTCATGAAGAAAGGCAAAAATGAGGTGTCAACATTTTGAGCTAGTAGGTGCCACGTGTCATGCATGGGTGACACGTGTCCATGCATGCATAAAAATTTATATTGACATGAAAAAAGGTTGAAGATCATATAAATATGCAAATTCGTCCATTGCTTATCCATTTGGATAAGTCATCTAGGTTTAATCACTATTTTAAGTCAAGTCGATACACTTTTTCTAAGGAAACTTGTTGGCCATCACACCTCACCTCCTTAAGGTGATTTGCACGATATGGAATTTTACAAGAGTTCATAAAATGATATGGAACACCTCCTTGGGCTCCATGGCCGATAGGCACTCATATATAAGCTTTTCAACTTGATACAACTCAAGTTAAGCTTCCAAATTCAACCCTTTTCTTGGTCATTTCATCACCAAGATTACCATCATTCATAATGGAATCAAACATGGTGTATCATTCATTATCTCTCCTATAAATGATACATAGAGGAAATAGGAACACTCTAGAGGTGGTAATTTGCATATCAACCCCACATTTTGGGTAAATTACAATTTGTACCAAAATTGGCACACAATGCTCCAGCATTGTTCAAACAAGTTCAAACTTGGAATTTAGGCTTTCCACAAGCCACCACTTAGCATAATTCTCTCTCTTATGATGATAAAACATATAAGGCACATTCAACATGTGACATTTTGCATTATAGCCCCTCAATTTGGGTAAATTGCACTTTGGTCCAAAACAAAGGAAAATTGCTCAAACAACATTCAATCAGGACCAAACTTGAAACATGATTGTGCCACATGATAACAAAACACCTTATAGTATTATATTAAAGTTCTAAGAAACTTTATTAGCCAAAATAAATAGGGTTACCTCATAACCCAGGTCAGGGTTGCTACATACATGTTCAAGTACGACACTAATACATGACTAGTGGAAGCACAACAATATCAAGGACAAGGACTCCAAGACCCTACTATTTGGCGAAAATTCCATTGTCGTATTCCAATGCAACTAGTAATTGAAAATCTACTCTTGAGAGTTATTATTGGGGAAAAATAAAATAACATATTTCTATTAAAATAGTTATCAAACTAACCTACTTTGTAATTTAAATCCTAAATAACATAGTTTGAGGGAGGGGAGAGAGAATGGAGACATCATTTCATATGGTGTCTCCCCTCCCATTTGCGGAACCAGATTTATAAGAAAGCAAACTTTTTGTTCACACCCAGCCTGCGCCAAGTGGCGGCATTTTCTTAAAGGCATTCTATATGGTGTCTTAAAAAAGAAGTTACCAAATGGCATTGGGTTTGTAACTTAATTTTTTAAAATTTTATTCTATATTTTGATACAATGTAATATTCAATTCAATGAAAAATACTAACCATGTTTAATTAATAATTGATATCAACAACATATAATAAAATATTAATCATATAATAAATATGTGACATATTACTAATTTGTAAGTCATATATATGTGTGTATTTATGTGTGTATATTTATCTTTACAATTAAGAAAGTGCTTTTTGTTTAAGAATATTATATAAATTACATCCAAATTTTTTAATAATAAATCACTATATATTCTATCAAAGATATATACATAAAAAATGATTGAATATCTATACTAAAAAGTTATATTGCATATACCAAAACAAAAAATAAGACAATTAGTTAATGTGAGTCTCTTTCTTTTATGTTTTTACGTCAAATGACCAAACAATACTAAGAGGTAATATTAATTCTTAATATATATACATAGTGTTAATATTTGTGTTCTTTTTTATTTGAAATATTTTTTCTAGCATATGTGTGCATTATATATTATTGTAAAATATGAGTAAGAAAATATAAACTCTTGGATAAATATCAAATATTAAAGACAACAATTCAACATCATATAATCGTTTATTATGTAAATATTAGAAAACTCATTTCACATTCAGTAAAGCTTATATTTTCTATATTGATATATGTAATATATATTAGTAGCATACAAATCTAACCATTATTCATATAATTTTATGTATATATAGTTATATATAGTAAATGAAATATATAGTACTTTCCTATGTAAATATTTTGTATGCAGTTTATATAAGACTAATAAACAATACTAACTTATGATATTGTATATATTTAGATCATATATCATATACTATTATATTGAACCATAAAAAAAATTCATACTCGAGTTATATATATAAAAGTGAATATAATATATATAAACATACAAATATAAATATCTATATAAGACTTAAAAATGAGTAATATGTCACATATTTATTATATGATTAATATTGTATTATTATTTTCTCTTTAAATATAGTTATCAACTAAACTCGGATAGTATTTTTAATTGAATTCAAATATTACATGTTATCTTAATGTAGAATAAATAGTTCAAAAATTAAAAGCCCGATGCCATGCGGCAATTTCTCCTTGAAGACTCCAAATGGAGTGGGCTAGGTGTGAATAATTCTTGTTTAATTAAAAAAATGGTTCGTCCGATACGAGAGGATACACCAAATCAAATGGTTTTTTCATTCTCTCTACCCTACCTCAAGCTATGTTTTTTAGGTTTTAAATTGCAAAGTAGATTAGTTTGGTAATTTTTACATGGAGTAAGTAATTTTCTTTGTTGTTTTTGATACCTTCCTTCCACATATGGTTCTTCTAGTGTAGTGCTACTTGCACTAGGAATCCCGAGGAGATCCCCTGGGGCGAGGCTAGTGTCTAGTATGTTGTGGAATCCACCAGTGTCTTCACTGACCAAGACAAAGCCTCTTCCCATCTCAAGGTACGTTCCTCTAAATTCATTTGTCCAAAATTCTCATTGTTGGTGCTTACAAGAAAAGTGACCTCCAATCCATATATCAATTTTTGTGCTCACTTCTAAGTGGCCCTAGATTTTACTCACTTTTTAGGGAGGAGCCAAGAAGGTCGTCATCTCAGATCCCAGTAAAGACGCACCCATGTTCATTGTTGGTGTCAACCATACCGAGTACAAGTCAGATCTCAATGTTGTTTCCAATGCTAGTTGTACTACCAACTGCTTGGCTCCCCTCGCTAAGGTCTTCCTTTCAATGAAAACCTTCTATCTACTCTAACCAAGGATGATACATAATTAGCTAGCTTGATTTTTTTTTCTTAATAATGTTATAGGTCATTAATGATAGATTTGGCATCATGGAGGGATTAATGACAACTGTACATGGTGTTACTAGTAGGTGAAAGAAGGTTGTTTCTTTCCAACAAACTAATAAGTATTTATTTGTTATTGATAATTACTTTTTGATATGATGAGGTGAAAATGTGTCTTTGCCTCTAATAGCAACACAAAAGATTGTTGATGGGCCATCGAGCAAGGACTAGAGGGGAGGGAGAGTTGCTGGTTACAAAATCATTCCCAGCAGCACTGGAGCTGCCAAGGTATACACAATAGAGTCTTATTATATGACAATGAAAATATATTATCTACCAAATTTTGGATTTTAACAAAATTCATACTTGTTCCTTTGATTTAATAGGCATAAAAAAATTGTCATTCCAAACTTTACTGCTAAATTATCTGAGAATGGGAATTTTTTAAAAAAGGCAAGTAATTTTTATTCTGATATATTTACTTGAAAACGTTATTTCTATTTATTTTTCAATAGATGTCAATTTTTAAATGAGAGGAAGTTTATTACTTGAAAATAGTACTTTGTATTTATCTTCTAGAATTGTTTGCAGATAACATGTGATCTTATAGTTACTCATTTAACTTTATACCAGTCTTCATATTGATATATTTGTTGTTAATAGGATGTATATGCAACATGTGACATTCAATTTTACAGATATTCTTGATGCAGTGTTCTGTCCATTGCAACAACATTAGAAACCTCCAAAATTGTTCCATGCAGTTTGTCTTTATTATGAAAATATTAGTTGGACTTAGATGTTAGGTTCTGAAAACTTATAATGATGGCTTATTCTCCACAACCTTTAAAGTTATGAGTTAAATAGTGTGGATGCAATCATTTGTTATTTTTTAGTTCTTGTCTCATGCCATTACACATATTTCATGCTATCATTGCATTACTCTTCATTTTTTACTTAGATTTCACTTGTAATTGCCATTCTTTCCTTAAAGGCGTGTGGCTATGCATCATAAAGTTGTATTATCTCATGCTTTAATTATATTCCTTTTTTAATGAATTGTAATCAGGTTGTTGGAAAGGTGCTACCTTCTTTGAATGGCAAGTTGACTGGTATGGCTTTCCATGTTCCAAGTGCTGATGTGTTAGTGGTGGACCTAACTGAGAGACTAGAGAAGAAAGCTAGTTATGACCAGATCAAGGCAGCTACCAAGTAACTGACTAGAACTTCTTAAATAACTAGAGGAAATAAAATAAAGAACAATGTCAATTAGTGTCTAACTACAATATTAATGTTATAAAGGGTGTCTTAAATATCCTTATTATTCCAGTCACCTTGATGAGATGCGAATATGAGTTTAATTCATTTGGGTTACTTGGATATGATAGCACATAAAATTTTACATGTGGAAATGTTAGTTATTTTCTCTTTAATTGTAGGGAAGAATCAGAGGGGAACCTAAAGGGAATATTGGGCTATGTTGAAGAAGATCTGGTTTGCACAAACTTTCTTGGTGATAATAGGTATAATTGAATAGATAATTGATCTTAGTTTTTCTAGCCTAGGAAATAACCATCAAAATCATTTTTTTTCTTCTATAAGTGATTGATATATCCTTTGTATGTGTTCATCTATGTTTTCCTTTTTATTATAGACATTTCCTAGTTCTTCCTTTTTCTAGCTTCTTTACTTATTTGATTTTTAAATTTATTCTAATCAAGAACTACCAAATTTTTCTATTTTCATTTCTCTATTTCCATATCATATTTGAAGAATTTGTTATTTGAATACAACCGTATATTGAAATTCCTTCCAAATGAAACTGCATTGCTCCAGTGCCTTGACCTCTCAACTTCCAAATTTTACATTTTTTAATTTTTTAGAGGAAGATATCTAGCTCAAGGATCTTGTTTTTTAGGTCAAGCATCTTTGATGCAAAGGCTGGAAATGCTTTGAATGATAACTTCATGAAGTTTGTCTCTTGGTATGCCAATGAGTGGGGGTACAAGTGCACTCTAATCTTTTGCTAATCCTTTTGATATATTACATTTGCCTCCTTGATGAGAATGAGAAGTGTAGATAAATCTCGTAATCCTTACATATGGCTAATCAATTAGTACACTTTCTTCAAAATTTATTGATAGTAGGGATCGTTATCCAGGATAACAATATAAAAATATATCTAGCATTTGGTAAATCAGAACATGAGATTTTTATTTGTTATTAAGGATCAAGAAAATTAGATTGAAGTTGCCCCTACAGCAAGTTTTGTCTCTACCAACTCATTTGGTTGTCTAGAATCACATGCATTGTATAAGGGCTTAAAAAACTCTTTATCGTGTTGAAAATGTTAGTAAATATACTTCGATGAAAACTAGTTAGTGCACGTGCTTTGCACGTGTTCCTAAATTGTAGATGATATATCATTGTAGTCAAATTAATTATTTCACCCCACTCTCCTATGATTTGTGTTTAATAATCAAGCTCTCTCACTCCCTCTTTGTTGCTAGTTGGTTATAGACTTGATTCTTCATTAATGATTTAGTATTCTAATAAGTATCCTTCATTTGTGGTGAAAGATATTTTCTAATTTTGTGGGTTTTGATTGTTTCTTCATATACTTTGGGTCGAGTGTTATATATTTTCCTTAAATTTCTTAGAGTTTCTAGATGCAATCTATCTTGCAATGTCAAAGAAAATGATAGAATAATATTTCTATTGTGCCTAAACTTTTCTAGAAAAAAAGATGCCTTTTGCAGGGACACATTATCATGTAATAAATATTAATAAGGCAATTTGAATCTTCCAAATATTATCAACTTCATTATTTTGGAGAAATGTTACTATATTAATCTGGTTAGATACATATTCAGTTTGACTGTAATTCTTTGTAGACGATCATTAATTTGATGAAAAAAAACACATGAATATTCATTACTTACACTATTAGACTTGAACACAATTTACTTGTACATATTTTATTTGAAGATAAAGTTTTCATGTTTAAATTTCACATGACTTGTTTGATAATAAATCGACAACTGATTATATTACACTCCTTATATGGTATGATTTCAAGATATGTGTTAAGGTAATATGGCATTGTAATTTCTCATATAAATAAATATTTTTATGTGTGATTGGGATTAAGAGAGGATTCCTATCCCCCTTCATGTGGCGAAGGCCATGTACTTAAGAGGGTGTAGACTGAGGCATCAATTATTATACCCATGCCTTTGTTACGGGTTGACTACTTGTGTCACTCCTCGTGTGCACTTCCATTTTATGTGTGATTGATTTTATGTATTTGTGCCCATAATATGTTCATAAATGGATGCCATAGTCACCCATGTAGTAATTACTTCTAGTTTAGTAGTCAACATTGCATGTAAAATTTAGGAAAATGCAAGAAACATACACATCTTCTATATATTCATCTCTACTATCATGATTATGTATGTGTTCACTATTATGGACCTAGTTCTTTAGGGGGAACCATAATAATTAAATCCTACTCTAGCAAACAATCATAATCACAAGATATGTTTATTGTTATATATGGTCAAGTAAAATATTGAAGAATCTATTAAAGAGAGGAAATGATAATTGAAAAGGGTAGAACAATTTACATTCCTTAGTTAGTATGCTAATTATAAATTAATATTCATCAATGGGAAGTAATTGATTTTGTTTCCAAACTCTATAGATTTTATGACTAAAGTAAATAATGCCCTTATTTTTTGATGTGGATAATGGTTTAAAATAACCAATGTACATCATGCATTTTCTATAGTTTACCTAAAGATTCCTCTCCTTATATAACCTGAAAAACTAGGTGTGAAACTCATAATGTTCTCTAAGATATTCATAGAACCATATTCTCCATGGTAAGTTAACTGGAATAAATTATGTTAGCAATTCACATATACACCCTTTATCTTATTTTTCTTGGTAACATTTTAAGCTCTACGACCTATTAACTTCGAGCAAACATGAGAATGTCAAAGAATCTTTAAAGGAAACCCAATCAACCATGTCATTTACTATCTTTCAACAAAATTCTAAGGTTTTATATGATACTATGTGGATACCATGAATGTCTGTTATGAATATGGATAATACTTGGAGTTAAAAGTTGATCATTTTTATGAATATATGATGCCTATATTCTCATATTTCATTATTAAATAAGTTATACTTCAATCCCAACTAAAAAAATGTCCTAATTTATTATATTATGATTACGATATTATCAAATATAACTTATCATATTTAGATTGGATGTTCAATGTTGTTGCCAATGTAAAAAATTGGATGCTAAATGCCGTTATCAAAGTAAAAAAAGTCTAAATCAATCTATATGATCATACTATGTATTTTATTAAGCTCCTCATAATGAATATTATCAATGAATAAAGAAAAAATCACATATCATTTTCTTCCAACTGATATCAGATATGGCACCGTAACATATAAGATATTAAAGGAGTACATATCCTAAAACAAAAGAAAAATACACAAAATATATTTCCAATTGTATACCTTGACACTGATGGAATTTAAGATAGAATTTATAAGCATGTGTATGAGATTCTATCCTATTGTATGCATACAAAAGATAAGATTATATGTGTATACATAGTTGTTTATTTTTGTGATGACCAGAATCATATTAAACCATGTCTTTATTGAGGTGGTAACTACTATTTAGAAATATGTTAGTCATATAATTATGAACTCATCTATGCTTGTTAATTTTTGCTTGTTTAACATAAATTATTTCAAGTTATACAAATGTAAAATTTATTGTGAAACTATCTAGTGAATTTATATTGTCAAACCTTTGGATATTCAAATAGAAATTTTGTTTCTATTTTATACTTTTGTATAATAACAATATGAAACTTCAACTGATAGAATTTTTTCTACTTTTCTAAAAAAATAAATATGCATGCTTCTTAAGATTTTTTAGAAGGACTTTCAATTATTCATAGACAACTATGCATATAGAACATTGGGTTCTTTTATATATTTATATTAAGATCATGGAAATTGTTTGATTATTCTTCTATGAATAATAGTCGATAAAGATCTCAAAATCAATACTATGATAATTATACATGATTGTATTTTTACAAGGATACTTTCATACTAACAAACTGGATGATATAATTAAATCGAGAGATTCTAGGGGCATGCACTTATGTTACTATTTCTTGGCCTGATCTCCTCTGCAATGTCTGTTTCAATGATTTTCAAACAAGATGTTTTGTATCAATTTATAAGAACTATATTTGTTTAAAATAATATTAACATAAGTATTACCAAATACTTAGTATTCCATTTAGTAGATATTATTTTATGTAATATGATATATATAAAACATGGGAGATGTTTTCTATTTTATATGTCATTTCACTCTCACAGCTTGATAATAAAATGCACACATTTTATTTCCAAGAAAATTAAGAAATTATTCCATTTCTAGATCTTAATTAATAAATAGTTTATTATTTTTTCTATATACCTCAAGTTTTCAAATGATGGGATGGTGTGGAGGACATCATCTTGTGTGATATCCATACATGTGTAAATACATTTGTGATGCTAAACTCTAGCATAAGAGTAAATCGTATACCTATTTTATACAAGAAAAAATAGTTTTATATAGAGGTTGTGTTTAGCAAGCTTCTAGAAAAACACTTGTGATATGTAACAAAAAAAATATAGAATAAAAAAACAAACTTCAGTCCTTTATAATACTACTATACATATAGTAGTATATATGACCAATACGCCTCAGGAACCACAAAAATAAAACTGATCAGTGTTAATACAATGAATTAAACATCAAAGAAAAAGTTTTCCAAGAATTTATAAATCAATGATGTTGAACACAAAACTATAAAGTGAGTTATGTAAATAATTTCGTCATACTTTTCTTTAGTTTTCCACTAACATTTAGGAGTAAAATGGATCTAATTTAGTGATGTTTTCATAAGAGATTGTTGTTTGGAGGTCAAAACTGAGCCAATGCTTGGGGATGGTAATTATGTGAGTTGGAAAATAATTTAAAAAATATAGAAAAGACATTTTTTTCTAAAATTACAACTCCCATAAGTTATAAGAAGTGTTTCCAACTTCTATAGAAATAATATTTTCTAATTCACCATTCCAAGTTTAATATTTTCGTATAATAAATTGAAACCAAAGATAGTTCTTACATCATACAAATTAAATAGGTGAAACAAAGACCACATTTAGAAAATAAGAGGAAAACATCTAAAGCATGTAGTTCCTAGAATATTTGACGAGAGGGCATAACATTTTTTATGAACATCCAAAATGTGAAGATCGGATGCCATTTCCATGCTTGTAATATTTTTCCATGCATATCCAATACATTAGAGTCATTTAAGTTACTTATGAGAATTGTATACTTCATAAATAATCCCTCACTTTATAGGTTTCAGTGTTATTTTGACAAGTGAAAAAATTACACAACTTAAAACTATGTGAATTTACTTATTTCAAGCCAGAGAGTCATGTTATATCGTAAATTTATGGAGATATTAATGCTTATTGCAAATCATAAGCCAAACTTAATTATAAAGGAGTAGTTTGATGAATAAAGTGGAAAAAGGTTACACTTTTATCAAATAAATATTTAATTTATATATAGTTAGCATGACTAAGAGCGTCTATAAGAATAGAAATTTCATCCATTAATATCCAAATAATGATACAATATCTATCTTGGGGATAAAAAACACACACGTTAAAAGCTAATATGTTAATTGTTAATTGTTAATTGAGGTACTTCAATTGTTCAAGTTGGAGCTTTACATGATAAATAAAAAATAAACAACCATAAATACTTACATTGATTGTCACGAAAATCAGTCTGATACTGCTTTCACACTTTACGTAACCTGCAAAATAAAGTGAGTTTAATCCATCTTCATTTCACACTTTTTATTATTTTCCTCTCCAATCAAATGTTTTGACAAGGGACCGTCCACAGTGAAACAACTAATAGAGCAATCCTTGCTTTTGATACATAAACAAAAGCAACCTCAGAAAAAAGATTGTTTCATAGGGAAAGTTGGAGTACTGAAAAGGTTAAAGATGAAAATAACAAAGAAAGACGTTTAAAATCAAGCTATCTAATAAGTTGAAATGATGGGGATACGTCATTGTTGCATCGTAATATAGCATGTCTGCGATTATTCGAACTATTTATGTAGATAAATCATGTTTTGTTAAATATTGATATACTGAATAAGCACAGTTGTATGTCTAGTTGTATTCATGATATAAGTGGCTATATAGAAACCATATCTAAGATGTACGACAACTTTGTTGTGAAGAAGAACAGGCTGCGCTGACATGCTCACATGTAAGAGACTCAGTCTCGCTACTCACAGGAGATATTGCAACTGCATCATGCAAACTCAGTGTGATACTGCTCATGGTTCACCAGCACAACTACATAAGCAAACATACCTGTGGACCTTACTGGATTTACATGACAATAGCTCAGAAGAAAAAAGGAGACCAGCATTTACCATGAGATCATTTAAGTGATGAGACCTGCGTCTACGAGCGAATATTCTTCTCATGCTACCAATATAGGAATCAGGAATAGTAGCAACAGTTCTGCTACCAATAGAAAGAAGTTGACTTCCAAATTTCTCATCTCCTATAAGATCGTCTGCCTTGTTTCTGAGTAAATTGCTAAGATTCCACAAGACTAATACTCATAGGCACCTAATAAATTGGCCACATCACCAGCCTGAATGCATGCCATCACAGGAATCCAATGATCCTTAAAGCTACTCGCTGACCTGAATGCCCAACAAATAGTCGAGTTCGCGCCTGAAACCGATAAGTGTCTGTGCTCGTAAACAAAAAAGCGAACACCTCATGTGTTTCTCTTTAACTCGTCATCGAGTTCCAACAATGGGCCAAAAGAGACCGCCGGTAGGGCTCGTGCATAGACCCACCTTGACAAGGGGGTATTGTCTTGAGGATTAGCGAGTAAAAGAGATGATGCCAATTAGAGTAAAGACCATGCTGCCCGCTCCACATCCTGACATTTTTAGCCGGAACGAAGAAGAATGTTATCCGTTCTCGTCATAATAGCGAAGTGAGAATCTCTAAAAAAAAAAAAACTGATTTGGGGACGATAGCATGAGAATGTGTTGCATTAAGGCTCCTCTGGTTGAGCGTAAAGCCAACACACAGAGCGGGTTTGAAAACAGGAAAAGCAACTTGTTGAGTTGCAACAGCAACCCATTCGTTTGGTTTCACCTAGTTTAATAGGAACGTTAGGATAGTAGTTGATTCAGATTATATGGTAGACTACGACGGAAGGAGGGAAAAGCTGTAAGCATGAGCTTGGTGTTGGGATTAGGAATATAATCCAGCCCATGTCTTAGTGGGATTTAGACTTGAGAGAGTTGGTTTGTGCTACCAATCCTAATAGGAGTCAAATCTTGAATAGTAGGAATATGACTTCCTATGTGCAACATGCAGTTGGACTGGGATTCGAACTAGGATTAGAATTCCTGGTTGCAATCACATGCATGGAGGCCTATAAATAGAGGCCCCTGGGGAGGCCTTTGGATTATCCACCGGTTGAGGTGTGAGTTCTCCAGTTGCTTGTTGGTGCCTTCTGTGGTAGAGGGTGTCAGAGAACAAGAACAACTGGTAGAGAAGCTCTCTTGGTTTATATGAGAGGGTCAACGACTTTGCCTTGAAGCAAAGTAGCGGTTGGCGGTTGCTACCCGGATTTAGGGGTAATTAAATCTGGGAGGTGTGAGTTGTAATTTTATTACATAGTGCTTATTAGCGGGATTGCCCCGTGGTTTTTCTCTCCTTATTGAGGGGAGAGTTTTCCACGTTAAATCTGGTGTTTTTCTTCTTTGGGCTTTATACGCTTGTTGGTAGCGCTTCCGTGACAACTTTTCGTCACATCCGGGACTGTATCGGTACAACATCCCCAACAAGTGGTATCAGAGTAAGGTTGCAGATACAAGTCCAGATGGGGAAAGATGAAGATGCGACGATGATAAAGTTGACAAGCACAAATTGGCAGATTTGGAAACCCAAGATGGAGGATATTCTCTATTGCAAAGATCTATACGATCCGATAGAGGGACAAAAGCCAGAGACTACATCTGATGCAGATTGGAAGAAGCTAAACAGGAAAACCGTCGGAACAGTGTGGAAGTGGCTCGACATCTCCGTATTCCATCACGTCTCAGAAGAGACCAATGCCAAAGATCTGTGGGAAAAGCTCAAGAAGTTATATGAGCGGAAGACTGCCACAAATAAAGCTTTCTTGATCCGAAAGTTGGTGAACCTCAAGTACCAGGATGGTACAAACATCGCCGAGCATATGAATGAATTCCAAAGCCTTGTAAATCAGTTGGGGTCCATGAAGATGGTTCTTGATGATGAACTTCAGGCTCTACTTCTTCTAGGATCGCTACCAGACAGTTGGGAGACACTCGTAGTGACAGTCAGCAATTCTGCACAGGAGGGCAAGTTGACACTTGACCAGGTGAAGAGCAGTGTATTGAATGAAGAGACTCGACGAAGAGCCTCAGGCGACAGTGGATCAAAGGTGCACTTCACAGAGGGCAGAGGCGTTGATAGAGAGAGAGACCGTGGTAGATCTAAGAGCCGCGGTGAATCCCAAGACCGCGAGAAGTCTCGTGGTAGATCCAAGTCAAAGAATGGTAGAGGGTGCTTCCATTGCAGCAAGTCAGGTCACTTCAAAAGAGATTGCAAGATTTGGAAAAAAAAACATGGGTCTGAAGCCAAAGACAAGCAAGATGACGACAAGAATACTACAGCGACGATCTCAGATGATAGGTGTGATGATGACGATGTGGTCTTAGCAGTCCAAGAACAGTGTTTGCATGCTGATGAGGATGATTCTGAGTGGGTGGTGGATACTGCAGCTTCTTATCATGCTTCACCAAGTAAGGAGTTCTTCACTTCATACAGGAGGGGAGACTTTGGGAGGGTGAACATGGGAAATTCCAGCTTCTCTAGAATTGTCGGGATTGGTGACATTTGTGTTCATACAAGTGTTCGGTTGCACGCTCACGCTGAAGGATGTTCGTCACGTTCCAGATTTGCGGCTGAGTTTGATCTCTGGTTCTTTCTTTGATAGAGAAGGTTGTCATCTTGATTTTGGTGGCGGCAAATGCAAGATCACCAAGGGGGCTTTGGTTATTGTACGTGGCAAACTGTCTCGCACATTATACAAGACCAAGCTCAAAGTACTTAGAGACGGCAGTATACATGCAGTTGAGGATAACCAGACAGATCTATGGCACAAACGGTTAGGACACATGAGTGAGAAGGGCTTGAATCTTCTATCCAAGAAGAGGTTGATTCCTTGTGGCAAGGATAGTGGTCTCAGTTCATGTGATGCATGTCAGACAGGAAAGAAACGACGAGTTTCTTTCAAGACAAGGTCTGCGGTGAAGTCAAAGCTTCTACAGTTGGTTCATTCGGATGTTTGCGGTCCGTTTGAGATGGCTTCATTGGGAGGCAATAAGTATTTTGTCACATTCATTGATGATGCATCTAGGAAGGTATGGGTCTACTTGCTGAAGACCAAGGATCATGTTTTTCAATGTTTCCAAAAGTTCCATGCCATGGTAGAGCGGGAGACCGGTGAAAAATTAAAGTGTCTCTGAACGGACAATGGAGGAGAGTACACCTCCAGGGAGTTCCAGGCGTACTGCACGCAGCATGGCCTACGGCATGAGAGGACAGAGCCCGACACACCACAACACAATGGTACAGCTGAAAGGATGAACCGTACTATTGTCGAGAAAGTCAGATGCATGTTGAAGACTGCAAAGTTGCCAAAGACATTTTGGGGTGAGGCAGTGAGAACTGCCTGCTATCTGATAAATCGATCTCCATCAGTTCCTTTGGGGTTTGATATACCTGAGCATGTATGGACAGGTAAGGATGCATCCTACTCACATCTCCGAGTATTTGGATGCAAGGCATATGCTCATGTTCCCAAGGAAAAGAGGCAAAAGCTGGATGATAAAGCAGTGCCATGTATCTTTCTTGGCTATGGAGATCAACAGTTTGGGTATAGGTTATGGGATCCAGTGAAAAAGACCATGACCAGACACAGAGATGTGACTTTCTGTAAGAGTCAGACAGTGACAGAGCCTGAGGTTGATGATGCAGAGGCTGCGGGATCAGGTGACAGTTCTTCAAACGATGAGTATGAGGATGATTCAGCTTCTTCACAGGTGCAATCTTCTGATGATGAAGAAGAGCAACATAATCACCATGAGCAGCAGAGTGATAGCACATCAAGTGGTCCAGTTCCAGACGCACAGACGAGTGATTCAACTTCACAGGAAGAGACTTCTGGGCAGGGGGAGCAGGATCAGGACCAGGCAGAGTCCTCAGAGCAGCAGCTGAGGAGGTCTGACAGAGTACGTCATCCTTCATCCAGATATCCGGCATCTCAGTATATCTTGCTTACTGATCAGGGGGAGCCAGAGACTTTTCAGGAGGCACAAACTCATAGAGACAGAGTACAGTGGCATCAGGCGATGCAGGAGGAGATGAATTCTTTGCAGAATAATGACATCTATGAGATTGTGGCACTTCCCAAGGGTCGGAGAGCACTAAAGAACAAGTGGATCTATAGGATGAAGAATGGTGGCACTGGTAGTGATATTAGATACAAAGTCAGACTTGTTGTCAAGGTGGTGACACGAGACAAGCTAGAGCTTTGTAAGAAGCTCTGCGGTGTACATTCCCAATGATGATCGCTGAAGACCACATCTCCCTCATGGGCTGGAGGGGGAGATTGTTGGGATTAGGAATATAATCCAGCCCATGTCTTAGTGGGATTTAGACTTGGGAGGGTTGGTTTTTGCTACCAATCCTAATAGGAGTCAAATCTTGAATAGTAGGAATATGACTTCCTATGTGCAACATGCAGTTGGACTAGGATTCGAACTAGGACTAGAATTCCTGGTTGCAATCACATGCATGGAGGCCTATAATTAGAGGCCCCTGGGGAGGCCTTTGGATTATCCACCGGTTGAGGTGTGAGTTCTCCAGTTGCTTGTTCGTGCCTTCTGTGGTAGAGGGTGTCAGAGAACAAGAACAACTGGTGTAGAAGCTTTCTTGGTTTATAAGAGAGGGCCAGCGACTTTGCCTTGAAACAAAGTAGCGGTTGGCGGTTGCTACCCGGATTTAGGGGTAATTAAATCTGGGAAGTGTGAGTTGTAATTTTATTACATAGTGCTTAATAGCGGGATTGCCCCGTGGTTTTTCTCTCCTTATTGAGGGGAGAGTTTTCCACGTTAAATCTGGTGTTTTTCTTTTTTGGGCTTTATACGCTTGTTGGTAGCGCTTCCGTGACAACTTTTCGTCACATCCGGGACTGTATCGGTACAACATCCCCAACACTTGGAAACGGAACCGCGCTCCTTTTCGGCGCGGTCAGTTTTCCAGATTTTATTTGTAATCGAACTGCAAGATGCACTTCATTTTCACAATATGGGTTGAAACCACACGGAACCAAACTAATGGCAATTAAAATCATGTACAGTTGTAACTGGATGGGTTGATTTACAGCCCAACCAGACGGACCCTAAGACGCATGCAATGTTTTGAGTCGGTACCGATCAATTGCAGATATCTATGTCTCCCTTTTCATCATGATAAGAGTGTGACGAAACTCTCAATAGAAAAACTGATTCGGAGTGAAAAGAAAAAGTTAACAGGAGAAGACGAAGGCAGAACACGTCGGGTGAAGATGTAGATGTGAATGGTTTTGAGACGATATCGGCGAATTGTAGATATCTATTTATAAGGACTCTATTCATCGGTTGGTTACTAGAAAAATTGACATAGTTATTGGATAATCGTATTTGAAGAGTCCATTGACACGTACGGTATAGGGCTGAAGGACGGAAAGGAGTCTTCGCTTTTAGTATGGTAGATAGTAGATTTGGTAACCCACGTTGACCCTACCTTCTATATTTGCTTTTTTACTTTGATCATTTATCTACAGTGAATGTTCCTTACACGTATGACGCTTTCGTAAAGATAATGTTGCTTTTGTTTTTTGAACAGTTCACGAGTGATAGATCTCATTCTTCACATGTCAAAGACCAAGTGATCAATCAGGATCACCTCACCTCGTCAAACTACACATTTTCCCTAAAGGCTCGCCTACAAGAGAGAAATAAATCTGTTGTTGCACAAAAAAGAAGCAATTTCTATCATTCATAGGTGGATACATTGTCTTATTTTACGTTTTGGCCGAACAATCAATAATGGTTCAATTTTGTCTTCTGAACCATTCAAAAAATTTTGTAAACCTCACTTAACTAATTTTGTGATACTTTTGGTTAATCACATAATGTTTTATTTAATTATAAGTGTTATTCCTAAGAAGCCACTGAGATTTGTTTTGATGACATGGACAACAACTTGTGCTTTGGGAACTGCTCTTTCATCAAGGAGCCAACAAATTTTGTGCACTTTAATAATGAAAAAAAGGAGGTTACATATCTCTATATGAGCAAGTGATTTGAAGATACCAAATTGGTTTGAAACTTTTGTTTGACACCATAAGAATCCTAAAAGTTGTTAACATATAGTTGATGTTAAATACCTAGGAAAGATCTTATCCTCACATCTTGAGGTTGTTTCTAAAGCTCAAAAGTCCCTCTCATATAAGGTAGAGTCCCGATTAGACATTAATATAACTTAGTGGAGAAGATTTCAAGGAGGAAGACGTCTTGGGTGGGTAAGAAGCTATCATTTTTAGGACCAAATCAGCCTTAACAACCATCCCTATGCATAACAGTGGGACATGTGTGGTTTAGATGACATCCTTACATAATCTGTGAGTCAAACAGAAAATATTCTATGAGAATCTATAGATAGAGGTAAAATGAAGCACTGAGTTAGTTTGGGAAAAATTATAACCCCCTTAGAGGATAGGGGGCTAGGCATCACTGAGATAAGGGAAAAACATAAAGATTTACTTATGTAAGAAACATGGGGCATCCTGCAAGGTAATTCTTTGTGCGAACAATCTTATAGAAGGAAATATGCCAGACTGTTATGGAAATTGGATCATGACTACCCATGGTTTCTCAAGATAATTGGAAGTGCATCAATCTATTATAAGAATGTTTAGGGTGCTTTTCCTTTATTTATGAAATATACTAGATGAGAGATAGGAAGATGATACTTACCTTTTTGGATAGCTAACTAGAGTTTGGAGATTATTTTGGTATATGAGTTTGAAGAATATTTTGGTATATGAGGATGATATGGTTATGGCCAACCCTAAGTCAATGATCATAGACTATGTAGATAGACACATATCTTAGGATTGTGAAGTATTAGAATAATTTATCTTAGGATTGTGAATCTTTAGAGCCAGGTAAATTGGTAGATTTCAGGTCTAAGGATCAACCTATCTGAGCTCCTAGGGAAGTAGTGAATTTTCTTTGAAAATTACTACATATATGATTGGGAGTGATATGATACAATAAGAAGGGGGCATTTCTTAGGGACACATTTAATCTTGAATTAAGGGATACATGTAGAGACTAGCATGTTTATTTGAAAGCATAAGAACAAAGCATTGCACATGAATAGATGTATTGGATTATGTAATATCCAAATTGCATCAAATTTCGTATGTAGTGGTCTTGGAGAGATAAAAATAATATAACACATTTTCATGAGGAGTGAGATAGCCTAGTTAACTTCTTCTAAGAAGAGGCCCATCATGTGTATAAATAATTTATCAAAATCCTTTTTTCCAGAACAAACCCTTAGCTTGTACGACTATATCAAGGCCTCACATTTGGGCAGGTCTAATGGGAGGCATTGTTGCCCTTGTGACCATTTGATGTTTATGGATAAATACATGAGTCATTTTGACAAAAGGAATATGAACCACATCATCAACGTGATGTCAAACACATCTTTATAGTTATTAATGAAGAATCTATCATTGTTAGATTTTGTAGGACTGAAAGACACTTTTAAGATGAGGAGAGAGAGGTTTCTTAGGAGAAATTAATTTAACACCTTTTTAATGCAACAAGGTTAGGCGGGTCAAGCCTCCACCATTGACCCTAAAACATAACATCATGATGGTGCATTGAAGAGATACCTGGGAAAGGATAAGAAAATGGCCTTGGGGTATTATATAAACTTCTAAGGGTGACATACCGATAGGGTTCATCACACAAATTTTTGGGGCTTGCTTTCTTTGAAAGTTTCCTTGGCGACATTAAAGCATTGTTTGAACTTTTGTACATAGATATAATGGGAGGTTTGCATATCAAGATAGATAGCCTCTATGTAGTTAGAATTTATGAAGGTTTAGAATGTCCCTCTTGGAGATAGGAAATAATAAAATTTGTGAATTTCTTTGTTTATTGTATAGAAAAAAATTATCTTGCATAATTGTATATAGGATGGGTTTTATCTCTATTGATAGATTTTCATGACCACATAGAGACGTATTCTCCAATGAAGGGTTTACAAGCTTGAGGATCTTGGTTTTTCCTAAATTAGAAGGTACCATGTGCCGATCGATAATAAAGACAAAGATAAAACAAATGGGTTTTGGGTTTTGGGTTTTGAGATAGACTATGATTTGGTTTTTTTTTAGAGATGACCTTATTTCCTAAAATACAAACAATACAACATTATATTGAGAAGTAACTTAAGAAATTTTAATACATAGATTCTCTGTGAGATGTAATTGTAGACAAAACACTACAGAGAGGACATGACTGTGTGCTTCTATATACTAGATTGAGAAGTAAAGTTTGGTTATCTACTAGTGTTATGTAAATTTGGTTTTCTATCTTAAAATAAGGCCCATCATATTTTATAGATTTCATCAACCATCCCCTGGTAATGTGAATATATGCATAATACTCAATAACGACAATATATCCACATTATAAAGAAATAGGCATAATGGAAGGTTTCCATTATATAGTAATCTTTTAGGTGTTTGCAGATGTTTTTATTCTGGACAATCACAATACAAGCGCCATTATAGTCAAAATGGGCACATTGGAGGGTTTCCATTGTGAAGAAGTATTTTAAGTGCTTATTCATGTCCTCTTTCTTCCTTCTCCAGAAGACATAAACAAAACAAGATATAGTCAGCTCATGCAGAATGGAAGAGGAAAAACAAATGCTAAGATAGTACCGGTTACTTGGTCTAGTTCGTGATTGGCTTCAAGTAATATCTCTACTACTTTCTAGCTAGAGATTCAAAGGTGAGCTTGATCTTGTTTAAACCTTGATTTTTTTATTGTTATTTTTGCAATTACCCCTTCAATAAAAAAGAATATAAAAAATACTCTCATGTTTAAGGAACTTATTACCCTCTATGTTACCTCCAATAAACACCCTATCTTCGTTATTATTTTTAACAACACATGGCCCCTTATTTATACTTCTTTCAATATGTAGATCTAAATTACATGTGTTCAATTGTCACATTTCATACTTGCAAGTTACAACCTTATTACTATTTTACTATTATATATTGCAAATAGGAATTCACATCCGACCGAACAAATTGAATAGTTTCAGTATCAAGGATGTATATTCAAACATAGATGTAGCTCATACAAATTATGTGGGTTGATTGAGACAAGATTTTAAAACCCATATATTTATTATGATCTGACTCAAGACAAGGTAAATTTGAATCATGTATATACCTTATTTATTATAAGTATTATCTGCACCAGATGTTTGATTTGTGGACATATAGCATGCTACCACATAAATCTATATCTTTATTAGATTAAATTACCTATACACACTAGTACATGAATGGTCTGTAGCGTCGATTTTTTTAAGCATGCAGCGTTACTTTATAACCGACGCCTAAGTGGTCGTCGCTATAGAATTTGCTCTATAGAGTCGGTTTATTTGACCAAATAAAACTGACCTTACAGAGTAAACACCGACGCAAAACACCGACCCAGGCAAGAATTTGCTCTACAGAATTTGCTCTATAGCATCCGTTATTCCAAAAAAGCCGACCCTGTAACGATCTCGGTCGACAATTTTCTCGACCGATATCGTTTACAGAGTCGGTTTTTTTGGAATAACCGACCCTAAAAATTGAATGAACACTTCAGTGTGATCCTTGGTCGAGAAAATTTTCGACCGAAATATTTTCGGTCGATAATTTTCTCGACCGAGAGAGTTTTACAGGGTCGTTTTTTTTGGAATAACCGACCCTAAAGATTGAATGACCACTTCAGTGTGATCCTCGGTCGAGAACATTTTCGACCGAAAATATTTCGGTCGACAATTTTCTCGACCGAGAGAGTTTATAGGGTCGGTTTTTTTTGGAATAACTGACCCTAAAGATTGAATAAAGACTTCAGAGTAATCCTCGGTCGAGAAATTTGTCGATCGAAGATTACTCTGAAGTGTTTATTCAATCTTTAGGGTCAGTTATTCCAAAAAAAATCGACCCTGTAAAACTCTCTCGGTCGAGAAAATTGTCGACCGAAAATATTTCGGTCGAAAATGTTCTCGACCGAGGATCACACTGAAGTGGTCATTCAATCTTTAGGGTCGGTTATTTAAAAAACCGACGCTAGAAGTTACGGTTTTTTTTAAAAAAAAATCTGCAGAAAATGAAATAGAACAGAAGAACAAGAAGATTCATATATTCTGGGAGAGGGGAGCATTGATGCTCAACCGTCACCATTCAAAACCACACATTCATGACAAAAATGATTCATAATTACATAAAAATTTACAAAATGATAGATTGCAAGTCTGAGATGATATTAATCAGATACAAAAGTAAATATGAAAGGGTACTCAAACCACATACATAAATGGAGCTGACATATTTAATCCAATGCTATATTGACTTCATTTAGAAAAGAATCTGACCACTCTTCTCGGAATTCATTCAAGTCCACAAGGGTGTAAGGCTGAGTTGTAAAGATCTGTAACAGAAAATGCACATGCTAATATTTTATAAAATGACTACAATCACTTGTAAATTTATGATGTTATTCTTTATTACCTGACTTATAGTCTGAATGGCATGTGATGCTTGTTTGACAATAGCTTGCATATATTTCATTACATAGTAGCCACAAGCCCGGTCATTATTTTGCATAGGACACTACAAATAATGAATTATACTTAATGTTAGTAAACTACTATAAACAACAGTTGAGATAACACTATAAGAGTTGACATATTAGAATTGAAAATTAATACATATAAGACTAAGCAGTTGTCAAAGTAGCTACCTTGATATTTTTCAAAGTCAATGTCTTTAATTTTGTTGGTATTTGTCCTCCAGCATCACGAAAAGCCTTTATACCCCTATCAATTAAATAATAGTTGGTAAAATAGAAATTCTAAATAGAAATATCATGTTGAAGTATTGACTAAATTTATACTTACTCCATAGCTGGCAATTTCAGTTTGTGACTCCTTGTTGTTTTACCCATTGGGTCAAGATAATAAAGAGTCATCAATTTAGGGGCAATCACCACTAATTCCCAATGTCTACCTCTGAGTAAGAATAAAACAAACATTAAATTAAATGATTTTATTCATTATTAAGATTATATTGAATAATAATACTTACTGCACGTTAAAAGGAATTAGGATAATTTCCTTCCCTTCACTAGCAAAATATTTGAATGCAGTAGAGAAGTACTCATTCACATCCTCAAAATTTATCTCCACTTGACTAGTGATTGAAGGAACTAAGAATCCAACATTCTTTATATCAAAGTTTGTGATCTCAGTATATAAATGGTTGTAAAACATTTGTAATTATTTCCATATATAGAACTAAGCTAAAAATGTCTATTGGAATTTGATATATATATCGATAGATCATTACCTTATCCATACTTCTATTACCGAAGTATTTAGCCAATCATACTGGAACAACTCTATAATATCATCAAGAAAAATTAAATTCTCAAAATCCCTCCCAACTGCATCTTCTATTAAATTGACCAACATTTGTAATCCTGAGCTTTGGTTGGCTAAGTATTGACAGAAACATTTACATTTGCTTCCCAATTCGTCGAATGTAGCTTCAGGAATGAAAGATGGCTTGGGCATAGGAGGACGACTAGTAGAATTTTTACTTTTTGGTTTACAAACCTGTTAATTAAATTACATACTTATATTACACGAGTTCATATATGCAGTCAAATATGAAAAATATGGTATAAATAAGGTATACCTTGTCATTGATAACCAAGTGTCTAGGCCAACCCACCATAGCACCCTCAGCTTCTTCAATTGTACTATATTCAGGATTAGGTATGGGTAGTGGTTTGTCCCCCATTCTGTCATACACAAGATGGATGGACACACGGAAAATGTCATCAGTAATTTGTTGGAAATGCAATGTACCACCAAGGTTGTACACCTTCCCGCTGTCACAACATTATATTCTGGAACCTCCACTGCAAGTTTACAGTTCATACCAACCTAGATTGAAATAATATAAGTTATATAAGAAATAGTAGAACAGATACATGTTACAACTATATATATTATCATATATTTATCATACTAATAACACAACATATAGAACAAAAACTTACTGCAGATTGTTGTGGTGGGTCATCGGGAGTGCTCCCATGACCTTCTACAACTGGAGTATGGGCTTGTACCTCATCACTTGAGAGACGCGCAGTATGAATAGGTTGAGAAGGTTGAGTAGGCTGAAATGAAGACATTATTTCTTTTACTTTCTACGCTACTAATGCTTCAATATCCTCTTGTGTAAGATCTCCTACACGACCTCTTTTAGATTGTGAAGGGCCAAAATAAGACTTGAATCCTATGCCAGCTCCTAATCCCCTAACACGGCCAGGATGCTCCTTCATACCAAGAGCAACTGCTAGTTCATCCATGTAGCCAGTTGGGATGAACTTTCCTTCCTTCCTTTGCTCGTGGAGATCAATCTATTCATAGTTAATAAAAATATTAAATCACAATATCAATTAGATATAATTACATAGTTGGGATAAACCTACCATATTTTGTGCCACCTCCTTAGTTGCAGGGTTGACAATTTCACCTGCTCGATTCTTTCTAGCATCAATCCATGTCATGTGTCGGGGTGGTCGCTCAACTTGAGTTGTACTAGATTCTTCTCTAGAAGAGGATTGCTTCTCTTGTATTTGGCGGTGGAAGGCATAACCACCGGGCCCCAAGCGATGGTCATGCACATTTTTAGCCCGTGTTTCCTTTTGAGCCTGGTGAATAGCCTGATCATTTAAAATGAGGTATTGCAATTTAGACTTGGCAAACATGTATAAAAAGATTCACCTCCTTAATTGTATAAAATTAAATATTCATACAATACATCACAATCTTTATTACCTGAAACTCTTCCGATCTCCTAGCTGCAACAAATATTTCCCACACCTCAGGATCTATAAAAATATATACATCTGTAGCTTTCTTCTTTTGTTTAGGATTATTTATAAATTCCCTTACAAGATATGTCTTAAAACCCCTCCATCGTACACCACAACGTTGTAGCACTCTTTTCTTATGATCTTTTTTATTTAGATGAAAAACACCATATACATACAAAAGAAGCAATTAATAATGTTGTTTTGAAAAGGAATTAATTCCAAGCAAACTAAATTAGAATCAATAGATAAAAAACATATTAAAATAATATCACTTCCACTCACAGATATATCTTTCCATATGAGGTCTTTTTTGGCATTAGGAACATCATGCCAATTTTCTATATCTATTGCCACCTTACTACGCGTGGTCGCCCCTACGTGATGCTTGAAAGCACTAGCATGTTCCCCAACAGGTGCTCCTGTCATATCAAACTGGACTGGCAATTTATCCCCTTTAGCCCTGAGCTCCTGCAGCCTACGCATCAATGTAGGACCTCTACTTTTCTTAGCATCACCACTACCATCCTCATGGTGCTCATGCTCAGAATGTTCATATTCACTCACCATTTTAGAACCTGAAAGTATACATGATAAAAAAATAAGTGATAATAAAAGCACAAGTGATAAGGTATACATGATAATAAAATAAATAATTCAAAGAATACATGCCTTTAGTATTGGTTGAGTTGTTAGTCAAGGAAAATTCCTTCAGCATGGTCTTGACATTTATAATATTCATCGGTGTTATCTTCAACATTTACACTTGGAAAACCAACTGAGAATGGACTGGAATCAGCATACTTTTCGTAGTATTCTTCTTCATTTATAGGATCTACAGTAAACTGTCTTTTTCCATTAAGAACGACAGACCAATTTTTATTTGCTGGGTCATCAATATAGAATACTTGTTTTGCTTGGTCTGCCATGATGAATGGCTCATCTTTGAAACCAATCTTTTCAAAATTCACTAATTTGAAACCCAACTCATCCACTAAAACTCCTTTGTTGTTGTCAACCCAATTACACCTAAATATAGGAACTCGAAAATTTGTATAGTCCATTTCCCATATGTCATCAATGACGTCATAATATGACATCTCAGCTTCGCGTGGTCTTTTATCTTTGGCACTAGCAAAATACAATGAACAAGCTTTAACAGTGACCCCACTATTTTGAACTACACTACTTTCATCTTGACGCTTTGTGTAGTATGAAAATCCGTTAATGTCATAACCTTCATATGACATGACATCCATTTTTGGCTTAAAGGCGAGCCATTTTATGTTCTCAGCAACACTATTTGGTGATTCAGATAGTTGATTAAATACTTTCTCTTCAAACCACCTAATAAATGTTCGATTATGCTCTCTTTCAAGCCACATTGAACTGGATCGCAGATGATTTCTCTTGATAAGATCATTGTGTTCTATTATGTAGCTACTAACTTCATCGATGTTGTGTAAAATATACAAATGCACTTGTTCCCACAACTCACGACTGATTCTTTTCACTCGTCCTCCCAGAGTTCCTTTGCCACAATAAGATCCAGTGTGATGGGAATTTTTTTTATCGCTACAAGTTTCATTGCAATTCAAAAAATCATTACAAAAGTCCATCACCTCCCTAGCCACGTAACCCTCAACAATACTCCCTTCAGGACGATAATGATTCCGAACATCACCTTTAAAAACACTCATGTAGCGTTCAAATGGATACATCCAGTGTAAGAAAATTGGACCCAACATCTTCACCTCCCTTGTAATATGTACTACAAGATGAACCATGATATCAAAAAATGAAGGAGGAAAGTACATTTCAAGCTGACACATGGTAACAATTACATCTTTGTGTAATTTATCGAGAGTATCAGGATGTATCACTTTGTTGCATATTTCATTGAAGAAGAAACAGAGTCTTGTGATTGTAAACCTTACATGCTTCGGCAATATAGATCGAATAGCCACAGGTAAAATGTGTTGCATTAAGGTGTGACAATCGTGAGATTTGAGACCTATCAGTTTCAGATCCTTCATTGATACCAATCTACGAATATTACAAGAGTATCCTTGTGGAACCTTAATATTATACAAGCACTCACAGAAAGTCTTTTTCTCTTTCTTTGACAAAGTGTAACAAGCCGGTGGCAAATATGTGCGGCGACCCCTGATCTCCACTAATAATTCTTTTCTAATACCCATTAATTCTAAATCTTTTCTAGATTTGATGCCATCTTTAGTCTTTCCTGGTATGTTCAATAGTGTACCGATGATGCTATCACAAATATTTTTTTCAACATGCATGACGTCAATGCAGTGTCTAATTGCCAAAGATCTCCAATAAGGAAGATCCCAGAATATTGACCTCTTCTTGTATAGAGATTTGTCACATGCGAGTGTATGACTACTTGAACTCTTTCCAAATTCATTAACAATATGGTTCACCCTATCATATACAACATTTCCAGGTATAGGTTTAGGAGCACTTCGTTCCTCAGTTGACCCATTAAAGGTTTTGCGTTGCCTTCGATAAGGATGCACTGGTGGGAGAAATCTCCGATGACCAAGATATACGATTTTACCACCATGTTTCAGTCTGATTGAATCAATATTTTCCTCACAAATAGGACATGCTTTGTATCCTTTTATGATATATCCAGACAAATTTCCATAAGTTGGAAAGTCATTAATCGTGCAAAATAACATAGCACGCAAACTGAAGATCTCTTTACGTGAAGCATCATATGTCATAATACCTTCTTCCCATAGTTTCATTAGGTCATCAATTAGAGGTTGAAGGTAAACATCAATATCATTTCCAGGTTGCTTGGGCCCTGATATCAATATTGACAACATCACATACTTAGTTTTCATACAAAACCAACGAGGAAGATTGTATATAACAATCATAACAGGCAACGTGCTATGTTGGCTACTTAATGTACCATAGGGATTCATTCCATCTGTACAGAGCCCAAGTCTTAGGTTTTTTGGTTCTTTACCAAATTGAGGGTATAATAAATCAATTTTCTTCCATTGTGGTGAATCAGATGCATGTCGTAGAATACCATCATCATTGACCTTTAACTCCCCATGCCAAGACAAATTTTGTGCATCTTCTGTATTAGCAAATAAGCGTTGAAATCGTGGTATTATTGGTAGATACCACATCACCTTGGCAGGAGAGCCATTTTTAGCCTTAGCTGAATTTGTAGTCTTATACCTTGACGCACCACATTTTGTACAATTTATCAAATTACTATAGTCCTTCTGAAATAGCACACAATCATTTGGACATGCATGAATCTTCTTAGACTCCATTCCCATTGGGCACATTATTTTCTTTGCTTGATATGTTGAAATTGGAAGCTCGTTGCCTTCAGGAAGAATTTCCTTTAACAAAGACAACAGTGAAGTGAAACTCCTATCGCTCCAACGGTTTTGAGCTTTAAGAGTATATAATTCCATCACAACACTCAACCTCGTGAACTTAGTACAACCCTTATATAATGGTTTTTCAGCATCATGGACAATGTTTGCAAATAAAGAAGGTGGATCAATGACATTGTCCCGACAACTACGTAGCATCTCATCAACCATATCATCCTGAATCGGTTCATCATTAACATTATCATCATTATCTATATCTTCTATGCCACAACTATTAGTATCGACATTTTCTGATCCATAATTCAATTTCTCTCCATGCCAATACCATTCATTATAACCTTGTATGATCCCATTGCATATGACATGATTCTTAATTTCCTCACCAGTATCAACTTTCAAATTGTTACAACAATTTCTACATGGACAATATAGCCTATCTGTAGGTAGTTTCCTATGTTCCTCAGCAAATCTGATAAATTCATCAAGACCTTTGGCAAACTCTGGACTGCAACGGTTCTTGATAGACATCCAACTTCGATCCATTTTCTATATCACATTAAAATTAATTATAAAACTAACAGTTTAATATTGATACTATAATAATCTATAAGTTTTTATTGATAGGAAGTTAATTACTTATATAATAAAGTGTACCACCTATCCCATTTTTGAATATTTAATCTCACTAGTAACTGTATAATGTATATGTTTAGTTTTGAAGAAAATTTTAGCAGCATTTCCCCTAAGTTCTCCAAGTACACCGATGTAAATGGCAAATAACCACTCACATATGTACCCAGAGAACAAATGAAGAAATTCTACTGAAATAATTTATAAAACTAAACATACATTATACAGGCACATCCTAAGTGAGATTAAAATATCCAAAAACAGTCCCAAATCAGGGACTATCCAAAGTTTACTCCTAATGAGTAAATTTTGAACGGGTTTCTAAGTTAATATATAAATGCATCAACCCTAAAGTGTCAATCTAAGAGTACACATGTCTAATCTCGTATTAATTTCTAGAATTTATATAATTATTACATATGAAAAAATACATGTTTTTATTATTGGGTTATCAAATCATATAAAATGAAAAATACTTGTATAAATTAGCAAAGTAAGGCCGTTTCCAACAGTCCAAAGATTGAAATCATTGTAATATTCAGAACTATTTGTGAACATTATAACAAATATGATTAAAACATTTATAGCTCACACATAAATAAGGAGCAGGTCCACTCTAGGTCGACAATTAGTCGACCGAGTGCCCACCTGCGCGCAGCGTCCAGGTCCACTCTCGGTCGACGAATTTGTCGACCGAGAGTGGACCTGGACGCTGCGCGCAGGTGGGAACTCGGTCGACTAATTGTCGACTGAGAGTGGACCTGGACGCAACCATGGCATCGGGCGGGAACGAAGGAACGGAAGCGGAGAACTTACTTGGAAATGGCGGCGACCTTCGTGGAGGATGAGACAACCTTCATGGAGAAGCGGTGACCTTCATGGAAGAGTGGAGAGGCGATGACGACGAGCTCTATTTGGAGGCGACAGTGAGCTCTATTTTGCGGCGCGGAGAGTGGCAACGGCCCGAACACCACGATCCTTTGGCGGCGCGGAGAGGTGGCACGGCTTCACGGAGAGGAGGCAAGGGCTTCGCGGTGGGAATGACACAAGAAAGCAAGGGTTTCGCGGCGCCACGGGAGAGAAAAATAGAACATAAAGGTTTTCACGGGAGGAAGAAAGGGTTTCGGCTTTTTCATTTAGAGAAAAACATGTAGTGTCGGTTAAACGAAACAAACCGAAGCTACAGATAAGCGGTGCCCGTGTCGTGTTATTTAAAAACACTCAAACACATTTTCGGTCGACGAATTTGTCGACCGAAAAGACCTCTAGGGTCGGTTAAAAGGAAAAAACCGACGCTACAAGTGCTTATACGAAGGAAATCTGGCCCCTTTCGGTCGACAAATTCGTCGACCGAGAAGGAGCAAAATTTCCTTCGTATAAGCACCTCTAGGGTCGTTTTTCCTTATAATCGACCCAAAGTTTATCTCGGTCGACAATATTGTCGACCGAAGAGGACTTTAGAGTCGGTTATAAAGAAAAAACCGACCCTAGAGGTGCTTCTAAGAAGGAAATCTGGCTCCTTTCGGTCGATGAATTTGTCGACCGATATCTATCGGTCGAGAAATTCATCGACCGAAAGGTGCCAGATTTCCTTCGTATAAGCACTTCTAGCGTTGGTTGTTTCCTTATAACCGACCCTAGAGGTCTTTTCGGTCGACAAATTGGTCGACCGAGAATGCGTGAACTAAACTGGATCGAAAATTCATGTCGGTCGACAATAATTGTCGACCGAGGAGCATTTTAGGGTCAGTTATTAAGAAAAAACTGACCCTATAGGTGCTTATACACGTGAAATCTGACTCTTTTTCGGTCGATAAGTTCGTCAACCGAGGAGTGTTTTAGGTGTTTACACAACCCTAATAATGATGTTATGTGAAACCCTAGAGGTCTTTTCCGTCGACCAATTCGTCGACCGAGGAGCCCTTAAGGGTCGGTTATAAGTGAAAAACCAACCCTAGAGGTGCTTATACACGTTAAATGTGGCTCTTATTCGGTCGATGAATTTGTTGACCGAGGTGTCTTAGAGGTGCTTATAACCGACCCTATAGGTGATCCTAAGTCCTCCTCAGTCGACAATATTGTCGACTGAGAGTGTCTCGGTCGACAATATTTTTGACCGAGATTAACCTTGTTTCAATGTTTTAATTTAAGTACCAAGTGTGTGTATGAGTGTGTGGTTGTGACACTATTGTAGGGGATGACCTATCTAAGTGTTGTAAATGGCTAGGTAAGATCTAACACTTGATTTACATGATATCTAACTACTTGTACAAAATTTAAATGATATCCAATATAATCATTTTGTATGACTCTTTAGTTCTCCCTCTTAATTTTATGCTATGCTCTCCCTTAAAGAGATATTTAATTTTAAAACCAAGTGATGCTTTGTCAAATTGAGCCATAATTTATTTTTCAATCATTTGAAATAACAATATTCTTATATAACATGTATATGTCCAAATGAAGCCATGGAAAACACTTTTATTCATAACAATTTAATGCCCATACACTTTATAAGATGAAGCATGACATACTTGCTTTATAAAAAGATATCCATTACAATCATTACAAAGATATCTCATAATCTCACTGAAAAGACCGAAGGATTACATCAATGTCTGGGTCTTTTCCAAGAAAGGGCTCAACTCCATAATATTTGACCAGTGTCTGCCACTCCAAGGCACCTATCTTGGTTAATGCATAAGCCTCCAAGAAGGTGGGAACACGATCAAAGCGAAAGTGGGCAGCAATGTCTTGAAGTTGAATTGGGGAAAACTGAGTATGTGTGAGATCAGGAGATGGTGGAGGTGGAATTTGATAGTAGTTGTAGGAAGGATTGTATGGATTTATCATGCCAGGATTAAGGGAATAGGGATATTCATCAGGTTGGTTAGGAGAGAGAGCTTACATCCTTTGGTTTAAATAAGTCATGCCATGGTGATTATAATCCAATTGCCTACTTAGGTGATATTGGGATCCAACAATGTATGTCAAGGTGTTTGTAATAGGATCATGGGGTAGGTTGGTAGGAGGAGGTGGTGGAGGTATGTCTTGGGTGGATGTCTCCCCTTCAGTCCTAGCCCTTTTGTGGCCAAAGTCGATTCCCATCTTTTCCACCGTATTTTTACTTATCTTTTGGGGTTTTCTATCCCATGTGTAACCTAAGTCGTCCTCAATATTCTTCTTAAGAAAATATTGAGTGATTTGGCATACAAAGTCAGCATAAGGTGGATTGCCAGAAAACTCAAGCATATTCTTAAGGATGATACGAATAAAGTTTATGGGAATACCTTTGAGAATGGCATAGATAAGGCACATACGAAAGGTGGGTACTTCAGATTTGTTTGCTCTAGGATGGATATTGGTGGCAACAATGAGATTTATGATCCTAGCTTCAAGTTTTAAATTTATGGAATAATAGGTACCCCTATCTTCATGGCAAGTCGTATTTGATTGAAAGATGGCTTTTTTGACATCACTAAGGCTAGTTGTAGTGTCATCTTGGGAGAGTTTGTTGAGTGGATTTCCTATGGTGAGATCAACAAAATCTTTATATTCTTCTATGTCTATGTCAAGCATATCAAGAATACCCTCCTCAGTAAAATGGAATCCATACCCACCAACCATAGAGGAGAAGGAATCATGGTCAGGATGTGGGGTTAAATTGGCATAGAATTCATTAACTACTTTGGAGTAGGAATGGAAGGAGGGGATCAGAAAATCAGTCAAATGTTGCACCTTAAAGAGTTCCTCCAAATCGACAATGTTGTGGAAGTCCATGATGTCGACTGGACGTCGTGGAAGAGGAGTTTTTGAGGAGAGCCTGAGGTAGTGGTCGCCTGCAGCTGCGTTGTTGAAGGGGACGTCGTTGATGATCGGCAGTGCTGGAGAGACCGTCCTTCCTTTCCTGGCTGCAACTTGCTTCTTTCCACGCGTTGATGAGGAAGCCATCTCGTTGCTTTGAAATGGAGAAGTAGCAACCAAGACTTGGATGTAGAGAAGTTAAAGATTTTCACAAAAATACACTAGAGAGGAGCTAGAGAAGTGAGAATGTGAAGGTGTGAAGAAATGGATCGTTTTAGGTGCTATTTATTGCAAAATAGAGCCCATTTCGGTCGACAAATTGTCGACCGACGCCCACAACGGTCGTCTCCCGGTCGGCCAATGGTCGATCGAACTAGCCGTTACGACGGTCGATTTTCTAGCCGTTACGACGGTCGATTTTCTAGCCATTTCGGTCCACAATTTGTAGATCGACGCCCGCAACGGTCGTCTCCCAGTCGGCCAACGGTCGATCGAACTAGCCGTTAAGACAGTCGATTTCTTAGCCATTATGACGGTCGATTTTCTAGCCATTTCGGTCGATAATTTGTCGACTGACGCCCGCAACGGTCGTCTCCCAGTCGGCCAACGGTCGATCGGACTAGCAAATGGAGGTTCACAGGGTTGGCCTTGGTCGAACAATTTGTCGACCGATGTTGTCTCGGTCGAATAATTCCTCGACCAACAAAGAGCCAGATTTCCTTCATGTAAGTACCTCTAGGGTCGGTTTTTTCCTTAAAACTGACCCTAGAGGTACTTATTCATGTGTGAAATACTAAACTGGATCCTAAGTTTATCTCGGTCGACAATATTGTCGACCGAAAATCCCTCTAGGATCGGTTATTTTAAGAAAAACCGACGCTACAAGAGCTTATACGAACAAATCTGGCTCTATCTCGGTCGACAAATTCGTCGACCGAGAAACATCCAGATTTCGTTCGTATAAGTACCTTTAGGGTCGGTTTTTTGCTTATAACCGACCTTAGAAGTCCAATTCGGTCGACAATATTGTCGACCGGATAGACTTCTAAGGTCGGTTATAAGCAAAAAACCGACCCTAAAAGTTGCTTATACACTTGAAATCTGACTCCTTATCGGTCGTCGAATTTGTCGACCGAGAAAAGTTCTAAGGTCGGTTATAAGTACAAATCTGACGCTAGAGGTGCTTATACATGCGTGAAGTAAATTGGATCCAGAATTGTTATCGGTCGACGAATTTGTCGACCGAGGAGCCTTTAGGGTCAGTTTTAAAGGAAAAACTGACCTTAGAGGTGCTGAACCGAAGAGGACGTTAGGGTCGGTTATAAGGAAAAAAATCGACCCTAAAGGTGCTCGTATACGTGAAATCCAACTCTTATTCGGTCGACGAATTTGTCGACCGATGAGCCCTTTAGGGTCGGTTATAAGGAAAAATCGACCCTATAGATCGAGGCGTGAAGCCAAAATCAAGCAATTTTTTTGCCACGGGAAACTTGTAAATGAATTTCTAAAACCAATTGTCTATAAGGTCGCTTATTTTATAAAAACCGACCCTATAGAGATGCACTACAAGGTCAATTATTTTAAGAAAAGCGACCCAAGAGGTCTTAAGTGGTGCCCGCATTTTTTATAGACATATAAGGTCGGCTATTTGGAAAACTGACCCTATAGAGATACACTACAAGGTCGGTTATTTTAAGAAAAGTGACCCAAGAGGTCTTAAGTGGTGCCCGCATTTTTATAGACATATAAGGTCGGTTATTTGGAAAACCGACCCTATAGAGATACACTACAAGGTCGGTTTTTTTAAGAAAACCGACCCAAGAGGTCTTAAGTGGTGCCCGCATTTTTTTAGACATATAAGGTCGGTTATTTGGAAAAACCGACCCTTACGTAGGGACGTTATAACCCATTTCTATACTAGTGACATTTTATAAAATATATTTTTTAAATTTTTTGTTTAACCAATAGCTTATTGATTACATAACTATATGCAAATGTCTCATTTATAGTTTTATGTGAACTGGATGGAATTCAACCCAAAATTCATATATGAGGAGCATGGATACAAGTGCCTTAAAACACATTCTAAATAACTCATTAATGGTAGCTAACTATCTATATTTTGTACTTTCTATAATGTTTTGTGTACTAGTCATAAATATGTTTTCTACTTTTTCCTATGAATTATGTAACTAAAAAATATAAATCCAATTGTAATGAACTAACAATTGAACTACGACACGATGGAGATCTTTAAAGGATAATTTCATCTATAAAATTTTATTATTTTTTATATGTAGTTTAAGTTTAGATTATTAGTATATTTTTAAGTGCCAAATTTTGTGTACAATATATGTTGTGTATCATTTAAATAATATATAACCACAAGTGGCTATTTTGAATAACATTACAATACATATGTAAATTAAAAATTATAAGTTCTTGGTGACAGTGTGGATTCATTATCCAACCAATATCTGATTAATAATTAAGAAACTAAGTATGTCAGGTCAAAACAAGTCAATGAAAATGATATGGAAGAGATTTTGAAACTAATTAAATGTATCCCATGAAAGTGACTGACGAGGTCCATAAATCAAACTGGTGTATTTAGTATGTTTGGGATAAAATTAGGATTCAATTTAGATTAAAAGTTGTTTGAGATTTGTATTGGATAATAAGGTTGGGTTAGTCTGGTTTCTAACTGTGTGTTGTCTAACAACTTTATTAATACCTAGATTGCTTTGATCTCTTTTCAATGTCACAAATCAAACAAAATACCATATAAGGCAGAGCTAAATGCAAAATAGAATTTATAATCCTGCTAAAAATAGGGTTGAGTTGGTCTGGATAATTGGATATGGAATCCTAAATGGACCCCATCGTCCTTTTTTACCAAATGACACATGAGTATATCCTAATTGAGTTGGTCTGGATTACTTTTGTGTGGTGTCTAGGTGGTAAAAGATGACAAGCTAAGTCTAGACTAGATCCCATCCCATGTAACTAGGGATTGTAGGATTCTCAATTTTAAAGTTGAGAGACACAATGTAGACAATTAAGGAGGTTCATGTAAGAGAAACAATCCATATAGACATTTGTAGTTAAGGAAAAATCTAGGAATGTTGACTGGATATATAGTCTGAGTTCTTGGAAAACAAAGGGTGTTGTCCACTAATATATTGTTAGGGATGAGTATTATGCTAATTTGGTTGGACAAATTTTATTTGATTTGATTAAATAGTTAATCTATTTATGAATATTTTGACCATTAATCTAACCTAAATAGAGTGATAAATGTGATTTGATTAACCAGACATTTCAGTTTAGTTAATAAAATTTTCACTTTACCAAATTGAGTACTAGACTGGGCCAAAAAGAAAAGCATAGCACATGCAAATTTCAAACAACCCACCCAACTAGGAAACTAACATTTATGGCATCCACTTATACAAACATTTTCTTATATTTTTACTTTAAGAAGTGGTGGAATTTTAATAGACCATATTGGAACCTAATCACACATGCAATTAAACATAATCACCAAAATCATTTTAGAAATTCAAAAGATCTAGAGGGGAACAACTACAATATTATTCAAATTGAGAACACAAGAGTTAACTGCTTGCTTATTGAAACTCACAAGACAAAAGATGGAACATATCTATATCAAGGATGAATGATGTCACCTAGAGTTGAGGACGTATTGAAATTAATAGAATTTACAAAATAAGGAAGCAACAAGTATCATCTTTAGATCAACAATATTGTGTGTTGAATAGCCAAAGTTATGGAACAAATAGTATAAATCTAGAAACCAAGAGAAACATTGCCCAGTTGAGTTGACAGGTTGAATGTCAAAATACAAACTTGATGTCCTCAACCACCAATTGTAGGAAGAAGCAAGTGCCTCTTCCATTATGTAGCCAACAATAGCAATCACCAATGACCAAGAAGATGTTGAGATGGCCAATGATACTCTACATCAGCAAAGTCAAAACCAAAAGATCAGAAGACAAAAAGATGACCAACATTGTTAATGTTATAGAAATCCCCTTATTCATCACGAGTAGGTAACAATGTATTTTATTTAGCTAAACAAAGCATTGGGGACTAGAGGTGAAGTTGGAGCCAAAAGCTCTAGTGGTGATGGTAAATCTTGGAGCTATATCATGTGTTGTAATTGGGCTGATTGACAATGATAAAGGATAATGGACTAGCAAGATAAGGGAACTTGGAGTTGTGGCATGCAACAACGACGATGGTGCTGGAGAGATGGAAATACTAAAAGTGCCAATGGAAATGGGCAAAGGTTCTATGGTGCAGTTAGGTTTTTTTGTTGGGTTTGGAGATAGAGACTAAGAGGCTGATCTCCTTAGATATCATGTCCAAAATAGAGGGGATCAAGGGTTATTAGACTTTGAATTTTGTAATCTAATACTTAGATGCCCACAATGATAATACATGGTCATGTGTAGTAAATGGGGTCGAACACATTGACAATGGTGAAAAGTGGATATGATTTGAGTTCTTAGATTAGATACATCTAACCAAAAGGGAAAATAAGTGTCTCTGATGAGATGCTACCCTACAAGGAACTAGACAACCGAAGTAAAGTAAATCTATATTAAGAAGTCAAGATTGAACTTAAATCATTAGGTGTGTTTTGAATATATAAATAGAACTTAGATCAGGTTTCACCGTTTAAGGTCTCTCACCAACATGCAATACTCAAATCCATTATATACCCTTAGAAAGTTTACAAGTGATAATCATTAGTGTCTGTTTCCTCCCTTATCAAGGTCAGATTAGATCTAGATCATAAGTGTGTATATATCATGAGATGGCAAACACACAATCAAACATACAACCATATAATCATTAGATTTAGTATTCCAACATTCTCATGCACTCATACTATTTTATACCTCAAGTTATAGACTAATACTACTCTTTCAAGGCATTATCAATAAAAAAATAGAAGATGGTAGCTAATCATGCAAGTGAAGCATTAAAGACCCAGAGTATGTGTAACGACCCTGACCTGGGTTATGAGGTAACCCTATTTGATTTGTCTAATTAAGTTACTTAGAACTTTAATATAATCCTATAAGGTGTTTTTTTATCATTTGAAACACTTATGTTTCAAGTTTGGTCCCAATTGAATGTTGTTTGAGCAATTTTCCTTTGTTTTGGACTAAAGTGCAATTTACCCAATTTAAGGGGTTACCTTGCAAATGTTACATGATAAATGTTTCTCAAGTGTTATAGCATCATAAGAATGAGAATGATGTTGAGGTATGGCTTGTGGAAGCCTAAGTTCCAAAAATGAGCTTGTTTGAATAATGTTTGTGCATTGAATGCTAGTTTCAGTGTAATTTGCAAATTACCCAAAATCTAGGGTTGGATATATAAAATACCACCCCTATTATGTCCCTAATGTTTCTTGGTATCATTTAAAGAAATAAAGAGAAAGGGACGTCTTGTTTAAACTACTTTGGAGGAGAGATAATCTTGATAATAAAATAATCAAGATTTAAGCATAATTGAAACCCTAATTTATTTTGTTACAAAAATAAATATATTAATTGAAGTGCCCATAAACTAAAAAGGATGTAGTTGAAATCCTATAGTGCAAGGACGTTCAAATGCCTTGAGTTGTACCGAAATATCCTAAGTAGGTGAAGAAACCCACTCACATTTGTTAATTAAAAAGTAATGTCCACTAAAAATGGATAATAGTATTATATGATTAAGGTGCTTAAAGTGATTGCTTTTAATTCAAGGATAAACGAGAGGATTTTGAGGATGAAGGGAGTTGGCTTCAGAGGCAAGGAAAAACACAAGTTACGAGGACAATTCAATTTAATGAGTGCTTGCAGTGAGATAGGCTACCAAACACAAACATAATTGAATCCAAATAAAGTAATCCAGATCTGTCGACTAACCCAATCCAAATTTTATAATCTCAATCTTGAACAAAACAAGGGCTTAGTGCCAGTTTGGTTGAATCTGGTTCAGGTTAGAGGTGAATGTTGTTTGGCAAAAATGAGAATAACAAAACCCGTTCGAGGTGTCATAATCTACAAATCCTGACCAAGTGAGTTCCAGTCGGGTCGGGGTTGAAAATCTCAGTCCCAGTTAGTTTTTGTCGTGTATCCTAAATCAAGCTTTGTTCTAGCCGTGATGTTCTGGTCCTCGTTCTCATTGATTCCTTCCTTTGCGAGCTTCGTCTCTGCAAACTGTCCCTTCCATGACAACGTCAATCTGTAATGCGACCAAGCCCTTTTCCCCCACACCAAAACCTCCACCACTCCAACTTCGTCTTCCCCAACAAGCTGCAATATGGTCCTTACTCCAAGCGACGTCAACAAGGAATCTTCCTTAGCTAGGGTTTTGTACTCGGCCACAAGCATGGGTAGTTGTTGCATCAAATCCATCCTCTCTTGCATCATGGGTGGAAAAGCATCGACAAGACGCCGTCAGACTAGGTTAGCCATGCGCACCTTATCGTCTCGGGTTATTGCCGTTTTAGGGGGAAAAAATGAAAAAAAAAACTCTATAGCACCTAAAATAAATCCAGATAAAATTCACTTTGTAGTGAAAATGTCATCTCATTTGATGTGGAAGTTCAAAAGGCGTCAGTCTATTTGGAATTTTTATTAAAAAAAAAGACGCCAACTAAAATTAACATAGTGTGGCATATAAAACAAAATAACACAAAAAATAGAGTCAAATCCAGGTTTTGAAATCCTGGAAAGTGTATGACTGACTTGGTTTGGATTAGAAGATTACGGAACCTGAAACAAACGTCCAATTTTTGCCAAACAAAACAAGATTAAACTGAACTGGTTTAGTCGGGATTAGCGCCTACGTGACTCAAAAAGACAGTGTCTAATCCGGATAGAATTTCAAACCAAACAACACCTAAATGATAGCTCCAATTCAGATCTGTCGCAAACCAAATAGGGTAGGGTCTGGCAGGGTTTCCCTACATGTTAAGTTCCCAATCTTTTTGGAATTTGGGATTCAATTTTCATATCTTGAGTTCCAATGACTTCTTTATGGCTAAGTTAGTTGTGAGCATTATCATAAACTTCAACATTTTTCTAGTCAAAATTGCTTCTTAATCAAAAGAACTAATAAATTAGTAACACCTTCTGAAAATGAATAAGAAATAAAGTAAAACATCAAGAATATGTTGTTAGTCATACTAGAACTCATTTCCTTTCTCAGTTTAGTAGGGAACACCATAATTTTCTTCTATGCATATGATTGAACTCTAGCTAGCATAAATCACCAGCGGCACTCCAGTTCTGGACTTGCATGAATCCAATCATGAGAGCTTTATGAGGAAGTCAATTTTCTAAGTTTTCGTAGTCAAACCCTTAAGCGTAAGTATTAGTTTGGCGATTATAAGTTTATTGTGCGCACGATGTGTGTCATCCCACGGACTTGATGAGGTCGACCTAGTTGATGGTTAAAACTTTTCTATCTATTATGGAGCCTGCTAACAATCAGGCAAGTCTTTATTTGAGGCAGGTTTGGTTACTGTGTTGAGATGCCGATTACTATGGCTCCATGCCAACTACATGGGTGAAATATCGACCACTGCAATCAAGTATTGACCATATACAGAGTTTCTTGATGTGCTCACTCAGGCTGCCATTTCTTGGTATGCTCTACTGGTTAGGGATTTCCTCAAAATTCACGAATGAGGCCTGAAAATTCATTAAAATGTATATAATATAGTTACACCGTCACAACGACTCTTCGAATCACGATTCCTCCAAACGACGACATTAGTACGAACTACAGATCTCTGTGTTTTTTTTCTAGGAACGGCAAGTACAGAAAAAAAATGAAGTGCGATCTTTTCTTAATGCTTTTCAGATCTGATGTGACAAATGTTTAACCTCCAAAAGAGAACACCTAATCACACTTTATACCATACGTTATAATTTTCACTAATTCTTGCAATCGTAGAAGTATCGAACAACGATACATATGATCAAACAGAACGTATTACATTCTGGAGACGAAGGCAAGGAAACGTGTGACGGAGAAGCGGCGAGAGTTAAGTTGAAAACATCCGTAACCTCGAAGGTGTTCATTTCCGTCTCCTTCTCTTGGTATCGCCGGTAGTTCTTGTTCATAGACTCCTCCGGCAGCCGGGGCTGGTCAAGCCTGATGCTCTCGGAGCAGATGAGGAGGGACCGGTGCTCCACCAGCTAAAGATGACGATTCTCTTGCTATCAAGGACGGGCCGTTGGTGTGTCTGTTGATATGCCCGTCGCTCGTGGACCTAGAATCTTCATCTACGATCTGAAAGGAATTGAAGGAAGATTTCATGGATTGGTAATATAGATATCGCAGACACTTCCTGAAAACGAACTAGATACAGATGAACATAGATAGTAACTCATCAGTCATTCAGAGGAACAACAACTAAGAACAGCACATACCTTGCAAGAAATCGAGCAGTAGTGAAACTTATCGTAAACTTCGTTTGTCTTGCAGATATGACAGCGGCCGGCTACTGTTCTGTTCCAGTCTTCTGGACGATTCCATGGCTTCAGCGCCACCTGGCTCCATGCGACTTCCTGCAGTTGATGGTTAAAATTTTCTCCCTACTATGGAGCCTGCTAATAATCAGGCATGTCTTATATGAATCGATTGTGCAGAATGTCAGCAAGAAAATTTTGCTATATCATTACTAACCCTTATGAAGGAGCAGTCAACCCCGAGGTCCGTAATGTCGCAGACAATAACCGCCTCCTGGTCCTTGCGAGTTTTATAGATCGGCAGCAGGCTGCCAGGGTGTACAAGCTCGCAGCCTCTGAAGGAGAGGCACTGTCTGCACATTGCGCGGTCGCAGTCAGTGCAGTACACGTTAATCATTTCGGGTGCCAGGTTGCTGTGCTCGTTGCATTCCACATTGAACTTCTTCCTTCGAAGCGGCTTCAGCCACCGTGGCCTGCAAGGTTCCTGCTGCTCAACGCCACCGTCTCTCGTTTGCATCTGCAAGAAAGCAATGAGAAACGAACTACTGGGCCGGAGAAACAAGAAAAGTGATTTACAAATCCGAGATCTAATTCATTCGAAAGCACGGAAGTGAAAGTAGACGACGCTCGAGGTGCTACCGTCTGAGGAGCGGTGCTGACGGGAAGAGAATGGCGCCGGCGGTGAGAGGCCGTCCTGTCAAACCCCAAGAAAGTGAAGATAGGCGGCTGGGAGAAGCTCTGAAAACAAACAGGAAGGCAACGGCCGAAGTGGAAAAGGGAAAGCATTTGTTCGTAATACTACTGTTTTCTTATTCTGATTATCAAAATATTACTATCTTTGTGGTGGTACACTCGTGTAGTTTAGGTATATTTCAAGAAAGTCATGCGCGAAAATGACGATTACTATTGAAATTTATGTTTTGTTCCATTTCCCTAGATAAATTTATACCAGCAAATACATACAGATAGACCCGGAAACCTGATTAACAGCTACATACAGTCATCCAACCGTAATAAACGGTACACTTTTTTGTGAAAAGACACGTATATTTTATTCACTGATGTGCATATTTTTTGTATTGTTTTTTTATAAATATTTATATGTAAGGAATATGCCGACCTTAACGATTTAACTTTTTATGTATACATATTTCATTTGTATACTATCTATTTATACTTTGTATACATATAAATCCACACTACAGCGCATACATTGGAATAACAACTAATAGTCTAATAACAACTTCTAATGGTTCATAACGGTTAATTTGTTTGTGTACTTTAACATTTTTTGTACGTTGTGTATAAAATATGTGTTCTGCTTGTATAAAATAGGTACAACACAATTATGTACATGTTTGGAGTGTAAAAATGATTTTGGAGTTGGTGTTAGTGTGTTACTTATGTTATTCTGATTTAACATGACCAATAATATATAAATGAAGGATTATAAATGAAAAGTGATTATAAATTTCCATTCGTTCACATTATATTTCTTGGCAAACAAAGTATTATAAAAGTACATTAAGTAACTATATCGACATATTAACTGCTTTTTTGGCTAGAATGGATTTTTTTGACGATTATTTGTTGGTGTATCCATGGATAGGATACGAATCACAATCATAAAATCTAGCAAAAGAGTACAAAAGAGAAAAGAAACATAAGAAAAAAATATTGTTCTCTCGACCAAGTAGAAATGGTCGATGTAAGGACCAAATTTCAACATAGAAAGAAAATAATATCAAAAGTATCCGTCTCTTGACTGAACAGAGATCGTCAATGTTAGAAACAAATTTCAGTATAGAGGGGAAGTGACCCCATATAACAAGTACTAAAAAAATTAAATGAACATATACAAATATAAAAAAGTGATAAAACTAGAAAATGCAGCTTTCCTTATCAAATGTGTCAAACTTATAGGGCCTTTAATATGACCTAGGACATGTTCAGACGTGTGATATTATCTCAAATCTCGAAGGTCAAGCTCCATATGTGACATTACAACTTGTTTGTACATGTGACAATATCAACAAAAAAAAGAACCAAAATATTGATAAAATCAGAGATAACATTACAACTATTATAGAATGTATGGAATGGAATTTCATAGAATATCTATTTTTTACAATACAATTGATCCAGAAGATACACCTATCAAGGATTAATTTGTGTTGGAAGACGTAAATGTTATATGTGAACCTCTGAATAATTTTTTAAGTCCAAAGTACATTATCAACATATGTGTTAATCATTCATTTATTGCCTGAATTCAAACTCCAATTGAACAGAAAGCCAATGGAAAAAGGACCCAAATGTCTGTCTTTAGAATGAAACACATCACACAATTTATGCATGAATAAAACCACTATCAACAGTTATAATTTTACTGAGGTAAAACCACATGGCATATCAAAAGAAGCTAAACTAGTACCTGACACGAAGATCATTGTCACATATTCCAAATCATATGAATTCCATTGTGTGTTATTTGTTTCAATCAAGGTAAGAGAAACATATTATCTTATAAGAATAAATTCAATACCACTAGTTTGTTGATATGAGTATGAAGCGTACCTTGATTAAAGAACAAGACTGAGATACTTGATTTAGAAAACCATATATAGGAAACTTGACTAGATCCCAGAAAAGTTTCCTCAAACAAGTCTTGAGATAAAAAATAAATCTAATTTCATTAGTATTATCATGATTAGGTCTCATTTAGCATTCTCATTATGATTGGATGTGTCATCTAAGTGTAAGTATAATATATTTCATCATCATTTCAATGTCTCAACTAGTCCATGCAAGGTCATTGTCAATCTACCTCATTCCTCATGGATTCATCTATCACCTAGGGTGATACATCACACATAAGACTAGGGATTAAAGATTAGGGACACAAGATATTAAATGGAGAAATTATAACATTTGAGAAACATAGTCAGCATCAACATCGACATTGTCAATTGAGTCATTTTATGAAAGTTGGTCATCATTAGGTTATAAAAGGGTTCCATTAGGATTTTGTAACATATCGGATCTTGGACCCTACCTTGGAAGTTTGAATGTTTAGACTTAGCCAAATGAGGTTGAGGATAGATCTAGAAGATGTTTAGTATAACCCTAATGAGCTAAACCATGTATAAATCACCTTAATGTAACCTAATGTTCTAACATAAATCTTAGGCCAATAATAGACATATAAAATATGTCATATGATGTAATATACCATACAAAATAATCATACATAATTGCCTTGGTGATAATATGAAAAGATGAAGCATAATTGGATGAATAATGGTAATAATAATAATAATGAGCCACAAATAATAATTGTGACATAACTCATTAAAAGAAATATCAAAAGTGAAATCTAATTTAAGAATCATGTTTCTAGGGTCCCAATTGTCTTGGGAGTCAAGTTTCACATTATTCACATAATAATAATTAATTTAATTCAAATTGGAAAGAGAAGATCTATATTTTCCCAAAATATAAAATAAATTAATAAATGACTTTAAAAGAGGAAAATAATCTTCGATTCATAATCTACATAATAAATATAGCCTTTGGGTAAATTTTCATCTAATTTGGAAGATGTTTGAATAAAAGGTGAAATCAGGAGAGAGAAAGCGTGTAGAACCTTCAAAGTATTAAATAAATACACAAACAACTCCAACATGTAAAATTTATGGCAAATTCATATCCAACACATTAAATAAGACTTGTGGGTGAAGTTTCATAAAATTTGGAGAATCGTTTAGTCATTAATGCACGAGGAAAGAGAAAATAGGATTTGGTTTATTTGATACATTAAAAGCTCTCAAAAGGAAAATCTAATTACATAATCAGAATTTACATACTTTAATTTGCCTCTGTCCAAAATTTCAATTAATTTGGGATTACTTTGCACCCTCAAATGAAGAGAGAGAAAAGAGAAATAATGGCATTCACACTTTATTAAAAATCGGATTGATTTTGCTATTTAATCTTGGTCATGCTATGATTAATGATTGCTAGATTTACTCAATACGTGGTCTCTTCCCAACCTTTGTACTCAGATCTGACGACCAACAGGTCATCTCCTACCTGGGGTAGGAGACTGACTCGTAGTGAACAGTACAATAATTATTCTCGCTGGATTATCTCCCTCTCCTCTCGATATTTTTGTCCATTTTCCTTTCCTGGGGATTCCTGTAACATCCCAGGATTTGAGGCCTCAGATAAAACACTCTTAAATGGAATGATTGGACTACCCATATCACCAAGGTGCGCCTCCTTTTTCGGGAGCCCATCACAAAGAACTCCATAGTTAAGCGTGCTCAGCTTGGAGTAGTACTGGGATGGGTGACCTGTCGGGAAGTTGATCATGGCATGCGCGTGAGTGAGGACAAAGTGCGCAGTTAAGGCTAGTGGAGGTCTGTGGGGACAGGCGTCATTCCTGAAACTCTACTAGAGCCTTGTGCAGTGAGCCCGGGCATTACAATTCCTCACCCAATTCCATGCAAATTGAGCCCCTATTTAAGGGCAAGTCATCAACCCAGTCGACAATTCGATGAAAGGGTTCTACGCATCGAGAGCTGGGTGTCCATGGGCCATTGTGGGTCTACACTAAAATGGGAAAGAGATTATGAGGCCTTATAGTTGAGTCTTGACGAGGACGTCAAGAGTCTAAGTGGGGAAGATTGTAACATCCTAGGATTTGAGGCCTCAGATAAAACACTCTTAAATGGAATGATTGGACTACCCATATCACCAAGGTGCACCTCCATTTCCGGGATCCCATCACAAAGAACTTCATAGTTAAGCGTGCTTAGCTTGGAGTAGTACTGGGATGGGTGACCTGTCGGGAAGTTGATCCTGGCATGTGTGTGAATGAGGACAAAGTGCGCAATTAAGGCTAGTGGTGGGCTGTGGGGACAGACGTCATTCCTAAAACTCTACTAGAGACTTGGGCAGTGGGCCCGGGCGTTACAATTCCTCACCCAATTCCATGTGAATTGAGCCCCTATTCAAGGGCAAGTCATCACCCCAGTCGCCAATTCGATGAAAGGGTTCTACGCATCCCCTGTTCCTCGTCTCCATCGGGACTCTTCTCTACATCGAGGTTTCTCGCTTGCTTTTAACCTCTCTTTTACCTTCATGCCGCATCTAGAAAATGACTCCACCACCTCCCTAGGGTTCTGTTGGCCCTTAGCCCGCTTTCTCGACTCCTCGATGCCCTTTTTGCAATTGTCAGGCTCGTCTTCCCTCCTCTAGAAGCCGCGAGGATTGTGCGAACTAAGAGGCATTCCCTGTGACTATCCAGACCTTCAGGAATCTTTAATTCATCTCTACTCATGGTAAGGCAGTTTTCCCTCTTCTGGTTTCTTTACCAAGCTTTGTTTTTCCTGTGGCCATGATGAGATACTTATTTGGCGCATTCGGTCACTACATACGCTGAGTTAGGGCTCCTTGTGACTGGCAGACTCTGACGAGATGGGTGTTGCTATCTCCGATACCTTCTATGCAGCAGAATAGAGGCTAGGAGTCCTATGGATCGGTTTCTCTTAGGTGCTAAAATGAGGAAGATAACCCTCGAGTATTTTACCTAATCAGCCCTGATTTGATTTTGGTTTTGTTGCTCCTGTTGAGGGCAATAATGTCATTTCATCTCTTTTCCCTCTTATCTTGTTGTGCGCCCCCTGGCCAATGACATGGTGTGTAGAGCATCAGTGATTGGGCCATGTCAGTGGGCCCAGTCTCTGTTTCTCATGAGTTGTGTGTTGATTTGGCTTTTTCCCTTTTTCCTATTGGTTAGTTTTGAAAAGTTGATAACTAATTATATACTAGTCAGAAAAATACAAATAACTAGTCGTTGAATTCATAAAAATAAGAGCTATCTAATGATACCAGTTTTGTTGCTTGAATCCAATCTTATGCATATGTGATTTTAATCAATTTACCTAAATATATAATAATTTGTAAAATCCATAACTAAATATATGTATGTCAGAAAAATATAATAAAATATATCTTGGTAATTTGTAAAATCCATAACTAAATATATGTATGTCAGAAAAATATAAAAAATATATTTTGGACTTAGAAAAAGGTAACCTACAATATGGCATGATTTTGATAACCTAAATCGCATGTAAAAAAAGGTAATTTTTGGGGTTTGAATAATTAATGTGAAATTGGCCTAAAACCTATATATATGCTTAATAGTTTCTTTGGAGGCCTAGACTTGGATCTAGAGGCTCCTACTCTGGCTCCTTGGTCGATAGGGCTCCTTATATCAAGTCTACAACTCGATGCAACACATATAAGGCTCTTGCCTTCAACTCATTCTTGGTCCTTCATTACCCAGAGTATCACCACTCAAAGGTGATTCAAACATAGTGTATCCTTCTTTATCTTTCCTCTAAAAGATATATAGAGGGAGTAGAGACACTCTAGAGGTGATAATTTAAATTTTAACCCCACATATTGGGTAAATTATAAATTGTACCAAAGTTGGTGTACAAGGTACTAGTATTGTTCAAATGAGTTGTAACTTGGGATTTAGGCTTTCCACAAGCCACCACTTAGCATCACTATCTTTATTATGATACCAGAACACTTAGAACACATTCCACATGTGTCATTTGCAATGTAACCCCTCATCTTGGGTAAATTGCACTTTTTACTCAAACTTTCATATAATGCACACATAGTTTACAATTAAACTCAAACTTGAAAACAAACTTCACCAAAAGCCTTAATTTCTTTTCAAAAGATTAGAATCAGCTTGTAAGTATCTTACTTAAGCAAAACTCCTAGGGTTAAGCCTTAACATAGGTTAGGGGTGTTATAATTATAAACCCCTAACAAGGATTTCGTCCCCGAAATCCCAGATGAAGGAAGACCATTGTTATTTATGCCTCATGTCATCAAATATCCACATAACATCTTGATGTGATGGAGATGCCATAGAACTTTAACCAGTACAAAGTCCTTCCACTCAGGGTTATCATTTGAATCTATCATACAAGACATATATTCAACTTCCTTTTATTATTGACTTGCGGTATATATACTGTGTCAGGTAACACCTTCTATATCAAAGAAGTGTTATTCATACTTTGAATGATTCAGGTGTAAAACCCCACTTAGTTTTAACATTTCTCTTTCATGGAGAGATTATGGTTACGTTTTGTCACCCATTTGGGTCTTTACAAGTCTTATCATATATTTTTAGTTCCATTCTAATTCTGTTTGACACAACACAAAACTTTCTTACGACTTGTACCAATTTTCTTATTTGTTGTATTCCCTTGTTATAAGGAGAGGCTACTTATTAAAGAAGAACTTATCTCAGAGATATCTCTAGATGTTATGAGTAATTTGCTTCAACAGATCTATATAGGGACACATTAAGGAATTATCCTTAGATTGATAAGTTTCTTCCTAAAACGATTCTACAATTGTTTCTTCAAATAATACATCTTTATCAAGGTTATGGTTATGTCGAGCATAAACCCATAACATATTATTTTCCTACTAGAGTTATCTCAAGGTTGGCCCTTCTAGATAACCAAACATTATTCATCTTATCAAGAGTCATATTCGCACTCTCACATACCTTCTGGCACATCTTGGATACCAGAATTTCTAATCTTGGTATCCTTCACATGTGTCGAAAACACATCATATTTTTATCATATCCATTTTTCTATTGTTAATACCAGAGTCAACATATAAAAGGATCTTTCTTTTATCTTGGGACATAATATGTTACACATATCTTTATCTTGCAACTAAAGTCCAGGACAAACTGATACTTTTCTAAGTATCCATAACAAATCACTTCTAACTCATGCACATCAAGTGTCCTCAAACTCACTTGATTGCCAGGTTCTTGAAAGGAAAGAACACAAAGGAACATATTCCTTTCATCACCCCATCATTACCCAGGGTTGTTTATCAAAGAGGAGACATCATCATCTCCTAAGATCATTACATGAACTTTCACTATTCATGAGTCATTTACACTTATTGCATCTCAGGTTCCTTGCCATCTACATAGGAATTATATGTATGATTACATATCATCATTCCTTTCTTTATTATTGGCTAACATGTTCATGAACATTTCATAGTTTTATCACGTTCCCATTTCCACATTATGGGAAAGATCTTTACTATTCACACAGACTCTATCAAATAGGGATCATCTCCCTTGTTCTCATTCTCTTATCATGAGGATTATATTCTTTTACTTCCTCATACTCACAGATTGATCTAAGATCATATCAGATTCCATTTTATTGCACTTAGGATGTGATACAAATGTCCATACCATATTTCCAGTTTCATTATACTCACTAGATTGTCTCAGAATGACTACTTGATCAGAATAATCAGAAAGATAACAATCTAAGAGTTTCATACTCACCTTATCTTCAATAGTTGAATACCTGGCCAGGGTATACAAGTACTAATATGAGGTAGTATGCACTTTGTTTACTATCATATTCCTTACTTTTCATACCATCAAGAACATAGGACTTAGCATCCCTGGATTTTCTCTAGGCATCACATATATACATTATCCTCTTTCACACAGATAGGAGCAATTATAAAGCATTTAAAAGAATATTGAGCAGAATATAAGTCATCATCTTCCTTGTGTCCTCATAGGACTATTCAAAGGAATCTCAATAACAACTACTTCCTTATATTTAATACATAGAATCATGAAATGACATATCAGAATGACACTATTTCATCTAACATATCTCAACTTGTGGTTTGTTTACTGCCTCGGGCTAATTCCTTTCATAGAATCTAGTCATTGCCTGATTCCAACGTTGTGCTCTATTGCTTGGTACTGATAGACCTGTTCGGGACGTCTGTCTATGTCCTCGTAAGCCACTACTAGAGCATTGCCTTTGAGAGTCTTGCTGACTCTACCTCGGCAGTTGGGTCATTTCCTCCTTCCTTTTTGGATAAGAGGATCTAATATGCCCAATCTATTTACACTTATAACACATCTTATAAGCATCCTCTGGCCTTGTCGGCCTTATTACCGATGTAGAGGCCAAACCAAGAGTTCTAACTGATGAAACATCAGGTGCTTTACCCTTTCTGGGTAGCCACTTCTCTAGTGCACTAGATATTGGTTGCACTGGTGGTACCAAAAACTTTCCCTTTTTGGAACTACTAGGCCTCTTTTCTCGAGTCTGGATAGGTTTTTTCTTAATTCCTACCTCATTATCCTCTTCTGGACAGTCTTTTATGATATGTCCTGGTTGTCTACACTTATAGCAAACCCTGATTTTAGGTTGTAACCTAATTCTTTCAGCATTTTCAACTGCCCCAACATAACTATGTTGATCTGAAACTCTGTCAGAGCCCAGAACTTCATCATTAGGGGCTGGTAATTTGGGTTGTGTTGCTAATACCCAGTCCACTATATGCATCACTACTGTCCTAAACTGCCCAGCAATGGTATCAAAAGAAGGATCCCTTATCGTAGTTGGATCATCTTGGGGATTCTCAGGCAGTCATTCTCCTCTCACCTGATCCCTTGCACCTTCTCTTGGTGCAGCAACATTTCGTTTAGTAATGTATTCCTTGTATTCTCCAGACATCTTTAAGCTTTACTCTATCTTCTGTATAAGCAGAAGTCACTATAAGATATACTGGAGGATACTAGAATAGACTCAACACCTTAGTTCTATGTCTCTATAGACTCAGCGAACCTTAAGCTCTGATACCAAACTTGAAACGACCATCATCAAACCGACAAACAAATCATTACTAATTAAGCAAAAAAAACATAATCAGCGGATTAACAAAAATCACTAAAATTAAAACCATTTTGCAAGGAGATCCTTGAATACTGAAAGATCCAAAACCCATACATATCTTGATTTACATTGTACAACATTGTTTCAACTCATTTTGAGGACAACATATAATAGTTTCTCTATCAAAATCCATACTAGAGAAACATAAAACCTCAAGGCATACAAGCCAAAATCTCATATTGTTCATGAAACCATTATGAACCAACTCCAAGGACTTGAGAGTACAGAGACGACACATAGAACTTCTATCTATAAGACATGACAGATTGTACACTCAACCTCAGTTGTCACTGTTGCCTCAGCTACTGTTCCTCCTCCACAGAAAGGTCTCCACCGCCTCGTGCACGTCCACCTAAAAATTGTGGATCCCAGGGGGTGAGACAATTCTCCCAGCGAGAGATATAACTCTCCACTGACCATGTTTTTATTGCATATAAACATTATAAAACCTGAGTGGGGGTTCCTTTTATATTAACAGGCAGGATTAATCATTATATGAATAGAATAAGATAATCTCCTTTCTCGAGGAGAACACTGCATCTACCCATGGTAGAGTCACAATTCATCTATCTGCTTTGCAAAGAATGTAAAGAAACATAAATAACATCTATCAACTAAGATGTATAACTGAATTGTACATCAAACAATGTTTTCTGTATTTGATCCTTAAGAAGATATGCTACACAGTTGAACATATTTTACATCCACACTTATGCCCTGAGGAGATGAAGCATACCTCGTTCATCTCCAACCTACCAAAAACTTCTCACAAGTCGGTACCATACAAGGTTAATGGAAGAATCGGTTGCCATGACCTCCCTTGTCTCAGTCAGTACGAGACCACTTAGGCTTAGTAGGACATCTTGTGTCAGCTGCAATATAGTTGTGCCAGGGTACATAGGCATCCTCTCTTAGAGCTACAGCGTCAACTTTTCTCTCTTAGGGGAACATCTACAACAACCGTCCCTAGTTATTGAGTTATGGTCACTTAGGCATCATACTCTGAGCCATGGTCACATAGACACCATACTCTAAGCCATGGTCACATAGACACCATGCTCTGAGCCACGGGTCAGTTCACCGTGCTCTATTGAGACATTCTTATGAGTCATGGACACTTAGGCTCCATGCCCCCACATATTCAAAAGTATGCATTACGGGTTATGTCGTGGGAAACTTGTTTCACCATTAAGCAAGTTCTGACACTGATGGATCTATGGTCAGGGCAACATTTTATAGTTTCTAATGATATATTACATGCATTACAACATTCTTTTAGCATCAAACAAGTTATCAATGTTAATCACAACAAATTCTACAAACAAAGTATAATACAGGTATCATGTACTTTTTGAGTCTTTAAAATGCATTTCGATACTTGGTACTTGGGATCTCAATCCCTTATCATATTATTGGGAATCCTCATCCCTTCACATCATTATCATCGTAATTACTGGATCTGGGTATTCAAACCCCTAGATCATCACATAGCATTGCTACGTTTGTAACATGTAACTATTACCTCTAGGTCCTCAGCCCAAGGTATTCATTTACTTGTTGTACAAGTATTTCACATAGTTCACATGGTTTGATTAAGTATCTTGTCACCTATCATTAGGCAACAACTATACACATGGCTCACAAGGCCCATTAAACATATTGTCACCTCTTACTAGGCAACAACTATACACATGGCTCACAAGGCCCATTAAACTTTATACTTATCATATAAGCATCTCACAAGGCTTATGTAATAAGAGAAATACAACCTTCCCATTATTAGGGTTAGGGTTTCCCCCTTATAGTCGAATAGGGTTTCAAGTTCATATTATCAGTGCAACCCTAATTCATTGCTCCACACATCTAGGAGCATATATTTATATCATAAGTATGCAATCATATTTATCTATTTTCATCATTTATCATTAAAAGATTAACAACACAAAGTATGAGTTTCTCTCTCATCTTCACTAGGATATTGATTACATCATACGTTTGGTTCAATCCTCCTCTTGAGGAATATTAGTCCATCATTAACAATTCACATCATCTTTTGATTAACACCACATTCAACATATGTCACTCAGTCAATTACTCATGATTGGAGTGTCTCTATCATATTGGATATCAAGATGTGTGTATTATCATATTATACTTTAAACAACATCCTTTATTTCATGCCATATATTCATATCGGGCATGTGGTACAACCACATCACCATTTCATGGTTTAGAATGTATTTCCTAACCAACATATCATAAAACCACATCAGATTGACTATCACTTAGTATCATTTCAAATTAGCTTTGTATCGGGTATGAGCTAGGTGCTTGGCCCCATATCGGGTATAAGCTATATGCTTGGTGTCATATCATGCATAAGGTATGCATTATATCAGGCATAGAGTATACGCCTCATCATGTATCATTTAAGTGGTATATATACAAGATACCAACTTAATTTACCACCTAGGATTATCATATTGGGCATCCATGATAGGTATCTTATCAGGTTACCATGTTAGGTAAACCCATAAACTCATGATCCCTTCATTCCTTCAAGGATCAACCTCATCATATAGTTGCATGACATTCTAGATGTCTTATTGAATTCTCATACCACAACCCATTACACTAGGGCTAGGGTATATCGGGTTTCAATCCATTCTCTAAGATTCTACACCACATTTGGTGGATTATACCATATCATGAATAAAGTATGATTTGAACCTTATATTGTTCACAAGGTAGGAGTAGGTATTATTCTTAGTATCCAAGGGATGTCACCCATATAATACATATGGTATCATTCACCACTCATCTCAGTTTACCCATCATCTTGGGTTTCCAACTCTATGTTGATTAGAGTGTTCACTACCTCAATATCGTGTAAGAGGTGTATTCTAGACTTGTATCGTGCATAAGGATAAGTGGGGTATCTCTCATATCATGCAACAAGAATGACTCATATCGCGTATGAGCTAGCATCCATCTTCATATCGAGTTAACCCCGTCTTGGGTTTCATATCAGGTAGATGTATTCCAACCATATCGGGTTACACTTTGTTCTTGAATCCATACCTTATATCATACATTAGGGTTTACTTAAGTATTCATATTGTGCACCATATGTGTGTGCTTCATGGCATCAAGTACCAAAGATATATTACTTGGTCATATCATGCAAGAGCACTTGCTATTCTTTACTCATATCAGGTTACCCAAATTAGGGTTTCATATCGGCTTTCAAGTATACTTTAGACCTTATATCATGCAAAGAGTCTATACTTGACTCCATATCGTGCAAGCATATCATATAAGCATATCGTGCAAGAAATTCCTACTCATACCCATATCGGGTTAGAGCTACTTGTGTGCATGCTTGAACCCGATATCACTTTATAAAGTGATACCATCTTCTTCAAGCTCTAAACATCCATTCTATTAGTTAAAGTTCATGGATACAGGTCTAGGAAACTACTAGAACTCATAATTTCATAAACTATTTCAGAATATTTTGGAATTAAAAGTAGTTCATTAAGTATAGCAATTTAGGTGATGAATAATAACATGATAGGGTTCAAGTTATATAACCCGCCTTGTGAACAAATTCAAAGCTCCAAGCTCTAAAGCTTCACATTCTAAGGTTGAAGAAGAACTTCTCTAAGGTCCAGGGCTTGTTCACAACTCCTCTATGGACAAGAGATCACCATAGTTAAGCACTTGGTGAAGAAGGAAAGAAAGAAATATTCACAACCTGATATCCTACTTCAACCAAGGTTGAAGATGACTAGAGCCTTACCTAAAGCTTGGTTCTCGAGCTCTCCTAGCTCCTTGACCTGCTTTGTGTGATACCTAAGGGTCTTTGAATGATATCTCCAAGGGGAATGGTTATGAGGATCGTAAACTTTCGTAAGTTGGTGAAAGGTGGAGTATATATACTTGATTTCATGAGATAAAGCATATATGAGGTGTCTTCCCCTCATGCTACTAGATGACATGTGGCCATGCATGGTTGACACATGGCCATGCATGCACACATGTATATCTTGTCATGCAAGAGTCTTGGGGATAACCTAGAAGCAATATCTCAGCCCTTACTTATTTTGTTGGGCAAGTTATCTCATCTTTATCTCATTAAATAAGCAACTCGTTACACTTTTTGTAAGGAACTTTGCAACTCATCATGGACCACCTCCTTGAGGTTCTCTGCCCGTTATGGACTTTTCCAAGGCTCAACACCAATAGGAGGCTCCTACTTTGGCTCCTTGGCCGATAGGGCTCCTTATATCAAGTCTACAACTCGATACAACACATATAAGGCTCTTGCCTTCAACTCATTCTTGGTCCTTCATTACCAAGAGTATCACCACTCAAAGGTGATTCAAACATAGTGTCTCCTTATTTCTCTTTCCTCTAAAATATACATAGAGGGAGTAGAGACACTCTAGAGGTGGTAATTTGCATTTTAACCCCACATATTGGGTAAATTACAAATTGAACCAAAATTGGTGTACAAGGTACTAACATTGTTCAAATGAGTTGTAACTTGGGATTTAGGCTTTCCACAAGCCACCACTTAGTATCACTCTCTTTCTTATGATACCAAAACACTTAGAGCACATTCCACATGTGTGATTTGCAATGTAACCCCTCATCTTGGGTAAATTGCACTTTTTACTCAGACTTTCAAGTAATGCACACATAGTTTATAATTAAACTCAAACTTGAAAACAAACTTCACCAAAAGCCTTAATTTTTTTTCAAAAGATTAGAATCAGCTTGTAAGTATCTTACTTAAGCAAAACTCCTAGGGTTAAGCCTTAACCCAGGTCAGGGGTGTTACACTTACCCTGTCCATCCTATATGGGGGAGGGGGCAGTCTAGACTTTTAGAGACGCATCAATAAGCTCTAATAATTTTTTTCCTCTCATATTTGTGGTAACTAGAGAGCCCAAGAAGATCCTACCCATAAAAGGAAGGGACAACAAGGGAGAGACAACATAGGAGAGTGAATCAACCCTAGTTGTTTGACGTTCAAAGGAATAACTCCTTTCTGTTTACTCTGGTAGCATAGTGTGGAGTTTCCCATGGTCTGCGTAGACTACATAGAAGTGTTGAGGTCATGGTCACCACACTAGGAGGACAATAACCACTGTCGTATGTGGTGCTACACCAGGAGGCCATCATTGCTAGTTGTCTGTCTGCGTCTTGAGAAGAGTGCACATCACCATTCAAGAGTTGTCACGGAACTTGCTCTAGGAACAAACATATCTCTTCCTACCTTATATTCTATATATGTTGTTTTGACACGGTCTACTGATTTGGGAATAGGGATAAAAATTGTGTTACCTCTACCTTCTCTGTCATCCCTATTTTCCAACAAGCCCATCATTGAAATTTATACCATATGGATGTGCCAAGTGTGTTTCTACATGGAGAACTCTCAGAAGCAATATACATGGATCTGCCACCATGACTAGTAGTACCTGAATCTTGTGTTCATGTCTAGCCATTTATGAACTCAAACAAGCACACATAGCCTACCTTGAATACTTCAAACAAGCCATCACATGTGCACGTTGCACCTAAAACTCGTATGATTATTCAATATTTGTGTGTCATACACCTCAAGGGTGAGTCATCCTACTCCTATATGTGGATGACATGATCATCACTTGAGATGATGTAGTAGGAATCAATGAATTAAAACATTATCTTGGTAAACAATTTCAGATGAAGCACCTTAGACAACTTCACTACTTTCTAGCCATGGAGATTGCTCATGGAAATAAAGGAATTATAGTCTCTTAGTAAAAAATATGCAACAAATATCATTGAGTCTATCAAAATATCTGACTTACGGGATGCAAACACACCTATTGAACTTTATATAAAATTATGCACATCTAGTCGTTACCTGATCCCATAAGGTATCATCAGCTAGTAGGAAAAATACTATATGTGTGCATCTCTAGGAAGATATTCAACGTGTTGTTAGGATTGTGTCACAATTCTTATCTTCTTCTGAATGTGTCCAATGTGTTTTTCTCCTCTATATCATACACTACATACAGGGAACAATCACACAGTCTCTACTTATGATCTCATCTTGCAACCTTATCCTACGTGCATACATTGATACTGACTAGACTAGATGTCCAACCACTAGACACTCCACCACTGGGTTTTGTCTTCTTCTTGGTGATTCTTTAGTGGCATGGAGGAGAAAGAAATAAAATGGTGTATCTCTTTCTTCCCCCAATGCAGAGTATAGAGCAATGTGTGACACTACTTAAGAAATAGTGCACATCTATTGACTTCTAAGTGACATTGGAGTTATCATTTTTGAGACTACACCTATGTTTTGTGACAACAAGAGCGTTATGTGAATTGTAAATAATACAATTTTTCATGGCATGACTAAACACATAGAGATAGATTGTCACTTCGTGAGAAAAAAGTATATAACTGGCATCATCACACTCCCCTTCATAAATTCTACATATTAGATTACAGACATTTTCATAAAAATGCACATTGTGTCAAATCACAACATGTTGATTCACAAACTTTGGGTATTTGGTCCATCTTAAATTTGAAGGAGTGTGTTAATACTAATTGATTATTAATTAATCTATGAATTGACTATTAATTAATGTTAGCGTTGACCGTATGTATTTTGTTGACCATTGATTGTATTTATATTGTTGATTGTCAGTTGCTTTTATATATTCTGTGTAGTTATACTTGTAAAGAGGATCTTCTACCTCTTGTAACAAACACATTAAAACGTACTTGTATTTTTAAGTTTCAATTTATTCATAGTTATAGAAACTAATCAGTCATGATTCATACAGATGACCAACAACTAAGAGCAGCTGTTACCTTGCAGGCCATTGAGTAGTAGCAATTAACCTTATCGTATGCTTCGTTCCTTGGCGATCCTACAGCGGCCGGCTGCATGCACTGTTGTCCCAGTGTTCTGGTCTATCCCATCGGGTCAGCAGCACGTGGTCCCAGGCGACTAGCTGTAGTTTGGATCACATATTCCAACACGAATCCGTTATATATGTGAGCATCAGCAAACGATCAAATATATGTTGGACAGAATGTTGGACAGAAAACGTAGTTATATCCTGAGTAACTAAATCAACGAGTAGTCAACCCCGAGTTTCGTACGGGAGCACCGACTGGGTCCTGATCCTTACTAGTCCTCCAGATCCGCAGCTGCCGCAGTCATTGCAGTAAAACTTGATCTTATTGGGTTTCAGGTTGCAGTGCCTGTTGCACACAACGTAGAACTTCGTTTCCAGCAGCGGCTTCAGCCACCGTGGGCAGTCATATTTCTACTGCTCATCGCCACCGTCTTTCTATAGCATCTGCAACAAAGCAATGAGAAAAGATCTATAGTTCTGTAGAAACAAGAAAACGGTTTGAGCAATCCGTAATGTATTACAATTTGATGCGATACGATAATGCATGGAAGTGAAAATAGACGCTCGAGGTGCTACCGTTTGAGGAGAGGGGCATTATATAAGTTTAGATTGTTCCTCTTTAATGTTTGTGCATTTTTACTTGCATAATGTATTTTGTGCAGAAGAAATTATATATGAATATGTTACGTATAGTCCACTGAATTTCATAATAGAGAAAAAGTTATTACATTATTTGTAATAATTTTAGAATTGAGTTTGTATAATTACAGAAATCCACACGCATGCATGGCCTAAGTATTGTGCGCCAATTTACCAAGAATGTGACTTAATAGATCTAAATGCATTGACTTATAAGTTTCTTGTACGTGGTGTATCAATGATTATATGTAAGGAAGGATCTATCGATTGTTCCTTACATCATATCATGGGTGTAGGTGATGCCCGATTCTTCTTTTAGACTAAACCACATAAAGATAGATTCATAATATAGCGAAGAACTTATATATCGTTCATATAATGAAACGTATTCTAGACTAATAGTATTTATTGTTTTGACACCACCTAACATGGTTAACGTTTCTTATAGGTGATGCATCAAGTCTTTAATGAAACAAAGAACATATTATTTGTCCCTTACATCACATCATGTGTACATGTGACTATATGTTATTGTGGATATGCCCAATATGCACTAATTTATAAGTTTGGGCGACATTATTAATATTGTAACATCATATAGACTTGCACAATATTAAAAAGCTTTTATTTTTACTTATTTTTACAACTTTGGACTCAATTATTGAGGTTTCACACACCATCAACATAATTAAAATTTTATAGTGACATTGTATTGCGAGTACACTCACAATAAGTACTTACATTCCATTTTATAATTACTTATTAATAAAACTTTTTGTTGGTGTAACATAGTAGTCCACTTTTGAGCTCAAAATCAAATAAAATGAAATCCTCAATAAATCTAGTGTTTCATACTATACACAAGATCATGTATAGAATAATGACTTCTATGAAACAAAAATACATTAAGGCATGTGTTTTACCATTTTTGTTAAGAATTGTTTTACATAAATATTACTCGTACTTTATAAAAAAGGTCAAAGTAACTTTTGTGTATAATTCATTTACAAGTTTGGAATACAAATTTCATGAAAAATCTATAAAACTCAACATGAGAATATAGCTTTCTTGAGAAATAATCTAATGGACTTTCCATGATATTAGTTCGTTGATATTTGATTTAAACAATGATCACTTCAATTATTGGGTAAATCATATGAGATATATTAAAACATCAAGGGACAAAAATTACTCACTTAAAACACATAATCAAGAGGAAAAAAGAAAGTAACATATACTACTACAAAATTCATAACCACGTTATTGGATAGAAAATCATAAATACATAGGGCTTACCTGTCTTGATAGTTTTTCAACAATGAATATGGTTTTCATTAATACATCATAGATATTATTAACAATATATATATATATATATATATATATATATAGAGAGAGAGAGAGAGAGAGAGTCAGGCTAGAATACACTTGAGTGTACAGATCGCATGAACACACTCAAGTGTGTTTGTATATAAAGACTATTTTTTGCAAAATGTTAACCATTGATCTTCACCCTTATACTGTAACTAGGCTACATACAAATTTTGAGCACATTTGGATGAGTGTAAGTCACTCATCCAAGGGCAACAAAATCGACATGTGAAACTAATTTGAAATTCATAATTTTGCGGTTTTTATAACATGTCCTATAAATGTCTAAATGTGCTCAAATTTTGCGTACAAGCTATTCACAAGATGTTTAAAAAGATCAACAGATTAGATTTTTGAAAAAAAATATTGCATCATGAAAAACTACTTGAGTGTATTCTACTCTGAATACACTTGAGTGTATTCTAGCCTGACTCTCTCTCTCTCTCTCTATATATATATATATATATAGAGAGAGAGAGAGAGTCAGGCTAGAATACACTCGAGTGTATCCGGAGCGGAATACACTCAGGTAGTTTTTTATGATGCAATATTTTTTTTGAAAATCTAATCCGTTGATCTTCTTAAACATCTTGTGAAAAACTCATACGCAAAATTTGAGCACATTTGGATATGTATAACTCATGTTATGAAGACCGCAAAAATTATGCATTTTAAATTAGTTTCGCGCGTCGATTTTGTTGCCCTTGGATGAGTGACTTACACTCATCCAAATGGGCTCAAAATTTGTATGTAGCCTAGTTATAGTATGACGGTGAAGATCAATGGTTTACATTTTGCAAAAAATAGTCTTGATATGCAAACACACTTGAGTGTATTCATGCGATCTGTACACTCGAGTGTATTCTAGCCTGACTCTATATATATATATATATATATATATATATATATATATATATATGATTTCTACTTTAGTGAGTTTTCTTGTTATCCAGTAAGAAAGAACTCTTTATCTAAGTAGTTTTAATAAATTAATGTTCGTGTGGATAACATCTATTTAGCAAGGTATTGTAACTTTCTTGCATTATGAAGAAAATAAGTGATCATTATTTCATTTGTGTAATTCATATCGACAATTCTAGGTAGCTATACTCATGTTCATCACATATGCTTCACTAGTTGTATTCAAAGAATTAATTAAGTTATGATGAATAAGTACATTTACCAATTTTAGTTTTTTATCTATTATATGTGTTGACTTCATTGAACCCATTCAACTTATTATATTCTCATAATTTTTTTCCTATCTATAAATCTCTATATTATATTCCTAGAAGGTTTTATGAAAAATACTATCTATTTTTATGTTAAAATAATTAGTATATTCATTAAAAAAATCTTTTTTATTCGAGTTTTTGCATTTCAACAATGATGATAATCATTGAAGATTCAAATATAAAATCTATGTATTATATTATTACATGTGATTAATTTCTTTTTGAAATAAATAATTAATTTAAAAATTACCTTTGTGTAGTCTGATCATTTTCAGTTATGCATATGAAAATTATTGTCTTGTTACAAAATCTAAGTTACAATTGTACATTAAACAAATGCAGATTTTAATTACTTGTGGTCAAGAGTATCGATCACTAAATACAGAATATATGTTTCTTTTTACACCATACTCACGTCTCACACAATTTGACATTTGAATCAGATGATGTCATAAATAGAAATTTTCAACATAGAATGTCTAGCAATTATAAAATAAATGGAAATAATTACATTGGCCTAACATTAAGATCAAACTATAGTCCTTAGAAATTGATTGTTCAATCGTGCACTATTAGGGATGCTATTCAACTCATGTTATTAAGATTAAGTTGTGATTCAAATGGTTTTTCATCCCTGATTCAAAACATATATTAATAGCATACCTACACAGGCTTGCGATTTGTAAAATTATAGCTTTTAAAGAGGTTATCGTGTAGATTACAAATAGGACCAGAATGATTTCCCTTTGGGTTGAAATACAACATATCAATGAATGGATATTCCGTGCACAATTCAATGTTTTTTTTGTAAAGTATTTGTTGTTGTTTATTTCAAAATTATTAGAATCAATATAGTAGTATATACATTATTATGTCTGGAAACATAAAAATTATTTGTCATTTAAAACATAAATGAAATGTATCAAGGCAAAAGGGAGATTTGTTGTCTAGAAATAATCTATGATTAGAAAAACTAATCCATGTGATCAATTTGACACAATCACTCTTTCCTTATAATCCATCAACTATATGTTCAAAAGAGCAATATTATACAATAATGGTTTGGGATTCAAGAATATTGTTCTGTCATACTACCACACTATATTCAATACTATTTAATAGAAATTACTAGTAAAATTATATCATAAATTTCTTAACATGTGTCTCATGTTCAATGAGGAAGATCAAATTCTAAGAAAGGTGACAATTACTTGAAGTTGGACGATAGAGATTAGAATTTCTTGTATTTCAAATAACTCAATTGATTTCTTGCCAGAGTGTCATTAGAAATCATCATAGCATTTGATGTCCTTGACGTCATTATTTGTGGTTGCATTTCTTTCTTGCTCCAGTTAATAATAAGGGTGTACTACACCTTGTGTGGGATTGAATGTGTCGTAAGAGATACATGCTCTATTGTATACCAAATGCCTAACATGCTATGAGAACTAAGATTGATGGTCGAGGATGTCTATTAGTATCAAAGGTAATATAGATCTTGGGGTTGCAACAATTGTAATCCTTGGTGAAGATTTATGACATATCCCTAAAATAAGGTTGGATAATACTTCACCATGGTGGAACACCATATGGACAATGATCATGGATATGCATATAGACCTCATGTACATTGACCGGTAATATATAAAACATCGATGGAGGTTGCAAATGTGATGAGTGTGACTTATGCCAAAAGATTTGGAGAAGCGTGCTACAAGGATATTGGCATCTAAACATGCTAGCTGAAATAAAACAATGACTTATGAATGTTACAATAAACTGATTGTTGAGGTTGTTGTAGTTGCACTTGCATCAGATCCACTATCGTTAAAGTCATCAATGCCTTTCATTGATTCATATGGCATTCTATAACATCTCCATTAATTATCATCACCAACAATAGGTTTGTCGATCACTTGTATGTACCATGCAAAAGTACTCTAGTAGTTAGGCTTTTGCTTAACTCAACTCCCCATTACTTGAGTTGGCACTAAAAGAACCTATGTATTCCACTTTTGCAGCAAGCTTTATCAATGGTGTAAGTAATAATGGCCCATTGGTTCAGATAACTGTGAGATCTGACATAAGATATACAATATTTTCCACTCTGCAAACTTAATATTGGCTTTGACGTTGTAGGTTTACATGTCGACAGTTATCCCGCTAGCTAGAGAGAGACCTAAAATTGTTGTAGCCACCATGGATTCTGATCAGGGGCATGTAGAGCAAAAAGCACACATGCACATGATAACGAGAGACCCAAACCCATCATTGTCATTAGCAATTGGAGCAAGCGAGTATAGAATAAGAAAGATCCATCTCCCAAATAGCAGGTTTAGTATGATAATAGTAGATTATATAAAACACTTCGACCCAGTCTTCCAATGGGTATCAGAAACCTTAGAAAAATTACATCATATTTTGAATGAGTAGGTTTTACACTATTACATTTAAATCCATATTTTAATCATAATATGAATGGAAACATTTTTTTATAATGAGGAACCCCTTCCGGGATTGGCCACTATTGGACCCCACCCAGCCAAGGGTAAACCACAGAACCAGCCGTGTACATGGGGGCACCGCGACGCGCTCAGTAACGTGGGCCCTTTATTGCACCCCGAGGGTTTTCTCCTAGAGTCAAACTCGGGTCCCTTCATTGGGGATTGTCGAGCCGCACCACTTGAGCTACTCCACCATATTCAGTATATTCTAACATGTATCACAAAGTGAATGTTGTCTGGTGAAATACACGAAACAAAGACACTAAATCATTTTTCTTAGAATTATTTTTTTGCATAATTCTATAACAAAATCATATAAATGCAAATCGTTGCAAGAGCCAAATCCGCATTCTCCATTATAAGCTACATATTCTAGAATGTTATCACTTCATAGAAGTAATTGCAGACTCCAAACAAATTAATAATCACAATTTAGTATTACTAAATAACCCGCTTGAACTTTTTAGTGAATATCGATTTTTCATTTCAATGTAAACACAAAATCTACATAGTGTCACATTAGAATGCTCAATTCCATTCTCTCCCTTGAATAGAATAACCATGTTAGACACAAGCTGGAACTATAAATAAAATCTTAGGTTTGCGTCTACCACCCAAATAAAAAATATAGTTAAAAATATTGTAGAGATAGTATTACAATATTAAATGGCATTTTGTTTTTCTAGCTACTTTAAAAATATTTTTGAAAAAAATCAAGGAATACTACACACGCCTAGCGATTATCATTAAATTATTATGATAACATCACTTATGGCCAAATGAATAAAATCATATATGTGAGATATGAACTATATTGTACTAATATGCCTCAAATTAGTTGGTTAAGAAACTTCATTGTCCAATATTTCCCAAGACCCCTCCAAAAGAAAATATATGTCAAGCACAATCATGAAGCAGATTAGTATTTTATTTCTTAGAAAAATATTGATAGACACCTATTTTAGCTTTGTTAAACTTGAACCTAGTAAGTTGTACTAACCTATATGCCCTCATATTTTATGATTCCAATAAGTTTATAATTGTAAAATCCATCACTAGTAGAATACTATATAGTTAGAAATTTGCACCAGTTAGAACTTCCATTTTCAAGTAAATGATGTTAAAAAAAACAAAAATGTTAAAATTTTCAGTAATTGTTAGACTACATTTTTGGGTCTACCTAACTTAGTTGCCTAACGATTAATATTGTGATAAGTGTTAATCAACATGATTGGTGAACTAGACATATAAATGCTACAAAAAATCAAAATCATAGAAATTTAAGCTATGTACTATGGAGGTAACTACATTCGCCAAAATATAATCACAAGGAGATAAAGGTCCTTGGAATGAAAGAAAGTAATATGAATATCTTAGATTTGTGAGTAATATCCTGAGTGATGTCATAAGATAAGAAAGAGGATTCAAAAGTAATAATCAACATATCAAGATAATTGCAAGCTTTTTACTCAATATGAGTTGAAATCTAAGAATATTTTTAGTACTCAAAGAAATTAGCAAGCCATTTATTTAGTTAGTAAAAAATGACCCTATATCTCTTATGATCAGAGGTAGTTTTAATGTAATTCAGATACCAAATTCCTATAATAGGAAGGTCGTCAATCAAAATAGAATTCCAATTTATGGAAACTTCATTATAGACTACCTTGCTAGGAATTTGTCACCAAGGCCCAACCCAAAATGATCACATAATTTGTTTTGTCCATATAAGATCTTCCCTAACTTTCCCATTATGGTAACCCATTATCATATCTAGGTATGAATCCCACCTAAACTGGACCCACATTCCCACTAGGGTTGAGGCCAGACAAGGCACTTGTCAAGTGTGTATCCAACACTGGAGAGTCAAATGTCACCTAAAGACTACCTCAAATTTATCCAATTTGAACCAAACTTATCCTTAGAAAATGGGCCACTTACTTCCCATGACCTACATTTTCTTTCTAGCTTTGATCCCACCAAAATGCCTTGTATCCACACTCGGAAGCCTCTAGAAGGAGGAGAGTGTGGTATTCACGTGGTCCCACATTCTGATCTCTTCCATCCTTGAACATTCAACTCTGTGTCACTCAAACAAGCCCTTAAAGACTCTAGAAGATAAGTTCTACACTTGGAACACACCCCACATTACAATATTTTTGCAGATTACTCCAAAAGTAGGGAAACTATTTATCTGACACCCTGTCACAACCCAACCTCCAAAATATTAAAGTAGACTCCCTTCTAAACATTAAACCTAGATATCACACTTAGCCTCTATAAATACAAACTTCTATTCTTCATATGAGAGAATCAATATTTTAGGGTTGATGCCAAAAGGAGAGAAAAAAGCATGTTTGTGTTGGGTTTTAGGTGAGGGAGAAGGCAGTGGAAACAAAAATGTTCTCTCACCACAAAACCATAACCACAGATCGCATCAATGACTATGAAATAGGAAGGATGGTTTTAGAAAGATATACCTAGTCCTAAGTCTTGCTCAGCGACAATGTCTCACAACAAGTGTAGTCTTCGCCCACCTGTCTTCGACGGCATCTGTGCAGCTCCTGGTCTTGACCTGGATTGTAGTTGAAAGTCATCCTCATGAGCGGCAGAAACCTCCTGCATTTATAGATAGTCCACACGGACCATCAAGAACTCTGGTCATCCTATCTTACAGGATACTAGAAGGAGTCGTCCCCTTCTGTCGGTGTACTAGTCACTGGCACACTCTCCCACAACCAGTTGTTGTCCTGTAGTTGTCTTTCCCTCATTATACTTCCCTAGATGGGTAGAAATTTCTTGGGCTCTCTCGGTTACCACAACTAGAGAGGACAAATTTGTAGAGCAACTAATGTTCTTATTTATGCTACATGAGAATCCCCCAGTACCCCTATATATATAGTAGGGGTCAGGGTCAGGGTTCTCAGCCCTGGGCAATGTGGGATTAAAGTGGGAGTAGAAGGGTCTGGAATTACCATGAACTGATTGCACTGCGGAAGCCGAACCGATCTTTTCACAAATGACCCGGTCGGTTGGGAGTGTGAGCCAGTCGGTTCACTTAGTGAACCAGTCGGTTCGCGTCCTAGACTTTCCTTCAATTGACTTTCCTTGTTCATTTCTAATCAATGCAAAGATCAATTCTTGTCCCAATCGAATTGTACAAGTGAAACGAAAACTTTTCTGACAAATCGGGACAACCCAACCTTGCTCGTTTGGTCTAGTCAAACCGATCGGTTCACCAAGTGAACTGGTCGTCTCACTAACCATGAGCCGATCGGTTCACCCAGTGAACCGGTCCGTTGGTGGTCTAGATTGTGCAGAACATAGTCAATGCAGTTCTCAATCAATCTGACACTCAAATCAGTTAGTTCAACACTTGAACTTGATGATTTTGAGTCAAGTCAATTGATTGAATGTTTGATCGATTACCTAAACACCTCTAGTAATCAATCCAAACATCATTCATGGATAAACTCCTCTTCCAGTTAAATCCTTTATGTGTGACCCTATAGGTCCCATTTCACATTGGCAATGAATGCCCATAACTAACTTATGACATCACAAGCAAAGAGTGGTGCCTAGTCGCACATCAGTGCTACCCAAGTGAAAAGGAAAGTTGGAGAACAACTTCCAATCCTACAGTCTATGATTGGTGTTCCAGTAAATGTATAATTCCTTTCTCTCTGATATCTTGAATGAACTCGAGGTATGGAACTGTCATCCTTTCAATGTTCATTCATGTTCCTTGATCCAAAGTAGACTGTCTGAGATATGTGTGCCATCAATATCACATATTGACTCACACGTACATGTGTATGCCTTTATCAACCTCGCTTATCAAGTGGCCATGGACATCATACTCCCTTAGAAGGGACAAATCCCATATCTATCACTCGCAGTCAAAACCCCATGTGTCAAAGTCACCCAACCATCACCTGTATAACAATCCATATTTCAGGACTGCGTTTGATGATGTCAAAGTGTGCCCAACGACATGTGATGAGTGTAGTGATTTCAAGTCTAAGAATCACAATCACCACCATCACTGTGAGAGATGATTGTGATTATCATGTCATGGTTCCATGTGTCACTCTCACGGTGGTTCTGTCTAATACACTATTCTCTAACATGTATCTATGTGTTTGGTTTGATATCACATATCATGACTAATGAAACTCTGTCATCAACCAACATACTGTAACATCCCTATTTTCAGGAGTAAAATAAAACCTTTTTTGTGGTTTTCTTCAAATAATATTTTGTTAAGGGTCTTAATGCAATTTGTCCAAATTAGTTTTATTTCTAGGATTTTAATACAAAGAGAAATAAGAAAGGGCTCCAAATAAATTTATTTTACATTAATGTGTTGCAAATAGTTGTGTAATAATAGTAATATGTTTTCCATTTATTAAATAAGTCAAAAAGGAATGAAAGAGAAAGAGAAAGAGAAAGAGAAAGAGGAAGAGGAAGAATAAAGAAATTCAAAATTTAAATGCCTTGGACAACAAGTATGCCTTTCCTTTTTATATATTTCAAAATAAAACCTATAATGTTCATTTTCTCTCTCTCCTCCAAATAAAGTACACAAGAAGGCAATAAAGAGGTGTGGACTGATTTTGAAAGAGACAAATATTGTTTATCTTGAATTTTGGAGTAAAAATCCACAAAGGAAAGTTTCCCCTTAGTTATTCAATTAGTTTGTACACTTAAATTAAGATAAGAAATGAAAATAGAAAATGTGGACCAAACATTGAGGAAACTTAAATCTAATTGTCTAGGATTATTCTAGACCCTTTAATTAGTCAATAGTCCAAATTTGGACTCATTTGGAGTTCGTTTGACCCTCCAATTAAATTAGGAAAGTTTGGAATATAGTTTGATTAGAGTTTGCTTTTAATGCACTCAATTCCCTATGGTTCCGGGATTTATTTCCCTGTCACGCGTTACTTTTGCTTTATTTTCTCACGCGAGTACACGAAAACCATTGGATAAAGATCTAATGGCACGCATGTTATTTTCTACCTCTTACATTTTAGGCAAGTCAGACGCCTACAGACCATTTTATTCCTCGATTGATTTCTCCCTCTTCAGTTATCGGTTTCACGAGATTTTTGCGGCTCTGGCTTCGTCACTCTCTCGTGCACCAAATGAGCCCTTGCTCATAGGCTCTCGTGGAGTATATAGTAAATGCCCATTTAGGGCTTCAACACCCTCTCCGCCATTTAAGCGTAGCCGCTGCCTCTACCTTCCACACGGGCCGATCAAGAGCCCAAGAGCACCGCCGGCCCCCTAGATACACTCCTCCACTACCAATTTGGCTCCGAGTTCCCCTAAACGTCCCACCCTACTCGACCTACAAATCCAGCAACTCCGGCTTCGTCTAGCCTCCTCGGTCCACCTCGGCTTGATAGTGAGCGCGGTAAGCATCCTCGGTACCTAAGCTACGTTTTGGCTTTCTCAGTTTGCCTTGACATTGCCCCAATCGGCGGGTCCTATAGCAACCTACAACCTTGTGCTTGGCCTTGGTTTGGTTTCTTGTTGCCGACCTTGCCCAGTGGTCCCTCGAGCCACCTCTCACCTCCTGGGACTCCGACGCACCTCCAGGAGTGCTTTTATGGCTTTGGCGGGTGATTCCTCGCTGGATTCCAGTACTTGGCCGCCACCCCTGTTCCGAGCCGCCGACCTCTGTTTCTCGCCCCCATGGCCCTTCTCGGCTGCTTTTGCCTTATTCAACTTTTCCCTCATTCACATCTCACCTCCGCAAATCCGTCTTCAGGGTTTTGTTCCCTTTCTCTCACTCTCGTTGATAGATCGGCATCGTCGTCTTGCCCTTTTACAAGTCCATGACTAGAGCAACTACTTGAAGCTCCAGCTCATCTCATGGCCAAAATTTAGCCTGATGGCTTCGTCTGGGTACTAAGAGTTCACTAGTAGCCTTTGTTTCCTCATGAACTTCCCCCATTTTACAACAGATCAAGGAGCTTTCAGCTCCAGACCATGGCTCAAGCCATAGATCGTGAGGTAGCAGCTTGGGAACATTTCAGGTCGCAATATGACCAAGAGGGTCATGCTTTTCTAATCGACGCATTTCACCTACAAGGGCATTTTCAAGTTTTCACCTGTCCTCCTTGCATTGATCACGAGTCCTCAGTGGCAAGCCTCGTTGCTGAGTTGGCCAAGCCCGATTGGTCCAACTCAGGACTCAGGCCCAATAAGCAAATGTGGCTTTTCCCCGATTTATGATTGGCTGATTCTTTGGAAATTCATAGTAAATTGCTCGATGCTCAGAAAAATAAACAAAAATATGATTTAGAAATGGTTTTTCACGAGGAATCCGAATATGTGGTTTTTAGAGTTTGATATTGAATTGCTAAATGTCGGTTTTATAGGAAATGGAATTTAGGGTTTTATTTGGTGAATAAAATGTATAATAATGTGAGATTTGTTGCAAACAGTATAATTAGGGTTTCTCTGACCCAAGACGTGATTAGGGTTTTACCCAACCTAGGAAGAGAGAGAATTCACTCTCCAAGTGAAAAAGTAAGTGGTCCATGTAATTGAACATATAACTATCTGGTTTTGAATTATTATGCATGTATGAATTTCAATGAATGCCATGTTTATGTTATTTACTGTTTCTAATTGTTAAAGTCAGTAAGATTATTATATTCTGAGTTTCTTCTGATGTATGATAGCACCTTCATGAACCATAATGATAATTGTTACCAATAAAGTTTAAAGTAGAGATAAGAGCATTAAGAGAAAGAGAATGATAAAAATGAAACTTATATAAGTTCCTCATAAGAGAAGAGGCACTTCGGTGCATAAGAGAAGAGGCACCTCGGTGCAACCTAAGAGGCACTTTGGTGCATAAGAGAAGAGGCACATTTGTGCAAACCCAAGGACACTTATATAGGTTAAGATAAAAGAAATTGATGTAAAAGAAAATGCATGTCTTTTCAATGTTCAATGTTTAATGCTAATGCTTATTTTCAGTTTTCAAGTTTTCTTATATTATAACATGTTCAATCCACTTACCATTTGTTTGATGCATGGTTGGGGGCATGATGCCCACAGGTTGGAAGTTAGCTAAGAAGGGAAGTTCACCTAAGGAGGAAACCCTAGCTCAAGGACCTTCAAGGAGAAGAGCTTTGGTGGGGTGCCAACCATACCCAGTTTATATATCTTTTTCCTTTTACCATATGTATGCACATGTAAACTTTGTTAAGATTTGAGAATGAGAAATCGTAATTTTGATCCTATGATGGTTTATTTAAACTATATTTTTGCAATGTATATCATGATTGTGATAATCCCTCCCTGAAATGCCAAGTACCCCACATTATGGATAATGTTGGGGATTAGGTTGTGCTTCTGCTGGTTATGTATGTAACCCTAGGGAGGGGTGTTACAATAATGGTATCAGAGCCAAAATATGGTTGGCCACCAGGATTTTCTCATGATCTCATGTAGTTTATGTCTTTTTCACAGTGATGGCTCCTAAGAAGAAATGTGAGAACGGAAAGATAGCCATGGATCACTACTACATAAAATGCTTTTTTACAATGGGAGATAGACAACAGTTCTGATGATTGTGTTGTAGTTAGCATACTTATCACAACAGGCCCATTTTTTTGTTGTATATTGTATATTTTATACAACACAAGTCATTTACAACATGCCGAACATGTTGTAGTATAGGGGATACTACAACAACTGCTAAAGTATTGTAATAGGTTGTAGTATCACAACATATTCAAAACCATTGTAAAAGATGTTATTTACACAACATATTTTGACCCGTTGTAATAGTCACATGTTGTAATAGACCATCATTACACAGCACAGACTCACCCGCTGTAGTATGTATTAATTATACAACATGCATTTACATGTTGTATTTGGTACATGTTGTAATAGACCATCATAATACAACATATTGAAACTCGTTGTTATATCCCAACATGAGACAATAGACTCCAACTTGTTGTTATATATTATAATTACATAACATGTTATAACATGTTGTAATATCCACACATAAAACATCATTGTAATAGACCTCCATTACACAACGTAAACTAAACCATTGTAATATACTATTATTACACAACATATTATCACATATTGTACTAGCTACATATTGTAAAAGACCATAGTTAAACAACACGTCATATTCACATAATTCTCTGAAATTTTCAATTATTCACATATACTATGAGAATTTTTTATTAGACGTATGGTACACCTGAATTTCGTATTAAACTCGTATTTTCCCCAAAATTTATGAATTATTCGTGTGTTATTCGTCATTTACACATTTTCACGTATTATCCCGAAAAAATAATTTATTTTCGAATTGTTTAAAAAAAATACTCACTTAGCATTGTTTCATGTTTCAATATTTTGTAAAGACTATTTCCCCTCAATCACTACTACAAAACTCAACAAGGCCGAAGGATTTTTCCTCAAGGACATAATCCCTGACAAGTGTATTAATTTTTCCGAAGACTTATCCCTGACCCTTGTGATGCTATCCTTGACGAGTATATTAAATTTTCCCAAAGGCATATCCCTGGCCTTTGGAAATGTATCCCAGACTATTATTTAATTTACCCAAGGATTGTTCTTGACCCTCATTAACTTTTTTCCTAACCAATATTAACTATATTAAACCAACCATTATCTCTTTTACTTCCGTGAAGAGTCCATTTGATTGTGGACATTTATCTTTTTCCTTTTAGAAAATCATAATTGTTTAAATGGATCAACCGTTGATTTTAAACAACAATTGTAGTTTCCTTTTTTTTACCTTATTGAATCCTAATTCGTTTAGATAGTGGATTACTTTCTGATACATGTCTCCCTTCCATTCTATATATACCGCTCTGAAAACAAAACAATAGAACCAAACCCTCGCTCCCGCTCTCGCTCCTGCTCCGGAAAAACGATGCCAAAGTCCCGCCTCCAAAACCAGAACAAGCACTCCCTCTCCTTGTGCCGCTGCAAGTCTTCTTCTATCTGGTCTTCTTCGTCAGGATTCAATCTGTTTTGCCCCTGTATTAGCCATCGGAAGTCTACGACTGTTTCTGCAAGGAGTCTTCGGCGTGGTTCGTCTACTGCGGCCAGGCCTAATCGGGTAACTGGCGACATTAGATAGGCCATTATCTAGTGGGTGCCTTCTTCGAGCATTAGATTGTTCCTTATCTATTTTGCTCCCACGTTGGATTGGTCATTCTATTTTCGCTTCTACTTCTGGTGAGTGCCTTCTCTGACTATTAGATTGTTCTTTGTATACTAAAATTATATTTGTCCCTACACCAGGAACCATTATCCTTGGCCAATCTACCTAGACAGTGTTAAAAAGGGCATCTTTTAAATCGCATCTCTGGGTGACCGACAACGTTTAGGTCTTTCCTATTTTCTCTCCTCGAACAACAGTCTCCAAGGCACATTTGCGTAGTAGCAAGGACAATACGAATTAGCATCTTTTCATTGCGGCTGAAGTCAGGTAATTACTCATTTCTGAAAAAGGGTTCCCATATCTCTGATTTTTTTGTACATATATTATCAGTGTTCTTAAGAGTCTGTCCGAAAGAGAATATACAATATGTTTTTTTTATTTTATATAATAAAAACCTGAACTTGAGAGTCATTGACATGTTTGTCTAGATATTGCATCCATATTTTTACATATCAACCCATCAAATGAGATGTTCTTGTTATTTTATATAAAACATACATGTAAAACAATGATTTATTTGAATCATGATAGACATTACTCCCCCCCTCCCTCAACCCCTAGCAGAGGCAAACACTCAGAAGGGTGGTAAATTCAATGTGGCCTCTGGGAGTCAAACTCGGGTCCTTTTATTAAGGGACGTCGTGCTATACAAATCTTGTAGACGGGAATGATTTATTTCATGCCTTGAGTTTGATTTAGGTTCTCTTTTTGTTGGAATTGTTGTCAATGTCATATTTAGTAATATTTTCTTATCTTAATTTTTTTGTGTGTTGCTGATAAATATGTGAGATCATATTTTAATTAATAATATTAGATCACTCTAAAAAATCAGGTTTATCACCATTACATACTCTTAACAATCGAATATTATCAAGTGATATTAACAATATCTTAGTGTTAGTATTAAAAAATCATGATTGATGTACACTGTTCATTCAACTATATAAGTTAATGACCTATTTTCTCATTGAGTATGTATTACTTGGATACAAAAATCTTAACCTTTTTCTATACATAGGCCAAAATAGTATATATCTTAATTTTACAATACATGATCTATCATCATTATTCTAATTAATTATATTAGGTTGCTTATATTTAAATTTGTTATGGCATCCTCGAGCATGTCGTTGTCGCTTTTTTAGATCACAATAAGTCTAAAGTCCTCTTTACCTTAAAAAATCATGTTTGTTCAGCAAAGCGATGAAGACATTTTTTTAATAACTTTTCCATTCTTTTTTCTTTTCAGTTATCCTCTCTTCCCCACATGTTACTAAACAACCATTTTTAATAAATTTTCCATTTCCTTTCCTTTCCCATTTGTTCTTTCTTTCCCAAATGATACCAAGCAACCATTTGTAATACCTATATCAACTAAATTATTAGCAATGATTTACTTTTAGAATTAATTACATTTATCTCATGCATATCCAAATTCTTGTCATTGTTTTATAATGAAATAAAATTTTGATATACATGTTTTTATTTTATTTATTTTATTCATGGTAAAAAATTAAGATCAACTAGATATAGAATATTTTTAAAGAGCATGCTAAGTTTTTTTTGTGAACTGCATTACTTGTACTTTTTCTCTACAAATGATAGATTTTTTAGTTAAGTCAAGTGATCTTAGTTGAATTTTGTTTACATTTAATGATAAAGATATTGTAATATTGAATAATGTCATGTTGTTACACATTAGAACATGAATATTTAAAGAAGATAAAAACAAATTAATAAATTCCTAATTTTAATAACACATTCAATACAACTTTAAATGAACAACTTGACGTGCTATGTTAGATGCAATAAAATATTATAAAAAGAAATTAATTAAATAAGGCATATCTTGCTCCAATTTTTATCAGTAGATTTTTCTATAACACTTGAATAATGTCATGTTATAGAAAATTACTATACTTACATGTGCACGTTATAATTTTTTTCAAACATTATGTAGTGATATCTATTTCTGGTTCATATATTTTCAAACGGCATAGTTCAAATACAACTCTTTAATATAATGCTATTTTAGTTAAGTCAAATGATCTTAGCTGAACATTGTTTTCATTTAATGATGAAGATATTGTAATGTTGAATAATGTCATGTTGTTACACATTAGAACATGAAGATTTAATGAAGATAAAAACAAATTAATAAATTCCTAATTTCAATAACACATTCAATACAATTTGAAATGCTCAACTTTACATGTTATGTTAGATGCAATAAAATATCATAAAAAAGAAGATTATTTAAAATAGGCATATCTCCAATAAAAATTTATTTGAGAATGTATCTTGCAATCTAGGGAAAATGAGTTCATCAAAATATCTAGAAGTATATTTATTATTGACATATGGATGATCAACTTATTTTCCTACTATGATACTAAATATATTATTTATTATTTTTGTAGATGGATTACTTAGCCGATCGGAGTTGAATGTACATTGAAAGAAATTTCCTTAGTAAAGACTTTCGAGAGGGGGTGTCTGCATTCATATACTATGCTTTTTCTCATCAAAGGACTTTAAGAAACAATCAATTGTTGTGTCCATGCAAAACTTGTAGCAATAGGTATTTAAAATCAAAGGAAGATGTTCATGAACATGTCATGATTAAGGGATTCTTACCAAATAGTATTTGGGCGACTGTCATATTCTTCGTATCATATAAATCATTGTAAAGCAAAATCTAGTTCTATATCTAATTAAACAACAATATAACTTATGTAATATCACATGTTTGCATAGAAATTTTGTTTGAACATATTTGGATTATTTTCTTTCTTATGTAGATGGTTGATCATATTGGTTGTAAGGAACGTCAACAAACATATGTCATTTTGATAATGATGATCATGTTGATCTTGAGCAAGAGACGACATAGAAATTATTTGTGTATTAAAAAATCATATGTACATAGGGATAAGCCTATGAATAATACTTTGTTGCTTATGAAGTTCTATTTAAAATAGATATGATATGGTTTGCAAAATATAAAGTTTGTGATGTTTGTGGTACATTACATTTCATGTATTGTAACAAAATTATAGCAAACCAATCACATGGAACTCATTTTCCTAAAAAACTTTGATTTTTAAACCAATCATCTGAACTCAATTTCCAAGAATTGCACTTCAGTTTCTGGAAAAGGACTTCCAAAAAAACTCTATTTACACTGAACCAATCGGAGCCTTCCAGGAAAATTCCAGTTACACCAAACCAGTCAGCCCCTTAAAGGTCGATGTTTATCAATTGTACATATTTTTGTTTCTCAACTAAATTCTACACCTATAATTTTACCAAATTGACCATTGTGGTATCATGGTGCTTTTATGTACATGTATGAATCTTGATAATTGTTGAACCTTTTGTACCAAATTACCAAGTAAAATTTGCATATATATATATATATATATATATATATATATATCTGAATTGTATCTGTTTTTTTTCAGAACGGTTGATCGAAACTTTTACCGTATCTTTGCCATTTTTTATTCGAAGTTCCCACATAATTCCCGAATATCAAAATTTTCAACCTCGTTGAATAACGTCGAATGTTAAATTTGTGACTATGCAACACACTATACATGTTGTTGTATCTACAACAGACTCCTACTTCTTATTATATACTGTAAATCGAGTCGGATAAAAATTCTTTTTATAGAATTTTTTCATAAACATGTAATCTAATCATGATATTTTTATAAAATTATTATCAAATATGGGAACAAGTTCTTTTTTGCAATTTAATTTTCTCAATATGGGTTTTTTTATAGATATGTGGGAACCACCCCTGAGGACAGTTCGTGATTAAGCGAGACCCACCCTAGCGGTGTAAACCCTTGGTTCCCCCCCCCCCCCCCCCCCGCCTACCCGCACAACGGGGAGAACATTTAAATCACACATTGTGCCAGCCTACGTGACATGACAAATCAATTTCTGAGGAGATGAAGAAAGTGGATCCAAAACACAAAAAAGTGATAATTGATACCCCGTTGATGCTTGAAGAAAGTGTGTCAATACCTTTAGATATGGTTGAAGTTTATCAAGTTTGTCAAGGCATAGACACCTACCTTCCTTGTCCTATAGAATTGATCAAAATAAATATGAAGGTATATGCGATAATTTGACAGTGTTTTTATTAATTTATTGAAATGAATCATGTATATTAATAAACTATATTTTTATAATCATATTGAAGGAATTCCAAGACTCATTGTCTCAAAGAAAAGTGAGGGAATCAATAAGCACACAAATAGGAAATTCAAAAACTAAAAAAAACTGTGATGAAGTCTCAAGTCCCGTCAAGCCAACATGCAGAAAGCCTCCAACGAAGCTGAAACTGTTGATGGTGTATGTGGAAGATGATGAGAATCGTAACATCTCTCTTCATATTTCTAAAGATGTAGTAGGTTACACACATGAGCTGATTATCACACCGGAATTGGTTAAAATATGTCATGATAAAGACCAACTAGAAGCCTCGCACATATCAGTGTACATAAAGTAAGTTTCTATACGAGTAATATGTGTTTCTATACAAGTTTTTGTACAAGTACAAAGACTAAATATGTGTTTCTATACAAGTTTCTATACAAGTAAAAAGACTAAATATGTATTTTTTTGTAGGCATTCTTCAACAAAGTGACCTCGGGAAATGTATTTAATATATTTGGATTTATATGTCCACATTTTATAGATCTGTTATACAATGATAAAGAGGAGACTCAGGCGCAGTACATAGCAGATCAGTTCATTATAGGGAAGAAACAAATATTATAATTACTCTTTATACCTTATAATGTGGGGTACGCATACATTTTGTCGATTGTCTATTATTTGTTTACTTTAAATGTTGCTTAAAAATACATTAATCTTAAAATGTAATACTCATGTATGCGTAGGGGACATTGGATACTTTGTGTCTTCAACCCTATGTGGGGTAAGTGCCAGTATCTTGATCCGTTATGAGGAAAATTACATGGGAACGTGGAAAAACTGATGGAGTTGTAAGTACTTCATAAAACAATTTCAATTACATAATACATGTATTGAAAGTTCCATATATAGTTACTAATGCATAGAATTCTTGATATGGATTTGAATAGGACTCATAAAGTTTATCAAAAGAGAGATGTGCAATATAGGAAGAATTTGAAATGGGAAATTATCAAGGTAATTTACCTTTTTGATCCAGAAAAATACTGCTTTCTGATTCACCAATAGAAGTGTTGTTCTAGTTTCTTCAGATTCTGCTACTTGATTTGATATGGTCTTATTTTTACAAATGCTCTTATTTTTACATATATCGATTAGATCTTCTTTGGGTCAATATCATCAAGTTGCTCAATCATTATCCTTTGAAACAAGATATTACACTTTGGGTTTACAAGTAGACCCTATAGGTAGATCCCAATTGTAAGGACATTTAATAAGTTTGTAAAGAGCCTTCTTCTAGAATGTATGCAGGAGTTTAATGATTGTTTGCTTGACAGTGGTCTACTTGAATTGAATTTAAATGTTGTGAGGCTGCAGTTTAACAAAGGTTCCTTTTGGAAGGGTGGCATTCTTCACTCTTACAAAATCCCCCTCTTGCAAGAGCAAGTTTTGCATCATCGAGTATGGCATATAAACCATGCCTTCTTCAGCAATAAACCATGTGTTTTCACTCTTATAGCATTTTTTATTCTGTTTACACATACCTTTTATTAAGTTTTTTGGCTATTTATACCTTTCCATCCTCTTATTTGCTAACAAGTTCTCACAATTATTTGGATAAAAAATTAATATTTATTTTGTACAGTGTCCAAAGCAGCCGAACAATACAGATTGTGGGTATTATGTGTTGAAGTATATGAAAGACATCTTTGATGCGAGAAATAGAAATATTTCTGAATGTGTAAACTACTTAACATTATATTCTTTTAGTTTGTTCAAATTTCTAAATAAATTGAAAAAATCACAATATGTTGATATATTTGTCATATGATTGTAGTATTATTCGAAGAATATTGGTTGTTACTTCAACCAAGAAGAAATCGATGAGGTACGAAACGAGTGGGCGACATGTGTTCTTGAGCACACATAAGATTATGTGACATGTGAGGAAGACATTTGTTCTTTAGCATAGACCAATTTGTGAAATTTTTTTAGTTAGTTTTTAGTTCGATTCTAGAGTGGATAATCATTACTTTGTATTATTGAATCGTTGTATGGATGATTTAATATTAATTAAATTTAGTACGAGTTTCTTTCAAGGTTTGATGGAAATTTTGTTCAACTATGTGTTTGTTTGTGAAATGAAAAAGTATAATTGCATATTTATTATAATTTATTAATAATATGGTTAGTTTGATCAATACAATTGGTTTGATATATGACCTATCAAACTCTAATCAAAGACAACAATTAATGATATGTTGTAAAATGTATGATTCTACAACAAACATCACATGTTGTGTTATCCACACCTATTACAACAGGTTTGTCAGGAAAAAATACACCTATTACAACAGGTCTTTCTAGTAAACTACAACATGCATAACATGTTGTATAAATTGTGTATATTATAACAGACACACACCATGTTGTCTAAACAATCCTATTACAACGGTTAAATGTATGGAAAGACAGCATACTCCAACTATTGTATAAACATGTATATTACAACAGGTGCACTGCATGTTGTAATATACCTACCTATTACAACGGGTGTGTTTAGTGAAAGACAACATGCTTCGACTGTTGTATAATATATATTACAATGGGTGAACCGCATGTTGTAAAAAATACCCCTATTACAACGGGTGTGTTTAGTGCAAGACAATGTTGTTCAACTGTTGTATAATATATATTACAACAGGTACACCACGTGTTATGTAAAATACCCATATTACAATAGGCCATTCCTTAAAAGACAACATATTTCAACTGTTGTATAAAATACATCTATTACAACATGTAATCACATGTTGTGTAAAGCACCCCCCCCCCATAAGACCACGCGATCTAATACAACGGTTAACACATGTTGTAAATTGAGAAAAGGAACTGTTGTAAAAAGCATTTTCTATAGTATTGGATGGGGATGAAGGTGAATCTGTTAGCATGGGTGAACATCGACAATCTCCACATCATGAAACCCCCATGGTTCCCTTTGATGTCCTTGTTAGAGCCCTAGCCACTGCCATGGGAAGAGGAGAAGGACAAATGGACAACCCTAGGGTCAACCCCGAGCTTTCCCTAGTCGACTTTTTGAAGATCAAGCCTGACTCCTTTGTTGGGGAAGAAGAGGTGGACGTGGTGGGAAAAGCTGAGAGCTGGATGCAGCACATGGAACATTGCTTCCGTGACTTAGACTACCCCAACCACTCCAAGGTCCGTTTTGGGACGCATATGTTGAAGGGTGCTGCTAGGACTTGGTGGGAGAACCTACTAGGTTCTCGTGAAGTTGATGCTCCTCCATTCACATGGGAGGAATTTTCTGAAGCCTTCAAAAACCACTACATATGTGAGGCCATGATCGAGAAGAAAGAGGAAGAATTTTGGAACCTACGTCAACACGGTGACATGACGATCACCCAATATGCGATGAAGTTCCGGATCCTACAGAAGTAGGGCTATGACTATGATGAAAGTCGTAAAACCAATAAGTTCATTCGCGGTCTCAAGCCAGACCTTAGCTTTGCCTTGTCAGAACGTGGGCACCGTACACTCCAGAGTGCCCTAGATGTTGCCCTAGAGTTAGAGGATCATCCAGGAAGAGCTTGGAAGAAGGAGAGTCACCACAACAACCACAACCACAATCACCACAATGATAAGAAGAGGAAGGCACCGGCTGAAGTTATTCCGAACCAACAGGAAAACTAGGATGCAAAGACCCAATGTGCTAAATGTTCTAAATATCTCCTGGGTGAATGCAGGTTTGGAACGGGTGTTTGCTATGCATGTGGTGAAATGGGCCACATAAGGCCTAACTGCCCTAAGTTCCAGAAGAAGGAGCCTAATGTCAACCAAGCACCTGAGGAAAAGAGGCATGCTAGAATCTTTGCTATGGTAGATGATAGTGAGGATGATAAGACCGAGTAGAGTCTAGTAGGATAGTTCTTTTCTTTTCAGAACCTTATCTTTCATGCAATGTATGAAACTATGATTTTATATGGTAATGAGAGTATAGCAATGTTTTATGTTAAAAATATGAAAATTTCAAAGGTGGGTAGCCTAACAAAATTTCTAGGACGAAATTTAATTAAGGTGGGTAGTAATGTAACATCCCTGTTTTCAGGAGTAAAATAAAACCTTTTTTGTGGTTTTCTTCAAATAATATTTTGTTAAGGGTCTTAATGCAATTTGTCCAAATTAGTTTTATTTCTAGGATTTTAATACAAAGAGAAATAAGAAAGGGCTTCAAATAAATTTCTTTTACATTAATGTGTTGCAAATAGTTGTGTAATAATAGTAATATGTTTTCCATTTATTAAATAAGTCAAAAAGGAATGAAAGAGAAAGAGAAAGAGAAAGAGAAAGAGAAAGAGAAAGAAGAAGAATAAAGAAATTCGAAATTTAAATCACTTGGACAACAAGTATGCCTTTCCTTTTTATATATTTCAAAATAAAACCTCTAATGTTCATTTTCTCTCTCTCCTCCAAATAAAGTACACAAGAAGGCAATAAAGAGGTGTGGAATGATTTTGAAAGAGACAAATATTGTTTATCTCGAATTTTGGAGTAAAAATCCACAAAGGAAAGTTTCCCCTTAGTTATTTAATTAGTTTATACACTTAAATTAAGATAAGAAATGAAAATAGAAAATGTGGACCAAACGTTGAGGAAACTTAAATCTAATTGTCTAGGATTATTCTACACCCTTTAATTAGCCAATGGTTCAAATTTGGACTCATTTGGAGTTTGTTTGACCCTCCAATTAAATTAGGAAATTTTTGAATATAGTTTGATTAGAGTTTGCTTTTAATGGACTCAATTCCCTATGGTTCCGGGATTTATTTCCCTATCACGCGTTACTTTTGCTTTATTTTCTCATGCGAGCACGCGGCAACCGTTGGATCAAGATCCAACGGCGCATGTGTTATCTTCTACCTCCGACATTTTAGGCAAGTCAGACGCCTACATCCCGTTTTAATCCTCGATTGATTTCTCCCTCTTCAGTTATCGGTTTCACGAGATTTTTACGGCTCTGGCTTCGTCGCTCTCTTGCACACCAAACGAGCCCTTGCTCATAGGCTCTCGTGGAGTATATAGTAAATGCCCATTTAGGGCTTGAACACCCTCTCCGCCATTTAAGCGTAGCCGCTGCCTCTGCCTTCCACACGGGCTGATCAAGAGCCCAAGAGCACCGCCGGCCCCCTAGATACACTCCTCCACTGCCAATTTGGCCACGAGTTCCCCTGAACGTCCCACCCTACTCGACCTACAAATCCAGCAACTCCAGCTTCGTCTAGCCTCCTCGGTCCACCTCGGCTCGATAGTGAGCACGGTAAGCATCCTCGACACCTAAGCTACGTTTCGGCTTTCTCAGTTTGCCTTGACATCGCCCCAATCGGCAGGTCCTATAGCAATCTGCAACCTTGTGCTTGGCCTTGGTTTGGTTTCTTGCTGCCGACCTTGCCCAGTGGTCCCTCGAGCCACCTCTCGCCTCCTGGGACTCCGACACACCTCCAGGAGTGCTTTTATGGCTTTGGTGGGTGATTCCTCGTTGGATTCCAGTACTTGGCCGCCGCCCCTGTTCCGAGCCACCGACCTCTGTTTCTCACCCCATGGCCCTTCTCAGCTGCTTTTGCATCATTCAACTTTTCCCTCATCCACATCTCGCCTCCATGAATCCATCTTCAGGGTTTTGTTCCCTTTCTCTCACTCTCCTCGGTAGATCGGCATCGCCGTCTTGCCCTTTTACAGGTCCATGACTAGAGCAACTACTTGAAGCTCCAGTTCATCTCATCGCCAGAATTTTAGCCTGATGGCTTCATCTGGGTACTAAGAGTTCACTAGTAACCTTTGTTTCCCCGTGAACTTCCCCCATTTTACAGCAGATCAAGGAGCTTTCAGCTCCAGACCATGGCTCAAGCCATAGATCGTGAGGGAGAAGCTTGGGAACGTTTCAGGTCGTAATATGACCAAGAGGGTCATTCTTTTCTAATCGAGGCATTTCACCTACAAGGGCATTTTCGGGTTTTCACCTATCCTCCTTGCCTTGATCATGAGTCCTCAGTGGCAAGCCTCATTGCTGAGTTGGCCAAGCCCGATTGGTCCAACTCAGGACTCAGGCCCAATAAGCGAATGTGGCTTTTTCCCGATTTATGATTGGATGATTCTTTGGAAATTCATAGTAAATTGCTCGATGCTTGGAAAAATACACAAAAATATGTTTTAGAAATGGTTTCTCACGAGGAATACGAATATGTGGTTTTTAGAGTCTGATTTTGAATTGCTAAATGTCGGTTTTATAGGAAATGGAATTTAGGGTTTTATTTGGTGAATAAAATGTATAATAATGTGAGATTTTTTGCAAATAGGATAATTAGGGTTTTTCTGACCCAGGACATGATTAGGGTTTTACCCAACCTAGGAAGAGAGAGAATTCACTCTCCAAGTGAAAAATTAAGTGGTCCATGCAATTGAACATATAACTATATGGTTTTGAATTATTATGCATGTATGAATTTCAATGAATGCCATGTTTATGTTATTTACTATTTCTAATTGTTAAAGTCAGTAAGATTATTATATTATGAGTTGCTTCTGATGTATGATAGCACCTTCATGAACCATAATGATAATTGTTACCAATAAAGTTTAAAGTAGAGGTAAGAGCATTAAGAGAAAGAGAATGATAAAACTGAAACTTATATAAGTTCCTCATAAGAGAAGAGGCACTTCGGTGCATAAGAGAAGAGGCACCTCGGTGCAACCTAAGAGGCACTTCAATGAATAAGAGAAGAGGCACATTTGTGCAAACCCTAGGACACTTATATAGGTTAAGATAAAAGAAATTGATCTAAAAGAAAATGCATGTCTTTTCAATGTTCAATGTTTAATGCTAATGCTTATTTTTAGTTTTCAAGTTTTCTTATATTATAACATGTTCAATCCACTTACCATTTGTTTGATGCATGGTTGGGGGTGTGATGCCCACAGGTTGGAAGCTAGCTAAGGAGGGAAGTCCACCTAAGGAGGAAACCCTAGCTCAAGCACATGCAAGGAGAAGAGCTTTGGTGGAGTGCCAACCATACCCAGTTTATAGATCTTTTTCCTTTTACCATATGTATGCACATGTAAACTTTGTTAAGATTTGAGAATGAGAAATTGTAATTTTGATCCTATGATGGTTTATTTAAACTATATTTTTGCAATGTATATCATGATTGTGATAATCCCTCCCTGAAATGCCAAGTACCCCACATTATGGATAATGTTGGGGATTAGACTGTGCTTGCGTTGGTTATGTATGTAACCCTAGGGAGGGGTGTTACACATACACTCTAGTCTTGTTGTGTCATTATTGTCTATTAACCTTCCACAATGACATCCGACTAGGGATACAATAAGAATGTACAAACTCTTAGCGTCTGTATGATCTCATTCTTCAGGTCCTCAACCTAAAGACATACGTCATTGAGTACTATCATTCTCTAGACATTCATTCTATTCTATCATTATCTCATAACTGATTGAACCAGAATAAATTAGAAGTTTGCCATTGATATTTATCAATTCAATCATAATGTATCCCAATCCAATCATCCTATGATTGGCTCTCAGGGCATACATACCAACAGACTCCCACTTGCATTGTGAGCCAATCCCCTTTAAATCATATTCTTAGTGATCTCCAAACATGTCCCACATGTTTCTGCTACACCAGTGCTAATGCAGTGAGTTAGCAACACTTTTCTTTAGTCACTATATTTCATGATTCACATCTCTTCACTTTAAAAAATACCGTATGAGATGGAGTTTTTGTAATATGCGATCTGATATTCCTTGCCTAACACTTAGCACCATTGTTTGACTCAGTATTACTACTTTTCATCAATGGTTGGAATATCTATAAGTTCATCTCTATGAACTTCTAGATCCATATAGTATCCTCTGTTGTTCATGACATAAGGATACTCGGCGTTCCCTTTTAGAATTAAGCATCTTTTAAATCGGAATGTTTCCATTTATCAACTCATATTCACTTTTATATTTTATATTTTGTGACCATTTTTTGTCATTTTAGAAGCTTGCATCAGTGTAACTCTTTACACTCAATTCTTCCTTTCATTACCATAGAACTAGTACTTCATAAGTATCAAACAAGTTCTTCATGGTATTCCAGTGACCCACACTGGACGTAGACAGGCATCCACTCATTTGAAGATTTCTTGGGAGGGGAGTTTACCAAATAACACTCAATAATTAGCCTACTGCAAGTGGTCAAACAGTTGGTATGTATGCCCTGAGAGCCAATCATAGGATGATTGGATTGGGATACATTATGATTGATTTGATAAATATCAAAGGCCAAATTCCATTTTATTCTGGTTCAATCAGTTATGAGATAATGATAGAATACAATAAATGTCTAGAGAATGACAATATTCAATGACGTATGTCTTCGGGTTGAGGACCTGAAGAATGAGATCATACAGATGCTAAGAGTTTGTACATTCTTATTGTGTCCCTATTCAGATGTGATAATGGAAGGTTGATAGACAACAATGACACAGCAAGACTAGAGTGTGTGTTGGTTGATGACAGAGTCTCATTAGTCATGATATGTGATATCAAACCAAGTACATAGATACATGTTAGAGAATAGTGTATCAGACAGACCCACTGTGAGAGTGACACATGGAACCATGATATGGTAGTCATAGTCAACTCTCACAGTGATGGCGATGATTGTGATTCTTAGACCTGAAATCACTGCACTCATCACATATTGTTGGGTACACTATGACATCATCAAACACAGTCCTAAAATATGAATTGTTATAAAGGTGATGGTTGGGTGACTTTGACACATGGGGTTATTACTGCGAGTGATAGATATGGGATTTGTCCCTCCTAAGGGAGTATGATGTCCATGTCCACTTGATAAGCAAGACTAAGAAAGGCATGCACATGCATGTGTGAGTCAATATGTGATATTGATGGCACACATATCTCAGACAGTCTGCTTTGGATCAAGGAACATGAATGAATGTTGAAAGGATGACAGTTCCATGCCTTGAGTTCATTCAGGATATCAGAGACAAGGGAATTATACATTCACTGGAACACCAATCACAAACTTAAGGATTGAAAGTTGTTCTCCAACTTTCCTTTTCACTTGGGTAGCACTGATGTGCGACTAGGCACCACTCTTTGCTTGTGATGTCATAAGCTAGTTATGGATATTCATTGCCAACGTGAAATGGGACCTATAGGGTCACACATAAAGGATTTACTTGGAAGAGGAGTTTATCCATGAATGATGTTTGGATTGATTACCAAAGGGGTTTAGGTACTCAATCAAACATTCAATCAATCGACTTGACTCAGAATCATCAAGTTCAAGTGTTGAACTAACTGATTTGAGTGTCAGATTGATTGAGAACTACATTGACTGTGTTCTACACAATCTGGACCACCCATCGACCGGTTCATTGGGTGAGCCAATCGACTTATGGTCAGTGAGATGACCGGTTCACTTGGTGAACCGATTGGAATGACTAGACCAAATGAGCAAGGTTGGGTTGTCCTGATTTGTGAGAAAAGTTTTCGTTTCACTTGTACAATTTGACTGGGACAAGAATTGATCTTTGCATTGATTAGAAACGAATAAGGAAAGTCAATTGAAAGCAAGTTTGGGACGCGAACTGGCCAGTTCACTAAGTGAACTGACCGGCTCACACTCCCAATTGACTGGGTCATTTGTGAAATGACCGGTTCAGCTACAGCAGTGCAATCAGTTCATGCAAATTTCGGACCCTTCTACTCCCACTTTAATCCCGCATTGCCCGGGGCTGAGAACCCTAACCCTGACCCATCCTATATATAGAGGGGTACAAGGGGCTTCTCAAGTAGAACAAATCAGAATATCAGTTGCTCTGCAAAGTTATCCTCTCTGGTTGTGTTAACTGAGAGAGCCCAAGTAAGTTCTACCTGTCCAGGGAGGAACAACGAGGGAAAGACAACTGCAGGACATCAACTTGTTGTGGGAGAGTGTGTCAGTGACTAGTACACCGACACAAGGGGACAAATCCTTATAGTGTCCTATAGGACATGATGATTAGAGTTCCTGGTGGTATGTGTGGACTATCTATAGCGGAGGGAGGTTTCTGCCGCTCAGGAGGACGACTGTCAACCGCAATCTAGGTCAAGACCAGGAGTTGCACAAACACCATCGAAGATAGGTGGGAGAAGACCACACTTGTTGTGAGGCATTATCACTGAGAAAGCCTCAGGACCAGGTATATCTCACTAAAACCGTCCTTCATATTTCATAGTTGTTGATGCGATCTGTGGTTATGGCTTTGTGGTGAGAGAATTTTTTTATTTCCACTGCCTTCTCCCTCACCTAAAATCCAATAGTGGTATCAAAGCCACGTCAACATACTATGTTTTAGGATTAATCGATATGATTAGTTTTTGGTTTCCTCATCTTTTATTTATTGCATACGATGTGAATATTTAAAGCACTGATCTAAATATCCGATTAATGCCACATAATCCCAAACTAATATATGCATACATGATATGGTATATATATATATATATGCAATCGATACGTGCCATTCAAAACAGTTTTGATGGTGGATGTATAGCATGATTATGGCTTATAAACCCCTATCTATGTGCTTGGTTGGTTGTGGTTGTTTGCTCTCAGTCTGTGCACTGAGCCTTCTTCTTTTCCTGATGTAACTTAAGATAACTTGAGCCTTCTCTTCTACCTTTTCTCCCCCCGAATGTAACTCTGGGTTTCCCAAAGCAATATGTAAAATAGGATAGTTTATTTCCTGTTACGTCAAAGAATGGTGGGCTCCCAGACGAGCGGCTGGAGGTGGGAGGCGATCGGCTAGAGGTGACAACTGATCGGCTGGTGGACTGATGTGATCGGCTGATGGTGCAGTTGGAGGCCTGACAAGGAGAAGACGATCTGACGAACCGACCGTCTAGAGGAGCCAGACAATCGGTTGGAGACAACCAACCGATCGGCCAGGAGGTGAGCTGATCACTCGTGTGACGAGTTTGAAAGATATAGAGGCGGGTGAATAGAGCTTTTTGGAGTTTTAAAATTAAGTAAACAATTTAAAACACTTGGACAATAAGTAAGAGGAAAGAAGGAAGACATAAGGATGTAGAGTGGTTCCTACCTTAGAAATCTAAGGTAGTCAGTCCACTACCCGATTGTTTCCAATCGAGATTTTGAAAATGATCAATTTTATTACCTTACAAGGATGTTACATAAAATACAATCACCTTCCTTACACCCTTGAAGTAGCCTTCACCTGAAGTAGCCTCAATCCCCTTAGAAGTAGCCTTCTGAAGTAACTCCAAGCTCACCCTTGAAGTAACCTTCACCTGAAGTAGCTTCAATCCTTGAGCCGGCCTTCTAAAGTAACTCCAAGTCATCGGGAGCAGCCTTCACCACATGAAGTAGCTCCACAAACCTCCTTTCAACAACCTCCAACCTAGTATTAGTCAAGGAGAACAAAATATAATAAAAGGAATAAGATTGAAAGGAAGAAACAATGTTACCTATGAGTACATCACTTTGATCCTATATCAAGCATATTGTTCTCCTATCCACTATAGATGAACATGGTAGTGTGGTGGCTAGGAGATATGTTGGTTTATTACACTAACAAGTTTCAATCATATAATGAACTTTTACTCAACTAGCTATTTCCCGCAAGTATACGAGAGTAGTTGTAGTCGAGGTCGAACACAAGGAGTGTTGGTTAGCTAGGCGCAAGAGTTATGATTTTCAATAATCTAGATAATTGTATACAAGATGATTGGATTACAACAACTAAATTACAGATTTAAAACAAAACAATAAATTATCACTTAATAAAGGTTAAGATTTAGATTAAGGAGGATTCTAGACTTGGGATTTCACTATCACATCATAGCTTATATTAAAATATGAATTTAAATATGTTAATTAACTTGTAAAGGAGGTTTGTAGTCATCACTCACCTCCCAGTGAAGTGATGATGATTTTAACTCCATACATCACTCTTGTGTATGTATTTTGTGTTTGAATCACAAACCTTGCTCCTCAACTTAATCCCAGCCACTCTTGCGGTCAAGGACAAGTTGCCAAAAGAGTAACTCCATACTCTCAAACACATCTTCTCAGATTATGAAAGAAAGCATAAAACATGCAAGTATGATGGACAATCACGCAAAAATGCATTTTAGATCTGAAACAACTCTTGGAACATGCAAGAAACTAACATTTAGTACAAAATTCATATGTTCATACAAGCTATGACATGGGATCTACTCTCCCATACCCAAGAAAAAGAAACTACTCGTCCATGATAGTGTACAGCAAAAAATGTGTAGAATTTTTAGAATTCAACATGATTTAGAGAAGGGAAAAGTAAGTAATCCCAATGTATAACCAAAGAAAGGTAGAATTCTGACTTAAGGACAAAATCCCACTTCTACAGATGCTCCGAACCAGACAAACCTCTCTCCCAAGAAGATTGGTAGAGTGAAGAAGCTCTGCTGCACCTTAGAGAAGAAGCTCGGAGAAGAAGAGAAGAAGAATGGGGGTTCTTTAGCATGAAAGCACCTTCTTCCACCCAAAATCACCCTCCCTTGCTCTAGACCTGCTCTGGGATGAAACACCTTCGAATTATGACAAGTCATAACCGCTCCATAGAGTGGTTTCGTGTTTTAAAACAAAAGGAGTCATATTTGAAAAATTGTTGAAACTGACAGGCGCACTGCATGTGTCTCAAGTTCATGCTGTGCAAAAGCTTTGACAGTTGCTCCAGAATGTTCTGTGCATGGCGTACACAGTAGTAATGCATGTCGTGCGACTTTCCAGTATATTTTGGCTTGTTTGACGCTCCAGGTGCATGTCGTGCATTTGAGTGCACACCGTGCATTTGCTTTTCGACACTTTTCTGGAAAGTTGCACGCTGTGTCTTTAATAAGACACGACGTCTCTTTTTCAAATCTGGAGTTCTGCATTCAATTTCTGGACTGAGACACGACGTGTCAATGGCTGTTTTGGGCTGTTGTGTATTCTGCTCATAACTTTTGATGTGTAGGTCTGATTTACTTGCCGTAAAAAGTAGTATTTGTGCAACTTCAAACCCCAAAACATGTAGATACTTGAGGAGTGATCCAATAAGAGATAATATTATATAGTCCTCATAATTTCATTGCAAAATATAGTACCTACAATCCAAACCATGAGACAAGTAAGAATAGCTAAAAATATAGAATCTAGCATGAATGAGAGTGATAATTGAGTCAAAACAACATGGATATGCAACCAAACATGATACAAAAGATGATATGATTTTTGCACATCAAATCCCCCTAAGCTTAAACTATTACTTGTCCTCAAGAAGAAAGAGCATAGAAATACAAATGAAGGAATTGTCAAGTTCATGCATAGATCAAATGAAATGAAAGATGTGTCTAAGACCAAACCAACCATGATCAACATGTTTACACTCATAACCATCAATTCAACTTAAACACCCAAGAAAGAGATTTTTAGTTTTAGCAGGGGTGATCACAATTAAATGAATCAATCAATTAAACAACACTAAGTAGAATTTGGATGACCAAGCCAAGCAATTAGTGGATGTGCAACTCAAACTCTCAACTATTAAGGATACAAAAGATGAAATCTTAGTAAAAATTGACAATTTTAGTTGTACTCTCCTTCTTTCAATAAAATGATATGACAATGGATTATGGGTTCCGACACTCGGCTTCTAATGTAGGCTTATGCACACATGGAATGTCAGTTGGGGTATTTTACTCTCTTTTAAGACATACCACCTAACCATCGTGGCCAGATTGGACTTGCACTAGGCTAGCATGATATGTGGGTAGTGTAGCCATCTTTTATGGGGTATAACGATGAGATAAGCCAAAATAAATATTAATTTTTTTTCAAAACATAGGAGAGTCAACTAAATTGCAACATTAGCTAGATTTCATTCATTTATTTTGATTTTTTTTCATTGAAAGAGTGGTTGAAAATGCACTAAGATCTTGGCAACGGCATCCCGTATTCCAAATGATGTTGTAAAAATGATTTACTTCAGAAAAATTTAAACCATTACATGTTTTAAGAAATCAAGGATGTGAAAGATGAATATTCAGACTAGAAGCATAAACTAGAGTAAAGCACATGTTGATGGCCAAAAGGTTTCATTTGATTAATGCATGCCTTTTACAATTTCTCTAAATGATATTTCGCATCGAAAGAGGACAATCAGTTAAGCATAGGAGTTCTATCCACATATAAAAGATAAACCTCATATCATACTAGATTTGCCACTAGAAGAGCAAAATCGAAAACAACAACTAAGAAAAAGATGATAAAAGGGAAATAAAACTACACTACCAGCCGGTTGCTCTCCCCCTAAGCTTAAAATTTACAGTGTCCTCACTGCATATAACAAAGTTAAGAGGATTGCAAGAGGATACCTGTCATGGTGAATGATGAAGATGGAGGTCCATTGCTTTGATTTGAGGCTGGAAATTGTTGTGCTAAAGATTGATGCCTCCTTGCAAATGTGTCTTGATTTAGGGCAAGAAAAAACACCTATGAGCTGCAATAAGAATAGTCTTTTGTACGCCAATACTATTTGTCTTTTCATTCTCCTTTGAAGCATCATCAAAATATGAGTTGGGAAGAGTGTTCTCATTATAAAGCAATGTGTCATCTAGAGTGTAAGGAGGAAGGGCATGTGGCTTGCTTAAAGAATCTAAAAGTAGATCATGTGTTGTAGCTTTCTCCCCTTGATTTGCTTCATAATCCTCATAGGTATCAACATCAGCATACCTTGAAGGATATACTTATATGACAACACCATTCTTTAATGTCACCAACCTGAAACATGTAGGCTTCATCTCCAGTGGACTTGGCAAGAAAGGTGGAAATGCTTCTTTGCTAGAAAGAGCTTGCTAGGAAATTTGTTTCCCCAAGATGTGTGCATGAGTGGCAATATCGTCCAGCTTAGAAGAGTGTTGGCAAATGGTACCCTTCATTGATTGTCTTTGTTGATGGAACTCCTCATTTTGCTGCATTTGAGTTGAAATAAATGTTGCAAGCATGGACTCTAATCTAGAAGTTACTTGTGGTTGTTGTGGCTGAATGAAATTTAGGTTGACATTACTATAGAAGTATGGTGGAGTGTAGCCCATTGGAGAATAAATAGCATAAGCATAACATGTAGAAGATGAGTGTCCAAGCAACCCACATGCATCACAAATAATATTGGCTGCTTGAAATGGCTGTGTGCTTAGCTTATCAAACCTTTGTGATAAACTATCTAGCTTTGCTGCAAGTATGTCTATAGCACCAACCATGTGATCTTCCCTTTTCTTTTTGGAAGTAGTATGTGAAAAAGATGGGTGGTAGCTTATAGCCAGACTCCATTGGCAATGATTAACTGCCATATCTTCACTAATAGCATAGGATTCTCCATAAGATTTGTTCATTAGAGCTCCATTTGCAGATGCATCAATAGACATCCTTGTATTGTAGCACAAACCATTATGGAAAGATTACAATAGAAACCAATTTCTTAGACTATGATGTGGAAAAAAGGTGTTGAAGATCTGTGAACCTCTCCCATGTATCATACAAGGTCTCTCCAAACCTTTGAGAATAATTGATGAGTTGAATCCTCAGCTGCAAAGTTTTGCTAAGTGGAAAATATCTTGCCAAAAAGACCTTTAGAAGCTCCTCCCAAGTGCCGATTGACTTATTTGGCAAAGTATAGAGCCATGCCTTGGTTCTATCTTTAAGAGAGAATGGAAAAAGAATTAGGCGTATCCCAACAGTAGGAATGCCATATATCTTTATAGTGCTTAGCAACTGCAGAAATTCAACAATGTGGAGGTTTGGATCCTCCATTGGTGTCCTTCCAAATGCATTCAGCTGTAGCAATTGTATGATGGATGGGCTGATAGAAAACTCCTCTGCCTCAAATTCCAAAATATTAATAGGCCCACTCATGTGCATTGCAGCTGTACCAAAGTAGTCCTTAAGAGGAAGGTCATCCTCCTTGACTAGTTCTTCATGTGGATCCAGAGGATTAGGTGCGTGTGGCGTAGATGATGGTGATGTATGTGGTATGGGTGTTGGCGGTGCATTTGATGGTGGTGAATTAGGTGTGAATGATGGTGGTGTGGATGAAGGATGTGTGGATGAGGGTGGTACATATGAAGGTGATGTGGATGAAGGCGGCATGGGTGAATGTCATTTGGATGATGGTGACATGGATGATGGTTGTGCGGGTTGTGATTCCTCCATACATGTTTGGGTTTCACTCCTTCTTGCTCCATGAGGGCTGCAAATGATGTGTTCATTTTCTAAATGTAGAGATATTCACAGTTCAAGTATCTTTTTATGAACACCCCATATGCTCCTATAAATAAACAAGGTGAGTGAGATACAAAAACAAACATGGAAGATACAACAAATTATGATGATCATGATGAATTATGATTTATGGATATGATGGTGGATATGAAGGTTGTGATCTAGTCTCATTTATTTATCAACAACTCTTACTCTAATAGGAATACCGATGCCCCCCGACAACGGTGCCAAAAACTTGTTGGTTTATTACACTAACGATTTTCAATCATATATGATCTTTTACTCAACTAGCTATTTCCCACAAGTATACAAGAGTAGTTGTAGTCGAGGTCGAACACATAGAGCATTGGTTAGCTAGGCGCAAGAGTTATGATTTTCAATAATCGAGATCATTGTACACAAGAAGATTGGATTCGAACAACTAAATTACATATTGAAAACAAAATAGTAAATTATCATTAAGAAAGGTTAAGATTTAGATTAAGGAGGATCCTAGACTTAGGATTTCACTATCACATCATAGATTATATTAAAATAAGAATTTAAACATGTTACTTAACTTGCAATGGAGGTTTGTAGTCATCATTCACCTCCCGGTGAAGTGATGATGATTCTAACTTCATACATCACTCTCATGTATGTATTTTATTTTTGAATCACAAACCTTACTCCTCAACTTAATCCCAGCCACTCTCGCGGTCAAGGACAAGTTGCCAAAAGAGTAACTCCATACTCTCAAATACATCTTCTCAGATTATGAAAGAAAACATAAAACATGCAAGTATGATGGTCAATCACGCAAATAAGCATTTCAGATCTGAAACAACTCTTGGAACATGCAAGAAACTAACATTTAGTACATAATTCATATGTTCATACAAGCTATGACATGGGAGCTACTCTCCCATGCCCAAGAAAAAGAAACTACTCGTCCATGATAGTGTACAGTAGAAAATGTGTAGAATTTTCAGAATTCAACATGATTTAGAGAAGGGAAAAGTAAGTAATCCCAAGGTGTAACCAAAGAAAGGTAGAATTCCAACTTGAGGATGAAATCCCACTTCTACAACTACTCCAAACTGGACAAACCTCTCTCCCAAGAAGCTTGGTGGAGTGAAGAAGCTCTGTTGTACCTTGGAGAAGAAGCTTCGAGAAGAAGAGAAGAAGAATGGGGGTTATTTATCGAGAAACCACCTTCTTCCATCCAAAATCACCGTCCTTTTCTCTAGACCTGCTCTGGGATAAAACACCTTCGAATTATGACAAGTCGTAACCGCTCCATAGAGTGGTTTCATCTTTTAAAACAAAAGGAGTCGTATTTGAAAAATTGCTGAAACTAACAGGCGCACTGTGTGCATCCCAAGTGCATGCTATACAAAAACTTTGACAGTTGCTCCAGAATATACTGCACATGGCGTACGCAGTAGTAATGCATGCCATGTGACTTTCTAATAGATTTTGGCTTGTTTGACACCCCAGGTGCACACCGTTCATTTGCTTTTCTGCACTTTTCTAGAAAGTTGCACGATGTGTCTTTAATAAGACACGACGTGTCTTTTTCAAATCTGGAGTTCTGTATTCAATTTCTGGACTGAGACACGACATGTCTTTTAAAGACATGGCATGTCAATGGCTGTTTTGGGCTGTTCTGGGCTGCTGTGTATTCTACTCATAACTTTCGACGTGTAGGTCAGATTTACATGTCGTAAAAAGTGGTATTTGTGCAATTTTGAACTCCAAAACATGTAGATATTTGAGGAGTGATCCAATAAGAGATAATATGATATATTCCTCAATATTTCATTGTAAAATATAGTACCTACAATCCAAACCATGAGACAAGTAAGAATATCTAAAAATATAGAATCTAGCATGAATGAGAGTGATAATTGAGTCAAAACAATATGGATACGCAACCAAACATGATTCAAAATATGATATGATTTGTGCACATCAGGATACTAGGCTATAGGATACTAATGTAGAGCTCAAAGAAATAGATTGCAAGTGTAGCTCAGCTTGTTGCTCACTAAGAATGAATCTCAAGTGTAATTGTATGCACACGTGATGCTTTGGGTGTCCTAAGGCCTCTCCTATTTATAGGAATAGGTTACAAGTTCTTAGGTATGTTCTAGACACTTTCTAGGGTGTTCTTAGTGCTCAACTAGCCATTATGTGTCCTTAAATTATATTGCAACAGCTAGTTGTTTAGTGCTGAAAAGTGCAGTCCAGAACTTTTCTTGGTCGAGAAGTTTGTCGACTGAGTTTGTCTCAGTCAAACTTTTCTTCGACCAAACGGGAGGTTGAGGTAAATGTGTTGCAACGTTCATTTTAAACTCCCAACTACCTTTCAGACTCAGTCTAACGGCTATAGAGCTTGCTAGAGGGTCTATTCTTAGTTTAGAACTTTGTCGACCGAGAGTATCTCGGTCGAGGACTTTGTCGACTGAGAAAGTCCCTATTTCAATGTGTTGAACCATCTACTAAGTGTGTGTATCAATGTGTAATTGTACTTGTATCTTAGGGGAGGATCTATCTAAGTGTTGTGTGTGGATAGGGAAGATCTAACGCTTTGATTTACATGAGGTCTAAGTTCTTGTACATTATATACTTGTACAAGTTTTTACATTGAGTACAATCATGAAAATAAAAGTAATTTAGGCATGTTGATCTTCCAATTTGTATTGATCTTCAACTATCCACTTCCTTATTTGTTTATCCATGAAATACTCAAATAACAAGTTAGATTTACAAGAATGAAATGGTTTTCATCATCAAAACAAAGGGTATAATAATGTCCAATTTAGCCAACAATCTCCCCCTTTTTGAAGATGACAAACATTCCTAAAATATAAATCAAGGGAATTTAAAAAGCATGAGTTTCATACCTGAGATTTACGTTTTATAGATATTCTCTTATTTATTCAAGGAGTGTGTGCTAGTTATTCCCAAAGAGGTATAGAACATAATATCCAACTCTTAGGGAATATATGGAAAATTATTTTTGTTTTTTATTTATATTACTTCTCCCCCTTTGTTATTTCAAAAATGATAACCATATAACCAATTTGCTCTGCCTGAATGGGATACTCCCCCTTAGTTATATACTATAACAAGAATGTCAAATTTAGCCATAGTTCAAAAATCATGATTTTTTTCTCAATCATTTGCAAGGGATGTTAATCCCTAAAACGACCTGAGAATCCTTTAGGCTCATATTACGATCAATGACTTTATTTCTCAACCATTTACAAGGGATGTTAAGCCCTGAAATGATATGAGATTCTTTTAAGCTCATAATGGAATCAATGAATGTATCTCTAACCAAATACAAGGGATGTTAAGCCCTAATTTGTTTAGAGAATTCTATTAAGAGCAAGATATACATCATATTCAAGAATGTTGTAAAATACCTTATTTTTATAACCAAGATTACTTTTAAGGATACGAAGGTTATAACTAGCTTTGAAGTTTAATTGAATAAGTAAAGTAATGAATCAATTTGCTTTTAACATGTTGATCAAATATACTAAGGTTGAGTGCAGGTGAATGATTTACAAATAAGCATTTTGTCAGGCTTATTTTAGGTCGACCTTGACTTCGACCAGGGTGCCCCTCAGTCGAACTCTTTTTCGAGCGAGAGGCGGTTCTGTAGCTATCCAATATATGCATTTTCATAAGTTATCCAATGAATCACTTCTTCTAGAATATGATTTGATTTTGTTGTGTATGATCATTATTAGTTATTCATTTTTCTCATATAGGAACTTATGAATGTTCAATAGTTTTAAGATAAAACCTTAAGATTAGGTTTGCCTTTTACAACTTAATTTATGTGAGAAAGATTATCTTGTCATTATCTCTTAGAATGCTCAAACTTTAAATTTTCTCACAAAATGGTGATGATTATATTTTAACCAAGTTCCTTGTATGATCAAATCTTTTGTTTTCAATTTTGATTATGTTAATGTTGAACAAAAACTCCTATGCCGATAGATTTTCCATTACTACTTTTCTTAAATAAAACCAATCTTTTCCTCTCGTATGCTTGTTTGGGACAATTTAATCCATGCAAAGTATAAAGTTTTGATGCCCATATATTCTTCCTTTTTATTAGGGTCATTCAACCATTTAAAGCAATTGCATATTTCAGTCACTTAAGGTAATTGCAATTGAAGTATCTTATTCTTATAAAACAATTCTGACAAAGTTTCCCTCGGTCGACAAAGTTCTCGACCGAGTGAGATTCGGTCAAAGTGATTGTCAGCCAAACATTTCGCAGGTTTTTGTAGGCTTAAAATAGTAACCCTCTCGGTCGTTTATTTTCTTGACCGGAATGTTCTCGGTCGACAACGTTCTCAACTGATAATGTTAATGTTTCTCTAGAAAATACTGATTTGAGACATAAACTTCTTTGGTCGACAACTTTCTCGACCAAAGAGGGTCTCGGTCGAAGTTGTTGTCGACCGAGATTGTTTCTATTTTGTTTTCAGTAGTTATTTTCAAGGAAAATATAGGTTACTTCCAATACGATTTTATAGAAATATGCAAATTAAATCTCAATTTAGTTGAGATAAGACATTTTAAATATCAAGGTAACATTTTAGGTCAAATATCAACTAATCATATTCAAATTTTCTAGGTTTGAATTCTTGGAACCCATACTAAATCAACTTCTTTTTTCTTGTATGGGCATGAGAAAGAATAATGTCCAAGACGCAAGCAATAGTGACATCAAATGGAATCAATCTCATTTCTCCTTTGAGTTGAGTTGTTCTTGGGTACAAATATGACCGTCTTGGGTGCTTGTGTTCTTCTAGATTTAGGATGAGATTTTCCTTTTGGAGCATATCCTAAACCTCTTCTTCCAATTTGGCTGGAAGAAATCTTTAGGATATTGTCAAGAATACCATTATTTTTCAAACTACTAATTTCCTTTTGTAACTTAGCAATTTCATCCATTCTCCATTTAATATCTAACTTTGCTTGATCTTTATTTAGATAAAAAACTATCTCTTTCTATGATAATAGCATCATAATCTGAATGAGTACACAAGATAGATTGGGTTTGAAGATCATTCAATTTTATAAGTAGTTCAACCTTTTCTTGAGAAAGAAAATTGTAGTTTGTTTCTAGAGTAAGAAACTTCATATTGCAATCATTAAAAGAGGATTCCAAAGTAGAATTTTCAGAAATAATACTTTCCTTTTTAGAAGCAAGATCATTTAATTGAGCATATAATTCTTCATTAGTTTTTGTAACTCTTTTTAGTTTCTTTTTACAAACAATATATTTATCATGTAATTCATCAATGCTAGCAACTAACTCTTCTTTAGATAAATAAAAAAGACTTACCTCGTCTTCTTCTTCATTTGTTGTAGCAATAAGGCACTCCACTTGTTCTTCTCCATCCTCACTATCATCACTTGAGTCATCCCATGCAGCTTTGTAGGCTTTTTCCTTCTTCTTGTGAGATGATTTCTTTCCCTTCTTGAGTTTGGGACAATCACCTTTTAAATGTCCCTTTTTGCCACATTCAAAGCACCTATAAGAAGAAGAAATGCTAGAAATTTTGTTAGTTTTAAATATTCTATACTGCTTACCATTTACAATGAGAGTTTCTTCTTCACCATCTTCTTCACTTGTACCATGACTAATTTTAGTTGCTGCCTTAAATGCAATGTCCTTTCTCTTCACCTTTTTGTGCTCGGCCGCCAATCTTTCTTCTTCTTCAAGGGTGACCTCATGACATCTATCAAGAGTTGCATATGATGCAATTGGCAAAGGTTGCCTACATGAAAGATTCTAGTTGAGTGACAACCCTAGCTTGTCCATGGTTGAGAGGAAATTAGAATCTTGCTCACTAGAAGGTTGCACGCTGCAATCTTCCGAATTGATAGTGAGGGCTATCAATTTGAACAAAATAGTGGGAGCACTAATTAATTAAAGGCGTAATTATATCGTAAACTTTTTCAAATCAATCAAATTAAGTCAAAAGAGTTTTGGACTAAAACTGCATATTTCCTTTTTGTAGAACAAATGGTTGTCAAAAATAATCACTTTTCATTACGATCGGTCCTTGAGAAGGACAAGAAAAATGGGAATAATTTCCACGATTGGTTTAGGACATTGAGAATTGTTGTCACTCAAGAGAGAAATCTCTATGTCCTAGATACACCAGTGCCAGAGGAACCCACTCCCACCACACCAAAATAAGAAAGGGATGCTTACAATAAGCAACTGAAGATGCCATTGATGCAAAGTGCTTGATGTTGTGCTCCATGAACTATGAGTTGTAGAGACAACATGAGAACATGGATGTCATTGAGATGGTTCAACATCTCAAGAACATGTATCAAAACCAAGCACGACAAGAGAGATATGATGTCTCCAGGGTGTTGTTCAAGTGTGTCATGACAGAAGGAGATCCATTTGGTCCTCACACACTCAAGATGATTGGGTATGTGGAGAACCTGACAAGACTGGAATTCCCTCTAATCAAGAGTTGGCTATTGATGTGATACTGCAATCGTTGCCAGAATATTATAGTCAGTTTGTGATGAACTACAACATGAACAACTTTGACAAGCCGTTGACAGAGTTGTTGGGCATGTTGAGGACAACTGAGGCACAGATGAAGAAAGACAAACCCAAATATGTGATGTTGATCAACAGAAAGAAGGGATAGTCTAAAGGCAAGGGCAAGGGAAAAGCAAAGAAGGATTCTGATGCTAGCCAGCAGCCCAAGTCATCTTCATCTCTCTAGGCCAAAGGAGGGGTAAACAAGGGAGGAAAATGTCACCATTGTCAAGAGCCATGACATTGGAGGAGAAATTTCCCTCTCTATTTGGATGAACAAAAGAAAAAGAAGGAGGGGATGGAAATCTCCACCTCAGGTAACATGAAATAAACTTGAAACACTTCTTTATCTGAGCTATATGATACCAAGATATGGATCTGACATATATGATATGCAAGATCTGAAAAGAAGTGATGGTCTTTATGGAAGGACCAAGAAGGAGCACTCAGCATTGGAGAAAATGTTGCTACCATAGATAGGAGTACCTTTTAGTTTATTTCAGCCCAAAGGGCATGTAATAGAGTTATGAACTACTATTTCATTTTGCCAATAAATAGAAACACTTTATTTCTGCATCTTGTAATGACAAGGATGTTTATCAATAAAGTTGATGTTTCAATTTCAAAGATATATTCTTCTATGGCAATGCCCTATTTATCTTGTGGTACTTGGTATGCATAAGATAAAATGATACCTAAAAATAATTGATGACTCAAACAATTAATTAGCATTATCATGAGAAATTCATTTCTAGCTTCCATGTTGATGGATAGGTCAGACTCTATTGGTTGTTAACCATTAAGAGATATGAATGTCTTGGACATGATGACAAGTCAATCTTCACTAGATGTTGTGGGAGAATGATTATTCTATTAGGTATAATACATATTGATGTATATACATGCCTATTGGAATAAATGCTAATGCTTCAGATGGTGTTTAGTGAAATGCCAATATGAATATCTTGAAGTGTTCAAGAATATCATAAATGAAGTACAAACTTGGTAAAAGTATTAATTCTTTTATGAGATCAATGAATGGGATACTTAAACCAAATGTTTGAGGACCTTGTTTGTAATTATGATAATTTATCATAAAGAAATCATGATTAAGGCATAGTGATGTCTAAATCAAAGAAGGAATCATAATCTAAAGAGTTAGAGCATGATCATCAAATAACTAACCTTCTAAAATTCTTCTAAAGAACATGCTTACACTAAATAAAGGAGATTAAGAATCACAAGTGTTGTGGGTTCTCAAATTCCCTATGTAACAGATCAACCTCATATATTTAGGTGATGAATTGGTCATGTGATGAGCCAATCATCTAGATGATGTTGAGGGACCCAATTTTGAGTCATGGCTTGAGGCCATAAGATCCAAAATGACTTCCATGTGAACCAATTAAGGTATGACCTTATGGTAGCACTTGATTGGGATAAAACCCATAAGTACTATTGGGTCTTAAGAGTTAAGACTGACATGGATGGCATTTAGTGAAAGGATCATACTTGATGTTGAAACTTAATGACTATGAGATTTAGCATATGGATATTAAAATCACAATCCTGGAAGGAATAAGATAAGGTTGTGTACGTGACAGAACCTGAAGGGTTTTATGAATCCCATAGTGCAATTGAAGTCTATAAGTTACAAGGGATTAATCAATATGATTGATTAAGTGAAAGAAACTCAAAGTTGAAGTCTTTACTTTGGTTATATAGTCAAAAGGTTTGATTGATATATCAAAATAAAGAAGGGATATGTGATTACAAAGATTTAGTGGGAGTGTATTCACATTCCACATGATGATGAGGAATGAAATGTTCTAAAATGGAAATTGGTGTGGAAATACCTTCTTTAAGGGAAGATAGAGAAACGTACTATGTGATAGGAATAAAGATATATAGAGATAGTTCTCAAAAACCTCTTGACCTAGTAAAGAGAGAGCATACATTGGAAATCTATACTGAAGGGTTCAATATACACAGACATAGTGGGAGAAAACTTGTCCAAGTAACATGGAGTTAGTATCTCAGATGCTAAGTGTCCCAAATTCTTACGAAGAATAGGAACACAAAGATAGATATGGATCTATCATGTATATAATCATCCCATTATCTTGTATGCATTAGAAATGACAAGAAAATATGCATTCATCATATTGTATGTATCAGACATGACAATATGATATGCTCATCCTATTATCAATTCATTTTGAGTTTCATCCAACCGAACCATAGAGTTTGAAAATTTTCTTGTTTGGTCTATGAGAACTGATAATATATATATATATATATACATGCATACATACATATATATAGAATTACATACTCAATACCTATAAATCATCATGGACATTCCATTTGAAGATAACTAAAGGTTTACATACATTTACTTGTTTTATGAGGGACTTCCAATGGGAATGATTATAACACAAATTATCAGTATTAATAATTTTTCCTCAATATGGATCATTATGGAAATAATTAATATTAAATTCTACAAATGTATACATTTCATGAACAAGTCAAGACGTTTTCCGTTACTTATTCTAATCATATAGTTAGGGCTTGCTAATTATTTTGTCTTTGTACTTGGATGTGAATTGTGATTTTAATATCATATGTTCCATTCAGGTTGTTGGTCTTATGATTAGGTAAACTCTCTTTAATTATCTAATAGATCGTATGTGTATGTTATGACATTTGAAACATTGTTAGATTTTGAATTGTCTTGGACACAACATCTTACATGGAGGTTTAAATTAAGAAAAATCTCACCATTAACTTGTCAGTTAAAAAGATATAATCACAAGGAGGTGGTCAAGGTTTTGAAAGAGGATTCAACAACATGTGTGGATTGGAATTATTCACCTAATTGGATTACAGAAATATAGGTTTGTCTAGACAAATCACTTACATAGTATGATGATACATGGTTTTTCAAAAGGGTTTTACGAAGGAATTGAAAATTTAGGCATCATTATAGCTCTATCTTTGGTTTCTTAAAAAGAGGTTTTAACAAGGGGTCAAATGTTTGAGATCATAACGACACTATTTGGGTTTTGTAAAGTTGGTAAAAAGGGTTTAAATGTCAACAACATTTTGACACTATCTTAGGTTCTAAAAAGGATATCTTATTGAGGAATCAAACATTTGACACAAACTTGACACTATTCAGTTTAAAAAGGAGGATTTCCCAATGAGTCATAAGGTCGATAATATTTGAAGACTATCTTTTGTTTTTAAAAGGATATTTTACCTAGGAGATGAAAGTTTGGCAACATTTCAACAATATATTTGGTAATAAAAAGAGCATTTATAAAAACAATGAATTTTACAGACATGATTTAGCTCATTTTTTAAAGATAAACATTTGAGATGGAGAAACAATTGGGTGGCATACTGGCTCTATCTTTGGTTTTGAATGATAGGGGTATGTCTTTGTACTTGTCATTGGAAAACATGAATGTCCCCCATGTTATCCCTCATCAATTTAACAAGCATACGATCATTCTCTTCATGGATGTATTTTGGTCTGGTAGGGGTGAAATATGTTTTGATACTACATTGGTCTCTAAGCTTACCAGACTAGATACTTCCCTCAGTTTGTTTCATATAACATGGACAAAAACCAATGGCTAGTATAAGGGAATGGGTGTGTTTGGGGATAAGTATCATCCCACTTGCATTGTATTCTAATCATTACTGATTCCTTGGTGTCAGTCAAGTCAGGAAATGTGGGTTCTATGCTTTTTTGCTTTTCACGATAGGTAGGGGAGATTGAAAAATGTGATGCATTGATTTCTAAATCCAAAAAATCATTTTCTCAATAGTAAGGTGATGTGATGGCATTCAAGAGACATGGTATTGAACAAGAGATAATTATAGCAAAAATTTTAATGTATTTCCCTACAAGAATTTGGTTAAGTAGTATTTTCCTATAAGAACCTACAATTTGACAAATCATTTAGGGCCACATATATTTTCATAGGCAACACATTCAATAGTTGTTTTATTGTCATTCATTCAAAGGCTACACGGATAGGGCTTACTCTCTGTGGATTCTGAATAATTGTTCTTCTCACTTTTCCTCCTTTTATGTTTTTAGAAGGTTCAATAAAGATTAAATTTAATGAACAAGATACTAAAACAAAAGGAAAAAGTTAAGAATAAAAAACAATCACTACTACAGAACCTACCTTTAGTGTCGGTTATTTAAAGCCTTTAGTGTCGGTTTCTAAGCGACACCTATGTGGGCGACACTAAAAGCTCACCCATTAGGCGTCGGTTCCAAAGCCGACGCCCAAACACTTCGCGCGCCACCGAAAACGCACCATCATGGGACTATAGGCATCGGTTATTAGATAAGAAAGTGACGCCCGAACCCTTCGCGCCACAGAAAGGGCGCCATATTGGGCACTATCAGTGTCAGTTTTTTACAAATAACTGATGACATATATCTTCGTGCCACAGGAGGGCGCCAACTTGGGCACTATATGCGTCGGTTATTAGCTAATAACTGACGCCATATAACTCCCAATACGGCCGTGCTGGACAGCACGGCCGTGGTGTCTGGTCTGCTGCCACGGCCGTGCTGTCCAGCACGGCCGTGGTGTCTGGTCCGCTGCAACGGTCGTGGTGTTAAGGAAATAGACGTCGGTTTCTATTAAAAACCGACACTGTAACTATTTGGCGTTGGTTTTATACAAATAACCGACGCCTATTTTTTTTCTGTCAGTCTGCAGACCTGTTGTGGCTGGTCGCAGGATGAGAAACATGTTCAGTTCAGTTATGAACTGCAGGTTTTATGACATCCATTGATATCAGCCGACAACAGGCCACAAACTTGTAAAATTAACAACAAAAATATTCACACATGCATTTAGCAATGCAACCTACAGTTCCATTTTATTTTCACACATTTAGAAACATTCATGTAGCTAGCAATCTGTAGTTCCATTCATTCACATTCACACATGTAGAAACATTCATATAGCAACCAACACTTTCATTCATTTTCACTCAGACACATGTAGAAACATCCAGACATGTAGAAACATTCACACATATATTATAATTCAGAAATTCATTTACAAAATATCATTGTTTAGTCATTATTCGCTATCAGGATCCCAATTATATTTTAAAGCCCCCACTATTTGTATGGTTGTTGCCCATTCTTCTCTTACTTCATTTAATTCTCCCATCGTATAGGGAGCATTTTCATCTGGTAAGGCCTCTCCTGTAATGGGGTCAGCTTTAAACACCTGTAAAGAGAATGATGTATATATATAATTAATGAGCTATAAATAAGATTGATATATTTCGATCATATTATCTAATGAGACTATATAATACCTGAGCAATACACTCGATATCCAGTGCGGCATGTTTGATAATCATGTGCATATATCGCATGACATAGTATCCACATGCCCATCTGTTGTCTTGTGTAGCACACTATAAATTAAAACATACAAAATATTAAAAAATACAATTAATTAAGCATTGTTCACATAAATAATATATACATATATTGCAGTCGGGAACTTACTTTCACGTTCTTCCAAATTATTGGCTGGTTCTTTTTCGTGGGGACCTTTCCTCCAGCCTTTTTGAACTCCTCAAAACCCCTACATGTTAATGTAACACAGAATATTGCAATTAAATAGTAATGTAATAACATATGTTAACGGATATGAAAATGAAATATTTCTCACCGGAATAATGTCATTTTCATTATGTGTCCAAATCTTGTATTCAATTTACTCCCCTTAGGATCTAGATAATACATAGTGAACGTCTCAGGGGAAATAACCAGTAACTCCCAATGCCTACCCCTAGAGGTAAAAAAGTTAAAAATTAATAACTCAAAATCCACAATAAAAATGTAATTTTCTTAAGTCCAAATTATAATAAGCAAAGTAAACTTACTCTACATTGAATGGAGCCATTATCACTGTCTTCTTATTTACAGCAAAATTTGAAAAAGCCTCACAGAAGTATTGTTGAACTGACGTAGGGTCTTTAGCTACTAGACTAATCAAAGATGGAATCAAAAACCCTACATGTTCGAATCTAAAATCTGCACATATGTTGTCTAAGTAGCTGCAAAATATGTATTAATTACGCATGCATTAATAAATAAGAAACCAGATCACCAGATCATACATAAGGTATATGGATGTATAAAGAATATCTCACCTTATCCATAGCTCTATCACAGATGTATTTAGTCAAGCATATCGAAACAACTCCAAAATATCTTGTATAAATAGTTTTGTTTCGTATGACTGACCTGTAGAATCTGAATCGGAAGAAACAGTTATAGGGGAGTTTATATCATGTTCGCCTAACCATATTGACATACCCCTACAGTTAGGACCTAACGGGACAGGTAGGTCATGTGGAACCCAACTAGGTAATGTAGGAGGTGGAAGTGGAGACCTAGATGATGTGGGTGTCTTCTTTTTAACCTGTATATATATATAATTTCAGATCAACTGCCATCATATACACACACTAACAATTGAACGTAATGTAAATTTACCATACCTTTTCAGTAAAGAGGACATCCGCTTTTAGCCACAATATCACTCCGCCTACTGCCTCACCAAGTGTTTCACAATCTGGGTGGGCATATGGAAATGGAAGATCCATCCACTAGGAGAATATATGTATCGGGCTCACACGAATCCAACCAGATGGTACTGGAGACCCGTGACACGTTTCCCCTGGTAGGGATGGGTAAGCCGACGCCTCTGCAATGACAAATTCTTTACTTTTTAGATGGCATGGCTTCAACCCCTACAAATTTTTGTGTAAAGAATGTTATATACATATATACATATCATCTTTTTTTGAAACGACTGCAATTTCATATATACATATCATCTTGAATTAAAAAACTAGTTACTATGTCATAAAAATACTTACAGCGGATGTGCTAGGTGGTGGTTCTACAGGATTACTCCCAACCTCTGCAGTAGGAGTAGGAGGAGTAGAGCCTGCAGTAGGTATTGTCTGGTAAGTGGCAGTCTGAGATGCCTACCACTTTTTCATTGCTTCTTCTAGTTTCCTATCAACTAGCTTATCTACCTATACATGGATAAAAGAAACGCTAGCTTCTAATTATTGAATTCTCTTTTACAGTAACATTATAAAGAAAGAATATGTTACCTCCTCTTGTGAAAGTCCCGCTTTTGGGACATGTTTGCACTGGGATGACCCAAAAAAAGCTTTGATGCCCACACCAGCGCCTGCAGCCCTAACACGTCCAGGATGCTCTGGGTTACCCAGAGCAACTGTCAATTCATCCCTTGTGCCCTCAGGGATGAACTTGCCTTGTTTCCTCAGCTCGTGCATCTCCCGTTAATCGCCAAAACAAAAATTTGTAATTAAGTAAATAGCACAAATAATCAATATTTGAATGATTGTTGTAAGAGTTGTATTTTACCATTTTTGCAGCCGCCTCAGTAGTTGCGGCCTTCGTTATTTCTCCCTTCTTATTTTGCCTCCCAGCTATCCAGACATCATGGCGAGGCAGAGGTGTGCTACCTATGGTAGAGGACTCCTGAGTAGCAGCAGACTGAGTAGTAGCCTCAGACTGTAGTCTTTGGCGAATGCCTGCATACCCCTTTGGACCCATTGTGTGGTCATGCACATTCAGTGCACGCCTTGATCTTTGTGCCTCACTGAGGGCCTAGTTAGTATGCACATTAATGATTTGGTTAGTAACACTAAATGTTAATCTTGAATAGGTGAATACAACATATATTAATTAATGAGATTGACACTGACGCCTAATACCTTGAATTCATCAGTTTGTCTTGAAGCAACAAACACGTCCCATTCTTCTTTGTCCAGGAAGTTCCATTGTTCAGTGGCTGTCTTCTTCCTCTTGTCAGCTTCTTTTATGTATTCTCGGGTGAGATTTGTCCTATAGTTCCTTAGGAATCTCCCACAGCGTTGCATCACGCATTTACGATGCAGCTTTTCATCCAATTCAAATATACTCTGCAAAATAGAATTGCTATTAACTAGTATCCAAAAATTTAGTAATCTACAAAATAGAATTGCAAATTAATAATAACTCACGCATAAATCCCTCCATATTAAGTCTTTCTTCTCATTAGAAACGTTATGCCAAGAATCTAAGCGACAACCGCAATGGCTACGAGTAACAAACCCAAGATATGAAATAAATGAATTGCGATTCACACCACATGCATTTCCTGCATTATCAAAATCCACAACAAGTTTGGGTCCATTGCCCTTTTGCACAATTAACTTATTCATCATAGTGATGCCCCTTCTCTTGTCAACTTTTTGGTGTTGTTGATCAAGTGCATCAAGTGCTTCAGATGGTACATGTGCATCATCAACCTAAAATTTGACAAAATAATCACATTTACAAGATATAACTATAAATGGACATATAGATATAAATATATGATATATTTTTAAAACTTACATTGTGAGGCGGCGCATTGATGTCCTCACCCTCACGGTAATCATCAGCACGGTCATCAGGAGAATGGTCAGCCATCTGCAAATTCACATTCAAATTGTAAAGTTTACATTGTAAAGTAATTCAAATTGTAAAGCTCACATTGTAAAGTTCACATTATTACAACAAAGTATATATCACAACAAAATTGTAAAGCTCTATGATCAAAGAGAAAACAAGTATATATTACAACAAGATTAGGGTCTAGGGTTAACAAATACATGTGATGTCATTCTTATATATAATAAATGTACATGTACCACCTATCCCATCCTTGAACACCTAATCTCACTAGTAAGTGTATAATATGTATTGGGTTTTCAAGAAAATTTCGGCAGCATTTCTCTGCTGTTCTCCAAGTACATATGTACTTAGAGAACAAACGGGGAAATGTTGCCGAAATTTTCTTGAAAACCCAATACACATTATACACTTACATCCTAAGCGAGATTAGGTGTTCAAGAACAGTCCCAAACCGGGGACTATCCAAGATTTACTCCTAATGAGTAAATCTTGGACGGGTTTCTAGGCCAACAAATAATGTGTTGTCATTCTTATACCTAAAATCCTAGTTCTTCAAGTTAGGGTGATTATTGATGTCTTTAAAAGCATGATTGGCAATTTAGGGAAAAGTTCATCATTTACATTCCAAGCATGTCACATGTGTGCATTACAGTTCATCATTAATCAAGAAGGGTGATTAGGATTCTCAATATACTCAACAATGAAACAAGTTTCCGAAAGAGGTTTGGTGAAGATATCTATAACTTACTTAAACATTCAATTATGAAGTAAATATACACTTAATTCATAATAGCATGACACACAAAGTTGCAATCAACATCATTATGTTTTGTTCTATCATGGACTATCAGATTGGTATAATGTGGATTAGGGTCTAGGGTTAACAAATACATGTGATGTCATTCTTATATATAATAAATGTACATGTACCACCTATCCCATCCTTGAACACTTAATCTCACTAGTAAGTGTATAATGTGTATTGGGTTTTCAAGAAAATTTCGGCAGCATGTCCCCGTTGTTCTCCATGTACATATGTACTTAGAGAATAAACGGGGAAATGATGCCGAAATTTTCTTGAAACCCAATACACAATATACACTTACATCATAAGTGAGATTAGGTGTTCAAGAACAGTCCCAAACCGGGGACTATCCAAGATTTACTCCTAATGAGTAAATCTTGGATGGGTTTCTAGGCCAACAAATAATGTGTTGTCATTCTTATACCTAAAATCCTAGTTCTTCAAGTTAGGGTGATTATTGATGTCTTTAAAAGCATGATTGGCAATTTAGGGAAAAGTTCATCATTTACATTCCAAGCATGTCACATGTGTGCATTACAGTTCATCATTAAGCAAGAAGGGTGATTAGGATTCTCAATATACTCAACAATGAAACAAGTTACCAATTTCATAGTTAAACTATTCATTAGTATGGAATGTCCATAGGAGTCATAGCCAAGGTTTTGCTAACAAAGACATAATCATTTTTTTATCTACCATATTGACCCTATCACATTAAAATATAAGATGGATAATCAAATATCACTGTCAACAAACTGGCTTCCTAACTTACTTCAACATCAATGGATATGAGTTACTTATTAAAAGAAGAATAACAAGAAGTAATTTGGGCTGTCAAGCACACACAGCAATGTTGTGTTATATCTGTATTTATAGAATGTAAGATTACACAGTTTATATAATGTAAGAATGTATTTATAGATCCTCAAGACCAGGTCTGTTGCTAGCTATCACACGTATACAATCATAAATCATGTAACATACTGTTTCAACACTTATCAAGTTACCAATAAATAAATAACTTTAAAAAAAATTAAAAAAACGCCCAGCAGGGAACCTGACGATTTTGCTCCAGGGCACCTGCAGGGCTTGACCTAGCCTAGGCGGAGGAAGGAAGGAGGAAGAAGCCGGCGTACCTTGAGGGCAGAGGAAGAAGGCCCGGCCGGAGCAGAGGAGAGCAGCTGGAGGTGAAGCTGGTAGCACCGAAGCAGAGGAGAGCAGCTGGAAGCACCGGAGCAGAGGAGAGCACCGGCGGCGAGGATCAGAGGAGAACTGCGGCGACGAGCGGTGAGCGGCGGCGACGGCAACGGTTGCGAGCGGCGTGCGATGAGACGAACGGCGGCGCGGGGGAGCCAATCGGCAACGACGGCGGGGAGCAATCGGGGGAAATCGCCAGACCTAGCACACAACGCAATGAAACAGAGACAATGGGGAAAAGTTGTGTTTGTGGGGCTATTAACAGTACCATAGGCGTCGGTTATTCAAAAAAATCGACAACTAAAACTTACAGTGTCGGTTCTTCAGAACAACCGACACCAATACTTGATTATAGTCGTCGGTTCTTAACTACAAACAAACTGACGTCTATATTCATATGCCGATTAAAAAAATCGTTCTCGATTTATGACCATAGTCGTCGGTTTCTACTTCAAACCGACGCTTAAAGGGTGTGAAAAATTCCCCGCGGACAGTGCGGGAAAACTCATAAGTATCGGTCGTTGTAGTAAAACTGACGCCCAAAATGTGCTCAATTTCTGTCTCACGAATAGCCTTTAGTCGTCGGTTTTTTAATTATCAACCGACGCCATATGTCAAATTTTGGAGGTAATTTTTTTCGCTGGAAATTTTGGATTTGGCGGTTAATGTTAGGTGTCGGTTTTTTATTAAGTAACCGACACTGAATAAAAGTGGTACCCGTGTCTGGTCACCCTTCATAATTGGATGTTAGTTTATGTTATCAACCGACACTGTAGAGTTTAGGTGTCGGTTTATGTATACAACTGACACCTTGAAAAGTGACTTTATAAGCCATTTCTGTAGTAGTGAATGTGAGATAGACTCGATGATAGAGGAAAAAGTAATATTAAGGTTTTGGGAGGGGAGACGTAGTGCAGACGTGTCACCCTTAAGATGATAAAATGTTGAGAATGACCACTATGGCTTCCAGATGATCATGTTAATTTTTTTTCCTTTTCATGAATATCCAATTATATTGATTTGTAATCCCCTTTCATAGTTTCCCAAATACATATATCAAAAGGGGAGAATGTCAAATGTGAAATACAACTTGAATGTGGGGACACCTAATAACTCTAGGGGGATAATCCACTTGATAGCCAAGTATTGGTTACGATCATGGGTGAAATCCTCCCTCTTATGGGCTAAGGTTGTATATTCAATGGAGGTAGGAGAAAAGGTGACAACCACATTGACTATAGATTAAATATCAGATTTTTTTTACAATTCATAAGGAATGCATCTTGGATGTTTGGAGGGTTCATTATTATTTTTAAATAGGCCACATGATTGCCAAGAAACACTTGTTATTATGGGCCTTATGACTCCTTCATTGGATTAAATCCTACATACAAGAGATGTTTGACCCCTTCATGGGATGGAGGTCCAACTTCCAAGAGATGTTTGCAAAGAAAAGACCAAATTAAGAAAAATAAAAAGAAATTTTTTGGGGCATGTAGAACCCTCATTGGACATATTGATGACTAAGAATCCTAAATGGGATAGGTCACATGATCACCAATTAATGGTTCAAACATATGCATAATCACCTTCCTACAACCTAAGGATATATATCTAAAAAAAGTGTACACCAAGACTACACACTCATCACTGAAAGACAAAAAAGAAATGGAGAAACCAGAGGGGCACATGATAATCAGACATGTGGATGGAAACTCCAAATAGTTGGATAAGGAAATAATAAAACCTAGGAAAGAGTAAGACATCAAGTTACATGTGGGGAATGTTTTAAGCACCTCATGATGCCCTTACGTAATTGAAGTCTAAACAAGGTAACAAAATATTTGTTTTCTTTACTAAGGCTTGCATATTAGAAAAATAGGTATATGATATGAAGTCAACTTGGAAAATTAGGATTAGAAGCAAAAGTATTATATGAGAGAACATCAACCACTGGTTCTCATACCATCATACCACTAAGGGATTGGAATTAGAATGGGGGATATAAGACAATAGATTATGTTGTTCCGGTCAGAGTCCACCTTGATTAATCATTATTGGGAGGGTAAGATGCTTCTTCTACTCTAAAGGGAAATAATTCATTCTTGATCAGTTAAGTTCCCTAACCACTAGTCAAGTACTTGACCGAAATACATGGATGGGTTGATAGTGAAGAAGGGGGTGATAAAATAGGGGGGGGGGAATGTTGATGAAAACAACCTCTAACATCTAGTCATTACAAAAGATTGGGATGATCTTCATAGAACTACAACCAAATTTTATAAAAGAGGCATGTACTTACTCTAGGAGTGCATTACTAAATAATTTCCATAATAGTACAACCCTTGAAACTTACTTTTGAAACATGATAGTGTCAAAATGATGTTAACTATTTGACCCCTTTGTATAAACTCCTTTTAAAAACCTAATATATTGTCAAAAAGTTGTTAAACATTTGACGCCTTGGTAAAACCTTATTTCCAAAAGACAAGATAGTGTCAAAATAATGTTAAACATACAACTCGTGGTAAAACTTCTCTTTGAAAACCAAAGATAGTGCCATAATACTACCTACTTTTCAGCTTCTTGGAAAATCTTTTTCTAAGAACATGTTGTGTCATACCCTATAAATAATTTATCTAGATAAACCTAGATTTTCAAAATCCTATTATGTGGGTGATTCCAATCCCAACCTTCTAGTGTATTATTTCAAAAATTGGGAAGCCTCCCTATGATCAAATCTTTCAAAAACTCCAAATTGATGGTGAAATTCTACTGAATTTCCCACATCCATGTTGGTGATGTTGTGTACTAGATAAATTCTAAGAGAACATACATGTATAATCCTATAGATCATGAAAGAGTGTTTACCTACTTAGAATCCCAACAACATGTCTGGAATGAATGATATCAAAACTTCATATCACATCCAAATATAGAGCCATAATGAGTAATAAGACTCAATGCTATGTTAATAATAAGTGAAGAAACACATCTTGACTTGTTCTCTGAATATAGACATTTGTGTACAATAATCAACATCCTTCCCATCATGATCAGTGTTGAGGAAAATTAAATAGTCATGATAGTTTTTGTAACACCTGGGCCCACTACCCAAGTCTCTAGTAGAGTTTCAGGAATGACGACTGGCCCCACAGACCACCACTAGCCTTAACTATACACTTTGTCCTCACTCACATGTAATCCATGATCAACTTCCCAACTAGTCACCCATCTCAGTACTACTCCAAATTAAGCACGCTTAACTATGGAGTTCTTTAGTGATGGGCTTCCTAAAAAGGAGGTGCACCTTGGTGATCTGGATAGTCCAATCATTCCTTTTAAGATCATGTTATCCAAGGCCTCAAATTTTGGGTCGTTACAATTTGAGTTATCATTATTGATGTGTGTTGTTGGCACAAAAAAATCACTAGGAGGAAATTCCAAAGTTTAACCTTTTTATGGCTATCAATTTACTTGTGAAACAGCAAATTGATTGTAGTTTAGAAGGTAGTAGTAATAAGGAATGTCTTAGAAGGAGTTAATTCAAACCAGTTATGATGAATAATATTGGAGATCCAATTTGAGATGGGTTGAATAAGCTAGAGTGGAAATTAAAGGTGCAAAAATTAAACTTAGTTGATTGTGTTTTGACTTCGTAAAAGATATTGGGTGTCCAATGAATTACCATCATAAATCATATTTTTACTTAAAGGATTTAACTCCTTTTATTTTAATGTATAAATCATGACCATGTGGATTTGTGTCCTTGTAGAGAACGAATCTCACAAGGGTCCAACTTCTCCCAAACTTAGGGTTTCAACATTTGAGGATTTTTATCTAATTATCCAAAAAAAATCTATCAGGGTTCTCTTTAAAAATATGTAGTTTCTAGTATGGTATTCAAACTCATGGATCAGGGGTCTAGTCACATAAGCTATAACAAACAAGATGAACTGGTAAAAAGATCAAAAACTCCATCAGCAAGTCTCTTCAAGAGACTATGGGTTCATTCTTGTTGGGATTAGGGGTCTCATCAACCATGAAGAATATAATCTATCTAATTGGAATATAAGTGAAAATTGGATAAAAACATTTAGTCACTAAAATATTGGAGCCTACAAAGAATATAAGTGAAAAATTGGATAGAAAACATTTAGTCACTAAAGTATTGGAGCCTACAAAGAAGATAAGAACAGGCTATGAGGCTACTCCCCAAGCCCCTGTAGAAAAACTACTCAGACATAATGATATGAAAACAATAGAACCAGCCTAGAGGAGGTTGTGGGTGATGGAATATGAGATGACTTTTGTGTTTTGACTCGTACTCTTTATACGTGAGGGAAATGAGGTCTTTCTTTGGTAGATTTTAGTTTTTTCCTTAATAGATTTGTTCTTGGTCAAAGGGCAGGGCTTTAGTTACATTCTTTCCTGCATACAAAAGCTCATAATCACTAGAAAACTTGTCATTGTGTCTGGTCAAGGGAGTAACTTTGAAAACATAAATCTCCTGCCCCAATGGAGAAAAATTAGAGAAAAATGTACTAAGAAGTTACATAATTGAAAGGGTTCTGGAATAAGAGAGAGTTAATCAATAAACCTAGATTATGTTATGTTACATTTTTAGGAGCTTGTCGACGATATCTCTTTCCACTCCTCTCATGGAGTACACTTATTTATCACACCAACAAGAACCTTATAGTACATTAGATGACTAGATGTAGCATGTTCATCAATTTGGCATCCAAAACATGTTCTTTTATTTCCAAGGCCACATCCATCAAAAGAGAGTGGTAATAGTTAATACAATTTTGCAAAGTAGCTAGAATATTATAGATGTGGTTGTGAAAGATTATTAGAAGCCATACAAGATAGTCGAGTCTATAGGAAGCATCAATGTCTAGATTTGTAAGTCCTCAAATAGGTGGAAGTCATTTCTCGTTGTTGTTTGTGTTTAGTCCTCTTATTATTTGGGATGTGAGTTTGGTAATAGAGTTAATATTACATAACAAGTCTCTTGAAGTACAAAAGCACACAAATAAGATGGGAGGTTTGGTATAAAAGATCATTTGATTTTTAGAAGTCCAAGTAACCTAGACCTTAATGGATTTTGATTTCTAGAATAAAAGATCCTTTGATTTCTTGCAATTCCTTGGATTTTTAGGAGATCCATGGAAAAAAATCCTTTTATTTGTAGTAGTACAAGTCTCCTCAAAGGATTCATCCATGAGTTACAAAAATTACATTGTTGTAGGTTGTGATATTGTAAGAAGGATGACATGTTTCCAAGATATGTCAGACCCGATATTCATTTTACATGTAAACTTTCAAACATGGTATGAAATCTCATCCAAATTTCATCGTTGAAAATCTTATAGGTAGTGTCACCTAATATGGTTTCATTTGGGCTTGTTTCTTGTCAGGATAAAGTCAAAGATTAGGTGTAAAAGGAAGGGATGAAGATTTGGGGGCTGGTGAGGTCTCCTAAGGAGGTTTCATGTACTTTTCTCATCATTATTCTCACCTGTAAAGGAGGTGCCCCCAAATGAGGTTCTCGGTACTTTGGTCATCATTATTTTTCACCTGATATGGAGGGTCTTCCTGGACTTGGTTAAGTGGTAAGATGAGCACACCAAGAAAACACACTTTGAGGACCATTATAACTTGTTAGGGTGGTTAGTATTGCACCTAATAAAGATGTTAAGAATCTTTCTTGTGATGTCTTTAGAAAGACGTTGTGACATGCTCTCTCTTCCATTTTTTGCTCATGATGTTAATGAGATCACAAGAAAGATAGGGATTTCCAACGATTCCTTTAGTCTAGATGATGATATTAGTGTGTATTGCATGGATCCATAGATCAATCTAGATTCTAATGCTAGTACTTATCTCAATGTGCCATATTCCTCCAGCAGCCAAGTCATCGCTCACACCTCATATTCTATGTCAAGTGAGCAAGTCCATCACTGACTGTACTAGCATGTCATCTTCTATAACACTTTTCTTTTAGGACTCCAACCATAAGGGAATCTAGATTGATCATCAGGCTCCATCAAAAAATTTATAATAAAATTTTTGATTAAATGGCATGACATTCCTAAAGTTTAGTCTTGTATTTTTTATTAGTCCAATGGACTTTTATTTCTCCTTATTTAGATCCCCACAAAACTCTCTCGTAGTAGCATTTATGTCTTGTCATATCCCATCCTTGAGTTTGAATACACTCATCAAATAAGTTGGGAAGAATGGGACCACTTCATCAATTGCAACTTCTTTCCTAGTTATTGACAAGAATGTATACTTTCTAACCATTCATCTAATTTATGATACTTCCTCTACAAGTGAGGAAACTTGTTTCTTGGACATACCAATGGAAGTAAGTATCCCACGGTATCTAGCTTGGATGTCAACTTCTCCACATGTAGAGCTTGTTTGATTTCCTCTCTTCTTTCTTCACTAACATTGGGGCTAAATAATATTTCTTACTTAAGTTGGTTTATGTAATGACCCGTTTTCAAATTAGTCATTTAATTAGGGTTTACTTGGATGATTGTATGCTTAAGTAAGTTGATCATTGTTTAAAGCTTGATTAGTGATGGTAGTTAAGTTTTTATGTTTTAAACATAATCAGAAGGTTTAATCATACTTTGATTCACACAAGTAGGGTTAAGACTTGGAAACCCTAATCGGCCCAAATTAGGGTTTTGATGACATATGAATACATAATTTGATAAGTATAGTGTATCACTAAATGATTTTTAGTATTTTATTTTTATCTCTTATTTAATTAAAATTTGTATAAGATTTTTATATCTAAAATTTGACCACTCATAAAAAATATTAGAATTTTTGAAGAATATTCTAACATGTTTGTCGGTCGAGTTTCAAACTCGACCGATCATATTTTTAGGTTGATATAGCAGTGTGGTAATTGAATTTTATCTTTTTATTGGTATATCTAATTGATCTAAAATTTTACCTATAGTTTCAAAACTCAATTATAGATATAATATTAAATTTACATTTTTTTTGATGATTTTTTATCTCTACATAGAGGGGTGTCAGTCGAGTTATGTGAAGGACAAACTCGACCGACCATGTTGCTGATTGCAATATAGTAGTGTAGTATTTTATTTTTAATTATTTATTAGTAACTCCAAATAATCTAAAATGCTTACTATTACTTAAAAACTCAATTTCCGACATTTGGTTAAAGTTTCAGAATTTTTTGATGAGGTCTGAGTTCTAAAAATTGCGGTGTCGGTCGAGTTTATAACTCAACTGACCAACCAGTCTGAACAAAAGAAAAATATAATGAAGGGCATGTTTGCAATTGTTCTAAGAACCTCAATTTATCTATATGACCAACCTAACATACAAGGATCTCTCATAACTCGTCATTCCTATCAAAGAAATGAAATTCTTGAGAGAGAGGAGAGTTAGGGTTTTGAGAAGAGAAAGTGGTGGAGATGTTGACCTAGGGTTTCTCTATCCAAGATATTATGAAATCAAGTAAGTTTAGCTTCTTTGCATAGCATTTCATGGTGAATCTTCTCTCACATGTCAAGATTCCGTACCTCCCCTGATTTGATTTGAAATCACATCAAATCTCCCCCTTTTCTCACTCTTTCTCTTCTAATCCCCATTTCTAGGGTTTTCGAGTTGAGAGGAGAAAGAATTGGATTCATTTGTTAGTGTTTGATTGGGTTTCTGAAAATTCAGAGTTTGACCTACGAATTTAAGGTGCTTGGCACCTGAGGTGAGTGTTTTTCTCCCTCCTAAGCTTTGTATTCATGTTAAAAGCCTAATTCTATCTGGTTAAAACAATCAGAAACCTTGTTTTTATATGTGTGTGATTGGATTTGATTTGGGAAAGATATTGGGGGATCCAATTCTACTGATTTTGGTTATTTCTCATTGATTGGAACTTGATTAGTTCCTGATATATTGATTGAGGATCCATGGGTTTTCTTATGGGTAGATGACTATGCTATTTCATGTGAATTTTGCCTAAAAATCAGCCCAATGGCTGATATGCTTGGAATTGAATTGGCATGTATAAAATCATATTAGAATTGTACTAGATTGTATTATACAAGTGTATTATTGAATTTAATGTAATTGAATGACCACATATCCTGATTAGGATTTGTGTTGAGGAAGTGAATCAAATGAGTCAATTAATCAATGTACACTTATGATTGATGAATGAAATGTGTGAAAATGGAAACTAGGGTTTCCATGTTTGTGAATAACCCTAATGAACCCTTACATCATGATTGGATTACTGAATGATATGATTCCTATGATATTTTGAACTAAGGAATGACTTCTTCAAAACCCTAAAATTTTAGTATTAAGACAAATATGAGTGATAAAGCTAGAACATGTATATGATGTTGTAAATGTGATCAAATGCTGAAGTTGAAAGTAATAATACTTCAATTGAATATGATGAGTCTTACTAATATCATCTAAGTCTAATGCATTTGTTTTAGTATAATAAAGAATGATCATTGTTGATTATGGGAATGACACTAGAAGTCAATGACATGGTACACTTATCTAAATATAAGAAATGATATGAAGAAAAAATGTATTGATGTTGATGGCAAGTTAAAGATGAAATTAATGAAGTTATTATGATCAAGTATTTAATCCATTGTTTTAATTACATGTGGCTTAAGCCAAATTGAATGAAACATACTAAAACTAGACTTTGATGGATATCAATGTAAAGAGAAGTATTGTATATCAAGTGAGTTAAAAATGATTGGTTCCAGTAATTTAATGAACATGACATGAGAGAAGTTGAGATTAATGAATATGAATTGAAGGAAAAAGATGAGAATTAGTAGACAAATTTAAGAAACAAACTCTAACCATAAAATGTTGAGCTAGATGGTGCTAGTGAATGACAATCTCAAATGAGGGATTTAAGAATGTACATAATTGTAGTTTAATTCAATTAAAAGATGAGGTTCAAGCATTTAAATTGATTTACAAGAATGTGTTCTTGTATTGTGATTGTTTGATAGAATACATGTACTATGAGAATGAACTGTTTTGATGGAATTCAAATGATAATCAACATGTGTTGATTAGTAACCCCATATGAAGAATGTGAAATAAAAGAAGAAGAGAACTAAGTCTGTTATGCATGTATATACATGAAATTTATTGGCATCTATTCAGATTGGATGGAACAAGCATATGTTGTATGATAAATCTATTCTGAGTATGAGGAATGATACTTGATATCTATATGCTTTTACTATTGTTAGTTCTAATGCCTATGCTAATATTTATTAAGAACTATGATATACAATGAAATGATAAGATTTATGTTGAAATTGAATTTAATATGCACTCCTTACATTGAGAAACCCTAATAAAGGTAAATGTTGCATAATGAGATTATGTCTAGGGATGAAAGTCCACTGATGATGATAAAACCCTGATGGGGTAAATGATGGACAATAAGATTATGTCTTGGGATGAAGGCCCACTGTTGATGATTGCTATGAGTTGATGTAGAAGATAGAAATAATCATATTTGTTGCAATCTATAGACTTATTGTGCTTCTTGCTTTGATTGCCCTTATTGATAAACTTTATATGTTTCATGTTATTCTAGTTATGTGAGAATACACAGATATGATATATGATGTTTTTAACTCTTGTAAGATGAGTAAAAGAGATTAATAATAAGTGAAATGATGGAACATCTAGTTAGGTGCCCTGAACACCGTGAGTTTCCCCCGAGGAGCACACTGGGTAAACAAAATGGATCTCCTTGTAGTAATCAATGAATTATGAGAAGGATTTCCAGAGTGTGGACCGAGGCCTTAAAGGTTAGACCACCAGGATTTAGGAGTGAGTCATCTGGAGTGGCTCTAGCCCTAAATCCTTGTTGTGAATGTCTATGTCCATATGGAATAGACTTTGTTGAAATGAAATATGTGAAATGTGAAATGAAAATATGTGAAATATTGTGATATGTGATATATTGTTTTGTTGGTTCCTATCTCATGTACCTAAGATGAGGACGTCATCCTCTTTAGGAAACCCTGAGGTGGCCAGGGTCTGCTGTTGATATCTTAGGGTGGTCGGCTAAACCCTAAGATAGTGACAGTGAGTCGTTGACACGAGAATCAGGTGTGGCGACTTCTACTTGGTGAGGTACAAGCCAAGTAGTTTCAGGGAAAATGAATAAAAGATGATAAGCTGTGTAGAACATGATTTGAATGGTTGTTACATTCCTTGTACATCTACTTGATGATTTGTCATTATTGATTATGCTTCTTGCTGTAGAAAGTAATCATGTTGCTATGGACATTTTCATATTATGATTTGTCATGTTGACAAGTTATAAATGTTGGGAGTTATATACATTCTAAATATGAGTTGGATTGCTTGCTATTTGATAGTATTGTTTGGTAATTATGTATTATGTGTACTTCAGCTTCATGACTATAGGATGTGTTCCTGGTCTGGCTGGTGGAGTGTCCACATTCATCAATTTCCTTTATAAAGAAGATCATCAAGTGTGCATCTTAGTTCATAGATTTTTCTCACAATTTCAGATTTCATACTCAAATTCAAACTCATTAGAGATTGTCTTCATAATCCAGTAAGCTTTCATCTTCTATATATGAAATTTCAGGCTTGCCATAGGTTCCATATTAAATTATAAAATCCTTTTATTTTTCACCATTTTATCATCATTCTTCTCTTTTTCATCATGCATCTTATTATACTACCAAACTATGTTACTCTAGATACTTGGTCATGGCATCCAGAAGAAGTACAGTCAGTAGTTCCATATAACTTAGCTCAATACCCAAATACTTGACCAGAGTATCAGGATATTGAGTTCAGTCAATATGCACATCATTCAGGTTATATATAACATCTAGATTATCATTTAGTCCTAGATCCTATTGTCCTTACAGACTCATCTAACATGGATCTAATACCACACTGTCGGGACCCACTCTTTTGATCAGCATAAATAACAATCATTAGAGATAATCCCAAAACCTAAACCCAGATTATGAAATAAAACATTGAATTCTCAACAAAGGCGAATAAACAATATACGAAAAACACAGATTAATTTTTCCTTTTTCTTTGTTCACAAACTCATAAATCAATGCCACATCAAGGACATCGATAATATGTGAATGTGTCATCATATTAATCCATGAGATACACAATCAATTTTTTTAAGGATGTGAAAGGTTATGTGAATCATATTTTGATAAATGATGTATTACTAATATTTGTGAAGTAAGTGTTTGTAATACCCAAGGAGAGATATGATGATGACAAGGGATGGAATATCCATTAAATGCAAAAAAAATGTCATATGAAAGAAAGATAAAATGAAAGTCTTTATAATTTGATGTCCAGAGAGGTGAATGATTATATGATATGATATTCTTCTATATATTTTTATATTTTGGGATGAAATCCTAAAAGGAGGGGAGAATTTGTAATGACTTGTTTTCAAATTAGTCATTTAATTAGGGTTTACTTGGATGATTGTATGCTTAACTAAGTTGATCATTATTTAAAGCTTGATTAGTGATGGTAGTTAAGTTTTGATGTTTTAAACATAATGAGAAGGTTAAATCATACTTTGATTCACATAATTAGGGTTAAGATTTGGAAACCCTAATCTGCCCAAATTAGGGTTTTGGTGACATATGAATACAGAATGTGATAAGTATAGTGTATCACTAAATGATTTTTAGTATTTTATGTGTAACTCGTATTTAATTATAATTTGGATATGATTTGTATATCTCAAATTTGAACACTCTTGAAAAATATAAGAATTTTTGAAGAATGTTCTGACCTGTTTGTTGGTCAAGTTTTAAACTCAATCGATCATATTTTTACATTGATATAGTAGTCTAGTAATTGAATTTTAACTTTTTATTGGAATATATAATTGATCTCAAATTTTATTTGTAGTTTTAAAAATCAATTATATACATAATATTAAATTTACATAATTTTTTGATGATTTTTTATCTCTACAGAGAGGGGTGTCGGTCGAGTTCTGTGAAGGACAAACTCGATTGACCATGTTGCTGACTGCAATATAGTAGTATAGTATTTTATTTTTAATTATTTATTAGTAGAACCAAATGATCTAAAATTTTACAATTACTTCAAAATTCAGTTTAAAAAATTTGGTTAAAGTTTCAGAATTTTTGGATGAGGTTTGAGTTCTAAAAAGTGTGGTGTTGATCGAGTTTATAACTCAGTCGACCAACCAGTCTGAGTAAAACAAAAATATAATGAAGGGCTTGTTTGCAATTTTTCTAAGCACCGCCATTCATCTATATGACTAACCTAACATACAAGGAACTCTCATAACTCATCATTACTGTCAAATAAATGAAATTCTTGAGAGAGAGGAGAGCTGGGGTTTTGAGAAGAGAAAGTGGTGGAGATGTTGACCTAGGGTTTCTCTATCCAAGATATTATGAAATCAAGTAAGTTTAGCTTCTTTGCATAGAATTTCATGGTGAATATTCTCTTACATGTCAAGATTCCATCCCTCCTCTGATTTGGTTTGAAATCACATCAAATCTCCCCCTTTTCTAACTCTTTCTCTTCTAATCCCAATTTCTAGGGTTTCTGAGTTGAGAGGAGAAAGAATTGGATTCATTTGCTAGAGTTTGATTGGATTTCCAAAAATTTAGAGTTTGAGCTACGAATTTAAGGTGCTTGGCACATGAGGTGAGTATTTTTCTCCCTCCTAAGCTTTGTATTCATGTTGAAAGCCTAATTCTATCTGGTTAAAATAATCAAAAACTTTGTTTGTATATGTATGTGATTGGATTTGATTTGGGAAAGATTTTGGGAGATCCAATTCTACTGATTTTGATTATTTCTCATTGATTGGAACTTGATTAGTTCATGATATATTGATTGATTATCCATGGGTTTTCTTATGGGTAGATGACTATGCTATTTCATGTGAATTTTGCCTAAAAATTAGCCCAATGGCCGATATGCTTGGAATTGAATTGGAATGTATAAAATCATATTTGAATTGTACTAGATTGTATTATACAAGTGTATTGTTGAATGTTAATGGAATTGAATGACCACATATCCTGATTAGGATTTGTGTTGAGGAAGTGAATCAAATGAGTCAATTAATCAGTGTATACTTATGATTGATGAATGAAATGTGTGAAAATGGAAAGTAGGGTTTCCATGTTTGTGAATAACCCTAATGAACCCTTGATTCATGATTGGATTATTTAATGATATGATTCCTATGATATTTTGACCTAAGGAATGACTTCTTGAAAACCCTAAAAGTTTAGTATTAAGATGAATATGAGTGATAAAGCTAGAACTTGTATATGATGTTGTAAATGTGATCAAATATTGAAGTTGACAGTACTAATACTTCAATTGAATATGATGAGTCTTACTAATATCGTCGAAGTCTAATACATTTGTTTTAGTATAATAAATAATGATCATTGTTGATTATGGGAATTACATTAGAAGTCAATGACATGGTACACTTATCTAAATATAAGAAATGATAAGAAGAGAAAATGTATTGATGGTGATGGCAAGTTAAAGATCAAACTAATGAAGTTATTATGATGAAGTCTTTAATCCTTTATTTTAATTACATGTGTCTTAAGCCAAATTGAATGAAACATACTAAAACTAGACTTTGATGGATATCAATGAAAAGAGAAGTATTGTATATCAAGTGAGTTAAAAATGATTGGCTCCGGTAATTAAATGAACATGACATGAGAGAAGTTGAGATTAATGAATATGAATTGAAGGAAAAAGATGAGAATTAGTAGACGAATTTAAGAAACAAACTCTAACCCTAAAATGTTGAGCTAGATGGTGCTAGTGAATGACAATATCAAATGAGGGATTAAGGAATGTACATAATTGTAGTTTAATTCAATTAAAAGATGAGGTTCAAGCATTTGAATTGATTTACAAGAATGTGTTCTTGTATTGTGATTGTTTGATAGAATACTTGTACTATGAGAATGAACTATTTTGATGTAATTCAAATGACAGTCAACATGTGTTGATTAGTAACCCCATATGAAGAATGTGAAATAAAAGAAGAAGAGAACTAAGTATGTTATGCATGTATATGCATGAAATGTATTGGCATCTATTCAGATTGGATGGAACAAGCATATGTTGTATGATAAATCTATTATGAGTATGAGGAATGATACATGGTATCTATATGCTTTTACTATTGCTATTTCTAATGCCTCTTCTAATATTTGTTAAGAACTATGATATACAATGAACTGATAAGATTTATGTTGAATTTGAATTTAATATGCACTCCTTGCATTGAGAAACACTGATAAGGGTAAATATTGCATAATGAGATTATGTCTAGGGATGAAAGCCCACTGATGATGATAAAACCATGATGGGGTAAATGATGGACAATAAGATTATGTCTTGGGCTGAAGGCCCACTGTTGATGATTGCTATGAGTTGATGTAGAAGATAGAAATAATCATATTTTTTGCAATCTATAAACTTATTGTGCTTCTTGCTTTGATCATTGCCCTTATTGATAAACTTAATCTGTTTCATGTTATTCTAGTTACGCGAGAATACACAGATATGATATATGATGTTTTGAATTCTTGTAAGATGAGTAAAAGATATTAATAACAAGTGAAATGATGGAACATCTAGTTAGGTGCCCTGAACACCATGAGTTTCCCCTGAGGACCACATTGGGGAAACAAAATGGATCTCCTTGTAGTAATCGATGAATTGTGAGAATGATTTTCAGAGTGTGGATCGAGACCTTAAAGGTTAGACCACCAAGATTTAGGAGTGAGTCATCTGGAGTGGCTCTGGCCCTAAATCCTTGATGTGAAAGTCTATGTCCAGATGGAATAGACTATGTTGAAATGAAATATTTGAAATGTGAGAAGAAAAAATATGTGAAATACTATGACATGTGATATATTGTTTTGTTGGTTCCTATCTCATGTACCTGAGATGAGGACGTGAGCCTCTTTAGGCAACCCTAAGGTGGCCAGGGTCTGTTGTTGATATCTTAGGGTGTCAAACTAAACCCTAAGATAGTGACGGTGAGTTGTTGACAGGAGAATCAGGCGTGGCGAATTCTACTTGGTGAGGTACAAGCCAAGTAATTTCAGGGCAAATGAATAAAAGATGATAAGCTGTGTAGAACATGATTTGAATGGTTGTTACATTCCTTGTACATCTACTTGATGATTTGTCATTGTTGATTATGCTTCTTGTTGTATAAAGTAATCATGTTGCTATGGACATTTTCATATTATGATCTGTCATGTTGACAAGTTATAAATGTTGGGATTTATATACATTCTGAATATGAGTTGGATTGCTTGCTATTTGATAGTATTGTTTGGTAGATATGTATTATGTATACTTTAGCTTCAAGACTGCAGGATGTATTCCTAGTCCGGCTGGTGGAGTGTCACAAAGTTAATGTTATTGTTATGTATTGATTCAAAATGCTTAGAACTTGACTTATTTCTCATGTAGTAGGGTTCTTAATTTGAACCAAGAAGTATCTGATGATTTGTTCATAGACATGCTCTAAAAGATGTTTCAAAGTTATAATTGGCTTAAGTGATTACCTTAACTATTGGATTAGAGTACCATTGTAAGTTAGATATGACTTATGATAGAACTATCTGCTATACTTTTCAATATATGCATGTTTCTTTTAAGTTTTTATACTTAATCTAATGTTGATGCATGTACCTAGCTTGAGTGGGAGGTATCCACTCACTGGGCCTTTATATGAGTCTCATGAGGTTGTTTCAAATATTTTTAGGTATAATGCTATCCAGTGGAGAGGTCATGACAAAGAAGATATAAATAACATAATCTAGATAGATTAGAATGTCCATGTACTCTCTCTTTCCTAGGATGGGTTGTAGATTAAGTTTGTTCATCAATGTACGTGTATCTAATCTAAACTGAACCGCATATGAGAACAAGATTTGATTCTAGATTTAATGGAGTTGAATATGATTTGTAATATATGAATGTGATGTCCTTGATGTGACATTAATTTATGAGTTTGTGAACAAATAAAAAGGAAAAATTTATCTATGTTTTTCATATATTGTTTATTCACCTTTGTCAATAATTCATTTTTTTATTTCATAATCTGGGTTTAGGTTTTGGGATTATCTCTAATGATTGGTGTTTATGCTGATCAAAAGAGTGGGTCCCGACAGTTTATGTTTTGTCTAGATGCCCTCCTATATTTTCTCATTATATCACAGAGAGAAAGTATTCTTCAAGAGTTAGTCTAGATGAAAGCATGTTATCAACTATTAAGAAAAGGTGAGAAATCTTGTGCTCATACCCACAAGCATTGATCCCACAGATGTGCGTGTCCAATTTTAGTTACTATATAGAAGTATGAACAGATACATTCTAAAAAGAAATAGATAAGGATATATGGTCACTTTTATATAGTCCTCTTATGGGTATTAGAGGAATTCCCCTGCCTTGTTGAACCACTCACCAAACTTTCATCTCTAGAGTAGTGGGAAACCTATTACGGTTGTAACTTCGTCAAGAAAGGATCAATTTGCATGCTCATAGGATTTAACCATGTCATCTTTTAGAGCCATCATGATTTTACAACACTTTTTATTGTGTTTCATAGTGTGAAAATGATGATAAGAAATAACAAAATTATATATTGTGATTGTACCCTGGATGAAAGTGTTATTATTAGATCAGATCATTTTGTCTAGGAGAGGGTTGATTCGACTAAACATTATGTGGTGATGATATTGTAGTACACTTTTCATAAGATGATGGGGGGAATCTAATTAATCCTTATAGGATTTTGCATCTTCAGATTGTAGAAAATATTGGTGTTGTTAATACTAACAATGTTGCTTTTATTATGAAACCAATTTTAAATCAAATTTACAAGGTCATCTTTCACAATAATCTATACTTTTTGATAGAATATGACATTCATGACATCAGGGTGGGGGATCTTATTTGGGTAAATTTGCACATGGCTTACTATAGTTCAACTTCAATGGTATCTTTGATGTGCATGGAAGCATCAACCAGTAGCAATATTTCTAGAAATTTTTGCATGGAAATATGGCATCAGATAAGGCAGTAGAGACAAAATTTTACTGTCATACTCCCCTTAGACAGTAGATAACATCAAAAACTATGAATTGGAAAGGAATGATTGCAAGGCTTATAGCTGGTCCTAGAGAAAGTCCATGGACTATCCCTTATTGCAGCATGCTCCTTTTTTCAAGTTACACTTGGACGGAGTTGGTAGAGGCATGTTGGTTGATCATAATGGACAACGGTTGACTTTGGCCCCCTAGTGGGTGGCAAAAGCATCCTCACCTCTATAGTAGTTCACATGGACCACCAAGAACACCTATCATTCTAGTTGGACAGACAAGAAGGACTTGTCCCTTCTTGTCGATGTGCTAATGTCGACTTGCTCTCCTAATTGTCTCTCCCTTGTTGTTCTTCTCTTTAACAGGTAGACCTTGCTCGGGTTCTCATCTTACCATAACTGTGAGAAGACAACAACTACCAGAACTTATTATTATCTCTTTGGAACACCTCAACTACCCCTCTATTTATAGGAGGGTCAAGGTCATGAGTTCTAGTCTAAGAGGAAGTTGAAGAAATGGAATTTCATGAATTGTTTGGTACTTATGAACCATGAACTAGTTAGTTCACAACTGAACTGATCAGTTCACATGTGAGTCGATCGATTCAACCCTTGAACTAGTCGTTTCATCATGTTTCTTATTTTCAATTGTATTGGCATTTTATATTTGATTAATGTACAATATGACGTCAGTATCAATATTTGATCCAATCGCATTGAGAAACCAAATGGTCAGTTCACAACCAGAACTGGTACGTTCACATATTGGAGATGATCAGTTCAATTTCTGAACTGGTCGTTTTAGAGTTCTGATTGCCAATGTAGGTTCAAATTGACCTGACACTTGAATGAATTGGTTCAACACTTGAACCAGTCAGTTCACAGACAAGTCAACCACTTTTTAAGTTTTTTGTTTAAATTGAATACCTAAACACTTTAGTAATCAAGTTAACATCATTCATGAATAAACTCCTATTCCAGGTGTATCCTATGTGTGTAGCCCTTTTGGTTCCAAGTTACATTTGTAGTGAATGTCCATAACTAATTTATGACATCACAAGCAATGAGTGGTATCTAGTAAGACATCATTTCTACCCAAGTAAATGGAAAGTTGGAGAACAACTTCAACCTACAATTTGTGATTGGTGTTATAGTAATCATATAGTTCCTTTGTCACTAGTATCTAGATGGAATCATCATTCTCTTCAATGTTAAATCCATGTTCCTTGAACTAGAGCAGGATATCTGATATATGTGAGCTCAATATCATATATTAACTCACACGAGCATGGCCATGCATTTCTCAGCCCTGCTTATCAACTTGCCAGGATATCATACTCATGTAGGAGGGACAAATCCCCTCTATATCACTCACACTCATTCCCCATATGTCACAATCATTCTGAGCATCACCTTTATGATAACCCTTATTGAAGGTCACGTTGGATGATGTCAAAGTACATCGAGTGAAATGTGATGAGTGTAGTAGTTTCAGGTCTAAGAACCACAATCACCACCATCACTGTGAGAGATGATTCTGACCATCAATCCATGGTTTCCATGAATCACTTCTTAAGGTGGGTCTGTCTAATGCACTATTTTCTAACAAGTTTCTATGTGTTTGATTTTATATCACATATCATGACTTAATGAGATTTTGTCATCAACCAACACACACTCTAGTCTTATGTGTTATTGTTGTCTATCAACTTTCACAATAACAACCGACTAGGGATATAACAAGAATGTATATACTTTTGACATCTATATGATCTCATTGTTTAGGTCCTCAACCTAAAGACATACGTCATTCAGTAACATCATTCTTTAGACACTTATTATGTTACATCATTATCTCATGACTAAATAAAACAGAATAAATTTAAATATTGCATTTATTATTAATCAAATCTTTTACAAGATATTTCATAACAATTATCATATGATTTGCTCTCTATGCATCCAGACCAACAGAGTCTAACTTGCACTTAGAGACAATCACCCATGAACTTAATCCCAATTGATCTAACATCACCTTCATGTTTCTGTTGTGAAAGCAATTTTTTCAAGGAGTTAGCCACATTGCTCTCAGTTGGTCTCTAAAAATCTTCACATCTCCGCATTGTATGATCTCTCACATGTTATGGAACCGTACTTGTATGTTCTCTGAATGCTGATGTGATCTAGGTTCCATAGCCTATGGAATAGCTCTAGTGTTATCAGAATATAGCTCAGTTGCATCATTGATGCTTGGAACCACACCAAGTTCTAAAATGAACTTCTTGATCCAATCAGCCTCCTTTGTTGCATTGAATGCAACAATATACTCAGTCTCCATTATAGAATCAGCAATTGTCTCTTGCTTGGAACTCTTCCATATTACAACTCCACTATTTAGGAAAAACACAAATTCAGATTGTGATCTACATTCATCTTTATCAATTTGGAATCTTGCATCTGTGTAATTCATTACCACCAACTCTTCCTCACCATTGTAGACAAGAAATTGATCCTTAATTCTTCTCAAGTACTTAAGGATATTATTTATGGTAGTCCAGTGACATTCACTTAGATCTTATTCATACCTGCTAGTCATACTCAATGCATATGAGACATCAGGGTGAGTACACAACATTGCATACTTGTAATATCCAATTGTAGATGCATAAGGAATCTTACTCATGCACTCCTATTCTTTACATGAACTAAGACATTAAGCTCTAGAGATACTAACACCATGAGACATGGGTAAGTTTCCTTTCTTTGAGTTCACCATGCTGAACCTTTTTAGCACTTTGTCAATGTATGTGCTCTGGCTTAGGCCAAGAAGCCTTCTAGATCTATCTCTATTGATCTTGATTCCTAGAATATAGGATTCCTCAGCTAAGTCTTTCATAGAGAATATATTTCCTAGGTAGGTTTTTATGAATAGTAAAGTCAGGATGTCATTCCCCATCGACAGTTCATCATACACATACAATATAAGGAATGCAATCATTCTCCCATTAACATTATTGTAGACGCCATTTTGTCAAATCAAAGATTCCAGCTCTGAGATGCTTGCTTCAGATCAATGTAGCATACCAACTTTAATTGCATCCTTAGAATTTATAAAACCCTTAGGTTGTGTCATGTATATATCTTCAAGAATATTCTCGTTAAGGAATGTGGTTTTAACATCCATCTGACAAATCTCATAGTCATGATAAGTTGCAATGGAAAGTATGATCCTAATGGACTTGACCATGGAAACAGGAGAAATTTTTTGTCATAATAAACACCTTGGACTTGTCTGAAACCCTTTGCAACAAATTGTAAGTTTGTACATTACCGTCCATGTCATACATCTTCTTGAAGACCCTCCTCCACCCTATGGGTTTTACCCCTTTAGGTGGACCCACCAAGGTCCATACCTTATTGGTGTACATGGATTCCATCTCAGAATCCATGGCCTCAAGTCATTTCTCAGACTCTAATCTCTTAATAGCTTCTAGGTATGTATTTGGCCCATCATCAATGACCGACTCATCACCTTCTTGAGTCACAAGAAAACCAAATCTATCCAAATCAAGGCACGTCCTACTAGATCTGTGAGGTTCCAATGTTAGTTGAGGATGTTGACATTCCACAATAGTTTGTGACTCTCTATGGTCCTATTATACCTTTATAGGTTCTATGCTTTGTTTTTGGTCGTGAACCACTTTGATATCTACTTTCCTCCCACTAATTCCATTGGAAATGAATTCATTTTATAGGAATACAACATCCCTAGCAACAACACTTTGTTGTCAGATGGAGTATAAAAGTGGTATCCTTGCATTTCCCAAGGATATCCAACAAAATAACATTTATCTTATTTGGGTCCCAGCTTTTTTGGAAACTATTTTCTCACATAAGTTTCACTACCTCAAATTTTCATAAAAAAGACACATTGCAATGTTTCCCATACCACATCTCATATGGCGTCTTTTGAACTAATTTAGATGGTACACGGTTTAGTTTAAATGTTGTAATTTCTAGAGAATAACCCTAGAAGAATGTTAGAAAATTAGCTAAAATTGTCATTGATCAAACCATATCTAGCAATATGGGAATCCTTCTTTATGATACACCATTGTATTGTGGTGTTCCAGGTGGATTCCATTGTGATACGATATCGTGGTTTCATAGAAGGTCCTCAAATTCTTGGCTTAAGTGCTCCACCTTGATCAAAACGAAATGCCTTAATACTTTTACCAAGTTGGTTATGTACTTCAATCATGAAATCTTTGAACTTTTCAAGAGTCTTTGACTTATGTTTCATCAAGTAAACATAACCATACCTACTGAATTTTTCAGTAAAAGTAATGAAGTATTGATAACCACCTCTAGCATTTGTTCTAAAGGGCCACAGACATGAATATGTATGAGTCCTAATAGATCATAAGCCCTCTCACTATTTCTAGTGAAGGGATTCTATGTCATCTTGCCCAAAAAATAAGGCTTGCATGTCTCTATTGATTCAAAATCAAAAGATTCTAGATAACCATCTTTATGGAGTCTAGAAATGTTATTCTCATTGACGTGTCCTAGATGACAATGCCAAAGATATGTTTTGTTTGAGTTTTTGAGTTTTAATATTTTTTTATTTATGTTATAAACATTTGTCTTTAGATCCAACAAATAAAGACCAAAAGACATTGGGGCACTTCCATAAAAAATCTCATCTTTTGAAATAAAACATTGACCATTCTTTCTATGAAATTCATATCCATCCTTGTCCATGCAAGATACATAATTAATATTTCTATTAATGGTAGGTATAATATAGTGTTTCTTTAACTCTATTACAAGCCACGTGGGTAGACATAAATTATAGGTTCCTACTACAATGGCAGAAACTCTTGCTCCATTTTTACAACTCGCAGTTTGACCTCACCCCAAAGGTTTACTTCTTAATTATCATACATATTCAAACATAAGTGAGTTCCACATATAGTATCTAGTACCCATAATGAAAAAGGAGACAAATTTATCTCAATAACATATATATGTATAATGGAGGTCTCTATCCCCCGCTTCATCTTCCAGAATCCCTTTAACTACAAAGGATAGGTTCCTTTTGCACTTAACTTTCTCCTTGTTTTAGTATTGAAGACTTAGACTTCTTCTTAGCCTCATAACTCTTCTTGTTTTTTATTTCATCCTTTGACTCCAATCCATTGATCATCATCATGAGTTTGTCCTTCTTCATTAGTGTTTCGGCATTTATCAACATGCCAAACAATTCTGACATTGGTCTAGACATGTTACTCAAGTAATAGCACTTGATAAATTGTCTATATGATTCAGGAAATGATTGTAGAATCATATCCATTTTGAACTCTTGGCTCAAAGGGAATCCCAGTCTCTCTATATGTTCCACATGTCCAATAATATTGAGCATATGGGTCTCTAGTGGATCTTCTTCTGTCATCTTACAGTCAAAGAGTGTGTTTGAGACACTGTACCTTTCTTGCTTTGCTTGATATTGGTTCATTCTATTAAGATGTGTTATCATACTAAGAATCCCCATGACTTCATGCTTCTCTTGAAACTCATAGTTCATACAACATAGCATAAGGTAATTAATGTTTAAGTCATCATCGACATGCTTCTAATAAGCATCCACCTCAGCACTAGGCACATTAGGAGCAGGTTCTTCTAGAACTAGTGTATCTAGGACATAGAGTTTATTCTCATCATTGAGAACCCTTCTCAAAGTCTAAAAGTAGACATGGAAATCTATTTTGTTAATTTTGTCATTCTTAAGGACTGATCCCAACAATGATCTATTTGTCATTTTGTTTCTACAAGAAAAAATTTCATTTTGTCAAAACACTTTTGATTTGATTTAAATTAAATAAAATTTGATAATGTGAATAGGCCTTTAATTCATTATTGCTCCCACTATTTTGTTCAAATTGATAGCCCTCACATATCGATTCAGAATATTGCAGCATCCAAGCTTCTAGTGAGCTAAGACCCAAAATAATTGAAATACTACCCGTCCAGTGCTAGCATCCATAACCAAATATAAAGGTAGGAAACATTCGCAAATTGCATCTTATAAAATTCTTGGATAGATGGTATGGAAAACTCTTTGCCATATTTATTTGCATGCTTCTAGGTAATTAATATCATTAAGGCCGCCTAGTTAAGTCTGACTCAAAAGCCAACACAATAGTAATGCACCCTTCTTGGCAGGAGCACATGACTACCATCACACTTCTAAGAGATCTACAGAGCACCACGCTTGGCATTCCCACCCATATTCGATCAAGGTTTTCATGTGTTTTGCTTATGGAAAGTATATAAGACTTAATATTTGATCGAGGGGTTTCACATATATATATATATATATATATATATATATATATATATATCAATTACCAAGTACTTATAAGTATCATATACATACTATATCCCACAAAACAAAATATGATACAATAAAACACAAGTGATAGTTGTGGTCATATTGTTGTAATTCCTTAGAGCCATAAGGAATTACTACCACCTCAGGTCTACATCATATGCAACAACCTATTGTTGATGAAGATATATAATGGAACCCGTCTAGGTTGATCGCTTGACCTCTTGAATCGATCGATTGGCCTCATGGTTGGTTGGTTGGTTGGTTGGTTGGTTGGTTGGTTGGTTGGTTGGTTGGTTGGTTGGTTGGTTGGTTGGTTGGTTGGTTGGTTGGTCTCTTGAATCGATTGTCTAGCCTTTGGTTCAAGCAACGTTTGGACTGTCTAACCGGTTAGTTGGGACACCAGTCGATTGGTTTAGCTCCTCCTGTCACCAAGCCTCCTCAGTTCTCCAGTTGATCGGTTCGTCTTCTGAAACAGGTGGTTCATTCGATGCCTAGATTCTTCATTACCATAATAGGAATTAAACTATATTAATGATATGTAACATATTACATGGTAATAGGAAAACCTCGAGTTACATTCAAGGGGAGTATAGGAAGGAGAGAATTAATACTTTTACATATGGAAAAGGAGATAGAGGATCGATATGCAAACTGAGATATAATATAGTAATAATAACCATCCAACCAAGCACAAATATCTAGGGTTATTTTCCATAACCATGATGACATCCACCATCAAAACTAATTTTAGGGTGGTGCGTATAAATTGCATATATATATATATATATATATATATATATATATAGGGATTGTATGTGGTATTTAATCGAATATGCACATTAATCGTTTAAACATTCACATCACATGTAATAAATAAATGACTAAATCAAAATCTAATCATATCTACTAAATCTCAAAACATAGTAAATTGATGTCGCTCTGATCCACTTTAGGAAAACATGGTATCAAATAAGGTAGTGAAAAAGAAATCACTACCATATTTCCCTCATACAGTAGATCGTGTCAACAACTATCAATAAGGAAGGAAGGACTGTAAGGTTAATATCTAGCCATGAGCAAGTCTAGCAACTATCCCTTGCTACAACGTGCTCCTTTCTTTAAGTTACACTTGGATGACACCGACAGCGGCCTCTTGGTTAATCACCACAGACGGTGGTTGAATTCATCCTCCTATCTGTTAGAAATGACATCCTTGCCTCTATAGTAGTCCAAACATACCACAAAGAACTCCTATCATTCTAGATGAGTAGACAAGAAGGAGTTGTCCCTTCTAGTCAATGTGCTAGCACTGGCTTACTCTCGTATTGTCTCTCCCTTTTTTGTTCCTCCCTTTGACTGGTAGAACTTGCTCGAGTTCTCACATTACTACAACTATGAGTAGACAACAATTGTCAGAGATTATTATTGTCTCTTGAGAAAGCCTCGACTGCCACCTTTATTTATAGGAGAGTCAGGTTCATGAAATCTAGTTTGAGTGGGAGTCAAAGAGACATAATTTCATGAATTTTACGGAACCTATGAACCACGAATTGATGAATTCACATGTGAGTCTATCGGTTCAACCCTTGAACTGATACTTTCACCATGTATCCTATTCACAATTTTATTGCCATTTAATATTCGATTAATGCACAACTTAACTTCAGCATCAATCTTTGATCCAATCGTATCAATAAACTAAATGGTCGATTCACAACCTAAACCAATCGGTTCACAGTTTTGAGATAATCAGTTCACTTGTTGAACCGGCCTTTTTAGAGTTTTGATTGCCAATGTTGGTTCAAATTGACCAGACACTTGAATCAATCAGTTCAACACTTGAATCGGTCAGTTCATAGTCTTGCCAGTCAACTTTTTAACTATTGTTGTTTAAATTGAATATCTAAACACTTTAGCAATCAAGTTAAACACCATTTATGAATAAAGTCCCATTCTAGGTGTATCATGTGTGTGACCTTATATGTTACAAGTTACATATGCAATGAATGTCCATAACTAATTTATGACATCACAAGCAATGTGTGGTATCTATCAAGACATTGTCGTTTCCCAAGTAATAGGAAAGTTGGACAACAACTTCAACCTACAATATATTATTAGTGTTATAGCAATACTATAGTTCCTTTGTCATTAATATCCAGATTGAACTCAAGGCATGGAATCATCATCCTCTTCAACGTTCAATCCATGTTCCTTGAACTAGAACAGATTGTATGAGATATGCGTAAGCTCAATATCAGATGTTAACTCACATGAGCATGGCCATGCATTTATCAATCTCCCTTATCAGCTGGACAGCATATCATACTCCTATAGGAGGGAAAAATCCCATCTACATCACTCACAGTCATTCCCCATGTGTCATAACATATTCAAGCATCACCTTTATAATAACCCTTATTCAAAGTCACGTTGGATGATTTCAAAATACATCAAATGACATGTTATGAGTGTAGTGATTTTAGGTTTAAGAACTACAATCACCACCTTCACTATGAGAGATGATTCAAACTACCAATTCATGGTTTCCATGCATCACTACTCCAGCTGGGTATGTCTGATACATTGTTATCTAACAAGTATCTATGTGTTTGGTTTGATATCACATTTCATGACTTAATGAGATGTTTTCATCAACCGGCACACACTCTAGTCTTATGTTTTCTTTTAGTCTATCAGCTTCCACAACAACAACCGACTAGGGACATAAAAAGAATGTATATATCCTTAACATTCATATGATCTCATTGTTCAGGTCCTCGACTTGAAGACATGTGTCATTGAGTAACATCATTCTTTAGACATTTATTATGCTACATCATTATCTCATAACTGAATAATATAGAATATATTTGAATATTTCCTTTATTATTCATAAAATTGTTTACAAGAAATACCAATACAATCATCATATGATTGGATCTCTAGGCATACATACTGAAAAAAATTTCCTTGTTCCATTATCATTGGTTATCATCATCGGAATGACTTGTAATAGTGTTTCTTTCCATTCTTGTGTTGTCCCTATGGTGGAAGTATATCTCATTTGTTTGTCTCATGGATGTTAGTAGCTTTCTTCATGTCTCTATAGTTCATTAAGTTTATATTTATTCATATCGTCAGAGGGGAGGGGTACATTTTTTGTCTTTAAAATACCATTTTCTATCTCATTGATCATGTACTTGATATCTCCAAATATGTTACCAGCTCAAGTATTATATCTTTCCTTGTAGTAGGTAGTGACATTTTTTAGGTTCCCATTGAGACATCTGGAATAAGGCTCTGATAGTATATTGGATATTAGAAGAAGAGATCTAGAGGGTTTTGGATGCAAAGGATCATCTCTCTATGAGTTTGCATCTGGTTTTTTCAATATAGAGGAGAATAGTGTTGTGATTAGTTATTGGATGGGAAAATGAATGGCTTTTATTGTTTGGAAAAAAAGTACCAATTTTGATCAGAGACAAATCTACCAACTCTATCCCTAAAATTATCTCTTTTGGTGTACTGCTTTTCCTTGTGAATATGTTAGAAGCAAAGCCAAGTTCTACTAGTTGGTAGAAATTCAAGGCCTCATGAATATTTCTCATTTTCAACTTTGTACCTTACCGTTATATTTGTTAGAAATTGTAAGAATTTAATTAGAGCCACTCCTTTCAATTTTGAGGCTTAGGATGTTGTCATATAACTCCTTGAGAAGAGCACAAGTCTTGTATCTGTCACTGACCAGATCCCATCCATAAAAACTAATGAAACTAACATTGTTGTATGGAGGAAGGTGAGAGATATCTCCCATGATGTGATTTTGGGAGAATGAAGAAACCAACAAGATGTTTTCTCACAAACAAATACCTAGGCCTCCAAATATACAAGAAGTGATGATATCAAGTCAAAAATACAAATACAATATCACACATTTCCTTCCAGCACCAGTATTGGAGGGAGTTGAAATTCATGGGACTTTTAAACTCCTAGACATTCAAACCATGATTTTCATGGTTGTTCACGGGATTGGAGTGACCAAAACCCACTATTCACTTGAAAGTTTTGGTAAAAAGGAGGAAAAAGAGTTGAGCTTATTTCCATTGGTCTTTTTGTCAATATCTATCTCAATTGAACCATTTCTATATATGTAGTTTCTTTTGTTCGGACTCCTTTGTCTCTTAGTATTTCATCTATGTTTATCTCTTTATGGGTCTTTAAAATCTTCGTTTCTCCTTCTCAAGAGTATGGTTTGGGATTTCTATCTAAACTACGTAGTTGACTAAGGTATGGATTAAAGGGTAGTTGAAGGGAATATTATTGTGGTACTGTAGTGGATTGGTATTCGGGCAGCAGCACGATGAGGGGTTGTTGTCACATGGGTGATGGACCAAACTGGGTAGAAAGTGGGGTTGATGAGAATTTGACTGCACAAAATATTGAACAAAAAGCTATTGAATTAGCCTATTTCCATAAGATTCCTCTTTTTTAAGAAATCCCTCGAGAGGGTTGGTTGATCCATGATTTATGTTTCATCTTTCTTTTCCTTTTTGTTTTTTCGAGAAAGATGTCGATTAGTCTTTTTCAAAAATTCTATATAAATTTCATATATCATTAAAGAATTCAAACTTCTATTCTTAATAAATGTTATTTGTTTATAATCATTAATGTTTGATCAATATGATTTATAATCAAACAATCATCCAATTCTAATCAATTCAATATTATATTATAATGTAATTCAAATATAAGGAATAAAAATAGAACTCATAAATAAAACGAAATATGTGAAGGATAACAATGTCTTTTTCAATTTATTTGTATTTTTGTGTATACTTTATAATACTATTTATATAGAATAATAATATTTATGTTATATGTTATATTAATAGCATAATATTTCTTAATTATTATTAAATATGAAAATAATATTATTAACTAATATTATATCTTAATCTATTTATCTTAAATACCATATAATGGAAATGGCCAAATCAAATTGTGACTAAATAAAAAAGTGGATTATTATCTCAATTCAAAATTTCAATTGATAAGGTCGATGATATGTGTACAGGTTGCACGTTCAAATTTGAAGAAAAGTCCCAGTGACCATGGCATATGTTAAAGGAGTTTGGGGGGTTTTGGTTTTATGGGTGGGGTTTTTAGAGAAAGGTGGTTGGTTATCCATCCCATTGATATCAGTTGTGGATGAGGCGTTAGAGTCATTGAATTGGTTGTAATGGTTAGGAGTGTAAAGGTTACAAAGATTCACACATCTATTCTATATTTTCACACCATGGGTTTAGCATCACCACTATGTTCTCCTTTCACAATAGGGGAGTGAATCGGGTCTGCTTTCTATTTTCTTGACCATCCTTCTCTGATGAGGTTCTCTAGTTGGAAATTTTCTATATTAGTGTGTCGTGCATATGACTTTTCTTGTGAAGATGAGTTCTTTCTTCTAACTTTCATATCCAAAAAGTTCCTCCTTCAAAGGAATCGATCATTGTTTAGATGGTGATGCCTTCACCAATGTTCCCCAATGTTGTTGTTTGGGTAGGGCCTCATCTTCATCTTTCTATTCATGCTCAGAGTGATCGATCAATCTATAAATGTAACTATATGTTGGTGTAATTTCATAATAGATATCAATATGCACAAGTTTGCTTTTTTGTCCTAGATTATTTGGTGTTGTAAGATAGTTTTAAAGATATTGACCATGACCCTCACATCATAGGAAAATGATTAATAGTGATAACCTTTCCCAGTATGTCATCCATGGTGTGGATGTCTTCTTCAGTCCAATGATAAAACTTTTTTTTAATTTGTGCCTACTCTCTACAAAAACAATCCGAGGGTAACAAAGAAAAAGAAGGCAGAGAAGAATAAATCAACGAAGAAGATAGTGAATAAGGCGAATGAGGAGAAGGTCAGAAAGGAAAACCTGATGCCATGGAAGGACCTACTCCTATTTTGGCTCTTATACATGCTGCTACTATGGTAGCAGTGGGAATTTTTCTTGTAGCTCGACTTTTTCTAGTTTTCACAGTTATACCTTACATAATGGATTTCATTTATGTTATGAGTGTAATAAAACTACTAATAGGATCTACTTTGGCTCTAACGTGAGAGCAAGGGATCACCCAACGAATGGACGAGCTCCAAAGAGGGAGGAGAAGTGGCGGTCGGGGGGTTTGGGGGTACGAAGCGGGGGTAGGGACGGGGCCAAGCCCAGAATATATGGGTGACAAATCGGCCATAGGAGTACTCCAGTACCTACACCAGGGCAAAACATGTCGAGCATACGATGATGATGTCTGTTTTCATTTTGTGGAAGTCCCCGGTAGAGGAAAGGGTTGTAGGTGCTGGCGCGTTCTGCTTTGGGTAGAAATCAAAAAATGTCTTATTTTTATACTAGTTGTGTGTAAAACACATATTATGTATGTATTAGTGTAAGCATAAATATAGTTGGTTGAGTTTTGTAGGATCTTATTTATGGTATATCTTTCCATTCACATCCTATAGGTACCCTTCTTGATCACATCAGTATGTAATTTACAGTCTATGTTGATAAAAAGATGTAGAATGCTCATTGAGAAAACATCAAAACACCTTATTTCACCGCCACATATTCATCCATCATAGGGGAGTGGCAAGAGTTGTTGTAGTTTATCACAACAGAAAGAATATTCTACACATCTCCATGTAACATCACTTTCCACTTTTATAAGGAATTGGATAGGGTGTAACTATTTCTATCTGTTTCTTGATGTCATCTTCATTTTGTTTGGTAAACGAGGTTTGGGGTAGATTTGATAGTCATGAAAAGGTTCTTGATCATGAAAGTGAACCTATAAGATGGGGTGGGTTGGTGTTAAAAATCCTATGATTTATAGTAGTCCACATAACCCAAAGCATAATGGTTTTTTCTTCTGTAGTCTTCTTGTCTGATTTTGTAAGGAGGTGTGTTGTTTATTTGTATAGGTTGTGACATAGTAAGAAGATTTTTTTGTTTCCTATGGAATATTTATTTTTCTTATGAGCATTCAAACTTGGTGTGAAATATCCTCACAATTGCATCCTTACAAATTTCACGTGTCATCAATTAAAATATGGTGGTACATGTGATATGAGGTGTAAAACAAAGTGATTGATCTTTGAGGGGTAGTGAGGTCTTCAAAGGATAGTCCAGGGGATTTTTTCATCATTATTCTCATATGAGAAGGGGTGTCTTCCTAACTTGGTGAAGTGGTAGGGCAAGTGCACCGTAAATAAATACTTCATGTATACGAACCAATCGAACATGTCAAAGTGGTCTTTTTTGCACCTAATGAAGGTGTTAAGCATTTTATACAAATTTTTTTAAGATAAGTTGTGAGAAATTATCTCATCCATGTTTTTTGGTGAAGTTAATGAGATCACAAATAAGGGAGGGGTTTTATCTAGTATTCCAATGTAGAGGCTATGAATGCAATGTATTTCATGAATCCATATTCCAAACCTAATTCAAATGTTAGTACATGTGCCAATGTGCCATCTTAGTCTAGAAGCACGGTTTTCACTCACACCCTAGATTTTACACTAAGTGAAGCTAGGAGTCTAACTAACTATCACATATTAGAAGTGTAATTTTATGTAGTACTTTTCTTTAGGACTCTTTCCACTAGAGAGTCATGAGTGGTCCTTATGCTCCAAATTTTTTTATAATGAAGATATTGGTTGAATGTCTTTACGTCACTATAGTTGACTCCACCCACTATTTTTTGTTCGCAAAGGATTTATTAATTAGTGTGATCAAATTTTCATGTTGCTTCTTTGAATCCCCGCCAAACTCTTTTCGTAAGATGATAGATGTCATCCAGTACACCATTTAATAATTTGAATACACTCGTGAAGTAGATTAGGAAGGACTGGGATAAGAATTCCTTTTCTAATTCTTGATAACCAGTTTTCCTTACTATTCATCTTATTAATGATTTTTCTTTAATAAATTAGAAAACTTACTTCTTGAACCTGGTAATGGAAGTCAACAGCCCAAGGCACCTAGCTTGGCTTTCGACTTTTTTCACATGTAACAATGATGCCAAAATTTGACGTGGCATATTATCACACCCAAAAATTCACCAGAGAAATAATTCTCTAGCTTACCAAAATAACATGCAATAATACCTCCTGCAAGTTGATGGGTCTTAGTGCAATATAGTAAAGGATCAAATACCAATAGACAACCTTTTTAAGAATTGTGTTAGCTTGTATCAAGTTTAACTAAGACTAAAATATAAAACCTAGATTTGATTGGATTGAATTAAACTAATTCTAAAGGAAAGTAAAAGTGTGGGATTAATATTAAGTCTAGATAGTGATGGAATTCACTGGCCTGGAATCAAATTTCACCATCACTATGCTTGGAAACATATCCATAACATAACCAGACTTGAATAAATCATTCCATTAGAGAAAATGCAAGTTTCCATCTGTTATGTGTGGAAAATCACATAGATATCTCCTTCAGCATGATGTCTGGTTACTCACACATCATGTATATACTACTCTTGAGAAATCCCTTTCGAATTTCTCATCTAGGCATCAACCAAATTGATCAATATTTAAAACCTAAACATTGAAGTTCTCAGAACTTGGGATTATAGTAGATCATGCAAAGTGGTGATCAAGTCACTAAACATGCAATCAAATGATTCACATTGAACTAAAAAGAGTTACATAGAGGACATGGAACATCAAAATTGGACATATAAGTATGAGTAGAGAGGCTATTCCCTGCACCCCAGTAAAAGGGGTTACTCTCTCTTCATGGTGAGACTAGAGTAAACATAAGAGAAGGTGGAGATTTCCATAATTAAAATGAGGAGAAGTGATGTGGCTTCATGTGAACAACTACACCTTCATGCTCTATATAGCAGCTGGACCTAATCAAAGGAGGAGGAAGCAACATGAACTCTTGTCAGGTTAAGTTCGTGTTTGCCCTTCTTTATTCCTTGGGATCAGATCTACCGAAGAGGGGTGGTAGGTGGATTGATAAAAACGCACTAAAGGCATCAAAGAAGAATCAATGGATGGAAGGTTGATGGAGAATGTCTTCTAGGTTGGTCAGAGCACGGCAGCCTGGAAGCAAACTCAATAGATGAGACATCTTCAATGGAAGTGGGGGTTGACTATTTATAGCATGTGGCTATGTGAACTGTAGATATCCTATCGGGCTTGATCGTCAGTCAAAGGGTGTAGAAGCATCATCAATGGATGAAAAGTGTGATCACATTAGGACATCATGCACAATGAAATTATCAGTTGATGGCCTTAGAAGCACCATCAGAGGCAAATCTATTTGCTAGTCGTGTCTAGGAGACTCATCAAGGGTGGCTGTAGTAGATCCATTAGGCATTGATGTAGTAATCCCATGGGGGTTTGGACCTCATTTGTCGGTGGGAGTAGAATTCTAATTGGTCTTGGCATCAAGGCATGGATCTCTTTGCTCATCAGGTCTAGGAAACTCGTCATTTGATGGGTCTGTCTGACCATTGTCGGCTTGCTTGACAGGGCTCATCCATTTGGTGGGAAACTAGGGTCCCAGAAAAGGTTGGGCCCTATGAAGCCATCAGTTTTTTAGGTGTCAGATGGACAACCATCAGGTGATATTTGGTAAGCACTATTGGTGTGTCGGTGTTGTAGTCCCATCAGGACTTAGTTGCTATTAGTCGATGGTACTTCTTCTTCTGATAAAACCCTCCCCAGGGGGCATTATTGGCATATCATCAGGGGTTGGCACTGAAGGGGGCTGGACTAATGGGAACCCCACTTGATGAAGAGACTTGATAATGAAAATCAACTCCAAATTATCAAA